>CM062819.1:1157596538-1158886999 GCA_031772625.1 Pinus tabuliformis
ACCAACTGAAGTAAATCCCACTACTACCTCTGCTAAACTCACCTATGCCAGTGCTTTGGATTTTGACTTCTGCCTACTATTGAGGGAGAGGAGATGTGCTACTTTGGCTGACATGCAAGATGCAGCCTTGGAAGTGGAATCAAACATCATCGCTACAGAGAATCTCAAGGGAAATGTTGATAGAAGAAGACAGAGAGGCGAGTCTTCATCATCCTCTGATCCTAAGATATATAAAATGACCAAAATAATAGATTCATTAGCATTTGAAATCTCCAAATTAAAGGTTGAGCAGCACCCAGGGAAAGGGAGAGCTCCTAACACCTTTACTCCTAGAAATCCAAATCCAAATCCATATAGAAGAACTAATGAGAAGTTGCAGATTTTTCAAAGAAACAAAGATGCTAATGAAGACCAAAGGGTGAGGGCTCCTTTTCAAAATACAGTCATGGAAGAATAGAAGTTTAAAGAAGAGGATGAGATCCATTGTCTAGAAAAAAAAGGAAATTCCTCCTTTTTTACCTCAGCTGCCTATGAAAGGTCATTATTCAATGACCAGATTAACAAAAATGGGATGCTGAAGCTACTCTACAAATTGTAGATTAGCAAAGATATGATTTAAGGTCAAATGTAAATAATGCCAAGGAAACTCTTGCTCAAAGAGCTATTGTCCCTACAGTAGAGCCAGCTAATAAGCAAAAGCAACCAATAGTTAATCCCCTCAACCTCAACGCTCCAACTCATGAGGTAAGAGGTCTTGAAAAGTCTCCTTCTCCTTTCAATTTTCAATACGAAATTCAAAAGCTAAAGATACCCATTACTCTGATTAAACTATTGAAGAATGAGTCCTTCAAAAGATCCATCCTTGAGGCCCTTGAGCCTAAATCCACCCAAGCCTCCATTGATTGTGTGAATCTGCAAGATGACAAGCCTGTTGTTATTCTTAGCCTAATGATTGAAAATTGTGAAGACAACTCCCCATCATTCTATGTCTCTTTGACTATTCATGATAAAATCCTTCACAACTTCCTTCTGGACATTGGATCCAGCCATAATCTAATGTCCAAGGCTGTCATGGATGAGTTGGGTCTTGACATCACAAAGCCTTATCATGACCTGTTCTCTTTTGAATCTAGAAAAGTGAAATGTCTGGGATTAGTCAAGGACCTAGCCATCACTTTCTCTCAGTTGCCTATGAAAAGCATGATGGTGGATATTATGGTGGCAGATGTACCCACCAAGTTCAGTATGTTACTTTCCAAAGGTTGGATCAAGAGACTAGGTGGATCACTACAAAATGATCTATCTTATGCTACTATCCCAATCTTTGGAGAAGAGAGCAAGAGATTATACAGGGAGGTGTAGTTGGCTTATATAATCAGCGATGAAAAGAATCCCACCCATCATCCCATATATGCTATTGACACTGATTTTGGAGCACGTATTCTCCATATTAAGGAAACTCAGTTGGCCTCCATGCAACTCAAG
Source organism: Pinus tabuliformis (assembly GCA_031772625.1). Taxonomy (NCBI): domain Eukaryota; kingdom Viridiplantae; phylum Streptophyta; class Pinopsida; order Pinales; family Pinaceae; genus Pinus; species Pinus tabuliformis. The sequence goes on from CM062819.1 coordinate 1,157,598,024, forward strand.
AAACCAGTCTGCCAAATCGCAGAGGAGGAAAACCCAGAGGTTTTGGATATGTTTTTTGAGGGGGCTTGTTCCAAAGAAGCTGTAGGGGCAGGCGTAGTCCTTGTGTCCCCACATAGGAATATACTCATTTATCATTCAAATTAACCTTTCAGGTCACAAACAACATCGCAGAGTATGAGGCTTTAATTCTGGGCTTAAGCACTGCAAAAAATGGGTATCAAAGGCTTGAAAGTGTTTGGAGACACAGATCTCATTATTCAGCAGGTAAATAAAATGTTTCAAGTGAAGCATCCAAGGATGAAGTCATACAGAGATGAGGTATGGAGGCTCAAAGATTATTTCAAAGATTTCAGCATTTCTTATATTCCAAGAATAAAGAACCATCTTGCTGACTCCATTGTTGTCTCTGCTAGCATGTTTATTCCTTCGTTGCCTCCAAAATTGTCATATGAAGTTCAGATAAGATACAGACCATCTCTGCCTGATAATGTCAAATATTGGAGGGTTTTTGAGGATGATGAGGAAATTAACAGGTTTTTGCAAGTCGTGGAGGAATTTTCTGAAACATGCATCGATTAGGAAAATGAAACCATGGAAGAATGCGACCAGTCCAAGTTCAAAAGTGAAATCGGCCAAAGAAACATCATCCAGCTACCTAGTAATCACATACCAAAGGGATTGGTGCCTCTAGAGAGGTTGTTCGATCATAATGATGTGCCCTATAATGCGGCAAAAACAGGGAACGAGTCTGTTGTCTGTAAACACAATATAGGCATCCTAGCCTGTCCAAAAAACATAAATCTATCCACGCATTTATCCTCTACCCACAATTCCGACTATTGTACCCTCATGAAGCAATTCGCTGACATTTTTTCCTAGGAATATAACAATCTTAAAACCTATGATGCAGACATCATTTAGCATAAGATCTCGCTTGAAAATAACACCATCCCTTTTAAGCAAAAATTAAAACCTATCTGTTACACTAAAAAATGTCACCATGGCTATTTACAGTTAGTATGGCTCCATCAACAGTCATGCTATCCTCCTGGGCAAGTCTCAGGCCTCTGCTCTCCATGTCAAACTTCAAGAGAGAGATAAAGTCTTTGTAAATGTGTTTATCTCTGGGTACGCAGATTCTCTCGACCTTACCTGCGGGTACGCACCTAATGTTCACAAAAGCTGCATACTTGTACGCTCTGTATGTAAAGGGGCAGGTGCGTCCCCCTGTAAAGGTTAAAATGCGCAAGTTTCATCTTTAAAAAGTTACTTGTGGTCATTTCTAGAGCATTCTAGAAGGTTGTTCGACGTGTATTGAGTGCCTCCAGATGGTTCATGTACCCCTACCAAAGAGGAACTTATCCCATCAATGAGGGAGCTATCCCATCCAAAGAGGGGATTATCCCATTGATGGTGGACCTGAATAACTTCCTCTAGACCACTATAAATACAGGCATTGGGCCAGAAGGAGGGGAGGTTGGAAGCTATACATTTCTAAGGGTAGATGCTGCTGGAATTAGGACTTCCATTTAGAAGCTTGTGAGGAGAGATTGCCATCTTTGCTTGTTCTATTTGGAAGTGGGTGAGCTTTGTCAAAGTAAAGGAGAACTCTTGATGGACCCTGGAAGGGACTTGCACAACACCAAGGCTCAGGTTGTATTTGTTCCTTTTGTTACCTATTAATGCAAATGAGTCCATTCTTCTCAATAACTTGTTATTTATGAGTTGTTTCATGTACTCCTTGGTCTATGTGTTAAATATGTTTTATTTTATGAGATTATCAAGTGCTATTTAATCGTTTGATTGTTAGTGGATGCAGGTTTCAAAGTGAAGGAGGAGCTCATCCGGATCAGCGAGGCTGGACTGCTACAACAGCGTGGGACTACAGGTAGGATCTAAACACTTGATTTCTTATATAGTAAATGCATGTTTAGGGAAGGATTGCTCTTGTTTGTCTTGTTTGTCACTAGAGAGTCTTAGGCTCCTAGGGAGGTTGGTTGTGTCTGCACAATCGACTCTTTCCGCCTGACAAAATGGTGACTCCACTGGGGACTCCATTAATGTGTTTGAGTTCTTTTTGATTTGATATTTTGATCTGAGAAAAATTGCTTGTTTTCTGATTTTTGGTTGTCTAGCTGTGTATTTGGGTGGGTTAGCTTAGAGTCAATTTAGTTTTTTATTTTTCTTAGCTCTGCCAGCAGTACGCAGTCTCTGGGTTTAACACAGTGCGTACTTGTACGCACTGCGTCTTTGCGCACAGTGCGTACCCGCGCCTGTGTGAACAGATGACCTGCGTACCCCTGTCAATTTTGAGAAAATTTCAATTTTTGCTTTTTGCTCTTTTAGATTTTGCTTTTACTTTGTTTTTACTGCCCAGATCCATTAGTCTCTTGTCAAAAATCTTCACCTAAGCTTGTTTCATTGGCATTCCTGCTTTAAGCTTTCATCAATTGGGTGTTTTGAGTTTTTTTTTTTTTTTTTTTTTGAGAAATTCTTAATTTAATTTCCTTTGGTCATTACTTGGAGGTTTGTCTCAGTCTTTTCACAATTTTGCATCTTTTTGCCTTTGTTTTTGCAAAAAAACTTCCCCCTCATTCGCCGGGGGGGGGGCTAAATTGTGTATGAGTGTTAATCGCCTTTGAGTGTTTTTATTTTATGATCTTTGGAACTCTCACCCAATTTTCTCGGCTTGCACTTGATTGGTTCTTAGATCACATTAGAATCATCTTGTGTTTGAGAATTCTCTTGCATAGATCACATTTGCATAATTAGAATTCTCATTTTCAGAATATGAATGAAAAATGTGCATAGATTACATTTGCATACTTTTCAAGTGAATTGTGCATAGATTACAATTGCATAGTTTACATTCTGAAAAAATCGATTGTAGATTTAGATCAGTTTTCTTTGATTTGAATTTACACAAAAATAAAAAATAAAAAAATGGTTTGGAATTGATTTGCATTAGTTTTTCTTGATAAAATTAGTGCATTAGAGAATTTGTTATATTTTCTCTTAGTGATCAATTTTTGCATTGTTGGAAGTGAATGGAAACTCTCTCCTTACTTTAATTAGGATTCATCGAATTGAAAATATCACATTATCATATTCGATTGCATTCAGTTGAGTCGGGTCATAACACCATTGGTTTCATATCCATTTACCCATTTGAGTAATAACAACCTTAATAACACAGCGCTTAATTAAAATTCATCTAGTAATATTTTTATTTTATAGGGCTCTGAAACACCAATATAGATCAGGCTAGTGTCTTGGAGTAGGAGAGTAATTAACTCTCCAAGACAGTAAAACCAAACAAGTAGCTCATCTTGTGGTAGGATAAATCCAACTGTTTCATTTGTACTCTGGGAAAGCTCCTCTTAAAGGAGAAGCACGAGACCGTGTCCGAACCAGTGATGGGATCAATCCTCCTTCATTGGGAAAGACGCCAGATACGCACGTAATACAAACGGTAAACCTCGGATTATTGTCGAGGAGCCTGGGGCCACTTGTCGGTAAACCTTGGATTATTGTCAAGGAGCCGGCAAGGGGATTGAGCTTGTTACTCTGCCCTTGCGTGCTATCGGGTCGTAGACTGTTCCCCCAGGTGTATTTGTTGTTGTTGGTGACCTTAGTGACCATTATCTTTAGGGTTCTACCCAAGGTGACGGTGGAGGGAAGATCCCATTGTACCTGGAGCAGACGTCGGCTAGACTCACTTGGATTTTCTGGGGGGTTCACTTCACTCGAGACGGTTAAAGTGGAGGAACTTGGTCCAGTCTATTCATTAAGCAGGTTGCCGGGTAACTGTTCCACCCGCCACTTCTGTACTGAATTCTGCGATGTTGGATTTCATCCCCAACTAGTGTTTTCGGTCCGGAAGGTTACTGTTTGTGTATGGTTTGACTCCTAGATTTGATAGCGCGTGTTAATTTGTTTGTTTTTACTTTTAGAGACCATTAGGTGTGAATTGTGAATTGCTAATTTTAATTATAAATTGTTAATAAAATTCACAGAAGTTGAATATAATGGAAAATGTTCCGGAATTTACCAACCTAGGAACCCCTCCTAACGAGAATCCTAGTACTTTTCCTTACTTTGGAAATGTTGGTCCTCCTTATATGGCTACTTTGTCATTACCTGGATTTACAATAGGATTACCGATATGGTTATTTTCAACTTCGTTGGCCCAAAGTACTCCAATTATTCCACCTCAACCGGATGCTTCACCTCAACAGAGTTCACCATCTCAACATCACCAACCTTCTGTTGACCCTTTACCTTCTTCGCCTAATTTTTCTTCCTCCATTTCTTCCTCTTCGCCTAGTAAAAGCCTTGATGTTAGTAACCAGGAAGCTAAGAAGAAGAAGGAAGGGAAGAAGAAGACGAAGAAGAAGAAGAAGCAAGATAAGAAAGAAGTCAACCAACCAACCACGACTGTAAGTGTTAGTTGTGTTGAGGAAAACTCTGACATGCATCGTAAACCCAAATACCCTTGCAAGCTTTGTAAGGGTGACCACTTCCTTGTCAATTGTCCTGGTATTCCAAAGGTCTTGGAAGTATGGTCAGAAAAATCTCATCAACTTTCCATCGATCCATCAACCAGTGATAGTGAGGTTCCTGGGAAAAAAGGTAAAGTTAGGTTTCCTTGTAAGTTATGCAAAGGGAGTCATCAAACTCACATTTTCCCTTACATGGATGAAGCCTCAACATTGTTAGAAAAACTTACTGTTCCAAAACAAGAATTTCCAACTGGTTACCGTAAACTTTCTCCCAACCTACCGTCAACTGACGAAGTGATTGATCTAAATTCAAGTACAGTCGATCACACTCTTCCATTGGAGAGTGAAACTCATGTCACTCAGGTTGATGATCCGTTAGTTGATCAAGTGGTCGATTCAATTTCACAAAGAGTCGATCCCACTTTCCCTTTAGAGAGTGAACTTCATACCGCTGAGGTTCTTCTTGTTACATCAGATTCTTCTATGTCGGGGGGCATTTCACCTGTTTCTACAGAACCCCCTCCAAGTACTGAGGTCTTTTCCTTTGATTGGAATAGACTGACAGAACCTCGTCTTCCTTCCTCCATCCCTTTCCAAATCATTGTCAAGGCTGGTGGTAGGGACATACATCGTACTCAGGTAGATGAAGGTGCTTCTGTTAGTATTTTATCCTCAACTGTTTGGAAAGCTTTGGGTTCCCCTCAGCTTGCGCCTATTACGCAGAATCTGAAAGCTTTTAACAGAACCATTAGTGAACCTTTAGGGATCCTTCCTAAGTTTTCTATTACCTTGGAAGGTAAAACTGTTTGTATTGATCTTATGGTAGTTCGAGGTCCCTTGGATTTCAATTTACTCCTCGGACGAGACTATGTTTATGCAATGAAAGCTGTCGTATCGACACTCTTTCGCGTGATGTCTTTCCCTCACAATGGCAGTATTGTGACGGTAGACCAGCTTTCATTCCCTAGTCTTGTCTCAACTACCAATAATATGACACCCCTAAATGTTCCTGATTCTAAAGTGGTATCTACCCTGCCACGGGTTAATTATGTGGCAACTGGTCCCATGTTTTCAGTTACCGATGTAAGTGAGCCTCTCACTGTTGATTTAGATCCGGTAATTGACATGGAAAACTCTATGGGATTACTTGAACACGATGTTCTTATCCCTTTTGAGTCCCTTGACATGTGTTCCTTCCAAAGAAGTATTCTTCCTTCTGATGAAGACCTCTTGGAAGCCATGATCAAGGTATGTCCATTGACATGTCTTTCTTCCAGTTGGGAGCCATGATCAGTGGGTGCGAGGATAGTTTTTTCCTGTACCAACCTCGTTACAAAATGAAACAGGCTGCCATGAGGACAGTTCTTTTCCTGTGTCAACCTCATTAAAAAATGAATCAGTTATGTGAGGAAAGTTCCTTTTACTGTGTCAACCTCATTAAAAAATGAATCAGTGAGTAAGAGGATAGTTTTTTCTTGTATCAACCTCGTTAAAAAATGAAACAGGTCAGTGAGTACGAGGAAAGTTCCTTTTATTGTGTCGACCTCGTTAAAAAATGAATCAGTGAGTGTGAGGATAGTTCCTGTTACTGAGTCAACCTCGTTAAAAAATGAATCATGTATGAGGATAGTTCTTTTACTGAGTCAACCTCATTAAAAAATGAATCAGCTAGATTTTAGGATATGTAGGTAGATTGTAGAAAGTAGGATTTTGAGGACAGTTCCTGTTACTGAGTCAACCTCGTTAAAAAATGAATCAGGTACGAGGAAAGTTCCTTTCTTGTGTCAACCTCTTTAAAAATGAAACAACTCCCTTTTCAAGGTAAATATTGAAAGTAAACCTTCATTCCATCCATCTGGTTGAATGCAATGAAGCCTGGGGGGCATGTACCTCACTTTGCATCATTATACTGGGGGCATGCGAAATTTTTGAGCATAGTTCCTTGTCTTGTGTCAAGCTCATTAAAAAATGAATCAAGGATTTTAGAGCATAGTTCCTTGTCTTGTGTCAAGCTCGTTAAAAAATGAAACAAGGGTAGGTTAAGTAGGTAGATTTTAGAGAGTAGTCATGAGCATAGTTCCTTGTCTTGTGTCAAGCTCATTAAAAAATGAATCAAGGATTTTTGAGCATAGTTCCTTGTCTTGTGTCAAGCTCGTTAAAAAATGAATCAAGGTTTTAGAGTAGAGTTTTTGTTAGGTAGATTGTAGAGAGTAGTTATGAGCATAGTTCCTTATCTTGTGTCAAGCTCGTTTAAAAAATGAAACAAGGGTTTTGAGGATAGTTCTTTTCCTGTGTCAACCTCACTAAAAAATGAAACATCTCCCACAAGTCTTTCCAAGATCTTGAAAGTAAAGCTTCATTCCATCCACCTCATTGAATGCAATGAAGCTTGGGGGGCATGTACCTCATTTTGCGTCATTATGCTGGGGGCATGTGAACTTTTAAGAAGCATAGTTTTTCATTTCAAGCTTGCGTAAACATGAAACTGAATCCGAGCATAGTTCTTTTCCTGTGTCAAGCTCGTTAAAAAATGAAACAAATCCTCCTCTACTTGAATCGAGAATTTGACTAGATCTCGTAAATGTTAAGTTGTATATTTAGGTTAGTTATTTCAGTGTTTTGCATAATTTTCTTCCAGTTTTAGGTCGAGTCTTTCAAACGATCTCGTACATGAACCTTCATTCCATCCAGCTTGTACTTAGTTGAATGAAATGAAGCTGGGGGGCATGCGCTCTAGCAGTTATGCTTAGGGGGCATCAAGCACAGTTTTCTCTCTGTTTCAAGATTGTGTAAAAATGAAACTACTTTGAAGCATAGTTTTTCCCTGTTTCAAGCTTTTGTAAAAATGAAACCTATTTCGAGTCAATTTCAGTTATTTTCAAGACTTGTTAAACTCATGAAAATGCCGAGTTCTTTCCGTCTTTTCCTGCTCGTAAATTAAATTGAAAGTCGGCCATATGAGTACATTTTTATCGTTTTTTCGAACTCATTAAAACTTACGAAAAAATGAAAATCATGAGTACATTTTTATCATTTTTTCCAACTCGTTAAAACTTACGAAAAAGTGAAACCTCAGAGTCATCTTTTAAGCCTTTTTCTGACTCCTAAAACATGGAAAGATTGTCGAGCGTTTCTTTTACACTCGTTAAAACGGAATTAAAAGACGGTCCACTTATAGCCCTTTTCTGACCGTAAAAACAGGAAAAGATTGCCGGGTTTTTGTCGTTTCAAACTCGAGACTGGAAATAAAATGACGTGTCCTTGATTGCTTTTTACTTTTCAGGTTAGTGGCACTAATCATGAAAGTACTCCTTGGTCGCAAGATCAAGCAGTTCTCCCAGGTATTATTTTATACTTTTTCGGGCTTGGGGGACACAAATTTACGAAAAAGTTCAACCTGGAGTCTTCTTAAGTTTTTCAGACTCTCTAAAATTGAAAAACGCCGAGTTTCTCCTATACTGGGCTCGTTAAAATTTCACAGTAAAGGGCCTGTTCAATTACAAACAGGAACGAACCTCTCCTTCCTAGGGTTCGAATCAAAACTAGGTTGGACTCATCCGAAGGATGAGCTTATAATCAAGCATATGTTATCCTCCTCAAGCTTGTAAAAAATAAAGAGGTACTTGCCAGAAATGGTGGGGGAAAAGAGAGAAGAATGAGCCTATTTGTTATCCTTTGTCTCAGAAGAAACCTTATTAGCACTCTTGAACACGACACTTTTCATTCACCTGGGTTGGGAAATCCTTTGCCTCACAGTTGATCAAACCACATTGAAAGTCTTCAGCCGGGTTCCGGGGATTAACTTTGAGTCATTCATCACCAAGCCATCTGCTGTGTCGTTATGTGTTCAAGAGGTCTGCAAGCAAAACTTTCATCTGTAAAAGACTTGTCATCCATTTGACCATCCCTGAGTCAGTCCTTACAGCAACATTTCTTCAACTTGAACAATGATTTCATGTTGTGGGCTTGCCTGCAACGGGTCGCTTTCTATCGACATCAGCACATTATCTAGAGAGATGACTTAGAAATCGTCAGTACCTTGAAGTCTGCATGCATCAATGGTAGGTTTCTCGCCTTTGACGTCAATTTACAACATTGACTTTCAATCGAAGGATTCCGTGAAATGTTCGACATCAACTCATTCATTCACATCTCATGGATTGTACTGGGTACTTTGAGAACCATTAACATTACTGGTGGTCTCTCTCACACTTGTTAACAGTTTACATCATCGACTGGTAATCAAGTGGTTTCTACCATGTTCGACATCAACTCATTTATTCGCATGGCTAGGATCGTACCAATTCGGGAAGTAGAAATGAAGACCCTGGATCTAGTTCCCACCATCCAGGCTGCGAGGAGTTTTGTATTCATTATATAGTAGACCGATTATAAACAGATGGTTGCGTCCATACTATGTCTACGCAAGTCTATGATTATGATGTACTGCAAGATCATTCCTGTATCAGAGTAGTTAGCCTATTAGTTAAAGTTTTGATCTGAGTATGGGAATGCCTACCTCAGCGATGATATAATCTTATACATGTATTTTGTGTTGAAAATTGCAGGTTCTGACCAGGCTCTCCATGAGATAATCCTTAAAATGATAAAGCGCTTCACCCTTCCTAGATAATACAAAACCCTAATCTACTACAGGCTTCGCACTTTAGGGGGCAATCTGTTACACTAAAAAATGTCACCATGGCTATTTACAGTTAGTATGGCTCCATCAACAGTCATGCTATCCTCCTGGGCAAGTCTTAGGCCTCTGCTCTCCATGTCAAACTTCAAGAGAGAGAGAAAGTCTTTGTAAATGTGTTTATCTCTGGGTACGCAGATTCTCTCGGCCTTACCTGCGGGTACGCACCTAATGTTCACAAAAGCTGCGTACTTGTACGCTCTGTATGTAAAGGGGCAGGTGCGTCCCCCTGTAAAGGTTAAAATGCGCAAGTTTCATCTTTAAAAAGTTACTTGTGGTCATTTCTAGAGCATTCTAGAAGGTTGTTCGATGTGTATTGAGCGCCTCCAGATGGTTCATGTACCCCTACCAAAGAGGAATTATCCCATCAATGAGGGAGCTATCCCATCCAAAGAGGGGATTATCCCATTGATGGTGGACCTGAATAACTTCCTCTAGACCACTATAAATACAGGCATTGGGCCAGAAGGAGGGGAGGTTGGAAGCTATACATTTCTAAGGGTAGATGCTGCTGGAATTAGGACTCCCATTTAGAAGCTTGTGAGGAGAGATTGCCATCTTTGCTTGTTCTATTTGGAAGTGGGTGAGCTTTGTCAAAGTAAAGGAGAACTCTTGATGGACCCTGGGAGGGACTTGCACAACACCAAGGCTCAGGTTGTATTTGTTCCTTTTGTTACCTATTAATGCAAATGAGTCCATTCTTCTCAATAACTTGTTATTTATGAGTTGTTTCATGTACTCCTTGGTCTATGTGTTAAATATGTTTTATTTTATGAGATTATCAAGTGCTATTTAATCGTTTGATTGTTAGTGGATGCAGGTTTCAAAGTGAAGGAGGAGCTCATCCGGATCAGCGAGGCTGGACTGCTACAACAGCGTGGGACTATAGGTAGGATCTAAACACTTGATTTCTTATATAGTAAATGCATGTTTAGGGAAGGATTGCTCTTGTTTGTCTTGTTTGTCACTAGAGAGTCTTAGGCTCCTAGGGAGGTTGGTTGTGTCCGCACAATCGACTCTTTCCGCCTGACACTATCAGCCCTCTCTTATTGCCTTTGATTGAGAAAGAAATCAAGAAGCTGTTGGCTGCCAAAATCATAGTCCCCGTAAGTTATGCAAAGTGGATAGCCAACCTTGTGGTGGGAAGAAAGAAAAATGGAGAAATAAGGCTTTATGTAAACTTCATAAATCTGAACAAGTGCTCTAAAAAAAATAACTATCCCCTGCCCAAGATGGAACACTTCTTGCAAAGAGTTTCAGGGGCTAAAGTCATGTCTTTCTTAGATGAATTTTCAGGTTACAATGAGATAGGTGTACATCCTGAAGATCAGGAAAAGACCACCTTCACTACTCCTTGGGGCACTTTCATGTACTCCAAGATGCCTTTCAGGCTGATGAATGTTGGGGCTACTTTTCAGAGGGCCCTGGACATAGCCTTTGTGGGAGAGAATGACAAGTTTGTCCTTATTTATCTTGATGACATAATAGTGTTCTCCGACAGCCACAAAGACATTTACAACATTTAAAGAAGGTCTTCCTAAAGTGCAGATAGTTTTGAATCTCAGTGAACCCAAAGAAGTTTTTCCCTAGAGGAAGGCAAACTTTTGGGACATATTGTTTCTGCTGAAGATGTGAATATCGATCCAGCAAGGGTCCAAACCATTCAGAAATTGTCCATCCCATGGTCGAAAAAGGACATCCAATCCTTCCTGGGTAAGATCAACTTTGTAAGGAGGTCCATTCCAAACTTTGCAGAGCTAGTAAAGAATATCACTCCCATGCTCAAGAAAGGATCAGAAATAAAATGGACAGCTGCTTCAAGAATCTCTTTTGAAGCCACCAAGCAAGTTGTCATGTAAGCTCCCACTCTAATCAGCCTAGATTACACTAAAGAGTTTTGCATCTTCTCTTATGTCTCTTATGATACACTTGCAACAATTCTTTTGCAAAGAAATGATGAAGGCATAGAGCAGCTCGTGGCCTTTTTCAGCAAAACTCCAAAGGATGCTAAACTAAGGTATGACCTTATTGGAAAACAAGATTATGCTCTCATTAAATCTTTAAAAGCATTCAGAATTTATATTCTGCATTCCAAAGTAGTTGCATATGTACCTTCAGCCTCAGTAAAGGATATCTTAACTCAGCCATATATTAATGGAAAGAGGGCAAAAGGGATTGCAAAATTCATAGAATTTGACATAGAGGTGAAGCCCACTAAGCTTGTCAAAGGCCAGGGACTGGCTAAACTTATCGCTGAAGAAAATTGCAACTTGTTAAACATAAATTCCATAAGTTTAAACTCAGATGATGGGCAGATAGAGGGAGCAGCAGAAGACCGAAGGTAGAATCTGTTAGTTCCAGTCTTCGTAGACTGTCACCAAGGATCAAAATGGGCTCTTACTATGTCTAGTTTTCAGAGATATTTCACACATGATCTTCAGTGCAAATCATATCCTAAGTATTTCCATAATAATAAGCTCGGAAAAATATTTCCAATGGTATATCACACTCCTGTAACCAGTTTTTGGATCAAAAGATATGATTGAAATGAATGAGCGATTATTGGTTATGCATGTTTTGAGGTCAGTTGCTGCACAGAATGACATGTTTAGTAAATGATCAGTTTCTAAACTAATGGTAAGGAATTTTTCAAAAATGAAAGAAGATTTGGTCCATCATATACCAGATAACAAAAATATCCTTCAGTTTATGCACAGGTGCTACTATGTGGGATATATGCAATGATATTTGGAGCCTACATTAAAACAAAGCAAATTTTTCAAATTTTTACTGTTTTAGTCATTTTAGTGCGGTGCCGTTTTACAACAGATGGAAAGTAATTTTAAAAAAACAAAGGAGGTTTTTGTTAAACACGAGACATATAATAAAAACCTCTTTCAGTTTATTCACAGGTGTCGTGAATTTTAATATCTGACTAGATATTTACAACTCATTTTGACAGATTTAAGTTTTTAATGATTTTCTGTTTTAGAGATGATTTTGTGGCACAGATTTGGAGAAACTGGAAACAAATTTCCAAAATTTGAGAGAGGTTTTTCTCCAGCATGACCTTATCTACAAAAAACTCTTTCAATTTTGTAACGGGTGCTATTTTTTAGGAGATACAACTTCATCTTCAACACCTATTTTCAGAAATTTGGTCCAAGTTTAATGTAACTGATTCTATTTTAAAGAAGATGGTTGAGCTCAATTCCCTTAATACAAGGATGAGCTAAATGTATAAATTCTATGAATTTCATAGTGTATAGGTTTGATTTTTGCAGCAGAGAGGCTATCTTGGATTTGTGTAATTTTTTTTCCTGAATATCATTTTAATAAAGCAGTATTTTACCCTTTGGATCTGGGATTCATCACGGTGTTGATGTTTAGTATGTTTTTCCTTAATTCATTTACACATTATGTTTTTTCTACCTTGTTACAACATTATATAAGTGATATTTTAGGAATTCATCTGTAATGATGCTCCTTTCATGATGATTTTGCTGTTAGTTGTAATAGGTTGTCTTAGAAGAATTCATCCTTGGCTAGACACTCTGTTGAGCAACCTCGTGATTCTTTTTCATCTAAAGTTGTTGTTGCAGATTCATCCTTTGTCTAATGCCTGAAGGGTAGTGAGCTTTCTCCCTTATACTTCTCACATTCACAATCTTCACTTGGTTGAACATGGAACTTAATTTGCCCCAGGTTTGCCGGCAGAAACTGTCATCGATTCCATAGTCTAAATCATCCTTTCTCTTGGTGTTTCGACCCAAAACAAATCCAATAAAATCCTCTAAGGTACTATACCAGCCTAAAATCCGTATTTGATTCAATCATCTTGACTGAAATTCACAAGGAGAGAGCCCTCTCCCAACCTGGTAGAGCTAGCTACCAGGTTAAGTGTGGTTTGGTGTTACCCTAGACCTACCTTCCTTCAGCCTGAGGTAGATCCAGGCCTTAACATAGTGGCGACCATACTAGGGAAGACGTGACAGATATTCTCCAGGAAATATCATTCAAGTTGCAGATTTGATTGTCGATGGTGGACAACAATCAGACACATATGAAGGCTGAAACATTCACCTGGCGACTCCAACTCAATGCAAAGATTCCAATTATAACTGATCCGTTCATGCACTAAAATAAAATGGTAGGGTATGTGGCAAACCCTGTGTTTTGTGAAGTTTTAAAAGAAGTTAGAGATCAGTTAGTGGATAATGAAATTGATGAAGTATTTTTCATTACTGTGCTTCAATGTTTGAGATCTCCGAAGTTTCCTCCTAAAGCTAAAACGGATTTCTTTGAGTTAGTTTTTTAAAAATTTGAGAAGGAGATTGAATATTAAAATTATCAGATCCAATCATATGAATTCCGAGATCCCAAAAATTTCTTGGAAACTCTCCCTCCTTCAAAATAAGAAACAATAGAGATGCCCATGGATGCTTGCATTGACAGTTTGCAGTTGGAGGTATGCGTTGAGGACTTAGGGCAACAAATAGAGTCTGGATTCTTTGATCCTATTGTTGCATATATGGAGTATTTTTTCAGTTTTAATGATAAGTCAGATTGTCTTTCACACAGCCAAATTTAGTTTGTGCATGGATGGTTGTCAGCATTTACATTTGTGCCCTAGTTGAAGCACTTTCAAGTAGCATCTTATTCACAGTTACTTGAATGGTTGATATGGAATTACAACATCACTTGATACATTGATTTTGTAGAAAAGTAGGGTAGGTTTGTGTAAATAAATAAGCTGCCAAAGGCAACATTTCAATTTGGATTGCTATGAGTTGTTTTGAGCTTGCAGTTGTTTGACTGTATTTCCCAATGGATGAGGCACTTGGTCTATGGTGTTATTGACACCTCCAAGGAGCTTCCATCCACAATAAGGTCGATGTTAGTTCCAGTCTTCACAGCCTGTCACCAGGGATCAAAATGGGCTCTTACTATTTCTAGTTCTCAGAGATGTTTTGCACATGATCTTCATTGCAAATCATATCCTAAGTATTTCCATCAAAAGGAGCTTGGAAAAATATTTCCAATGGTATATCACACTCCCGTAACCGGTTTCTGGATCAGAAGATATGATCAAAATAAATGAGTGAGATGTGCAGTGATATTTGGAGCCTACATTAAAACAAAGCAATTTTTTCATATTTTTACTGTTTTAGTCATTTTAGTGCAGTGCCATTTTACACCAGATGGAAAGTAATTTAATAAACCCAAAGAGATTTTTGTTAAAAATGATCCATATAACAAAAACCTCTTTCATTTTACTCACAGGTGTCGTGAATTTGAATATGTGAGTAGATCTTTACAGCTCATTGTGACAGATTTAAGTTTTTAATGCTTTTCTGTTTTAGAGATGATTTTTTGGCACAAATTATAAACAACTGGAAACGAATTTCTAGAATTTGAGAGAGGTTTTTCTCCAACATGACCTTATCTATAAAACCATCTTTCATTTTTGTAACAGGTGCTATTTTTTAGGAGATACGAGTTCATCTTCAATACCTATTTTCAGAAATTTGGTCCAAGTTTAATGTAACTGATTCTATTTTGAAGAAAATGGTTGAGCTCAATTCCCTTAATACAGGGATGAGCTAAATGTATAAGTTTTATGAATTTCATAGTGTAGAGGTTCGATTTTTGCAGCAGAGAGGCTGTCTTGGATCTGTGTAAAATGTTTTCCTGAATATCATTTTAATAAAGAAGTCTTTTGCCCTTTGGATCTAGGATTCATCACGATGCTGATGTTTAGTATGTTTTTCCTGTAATTCATTTACACATTATGTTTTTTCTGCCTTGTTACAACAATATCTAAGTTATATGTTAGGAATTCATCCGTAATGATGCTCCTTTCATGATGATTTTGCTGTTAGTTAGAATGGTTGTCTTAGCAAAATTCATCCTTGGCTAGATGCTCTGTTGAAAAACCTCGTGATTATTTTTCATCTAAAGTTGTTGTTGCAGATTCATCCTTTGTCTGATGTCTACAGGGAAGCGGGCTTTCTCCCCTATACTTCTCACATTTACAATCTTCACTTGGCTGAACATGGCACTTAATTTTCCCCAGGTTTTCCATCAAAAACTGACATCGATTCCATAGTCCAAATCATCCTTTCTCTTGTTGTTTCGACCCAAAAAAATCCAATCAAATCCTCTGAGCTACTATACCTAGCCTAAAATCCATATTTGATTCAGTCATCTTGACTAAAATTCACAAGGAGAGGGCCCTCTCCTGACCTGGTAGGGCTAGCTACCAGGATAAGCATGGTTTGATGTTACCCTAGACCTGCCTTCCTTCAGCCTAAGGTAGATCCATGCCCTAATGGGATCAGTCTTTGGCTAAAAATCTATCCACATGTGAATGGTATTATAGCATAGTTCATTTTTTGCGAAGGTTAGAAGTCCCTCCAGGGCTTAGCTCAAGTCAAGCTCGTGCCATTAAACTAAGACCATCAAAATTTTGCATTAATAAGAATCTGCTTTATTGGAAAGACCCATCAGGAATCCCCTTGAGGTGTCTGGATAAATAAAAATCTAGGGAGGTCATACACCAGCTCCATTCTAGAATATGTGGAGGGCATCACTATTGGCAAACCATAGCTCACAAAATCTTGTGGGCTAGATATTATTGGCCTACTCTATTCTCTGATGTGTTTTCTTTTGTAAAAGCTTGTGACAAGTGTCAGAGGTTTGCAGGAAGACAGTAGCTAAAATCTCTTCCCCTGAAGCCAATACATGTAAATGGTCCTTTCCAGCAATGGGGCTTGGACTTTATAGGGGAGATCAAGCCACATTCCAGTGGCCAACACAAATGGATCTTAGTAGCCATTGATTATTTCACCAAGTGGATTGAGGCTATACCCACTAAGAAATACAATCATCAAGTTGTAAAGAAGTTCTTAAATGAGAATATTTTCACTAGATTTGGTTGCCCAACCAAACTAGTCACTGATAACGCAACAACTTTCAAAGCAAAAGAAGTGGTGGACATGACTGAATCCATGGGTATTCAAGTGGTGCATTCTACCTCATATTATCCTCAAGGAAATGGCCTAGCAGAATCATCTAACAAAATTCTGATAAGGGTCATCAAAAAGCTGTTAGAAGACAACAAAAAGAGCTGGGATTCCAAGCTGAAATTTGCACTATGGGCTGACAGAGTTACCATCAAAAAATCCATAGGGAATTCTCCATTCAAACTGGTTTATGGCACTAATGTTGTTTTCCCTATCCAACTAATTCTCCCTGTGGCTAAATTCTTTCAAGAAGAACAAGAGGAAGAGAATGACATGGTAAGAAGAATGAATAATCTGGTTGAACTACAACAGATAAGAGAGTAGCTGGTTGAGAAATCAAAGGCTCATTAGAAGGCAATCAAAGATACCTTTGACAAGAAGGAAAAAGTGGACAATTTCCAAGTTGGTGATTCGGTGCTTAAATGGGATGCATTTAAGGAAAAGAGAGGCAATCATGGCAATTTTGACTCCTTATGGATAGGTCCTTTTGTCATCACTCAAGTTTAGCAAAACAATACATTCATTCTACACAGTCTGGAAGGAGGAGATACTTTTGGCGGTCCAATAAATGGGCGGTTCTTGAAACTTTATTTCATTTAAGGCCTTAAAGCCTTGGTATTGTAAATATGTTTTTCTTTCATTTTTTGTTTTTATGCTAAAAATATTCCATGCCCAATGCAACACTAGGAGGAAGTTTTAATTTTGATTTTACAGGAAAGGCATTGATCTATGGTTCTTGAAACCTCACAGGGAGGATTTCATCCCCAGAAGGATCCAATGTTATCCTTGAATGCAAATGGCCCAAAAATGGATCCAAATATGCCCCAAAGAATCTTCAAAAATGCTCAAAAATCATCCATAGATCAAAATGAGCAAGGGAGGAAAGCCCTTGGAAGGGCTGAAAATCACTATCGGGAGGCAAAAACCAAAGGAAATAGTGAAAAAACCCACAAATGTAGGCTTTAAAAGAGAAGGATCAATGGCCAAGATCTGGCCAATCAACGACCAAGATCTAGGTGGAAAATCATAATCAACCAAGCAGGGGGGACAGTTTATAGGTGGGCACATGACACCGCCGATCAGCGATCGCCGATGATCGGATCACGTCGCTATATCGCATCGGTGCTATACC
The DNA here is from genome assembly GCA_031772625.1 of Pinus tabuliformis. Classification (NCBI taxonomy): domain Eukaryota; kingdom Viridiplantae; phylum Streptophyta; class Pinopsida; order Pinales; family Pinaceae; genus Pinus; species Pinus tabuliformis. The sequence continues at coordinate 1,157,615,382 of CM062819.1, forward strand.
AAGGGGTGGGGCCTGTGCACATATATATGGGTGACCCGATACCCGGATCGGACCTTGATATATATAAGAATTCATGTATTTTGAGATCTGTGCCCACACATTTTTCATTGTTTTATTGTATTTTAGTTATATAACGAAAATACAAAGGAAGACTAGATAGTGCCGACAGCGATAAAACCTCGAACCTAATGGGTTCTAAAATGATATATTATAATATTTCAGGTCCAGGGAAAGCCATTTGTCAATGCTTTTTTCTTTATATTCATTTTTATAATGAAATACGAAGGAAGCCTAAGGCAATGCGGTAGCGATGGAACCCATACCCGATGGGTTTCCAGAATTAAAATATACCATATTTGAAATCTACATAAAGCCTATTTTAAATGTTTTTCACAGTTTTTTATGTATTTACAAAATACACAGTCCAAGCCAAATGCGACCTGCGATGGTGACAAGGTCGGATCCAATGGATAATTAAATCATATTTTAGGACTTTGGAAGTCCTGAATGAATAGTAAGGGCCAGGAATTCTTAGAATTTCTATGATTTCTGTTCATAAGAGAAAGAAGTCACTATTTGCATTTTAAAGAGATTTCTTAGGCCCAAAGATCCATTTCACCACAGCATGCCACACAGCCAAATCAAACCAGATCAGGGAATACCAACAGCATAGACAGCGCAACAGCCATCCTAATGAACATTATGGGGCATCTCTGGCATGAGAGAGCTACCAGGCATCACAGCAAGCTACCTAAAATATCTGAATATGGTTAGTCTTTTGTCAGAAGAAGAAACCGCCAAGCCATGCTTGCCTAGAGGGCATCAAATCAATTAAGAAACGCACATAAGGAAAATTAAGGCTCTGAGCCTCCTAGAGAGCTTAGGAGCATTGTAAACAGCCTACAAAAGGCAGAAAACTAAATGTAAGAAGGGTTCAACTTTTGGAGATTATTCCTCCACTATCCTTCAAGATTCCCATCTTCATTCTAGAAATACAAGCTTATTTTGCCTTAATATGTTCAACACCCATTCTCTTTGTTGTTCTATGCTTGCACTTGAACAGTTTGTTCATGTTTCCTTTATGTTTAAGGCCAGATAATTGTCATCTTATCTCTACTTTAATAACTTAGAGTTGCAAGATTCTTTGCTGCCTGTAGCTAACCAGTCATATGTGGTAATATATCCATCTGCCAGTAGAGTCAGTATTCTATAAAATCTATCCATTAAATCTATCCATTAAATCTATAAAATATTGAGCATTAGTGGTTTAAAGCCTTGTGTTGTTGAGAGTGTTCATGCATGCCTTGAGTGGGAATAGAGCTAAAATGGTCATCTAACCTGATCCAAACCATCATCCATTCCAATAGTTCTAAAAACAATATTGAATATTATATGTTACCAGCCATCTCCAAGCTCCAACCTAGGAGATTTTCCTAGAGTGCTAACATAGTTGGCGCCATTGCTGGGGAGAGGAAACTGAAGATCAACTTCCTTGGGAAACGACACAGATCCAACTTTGATGATAGACAATGTCTAGGCACATTTTTGGTTGTAATCATCTATCTGGCGACTCTACTGGAGGCCGAACCTCTTGGTGACTCCACTTCATAGTTTTGGCTCAGTTTGTGAGGCATACTTGGAGAAACCCTCAGAAGTCACAAGCTAACCCAGTACCTGACCCTAAAAATATCATCAAATAAAGAAAGGTATTGCAGAAAGGAGCATCAGGTTCAGGTAAACCTAAACAATATTCCATATTTCTTCAAGAAAATCTTGTAATAGAACAAATACATGTTGAGAGTACAGATTCTAATACTAGCAGTGAAGAAAAATTTTCAAAAATTCATAAAGCTCCTTATTCTTTAGGTTCTCCTTTTGTTGAGAGCCCAAAGGAAACCTCACCTCCTATCCATCATACTCCTTTAGTCTTATCAGTCACCCCTCAGCCCTATGTCATTCAGACTTCCAGTACTCTTTTAGCCACGACAGCTATGGCAGGTCCACAAGCACCTACCAAAATGGAAAGAATCATAGCTGCAAGGTATGGGCCTCTAATACTGCCCACTCCTTTAAATGCCATGCGTACTAGAGAGTATTAGAAATATAGGCCTAAATTCACTGGGACTGAAGGTGTTACTGCTAAAGAAAATCTTGAGTCATTCTATAGCTATGCTAATAATATAGACATTAGTGAGGATGATGTGTGGATGAGAGTCTTTGTCCAAAGCCTAGATGGAGAGGCTAGAAAATGGTTCAGAGAAATAACCCCAAGATCGATAGTAGATATTGAAGCTTTAGATGATGCATTTCTAAAGCATTAGGGGGATAAAAAGGACCTCCTCTACTACCACACTGAGTTTGAAAACTTAAAGAGAGAAAATGGTGAGTTGTTGTTTAGTTTTAACAAAAGGTTTAACTATATGTACAACAAGATACCAACTAAAGTAAAACCCACTACTACCTCTACTAAACTCACCTATGCCAGTGCTTTTGATTCTGACTTCTACCTACTGTTAAGGGAGAGGAGATGTGCTACTTTGGCTGACATGCAAGATGCAGCCTTGGAAGTGGAATCAAACATCATGGCTGCAGAGAATCTCAATGGAAATGTTGATAGAAGAAGACAGAGAGGCGAGTCTTCATCATCCTCTGATCCTAAGATAGATAAAATAACCAAAATGATAGAGTCATTAGCCTCTGAAATCTCCAAATTAAAGGTTGAGGAGCACCCAGGGAAAGGGAGAGTTCCTAACACCTTTGCTCCTAGAAATCCAAACCCAAATCCATATAGAAGAACTAATGAGCAGTTGCAGATTTTGAAAAGAAAAAAAGATGCTAATGAAGACCAAAGGGTGATGGCACCTTTTCAAAATACAGCCATGGAAGAAGAGCAGTTTAAAGAAGAGGATGAGATTCATTGTCTGGAAAAAAAAGGGAATGCCTCCTTTTTTACCTCAGCTGCCTATTAAAGGTCATTATTCAATGACCAGATTAACCAAGAATGGGATGGTGAAGCTACTTTACAAACTGTAGATCAGCAAAGATATGATCTAAGGTCAAAGGTAAATAATTCCATGGAAACTCTTTCTCAAGGAGCTATTTTCACTACAGTAGAGCCAGCTAATAAGCAGAAGCAACCAACAGTTAATCCCCTCAACCTCAATGCTCTAGCTCATGAGGTAAGAGTTCTTGAAAAGTCTCCTTCTCCTTTCAATTTTCAATCCGAAATTCAAAAGCTAAAGATACCCATGCCTCTGGTTAAACTATTGAAGAATGAGTCCTTCAAAAGATCCATCCTTGAGGCCCTTGAGCCTAAAGCCATCCAAGCCTCCACTGATTGTGTGAATCTGCAAGATGACAAGCCTGCTGTTATTCTTAGCCTAATGATTGAAAATTGTGAAGACAACTCCCCATCGTTCTATGTCTCTTTGACTATTCATGATAAAATCTTTCACAACTTCCTTCTGGACATTGGAGCCAGCTATAATCTAATGCCCAAGACTGTCATGGATGAGTTGGGTCTTGACATCAAAAAGCCTTATCATGACCTGTTCTCTTTTGACTCTAGAAAAGTGAAATGTCTGGGATTAATCAAGGACCTATCCATCACTTTGTCTCAACTGCCTATGAAAAGCATGATGGTGGATATTATGGTGGCAACTGTACCCCCCAAGTTCGGTATGTTACTTTCCAGAGGTTGGATCAAGAGACTAGGTGGACCACTACAAAATGATCTATCTTATGCTATTGTCGCAGTCTTTGGAGAAGAGAGCAAGAGATTATACAGGGAGGTGCAGTTGGCTTATATAATCAGCGGTGAAAAGAATCCCACCAATAATCCCATATATGCTATTGACACCAATTTTGGAGCATGTATTCTCCATATTGAAGAAACTCAATTGGCCTTCACCCAACTCAAGAAACCATTCTGCCAGATCGCAGAGGAGAAAAACCCACAGTTTTTGGATATGTTTTTTGAGGGGGCTTGTTCCAAAGAATCTACAGGGGCAGGCATAGTCCTTGTGTCCCCAACATAGGAATATATTCATTTATCATTCAAATTAACCTTTCAGGTCACAAACAACATTGTAGAGTACAAGGCTTTAATTCTGCGCTTAAGCACTGCAAAAAATGGGTATCAAAGGCTTGAAAGTGTTTGGAGATGCAAATCTCATTATTCAACAAGTAAATAAAATGTTTCAAGCGAAGCATCCAAGGCTGAAGGCATACAAAGATGAGGTATGGAGGCTCAAGGATTCTTTCAAAGATTTTAGCATTTCTTATATTCCAAGAATAAAGAACCAGCTTGCTGACTACATTGTTGTCTCTGCTAGCATGTTTATTCCTCCGTTGCCTCCAAAATTGTCATATGAAGTTCAAATAAGATACAGACCGTCTTTGCCTGATAATGTCAAATATTGGAGGGTTTTTTAGGACGATGAGGAAATTAACAGGTTTTTTCAAGTCGTGGAGGAATTTTCTGAAACATGCATCGATCAAGAAAACGAAACCATGGAAGAATGTAGCCAGTCCAAGTTCAAAAGCGAAATCGGCCATAGAAGCATCATCCAGCTACCTAGTAATCACATACAAAATGGATTGGTGCCTCTAGAGAGGTTGTTCGATCATAATGATGTGCCCTATAATGCGGCCAAAATAGAGAACGACTCTATTGTCTGTAAACACAATATAGGCTGCTCAGCTTGTCCAAAAAACATAAATCTATCCATGCATTTATCCTCTGCCGACAATTCCAACTATTGCACCCTCATGAAGCAATTTACTGACATTTTTGCCTAGGAATAAAATGATCTTAAAACCTATGATGCAGACATCATTCAGCATAAGATCCCACTTGAAAATAACACCATCCCTTTTAAGCAAAAATTAAGACCTATCAGCCCTCTCTTATTGCCTTTGATCGAGAAAGAAATCAAGAAGATGTTGGCTGCCAAAATCATAGTCCCTGTAAGGTATGCAAAGTGGATAGCCAACCTTGTGGTGGTAAGAAAGAAAAATGGAGAAATAAGGCTTTATGTCGACTTCAGAAATCTGAACAAGTGCTCTAAAAGAGATAACTATCCCCTGCCTAAAATGGAACACTTGTTGCAAAGAGTTTTAGGGGCTAAAGTCATGTATTTCTTAGATGAATCTTCAGGTTACAATCAGATAGGTGTACATCCTGAAGATCAGGAAAAGACTGCCTTCACTACTCCTTGGGGAACTTTCATGTACTCCAAGATGCCTTTCAAACTGATGAATGTTGGGGCTACTTTTCGGAGCGCCCTGGACATAGCCTTTGTGGGAGAGAATGACAAGTTTGTCCTTATTTATCTTGATGACATAACAGTCTTCTCCGGTAGCCACAAAGACCATTTACAACATTTAAAGAAGGTCTTCCTAAAGTGCAGATAGTTTGGAATCTCAGTGAACCCAAAAAAGTTTTTCCCTAGAGGAAGGAAAACTTCTAGGACATATTGTTTCTGCTGAAGGTGTGAAGATCGATCCAGCAAGGGTCCAAGCCATTCAGAAATTGTCCATCCCATGGTCGAAAAAGGACATCCAATCCTTCCTGGGTAAGATTAACTTTGTAAGGAGGTCCATTCCAAACTTTTCAGAGCTAGTAAAGAATATCACTTCCATGCTCAAGAAAGGATTAGAAATAAAATGGACAGCTACTTCAACAATCTCTTTTGAAGCCATCAAGCAAGCTATCATGGAAGCTCCCACTCTAACCAACCCAATTTACACTAAATATTTTTGCATCTTCCCTTATGTCTCTTATGATACACTTGTAGCAGTTCTTTTGCAGAAAAAATGATGAAAGCATAGAGCACCCCGTGGCCTTTTTCAGCAAAAATCTAAGGGATGCTAAACTAAGGTATGACCTTATTGAAAAACAAGCTTATGCTCTCATTAAATCTTTGAAAGAATTCAGAATCTGTATTCTGCATTCCAAGGTAGTTGCATATGTACCTTCAGCCTTAGTAAAGGACATCTTAACTCAGCCATATATTAATGTAAAGAGGGAAAAATGGATTGCAAAATTCATAGAATTTGACATAGAGGTGAAGCCCACTAAGCTTGTCAAAGGCCAAGGACTGGCTAAACTTATGGCTGAAGAAAATTGCAGCTTGTTAGACATAAATTCAATAGGTTTAAATTCAGATGATGGACAAATAGAGGGAGCACCAGAAGACTGGAGGTAGAATCTGTTAGTTCCAGTCTTCGCAGACTATCACCAGGGATCAAAATGGGCTCTTACTATGTCTGGTTTTCAAAGATGTTTTGCACATGATCTTCAGTGCAAATCATATCCTAGGTATTTCCATCAGAAGAAGCTCAGAAAAATATTTCTAATGGTATATTGCACTCCCATAACCAGTTTCTGGATTAGAAGATATGATCGAAATGAATGAGCGATTATTGGTTATGCATGTTTTGAGGTCAGTTGTTGCACACAATGACATATTTAGTACAAGATCAGTTTCTAAAATAATGGTAAGGAATTTTTCAAAAGTGAAAGAGTTTACACACAAGTGCTACTATGTGGGAGATATGCAGTGATATTTGGAGCCTACATTAAAACAAAGCAAGTTTTTCAAATTTTTACTGTTTTAGTCATTTTAGTGTGGTGCCATTTTAAAACAGATTGAAAGTAATTTTGAAAAACCCAAGGAGGTTTTTGTTAATCACGAGCCACATATCAAAAACCTCTTTCATTTTATTCATAGTGTTGTGAATTTGAATATGTGACTAGATCTTTACAGCTCATTTCGACAGATTTAAGTTTTTAATGATTTTCTGTTTTAGAGATGATTTTGTAGCACAGATTCCCAGCAACTGGAAATGAATTTCCAAAATTTGAGAGAGGTTTTTCTCAAGCATGACCTTATCTACAAAAAATATTTCAATTTTGTAATAGGTGCTATTTTTTAGGAGATACGAGTTCATCTTCAACACCTATTTTTAGAAATTCGGTCCATGTTTAATGTAACTGATTCTATTTTGAAGAAGATGGTTGAGTTCAATTCCCTTAATACAGGGATGAGCTAAATGTATAAATTTTATTAATTTCATAGTGTAGAGGTTTTATTTTTGCAGAAGAGAGGCTATCTTGGATTTGTGTAAATTTTTTTCTTGAATATCACGTTAATCAAGCAGTCTTTTGCCTTTTGGATCTGGGATTCATCACGGTGCTGATGTTTAGTATGTTTTTCCTTTAATTCATTTACACATTATGTTTTTTCTGCCTTGTTGCAACATTATCTAAGTGATATGTTAGGAATTCATCTGTAATGATGCTCCTTTCATGATGATTTTGCTGTTGGTTGTAATGGTTGTCTTAGCAATATTCATCCTTGGCTAGATGCTCTGTTGAGCAACCTCGTGATTCTTTTTCATCTAATGTTGTTGTTGTGGATTAATCCTTTGTCTGATGCCTACAGGGAAGTGAGATTCCTCCCCTATACTTCTCACATTCACAATCTTCACTTGGCTGAACATGGCACTTAAGTTTCCCCAGATTTACCAGCAGAAACTGTCATCGATTCCATAGTCCAAATCATCCTTTCTCTTGTTGTTTCGACCCAAAAAAATCCAATCAAATCCTCTGAGCTACTATACCTAGCCTAAAATCCATATTTGATTCAGTCATCTTAAATGAAATTCACAAGGAGAGAGCCCTCTCCCAACCTAGTAGGGCTAGCTACCAGGTTAAGCGTGGTTTGATGTTACCCTAGACCTGCCTTCCTTCAACCTGAGGTAGATCCAGGCCTTAACATAGTGGCGACCATACTGGGGGAGAGGAGATAGATATTCTATAGGAAAGATCATTCAAGTTTCAGATATAATTGTTGATGGTGGACAACAGTGAGATACATATGAAGGCTAAAACATTCACCTAGCGACTCCAACTCAATCCAGAGATTCCAGCACTCACTGATCCGTTCATGCACTAAAATAAAATGGTAGGGTATGTGGCAAACCCTGTGTTTTGTGAAGTTTTAAAAGAAGTTATAGATCAGTTAGTGGATATTGAAATTGATGAAGTATTTTTCATTACCGTGCTTCAATGTTTGAGATCTCCAAAGTTTCCTCCTAAAGATAAAACTGATCTCTTTGAGTTAGTTGTTTAAAAATTTGAGAAGGAAATTGAATATTTAAATGATCATATCCAATCATATGAATTCCAAGATCCCAAAAAGTTCTTGGAAACTCTCCCTCCTTCAAAACAAGAAACAATAGAGCTGCCCATGGATGCTTGCATTGACAAATTGTAGTTGGAGGTCTGTGTTGAGGACTTAGGGCAACAAACAGAGTCTGATTTCTTTGATCCTATTGTTGCATATATGGAGTATTTTTTCAGTTTGAATGATAAGACAGATTGTCTTTTACACAGCCAAATTCAGTTTGTGCATGGATTGTTGTCAGCATTTAAATTTGTGTCCTGGTTGAAGCACTTTCAAGTAGCATCTTTGTCACAGTTACTTGAATGGTTGATATGGCATTACAACATCACTTGATACATTGATTTTGTAGAAAAGTAGGGTAGGTTTGTGTAAATAAATAACGTGCCAAAGGCAGCATTTCAATTTGGATTGGTATGAGTTGTTTTGAGTTTGCAGTTTTTTGATCATATTTCCCAATGGATGAGGCACTTGGTCTACAATGTTCTTGACACCTCCAAGGAGCTGTTGTCCACAATAAGGCCGATGTTAGTTCCAGTCTTCGCAGCCTATCACCAGGGATCTAAATGGGCTCTTACTATGTCTAGTTTTCAGAGATGTTTTGCACATGATATTCATTGCAAATCATATCCTAAGTATTTGCATCAGAAGAAGCTTGGAAAAATATTTCCAACGGTATATCACACTCCCGTAACCAGTTTCTAGATCAGAGGATATGATCGAAATGAATAAGTGATTCTTCGTTATGCATATTTTGAGGTCAGTTGCTGCACAAAATGACAAGTTTAGTACAAGATCACTTTCTAAAATAATGGTAAGGAATTTTTCAAAAGTGAAAAAGCTTTTGTCCACCACATACCAAATAACAAAAAACTCCTTCATTTTATTCACAAGTACTACTATGTGGGAGATATGCAGTGATATTTGGAGCCTACATTAAAACAAAGCAAATTTTTCATACTTTTACAATTTTAGTCATTTTAGTGCAGTGCCATTTTACAACAGATGGAAAGTACTTTTGATAAACCCAAGGAGATTTTTGTTAAAAACGAGCCATATAAGAAAAACCACTTTCATTTTATTCACAAGTGTCGTGAATTTGAATATGTGACTAGATATTTACAGCTCATTGTGACAGATTTAAGTTTTTAATGATTTTCTGTTTTAGAGATGATGTTATGGCATAGATTCCAAGCAACTGGAAACGAATTTCCAGAATTTGAGAGAGGTTTTTCTCCAACATGACCTTATCTACAAAACAATCTTTCAGTTTTGTAACAGGTGCTATTGTTTAGGAGATACAAGTTCATCTTCAATACCTATTTTCAGAAATTCGGTCCAAGTTTAATGTAACTGATTCTATTTTGAAGAAGATGGTTGTGCTCAATTCCCTTAATACATGGATGAGCTAAATTATGAATTTCATAGTGTAGAGGTTCAATTTTTGCAGCAGAGAGGCTGCCTTGGATTTGTGTAAAATTGTTTTCTGAATATCATTTTAATAAAGCAATATTTTGCCCTTTGGATCTGGGATTCATCACGGTGCTGATGTTTAGTATGTTTTTCCTGTAATTCATTTACACATTATGTTTTTTCTACCTTGTTACAACATTATCTGAGTGATATGTTAGGAATTCACCAGTAATGATGCTCCTTTCATGATGATTTTGTTGTTAGTTGTAATGATTGTCTTAGCAGAATTCATCCTTGGCTAGATGCTCTATTGAAAAACCTCGTGATTCTTTTTCATCTAAAGTTGTTGTTGCAAATTCATCCTTTTTCTGGTGCCCGTAGGGCAGCGGGCTTTCTCCCCTATACTTCTCACATTTACAATCTTCACTTGGCTGAACATGGCACTTAATTTTCCCCAGGTTTCTCGGCAGAAACTGACATTGATTCCATAGTCCAAATCATCCTTTCTCTTATTGTTTCAACCCAAAAAAAATCCAATAAAATCCTCTAAGCTACTATACCTAGCCTAAAATCCATATTTGATTCAGTCATCTTGATTAAAATTCACAAGGAGAGAGCCCTCTCCCGACCTGGTAGAGCTAGCTTCCAGGTTAAGCTTGGTTTGATGTTACCCTAGACCTGCCTTCCTTCAGCTTGAGGTAGATCCAGGCCCTAACATAATCAGTCTTTGGATAAAAATTTGTCCACATGTGAATGGTATTACAGTATATTTCATTCTTTTCGAAAGTTATAAGTCCCTCCAGGGCTTAGCTCAAGTCAAGCTCATGTCATTAAACTAATATCATCAAAATTTTGCATTAATAAGAATCTGCTTTATTGGAAAGACCCATCAAGAATCCCCTTGAGGTTTCTGGATAAAGAACAATCTAGGGAGGTCATACACCAGCTCCATTCTAGCATATGTGGAGGCATCACTATTGGAAAACCACAGCTCGCAAAATCTTGAGGGCTGGATATTATTTGCCTACTCTATTCTCTGATGTGTTTTCTTTTATAAAAGCTTGTGACAAGTGTCAGAGGCTTGTAGGAAGATAGCAGCTAAAATATCTGCCCCTGAAGCCAATACATGTAAATGGTCCTTTCCAGCAGTGGGGCTTGGACTTTATAAGGGAGATCAACCCACATTCCAGTGGCCAACACAAGTGGATCTTAGTAGCCATTGATTATTTCACCAAGTGGATTGAAGCTATACCCACTAAGAAAGACAATCATCAAGTTGTCATAAAGTTCTTAAATGAGAATATTTTCACTAGATTTGGTTGCCCAACCAAACTAGTCACTGATAACGCAGCAGCTTTCAAAGCAAAAGAAGTGGTGGACATGGCTGAATCCATGGGTATTCAAGTGGTGCATTCTACCTCATATTATCCTCAAGGAAATGGCCTAGCAGAATCATCTAACAAAATTCTGATAAGGGTCATCAAAATGCTGTTAGAGGACAACAAAAAGAGCTGGGATTCCAAGCTGAAATTTTCACTATGGGCTGATAGAGCTACCATCAAAAAATCCATAGGGAATTCTCCATTCAAACTTGTTTATGGTGCTGATGTTGTTTTCCCTATCCAAGTAATTCTTCCTGTGGCTAAATTCTTGCAAGAAGAACAAGAGGAAGAGAATTACATGGTAAGAAGAATGAATAATCTGGTTGAACTACAACAGATAGGAGAGCAGCTGGTTGAGAAATCAAAGGCTCATCAGAAAGCAATCAAAGAAACCTTTGACAAGAAGGAAAAAGTGGACAATTTCCAAGTTGGTGATTGGGTGCTTAAATGGGATGCATTTAAGGAAAAGAGAGGTAATCATGGCAAGTTTGACTCCTTATGGACAGGTCCTTTTGTCATCACTCAAGTTCAACAAAAAAATACATTCATTCTACACAGTCTGGAAGGAGGAGATACTTTTGGTGGCCCAGTAAATGGGTGGTTCTCGAAACTTTATTTCATTTAAGGCCTTAAAGCCTTGGTATTGTAAATATGTTTTTCTTTCAGTTTTTGTTTTTATGCTAAAAAGATTCCATGCCCAATGCAACACTAGGAGGAAGTTTTAATTTTGATTTGATAGGAAAGGAATTGATCTATGGTTCTTGAAACCTCATAGGGAGGATTTCATCCAAGAAGGAGCTAGTGTTTTCCTTGAAGGAAAATGGCCCAAAAATGGATCCATATATGCCCCAAAGAATCTTCAAAAATGCTCAAAAATCATCCATAGATCAAAATGAGCAAGGGAGGAAAGCCCTTGGAAGGGCTGAAAATCACTATTGGGAGGCAAAAACTAAAGGAAATAGTGAAAAAAACCCACAAACGTAGGGTTAAACAGAGAAGGATCAACGACCAAGGTCTGGTCAATCAACAGCCAAGATCTAGGTGGCAAATCGCAATCAGCCAAGCAGAGGGGACAGTTTACAGGTGGGGACATGACACAGCTGATTAGCGATCGCCGATGATCGAATCGGTGGGTCGCATTGGTGGGCAACACATGCGTGGTTATATATATATAAAGGGGCCCAAGCAATGAGTGATCAGTGATTGCGATCGCATCGCATCGCTGTATCGCATCAATGCTATACCATGGGGTGGGGCCTATGCACATATAGATGGGAAACCCGATACCTAGACCCAACCATGATATATATAAGAATTCATGTATTTTGAGATCCATGTCCACACAGTTTTCATTGTTTTATTATATTTTTGTTATATAAAATAAATACAAAGGAAGCCTAGATAGCACCGACAGCGATAAAACCCTAGACCCGATGGGTTCTAAAATGATATATTATAATATTTGAGGTCCGAGGAAAGCCATTTTTCAATGATTTTTTGTGTATAATTCGTTGTTATAATGAAATATGTAGGAAGCCTGAGGCAATGCAGTAGCGATGGAACCCGTACCTGATGGGTTTCCAGAATTAAAATATATCATATTTGAAATCTGCGTAAAGCCCGTTTTAAATGTTTTTCATAGTTTTTTATGTATTTACGAAATACACAGGGCAGGCCAAATGCGACCTGCGATGGTGACAAGGCCGGATCCAATGGATAATTAAATCATATTTTAGGACTTTGGAAGTCCGGAATGAACAGTAAGGGGCAGGAATTCTCAGAATTTCTATGATTTCTGTTCATAAGAGAAAGTAGTCACTATCTGCGTTTTAAATAGATTTCTTAGGCACAAAGATCCATTTCACCACAACACACCACACAACCAAAAAAACCAGATCAGGGAATACCAACAGCACAGATAGTGCAACAGCCATCCTAACGAACATTCTGGGGCATCTTTGGCACGAGAGAGCTACCAGGCATCACAGCAAGCTACCTAAAATATCTGAATATGGTTAATCTTTTGTCAAAAGAAGAAACCGCCAAGCCATGCTTTCCTAGAGGGCATCAAATCAATTAAACAACGCACATCAGGAAAATTAAGACTCTAAGCCTCCTAGAGAGCTCAGGAGCATTGTAAATAGCCTAAAAAAGGTAGAAAACTGAATGTAAGAAGGGTTCAAATTTTTGAGATTATTCCTCCATTTTTCCTTCAAGATTCCCATCTTCATTCTAGAAATACAAGCTTATTTTGCCTTAATATGTTCAACACCCATTCTCTTTCTTGTTCTATGCCTACACTTGAACAGTTTGTTCATGTTTCCTTTATGTTTAAGGCCAGATAATTGTCATCTTATCTCTGCTTTAATAACTTAGAGTTGCAAGCTTCTTTGCTACATGTAGCTAACTAGTCATATGTGGTCATATATCCATCTGCCAGTACAGTCAGTATTCTCTTTTGCTACCTGTAGCTAGTCACTCATTTATGTTTATATATGAAATCTGTTGATACAGTTAGTATTCTCCATCTATCCATTAAATTTATAAAATATTGAGCGTTAGTGGTTTAAAGCCTTGCGTTGTTGAGAGTGTTCATGCATGCCTTGAGTGGGAATAGAGCTAAAATGGTCATCTAACTTGATCCAAACCATCATCCATTCCAATAGTTATAAGAAGAATATTGAAGATTATATGTTACCAGCCATCTCCGAGCTGCAACCTAGGAGAGTTTCCTGGAGTGCTAACGTAGTTGGTGCCATTGCCAGGGAGAGGAAACTGAAGCTAAGATTCCCTGGGAAATGACACAGACTCAACTCTGATGATAGACAATGTCTAGGCACATTTTTTGTTGTAATCATCTATCTAGAGACTCTACTGGAGGTTGAACCTCTTGGCGACTCCACTTCATAGTTCTGGCTCAGTTTATGAGGCACACATGGAGAAACCCTTAGAAGTCACAAGCTGACCCAGTACTTGACCCTAAAAAGATCATCAAAGAAAGAAAGGTATTGCAGAAAGGAGCATCAAGTTTAGGTAAACCTAAACAATATTCTATATTTCTTCAAGAAAATCCTCTAATAGAACAAATACATGTTGAGAGTACAGATTCTAATACGAGCAGTGAAGAAAAAATCTCAAAAATTCATAAAGCTCCTTATTATTTAGGTTCTCTTTTTGTTGAGAGCCCAAAGGAAACCTCACCTCCTATCCATATTACTGCTTTAGTCTTATCGGTCACCCCTCAGCCCTCTATCATTTAGATTTCTAGTACTCTTTTAGCCACTACAGCTATGGCAGGTCCACAAGCACCTACCAAATTGGAAAGAATCATAGCTACTAGGTATGGGCCTCTAATACTGCCCGCTCCTTTAAATTCCATGCCTACTAGAGAGTATCAAAAATATAGGCCTAAATTCACTGGGACTGAAGGTGTTACTGCTGAAGAACATCTTGAGTCATTCTATAGCTATGCTAATAATCTGGACATTAGTGAGGATGATGTGTGGATGAGATTCTTTGTCCAAAGCCGAGATGGAGAGGCTAGAAAATGGTTCAGAGAACTAACCCCAAGATCTGTAGTAGATATTGAAGCTTTAGATGATGCATTTCTAAAGCATTAGGGGGATAGAAAGGACCTCCTCTACTACCACACTAAGTTTGGAAACTTAAAGAGAGGAGATGGTGAGCTACTATCTGATTTTAACAAAAGGTTTAACTGTATGTACAACAAGATACTAACTGAAGTAAAACCCACTACTACCTCCGCTAAACTCACCTATGACAATGATTTTGATTCTAACTTCTACCTACTATTGAGGGAGAGGAGATGTGCTACTTTGGCTGACATGCAAGATGCAGCCTTGGAAGTGGAATCAAACATCATGGCTGCAGAGAAGCTCAAGGGAAATGTTGATAGAAGAAGACAGAGAGGCGAGTCTTCATCATCCTCTGATCCTAAGATAGATAAAATGACCAAAATGATAGAGTCATTAGCCTATGAAATCTCCAAATTAAAGGTTGAGTAGCACCCAGGGAAAGGGAGAGCTCCTAACACCTTTGCTCCTAGAAATCCAAATCCAAATCCATATAGAAGAACTAATGAGTAGTTGCATATTTTGCAAAGAAACAAAGGTGCTAATGAAGACCAAAGGGTGAGGGCTCCTTTTCAAAATATAGTGATGGAAGAAGAGTAGTTTAAAGAAGAGGATGAGATCCATTGTCTGGAAGAAAAAGGCAATGCATCCTTTTTTACCTCAGCTGCCTATGAAAGGTCCTTATTCAATGACCAGATTAACCAAGAATGGGATGGTGAAGTTGCTTTACAAATAGTAGATCAACAAAGATATGATCTAAGGTCAAAGGCAAATAATGCCAAGGAAACTCCTGCTCAAAGAGCTATTGTCCCTACAGTAGAGCCAGCTAATAAGCAGAAGCAACCAACAGTTAATCCCATCAACCTCAACGCTCCAGCTCATGAGGTAAGAGGTCTTGAAAAGTCTCCTTCTCCTTTCAATTTTCAATCCAAAATTCGAAAGCTAAAGATACCCATGCCTCTGATTAAACTATTGAAAATTGAGTCCTTCAAAAGATCCATCCTCGAGGCCCTTGAGCATAAAGCCATCCAAGCCTCCATTGATTGCATGAATCTGTAAGATGACAAGCCTATTGTTATTCTTAGCCCAATGATTGAAAATTGTGAAGACAGCTCCCCATCATTCTATGTCTCTTTGACTATTCATGAAGACAGCTCCCCAAGGCTATCATGGATGAGTTGGGTCTTGACATCACAAAGCCTTATCATGACTTGTTCTCTTTTGACTCTAGAAAAGTGAAATGTCTGGGATTAATCAAGGACCTAGCCATCACTTTGTCTCAACTGCCTATGAAAAGCATGATGGTGGATATTATGTTGGCAGATGTACCCCCCAAGTTTGGTATGTTACTTTCCAGAGGTTGGGTCAAGAGACTAGGTGGATCACTACAAAATGATCTATCTTATGCTATTGTCCCAGTCTTTCGAGAAGAGAGCAAGAGATTATATAGGGAGGTGCAGTTGGCTTATATAATCAGCGATGAAAAGAATCCCACCAATCATCCCATATATGCTATTGACACCGGTTTTGGAGCATGTATTCTCCATATTGAAGAAACTCAGTTGGCCCCCATGCAACTCAAGAAACCAGTCTACGAGATCGCAGAGGAGGAAAACCCACAGGTTTTGGATATGTTTTTTGAGGGGGCTTATTCCAAAGAAGCTACAGGAGTAGGCATAGTCCTTGTGTCCCCAACACAGGAATAGATTCATTTATCATTCAAATTAACCTTTCAGGTCACAAATAACATCGCAGAGTATGAGGCTTTAATTTTAGGCTTAAGCGCTGCAAAAAAATGGGTATCAAAGGCTTGAAAGTGTTCGGAGACGCAAATCTCATTATTCAATAGGTAAATAAAACATTTCAAGTGAAGCATCCAAGGCTGAAGGCATACAGAGATGAGGTATGGAGGCTCAAGGATTATTTCAAAGATTTCAACATTTCTTATATTCCAAGAATAAAGAACCAGCTTGCTGAGTCCCTTGCTATCTCTGCTAGCATGTTTATTCCTCCATTGCCTCCAAAATTGACATATGAAGTTCAGATAAGATACAGACCATCTCTACCTGACAATGTCAAATATTGGAGGGTTTTTTAGGACGATGAGGAAATTAACAGGCTTTTGCAAGTCGTGGAGGAATTTTCGGAAACATGCACCGATCAAGAAAATGAAACCATGGAAGAATGCGGCCAGTCCAAGTTCAAAAGTGAAATCAGCCAAAGACGCATCATCCATCTACCTTGTAATCACATACCGAAGGGATTGGTGCCTCTAGAGAGGTTGTTCGATCATAATGATGTGCCCTATAATGCGGCCAAAACAGAGAATGAATCGGTTGTCTGTAAACACAATATGGGCAGCCCAGCCTGTCCAAAAAACATAAATGTATCAACGCATTTATTCTTTGCCCACAATTCCGACTATTGCACCCTCATAAATCAATTCGCTGACATTTTTGCCTAGGAATACAATGATCTTAAAATTTATGATGCAGACATCATTCAGCATAAGATCCCGCTTGAAAATAACACCATCCCTTTTAAGCAAAAATTAAGACCTATCAGCCCTCTCTTATTGCCTTTGATCGTGAAATAAATCAAGAAGCTGTTGGCTGTCAAAATCATAGTCCCCATAAGGTATGCAAAGTGGATAGCCAACCTTGTGGTGGTAAGAAAGAAAAATGGAGAAATAAGGCTTTATGTCGACTTCAGAAATTTGAACAAGTGCTCTAAAAAAGATAACTATCCTCTGCCCAAGATGGAACACTTGTTGCAAAGAGTTTCAGGGGCTAAAGTCATGTCTTTCTTAGATGAATTTTCAGGTTATAATCAGATAGGTGTACATCTTGAAGATCAGGAAAAGGCCGCCTTCACTACTCCTTGGGTCACTTTCATGTACTCCAAGATGCCTTTAGGACTGATGAATTATGGGGCTACTTTTCAGAGGGCCATGGACATAGCCTTTGTGGGAGAGAATGACAAGTTTGTCCTTATTTATCTTGATGACATAACAGTCTTCTCCGGCAGCCACAAAGACCATTTACAACATTTAAAGAAGGTCTTCCTAAAGTGCAGACAGTTTTGAATCTCAGTGAACCCAAAGAAGTTTTTCCCTAGAAGAAGGCAAACTTCTGGGACATATTATTTCTGCTGAAGCTGTGAAGATCTATCCAGCAAGGGTCTAAGCCATTCAAAAAATATCCATCCCCTGGTCGAAAAAATACATCCAATACTTCATGGGTAAGATTAACTTTGTAAGGAGGTCCATTCCAAACTTTGCACAGCTAGTAAAGAATATCACTTCCATGCTTAAGAAAGGATCAGAAATAAAATGGACAACCTCTTCAAGAATATCTTTTGAAGGCATCAAGCAAGCTATCATGGAAGCTTCCACTCTAATCAGCCCAATTTACAATAAAGAGTTTTGCATCTTCTCTTACGTCTCTTATGACACACTTGCATCAATTCTTTTGCAAAAAATTTATGAAGGCATAGAGCACCCAGTGGCCTTTTTCCGCAAAACTCTAAGGGATGCTAAACTAAGGTATGACCTTATTGAAAAACAAGCTTACGCTCTCATTAAATCTTTAAAATCATTCAGAATTTATATTCTGCATTCCAAAGTAGTTGCATATGTACCTTCAGCCTCAATTAAGGATATCTCAACTCAGCCATATATTAGTGGAAAGAGGGCAAAATGGATTGCAAAATTCATAGAATTTGACATAGAGGTGAAGCCCACTAATCATGTCAAAGGTCAGGAACTGGCTAAACTTATGGCTAAAGAAAATTGCAGCTTGTTAGACATAAATTCCATAAGTTCAAATTCAGATGATGGGTAGATAGAGGGAGCAGTAGAAGGCCAAAGGTAGAGTTTTCTAGTTCCAGTCTTCGCAGACTGTCACCAAGGATTAAAATGGGATCTTACTATGTCTGGTTTTCAGATATTTTTTGCACATGATCTTTAGTGAAAATCATATCCTAAGTATTTCCATCAGAAGAAGCTCGGAAAAATATTTCCAATGGTATATCACACTCCCGTAACCAGTTTCTGGATCAGAAGATATGATCGAAATGAATGAGCGATTCTTGGTTATGTATGTTTTGGGGTCAGTTGTTGCACACAACGATATATTAGTACAAGATCAGTTTGATAACTTAGACTTGCAAGCCTCTTCACTGCCTGTAGCTAACCATTCATATGTGGTGATATATGCATCTGCAAGTACAGTCAGTGTTATCTTTTGCTGCCTATAGCTAGTCATTCATTTATGTTTATATATGCAATCTGCTGATACAGTTAGTATTCTCCATCTATCCATCAAATCTATAAAATATTGAGAATTAGTGATTTAAAGCCTTGTGTTGTTGAGAGTGTTCAGAGTTGAAATGGTCATCTAACTTTATCCAAACCATCATCCATTCTAATAGTTCTGAGAACAATATTGAAGATTATATGTTACCAGGCATCTCTGAGCTGCAACCTAAGAGAGTTTCTGGGAGTGCTAACAGGTTGAATACCTGATTGAAAATCTGATTAAAATCCTTAACCTTTTCGTGTTCCCCCATCTTCAGGTTCCCTAACTCATTTAATAACATAGCTGGGATTTTATCATCAGCGAAATTTTCAAGGAAACTTTTTAAACCCCCTCTAATTCTCAATTGAATTTATAGGAAGACTGTGATACCAAGTAGCAACTCTACCATCTAAGCTAAAAGGAAAGAGTATACATGATACATTGTCATAACGTACCTCTAGTGTCTACAGGTGTAGGTAGAAGTTATCCAAATGGTCTTCTTCTTTGATCACCTTATTAGGGTCATATTTAGTTAACAAATTTTCTGGGTGTCTCAGCGTCTTATGTAAAATGCCCGAAAGGGAAAGTGGGCCCTAACTCATCCAATCCAAATATTGGGCTACCATTCTCTCGTCTCTGTGCTCCTCCTCCACTTCAAAATATGAGGAGTATTCTCTGAGACCACCTTACCCATGGAAAGTGTCATCTGAGAGCACAACATTGTCCTTGTCCCCTTCGTTGTAAGATGGAGGCTACTCTGGTCTTTCTGTTTTATCAACATAATCTGATAACTCTTCAAGGGTGGTGAAAAATAAATCTTCCACCGTATAAACCACTATCCCTCTAGGATTCCTTTCTTTATTCTTCAGAAAATAAGTAACATTATGCACTCTAGGAATTAATCCAATAGCCTTAACAAAGTGGCAAGTTAAAGGACAAATTCCTTAGATGTTCTCGTAGGAAACATCGTAAGTTTGTTTTAGGCCAGGATGAGAAGATATGCCTATTTTAGGAATATGATTCGGAGAGGTGTTGGGAATGTTGTTGCCTTGTCTAAAGGAATATGATGTGGGTGGGTGGAGTTATCATCCATAAAATTATAGTTTTCCTCCTTATAGTGCTAGAAATGTTAACAGTTCTGGACATGCCAACATTCAAGGGGGTCTCCCCAATATGCAGTCCCAATTATACCTCACAGTATTTAGGATAGGAGCCTCATCCTGGAATATGGCTCGGCTTCCATATACTTAAATATTTTCCTTGGCTTTATCTTTCAGCAAGAGATAGAATCGCATATGTGCCTTCGAAAAGCAAGAAAATGTGTCTGGTGAATGTTCAGTTGAAGGTGCATCAAGGTTCTTATACTATAGAGGGGCAAAAAAGTGAGCCTCTAAGAGAGATGTAATAATAACACCCTAATAAAGGAATACATAACAAGAATTTTTCGTCTAACATCCAGCGAAATAGTCCACAAAGACGCTACGATCATTACGACAATTACAACAGGTTCTCAATGTTAGCCTCCTGTTGCAACAGGAGTTCATCTTTCATGATTGACATTTTACATGCCAAATATGTCATACTTCGCGTGCTGCAATGCTCCATATTTCCAAAAGAGGCCATGAAAGTGTGCCAGTCTAAATGCCACTGCAGTATTCCAAATTTTGATGAGTTATCCATTTTTGAAGAATTTTCTATTGAGGGAAGGCCAAACAGCTTAATCTTGGCCTCCCTAGGTTTCAATTTCTTGTTTTAAAATATAGAGAATGAATATCTGTCCAAATAGTTTAATCTTGGCAGATTTGTAGATAGGTAGAGAAGCATAAGGAGCCCAACTGCTTAATCTGGGCCCTTGGAAGAAATAAGTGTAGAGGACAGCAAAAAGAAAGAAAAAGGATAATCTGGGTCTGCAAGTCCAAGTGCACCCATGCAAAAAGAAGAAAAAATGTTAGGTAAGTAGGCTGGGTAAGTATTTTTGTGGTTGCAGAAATAAGTTGTGTGATCCATTTCATGTTTTCAAGTGTTATATCTATTCAGATCACAGGGCAAGGCAATTCCCCTTTGGAGGAGCTCAAGCGAGGCCTGTCTAACTCCCCCTTCTTCTTATTCCCAAATCACTCACTAACATCCCCTTAAGGACCTTGGGATCTACCCAACCAGTCCTATTATCACTTCATTTTTGTAAAAGCACCAAGTCAAGCTTTGACATTCTTCCTTGAAAAGAAGCCACATTTCTTGTGTAAAAACATGTCTCCACAATCCATGCACTTCTTATGTCTAAGTTTCAGCTCACAAACTTAGCCTCCCCCCCTACACTTCACCTCAGTTTCATATTAACTCCTAACTCTGTTATCTAGCTCCCTAGATCATTTCCCCATCCCCTATTATACAAAAAATACATAAAATCCCAAAATATTATATATCCCCTTCCCCTTGGCATTATAGCCATATTTATCAAGTCCGGGAAATAGTAGTCCATTTGGGGCTACTACTAACCCTTCCATGTCCTAACCTTGAGTTAGTCTGACATCTGGTCACCCTAACAACCATTTCCTAAAAGTCCTAACCCTACCATACTCATTTCCCGCCCTTATCCTAAGGTCATGCTTGTAAATATTTAACCCAGCTTGTATACAACCCAAAAAACCCACTTTCCTAAAGTTCCCCCCCCACCGGATTAAAACAAACTAAATAAAAGCACCGCGGGCCCCATATCTAACCATCCGCCACGTTAACAGTGCTGCCGACCATCAGATCTGGCGCGCCCGCGATCTACGGTGGGCAGGTCTTTTCATGCCCCGACATGCCGAGGGTTAGCACCAGGGAGATGGGCGGTTTTCCTGTCGTACTCCCACCACGCATCACCCGCTTGGCTATGGCGGAGCACCCTCCTCCGAAACCGCCGGCACACAAAAGCGGTGCGCCTGAAACCACCTTCCCCCCTCCTGCATCAGCAATACATCATGCTGACATCATCATCCTGCGTCGGCCTCCTGCCACCGTGTCCCTGCCACATCATTGCCACGTCGCTGCCACCGTACTACCACGTCATCTCATCCACCATACCGCCATGTCACCTAGCTGTACTGCTGACGTCACCCTGCTGACATCACCCTGCCACATCACCGCTGTACTGGGAACCACTGCTGACGTCATGCTGACGTCATCGTCAAAAAGAGCGAAGGGCACAAATCGTAGCAAAGAGAGCCCAGAATGAAAATCAGAGGCAGTTTTTGATGCGCGATTAGCGCCTAGTGCTAATCGCGCATCGCTAAGGGAAAAAGGCCAAAATGGAAATCCCTTTCGTGGCTCGGCGACCAGCAGGCCTGAAAGTTGCAAAATGACAAGAATTTCTTCGCAGAGATTTAGAAAAGGGGCAAAGACAGTTTGTAAAGCAGTAGAGGGCGGAACAGCAACTATGAAAGGTCGATGCAACAGTTTAAAAAGCATCAGAAGTGAGAAAGGCGCACATTCAGTGCCAAAGCATATCAAGGAAGCGGCAAAGAGTATCAGTTGAATGTTTTAAATGAAAATATTTATTCCCAATGCACGTGAACATTGAATGGCCTCCAACAAAGTCAAAGAAAACGGTGAAAGCCCATCAAGGCTCTCCCATCACAGTTAAAGCATTTAAAGCCACCGAACAGCAATGGATCAAAACCAAAAAGCATAGTATGGCTAAGTGATCAGCACAGATCCATAAAGGCAACACATTAATTCCTTTTTGATACAGCTGCCCCTAGCGCAGCTCGAAGATATTTTTCCGCATTTATTTCAGAAATATGTTATGTTAAAGACACTTATTACCACAGATATCTCTGAGATCTGATTTTGTAGATATTTTACTTATAAAAACCACCCTAATTCACTGTTTAAGGGGTTGGTTGGTTGTATAGCTCCAAGAGAGACTCGCTCTGTATACCTGATGTTTTACTTAATCAAATACTGCTGAAAAGCTTGGAGGAATGATTGTTTGTTGTGTGTTTAATGGTTGAAGGATGAATATGGAATTCTTGTGCTGCAACATGACTCAATAAGTGTTTCTTACCTTTGTTTTCTATTGATATACCATATAAAATAGCAGAAAGAATGAATAGTTTAGACTTGGTTTAATTTCCCTCTATGCTCAGTTTATGTTATTTCTCTATGTTTTCATTTGGATTAGTAATAAATATGAATTCCCTGTGGCTCATATTTCCCCTAATTCACTCATGTTTGACAGTTATCTAGGGATTCTTCATTACTCCTAGATAGAGCTCATTCACCTTCCCTCTGTTAAGCTGAACGAGAGATTCTTAACTGCCTCTCATTCCTTAGCCCTCATTCCATCCTTTTAAGCTTGAATAATTGTTTCATGTGCAGCTAGCTTGCTCCATATTTCTCTCTTGTGACCAAGAAAATGCACCAACAGTCCTACTCCTTGACTCCACGCCCAATGGTTCTAAAACTTTCATGCTATCCCTGCCTCTTTACTTGAAAGCATCATCCTTCCCACCAAAACTCAAACAAAACCCCTTATACTCAATAACTAGCCTAAAATCATCATCAACAAAGCTAAATCCTAAAGAGAGAGCCCTCTCTGACTGCTGGTAGGCTAGGACCTGCAGTCCAAAGATTGGTTTGTGGTTACCTCGGCCGTAACCTTTAAGGAGCTTTAAGTACAACCTGAGTGATAACATAATGGCGACTCCACTGGGGAAAAAACCTCAGTTAATTTCACAAATCAAGCTGGAAAGCTCCACTGGGAACAACAATGAATTTTCCAATTTCTTCATATTCCTTAAAACTACAGATGAAGCCTGAATGTCAGCAAGGAAGCCTTTGAAACTGTTCTTGCTTTGTATTTACAGGAGTAAACAAATGCTGATTCAGTCAATCTTCATGCTAGTTTTAGGTTATAGATAGCTATTCCAAAATTTGATCAGTTCCTTGCTAATTCTAAAAACATTCACAGAAGATACAAAAACGAGTTTAGAATCTGTCTCCCAAAAGGAATTCATGTTATACAAGATCAAATCCAAACCCAAACCCCCCAGCTATTTTTGAAAATCCCAATTTAATCCCAAGGAACCTCAGGAAGCTAGAGCAAAGAGAAGATTTTGTTGATTTTAGCCCTGAAATAGTTCAGCCAAGCTGTGTTCCAACCCCTGTCAAGGTTTTATTTCGTTCAACCCCCACTTCCCCTTGTTCATCATCCACCTCTAAAAACACTCCTTCCACACCTCCATTTACTGCACATACTCCCATTACCGCTATTGTTACAGTTGTTCCAGCGGTCCTTGTTGTTCCACTTATCCCTGTAAACATGGCTAATAGATATGCACCCCTGCAATTACCTACTAATCCTGGGGCTATGCCTGAGGATTATCAAACAAAAATCACATATTTTGATGGAACCGGTTCTTGCACAGCCCTTCAGCATACAAAGAAGATGCAAGACTATTTTGAGAACTATGAGATAGATGACGATAGCGTGAGAATGAAGATTTTCGTCCAAAGTTTGACAGGTGATGTCAGGACTTGGTTTAGAGCACTCACAGCCAATTCCATAGCAGACCCAAAAGCCTTATACCAGTCATTTATCAACAGATGGGAGAAAAAGAAAGACCCCTTGCACATATTATCTGAATATGACACCATCAAAAGAGGCCCTCAAGAATCTGTCTTGGACTATTGTGCAAGATTCAATAATGTTTATAATGCAATACCACAGAACTTAAGACCTCCACCTGATCTTGCTTTGTATAAATTCCCTGATGGTTTTGATACTGACATGGCGTATCAGTTAAGGGAAAGAGCCCCTCAAACCCTTGCAGACATGCAAAATGTTGTTGTTAGCGTAGAGGCAAATCTAATTGCCAAAAGAAACAGAGCTAGAACTGAGAGAAGAACCACTTTTAAAGAAGAAACCCCAGCCTTAGATCAAAAGCTGGATGCTATTATCAGTGGCATGCACAGGCTGGGAGACAGAGTAGAGAGTGTTGAGAGGAAATCATCATGGGAAGGACAACAACCTAATACCATAAGGAACCCAAATTTCCGGAAAACTTAGAACACAAATGCTGGTAGGTCTAGCCCGGACCATGATATAAGGCCTCCTTTTCATGAAAATTATGCTGAAGCATCTACATCTAGTGAAAAGACAGAGGACACTCACATGAACTTGGTAGATTCCAAGGCTGAGCAACAAATTTTCCTAACTCAACAACACTAAGATGAGCATGATTCTAATCGATTTCAAACTAAATCTGGTGAGTCTTTTGATTTTAAACAAGGCTATGATACTACTGTGTATGAGGTCCACAGACAATATAAGCTGAGGAAAAGAACCATAGATGTGCCCGAAAAGGTTAAACCAAATGATACCAAGCAGCCGAAGAAGATCAAAGAAAAGGTTGCCCTCATAGAAACTGCTGATAAAACAGTCCCTAATCCAAAAGATGTCACCATAGAGGATGTCACAGACATGCAGTCCTCTAATGATTAGCCTCTGCCACCTTCTTCCTCAAAAGAGAATTCGAACAGCGTTCCAAAAAGCCCTCCTAAAACTGCAAAACCTCAAGCAATCACTTCGCATAACGCTGATAAACAAGACCAAATTTCTCATACTCCAATGCAAAAAGGGAAGCCTACCTCTCAAAATACTAAAACCCAATCTGAAAAATCATTTGACTTAGAGGCAGAAATAGGTAAACTGAAGATATCCATCCCTTTATCTGAACTTGCCAAACATGATGTGTATAGGCAACAAATTCAAAGATCACTTCAAATGCCAGAGGTTAAGGATGATGTGAATGTTCTTGATGACCAACCTGAACTGTTGTTTGGTCCAGAAGTTAATGGAAAATCAACATATGGATCTGTTCTACCTTTTTATGTCAGTTTGCACATACATGACAAAGTCTTGCACAATGCTATGTTTGACTCAGGTGCCTCACACAATCTTATGCCCAAAGCTGTAATGGAAAAGTTGAACCTTGATGTTACAAGACCCTACAAAGATCTATTCTCCTTTGACTCAAGTCAAGTCAAGTGTTTAGGCCTCATCAAAGACTTGTGTGTCTCCTTATTCTAGTATCCAAAAAAGACAATCCTCATGGATGTGGTGGTTGCTGACATTCCACCAAAGTATGGCATGCTATTGTCAAGATCTTGGGGAGAAAAACTCCAAGGTTCCCTCCAATTAGACCTCTCTTATGCCACTATATCTGTCTTTGGGCAACCAAAGAGACTATATAGAGAAACACTGATGAAGTATGTGGTAACTAGTGAGGACAAGCCCCAAAATTTTCCTATTCACGCAATCCATTCTGATATGGATTCTTTTATTTTATTTAATGAAAAAACAAGTCCTCCCACTAATGACAAGTCGTTGGCTTTAGAACTAAACACACACACTGATGAAGAATTGGTTGCCCATACTGATGAAACTGTCAAAACAACAGATGCAACTAGCACACAAGAAGAACCTCCCCAAATAGAAAATTCAAATCTGCCCGCTACAAAAATGACTGAAACTCCTGATACTAACCACAAGCAAGAAATCACATGGTATTTAGAGTTTGATGTCTCTGTTAACAAGTTAGGAGTAGGGGTAGGTGTATGGATTCACAATACACATAACAATCACGCAGAAGGCCATGCCTACAGATTGAATTTCAAATGCACCAACAACATGGCAGAGTATGAGGCTCTCCTCTTAGGCCTTAAACTACTCAAAGCTCTAGGAGCTGCGAAAGTGTCCATTCTAGGTGACTCTGATTTAATCATACAACAAATGAAAGGCAACTTTGTTACCAATGACAATAGAATGAATAGGACTACTGCCACTAATATACTCAATACATTCAATGAATCCAAACTTGCCAAGATCTCAAGAGATCATAACATTCATGCACACAGCCTAGCCACGTTTTCTAGTACATGCAAGCTGCCCTTTGAGCCAAATCACCATTTCATTGCTGAGATAAAACATAGGCCTGCTATCCCGAATAATGTTAAAGATTGGCAAGTGTTTGAAAGTGATGCCCAAATTAACAACTTCCTCACTCTTGAGCATGAGTTTTCAAATATTAACATTGACATGGATGCTATGACGGATGAACAATAGCAGAAAAATGAAAATCAGCAGGCTGTAACAGCTGTGACATCCAAACAAATGATGAACCCAACTGTTTTTGACAATGCAAAAATAGAAGAGCTGAAACAGATGCATTTGGAGGAAATAGCCGAAACAGAGGCCCAGATCGTTGATCTAAAGGATAACTTTCTCCCTGCTGGCCTCACTCCGTTAGAAGATATGTTTGATGCAAATGATGTTCCCAAAAAGCCAAAAATACAGCCCCTAAACACTGCTATAGAAGAACACAACATTGGAATAGCAGAAAAGCCCAAAATGATCAAACTATCTCAATCTTTACCACCCGATCACCCAAATATGTTGATTTGTTCAAAGAATTCCAAGATGTATTTGCTTGGAGTTATGAGGACTTGAAGTCCTATGACACCTCAGTGATCCAACACGCCATTCCTTTAAAACCAAACCAAAAGCCCTTCAAACAAAAACTGAGGATAATCAATCCTATGCTTCTCCCTTTGATTGAAAAATAAGTGAAAAGAATGTTTGAAGCAGGTATCATAGCACCCATCGGATTCTCTGAATGGGTATCCAATCTTGTTCCCACAAGAAGAAAGACAGGTGATATTAGGTTGTAAGTAGACCTAAGAAATTTAAACCAAGTCTCCCTAAAAGACCACTACCCCTTGCCAAAAATGGACCACATCCTACAAAGAGTAGTGGGGTCGTCTAGAATCTCTTTACTAGATGGCTTTTTAGGTTTCAATCAAATACTGGTTCACCCGAATGATCAAGACAAGACAGCCTTTACCACACCGTGGGGAACATTTAAGTATGTGAATATGCCTTTCGGACTTAAAAATGTTGGTGCTACCTTTCAAAGGGCAATGGATATTGCATTTGCCAAGGAAATACATGATTTCCTAGTTATCTACCTTGATGACGTAACCCCTTTCTCCAAATCTGATCAAGAGCACCTAAAACATTTGAGGCAAATATTGGAAATATGGCATTTCCTTGAACCCCAAGAAGTCTCTCTTTGGCCTTGAAGAAGGCAAACTGCTTGGCCATATCATCTCAAAAGATGGTATTAGAATAGATCCAGAAAGGATCCAAGCCATCCTCCAAATCCCATATCCAAGAAACATAAAAGAGTTGCAAGCTTTCCTTGGAAAGATTAATTTCCTAAGGAGATTTATCCGAAATCTAGTTGAATTAATAAGACTATTAAGCAACATGTTAAAAAAGGATGCCAAGGTAAAATGGTCTCTTGAAACCAAACAAGCCTTTGAGAGTATAAAATATGCCTTAACCCAAGCCCCTGTCCTCACAAGTCCACAATTTGACAAATATTTTATCATTTTTTCTTTTGCATCTGATCACACCATAGTTGCTGTCCTTTTCCAAAAGGATGATCAAGGAGCTGAAAAGACAATTGCCTTTTTTAGCCAAGCCTTAAGAGATTCCCCTTTGAAATACCAAATCATGGAGAAGCAGGCTTATGCCCTTGTTAAAGCAATCAAAGATTTCCAAGTTTACATCCTATATTCACATGTGATTGCCTATGTCCCAAATGTTGTTGTAAAAGACATATTAACCCAAGAGGGGTTAGAGGGCAAAAGAGGCAAGTGGATTGCTAACATCATTGAGTATGACATATAAATTAAACCAACCAAGCTCATAAAGGGACAAGGTTTAGCCAAACTGATGTCCAAAACAAACTTTCAAGCCTTAGACATTAACCAATTGGACAATGAACAGGAGCTAGCAACTCCACAGATTAGTGAAACCTTTTTTCAATCCCCATGGTATGCTGATATATGCTTTGTATTGTTAAACCTTTTTGCTCCCCTAGGATTGTCCAGAACCAAGAAAAGATTTTTAAAAATGAAGGCTTCAAATTTTTGTGTCATAGGTGGTGCATTATTTTGGAAAAATCATGAAGGCATATTGCTTAACTGTTTAACCATGAATGAAACTAACAATGTCATGAAAGAATTCCATGCAAGGGACTGTGGAGGACATCTATATTGGAAGTCCACTGTTGATAAAATTTTAAGGGCTAGTTTCTATTGGCCCTCTTTGTTTGCAAATGTAAAGAAATTTGCTATCTCATGTCATAAATTCCAAATCTTTGAGGGCAAAAGAAAGTTGTTACCTTTGCCTCTTAAGCCCATCTCAACCGAAAAGCCTTTTCAACAATGGGGCCTTGACTTCATTGGAGAAATACATCCCTCTTCCTCAGGCCAGCACAAATCGATTCTAACAGCCACCGACTATTTCACTAAATGGATTGAAGCCATCCCATGTAGGCAGGCCAATGACTCCATCATTATCCAATTCCTTGAGTGCAATATCCTCTCTAGATTTGGCTGCCCTGAGAAGATCATCATTGACAACGCCGCTGCTTTCAAATCCAAAATGATGATCAGTTTTTGCTATAAATTTCACATTACCTTGGGCCACTCCGCAGCCTATTACCCCCAAGGTAATGGCTTGGCCGAGTCATCTAACAAGAGCCTGATTAATATTATCAAGAAGACCTTAGAAGAAAACAAAAAGAACTGGCATAGAAAGCTCACAAATGCCCTATGGGCAGATAGACTTTCAACAAAGAAATCCATTGGGATGAGCCCTTATGAGCTGGTGTATGGCATGGAGGCCAAATTTCCATCTTCCTTGGGCACTCCTATCATTAAATTGTTACAAGAGATCCAAGCAGAACCAAATGATATTCAAAGAATAATCAACTAGACCATTCATCTTCAGCAAACAAGAGAACAAGTTTATGAAAGAGCTCAAATTTTGCAAGAGAAGCTCAAAAAGATGTTTGATAAGAGAGCTAAGGCTGAGGACTTCTACGTTGGCGACAAAGTTCTAAGGTGGGACTCACGAAGAGAAGACAAGGGAAAACATGAAAAATTCGATTTTTTATGGAAAGGGCCATTTGTTATTTCTGCTGTTCAGGGAAATAACACATATTTCCTCAAATCTATAGAGGGCAGCACTGCTGAAGAGGGCCCTGTTAATGGCCGAATGTTAAAACATTACCATGATCCCTTTTAAAGGGATACAATGCAGCTCTCTGTATATATCTCTTTGTACATTGATATTTGTATATATCAGCACTTTGTTTTTATTTTTGTATAACCAGTCTGAGTGTTAGAGGAGCAGCAGCAAAGTTTGTGAAGACACAGCCAATGCAAGTACTCCATTTTTAAAGCTCTGTCTCTGCATTAGTCTCAGCAAAAAAACGAGAGTAGCGCTTTCATATCATAGCAATTCATGATAAAAAGAAATTGTTTGCAGCTTAAAGTCTTCAGTCAAATAGTATTAATAAGAGAGAAGCATTTTTTAGTTTCACATCAGCAACTGTTTCTAGATCAAGGCTAAGGGAAACAAATAAGTTTTGATCCATGTTTTGGTTCTATTTCAAAGACAATGCTCAAGCAACATTGTATATAATATCAAGCATGCAGAAGAAAGCAGGCAGTCCTGTGTAGTTCACAATATTTCAGTTGAGGAGAGGGCTGCTCATATTTTAAAGTTTCACACTTTTAATAGCCAGCACAAAGACATTTTTCAGTCCACAGCAACTGGTGGGCTCCAGTATCGCAGCAATAATGCTGCAACTCCTGGGACTCCCTTCTTTACTCTTATCAACCCGGTAGTTCGTAACAAACTTGGAAGCGACAATGTTGTATGCACAAGTACTAGCTCTTGCTGCAGCTGTCACTGGTCAGCTGGCACAAGTTCGCTAGGGGCTCAAGCCAACTTCTATGAGCTTTTAGAAGAAGATTTGTACCTGATGGATGGAAGCTAACTCAAAGGAAGCTGATCTAGTTGTAGAAAGAAACTGAAAGTCAAAGAGTAACATAAACCCTAACAAACCCTAATTCTACCAACTAGTCCTACTGATGCAAAGGAGAGGATGCAAACCATTGAAAAAGATGCCATTACTTCTACAAAGGTAAAATGCACATGCCTATGCTATCTCTATCTAAAGAACACATCTTTTTTTGTATTTTTGATTACGTTATCAAAATTATCATACATGTACTTTTAACTGGCTTCTTACAGTGCAGGGGTGGATCAAGGAGGAGAAATGCTTGGAAAAGGTTGGGAAGGCTCAGAGAGGGTCTAAGGAGTCCCTAACACCCTTCCAGAGAGTTTCACCAAGTTTGGCTATCTAGCAACCTCACTTGTGAGCTTCTACAGGAAGTCTGCAGGGGTTCTACAGGATGTTTCAGGGATTTCTATAGGATGTTCAGAAATTTCTACAGGATGTTCTGACATTGGATTTTGGAAGATGGGTGAGTGAAAGAGGATGCATGAATGGATAGGGAGGTAGGGTAGGGGTCTGAGATGACCCAGTGACTGATGGATGAAGTGATGAGAGGGTATGGAGAGCTAACTTGTCTTAAGGAAGGCTAAGGCAATGGAAGAGCAAGAAGGTAGGGTTACGTGGACAAAAGAGTAGTTGTGAGACAAAGAAGCTAACTAGGAGATGGAGCAGCTGGCCTGGACGAAGCTTAGGTGGATGAGAGAAAGATGGATATGCCCTGCACGGTGTGCACTTAACTTAATCAACCAAACCCTGCATACAATCGAAATCTTAGCTAATCTATCCAAACTGTCAACGAAACAAATGAACAACAACTTTATTTCCAAAGAGAACCATGTACAACACTTAATCAAAGGAACATCTAAAAAGGTCTGAACGCATGACTAACTTCTACAAATGAAAAACATTACACCAATGATTGCATGGTCAAGAAAACTAGTGTTTTTGTTGAGCAGCACTAGTTCCAACCCTTGATCCAATAAGGGAGAGGTGAAACTGAGAGGGCAGGAAACCCTTTTATGGAGCTTTTATCAATCTTTATCTTATCAATCTGTTCTACACATCTGAAGTAATTCTATTCCTCAACAATAACCTACTTAACCAACACAACTAAATCTAGCTCAACAACTTTCGTTTCAGATGCATAAAAGGAAAATCTCATAGTGCTGAAAGGAAAGATAACAATACAAATAAGGAGGCCCTAGGCTCTCAGGTTGGGCCCAACCCCGAGAGCTATGGCTCCTATAAAAAAATTAGAGCTGATATCAAATCTGACTGCTTCCCATTATCAAAAAATAATCATAAGTCAAGAGTTATGCCAATAATGGCTACAAAAGAACAAAACAGAGCTAGCAGCACGTAGTGCAGAATATGCAAGAATTTTTCAAAAGTCCTTTTCGAAGGCTAAAGCCTTAACATTTATACACTACGAGGCCCTAGCTAGCCTCCTAAATCTATGGGACTTGGCTGCCCAAACTGTGAGTGAACAGCTCCTTCCAAGAAATCTGCTTGGATGCCTTCTAGATCCGGTTTTGGTGGCCTTTGGAACTCAGAGTTGGGGATGAATATCCCGAGGGAGGCTATTTAATGCCATAGACAACCCCCTACGAATCCTCAACCCAAGCTCGGCTGTCTCCCAACCCATGTCTGCTCGGTTTTGCTTCAACATGTGCCAAAAAATCCTGAAATGAGCACGTGTTAGCCACCTAGGAATAGTGACTACCCTTATTCGTATGAATGACATAAACATACTAAAAAATAATACATAAGTTATGAAAAATGAAGGATTGAACAAGGGTAGTTAGGCCAAATGAGCCCAAAATGTTACCAAATTTGGGGCTCATCATCACCCCCCTGCTAAAATGATTGCTCATCCTTGAGCAACTAATCCAGCTCCTCGTCCTTCATTGCTTTAACCGCCACTCTCACATCCCAGGCTTCTGAAGTAGTATCCTCCTCACTGTCATGGAACCCGGCCTTTCTTTCCACCTACTCCCACTGCTTATGCTCTTCTTTTTCTGTGCTACCTTCTACCAATCCAAAAAGTAAAGGTGGCTTAGCTTGAGGCCTATCCAGCTGGCCTGGAGGTTCTGCATGGACTTCTTGTAGAGAGGTACCAGTACTAGGCCCTCCCTCATTCTAGTTGGAGTGTGATACTCCCTGATTTTGAGGCTGTGGGACAATGTGTTCCATCTCCGGGTGCAAGCATGAACACAATTGTCCCATAGTAGCCGCTCCATATCCTCGAAATGTGCTATAGCCTAAGCCTGCTGATCCATATATTTTAGTAAAGCCTGTGGGTTGGTTGTTAGGTGTTGGTGGGCGGATATCAATGCAGTGGGGTCCCCTGGCTCTGCTCTGATTAACAGTGGTTCATGTACCTCCCGGTTCATAATATCTTTGACCTCTGTCGCTCTATTTTCTTCATGGTTTAACCATGTGGTAAATGCCATTAGCTGCATATCTCCCACAACTATGTTGGGATCCCATGAAGTTACATTAGGAAGGGCCAAATTATGGAGGTAGAACTCCGATAGCTTGGCCTTGTCCTCTGAGGAGCTACTATTGCATAAATCTGTGAACTGCTGGGGGTTTTGAATCTGGGAGATACCCCTTTGTGATAATGCATTAATCTGGAAATGCGACCACTGGTCCCGTAGGTATAGGCCTTAAGATTTGGCTGGTTTCCTACATTGTAGAGCATCCATAGCCCAACTGGCCATGCAGGCCAATTGTGCCTCTTTTTCTTGCAACTGCTGTTTGAGAGCTTGTATCTCTATGTTTGCTTGCAATTCCCTTTCCTGTAGATGCTGGTTTAGTTCCTCAGGACCAACTTGCATTCCTTCTTTGCCTTGAGGTTCTGTTGTAGTGTCCTCTGATGCTGTGCCCCTTTCTTTCCTTTGTTCCTGTAGCTGCAGTTTGAGCTTCTCATTCTCTTCCTGTAGAAATACTCACTGGTAGTTTCCCACGTGCTTGGCCATAGCTAATTCCCTTCTTGCCTCCTTCAGTTGTTCCTCCAAGGGGCCTATATCTGCTACTCCTTTAGATTTAGCTATCCTCATCCACGTGTGGGTTCGTACTCTTTCTTCTTCCAATGCAAAGAAGAGCGGTACTGTGAATTTTTGTGGGATAATCTTCCCAGCCTCCAAAAAGTTATAATAAGAGCTCAAGCTAGGCTGGGGGCTAGGCTCCATGATGTGTTCTACCTCTGCCTCCCTTTGTGGTGAGGTGGCTGCCTCCCCCTCCATTCTTTCGGTCTCCTTGAGCCTGGCTAAAGTTTCCTGTAGAGCTGATTCAACATCCTGTAGAGGGGTTTTTGACGCTGACCTTTTCATTCTCTCCCTCCAGGTAGTTATCTTGGGGCTCCCCCTCTCATAAGTGACTGATACTTTGGAGGGGGACTTCTCCCTTGGCGAGGTAGGGGTGTCTTCGATGGTAATTGGGTCTTTAGATGGAGGTTGGGGCCTTCCAGTTTTAATTCTTACACTTCTCCTCGCTTTGAAATACAGAGGAGTCTCCCTTTTGCGTTTCTCCTTTGGCTTGGGAGAGGTACTTAGGGTGGCCAGCACAGCTGCTGCCTCCCAAGCAAGAATTTCAAACATCTTCTCCTTCTGTGTTCTTTTCTCAGGACTTCCTGTAGAAAGCCCTGTAGTGGTTGATTTCTGGCTTCCTGTAGAAGCCGTTTTCAATTTTCCTGTAGAAACAGATGGCACCGTTTTAGCCTGCTTGGCTGAGGGTGCTTTTTCTTTCAATTTCGCTGAGGCTGCCTTAGAGGTGCCCTCACTGACATGGACCTTTTTAGTCCTTTCCACCCTGCTCTGTAGTCGTTTCTCCCTGGGGGTTAATGTGGTTTTGTCATCCTCTGTTTTGGCAGCTTGTTTTTCCTCTTGTTTTCCCTTATGCTCTTTCTTTGGTGCTTTGGCCATGGTTTCTTGGCCTTTCTCTTTCTTCTCTGTTTGAATTGGTTCCTTCTCCTCGCTACTGGAGGAGGTGAGCTCCTCAGCCAGCACTCCGATGTCATCATCCTTAGTCAAATTTTGGAAGGCTTCCCAGGAGAGAGGGATGGTATACGTGTGAAGTGCATCTTCCACGAGGAGCTTAATGAGCCCATGATGGGCTATCTGATCTGGCGTCCCCTCTCTCAACTTAGTGGCACACTCGGTCATGGACTGCAGGAGGAAGTAAGGTATGCTCAACTTTTTCTCTGAGGGTAGGTCCATTTGGTGCCTAAGTTCTGTGAGCAGCCGAAAATGGTATCCATACACGATGCTGAACCGCCCCTCGCACGTGATATATTTCATAATTTGGAGGCTGACCTCACTCCAGAACGGCTGTAGGCTGGTTCTTCGCACTCCATTCTTGTCTTCTGAGAATTGCTCCTCCGGCAAACAGAATTCCTTCTTATCCTTCTGGCCCAGTTTTCTCTCCTCCTTATCCCAAGGTACCCCCATCGGTAGATCAGTGACCCTGCTAATGAACTGTGGGGTGAGTCTGAGGGTCAAACCTCTGAAGTTGACAACAACCAACGTTTTGGACTTTGGCTACAAGGATCGCAAGAATTCCTCTGCAACCTTGTCATTCTAACCATGAAGCTTGTCACAGAATGACATCCATCGTGCACGAGAAAACAGGTCTACCACCTCAGGGGTTTCTCGCAGCTTCTTGGAGTTTGTAGGCTCTTTCCTGATGAACCCACCCGGCATGGTAAAAGCTTGTTGTGTTGGCCTGAGCTGGCTGGCACATATAAAAAGATGGATCTTTGGGATTTCCTTAGACAGAGCGCAGAGTTACGCCTCTATCACGCACACAGTTTATAAATTCACGACTGTCTACACGTGAGCCTTGACAGTGGCTCAATTATGAACCAAACCCTGTGGAAAATCCCGCATACACACTACGACGACAATTCTCATGTAGAAATAAGAAGACACTTGCAAATTCATGCACATACTGAAATTTATGGTTTTCTACCCCTTTGATACGTCGACTTCACCACCTTTCAAACCAATTGCATGGGAGGACTATGTTCAGGCTTACCTCGCTCCAAACTTTCCACCTTTGACGTGAACAGTTTAATTTCTCCGTAACGTTGAGCTTCCTGTAGCGCAGCTTCCTATAGAAGTCGTGCACGGGTTCTGGGGAGTGCTTCAGCGGTTCTGGGCCTTCTGTGCAACAACAGGATGTTTGAATAGGCTAAGAACTCAGAGTATCAACCTTCAGGAAATTGCGGATGCGTACTCGGCTGCAAAGCAGTTGGGAATAAATGAGTGTAGTGCGCCATACACGATCTAGCCGGTAGATTTGAATCTCTGCGGAACTCGTGGCGCGAGGGTGAGCTTTCCCCGTCGGCCCGTTGGCCGACGTCACCTGTGATCATTCCACTGCATGTCTGCCTGACCGCAGAATCATTCCCTGCATATCTACTGCCGCCACTCCTGTTAGAGCGCCGCTACTCTCCGACTGGACTCTTCCCACGTGTCCATTTCCTGCCTCGTCGACACACCCAACGCATTTCGGATCGGACGAGGCCGTCGGACTGGTTGTGGTGGCCAGATGAATGGCTACCCGACTTGCTCAACCCATTCATTTTCATATTTACACACGTTTTAAAGCATTATTCATGTAATTTGACGAAACAGGGTGAGGCACTTACCTGTGCGGCCGTGACGTTATTTTTCTCATGCTTTAGGACGAGGGTGACGGATCCGCTTGCTGCCGCTTCCTGCACAGGCATGGGAGCTCCTTTTTGCCGACTGTTGCTGGTTACGAGACGGGTTGCTTGGCTGTGGATGGTGCATGCGCCGGCTCACGAGTTTCAGGTATCTTCATGGCGTGCACTCTAGCCGGATCAACTGCTACAGGATTCCTGTAGGACATCCTGTAGCCGTTTCTCCTCCTCGAGTGCATGCTGAAACGGTGGAGTCATGTTCACGGTTGCAGGGTCTTCGGATTTCCTTGACAGGTAGCGCAGCGGCCTCTGCATGCTGTGTTTTTCATTTGAAAATGATTTCTTCTGAGAGTCCAACGTTCTGGTTTGACTGCGCAGGTATTTCAATCGTATGGTAGCAATGGTGGTGGAAGGAGGCGACAACAGTGGGTCATGGAGAAAAACATTGGTTGCATGCCTCCTTATTGGAATTTGGGCTTCAAATTCTTCTACACAGTCAGTCCTGGCCCGTCCCAAGATTCTACAGGAAGTTTCCTGTAGAAATACAAAACTTCCTGTAGAAAGTCCTGTAGCTTCCTGTAGGAGGCTAAACTATGACCAGACCGTGCCCAAACCTTGGAAGAGATGAGTGTTTTTGGAGGGAGTGCTGGTGAGGTCACCTGGTAGCATGGTAGGGACCCTTATCCTTGAGTTAAGAGGCCTCCTTTTCTGCATGGAATACCTGCAACCTGCATTAATTTCCAAAGCTTGAGCCTGTTTTTCTGTTTCTGCCTCTTTTTTCTTTTCCTTGGTTTTTTTTTTTTTTTTTTTTTTGAGGAGACAGCAGGGGTACCTCAATGAGGTTTTCACCCCTACTATCTGCCTTGGGTGCCTCAGAGAGGTTTTCACCCAAGGGTCTTTTTGTTTTTATTCCAATTTTTTCAGAGAGACAGTAGGGGCACCTCAATGAGGCTTTCACCCCTACCATCTGCCTTGCGAGCCTCAGAAAGGATTTCACCCAAGGATATTTTTATTATGATTTTTTTTTTGGATGCTCAGGGTATGCCCAAAATAGAGGTAGAACCCTTCTCTATGACCAGCACTGATTTTTCCATAGTTTTGATGAACTCTTGCCTTGAAAGAGGTTTCCTGTAGATCTTTAGTCGATGCCCATTGACGAGCATGGGGATGGCTTCCTCATCGATGGTCCAGATAAGAACAGACCCATTATCATTACACTTCTCCATTGCATATGGCCCTAACCATCTTGTCCTCAGCTTCCCCTTGAAATCCTTGTGTCTGGAATCATACAACAGCGCCTAATCTCCCAGTTGGAATTGCTTGTCATTGAGGTGCCAGTCATGCCATATCTTCCTCTGAAGTTGAACCACTTCTCAGTGGAGAAGGGCCTGCATTCTATGTTCATCTAGCCCATTCAGCTGCAATAACCTTTCTTGTTGGGCATGACTGAGATCTAGGTCCAGCTGAGCTGCCATCCTCAATGTGTTGTACTCGAACTCTATTGACCAAGGATAATTTTAGGGGCGAATGTTCGCCCTTTGGCGAAATTAAGGGGTTTTAAATTTTTAGTGGGCGAATATTTTGTATCATAGTACATTTTTACAAATCACCTCAAATAGCCCACCTTATTTTAAGGGAGAGGGTAAAAAAGTTAAATTTAGCCCTTGAAATTAGGACTTACAACCTTCCATTCGCCCATTTTCAAGAATAGGTTTTATTTAAGTGAATCCATTCGCCCATTTTCAAGAATAGCTTGTATTTAAGTGAATCCTAATGGCCAAATACCATATTTATAAAAGAGGTATGGTAAATTAATAAAAATATAAATAAATGAGAGGTATGGTAAATAAATAAAACATTTTTTATATTTACTCCATAAGTCACCTTATATACATGTAAGGGTGTAAACAAATAAAAATATAAGTAAAGTGGAGGTATGGTAAATAAATAAAACGTCTTTTTATACTTACTCAAAAGGTATGGTAAATAAATAAAAATATAAATAAACTAGACGTATCGTAAATAAATAAAACCTCTTTTTATATTTAGT
This sequence comes from Pinus tabuliformis, assembly GCA_031772625.1. Lineage (NCBI taxonomy): Eukaryota > Viridiplantae > Streptophyta > Pinopsida > Pinales > Pinaceae > Pinus > Pinus tabuliformis. The sequence goes on from CM062819.1 coordinate 1,157,653,896, forward strand.
CCAGAACGCTAGTTCTATTTATGAAGGCTCAAGAAAGAGGTTTTATTTAAGTGAATCCTATGGGCCAAATACCATATTTGTAAAAGAGGTATGGTAAATTAATAAAAATATAAATAAACGAGAGGTATGGTAAACAAATAAAACATTTTTTATATTTAATCCATAAGTCACCTTATATTTACGAAACTCAAAAAATGGGTTATATTTAGGTGAAACTTATGGCCAAAATACTATGGGACAAATACCATGGACTAGATTGTTATTAATACCATGCAAAAAACCATTATTAACCCTAATATTAGAATTAATAAAAATAAAAATGGCACATGGTATTGACCCATGGTATTCACCAAAATGGCACATGGTATTGACCCATGGTATTCACCTGGAATGTAGCCTATTTAAATGGGGGAATTAAACGAGCATGTAGCCTATGCTAAGATTCACTAGGACTTTAGAAAGTTTTATTATTTAGTGAAAGACTCGCCAAGATCTTACAAGATTTTATAATTGAGTAAAATATTCGCCATGCCTGGTGATAGATTCGCCAAAAAATTATATATACATATTATATTATTGATAAAATTGCCTTCCATTTTTCCTATATACCATGGAGATTCGCCCATTTATTATATTTATAAATTTAGGGGGGGTTCTTAAAATTTTCCCTGCTATTGACAGTAAAGCCCTCTTCCCATAGACCAATTCATAAGGTGTGAAACCGGTTGTGGTCTTCCAAGTGGTGTTGTAAGCCCAGGTGGCCTCAACCAGGCGATCTGCCCAATCCTTTCTGCTACTGCTCACCACCTTAGTCAAAATCCCTTCTAATGCTCTATTGGTGACTTCCTCCTGCCCATTTGCTTGAGGATGATAGGGGGTGGAAGTTCTATGCTTGATCTTGTGATGAGCAAGCAAATCTTCAATTAAGTTGGAGGTGAACTGGCTTCCTTGATCGGTGACTAGCTCTCTTGGGTAACCAAATTTGTAGAAGATGTTTTCTCTTAAAAACTCAGCCACCTTTTCCTCTGTCCCTGCTTTGATTGCCTTAGTTTTTGCCCACTTTGTCAGATAGTCTGTGCACACAATGATGTAAGACCTTTGCCTTGAAGGATGATTGATAGGACCCACAAAATCCATGCCCCACTTCTCAAATGGTTCAAGAGTCACTTGAGGTTGGAGAGGTATTTTGTCCCTTGGGGTTGGCTTCCCCATCCTTTGGCATCGGTCACATTGGCTGATATATCTCTTGACATCTTGATGAAGTGTGGACCAATAGTAGCCTGCCTGTAGAATTTTGAAGGCAGTCCTCTTGGCTGCAAAATGTCCTCCACAAGGCCCGTCATGACAGGTTAGGAGGATGTCAAAGACATCCTCCTCCCTTACACAATGCCTTAAGATCTAATCGGGGCCAAGTTTGAACAGGTTGCCCCCGATCCAAGTGAACGAGGCATTCTTCCTTACAATTCTGCTTTTCTCTTTTGAAGATAGATGCGGGGGGAACTGTGCTGAGACCAGATAGTTTGCTATATCAGCAAACCATGGGGAGAGTACTGAGATAGCAAACAGATGTTCATCTGGCATCTGGTCGCCCACTGTTCCATCTTCACCTGCAGGTACATCCAATCTAGACAAGAAGTCAGCAACAACATTTTCTTTACCTGGTTTGTCAACGATAGTCAAATCAAACTGCTGCAACAGAAGTAACCATCTAATAATACGAGCATTCACATCTGGTTTATTCATTAAATATCTAATTGCAGCATGATCAGTATGTACAAATGTTGGATAGCCAGTGATGTAGTGTCGGAACTTGTTCAGGGCATGGACCACAGCCAGGAAATCTTTCTTAGTTACAGTATAGTTCAGTTCTGCCTTCGATAAGTTTTTGCTGACAAAGTATATGGCATATGGGAGTTTTTGTTCAACATGTCCTAAGGCTGCCCCTATGGCTTTGTTCGAGGCATCAATGTGGATGTGGAAAGGTAGGGCCCAGTTTGGACCTCTTAATATCGAGGCGGACACCAACTTATCCTTTAATTCATTTAGAGCCCTTTGACATTCGTCCGTCCATTTGAACTCAACATCTTTTGCTAAGAGGCCAAATAGTGGCAAGGCTAGCTTACTGAAATCTTTAATAAACCTTCTATAATATCCTGCTAAGCCTAGGAAACTCTGAACATCTCTTACTTTCTGAGGAGGTGGAACCTTTTTGATGAGAGCAATTTTATTAGGATCCACCTGCAATCCTTAGCGAGAAATGGTATGTCCTAGCACGGTCCCTTCAGTCATCAAGAATTCACATTTTTCCAGACTAAGGGACAGGTTCATCTCAATGCACTTGGTTAGAACTTTTCCCAGATTGGACAATGCTTCTTGGAAGTTGGACCCATAGGGAGTGAAGTCATCCATATAGATTTCAACCGAATCATGGACCAGCTCAGAAAAGATGCTCAATACTGCTCTTTGGAAAGTGGCAGGAGCGTTGCATAGCCCAAAGGGAAGGACTCGGTAAGCAAAGGTACCCTAAGGATAAGTGAAGGTGGTCTTATCTTGGTCTTCCGGGCTGATTTGGATCTGGTTATACTCGTTGAACCCATCTAGGAAAGAGAAAAACTTCTTCCCCGCTAGTCCATCCAACACTTGATCTATGAAAGGCAGAGGAAAGTGGTCTTTCTTGGTGGCTTTGTTTAGTTCTCGGTAGTCCACACAGATTCTCCACTTTCCATTTTTCTTGGGTACCAACACCAGAGGGGACACCCACTCGCTATCCGAGATGGGGTAGATGAATCCTGCATCCAACAGTTTTTGTAGTTCTTCTTTGACAATGTCCTTAAGGGCTGGATTCATTCTCCTCTGAGGTTTCTAGACTATTTTAAAATCTTCTTTGATGTAGATGTGATGGGTATAGACCGAAGGGTGGACTCCTTTCATCTCCTTATAGGTCAAAGCAAAAGCATCTAGATGACTGGCCAACAGACTATACATCTCCTTTTCCTGGGAAGGAGATAGGGAGGAGCTGATCTTTAACATTCTCTCGGGGCCAAACTCCAAATTTTTGACCCTGGGAGAGAGTGGATCAGTCACACAAAGGTCCACTAATGTGCTGGCTTGAGTATCTTCCACCAATTTCTCTAAGGACAATGCACTGGGAGGCGGATTTTGAATCAAGGTCTCAATCAAATCATCCTCAGTTTGAGGACCTCCCCTAGTGGTCTCTAAGGTGCACAAGGGTGCAGAGTACACCTCATCCTCTTCTCCTTCTTCCAACCAAAGTGGTAAGTCATGCTCTAATAGAGGTTGGGCAGGAGGGTATAGGACTAGCTACTTGGACATAGGACCATTTTTTATGGTCATGTTTCCTGCTCGGTAGCTTATGTAAGCATCCGTAGTGGCTAGCCAAGGTCTTCCCAAAATAAGGGGGTATCCGGTAAGCTTTGCCTTTGGCTGAAGAACCAAGAAGTCCGCAGGATACTCCCAAGAGTCAACAGAGACCAAGACATCCTCCACAATCCCTTCGGGAGTCACGGCGGAGTGATCTGCCAACTGCAGGACTGTAGAGGATTTCTTTAAGGAACCCTGAAGGTTGAGTTTGAGCATGGTATCCCTGGTCATCACATTAATGGCGGCCCCTAAATCAATCAAAGTGTGGGGTATGATGGTGCCATTGATGTGGACATCAACTACAGGACTCCCAGGATCCAAATACTTTGGACAGATTACTTGCCCCAACATAAGATCAGACAGTTGTCCTATGACATTGATGGTTGAGGAATCTCTTTTTCGCCTGCCTGGGTGCCTAAAACACTTTTCCTTAACCAGTTTGTTGCATATCGGTACATCTTTGATGGCTTGGAGAAGTGGTATTCTCACACACAACTATTTGAGTTCCCCCAGAAGCTCATTCTCCTCTGGGTCGGGTTGTGTGGTTACTGTTAGTCTCTCAGGAAAGGGTGGAGTGGTCTTGGGTTCGCTTTCCTGTTTATCTTCCTCGTCCTCTAGGGGAGGAGGTTGGCGATCTGGAATAGTCTTCCCGGATTGCAGGTTGATCTCCTGGATCTCCACAGCATAGGTAGGGCAGGTTGTTTCCCCGGTATATACCTGTCAGGCCTATCGGTTGTTGGGGTTCGGGTTTGATTGAGCAGGAATTTGGGGTTGTCTCGGAGGAGCAGGAGGTAATGGTTGTGGTTGAGCTGGTGGTGGAGGCAAAATGGCGGGAGGAGTGTTGTACTGGGGCCTCCACCCTGGTTGAGGTGAATTCCACTGAGGCTGTGGCTGGACATGTGAGTGAAACGAATGAGTAGTGGGCTGAGTATGGTATTGAGGTGGGTAAGACCATGGAGGAGGCATAGACGAGGGAGGATGAGCAGGGGGCCCCCAAGAAGGCATAGGAGCAGATTGGTTGGGGCTATAATAGGCTTGGGATGTCCCTTGCATCCCCTGCTGGTAAGGTCTAGGTCCATGCGGCCTTCTCTGGTTGAGGAAGTAGAGAGGTTCAGTGGGTGCCTCAGTTCCTTGGTACATGGCCTTAAACCCAGGTAAGGTTGGGCATTGGTTCGTGGGGTGGTCCTCCTCACAAACGAAGCATACCTCCACCGAGTGTAAGGGACACTCATTCTTAGGGTGCTTCCTTGTACACCTAGGACAGAAGATGGCCAAAGCCCTCTCAGCTTCCTCTTTCTTTTGTTGGATTCGGAATGTATCAAGTTGCATGGTAATGGTCTGTCTCACCTCACTTTTGAGGTCCTCCAGCTGATTAACAAACTCATGCTTGGAGAAAGTAGCACTAACTGAAAGGGGGTTTCCCCTACCTCTTTTCCGGGCTGCCCTAGAGTGGTTTCTAAACACAGTCTTTATATCCTCGTAAGGTAGTTGGTAGATGTCTCCTCCAGCTAGCATGTGAAGGGTATCTAGGAGGTCTTCAGGGACTCCTCGGAGCAGGACCAACTTGAGAGATTCAGGTTCAAGTGTGCCCCTGGCCCGTTTATAGCTAAGTTGAAATATTTCCTCATAATCTTCTAAAGACTCCTCATTTCCTATGGTCATCCGAAAGATCTCTCCCTTGGCTTCCTTGGACCTATAGTAGTCCCGGTATTTGGTATTGAAAGCTTGATGCATCTGAGCCCAAGTGGTGATACTATTTCTAGGTAATCCCATGAACCAGCATAATGTTGAATCCTTGAGAGTAGAGGGAAAGAGTTTAAGTTTTTGCTCATCTTCTGTATAGTCATAGGTTCGACAAAGGACAACAAACTCAAACAAGAAGGTATCAGGGTCTTCAGTAGTCAATCCATGGAAGTGAGGTAAAGCGGAGGGACTTATGTTTTTCATTTTCATGTCTCTATTGGTCTCTCGGATGGGAAAGGCACCTTCTATTCTCTCATCTTCTCTTCCATCTTCGGCCACGGCTTCAGGTGGGATGGTTTCTAACTCTTCTTCTGGTATAGGATCTTCGTATGTCTCAGGAGGCTCACCTATGGGTTCTTCTGGATCACTGTCACCAAAGAAGAGAGAAGGGTGACTCAGTGAAATGGTGGGGGTGTTGGGTAAGAATTTGTCGGTTTTATCTCTATTCCCATGAGGCATGAAATGGAAAGCCTTTTGATTGCTTTTTGCTTTTTCTACTTCTACCTGCAAAACTAAAATAGATTGAACTGCAACTAGCTATCTTGCTGAAATGAAGATGCGGAATTGAAATGAAAGCAAGAAAGGACTAAGCTACGTTGCTCAAAGGAAATTGCAGGAATGAAATGCTAGTCTATGCTTGCGGAATTGAAATTGCTAGTCTATGCTTGCAGAATTGAAATTGCTAGTCTACGCTTGCAGAATTGAAATTGCTAGTCTACGAAAGCAGGAAATATCTATTTTACTTTTGCAGAAATGAAATTGCAGAATGGAAATGAAATAAACTATTTAGCAGAAGGTGAGTGTAGAAAAATAGAAGAAAAGCAACAATCACCAATACTCTGACGCTTCCCTGGCAACGGCGCCAAAAAGATGGTGGGCTCCAGTATTGCAGCAATAATGCTGCAACTCCAGGGACTCCCTTCTTTACCCTTATCAACCCGGTAGTTTGTAACAAACTTGGAAGCGACGGTGCTGTATTCACAAGTACTAGCTCTTGCCGCAGCTGTCACTGGTCAGCTGGCACAAGTCCGCTAGGGGCTCAAGCCAACTTCTATGAGCTTTTAGAAGAAGCTTTGTACCTGATGGATGGAAGCTAACTCAAAGGAAGTTGATCTACTTGCAGAAAGAAACTAAAAGTCAAAGAGTAACATAAACCCTAACAAACCCTAATTCTACCAACTAGTCCTACTGATGCAAAGGAGAGGATGCAAACCATTGAAAAAGATTCCATTACTTCTACAAAGGTGAAATGCACATGCCTATGCTATCTCTATCTAAAGAATGCATCTTTTTTTGTATTTTTGATTACGTTATCAAAATTATCATACATGTACTTTTAACTGGCTTCTTACTATGCAGGGGTGGATCAAGGAGGAGAAATTCTTGGAAAAGGTTGGGAAGGCTCAGAGAGGGTCTAAGGAGTCCCTAACACCCTTCCAGAGAGTTTCACCAAGTTTGGCTATCCAACAACCTCACTTGTGAGCTTCTACAGGAAGTTTGTAGGGGTTCTACAGGATGTTTCAGGGATTTCTACAGGATGTTCTGAAATTGGATTTTGGAAGATGGGTGAGTGAAAGAGGATGCATGAATAGATAGGGAAGTAGGGTAGGGGTCTGAGATGACCCAGTGACTGATGGATGAAGTGATGAGAGGGTGTGGAGAGCTAACTTGTCTTAAGGAAGGATAAGGCAATGGAAGAGAAAGAAGGTAGGGTTACGTGGACAGAAGAGTAGTTGTGAGATAAATAAGCTAACTAGGAGATGGAGCAACTGGCCTGGATGAAGCTTAGGTGGATGAGAGAAAGATGGATATGCCCTACACGATGTGCACTTAACTGAATCAACCAAACCCTGCATACAATCGAAATCTTAGCTAATCTATCCAAAATGTCAACGAAACAAATGAACAGCAGCTTTATTTCCAAAGAGAACCATGTACAACACTTAATCAAAGGAACATCTAAAAAGGTTTGAATGCATGACTAACTTCTACCAATGAAAAACATTACACCAATGATTGCATGGTCAAGCAAACTAGTGTTTTTTTTTAGCAGCACTGGTTCCACAGTTCCAGCCCCTGATCCAATAAGGAACTGGTGAAACTGAGAGGGTAGGCAACCCTTTTATGGAGCTTTTATCAATCTATTCTACACATTTGAAGTAATTATATTCCTCAACCATAACCTACTTAACCAACACAACTAAATCTAGCTCAACAACCTTTGTTTCAGATGCATAAAAGGAAAATCACAGTGCTGAAAGGAAAGATAACAATACAAATAATGAGGCCCTAGGCTCTCAGGTTGGGCCCAACCCCAAGAGCTATGGCTCCTATAAAAAACTCAGAGCTGATATCAAATCTAACTGCTTCCCATTATCAAAAAATAATCATAAGTCAAGAGTTATGCCAATAATGGCTACAAAAGAACAAAACAGAGCTAGCAGCACGTAGTGCAGAATATGCAAGAATTTTTCAAAAGTCCTTTTTGAAGGTTGAAGCCTTAACATTTATACACTATGAGGCCCTAGCTGGCCTCCTAAATCTATGGGACTTGGCTGCCCAAACTGTGAGTGAACAACTCTTTCCAAGAAATCTGCTTGGCTGCCTTCTAGATCCAGTTTTGGTGGCCTTTGGAGCTCGGAGTTGGGGGTGAAGATCCCGAGGGAGGCTATTTAATGCCATAGACAACCCCCCTACGAATCCTCAACCCAATATCGGTTGTCTCCTAGCCCATGTCTGCTCGGTTTTGCTTCAACATGCGTCAAAAAATCCTGAAATGAGCACGTGTTAGCCACCTAGGAATAGTGACTACACTTATTCATACAAATGACATAAACATACTAAAAAATAATGCATAAGTTATGAAAAATGAAGGATTGAACAAGGGTAGTTAGGCCAAATGAGCCCAAAATGTTACCAAGTTTGGGTTTCATCAGCAACAATAGAAGATCAAGGCAGTCTGACCTGCTGTTCTTGGATTTTCACAAGGAAAAGCCATCCCCAAGTGGAGCCATTGTTAGCCTCCTGTTGCAACAGGTGTTCGTCTTTCATGATTGACATTTTTACATGCCAAATATGTCATACTTTGCATGCTGCAATGCTCCATATTTCCAAAAAAGGCCAAAGAAGAGGCCATGGAAGTGTGCTAGTCTAAATTCCACTGCAGTATTCCAAATTTTGATGAGTTATCCATTTTTGAAGAATTTTCTGTTAAGGGAAGGCCAAACAGCTTAATCTTGGCCTCCCTAGGTTTCAATTTCTTGTTTTAGAATATAGAGAATGAATATCTGTCCAAACAGTTTAATCTTGGCAGATTTGTAGATAGGTAGAGAAAGATAAGGAGCCCAACTGCTTAATCTGGGCCCTTGGAGGAAATAATTGTAGCTTTAGATAGGAGGACAGCAAAAAGAAAAAAAAAAGGATAATCTGGGTCTGCAAGTCCAAGTGCACCATGCAAAAAGAAGAAAAAATGTTAGGTAAGTAGGCTAGGTAAGTAGTTTTGTGGTTGCAGAAATACGCTGTGTGATCCATTTCATGTTTTCAAGTGTTATATCTATTCAGATCATAGGGCAAGGCAATTCCCCTTTGGAGGAGCTCAAGCTAGGCCTATCTAACTCCCCCTTCTTCTCATTCCCAAATCACTCACTAACATCCCCTTGAGGACCTTGGGATCTGCCCAACCAGTCCTGTTATCACTTCATTTTTGTAAAAGCACCAAGTCAAGCTTTGACTTTCTTCTGTGAAAAGAAGCCACATTTCTTGTGTAAAAACATGTCTCCACAATCCATGCACTTCTTATGTCTAAGTTTCAGCTCACAAACTTAGCCTCCCCCCCTACACTTCACCTCAGTTTCATATTAACTCCTAACTCTATTATCTAGCTCCCTAGATCATTTCCCCATCCCCTATTATACAAAAAATACATAAAATCCCAAAATATTATATATCTCCTTCCCCTTGTCATTATAGCCATATTTATCAAGTCCAGGAAATAGTAGTCCATCTGGGGCTACTACTAACCCTTCTGTGTCCTAACCTGGAGTTATTCTAACATCTGGTCACCCTAACAACCATTTCCTAAAGGTCCTAACCCTACCATACTCATTCCCCGCCCTTATCCTAAGGTCATGCTTGTAAATATTTAACCCCGCTTGTATACAACCCAAAAAACCCACTTTCCTAAAGTTCCCCCCTCCCCGCCAGATTAAAACAAAGTAAATAAAAGCGCCGCAGGCCCCATATCTAACCATCCGCCGCATTATCAGTGCCGCCAACCGTCAGATCTGGCGCGCCCGAGATCTACGGTGGGCGGGTCTTTTCATGCCCCGACATGCCGAGGGTTAGCGCCAGGGAGATGGGCGGTTTTCCCATCGTACTCCCACCACGCATCACCCTCTCAGCTGTGGCGGAGCCCCCTCCTCTGAAACCACCTGCGCACAAAAGCGGTGCACCTGAAACCACCTTCCCCCCTCCTGCATCAGCAATACGTCATGCTGACGTCATCATCCTGTGTCGACCTCCTGCCACCATGTCCCTGCCACATCATTGCCACGTCACTGCCACCATACTACCACGTCATCTCCTCCACCGTACTGCCATGTCACCCGGCCGTACTGCTGACGTCACCCTGCCACGTCACCGCCATACTGGGACCCACTACTGACGTCATCGTCAAAAAGTGCGAAGGGCGCAAATCACAGCAAAGAGAGCCCGGAATGAAAATCTGAGGCATTTTTTGATGCGCGATTAGTGCCTAGCGCTAATTGCGCATCACTAAGGGAAATAGGCCAAAATGGAAAGCCCTTTCGTGGCTCGGCCACCAGCAGGCCCGAAAGTCGCAAAATGACAAGAATTTCTTCCCAGAGATTCAGAAAAGGGGCAAAGACAGTTTGTAAAGCAGCAGAGGGCCGAACAGTAGCCATGAAAGGTCGATGCAACAGTTTAAAAAGTATCATAACTGAGAAAGGCGCACATTCAGTGCCAAAGCATATCAAGGAAGCGGCAAAGAGTATCAGTTGAATGTTTTAAATGAAAATTTTTATTCCCAATGCAGGTGAACATTGAATGGCCTCCAACAAAGTCAAAGAAAATGGTGAAAGCCCATCAAGGCTCTCCCATCACAGTTAAAGCATTTAAAGCGACCGAACAGCAATGGATCAAAACCCAAAGCATAGTATGGCTAAGTGATCAGCACAGAGCCATAAAGGCAACACATTAATTCCTTTTTGATACAACTACCCCTAGCACAGCTCGAAGATATTTTTCCGCATCTATTTCAGACATATGTTAGGTTAAAGACACTTATTACCATAGATCTGTTTGAGATCTAATTTTTATAGATATTTTACTTATAAAAACCACCCTAATTCACTGTTTAAGGGGTTGGTTGGTTGTATAGCTCCAAGAGAGACTCGCTCTGTATACCTGATGTTTTACTTAATCAAATACTGGTGAAAAGCTTGGAGGAATGACTGTTTGTTGTGTGTTTAATGGTTGAAGGATGAATATGGAATTCTTGTGCTACAACATGACTCAATAAGTGTTTCTTACCTTTGTTTTCCATCGATATACCATCTAAAATAGCAGAAAGAATGAATAGTTTAGACTTGGTTTAATTGCCCCCTATGCTCAGTTTCTGTTGTTTCTCTATGTTTTCATCTGGATTAGTAATAAATATGAATTCCATCTGGCTCATATTTCCCCTAATTCACTCATGTTTGACAGTTACCTAGGGATTCTTCACTGCTCCTAGATAGAGCTCATTCACCTTCCCTCCGTTAAGCTGAATGAGAGATTCTTAATTGACTCTCATTCCTCATCCCTCATTCCATCCTTTTAAGCTTGAATCATTGTTTCATGTGCAGCTAGCTTGTTCCATATTTCTCTCTTTTGACCAAGAAAACGCACCAGCAGTCCTACTCCTTGACTCCATGCCCAATGGTTCTAAAAATTTCATGCTATCCTTGCCTCTTTACTTGAAAGCATCATCCTTCCCACAAAAACTCAAACAAAACCCCTTGTACTCAATAACTAGCCTAAAATTATCATCAACAAAGCGCCCTGTCTGACTACTGGTAGGCTAGGACCTGCAGTCCAAAGATTGGTTTGTGGTTACCTTGGCCGTATCCTTTGAGGAGCTTTAAGGACAACCTGAGTTATAACACTCAATAGATTAAGCACTAAAATAAATTAAATAGATCAACTACCTTAGTAATGGTGAAAACAAACATGAATCATAAAAATTCACAGAATAGTCTCGCAAACATTCATAATCCATGTATGAAAGCATGTTGGCCATCAAGATTCAAATATTCCCAAGATGAATGAATATAATGAATATCACTTGCTACAATAGTGGAGGGTTGGAGCCACTATTTTCTACCCAAAAGTACTAACTTATGTCTCTTTTTCCTTATGGTAGAAGCCAAGGTTAAAATTACTTTACATGATAAATGAGCATCTATTTATAGCTTGAGGAGTGACTTTTCATATCCTCATGACTCTTCACTTTCTAACTTCTAGTAACCTTTGGACTTCTACAACCTTTGATGTTCCAAATGGATCTTGGAATTACATATGAATTTTCGTGTTAAATGTCCTTTGTACTTACATGAATCTTGATTTCGCAGATGACTCTTGGACTTGTACTTGTTTGTCTTTTGCAATAATTACAACATTACACCTTGAATTTCACATCATTGTATGAAGAAATTAGACACATCGCTATCTTAGATGATAGGGACTGATAGTGACTAATGACATGGATCTAATTTAGTGGTGACATGGCTACCATTGTATATGGTCTTTGTTCATATTCTAATCATAGCACTTCCACCCTCCATAGGGACTTCAAACTTGAAGTCTCTAGGCTACTCTGATCATCAAGTTTTGGTGTGCCCTTAGTTCTTTCATGCTTTCTTTGCTTATCCTCTTTCCCCAATCTTCTTCATGTGTGTGTGCTCACCATCAAGTCCCTCGTGTTAGAGCCTAGATTTGACTCAGGCTAAAAAGGCAAGGTTCTGGGTCTACATCAAACCATGCTCAGCCTCGTAACTAGCCCTATGAGGATAGGAGAGGGCTCTCTCCAGGTCAATTTCAGCGAAAGATAATCGATGGGGCTTGAGATGACTGATTTAACAACTGATCTTAGGCTAGGTATGAAGTGCAGGGATTTGATTTTAGTTTTTAAGGGTTTTGTTGGAAAAAAGGGACAGGCAAATTTTGGGTCCGGGGATGAAGGCTAGTTTTGCAGAGTTCTGATTGGGGCAAGAAGGAAATCATTTTGATGCTTTATTTTGTAAATATGGAGGGTTCAGACTGGTGAGAGGCTAAAGAGGGCAAGAGGGTATCAAGAATCCTCTTCAAACTGAAGAAAAAATTGAGAATTAAACAAAACTAAAAGGCAGAGCACAACAAGCTAATGAATTCTACCTTTTCCACTCATTTGTTTGATTTCAGAAGCAAAGAGAAGGGAAATGGCATACATAAAACATCGATAAAATTACAATTACATGAAGAAAAACACCATCAAAACATAGAGCCACAAGGATCCCAACAAGTGCTGCAAAATCCTGGTCTTTCCTTTGCCAAAAATGCAGAAATCAAATGTACAATGGAGTGCCAAGCAATCCCAAGTGTCCAACCATGAAAATGACTGAGAAATTACATGATATAGGCAAGCCTAACTCCTTCCCATGCCTCTAGCGGTCGAGTTCATCATTCTAGGAGCTGTTTCAACCAATTCTAAACAAGGAACTGAAATCTAGGCTATCAAACAACTTGCCCCTATATGCTAGGAAACTGATTCATTCATTTAATTTTGACTTTTTAGTGAATGAATCCTCTAGAAAAAGTAAATATGTACCAAAATTACATCATGGTTATGAAATTACATCATGGTGGATCAAGATTTACATGGAAAAGTGAAACTAGTCAAAACTGGGCGAATTTCTGAGCTGTACAGTGAAAAATAGGAACAAATCCTCTATGCGTCGCGCCTGATTCTCTATGCATCACGCCACTTTGGATCTAAATTTTAGGCCCTTCCCGGAGTCCAAATTGAGCCCAAGATAGCTTTTTGGAAATACCGGCCTATCTAATTTCCAACCCAAGTAGAATTTCTGAAGTTGGATTGCATTTCCCCCCTCCAAAACATCAATCTCCCGAGACTGCTTCCTGTGTGTCAAAATAAGGGCAGTGTGGTCATTTGTTGAGTGTTTTTTACCTCTTGAGGGCTCAAAACCTACCCAAATTTCTTGTTCATACATAAGAAACCATAATGTTTCATTCCAAATCCAAAAATGTAAAGTTTTTTAGATTTTGAGCCCTCTAGAAAAAGCGAGTGCCATGTGGCGCAGCGCATAGGGAGGAAAACCCTGTGTTAAAAATTTTTGTGCATAGTTCCTTTTTGCAAACCAGTTTTCAGGGTCTTCCCGGTGTCCAAATTGGGTTTGGGATAGCTTGTTGGAAAGATATTTGAGTCTAATTTCCAAGAAAACTATAATTTTTCAATTTTGAGTTCATTTTCTCTGTCAAAAGTTAAATCTCCCAAGACTGGTCAAAATGTGCCAAATGAGGCTGCCTAAAGGCAGAGTGCTGTTGCAGTCAACTTTTGAAGGTCTTCCTCAACTCAAAATTGAGCTCATGCTAGCTCATTGGAAATATATTTGTGTCTACTTATCATTTGAGTCAACAAGAAAGTCATTTGGCCAACCATGCTAGGAGAAAACTTGATTTTCCCAAGGTCACTTCAGAGGTGCATCAATTCTCCCGAGGCGACTGTATTTTTGACTTTTCTCTAAAACCATGACACCTGTGTAAAAAGTGAAGGAGGTTTTTCTTCCTTGGTCTATTTTGGACAAAAAATCTCTAAGTTTTTCCAAATTCATCTTTCCTTGCTCAGAAGCATCATTTGAGTAAAACCTACCCCGATGTGTGGAACAGGGGATTTGTCGAAATGAAGCAAAATGAAGGGGATAAGGAGCTTCTAAATTCTTGAGAAAATTTTGGAAAGTAGGGAGGGATGTTAGAAAGCAGGGGAAAGTGGAATTTCAAAGATTGAGTGAGGGGAAGGGGTCCAAAAGGGCTAAACACAGGCCCAACCTAGGAAATTGTCAAGTTGTAGCAAGAAACTAGGGTTTGTGCGAAAATGAGGAATTTGGGGGATCTCAGTGATGGGAAGTGTTTAATAAGGTACATTAAGGATAGGGGAAGGTGTATGAACATCAGGATACAAGTTTTGCTGGTGATTTGACCATCCAAGAGAAATTTCCTTCAAAACCCTAGGAGAGGGAAATGACCTTACCTAGGTGCATTTGAAGCATGAACAAGGCATAAAATGACCCAGTGGAACATGGCATGATGATGACAACCCTCTGAATGATGGTACACTCTGCCGAATGGTGACATGAAGCTCTTGGGACAACCATTAGGGTTTTGTAATTTTAAGTATGAGACTAGGGTTTGGTGCATTTGGGATTTTGGGAAAGGGAACTTGGGATTAGAGGTATGTGAATTATGCAATAAGGGAGTGATGAGCAAAACAACCAAATACAAAACCCTAGTAGCAATATCCTTTGCAAATTTTTAAGAGATAGTGTTTGCTTTCCTTAACACACTTCACCATTCATCAAACACCATCAACAATAATCAATCTTGGATGAAAAACCATGAGAGCAGTTCAACCTACTTGTATTGATGGCAAGGCATACGTTTTGGGTGATTTTGGAGCGAATTTGGCAATTTTCAGGCTTCCTAGTTGTATGCGCCATGCACTCAGCCCAATGCGCCACACCCGTGTTAAATTGTAATGCAGAATAAGGCCCAGTGCGCCGCACCTAATGGGTGCGCCACACCTCTTGCCCAGTGCGCCGCACCGAGCAACCTAGTGCAATTTTCACCCACACTTCACACTTACTCACCAAATTTGCTCTTTTGCATGTAAATGAACTATTGAAGCACAAGAATATCTCCTATGGTGTGGATTTTGATTCTTCATTTGGAAAACCCACTTTTGTAGTGTTGCAGATTTTGGCACTTTCACATAACTCTGTTTTTGCTTCCACTTTGATTTTTTGGCTGAATGATGAAACTCTGTCTATTTTTGCAGGGATGATTGGCATGTAATTTCGGCAAAGGATGACCAGGGTTGCGCCTGAAGCACCTCATGACTAAAAAACCTTTAAAATTACATATTTATTACAAACCATAAATTTGATGATTTCTTCTTCAAAACAGAGTTTTGAAGAAGAATCATGATCAAACATATTGACGATGAAATTTTGCAATGAAAACTGATTTTGAACCTCCCTCATGTGCCTGTGGACATTATTAGACTTTTTGAAGACGAAACCCTAGACCTAATGGACCCTTTTGCTGACCAAGAAACCAAATAGGACTGTGAATGCCTTTAAAATTGATTTTGATGTATAGACACGGACCAACAGATACATGACGTGAGGGAGATGAGTGACAAGACCGTTCCGTCAAAAAATTGATGCTCCTAATGGAATGAAGATGACTGGGCGGGACTCCTAAAAATGAAATGCAATAAAAGAGGTTTTGATCTCTGACGGAGGGCTGAACAGACCGACTCTAACACCTCGAATACCTATTCTTGCAATCACTCATGATGAGTAGCTATCAGTCTAAAAATATCTTACTCTACCATGTTCTTATGTAGATTTTCTAGTTCGTTCCTTTTTAGTGAGCTTAGAATGGTCAAAGGAGATTTAGAGCACAAGGGCATGTTATGAAATGCTAAAGGAATAAGGAGGAGGTGATTTGAGGATTTGGCATGTGCTCATGAGCCCTAACGAAGAAAGAAATAAAGGTAGGGCACATGTCTCAAGTCTGAAGGACGAAGGGGAAGGCTTTGAGCTTACCAAGTGTGTTATGTGCTCAAGGGAGAGAGGGAGGGCATAGGAAACACTCCCAAAGGCTGAAGGAAAAGGCTTCATTCCTTTGGGATAAACTCATGTACCTAAGATGCCTGAGGAAGGGTTTAAAGAACAATATTGATTGCTAAAGGCTAGGAATTTGTGCCTTCAGGGTGCTCTAGTGTTCTTAAGTAGTTCAAGAGGGTGCATGGTGCATAGGAGATGGCTGAAGGGTTGAACTTTAGGCTTTGGTATGCACCAGTGCGCTCAAGGAGGGTGCACTTCTTCGAGTCGAAGGAGTGTGCTCAAGGGAGACTTAGTCAATTTCAAGGGTGGAGTTTGGAATAGGGAAGGGGATTTCTACTTCTGCAGTGTGCCCAGCTCTCCAGGAGGGCGTAGGGTGGAATTACGAACAACAAAGGGTCTCCCATCTAAGCTTCAAAGTGTTCTCATTCACTCTTGGCATTAATGGGCTTGCTTCACAACTAAATTTTGTCTGAGTCTGGATGATTGGTTGAGGGGAGAGAAAGATGATTTCTAGATACAAAATTATGTGCAACACATACTAACTCATTGAGAGAACTTATGAAAGCTTGATCAACAACGGATATATATAAAAGTGCCACTTTATACACATTCCCCAAGTACAATCAATGAAGTGTGTGTGATTGTGACTCGAAAGTGTCATTTTATAATAACAAAAGTGGTATGACCATGAAACACACACACACACACACACACATATATATATGTTCTTATTGATGTGAAAACACTTGATAACACTGAAGAACACTTAATACATAATAAACAACAGAAAAAAACACTTGATACGACCATGAAGAAGGCTCCAAAATTAGAATGTAGTGAAATTTTGAAGGGTGTTGTAGCAACGACAATAGGTTTATTATGAAAAGGGTATTCTATAGCAGAGGAAAGATGCATATATTTTTTATTTTCAAGTATTGGAAAAGAGAATAATATGAACTAACCACCCCATGCGACTTCATCAGCATTTGTGAAATTTTGTTCTTGAAAACAATCAGAGCACCCCACTACTTTACTATTTTAATTCAGACAGCATAGTAGATAAATTTATCTTGGATACATGAGACAATTTGAAATTTTTTTCTAAATGTGGATGGGAAGGGATATGACTTACATTTATTTCGAAGATCCCATTTCCTTTTAAGTCATTCAAGGCTTTTGTGGTTGTTTTGGGAAGTAATCTCGCTTCATATACCAATCTGTTTGTTTCTTGTAGCCGTGTGCCCGTCTCTTGTATCAGTGCCTATAGGATCTTGTAGTAGCCAGTTTTCATGCTGAGAAATGTAATTTACCCCTGTGATGATGGCGGGTATTCATTATTTATTATTATTATTATTATTATTATTATATATATATATATATATATATATATATATATATATATATATATATATATATATATATATATATATATATATATATATATATATATATATATATATATATATATATATCTGTGTGTGTGTGTGTGTTTAATTGTTTTAACTCTTTTTTAACAATGTTGAATGAAAAACAAGCTTGGAGTGGTTTGGCTTAAGTTGCCCCCCACCTACTTGGATGTATTCCACATCTTCTCCCATGATTAAGAATTAACAACCCACCTTCTCAAGTCCTTTTTCATATTTTGTCTTGTTCTTCTCCCACACATGTGCGTGTCTTGGAGAAAAATTCAAGTCCACTACTCGATGTGACTGATACCTCCTGCTAAAAAGTTTGGCTATAAATTTCTCCCCTTCTTACACTTTTAACCTTTCCTCAAGCTTAGGATAAGTTAAAAGGGTGAGGTTCAGGAGATGCATACTTGTGCCTTACCTTTCATGCTTTTTGTAGATGACATGGATGTTGTTGTCATAGACTTCAATTCTAGTTTTGAGGACTCTGCTCGAGATTCAGATGTCGTTTTTGATTTGATGATCTTGTTGGAGATTATGATGCTGTTGCTACTTCTTTTTATGACTCTCTTGGAGATTTTGGTGCTTTCGTTGCTATTTTGGGTGACATCGATGCTACTTTTGGAAAATTTGGTTCTTTTTCTCCTATTGTGGGTGACTTCGTTGTTACTATTGGAGACTTTCATGCTTTTGTAACTTCTATTGCTGGATGAGATATCCTACTCCCAATATAACAATTTTTTAACCAAAGCAATAAAGTAACTTTTTCTCTATTCGTTTAAAAAATGGTTGTGTGGGGAGTTGGGTGGGAGCGGGTCTTTGTAGTGGTTGTGTGGAAGGTGGATGGTATTCAGATTAGGATGGAGGATATTGAGGATATTAACGGAGAAATGGGTAATGTTGTGGATTTCTTCCATAAGATCCTTGCCAACCTTGTTGCCAAGATTTGTTTTAAGGATGGGGTGGCCAAGGTTGCCAAGATAATGGTCTATTAGAATTATTTTTGGACTATTGAGTGTAAGATTGAAATTCTTAATTAATATCTTGCACCATACCTAGTTGACGAGGCTTCCAAGGACTCCTTGAAGCCACATAACAGAGTTTTTATGATGTTTTATTTTCTCTACTATCTCCTTAATAAATTTCTTTCCATTTCAGTAATGATGGAGAATCCTTTGTAGCATGTGATTCTGTACAAATGACACAAGTTTCAATATTATTAAGTAGACATTCTCTCAAAACATGTTTATTTCTATACCTAGGACATAATATAGATAAATAAGAACTCTCATCTTTTTTCATTCTCCACATATCTATTTTTTCACTCAAATTTCCAAGAATATATGTTTTAAATGTATCTGGAAAATTTCCAAGTTCTGTTGTACATATCGATCTTGATGTTGATTTACTTACCCATTCCATGGTTGGATCCAGAGGGCTCTTACCATACTTTTCCCTTCATCTCGATAGGTGCATATACATTTCAAAAATGTATTCAAATGATAATTGATAGACATCCCCTTTACCCATTATATAAATGATATCAATCCACTCATCTCTGACTGGTCTAGTTAGGGGGGATTTTAGCGTGTCAAATCTTAAATTGTGCAATTTTTCCGTATTAAAATTACACACAAATATTTCTACAAGATCCCCACGATTCTCATCTCACTTTTGTTTCATTTTAAATATTCCCCCTTTATGTTGTATACAATAGTCTTCCAAAAAGAGTATTCTCATATCATCCCATGATCTTATAGAGTTAGTACCTAGTCCCATAAACCATTAAAGAGAAGTATATTTCAATGTAGTTAGAAAAAATTTCTATTTTTAAGTGTCTAATACGAAATCATAAGATCTAAAAGGTACTTCAAATTCAAAAAGAAAGTTTTTCGAGCCTTCTGATCTCATGATATGGAAGTGGGGAAGTAAAAATGGAAATATGTTCTTCATATTAACATTTATATTAGTAACGTGAATGGGGAATCCAAAAGGATCTCATTAATTGTCATCATCTCCTTTATTCTACCTTCTCTGCTACCTCTTCCACTTCTACCTGAAAAGGTGGATGGTGATCGTTCTTAGTGCACCATGTGACTAAGTAGGGGGTTGTGGTATAGAAGAAATATTTTTCTATTTTTGTAAAAAATTTTGGATGAGAATGCTAATGCAATGTAATTCTTATTGTTTTTGAAATGAAATATTCCTAATGTAGTTTTTTATTTTTGCAAAAAATAAAAGAAGTGAATCAACTATGGAAGAAAATGGCTAGGCCCAAAGCATGGGTAACAAAAAGGTAAAGCTAGAGAAATTGACTCATTATCCGACACATGCTTTGCTTGACTCAAACAGATAGTTGAGATTGAAATGGAGGCTCCCAGTGGAAGGTTGATTCCTTCTACTATGGGAGGTCAAGCAATAGCGATACAATCCCCACATCCATATCAATAGAGGAAGATTGGTAGTGATATTCCTCCTCTGCAAGCCAGTGTTAGGGGGAAGGACCTACCCCAGTGTTGTTGAACTATTGGAGTTCGTCTCATCAAGAGAAGTTTAAGAAAAGATGGATAGATTTGTTTTGTCAAACCTCAGAAGGTGCTCAGTCCTATCCTGAAGATTATTAGATACCATATTATCTAAAGTGCAATTTTACTAAGCCTTCTTTTCTACCTTATTTTCTAAGCCTTCTTAGATAAGTAGGTAGCCTTTCTTAGCTTCTTTTCTAAGCTTAATGAGTAGCATTCTTGTCTGAGCCTTCTAACTTAGCCTTGTTAAGAATGATACTTTGACAACTCCCTGAAAATTAAGCCAAAAGGTGATGGCTCCCTGTACAACAAGAATGTTGAAACTCCTAAGGGTATCAACTTTACTTGTCAACCTAGGGCTCATACAAAGATAAGAGGGGTTTGCACTATGTGTATATCTTGTAATGTACTCTTCTTTTGTTGATTTGATTTAACTAAAGGGGGAACTAGGTTGTACAAAGAACGCTTCTACTATATATTCTATAGGAACAACAAGTAACCCTACTCTAATTTCATAAAGGGAAATCCAATCATGAAATATTTAGAAATAATAGAAAATCAAAGAACAAAAAATAAACCTACTCTAATTGCAGGAAGGGAAAGAAAATCATAAAATACTCAGAAATTGCAAACAACCAAAGAACAACAACTAAAATTACTCTAATTGCAAGAAGAGAAATAAAATCATTTCAAAAAATATAGAACAAAATCAAATATATTCTATTATGCATAATGAATCAACTTGCAACCAAAAGAAAATGTTGAAATAGTAAGCCCTAATTGCAAAAAAGAAAGTTGTTTTGCTACAACCATTAGGTTAAGGAATCTCGGGGGTCTCTTGTTGCATATGTGTTATGTTCTTTGAATTACTAATAACAGGCATTATTATGTTGCACTAGGCGTAGCAGGGGTGGTTCTTAGGGTGGGGGGGGGAACCAAGGATGGTGGGTGAATCCACCCATGGTTTTCCACATGGTTTTGGGCATGATAGATTTTCCCATGGTATTTTGTAGATTTGCTCAACGAAACCATAGTTATGTTCTAATACAGGGTTAATGAATTAGGGGTTTATGAATTATTTGGCATGACTATGATGTATTGTAACATTAAAAGGGATATAATGAAAAATCAATCTAGTTTTTCTAGTTTTGGGTTCCAAGAGAAAACTCTCTGTGTATATTTTCTACTTTTTCCATTGCTTATGTTTTTTTTTTTTAAGAATTTGTTTGTAGGTAATTTTTATACAGGGTTAAAACCTTCGTATTTGAGTTTCTAAATTACATCTTCAGGGTTTGGTGTGTGTTGTAATGTGCTAAGTGCTATAGACATATTTGGGCACTGCAACTCCAATCACATATGTCCATAAACCAAGGGCTTTTAAATCCCTAAAAGTGTTGTTTCATACCCTAAAGGGACAAGGTCAGCTAATTACATCATCTCCCAGAAGTTCTCCATGAAAAAATACTTAGAACTGGTCAAAAAAGGACCATACAAACTGCTCCATGCATAGGGTGCGATGCATCTCACCTATTAAACATGGGGGGTGCAATGCATACTAGAAAGCCCTTCTGTAGTGTGTGATGAGTGAGAGCAGACAAATGGCAGAAGCAGTGTACTAGGTGGAAACCCAGAGAATATTCTAGAAATTGCTCATATGACACTTGCCTCTCTGAATTCGCCCAAGGATGAGTAAGAGATCTGAAACCTCCAAGTGGAACCAAGAACTATCAGTGAAATGACGCTAATCAAAATCCCAGAAACTGACTCACTCTCTTGTAAATATCTATATATGGATCCCTCATCCAAGAGATCCAGAGGCTGGGATTTTGTAATTTGCAAGGAAGTGTTGTTGGTTTCTCTTTGAAGACATTGTTGGGTGATCTTGCTTTGTATGAGGTGAAGAGAGCTTTCATGTTGGGAGGATGATGCTAGATTAGGCAGCCTGGTTGTAATCCTCTCTTCTACTACTTCTATCAATAAAGCTATTTGATTTTTCCTCCATATGCTTGTATATCTCTGAATATTGTTTGTGTATGCATTTATATGGTTAATGTACATCTAATCCTACATTATTTATGGTTATAGATCTCTATGATTTGATGGAATTTTGTTGCCTTGGCTCTGTAGGTGTTCTTTGAAGTGGGACAAGTGAGGAAGGAGTGGCGAAAGCTCTATCAAAGGAGAGAGGAAACAAGCAAGGAGACTAGCGAAAGATTGAGGTTGGTACTCTCTGCTTCTCTCTCATCTATCTCTCATAAAGGAAAACACAAGTGACGTTAGTTTGTTTGTTTCTAAGATAGCTACCCATCTTAGTGGGACTAACAGCTCTGAATGGACACTAGTTTTCCCAATAACAAAATGGAGACTCCTCTAGGGACCAAATAGTTTGTTTGTTTCGTTACTGTTGTTTTCTTTATAAACCACAGACAGGGCTTGAAGTTAAGCCAGCTATCCTTCAAACTGCTTTTGCTATGAAATTGCAAACTAGATCAACACTGCTTCAGCCAATCTCCAGGTTGCTTTATGCACTAAACATCTAGCTTGCAAACATCCTAAGTGCCCTGGTCATAGCTCAAATAACCTCATTATATCAGCCCCTACACTTTGTGTTTACTGACAATCATTAGCTCAACCTAAATCCCTAAACTTAGCTGCAAATTGTGAGCAAAATCCATGATCAGTCTCATCCCTGGACCATCACACTATCTCTTCTTGGTAGTCTCGATGCATTGCACCTCCTGTGTGCTGAGGTGAGATGCATCCTTTTTCCCCTATGCTACAGGTGCGATGATTAGATGAGACTATTTCTGCCTCCAGATTTTGTTTTTTTCTTCATTGTCTTCAGCTTTATTCAGGAGTTTTGATGTCTATGATCAATATATCTCTGTTGAAACCATCTTCCTTTGCATTATTCAGCCTCCATCGATAAAGAATTGTGAATTTTTTTTATGTATTTTTCATCATTTACAATTCTCTTGTGCAAATAGTAGCTTAATCAAACTATCGTCTTTTGATTTGAAAGTGTCGCAAGTGTTGTTTTCAGTCAAGAAAAAGAGTATTACAAAGCATTCCTCTTTTAGACAGTCGATTACACTTTTTCCATTGTATTTGATTTGAATCATTAGTATTTCAAGTGTCGAAAGCAATTTTGAATTCGAAATCGCAAAGTGTCGTCTTGGCTTTACTTTTGTTTTTTGAAAAGAAAATTGTTAGTACTGTTGCTTTGAAAGAAGATAGTTTAGATCTATACTTTGTTTTCTTTTTGTCAGTTTCACATTAAGGAAATTGAAAAACAATACATGCATGTGAATTTGCATTAAGATTGCATGCTGAAGTTGATTTAGGAAAAGTGCATCTAGTGTGTGCTCTCTGCTCTATGTTGAAATAATTTAATTTCTCTTTCCTTAGTAGCTAGGATTTTCATTGCAAAAAGAAAATAAACGACTGTTTATCATCTTAGATTGCAAATTTAGGAATTGTATATCTACATCACGTGGTGAACCTTAAAGGAAAACTTCTTAAGAAAGATCAACTGTAAAATAAACCTCAATGAACATAAAAATGCTTTGGAACCTAACGCACAACATTTAGAAGTCTAGGCTAGAGATGTATTCCAGCGTCGTAAAGCCTAGTAACTATCGCTTTCATCATAGGTTGGGTGATTCCTCCTCTTTGAGACGACAAGTGCCAGTATGGACTTGTGCTCCCACGTACCGTCGAGTATATATTGGGAGACCACAATAGGTTACATCCTTTATCCTTAGGAATTTGTGTCTGCCACCCTATCGATCGCAATCCACTGAACACGACATTCGAGAAGATTGATTGTCGTACCGTAAAAATTATTCTGTAGTTTTGCGATTGGTTTGGTAATCCCTATGTCTAGATTTCCAGAGTAGAAACTTTCATTCCGTTTCAAACTCCTTAAAAGAAAAGGTCCATCTAAGCACTTGTCACTTCAGGTTCATTAAAAATCGAAGGCGACTAGAGTCATCTTTAGCTTTTTCTCGACTCTTAAAAATTGAAAAAGCAAGTTGTGTCAAAGCGTCATAAAATTTATTTTAATCAGAATAATGTCACTCTTCCCTCGTTGGTCTTTAGGTTGAGAGATGGAGTCTACCAATCAAGGATCTTCCCTTGGGGGAAATCCTAATCCCTTCTCCTCTTGGGGGGTTGTTGGTGCTCCACACATGGCCACATTGTCCCTTCCAGGACTCACAATTGGCCCACCCGTATGGCTTTTCTCAACCTCTGTCGTTAAAAACACTACAACTCCTTAGCAATCAAATTAACAACCAGATGATACTGAAGTTGCTCCCCCACCTTCTACTTCATTTGTTTCTCCCTCTCCTTCTTCCTCTTTGCTTGGTGAAGCTAGTAACACTAAAAGCCAAGTAACTGAGAAGAAGAAGAAAGGGAAGGAGAAGAAGAAGAAGAAGCCAACGGCAAAAGGGGGCAACCATGCATCGTCTGGTGAAATTCCACACACTTCACAATCCAAAACTAAATCTCCATGTGTCATTTGCAAGGGAGACCACTATCATCGAGATTGTCCTTGCATCCCACGGATCTTGAGGGACTGGTCTCCCCGCTTGCACAATCCGTTGTCTTCAACCATTGATGATCATGTTGAAAGCACACCGTCAACTAGTGCAAACGAAGTCAATGGGCAAAAAGGAAGATCCAAATTTCCTTGTAGATTGTGTGAAGGCGATCATGCCCTCCACCGTTGTCCCTTCTTAGACGAAGCTAAAATAGTCTTGGATAACCGTCCTGCATCACCGCAACGACTTCCTCCTGGATACCAGAAACTCGTGTCGAGTCCATCGCTAGTTGAAAATCTGACTGACACACCATTGTTGTCGGTCGAAGCACCTATCATTGAAGATATACCCTTTGAGTCCACACTGTACCAAAGTCAACAGGTTGACACAGAAGTCGACCCAATCTTGTCTTTAGAGGACCCACCTTCAGATGATACTGTCACTAAAGAGAATGAGAATGACATCGCTCAAATTCTTTTCATAAACATAGACTCCGATGAACATGGGGTAAATCTACCCATTCCTTTACCATAGGAAGGAAGTTCTTCAGAGATGTATTTGGCCATTTATTCGGTCCCACCTCCAAGAAATCTAGTCATTTCCTTCGATTGTAATCTTCTAGGCAGACCCCGCCTACCATCTAATGTAACATTCTAAATCATAGTACAAGCTTACAAAATGATCATGGTCGGTACTATTATAGATGAAGGGGCTTATGTGAGTATCATTTCCTCAACTTCTTGGAAAGTGCTTGGTTCACCATCACTTCTACCTGAGATTCAAAATCTGACAGGCTTCAACAAAGGAACTAGTCGACCGTTAGGGATCCTTCCAATTTTCCTATAACTTTGAGAAGGAAAACCATTTATCTAAACGTGATGGTAGTCCAAGGACCTCTAGATTACAATCTACTCCTTGGGCGTGACTACATTTATAGTATGGGAGCTATCATTTCCTCACTCTTCCAAGTGATGCGCTTGCCGCATGAAGTCAGAGTGGTCCACCTAGTTGACCAGCATTCATTCCCTGGTTCAAACACAGCTATTAGTCAAATGCCATCCCTAACTGGTCTTTTTGAACAAGGAATGTCTAATCAATCTCCAGTCTGTCCACCTGATGATCGCGAGTGATTCGGTGATCGTGATTGAAAACTAGGAGGCATGCGCCCTGGTCTGCTTCAACAGGAAAACCCCATATATAAGATAGGTTTCTGCATAGGAATATGACTAGTCTGATACCCCTGTCCATTTAGGAAAATGGATTTGGACTGGAAAAATATTCCCCCATCAAAGGTTATGTGATTGGGACTGAAAACAATCACCTTTGTCCATTTCGATGGACATCGCCAAGGAAGGTTTTGTCTGTGATGTGGATGGAACAATCTCGCTAATGTGAGAACTTCCATATGGTGACCTAGAAACTCTACTTTATACTTGGGGGCATGTAAACATTTTTGTACAAAAGTGAAAAGTAGCCAGCGTAACTCTAACCCCATAGTTTTACTAACTTCAACTACATAATTTAGGTGATTGGTCTGATCCACCATTCACCTTTGCCAGGACCAACAGAAATGGCAAAGAAAAGGAGATTGTTTCTCACCGAGAGACTATCCTACCTAACCTTAGTAGTTCTTTAACCCTTCGGATAGTATTTGGCCATTCCTAGCTTGTGTGCAAAAAGGCTCCGGAGCAAAGTTGCACATGGGGCATGCTCCCTAAAAAATGAACCTACTGATGAGACATCCTTATTATATGACTAGCACGAACAATTTTACGTAAAGTTCAAGCTTGTTAAAAAATAAACCTTGCCATGAGTAGTTTTAGCGAAGTTCAAGCTCGTTAAAAAATAAACCTAGCAATGAGTAGATGTTTCCATAGAGTTCAAGCCCATTAAGAAATGAACCCCACCTCTGGTAAATAACCATTTTGATCACATGACTATCAGCTTTTGAACCTTGGTCATGTTCTTACCATCACCTCCACTCTTTTTTAGCTGATCATACACCTCCATTTGATTGTTTACCCTTTTGAGGAAAAGTTGCGACGAGTGATTCTATTAGCCACCTTCCTTACACTGTCGTGATTGGAATGTTCCAAACTTTACCTAGAACCAGTTGCTATCCAAAAAATCACTCGTTCCTAAAAAAACAAGTCTCCTTTAAGCTCTTTTCATCTGACTCGCAAAATATGAAAAGATTGCCGAGAAATTGGCCTCTCCAACTCGTTAAAGTGACCGGAAGTGCCATCCCTCCTCTAGATTTTAATCTTTTTGGACCTGAGGGATTATTACACAAAAAGATCGAGCGCTTGTCTTATTTGGCTAGTTAAAACTATCGAAAAGTCATCCCTTTCGTATTATTTTTTACTTTTTCAGACTTAAGCGATTACATTACAAGAAAGGAACATTGGAGTTGCCTTTCCGTCCCTTTTTAGACTCCCTAAAATTGAAAAGGACCAATTTATCTTTGTTGTTAAACTCGTTAAAGCAATAGCGACAAACCTGTCCATGCAGACAAGAGCAAGTTTCACTGTTGCTAGGCTCATTAAAACATAGCGACGGGTTTTCCCAAAGGGAAAATTATAGAACAAGCATATGTTATCCTCCTCAAGATTGACAAAAATAAAGAGATACTGGTCAGAAATTACTGGGGAAAAAGGGGAAGAAAACTTGAATAGCTTCATTGGTAGCAGGTCGCTCTTGAACATGACACTTTCACTCTGTCACCATGATTGAGTCGAGTTGGGTTATTCCATTCACCGGTCATATCACCATTGGTCCACCGTACCATCCACCTTGGGGTTAATGCTACCAATCCATTTCAGTGTCGCCGATATGTTCAAGAGAAGTCGCTCAGAGAATTCACCAACCTAGCTAACATCTCATTCGTTGTAAAACCTTCACTCCCCATTTTTTCATGACCGCCACCCTGAACCTTGTATCATCAGATCATTTTAACGTCCACAAAATCATTTTCTTTGTTTCGTGTCGTAGATGTGGGATTCATTAAGGCCCTCCTACGACAGGTCACTTCTTGTCAAATTCAGCTCACTATACAAGAAGTTGACTTACGGACACCCCTTTTAGTACTTTGAAGCTTGCATGCCTCAATGGCAAGTTTCTCACTTCCAGTGACAGGTTTACATCAATGGCCTTCGACTGAAAGATTTTACGTGGTGTTTGAAATCAACTCATGTATTCACACCACATGAATTGTACTACAGTACCTTGAGGGTCATCATCATTATCGGTGATTCCTATCGCACCTGTTAACAAGTTACATCATTGGCTGGTAATTAGGCGATGTCTTTCCATGTTCGACATCAGAACATCTTCTCACATGGATCGATTTGTACTTTGGGCGAAGATTGAATGAGTTTGAAGACCCCGGATCTAGTTTAATTCATCCGGGCTGTGATATATTTAGGAAAATAAAGACATCAAATGTACATCATTGCTGCACATATAATCATCCAAACTAAAGGGTGATGGCTCTACTAGAATCATCAGTCTGCCACATAGACGATTGTCTGTCTTATGTACATGAATATGAATTTATAAAGCTGAGCATGGGAATGCCCACCTCAGCTAGATCATGAAAATATTGTGAAGATAATGTATTGTATTGTATCCTATTATAGGTCACCTTCTAGTTTGAAAAACCTTGGATCCTCATTATAAATCATTTCACTCGACGTCAAAACGATTTACGACCTCATGCTTTAGGAGGCAACTGTTATAGAAATATTTGGGCACTGCAACCCAAATCACATATGTCCATCAACCAAGGGCTTCCAAACCCCTAAAATTTTTGTTTCATACCCTAAAGGGACAAGGTCGGCTGATTACATCATCTCCCAGAAGTTATCCATGAAAAACTACTCAGAACTGGTCAAAACAGGACCATGCAGACTGCTCCATGCATAGAGTACGATGCATCTCACCTATTACACATGCGGGGTGCGATGCATACTGGAAATCCCTTCTTCTATAGGGTGCAATGAGAAAGAGCAGACAAATGGCAGAAGCAGTGTACTAGGTGGAAACCCAAAGAATCTTCTAGAAACTGCTCATATGACACTTGCCTCTCTGAATTCACCCAGGGATGAGTAAGAGATCTAAAATCTCCAAGTGGAACCAAGAACTATTATTGAAATGACACTAATCAAAATCCCAGAAGCTGACTCACTCTCCTATAAACATCTATATATGGATCCCTCATCCAAGAGATCCAGAGGCTCGAATTTTGTAATTTGCAAGGAAGTGTTGTTGGTTTCTCTTTGAAGACATTGTTGGGTGATCTTGCTTTTTATGAGGTGAAGAGGTCTTTCATGCTGGGGGGATGATGCTGGATCAGACAGCTTGGTTGTAATCCTCTCTTCTACTACTTCTATCAATAAAGCTATTTGAGTTTTCCTCCATATTCTTGCATATCTCTGAATCTTGTTTGTGTATGCATTTATATGGTTAATGTACATCTGATCCTACATTATTTATGGTTATAGATCTCTATGCTTTGATGGTATTTTGTTGCTTTGGCTCTATAGGTGTTCTTTGAGCAGGACAAGTGAGGAAGGTGTGGCGAAATCTCTATCAAAGGAGAGATGAAACAAGCAAGGAGACTAGCAAAAGACTGAGGTTGGTACTCTCTGCCTATCTCTCATCTATCTCTCATAAAGGAAAACATAAGTGACTTTAGTTTGTTTGTTTCTAAGATAGCTACCCGTCTTAGTGGGACTAGCAGCTCTAAATGGACACTAGTTTTCCCGATAACACTAAGGAAGGATGAACATGCCTTAAGTGCAAATATAAAGGTGTTCTGATGGAATCTATGGATTTCTATAGCAAGGCCTTGTTTTTTATAGGAGGAAAACCCAAGAGTAGTTTATGCATTCTACATGTGGTTTGTGAGATGAGGAAGGTGAATGATTTTTAAACAAGGGTTGAAGTCTTCCCAAGTCCTTGTGCCTATGATGAATCATTTATTCCTCAAAAGAATAAATATGGCGGTTCCTGTAGGTCTGCAAAAAAAACAATTTATTTATGTTGGCTGATTGGGGCCTGACCCAGGTTCGAAAGAGTTATTAGCCAAAAAATCCCACACTACCGGCCCTTTCGGAAACAATCCGTGGAACGTGGATTGAAGTCTCACCTAAGGTAGTAGGGGAGGGTGCTGGAACCTAGTTTCTGCACCCTTGGGATGCCTAGATGTGGTCTGGAAGGGGTCGCGAACTGATCTGAGCACTCACACTATTCCGTGTAGCTTCGCATAGATCCACGATGGGCACTTCCTAGATTCTTATTCTTATATATGTTTATTATTTCTCAGATCTATTTCTTACAGCCTTTAAGCAAACATTTAACAGTAATAACCCATGCACACCATCACACTTCTCAAATATAGTCATGAACTTATAAAACTGATGCATAAATAAGAATATAAACAGATCTATAATATTTTAGAACCAACACAATATTTCAGAGCCAACTTATCTTTATTAATGTCTTTGTTTCAGTTCAATCCTCTTGCTACCCTACGCACTTAGCTGCAGGGGTCCGCACACACAGTTGCGGACTCTACCAGGCCTCCGCGCACACAGCTGTGGAGCCACTATCTAACTACTAACCCTCTCGACCCGCACTTATAGACTCAGAGCGAATATTACTTTCCCAAAACCATAACACTTCAGATCTTCCCAAAAAGCTACCTCTACCCTTAGAGCCTCACTCTATTTATACATTCCCATGGTCGGCGGACCATGGGTAGGTCGACTTATTTCTATTATTTTACAATATTTTTGGGCAGACAACCCTTTGACTCGACCTATTACATTTCGCGCTTCGCGCACTTCGCGAAACTTTTTACAATATCGTTACCCTAACTCGTGGGCTTTAAGACCCAAAACCGTTATGTGGGGCCTCCGCTACCGAACAAGCCCCCAACACAATCATCGTGACTCGTCTCTAGTCACTTGTCGGTGTGGCGATATGCGCTGCCAAGGCTTCGCAGTCCACCATCCCTGTGAGTGACGCACTACATTCTGCTACTCCCTCTTTGTCTCCTGCAACTCTTCTTCAAGCTCCTACTCCATCACCTATACTAATTTGTGCAACCGATGATATTCATTCTGCTCTACTTAGTTAACACAGAGCACCCCCTCATAGGATTTTAGCTTAAGCTGGGTGCCGTATACAGGAACTCTTCATGCCAACGTAGCAAGTTTCCAATTTTTGGTCTACTATACACATTGTCTGCTGCAACTTGTGTTGCATTTTTGCAAGAAAATTGTTGTTGTCCACGAGATCCAAATCTTCAAGGTGCATCAGAGACCAATTGTTAACTGCAATTCCATCATTTGTCTCAATATTCACGATCTTTCCCTTATCTTTCATGGGTTGTTGGCCAGACCATGGTTTGGGCAGTGGCATCTGGACCAGTTCTACTTCGTGTCTAAGAATTTCTGGTACATCCCCTACCGTTAGTGTTGAACTCGGCACGGCATCTGCGGCCTTCGACACCACATTATCCAGAGGGTCCGGCATCCCTATTGGCCATATTAGAACCCCTAAGCTTATTCCTTTAGCAATAATGACCAACAGTTCCATACTGGTGGGAAGGCATAATAGCTCACTTTTCCCAATACCACATATCGTACGATGGATGCCCCCCTGCAGTTTATAGGCATGGTGAAATTCAAATTCAGTCGTTCCCTCCTCTTCTGGCACTTTAACATTACATCTACGGTAGATTCTTTCAAATCTGGCTTGTACTTTGTATCTTAAGTGCTTGCCGCCCACTCCTTTTTTCCTTAACTCAAACATCTTGTCATGCATAGTGATAGCAACAGTCACCTCCAAGCTTATCCACGTAGCAACACAACACCTTCTACGCAACCGTGACCCTTGTGACATACCGATTCTACACGCACCCTTGTTATCATGCAGCTCCCTCACAAACTGCTTTATCATCCCACGCTCTCTTTCAACTGTCTGGAGCAGTGAGACTATACTTCGATCGGTTAGTTAGGCGGTCGACCCATCTGTATAGAGCTTCAGGTGATTGCCATTTACTCTGCTCGGGAAGGGTTCTCCATAACGCTTGCCAAGCTAGACCATGCCTCCATCTGTGACTTCTTTGACTACATAGGGTCCCAACCAATGCATTCAGAGCTTTCTAGGGAATTTCTCGAACTTGTTGTCATATAGTAATACTAGATAATTTTCTTTGAACACACGAAACCTGATATGGTGATCATGCCAAGCTTTTTCTCACTACTTCTGTACCTGTTGATGGAATCCTACCAAAAACCATTCCTCCTCAAGTTCTTCTAGTTGCGCGAGCCTCTCTTCCAAAGCCCCGTGGTCTACCATGCCTAACATTGCTGCTATTCACAAACTAGGTACAATGTATTCCATTGGCATTACGACTTCCATGCCATAGGCTAACTGGAAAGGTGTCTTCCCCATCAACTTATTGCACGTGCTGTAGTATACCCATAGCACAACAGGTATGCGCAAGTCCCAATCGTTTTGCTGCAGATTACATACCTTGGTCAACATAGTCTCCAAAATCTTATGGAACACTTCGACGGTCCCATTCGCTTGTGGATGGTATGGCGTACTCTGTTGATGATAGATTTGGAATTCCTCAGTGAGCACATTGATAGTCTCATTAAGGAACTGCGTTCCGCAGTCACTCATTAGAATTTTTTGACATCCAAACCATGTTAACACATTTTCAAACAAAAATTTCGCAACTGTAGTGGCCGTGTAGTCCCTAACTGGCTGTGCTTCCACCCATCAAGTTAAGTATTCTATAGTGGTAATGATATAGCATGCACCCATTTTTTGAATGGTTGCAGTGTCATTTGTGGCTTGAGTGGCATTTCCTCCCTCCGTGATGGTTTCCCAGTCTATTGACATACGTCACAGGCCCGACAATACGCTTTTGAGTCTCGATGTAGAGTTGGCCACCATAGTCTGGCACGAAGAATCTTCTGTGTTATGGTACATCCTGCATAATTTCCTCCTTGTAGGTTTTAACCCTGCACAGAAATTACCTGCATACGAATTCTAAAACACAGAAAATAAATAATGCGAGAGCAGAACACTTAAAACACATATACACAAATATTTTCCCCTGGATCCCAAAACCAGGACTACCAGCTTGATTTTCATTATGTTCCTTTCAATGTTATAATACATATTTATACATGCCGAAGCATCCAATACCATGGACCGAAAACCATCGCGTCCAATACCATGGACCGAAGACCATCGCATCCAAAAGACATGTTCGAAAATCATGCACAAAACCATAGGTGGGTCCGCCCAACCTAACATAGGGTCCAAAACCAAAATTTTCTAGGGCGCTGCTTTGGACCCCATAAAGTGGGGTTACGGGTGCCCCTCAAACCCCCTGTTAACTACGTGGAAAGAATATAACACAACCCAACATTCTCCCACTTGTTGTTTTCTTTCCATAGGGAGCCACAAGATAGATTAGTCATTTTTCTAGCCCTAAAATGCCCACTGTCTCTCTACACCAAGAGAACTTCTCAAAGCTCATAGATTTTGTCAATGCATCTACAGTATTCTTCAAAGTATCCACCTTTACCAGCAACACCCTTTTGTCTTCTATCATATCCCTCACAAAGTGATACTGAACATCAATGTGCTTTGTCTTTGAATGATATGCGGGGTTCTTTGCCAAGAAAATTGCACTTTTTCTATCACAGTCTATCCTTATAGCTTCCTGTACTAACCCAATACTTGAACACAATCTCTGCAACCAAACTGCTTCCTTGCTTGCATGAGTGGCTGCCATGTATTCTGCCTCTGTAGTTGACAGTGCCACTACAGATTGTTTCTTACTCATCCAATTGACTGCACCTCCAAATAGGTTAAACACCTACCCACTTGTAGATCTTCTCTGATCCATATCTCCAGCGCAATCCGCATCAACAAAGCCATGAATATCCAACACTATGTCCAATCCTAGTCTTCCTTGGTAGCACAAACCATAATCACTAGTGCCACGCAAATACTTGAAAACCCGCTTCACTACTGTCCAGTGCTCCTTCCCTAGTTTTGACATAAACCTACTCAATACTTCCACTACATGTGCAATGTCTGGTCTAGTACAAACCATTGCATACATCAAGCTACCGACTGCACTTGCATATGGAACATGGGACATGTCCTCTTCCTCTTCTTGTGTCTTGGGACATTGTTCAGCAGATAACCTCACACCTACATGAATAGGAACCTTCACCGGTTTACTATCCTACATATTAAACCTCTGCAATATTGTCTCGACATACTTCCTCTGGTTTAACCAGAGCTTCCTCTTTGTCCGATCTCTTTTAATTTCCATGCCAAAAATATAGTTTGCAACACCAAGATCTTTCATGTCAAATTTGGAGGACAATTGGGTCTTCAAATCCTGGATAACTTCTTTGTCATTTCCAACCAACAACATATCATCCACATAAAAGACCAGATAAATTACATGGTCACCAATTAATTTAAAATACACACAGTGATCTGCTTTGCTTCTGGTGAAGCCAAGTCCCTGTATAAATGTATCAAATTTTTGATACCACATCCTTGGTGACTGTTTTAACCCATATAGAGACTTCTTTAACTTACATACCAGTTCTTTCTTACCCTTCACCACAAAGCCTTCAGGTTGCTTCATGTAGATCTCCTCTTCCAGATCCCCATGAAGAAATGTTGTCTTCACATCCATTTGTTCTTCCTCAAAATCAAAAGTAGCAGCAATAGATAAAATTAATCTAATAGAAGTTACCTTGGCAACAGGAGAAAAAATATCACCAAATCAATTCCCAACACCTGGGAATAACCTTTTGCTACCAACCGAGCTTTGTATTTCTCCACCTTTCCTTTTGAATTTGTCTTCTTTTTGAACACCCATTTGCTGCCAATGGGTTTCCTTCCAGCCGACAACTCCACCAAATCCCAAGCCTCATTTTTGTGCAAAGATGTCATTTCATCAACCATGGCCTATTTCCAGAGTTTTCCACCCTCTAAATCCACTGCTTCCTTCATAGTTCTAGGATCATCATTAGTAACAGACAAAGCAAAATTTAAATAGAAAGAAGATGGACTATACCTTTCTGGCTGCCTTCTTTCTCGAACTGATCTTCTCACAGCCGGAGTTTGTGGCTCTTCATCTTCTGATTCCTCCTCTACTGTAGAGTCTGATTCTTCCTCCTTTAGCTCAAACTCTATCTTCTCAGGTTCCTTTGGTTGCACTTCATGTTTAATAACATCTTTCACCTCTCTGAACACCACACCTCAGCTGTACACAACCTTCCTTGTTACTATGTTCCAAAGCTTATAACCCTTTAAACCATCCTTATACCCAATAAAGACGCACTTTTCATATTTACTATCCAACTTGGTTCTTTTCTCCTTTGGAACATGTACATATGCATCACATCCAAATACTCTCAGATGTGAAAGAGAGGGTTTCTTACTAGTCCATACCTCTTGTGGAGTCTTATCCTCTAATGTTGATGAAGGTGACCTGTTGACCAGGTAAGATGCAGTATCCACCACCTCTGCCCAAAATTCCTTTCCTAACCCAGCACCACTTAGCATGCTTCTTTCCCTTTCCATCAACGTCTTATTCATTCTTTCCGCAACTCCATTTTGCTGAGGTGTATATGGAGTAGTCTTTTGTCATGCTATACCACACTTCTTATAGAATTCTTCAAATTCCTTGTTGCAAAACTCTCCACCATTATCTATCCTCAGCACCTTTATTTTCCTCTTTGTGTGATTTTCCATGAGAGCCTTAAATTCTTTAAACCTGTCAAAGGCTTCAGGTTTCTTCCTAAGGAAATATATCCATGTATTCCTTGAGAAGTCATCTATAAATGACACATAGTACACAAACTTACCCAGTGATGGAACCTTCACAGGTCCAAACACATCATCGTGCACAAGTTCTAATATCTGTTTCACCCTCTTACCACCAAAGGGGAAACTCACCCGATTCTGCTTCCCGTATACACAATTTTCACAGAAATCAAAATCTAGAGCTTTACCATGAAGTATTCGAAGGCCCTTCTCTCCAATATGTCCAAGCCTTTGATGCCATAACATGGTCTTTTCTCCAGAGACCACTAGATTTTCTGCTCCACTTTCAGGAACCATGGAACTGTTGCATCCATCAACAAGGGTGCTACCTTGCAGCTTGTACAGAGTTCCAATATGAACTCCCCACATCAATACCAGTGCTCCTTGAAGCATCTTGCAGGTATCCTTCTTGAACATTGTTTTTACACCTGCATCATCCAGCTTACTAATAGAAATCAGATTTCTGGCTAATGCAGGAATATGTAGAACACCTAGAAGTGTTCTAACCCTTCCACCTTGCAACTTCAACTTTACTTTACCATGACCAATGATTCTAGCCTTCCTGTTATCCCCCAAGAAGACATCACCACCATCATATTTCTCATACTCACAGAACCACTCTTTATGGGGGGTGAAGTGAAAGGATGCACTTGAGTCGATCAACCATGGCTCATGATCCACATGTGTACTTGAAGAAGCCAAGTACACATCCCCACCTTCATATGAGGTGGTTTTCGCCTCTGCAGAAGGAACCTCATCAGATCCCTTTCCTTTGTCAGGAGATTTAGATTTACAGTCCCTTTTGAAGTGGCCTTCCTTTCTGCATTCCCAGCACACCACCTTTACAGGTTTTCCTGGAGATTTAGATCTCCCTCTAGATTTAGATCTCCCACTCGATGACTTATTTTTGTTTCTGTTCTGGGACCATCCTTGTACAGACAAGGCATCACCATTTTGGCTCTCCATATTTTTCTGTCTCATCTCCTCCATCAGCAAGGCTGAGACTCTTTCATCAAACTACAAGGCAGTTGCATTGCTACCTATTGCAATAACCAGACTATCCCACGAATCTGGTAGAGAACACAACAAACTGATGCACTTATCTTCATCTGAAATTTTAATATCAACAGATGTTAACTGACTTACCACAATATTAAATGTGTTCAGATGCTCTGTCATCAAGTCTCCATCTTTCATCCTCATGTTATACAGCTTTTTCCGCAGGAACAATTTATTCACCAGAGACTTAGATTGGTACAAAGTCCCTAACTTGTCCCACAAAGCCTTTGTTGTAGCTTCCCCTGATACATTCAGCAATACTGAATCTAAGACACACAATCGTATTGTGCTCTTTGCCTTCCGATCCAACTTCTTCCATTCTTCATCGGACACTCCCGTTGGTTTAGTACCTGGATCTACCGTGATCCACTGATCTTTATCCACCAACAGATCCTCCATCTTGAGTTTCCATAACTCAAAACTCTGACCATTAAATTTCTCAATCTCTATCTTTCCACTGCTCACCATCTTCTTTCACCACTAGAATCGATCTCACAAATCTCCCACTGAACAGGGTCTACCACAGGCCCGAGCGAAACCCCTCAGCAACAAAGGC
This sequence comes from Pinus tabuliformis, assembly GCA_031772625.1. NCBI lineage: Eukaryota > Viridiplantae > Streptophyta > Pinopsida > Pinales > Pinaceae > Pinus > Pinus tabuliformis. The sequence continues at coordinate 1,157,690,901 of CM062819.1, forward strand.
ATCCCCTTGAAGCCAAATCTTCTCCGATACCAAATGTAGGTTTTAACCCCATATAGAAATTACCTACATACAAATTCTAAAAGATAGAAAATAAATAATGCAAGAGCAGAACACATAAAACACATATACACAGAGATTTTCCCTTGGATCCCAAAACCAAGACTACCAGCTTGATTTACATTATGTTCCTTTCAATGTTATAATACATATTTATACATGTCGAAGCATCCAATACCATGGACCAAAAACCATCGTGTCCAATACTATGCACCGAAAACCTTCGCGTCCAACACCATGGACCGACAACCATCGCGTCCAAAAAACATGTGAGAAAATCATGCACAAAACCATAGGTGGGTCCACCCAACCTAACTTAGCGTCCAAAACCAAAATTTTTCGGGGCGCTGCCCCGGACCCCATAAAGTGGGGTTATGGGTGCCCCTCAAACCTCATGTTAACTACGTGGAAAGAATATAACACAACCAAACACTCTTGCAACCCCCCCATGTGCTTTAGCAAGAATCTATCGTCGCTCAAATTCAGGTACATAACTTCGTAATATTTCATCGTTGCCCATTTTGTAGAGGTGCCCTGCAATAACAGTAAATTCTACTACGTGTATCACGAGTTCTTTCCTCTACTAAACTGAATACCCCTGTGGTGTGGTCCCTGTGGTTGATTAGTGGATTATGTCCTCAAAGTGGCCATCCACGATGTGCACTGCATAAAGTTATGCATCAGGTAGTCCTTCTTCTAAATTTGTGGGCTCTTCACCATTCTCAATTTGGGACAGGGGATCTGGGCCTGCATTTAGATGTCCCAGTTTCACGATGACTTTGAAATCATATTCTTGAAACAATAACAACCATCTACAAATATGCCCCCCAACATAGGCTTATTCACTAAGTATTTCAACGCGGAATGATCAGTATACATTTTAAAGTGCCCACCCAGCAGATAGTGGCGGTATTTCTGGAGTGCGTATACCATCACCAATCCTTCACGCTCAGTAGTAAAATAGTTCTTTTAAGCTTTTGACAGCCGCCGGCTCGCGAACGCGATCCGGTGATCAACACCTTCCACACCTTCCTACATAATTATAGCGCCCAACGTAATACACGACGCATCAACATGTACGTGAAATTTGATGTCCCACTTTGGAAAGACCAGAATGGACGCGGATGCCAATTTTTCCTTGAGAACCTCCAAACTCTTCTTACATTCCTCATTCCAATAATATGTAGCATCCTTTTTCAACAACTATTCCATTGGTGCCGTGATTTGTGCATAGCTCTTAATGAACTTTCGATAGTACCTAGTGTGTCCCAATGTGGCACGCAGTTGTTTGACACTTTGCGGCACCTCCAGATTGAGTATGATAGCAACCTTCGCAAGGACCACCATCAAGCCTTGTCGGCATATCACATGACCGAGGAAGTTTCCGAAGGGGACAAGGAAAGTGCATTTCACAAGGTTCAGCGCAATCTGGTGTCGTTGGCACATATCCAACATTAATCGTAAGCTTGTGATATGTTTCTTGACTAGCCGAAATATAGTCCAATCATCAAAATAAACTTCCAGAAACTTATGGATGAATTCCTTGAACGTGGCCACTACTACGTGTGAAAATATCGCTGGGGAATTTTTTAATCCAAAGGGAATAACTATGTACTGAAAGCATCCCCATTCGGTCATGAAGGTGGTCTTGCTTCTATATTCTGATGCGATATTGATTTAATGGTACCCTGAGAACCCATCCATAAATGAGTACACTTCTTGTCCACCAACATTCTCCAGAACTTCATCTATAAACGACGTCGGAAACGGGTCATGAACACAGGCGTCATTTAGTTTTCAGAGGTCCACGTAGATTTTTCACCCTTCTATTTCTTCTCCTGTACTATCATAGGACTCACCCAGTCGGACTTTTCCACAGGTTCAATAATTCCTGCTACCATCATTTTGTCCAATTCTTCGCAGACCTTTTCCTTATACTTCAGATTCGAGCGGTAGGGGCGTTGCTTAACTGGCTTCGCATCTGGATTTAGGGTTCTCTTCATCATTCCTAGATTGTTGAGGATCCCTTTTAACTCCTTGCTTTTGGTTGGGAATAAATCTTGATTTTCTTGAAGTAACTCGACGACCTTCTCCACCATGGCATCATCCCAATAGTCCCCAAGCGTTGCATACTTTAGCTCCTTCTCTGTGCCTGTTATCACTTAGAACTAATAAAAAATTTGATGTATATAACCGTCTGCCCGAGTCCAATAGCAAAGGTCTGTGTTAGGTTGATTTCATTTTTTCTTACTTAGGATTTGAGTGTTAAAGTTCTTAACTTAAACCATACTCGACTCCCATTGGTTCTAATTCATCCATCATTGTTCCACAGTCATGTCTTATCCATGTCCGAGTCATCGTGTCTTTTAGTGATTTCGCAGCATAAATCCCATTGGCCAGTTTCACAGCGCAATTATGGTTTAGTAATTTCGCAGCGCGTCATGATTAGGCCGTTTCGCAACGCATTATTAGAATTTCAAACTAACAGCGCTGCGAAATCATGGATTCGTGCTTTTTGCAGCGAATCTTTCCTGAAAGGTCAAGTCTGTTATCCGAGTCATCAGTTGTGTCCACTCATGTCAGTTTTTGTACCTCTCGTATCACGTTTGAACACTCATTTGCCACTATCCCACTACTAGCTCCGTCAACATGCACAGGAATATCATTCCTAAGGGATTTTACCGTGCATGTACTTAATGATAGTCGTAAGTGCTGCATGAGTGACAAAGAATTTGGATTTCAAGAGAGGCTGTTTTCAAGCGAGGCTGAATTAAAAGGAACTGAACTACCATTGCAACTGAAGCTGTTAGAATCTGTGTGTGTGAAGATTTTGAAAGGAAAATGGAGAGAAAAGAGCACAGATCTGGTAAATGCCAGAGAACTGAACCTGAGGGCTTGGACATAGCGTTGAGGGATGAAGGCGTGAAGAAAGCATTCAAAGATGCCGGCTGCTGGAACTTTTGCAAGAAGCTACAAGGAGGACATGTGCAGGTAACCAAAGAATTTGTGCTAAATTTCACTAGTTTAAATTCAAAGATAGCTATGCTAGAAGTCCAAGTTTCTCTAGAAGCCATAGCTGCTGTGACAGAGATCCCGCGAGGACGGGAAGAATGGTTTAAAAATTTTAAGTTTGATATGAACCCTTGTAAAGAGTTTTTAAAAGAGGCATATGTAAATGAAGACTTAACGAAAGCAGTGCCCAGAAATTATGTCAAGGAACATTATGCTCTTCTTCTCACCTGCATTCAGAAATACTTGACCTGTGAAGGAAGGTACAATAAGGTCTATTCTTACCATTTCAAACTGCTCTTGCATTTCACGGGAAAAATCTCCATAGACATTCCTTTCTATTTGTTTCACAGTCTGAGTAAAATGTGTGATAAAGTGCAGATAAGGAAAGAGGACTGTGAAACCTCTTTGTTTCATCATGGTTTGATTAAGTTGCTAGTGTTAGATGGCCTCCAAAGGATAGGCAGAGACTGGAATTCGTTTATTTTCATGGCTGGATTTCAAAGAAAAACTGGCCTTACACCACAACCAGCCAGAGAATTAACAATAGCTAAGCTCCAAAAGGAAGCAAGAGTTAAAAAACAAACCAAGATACAACTAAGTAAACCAGTGAAGCCACTAATCATTCAGGATCAACCTCAGCAATCAACAAAGGGAAAAACTCATGATAAGAAGACTGTTCCTGAAACAAGTAGAGCTGAAGCAGTTTCAAGAGTAAGGACAAGAAGCCAGATAAACAAAGAAAAGGGCAAAGCCATAGCTGTTGAAGAGAGCCCAACATCCAAGGCAAGCTTGAATGATTTATTACAGGCCATTGAACTCGAGCAGTTTGAACCAGTTCATATTGATTTGACACAGTCATCACTAGAAACTGCCAAGAAGTCTAAAGCCTCAAAAGAGCTCAAGTTTGATGAGCCAGGTGAGGAATTCATTGTAAAACCCAGAAGACCTATCACAAGGGAGCAAGTAAAAGAAGCATTTTCAAAGATAGAGGCAATCGAGAGAGTTAGGCAAAATAATGCAAGCAGAACAATCATCACATCTCAAGAAGATAGTATAGCAGTCATGAAGAGCCAATTAGAAGCAGCCCAATATGAGATTGCCAAATTGAGGCAAGCAGTTAGAAAACATGCAGATGTGTATACAAAATATCGTAAAGCTCTGTGGGGTGAGACTAAAATTTTTCAAGACCAGATGAATTCAGTAGTTGATGGCCATGCACAATTTCACACGTGGACAGTACCAGCCATCAAAAAGGCCCAGTTCATTAGAAAAATAAATATGCAATTAAGGGCTGAGAATAAAGCTCTGAAGAAGAAGATTGAAGACCTGAAGGTACAGCTGTACCAATTATCTGCTAAATGAATTTTCTCTTCAAGAGAGGTTTTGTTACAAATTTTTGTCAAATCTGCTTAGTCTGATTGTTTTTTGAAGACATATAAATCCCTGCTATACATATGAAAACTCAGAGGAAGTTTTTGGCAATCAAAGGTTTTGGTGATAAAGGTCTCGGGCCAAAGGCAAGCTGCTTAAATATTTCAGCAGTTTTGTAGTGCGCTACGAAACTACTGAAGGTGATGATTTTAACACAGAACAGGCAGTTTTGTATTTTGAGCGAAAATTTTGAAAAAGAAACGCCAAAAGGGTATACAAGATATCAGCGGGAACAACAATAGCCAATCAAAACAAGACAGGTGGAGGATTTAAAAAGGTGGAATATTTCAACCCATTTTTTAAGTTCTGTGATATCCTCGTTGTCACTGTTCAAGAGGTAGCAAATATTTTGCATACAAGGACCTTTTGCTTGCACACATGTCAATCGATGCAGCACACAACACATCCAGAACGTGGCAGTGTTTCATATTATGTGTTATTAAAGGCTAGAAACATGCTTGGTACATTCGAGCATTTTAAGGAAAACTGGAGCCGAGAAGTAAGGGGAATATCCTAATACTTCTGAGCAGTTGAAAGGTTCAGCGTTCAAGATCACTATGGAGTATTAAACATCCAGCTCAGCCAAGTCGAAAGAGGACCAAGTGTCAGAGAATAAGAAGAAGTCATTATGCATGCAAAATGGAGTTAGAGTCATAGTTAATTTAGAACTCTTAAACACTACAGTCAGTTCCTTATTGTATTTATGAGTTAGTTCAATAGCTAATAGGTGTCATTAGAGGCAGTTATCGAGTTCCCCTCATGCTGGAGGAGGAAGCTCGAAGTAATTAGAATAAGGATTCTATATATAGCTGGAACATCTATGTAATGAGGGTTGGAGATTTTATAAAACAGAGGACTGTTTTGGCTTATGTAGAAAGACAGAGTTAAGTAATGTAATAGAACTGCTTTTCTTCTCAGGATTCATAAAGTGTTTCTATGTTCAAGATGTATGGTTTTACTTTATCCTTGATTTATTTTACAGATGCATAGATGTGTAATCACTCAGAATTCACTTATGCTGCTCTGATTTCCTGTACACATTCATGAACTGTGGTTTTATAAGAGTTGTGTTTTGAACATTTAAATGCCACATGCCCTGACTTCTATGTAAAGGCTGTATCTTTATTTGCTGAGGTTTTATTGACTCCATAGGCCCAATGGAAACTTATGTAATGTTTTTCCAACCTTCATATTTGTCACTGTTATATAACAAGAGTTAGCCCTCTTATTTTTAACCAAAATCAATAACCCTTTGAGAGAGCCCTCTCAGGCTAAGGAGGCTAAGCCTTAGTCAAAAGATTGGTTTGAAACAGTTACTTGAAGTCTTCCTGGTTTGCAGCCTTCCAGGGTCTGATTTTGAGATAACATTTTGGTGTGTCTGCCGGGAGCCTGAAGATTACTCATTCCCGAAAGTATGTAGCTGAACTTCTGAAGGTAGCAGGAGCTCAGAGGATTTTCGAGGCTGCATTCTACCTTGGTGACTCCATTCAATCTTAAAGTTTAAAAGGTGGCTTCGAGAGGAAGATATACAAGGAGTAATCCTGACCCAGATCCACCTACTCCTGTGGATAACCCAAACATCATCTCAAGGAGGAGGCAAAGATTTTCTGATATACCAGGTAGCTTATCTGTATCAAAATCTTTGTTCCCTGAATTTTCTAGAAGTCTTGAAGATAAGATTGTAGATGATAAAATTCATGAGGTATTGTTGAGGTTTGAGAACGAAGAAGAGCTTATTGGAATCATCTTGGATTTACAAAAAAGAGGCATTGATACTTCATCTTTAGTGTCACAAAAGGATAAAGAAGAGTTTTGGGAGGTTGTTACTTCAGAATTGCTATTAGAGGAAGAGGACTTGAATCAGCTCAAAGAGCTTGACCCTTTTGAAGTTTTGCTCAAATCTAAAACTAGTTTACCTCTCCCAAATTGGAGTTCTTTTTTCAGTGGGTTACAAAGTCCAAATAGCCCTTTTCGTACCCATACTTTATCTTCTGCCTCTGCTAGTCCAAATAGTTCTCAGACAACATCTCATACTAGTTCTGGTTCCACTGGTCATACAATACCTGTTATCACTGCTCCTCCATTTACTATGGCTATACCTGCTAGGTATGCCCCTCTAGCTCTCCCTGCTGTTTTGCATGATCTTCCTAGTAAATATGCTCCCAGAATTCCAACATGGGGAGGAGATAAAGATATTACAACCGAGGAACATGTGGATAGGTTCAATGATTTTGTTGACAGGGAAGAAGTGGATGATGAAGATGTAAAATTAAGACTGTTTGCTCAAACTTTCATTGGGGAAGTCAGAAAATGGTTTAAAGCCCTTGGAGCTAGTAGCATTCGTAGTTGGGCTGAATTTGAAGATAGCTTCCTGAGGAAATGGGGAAACATAACCAACCCTGTTCAAGCCCTCACCGAATACAATAATCTAATAAGAGCTCCAGATGAAACTGTCCAAAACTTTTCTAAGAGGTTTAATAAAACATATAATTCTATTCCAGCACATTTGAAACCTCCTGGAGCTTTGGCACAGTTGAGATATGCTGAGTCATTTGATTCAGATTTCTCTCTTTTACTCAGAGAAAGAGAGTCTACCACTCTTGCTGACATGCAAAATGATGCAATTAAGGTAGAAGTTAATATGCTTGCTGCTAAGAAATCAAAGATGGCAAAGACAAAAATAAAGGAAGAAGAGAAGCCTTCTACCTCTGCTCAAGAAGACAAGTTTGAAACAATGATGAAAACTATGGAGAAATTGATGGACCGATTAGCTCTTGGGAATACTTCTGCTCCCCAAGCACAGCAAGAACCTCAGTTTAGGAACCCTCAATTCAGAAGGCCTCAGAATTAGCAAAGGCCAAGAGACAACAGAAATCAGCAGGCAGATCCTCCAGTGAGACCTCCTTTCCAACAAAACTTGGTGGATGAAGAAGAAGAACCTGAAGTCCCTGAGGAATCTATTCATTGCTTTGATGACGAAGATTCAGGAATTTTCTTAACTAAGGAGGAACATGATGAGTCCAGCATGATAAAATCAGAAGAAGAGCCTTCAGATTTCTTAAAGGGTTATCAGCATGCTATATTTGAGATACAGAAGCAGTACAATCTTAGGAATAGAGATGTTCCTATTACAGCAAACAAAGCACAGCCCAAGAAGAATATCTCAAAGGCAGTTGAGGATAAAAAGGAAAAATCAAAGGTGGTTGAAGGTAAAGGTGATTCCCCTCTTGATAAAAAGGATATTCAAACTCCTTCTCCTTCTAAAGAAATTGAAAAGTCTACTTCTGTTTTTAACATTGAGAATGAGATTGCAAAAATTAAAATATCAGTTCCTTTCAATGAAATTCTCAAGGTAGACAAATACAGAAGCAAGATTGTTGAAATGCTTAATTCTCCACCAGGAGTGGCTGATATCCTAAATGTACAAGAGGATAATCCTATTATCTGTTTAGGTCCAAGACTTGAGGATGAACAAAATGATGAGTTTCCCCCCTTTTACATAAGCATTAATATTCATGATATGACTCTACATAATGCTATGTTGGATTCAGGGGCATCGCATAATCTCATGCCTAAGGTAATCATGGAAAGACTGGGGTTAGAAGTAACTAGACCATACAAGGACTTATTTTCCTTTGATTCAAAGAGAGTTCATTGCATTGGTTTAATAAAGGATGTTGTTGTGGCACTCACACAAATCCCAGCAAAAACAACTGTCATGGACATTGTTGTTGCAGATATTCCACCTAAGTTTGGGATGCTCCTTTCAAGGTCATGGGCAGCAAAAATTAAGGGTACCATGCAAATGGATCTAACATATGCTACCATCCCAGTGTTTGGTGAACAAAGGAGGTTGTATCGTGAAACAAGGATGGCCTACATGGTAAGCAGCAAAGACAAGCCTCAGAATTTTCCTATTTACTCATGTGATACTGGTCTTGGATCAGCTATCCTTTTCAATGAATCAGTTGGAAAAGAATCACAAGATGAACATGCAGAAAATCAGTGTCAAGAAGGACAGCAAGGAGATGAAAAGGATATCATGGGCTGCTGGTCATTGTATTTTGATGGAGCAGCAGGAAAAGAAGGGGCAGGAGCTGGCATTTGGATCACTAGTCCAACTGAAGAAAGTAAGTTTCTCTCATATAAATTAAACTTTGATTGTACCAATAATATGGCTGAGTACGAGTCTCTAGTTTTAGGTTTGGAAGCCTTGATAAAGTTGAAAGCAAAAAACATTGCTGTTTGTGGAGATTCCGAATTGATCATTAAACAAGTACAAGGTACATATCAAACAAAGGATGCAAGGATGAGAGCATACAGAAATTTAGTGTTGGAACTGTTGGAAAAATTTCAATCCTATTCCTTCAGCATCAAAACTAGAGATCAAAATTCTATTGCAGATTCTCTTGCTGTTTCAGCTAGTCTCTTTATTATTCCCAAGCATTCTTCTGAAAGCTATGAAGTAGAGGTTCGCCATAGACCGGTCATACCAGATAATATCATAAATTGGCAAGTCTCTGAGGATGATCAGCAGGTAAGGAATTTCATTGAATTAAAAGAAGAGTTTGAGCACAATCAAATAGATCAGCAGAATATGTTAACAGAGTCAAGGGGAAGTTCTGAAGTTTTACAGCTACAAAATAACTTAATCCCTAAAGGCCTCATTCCCCTTGAAAAATTATTTGATCAAAACGATGTATTCAAAGCACCAAGGCTGCAAGCTAATGAAGAGGAAATAGAAAACTGTAATTTAGGTGACTCAGTTGTGCCTAAAATAGTCAAGATTTCAAAGTTCCTTTCAGCTGATATGAAGACCAAATATGTTGAAATGATGAAAAAGTTCATTGATGTTTTAGCATGGAGCTATGCTGATTTGAAACAATATGATTCTTCAATCATACAGCACACCATCCCTATTAAGCAGAATGAGAAACCTTTTAAGCAGAAGCTAAGAAGGATTAATCCTCTTCTAATGACACTGATTGAAAAAGAAGTGAAAAAGCTTTTTGATGCCAAAATTATTGTTCCAATCAGATTTTCAAATTGGCTTGCTAACTTGGTACTAGTCAGGAAAAAGAATGGGGAGATCAGAATTTGTATAGACTTCAGGAACTTAAATAAAGCTTCACTGAAAGATAACTACCCTCTCCCCAAAATGGATTTCATTCTGCAAAACATTGTTGGTTCACAAAGGATGTCTATGCTTGATGGCTTCTCAGGGTACAATCAGATCCTTGTTCACCCAGATGATCAGGAGAAAACAGCTTTCACTACACCATGGGGAACATTCATGTATGCAAAAATGCCCTTTGGCCTCATGAATGCAGGAGCAACTTTCCAGAGAGCAATGGATATTGCTTTTGCTGAAGAAAAGGACAAATCAGTGGTGGTTTATCTTGATGATATCACAGTCTTTTCAAAAAAGGAAGAAGACCACTTAAAGCACCTTGAAAGGGTCCTACTGAAGTGTAGGAGGTTTGGTATTTCTTTAAACCCAACCAAAAGTATTTTTGCTTTAACTTCTGGCAAACTGCTTGGACATATTATTTCTGAAGAAGGAATTAGGATTGATCCTAATAGAGTTAGTGCAATTCAAAAGTTAGATTTACCAAGGAGTAAGAAGGAGATTCAATCCTTTCTTGGAAAAGTTAACTTTGTTAGAAGATTCATTCCTAACTTTGCTGAAGTGGTCAAGAACATAACAAAGATGTTAAGAAAAGGAGCAGATTTTAAATGGACAGCTGAAGCAAAGAAATCATTTGAAGAGATCAAAAAAGCACTCACTCAAGCACCAGTCCTCATTAGCCCGGATTTTACTAAGGAATTTCTCATCTTCACATTTGCTTCTGAAGACACAATTGCTGGAGTCTTACTGCAAAAAGTAGGTCAAGGTACTGAACAGCCCATTTCTTTCTTTAGCAAGACATTGGCTAATGCTGAATTGAAATATAATATCTTAGAAAAACAGGCCTATGCATTGGTGAAAGCAATTAAGGATTTCAGGATTTATGTTTTGCACTCTCACATTGTTGCATACGTGCCAAATGCTGTTATAAAAGACATCCTTACACAAGCTGATCCAGATGGAAAAAGAGGAAAGTGGATAGCAAAACTGTTGGAGTATGACATCGAGATCAAACCCACCAAGCTGGTAAAGGGTCAAGGCCTAGCCAAATTGTTGACTCAGTCAAATCTGGACTGTATTGATATTAATTTAAGCACAGAAATCTCAGAGATTTCTGAAAATGAAGAAGAGTTGGTCCAAATCAATGAGAAATTTTTGATCTCAGAATGGTATAAGGATGTAGCATTTGTCTTGCAGCATAATAGAGCTCCTGATAACCTTTCAAAATCCAAAGCTCGGTTCACCAAGTTGAAATCTCTCAGATATTTTGTATATGACCAAAATCTGTTTTGGAAGGATGCAGGAGGAATATTATTAAATTGTCTCATTGAAGAAGAAGCTGATAAAGTAATTGATGAGTTTCATAAAGGCGATTGTGGAGGTCATCACTATTGGAAAGCCACTGCAAACAAGGTTTTGAGAGCTGGCTATTTTTGGCCAACTATGTTTAGAGATATCTATAAAAAGATAGCCACGTGCCATGAATGTCAACTGTTTGAGGGAAAGAGAAAGCTCATGCCAATGCCTTTGGTTCCCATTTATGTTGAAGCACCTTTCCAGCAGTGGGGATTAGATTTTATAGGGGAAATCCATCCTCCTTCATCAGGACAACATCCCTGGATTCTAACAGCCACCGATTACTTTACAAAATGGATAGAGGCAATACCCACAAGGCAAGCAAATGATTCTGTAATTATTTCTTTCTTAGAAAATAACATATTATCAAGGTTTGGTTGTCCAATCAAGATCATTATAGATAATGCTCAAGCTTTCAAGTCCAAAAGAATGATTAATTTTTGTCATAAGTATCACATTTCCCTTGGACATTCCACTGCTTATTATCCATAGGGAAATGGTTTAGCTGAAAGCTCAAACAAGAGTCTTGTGAGAATCATTAAGAAACTGCTGCAAGAGAATAAAAAGGCTTGGCATTTGAAACTAAAATATGCCTTGTGGGCTGACCGGATTTGCACAAAAAGGTCCATAGGAACATCACCATATGAGCTTGTGTATGGGGCAGAGGCTGTATTTCCAACATCTCTCGGAGTACCAGTAATGAAGTTGATTCAAGGATTAGAAGAGGAACCAAATGCTATACAACGAAGGATCAATCAGCTAATAGCTTTGCAGGAGAAAAGAAATGAGGTGTTTGACAGTCATCAACAAAACCAGAACAGGATCAAGAGAGCATTTGACAAAAAGATCAAAGAGGTAACATTCCAGATTCATGATAAAGTCCTGAAATGGGAAGCTAGAATTGAAGAGAAAGGTAAACATGGTAAATTCGAAAATTTATGGAAAGGGCCATATCAAATTTCTGCTTTTCATGGGAATAACACCTACATTCTGCAGGAGGTTGATGGAACACCATATGCTGGAGGACCTGTTAATGGCAGGTTCCTAAAGCATTACAATTAATTGAATCTCTGCCAAGTGTCTCACAAACATTGTATATAACCGTTTTATTAGTCTTTCTTGTTGAAAATAAATGACAAGCTGAACAGGAAGCTCAAGCCCGAGGTGAAGGCCCATAAAGCTATAAAGGAATGCTTGTCAACTTTGTTTATGTTTTGGACAAAGCACTGGATCTACAAGTTCTTAGTGTACTACAAGAGCACACTATCCCAAGTGGAGCCACTGTTATCACTTAGAACTAAAATTTTCGCTCAAAATACAAAACTGCCTGTTCTGTGTTAAAATAATCACCTTCAGCAGTTTCGTAGCGCGCTACGAAACTGCTGAAATATTTAAGTAGGTTGCCTTTGGCCTGAGACCTTTATCACCAAAACCTTTGATTGCCAAAAACTTCCTCTGAGTTTTCATATGTATAGCAGGGATTTATATGTCTTCAAAAAACAATCAGACTAAGCAGATTTGACAAAAATTTGTAACAAAACCAAAATCAATAACCCTTTGAGAGAGCCCTCTCAGGCTAAGGAGGCTAAGCCTTAGTCAAAAGATTGGTTTGAAACAGTTACTTGAAGTCTTCCTGGTTTGCAGCCTTCCAGGGTCTGATTTTGAGATAAGTGTACCTATGGACCTTTTTGTGCAAATCCGGTCAGCCCACAAGGCATATTTTAGTTTCAAATGCCAAGCCTTTTTATTCTCTTGCAGCAGTTTCTTAATGATTCTCATAAGACTCTTGTTTGAGCTTTCAGCTAAACCATTTCCCTGTGGATAATAAGCAGTGGAATGTCCAAGGGAAATGTGATACTGATGACAAAAATTAATCATTCTTTTAGACTTGAAAGCTTGAGCATTATCTGTAATGATCTTGATTGGACAACCAAACCTTGATAATATGTTATTAGTTAGTGAGTTGCTGATTGATCCTTCGCTATATAGCATTTGGTTCCTCTTCTAATCCTTGAATCAACTTCATTACTGGTACTCCGAGAGATGTTGGAAATACAGCCTCTGCCCCATACACAAGCTCATATGGTGATGTTCCTATGGACCTTTTTGTGCAAATCTGGTCAGCCCACAAGGCATATTTTAGTTTCAAATGCCAAGCCTTTTTATTCTCTTGCAGCAGTTTCTTAATGATTCTCACAAGACTCTTGTTTCAGCTTTCAGCTAAACCATTTCCCTGTGGATAATAAGCAGTGGAATGTCCAAGGGAAATGTGATACTGATGACAAAAATTAATCATTCTTTTGGACTTGAAAGCTTGAGCATTATCTGTAATGATCTTGATTGGACAACCAAACCTTGATAATATGTTATTTTCTAAGAAAGAAATAATTACAGAATCATTTGCTTGCCTTGTGGGTATTGCCTTTATCCATTTTGTAAAGTAATCGGTGGCTGTTAGAATCCAGCGATGTTGTCCTCATGAAGGAGGATGGATTTCCCCTATAAAATCTAATCCCCACTGCTGGAAAGGTGCTTCAACATAAATGGGAACCAAAGGAATATCCTAACCGTTAGACTACAAGGATGAGTCAAAAGATACAGCTAATTAAACCAGTGAAGCCACTAACCAATTAACCAAAATCAATAACCCTTTGAGAGAGCCCTCTCAGGCTAAGGAGGCTAAGTATTAGTCAAAAGATTGGTTTGAAACAGTTACTTGAAGTCTTCCTGGTTTGCAGCCTTCCAGGGTCTGATTTTGAGATAACATTTTGGTGCGTCTGACGGGAGTCGAACCCGGGTCTATTGCTTGGAAGGCAATTATCCTAACCGTTGGACTACAAGGATGCGTCAAAAGATACATCTAATTAAACCAGTGAATTTGCTGATAACCCATAATATGAAACACTGCCACGTTCTGGATGTGTTGTGTGCTGCATCGATTGACATGTGTGCAAGCAAAAGGTCCTTGTATGCAAAAGATTTGCTACCTCTTGAACGGTGACAACGGGGATATCACAGAACTTTAAAAATGGGTTGAAATATTCCACCTTTTTAAATCCTCCACCTGTCTTGTTTTGATTGGATATTGTCGTTCTCGCTGATATCTTGTATACCCTTTTGGCGTTTCCTTTTCAAAATTTTCGCTCAAAATACAAAACTGCCTATTCTGTGTTAAAATCTCACCTTCAGCAGTTTCGTAGCGCGCTACGAAACTGCTGAAATATTTAAGCAGCTTGCCTTTGGCCCGAGACCTTTATCACCAAAACCTTTGATTGCCAAAAACTTCCTCTGAGTTTTCATATGTATAGCAGGGATTTATATGTCTTCAAAAAACAATCAGACTAAGCAGATTTGACAAAAATTTGTAACAAAACCTCTCTTGAAGAGAAAATTCATTTAGCAGATAATTGGTACAGCTGTACCTTCAAGTCTTCAATCTTCTTCTTCAGAGCTTTATTCTCAGCCCTTAATTGCATATTTATTTTTCTAATGAACTGGGCCTCTTTGATGGCTGGTACTGTCCACGTGTGAAATTGTGCATGGCCATCAACTACTGAATTTATCTGGTCTTGAAAAATTTTAGTCTCACCCCACAGAGCTTTACGATATTTTGTATACACATCTGCATGTTTTCTAACTGCTTGCCTCAATTTGGCAATCTCATATTGGGCTGCTTTTAATTGGCTCTTCATGACTGCTATATTATCTTCTTGAGATGTGATGATTGTTCTGCTTGCATTATTTTGCCTAACTCTCTCGATTGCCTCTATCTTTGACAATGCTTCTTTTACTTGCTTCCTTGTGATAGGTCTTCTGGGTTTTACAATGAATTCCTCTCCTGGCTCATCGAACTTGAGCTTTTTTGAGGCTTTAGACTTCTTGGCAGTTTCTGGTGATGACTGTGTCAAATCAATATGAACTGGTTCAAATTGCTCGAGTTCAATGGCCTGTAATAAATCATTCAAGCTTGCCTTGGATGTTGGGCTCTCTTCAACAGCTATGGCTTTGCCCTTTTCTTTGTTTATCTGGCTTCTTGTCCTTACTCTTGAAACTGCTTCAGCTCTACCTGTTTCAGGAACAGTCTTCTTATCATGAGTTTTTCCCTTTGTTGATTGCTGAGGTTGATCCTGAATGATTAGTGGATTCACTGGTTTACTTAGCTGTATCTTGGTTTATTTTTTAACTCTTGCTTCCTTTTTGGAGCTCAGCTATTGTTAATTCTCTGGCTGGTTGTGGTGTAAGGCCAGTCTTGCTTTGAAATCTAGCCATGAAAATAAACGAATTCCAGTCTCTGCCTATCCTTTGGAGGCCATCTAACACTAGCAACTTAATCAAACCATGATGAAACAAAGAGGTTTCACAGTCCTCTTTCCTTAGCTGCACTTTATCACACATTTTACTCAGACTGCGAAACAAATAGAAAGGAATGTCTATGGAGATTTTTCCCGTGAAATGCAAGAGCAGTTTGAAATGGTAAGAATAGACCTTATTGTACCTTCCTTCACAGGTCAAGTATTTCTGAATGCAGGTGAGAAGAAGAGCATAATGTTCCTTGACATAATTTCTGGGCACTGCTTTCGTTAAGTCTTCATTTACATATGCCTCTTTTAAAAACTCTTTACAAGGGTTCATATCAAACTTAAAATTTTTAAACCATTCTTCCCGTCCTCGTGGGATCTCTGTCACAGCAGCTATGGCTTCTGGAGAAACTTGGACTTCTAGCATAGCTATCTTTGAATTTAAACCAGTGAAATTTAGCGCAAATTCTTTGGTTACCTGCGCATGTCCTCCTTGTAGCTTCTTGCAAAAGTTCCAGCAGCCGGCATCTTTGAATGCTTTCTTCACGCCTTCATCCCTCAACGCTATGTCCAAGCCCTCAGGTTCAGTTCTCTGGCATTTACCAGATCTGTGCTCTTTTCTCTCCATTTTCCTTTCAAAATCTTCACACACACAGAGTCTAACAGCTTCAGTTGCAATGGTAGTTCAGTTCCTTTTCTTAACATCTTTGTTATGTTCTTGACCACTTCAGCAAAGTTAGGAATGAATCTTCCAACAAAGTTAACTTTTCCAAGAAAGGATTGAATCTCCTTCTTACTCCTTGGTAAATCTAACTTTTGAATTGCACTAACTCTATTAGGATCAATCCTAATTCCTTCTTCAGAAATAATATGTCCAAGCAGTTTGCCAGAAGTTAAAGCAAAAATACTTTTGGGAATGAGTAATCTTCAGGCTCCCGGCAGACGCACCAAAATGTTATCTCAAAATCAGACCCTGGAAGGCTGCAAACCAGGAAGACTTCAAGTAACTGTTTCAAACCAATCTTTTGACTAAGGCTTAGCCTCCTTAGCCTGAGAGGGCTCTCTCAAAGGGTTATTGATTTTGGTTAAAAATAAGAGGGCTAACTCTTGTTATATAACAGTGACAAATATGAAGGTTGGACAAACATTACATAAGTTTCCATTGGGCCTATGGAGTCAATAAAACCTCAGCAAATAAAGATACAGCCTTTACATAGAAGTCAGGGCATGTGGCATTTAAATGTTCAAAACACAACTCTTATAAAACCACAGTTCATGAATGTGTACAGGAAATCAGAGCAGCATAAGTGAATTCTGAGTGATTACACATCTATGCAACTGTAAAATAAATCAAGGATAAAGTAAAACCATACATCTTGAACATAGAAACACTTTATGAATCCTGAGAAGAAAAGCAGTTCTATTACATTACTGAACTCTGTCTTTCTACATAAGCCAAAACAGTCCTCTGTTTTATAAAATCTCCAACCCTCATTACATAGATGTTCCAGCTATATATAGAATCCTTATTCTAACTACTTCGATCTTCCTCCTCCAGCATGAGGGGAACTCGATAACTGCCTCTAATGACACCTATTAGCTATTGAACTAACTCATAAATACAATAAGGAACTGACTGTAGTGTTTAAGAGTTCTAAATTAACTGTGACTCTAACTCCATTTTGCATGCATAATGACTTCTTCTTATTCTCTAACACTTGGTCCTCTTTCGACTTGGCTGAGCTGGATGTTTAATACTCCATAGTGATCTTGAACGCTGAACCTTTCAACTGCTCAGAAGTATTAGGATATTCCCCTTACTTCTCGGCTCCAGTTTTCCTTAAAATGCTCGAATGTACCAAGCATGTTTCTAGCCTTTAATAACCCATAATATGAAACACTGCCACGTTCTGGATGTGTTGTGTGCTGCATCGATTGACATGTGTGCAAGCAAAAGGTCCTTGTATGCAAAAGATTTGCTACCTCTTGAACGTTGACAACGGGGATATCACAGAACTTTAAAAATGGGTTGAAATATTCCACCTTTTTAAATCCTCCACCTGTCTTGTTTTGATTGGCTATTGTCGTTCCCGCTGATATCTTGTATACCCTTTTGGCGTTTCCTTTTCAAAATTTTCGCTCAAAATACAAAACTTCCCGTTCTGTGTTAAAATCATCACCTTCAGCAGTTTCGTAGCGCGCTACGAAACCGCTGAAATATTTAAGCAGCTTGCCTTTGGCCCGAGACCTTTATCACCAAAACCTTTGATTGCCAAAAACTTCCTCTGAGTTTTCATATGTATAGCAGGGATTTATATGTCTTCAAAAAACAATTAGACTAAGCAGATTTGACAAAAATTTGTAACAAAACCTCTCTTGAAGAGAAAATTCATTTAGCAGATAATTGGTACAGCTGTACCTTCAGGTCTTCAATCTTCTTCTTCAGAGCTTTATTCTCAGCCCTTAATTGCATATTTATTTTTCTAATGAACTGGGCCTCTTTGATGGCTGGTACTGTCCACGTGTGAAATTGTGCATGGCCATCAACTACTGAATTCATCTGGTCTTGAAAAATTTTAGTCTCACCCCACAGAGCTTTACGATATTTTGTATACACATCTGCATGTTTTCTAACTGCTTGCCTCAATTTGGCAATCTCATATTGGGCTGCTTCTGTATCTCAAATATAGCATGCTGATAATTGCCTGATAACCCATAATATGAAACACTGTTATCACTGAGCTTCACTTAGAACTAATAAAAAATTTGATGTATATAACTGTCTGCCCGAGTCCAATATCAAAGGTCTGTGTTAGGTTGATTTCATTTTTTCTTACTTAGGATTTGAGTGTTAAAGTTCTTAACTTAAACCATACTCGACTCCCATTGGTTCTAATTCATCCATCATTGTTCCATAGTCATGTCTTATCCATGTCCGAGTCATCGTGTCTTTTAGTGATTTCGCAGCATAAATCCCATTGGCCAGTTTCGCAGCGCAATTATGGTTTAGCAATTTCGCAGCGCGTCATGATTAGGCCGTTTCGCAGCGCATTATTAGAATTTCAAACTAACAGCGCTGTGAAATCATGGATTCGTGCTTTTTGCAGCGAATCTTTCCTGAAAGGTCAAGTCTGTTATCCGAGTCATCAGTTGTGTCCACTCATGTCAGTTTTTGTACCTCTCGTATCACGTTTGAACACTCATTTGCCACTATCCCACTACTAGCTCCGTCAACATGCACAGGAATATCATTCCTAAGGGATTTTACCGTGCATGTACTTGATGATAGTCGTAAGTGTTGCATGAGTGACAAAGAATTTGGATTTCAAGCGAGGCTGAATTAAAAGGAACTGAACTACCATTGCAACTGAAGCTGTTAGACTCTGTGTGTGTGAATATTTTGAAAGGAAAATGGAGAGAAAAGAGCACAGATCTGGTAAATTCCAGAGAACTGAACCTGAGGGCTTGGACATAGCGTTGAGGGATGAAGGCGTGAAGAAAGCATTCAAAGATGCCGGCTGCTGGAACTTTTGCAAGAAGCTACAAGGAGGACATGCGCAGGTAACCAAAGAATTTGCGCTAAATTTCACTGGTTTAAATTCAAAGATAGTTATGCTAGAAGTCCAAGTTTCTCCAGAAGCCATAGCTGCTGTGACAGAGATCCCACGAGGATGGGAAGAATGGTTTAAAAATTTTAAGTTTGATATGAACCCTTGTAAAGAGTTTTTAAAAGAGGCATATGTAAATGAAGACTTAACGAAAGCAGTGCCCAGAAATTATGTCAAGGAACATTATGCTCTTCTTCTCACCTACATTCAGAAATACTTGACCTGTGAAGGAAGGTACAATAAGGTCTATTCTTACCATTTCAAACTGCTCTTGCATTTCACGGGAAAAATCTCCATAGACATTCCTTTCTATTTGTTTCACAGTCTGAGTAAAATGTGTGATAAAGTGCAGCTAAGGAAAGAGGACTGTGAAACCTCTTTGTTTCATCATGGTTTGATTAAGTTGCTAGTGTTAGATGGCCTCCAAAGGATAGGCAGAGACTGGAATTCGTTTATTTTCATGGCTGGATTTCAAAGCAAAACTGGCCTTACACCACAACTAGCCAGAGAATTAACAATAGCTGAGCTCCAAAAGGAAGCAAGAGTTAAAAAACAAACCAAGATACAGCTAAGTAAACCAGTGAAGCCACTAATCATTCAGGATCAACCTCAGCAATCAACAAAGGGAAAAACTCATGATAAGAATAATGTTCCTGAAACAAGTAGAGCTGAAGCAGTTTCAAGAGTAAGGACAAGAAGCCAGATAAACAAAGAAAAGGGCAAAGCCATAGCTGTTGAAGAGAGCCCAACATCCAAGGCAAGCTTGAATGATTTATTACAGGCCATTGAACTCGAGCAGTTTGAACCAGTTCATATTGATTTGACACAGTCATCACCAGAAACTGCCAAGAAGTCTAAAGCCTCAAAAAAGCTCAAGTTCGATGAGCCAGGTGAGGAATTCATTGTAAAACCCAGAAGACCTATCACAAGGAAGTAAGTAAAAGAAGCACTGTCAAAGATAGAGGCAATCGAGAGAGTTAGGCAAAATAATGCAAGAAGAACAATCATCACATCTCAAGAAGATAGTATAGCAGTCATGAAGAGCCAATTAGAAGCAACCCAATATGAGATTGCCAAATTGAGGCAAGAAGTTAGAAAACATGCAGATGTGTATACAAAATATCATAAAGCTCTGTGGGGTGAGACTAAAATTTTTCAAGAGCAGATGAATTCAGTAGTTGATGGCCATGCACAATTTCACACGTGGACAGTACCAGCCATCAAAGAGGCCCAGGTCATTAGAAAAATAAATATGCAATTAAGGGCTGAGAATAAAGCTCTGAAGAAGAAGATTGAAGACCTGAAGGTACAACTGTACCAATTATCTGCTAAATGAATTTTCTCTTCAAGAGAGGTTTTGTTACAAATTTTTGTCAAATCTGCTTAGTCTGATTGTTTTTTGAAGACATATAAATCCCTGCTATACATATGAAAACTCAGAGGAAGTTTTTGGCAATCAAAGGTTTTGGTGATAAAGGTCTCGAGCCAAAGGCAAGCTGCTTAAATATTTCAGCAGTTTCGTAGCGCGCTACGAAACTGCTGAAGGTGATGATTTTAACACAGAACAGGCAGTTTTGTATTTTGAGCGAAAATTTTGAAAAGGAAACGCCAAAAGGGTATACAAGATATCAGCGGGAACGACAATAGCCAATCAAAACAAGACAGGTGGAGGATTTAAAAAGGTGGAATATTTCAACCCATTTTTAAAGTTCTGTGATATCCCCGTTGTCACCGTTCAAGAGGTAGCAAATCTTTTGCATACAAGGACCTTTTGCTTGCACACATGTCAATCGATGCAGCACACAACACATCCAGAACGTGGCAGTGTTTCATATTATGGGTTATTAAAGGCTAGAAACATGCTTGGTACATTCGAGCATTTTAAGGAAAACTGGAGCCGAGAAGTAAGGGGAATATCCTAATACTTCTGAGCAGTTGAAAGGTTCAGCGTTCAAGATCACTATGGAGTATTAAACATCCAGCGCAGCCAAGTCGAAAGAGGACCAAGTGTCAGAGAATAAGAAGAAGTCATTATGCATGCAAAATGGAGTTAGAGTCATAGTTAATTTAGAACTCTTAAACACTACAGTCAGTTCCTTATTGTATTTATGAGTTAGTTCAATAGCTAATAGGTGTCATTAGAGGCAGTTATCGAGTTCCCCTCATGCTGGAGGAGGAAGCTCGAAGTAGTTAGAATAAGGATTCTATATATAGCTGGAACATCTATGTAATGAGGGTTGGAGATTTTATAAAAGAGGACTGTTTTGGCTTATGTAGAAAGACAGAGTTAAGTATTGTAATAGAACTGCTTTTCTTCTCAGGATTCATAAAGTGTTTCTATGTTCAAGATGTATGGTTTTACTTTATCCTTGATTATTTTACAGTTGCATAGATGTGTAATCACTCAGAATTCACTTATGCTGCTCTGATTTCCTGTACACATTCATGAACTGTGGTTTTATAAGAGTTGTGTTTTGAACATTTAAATGCCACATGCCCTGACTTCTATGTAAAGGCTGTATCTTTATTTGCTGAGGTTTTATTGACTCCATAGGCCCAATGGAAACTTATGTAATGTTTGTCCAACCTTCATATTTGTCACTGTTATATAACAAGAGTTAGCCCTCTTATTTTTAACCAAAATCAATAACCCTTTGAGAGAGCCCTCTCAGGCTAAGGAGGCTAAGCCTTAGTCAAAAGATTGGTTTGAAATAGTTACTTGAAGTCTTCCTGGTTTGCAGCCTTCCAGGGTCTGATTTTGAGATAACAGTGCCAATGTTCACTTTTTTTGTTTTCAGTGGCATGGTGATGTCAGAATCCTCGATTGTTGGTTTGAGAACCTTGCGACTCCCCTCCATTTCTAGAATATTGTTGTTTCTAGGGTCATCCTCATCCTCTTCTAGTTGTACGTTGTAACATTCTAGGGCCTGGCTCAACTGTCGCAACCACTCTGGCTGCACTATTTCTTCTGGTTCTAGTGGCATTTTGAAAATGGCGGCCTTCACAACTTGCAATGCATTGTCAACAATATCTATCCATTGGTATTCAAATAATAACGTTAATAAAAATCCTTCGTGCAAGATATCCCATTCACCTGTGCCATGTTGAAGTTTTGTCTCAGTATACCAATTCCTTGGGATGACATGTAGGGTATGATGAAATAAGTGTACCCACTCTGGTTGAGGTTCTTCTCCATAGGCTTTGGTCCATTTTGTGAGGTGCATGCACAGGTCATCGTGTCCGTCACATTTCTTGGTCATTCGTAGTTCTGGGTTCGCAAACCTTATCTGTATCATCCTCCTACAGTAACACCATTCTTCAAAGGTTCCTTCATGTGTTCCCCACCAACGCGCGGGTGTTGTGTGAAACGCCTGTTTTAGTGCATCAAACCTCTAGTGCTTTGGTACTGCGCACTGAAAATTTTTCAGGAATTCGTCCACCACTATCAACCCATCATATGTGGACGGATCTCGATCCTAAGCTGTTATGCAACACAATGAACTATTCATCATGTTGCAGTTTAACGTTGTTACTCCATTCAATTGATTATGCCATCGTTCATCTTCTTCCTCTAAATCTGAAATGCAGGATCCTGCGCACTCCCATGATATTCTTCCTTCTGCAGTCAGATTTACCCAATCCTTATCTTGCGCAGTTATCTTGTAGATATAATCCAAGTCATCATCACTTTCATCATCGCGTACAGGTTCAGTGTAGCGTGCTCCTTCAGCCGAATCTAGCAGAATAACTACGCATAGGGACTTTTTCTCAAATATCATCTTCCGCTTCTTTAAATTGATGACTCCATTCATATCCGTAGCCCATTCAATCCCTAACAATGCAGTGTAAGGGTTACTATCATCCACAATTTCTATTACCTCAAAGTCCGTTTGAGTGCTCGTGCCTTCTATAGCCACTTTGATCCCTTGCAATCTCCCAATGGGCAAGATCTTTTGTTGGTTCGCCATCCATAATTGAATAGGATACCATTGTAATGTGGGCCTTCCCATGCATTCCCATGTTTGTTTAGGTAGCACGTCTGCATCCGAACCTAAGTCCATAACGATCTAATCCATCTCATAGTCGCTGATCTGCGCCATTAATTACATTTCCCGTCCAATGCACAAAGCATGTTTTCCCAGTTTCCAGACCACGCGAGGTTCGCCTCACCCTGCGCACCTAGTTATCAGCTCTTGCAATCACTTAACTGCCTTATTGTCACCTAGCAATCTCATGCATGTCTCTAAAAAGGTAGTTAGCATTGAAGGATCCATTTCCGTCTCAGGTTGATCCTTACTACCTGTGGTAGAGACCTCTGGGAAGCTCTTCCTAGCTTCCATAAACGTCTTCTTCACGCATTCCAAGTCGAGCTTGTGTTGCCTTGGGCCTGCCTCGGTTAATTCCCCCTTATCTTCCCTTGTAGCCGCGCCACTCTAAAGCATCATGTTCACGTTGGGGTCTTCCTCGTGCAATTTGGACCTCATCATTTGGACGTTTTGTGCTGACGTAGGTTGTGTTGCCCTTTTCTCATGTATCTGTGCTATCAGTGTGGGGAAATATATCATTTCATGATCGAACTGGTCGTAGTAGGGGCATGATATTCAGGTCAAGTTGGTACAATCACACACTTAGTTCCCTGGTCCTCCACAGTTATAACAGATTAGCTGCCCGCGGCCCCTTCCTGGCCCCATTCCTCCTCATCCTCATCCTCACCCATAAAACCCATCGCGCACCATCATTGCGGCTAGATTCTAGCCTCACGCCTCAGTCTGCATCTTGTAGGTAGGTGTTCGATCCATCAAAAATTCATAACTATGGCAATCTCATTCATCATTGCCCACCGATCTGCAAAATTTGTAAAATAGCTGCTGGGGGTCTGGGTAAACTTTTGTAGTAGGTGACAATTGTCTGTGTTGTGCTTTCCTCCCACCTGACAGATTACGCACCAGAGTGAGGGCGCCGTGCTTGGCCCCACCTGTGCCTCTTGTCGCAATGGCATTGGTTCCCACACTGCCAAATAGTTCGCAAATACCGGACAATGATCCTTATCGTGGCCCTAGGTTCAACATTTTATGCACCACACTTCTTCTCGTGCTTCTGGCCGGGGCATCTTCTCCTGTTTCAAACTCTACATTTCTAAGCATAGGTTTTGTAGTTGCACGTGGATCTGCTGAACTCCCAACCCAGGATCCTATATTGGAGTCTCATGCAACCTCATCGCTATGTCTAATGCTTCAGCCTGGGTCGAGATCTTCTGCTGTGATAGCATTATCCGCAGATGTGGCATCAAAGATGGCACAAACCACATGTGGTGTTGTGCATCCGTTAACATCATGTTAGCCTCTCAGATCGTACTCTTCAGTCTCTGATCCAGATCCCATGGGGTTTCACCTAGCAGCATTACAATCTCCTTGAACCCGATGATTGACTGCGTCACTAATTTCCGCTGGCTAAACACTTTGTACAATGCATCCTGGATCTCTGATATTCCGACATTTGGTTGATCGCTAGAGTGTTTGATATACCAAGTTAGCGTGTGATCCTGCATCGCACTCACCAAGGTAGCATTTTTTGATGTTATTGTTCGTAACTCTGTGCGCTTTCCACACTGCCTTTACTACAAACCAAAATTGTTCTAGATCTTCACTTCCTACTCCATTGAATACAGGCAACTTGATCACACTCGCCATGTTAAACTTTTGGTTTGCACGCAGGTCTGCTAAGGCCAACTACGAACTCGTACCACTTCTACTCCAATCAATCTTCAATCTCTTTCTTCATATGGTTCCAAAATTCCGACATTAGACGTCCGTTAGGCAGATCCTAGTCCTCGCAACAAAACCATTTGTTGGCTTATTGGGGCCTGACCCAGGATCAGAAGTGTTATTAGCCAAACAAATCCTGCACTACCGGCCCTTTCAGAAATAGTCTGTGGAGTGCGAATTGAAGTCTCACCCGAGGTGTTATAGACATTTTTGGGCACTGCAACCCCAAGCATAAAATTTCCATAAACCAAGGGCTCCTAAGTCCTTAAAAGTGTTGTTCCAACCCCTAAAGGAACAAGGTCAACTGATTACAGCTTCTCCCAGAAGTTCTCCATGAAAAACCACTCAGAACTGATCAAAACAGGATCATTTCACCTACTCCATAGGCAAAGTGCATTGCATCTCACCTAAGTAGACTCAGTGGGTGCATTTCATTTCAAAAAGCCCTTTTATGGGGTGCGATGGGCGAGAAGAGACAAACGGTAGTGTCAATCCGTGAGGTGGAGAAGCATGGAATCTTCTAGAAACTTCTCCTGTGACACTTGCCATTCTGAATTCGACCAAGGATGAGTAAGCGATCATCAATCTCCAAGTGGAAACAAGAACTATCAGAGGGAAGACACTAGTCAAATCAAAAGCTGACTCATATCCCTTACAGATATCTATATATGGATCCCTCATCCCAGAGATCCAGAGGCTGGAATTTTGCATCTTGTAAGGAATTGTTGTTGGTTTCTTGAGGCAACATCATAGTGTTGGGTGATCTAAGCTTTGCATGACGTGAAGAAGGGCTTACTTGCTGAGAGGATGATGTTGGGTCAGAACAACTGGTTGCAACTCTCTTGGCTCTTTCTTGATTATCAATAAAGCTATTCAAGTTTTCCTCCATACTCTTGTGTCATTTATGTTTCATGCATTTGTATGGTCAATTTACATCTGATCCTAGATTGTTTATGATAATAGATCTATGTTCTTGTATAGTGTTATGCTGCTTTGATTCTACAGGTACTCTGTGAAGCTGGGTTTACAAGGAAGCAAGTAGCAAAAGACTATCAGAAGAGAGAGGAATCGGGCAAGGAACCAAGCGCAAGACAGAGGTTGGTCTCCTTTATTCTTCTCTCATCTATCTTTCATAAAGGAAAACGAAAGTAGTTTTACTTTGTTTGTTTCTAAGGTAGCTACCACACCTTAGTGGGATTAGCAGTTCTGCATAGACACTTTTCCCTGTAACAAAATGGCGACTCCACTGGGGAGCGACGAGGTTGTTTGTTTATCTACATTTGTTTATTTTATAAACTTACAGACGGAGCCTGAAGTTGAACCAGGTATCTTTCAAAAATGTCGCTTCAGTTAATCTCCGAGTTTTGTTTATGAATTAAACAACTGATTTACAAACTCTCTAATTGCCCTTGTGGTGGCTCTAGTAACCTCCTTAGATCTACCCCTGTTTTTGATTTACTGATTACCACTTTCTCGGCCAAAATCCCTGAACTGAACTGCAAACTGTGACCCGGAACCCAAGCAAAGTCTCGTCCTGGCCCAGCGTAGTCTCTGTTCTGTGAATCTGAAATTCAGCGCACTTCCCGAGTGTAGTAGGTGCGTTGCATTTCAAATTCACTGTGTTACAGGTGCGCTGATCAGACTAGGCATTGTTCCTGAATGTTAGTTTCTGTTCACTCTTTTCAGATCTATTCAAGAATTTTGCTGCCTGTAGTCAGTATACCTCTGTTTGAAACCCCTTTCCTTGCTGTTATTCCGCCTCTATTGTGCAAAGAACTGTAAATGTTTTTGTGTATTTGTTGAGTCATTTTCAGTTCTCCTTTGCAAAAAAGTAACGTAATTGTACTGTTGTTTCTTGATTTGAAAGTGTCGCAAGTGTCGTTTTCAGTCATAGAAGAGAGTTTGATTGCTCTTGATAGTCGATTACCCTGTTACTGTTGTATTTGATCTGAATTAGTAGTTTTTCTAGTGTCGAAAGCAAGTCTTCATTTCCAAATTGCAAAGTGTTGTCATTGTCTTCATTTTGAATTTGAAAAGAAACTTGTTAGTAATTGTCGCTTGAAAAGTAATTCAGATTTATGCATTAGCTTTCTTTTTATCATTCACATATTAATAAGGATGAAAAAAAATACATGCATGTGCATTTGCATTTAGACTGTTTGATTGGTTTGATTTAGGACAGTGCATATAGTGTGTGCTCTTTGCTCTTTGTTGAAAGAATTATGTCTTTCTTTCCTTAGTAGCTAGGATTTTCATTGCACAAAGAAGATAAAATACTGTTTATCATCTTAGATTGCATTTTAGGAATTGTACATCTACATCACGTGGTGAACCTGAAAGGAAAATTTCTTAAGCAAGATCAACTATAAAATAAATTTAATGAATCTAACAACGCTTTGGAACCTAACGCACAACATCTAGAAGTCTAGGCTAGAGACGTATTCCGGCGTCGTAAAGCCTGGTAACTGTTGTTCTCACTGTTGGTTGGGTGATTCCTCCACTTTGAGATGATAAGTGCCAGTACGGACTTGTGCTCCCACGTACCATCGAGTATATTTTGGGAGACCACAATAGGCTTAATCCTTTATCCATAGGAAGCCATGTCTATCACCCTATCAATCACAATGCACTGAACACAACATTCGAGAAGATTGACTGCCGTACCATAAAAAGTATTCTGCAGTTTTGCGATTGGTTTGGTAATCCCTCC
Source organism: Pinus tabuliformis (assembly GCA_031772625.1). Classification (NCBI taxonomy): domain Eukaryota; kingdom Viridiplantae; phylum Streptophyta; class Pinopsida; order Pinales; family Pinaceae; genus Pinus; species Pinus tabuliformis. Next base: position 1,157,718,266 of record CM062819.1, read on the forward strand.
GCCTAGATTTCCAGAGCAGTCCCATTCGTTCCTTTTCAGACTCCTTAACGGAAAAGGTCCATCTGAGCACTTGTCACTTCAGGCTCATTAAAAATCGAAGGCGACTAGAGTCATCTTTTGTTTTTTCTCGACTCTTTAAAATTGAAAAAACAAGTTGTGTCAAAAGCGTCTAAAATTCATCTAATTCAGAAACATACTTCCCCTTGATTTTTAGTTGATCAAGTAATTCGCAATCGTGGAAGAAAGTCAATTGAAACCCCGTCGTTCGTGGAGGCTTACGAGTCAACCATCTTTGTCTCCGGAATCGAAACTATTACGGATAAAGAGAACTCGTTTAACCGATTCCAAATCTCCTGGTAAAGTTAGAACAAGTGTTCCAACAACATCAAAGACTCCGGTTACTCCAAACATTTCTGGTATCCTTGCCTTTATAGAAGAAGTTCAGCAGCCACCGAAAGACAGTAGTACTGATCCTAGTCTGAGGGTGAACACTTGTGTTACTTAACCAGTTTCATCTACAACCGGTTCGGAGAGTGTTGTTCCCCAAACATCTGTCGCTGCAGATTCCATACCTTCTTCGGCACCAGAAATATTTTACGGACCTGACAGTCTACCTCTTCCACCTGGTTTGATTGCTATAGAAGAGATAGTGGAGGATCCTCCATCTAGTACTCCATTGCAATTTGGAGTCGGGATCACTCTGTATCCTTCTTCATTAGAAATTAGTCTACCACCAGCGGAAGCTCCTGTAGAATCGCTAGGTAATCTTTTGGATAGACTAGAAATGTCTGAACAACCGTCAACATCTAGGACTGTGTCGTCCAACACAGCGATGGCAGAACTTCCTGCTATCACTCCAACAATGTGCGTCGGTATACCATCTGTCCCAACTAGCTCTCAATCGCTAGAAGGAGCCCACTTAGGGGCTATTTCGATAGTATGGTTCGTTCCTGTTTGTTCATCAGGAATAGTATCTGGAAACTCTTATGTTGAGTCTCAACAAATTGATCCTTTGGGATGTCAATTTGGGCAATCCAGTCCTCAAGGGCAAACCATTCCTTTAAGTACCGGATTACCGCAGTATGGGGGCCAGTATACCCTTTCATTGTCCCCTCCGGGAGGACAACCATACGGGAGTTCACAAAAAAATTCAGGTTATGCTGGAATTACATCAAGCGGTTGGGTACCGATACTACCTCAACAACCAAGAGTTTTATATTCGATGCAACAATTTTACCTATGTAAAATATACCAACTACGCCAGCTATTGTGACGGTGTCGCAAGTACAAGCGCTGCCTGTTGTATGCCAACCTCAGGTTTCTCAGGTTGTAATGCAATAGCCTCTTGACCCTACGACTCAACCACAATCGCCGACTAGTGGAATGACACAGGTCCAAACGGGTATAATTACCCCTCATCTTGGTCAAACAGTTAGTATTGGACAACAGCACATGGCTTCACAACCATGGCTAGTGCAATACCAACAACCGAAATTCCAACAAGTATACCAACGATCTGAGCAACAAATATTTGCAAATAGTGGGAAGCCATATATTCAAAATGGTCAAAATCAACCATTCTACAATGGTCATGCCCACTAACCTTACCAAAGTTACCAGCATCAAATGAATTATGCTAGTATGCAAAGACCAACTGCTCAGGCGATTCCATCTTATCCTGGGTATGCTTCACCTAACCTGAATCAACAAGTACCCTTCGTGGCAACTTTAGAGTTACCTAATTTAAATCGGTTAACAAACGATCCAATCGCTTACGCTCCTTGGTGGCCAGCGATTCCGCATAAAATTCCATCAGATATTCCTAAATTTAATGGAAATCCGGGTGAAGATCCATCAAATCATGTGATGACCTTTCATCTGTGGTGTTCATCAAACACCCTAAACGATGATTCGATTATACTTCACCTTTTTCAGAGGACGTTAACTGGTCCGGCAGCAAAATGGTATATAAGATTTCCCAGATCTTCGTTTGACAACTTCAGTACCCTAGCCACAACCTTTTTAACCCATTTTCAGTTACCGATAAGGTACGAAATGGGAACGAAACTTCTTACCAATTTCAAACAAACAACGACCACTCACATATCTAATCATATACATGAGCCCTGACATCATCGTAGAATGGTAAAACCATATGTTCCTGATCAGCTTTTAGCTGAATGGTTTATTAAGTCATTATTGCCTTCCATTACGGAAGATGTGGTAAAAGGGGGAGTCATCATCGAAGAGCAAGTTATCGCTCGTGCACAATATTTAGACTTGATTTACACTCAGTCTGGCATGCTCTACGATAAAATACCTGACGCTCCTAGACCGGAATTCTCGATCCCCCCTCCTCCTAAATCAAACAATGACTCTCATGTCGGTGATGGTGTGATTGGCATGACGGACACGAAATCGACAAAGGCTACATCTAAAAAGACCCATAATATTTCCAGTCAAAATGAAAAAGGTGAACTTCTTGCCTCGGGAGTAAATTCCATCTCGACAGATAAAGGCAAAGAAACCAAGCAACCAGGAGGCAAGAAGAAAAAAAGAAGGAAAAGAAGAAGAAAGAGAAGAAGAAGAAGGAGCCAAAGGCAAAAGGGGGCAACCAAGCGTCATCTAGCAAAAATCCACACACTACACCGACCAGGCCTAAATCGCCATTTGTCATTTACAAAGGAGACCACTATCATAGAGATTGTCCATGCATCCCTTGGATCTTAAGGGGTTGGTCTCCTTGTTTTCACAACCCAGTGTCATCAACCTCTGATGATCAAGTTGAAAACACACTGTCAACTAGTGAAAGTGAAGCCCCTGGACAAAAAGGAAAGTGCAAATTTCCTTGTAAACTGTGTGAAGGTGATCATGCCGTCCACCGTTGTCCCTTCTTAGACAAGGCTAAAAGAGTTTTGGACAATCGTCCGATTTCACCGTTACGACTTCCTCCTAGATATAAGAAACTCTTGCCGAGTCCGTCGCTAGTTGAAAATCCAGCTGACCTGCCCTGGTGGTCGGCCGAAACATCTATCATTGAAGATAAACCATCTGAACCCATACCAAATGAAAGTCAAAAGGTCGAGGCGGCAGTTGACCCGGTCTTGCCTTCAGAGGTTCCATCTTCAGATGATACAGTCACCGATGAGAACAAGGATGACATCGTCCAAATTCTTTTCATAAACATAGACTCCGATGAACATGGGGGCAGTTTACCCATTCCTTTACCATAGGAAGGAAGTTCGTCAGAGTCGTACCCGGCCGTCTATTCGGTCCCACCTCCAAGCAACCTAGTTGTTTCCTTCGACTGGAATCAACTAGGCAGACCCCGTTTACTGGCCAGTGTACCATTCCAAATCATTGTTCAAATATATAGAATGGTTATGGCTGGTACCATCATAGATGAATGGGCTTCTGTGAGTATCCTTTCCTCGACTGCTTAGAAAGTTCTTGGTTCGCCATCGCTTTTGCCTGAGATGAGAAATCTAACAGGCTTCGACAAAGGAACCAGTCGACCGTTAGGGATCCTTCCCAGTGTGCCCATAACATTGAGAGGGAAAACCGTTCAAATGAACATAATGGTAGTCCAAGGACCCCTGGATTATAATCTACTCCTTGGACGAGACTATATTTATTGCATGGGAGCAATTGTCTCCTCACTCTTTAGAGTAATGTGTTTTCCACACGAAGGAAGAGTGGTCAAGCTCATAGACCAGCTTTCATTTCTCAGTTCACACATGGCAAATAGTCATATACCATCCCTGAATGGTCTTTTTACGCAAGGAATGTCTCATCAATCCCCAGTCCGTCCACCTGATGAGCGCGAGTGATTCGGGGGACATGACTAAAACCTAGGGGGCATGCACCCTTGTCCGCTTCGGCAAGAAAACTTCAGGTATAGGGTAGGTTTCCGCGAGAGATATATGACTAGTCTGACACTCCCATCTGTGATTGGAAAAGAGGGTTAGACTAGAATAATATTCCCTTGTCAAAGTTATGTGAGTAGATGCGCCTGCGCCACTCGCCTTTGTCTATTTCAATAGACATCGCCGAAGAAGTGTTTTTTTTGCGGTGCAGATGGAACAATCTTTGGTAACCTGAAAGAGGTTAGCCTTTCCCGATGAAACAAATGTTTTGTCGGTAGATTGAGAGGTGACCTTGAAATTCTATTTTATACCTGGGGGCAAGCAAACCTTTTGGCATGCAAGCAAAGAGCGACCATTTATTTTTTAAATTTGTAGGTCCTCTAACTCTTTAAACTCGTAGGATTGGTCGTTTCCTAACTTGCATAAAGAAAGGATGTGGGGCAAAGATTTGAAAAATTGCCGTTTTTATATAAGAGACATCCTTATTATACGACTAGATTATTCGAGCAGTTTTAGCACATAGTTCAAGCTCGTTAAAAAATAAACATAAGTCATGAGAAAATGTTTCCCCCAACATTTAAGCTCAATAAAAAATGAACCAATTCTCGGTAAATAATCATCGTGAATGTAGTACTTCAGCCTTTAAAGCCTTGGTCGTGTTCCCATCATCACCTCCACTCTGTATTGGCCATTCATTCACCTCCATTTGATTGTTTACCCCTTTTGAGGAAGAGCTGCGAAGAGTGATCCTATTAGCCATCCTTGTAACACTGCCATGATTGGAAAATTCCAAACCTTACCTGGAATCAGCTGCTACCCAATTTTATCACTTGTTCCTCAAAGACGAGTCTCCTTTAAGCTCTTTTCAACTGATTTATAAAATATGAAAAGATTGTCGAGCCATTGGCCTCTCCAGCTCGTTAAAGGGACCGGAAGTGCTATCCCTCCTTTAGATTTTAATCTTTTCGGAACTGAGGGATTATTACACAAAAAGATCGAGCGCTTGTTTTGTTCGGCCCGTTAAAAGTATCGAAAATTCATCCCTTCTATATTGTTTTATACTTTTTCAGACTTAAGGGATTAGCTGACGAAAAAGGATTTTTGGAGTTTCCTTTATGTCCCTTTTCAGACTCTCTAAAATTGAAAAGGACCGAGTTATCTTTGTCGTTAAACTCGTTAAAACCTAATAGCGACAAACTTGTCCATAGCAAACAAGAACGAGTTTCACTATCGCTAGGCTCGTTAAAACATAGCGATGGGTTTGCCCGAAGGGAAAATTATAGAATAAGCATATGTTATCCTCCTCAATCTTGAAAAAAATAAAGAGGTACTGGTCAGCAATGACTGGGGAAAAATTGGGAAGAAAACTTGAAGAAACTTTGTTGGTAGCAAGTCGCTCTTGAACATGACACTTTCACTCCGCATCCAAGTCGGGTTGGGTTGTTTCATTCACCGGTCACATCACCATGGTCCCATAATACCATCCACATTTGGGGTTAATGCTACCAATCCATCATGTCAGTGTCGCCGATATGTTCAAGAGAAGTCACGCAGAGAATTCACCTGTGTCTCACCCACTGCAATACATTTACGCTCCATTCTTTCATGACCATCACCATGAACCTTATATCACCAGATCATTTTCACCTCCATTAAAATCATTTGCTCCGTTCCGTGTCATTGATGTGAGATTCATTAAGGCCCTCCTATGACGGATCGCTTCTTGTCGACATCAGCTCATTATCCAAGAAGTCGATCTAGGAACACCCCTTTCAGTACTTTGAAGCTTGCATGCCTCAATGGCAAGTTTCTAACTTCCAGCGACAGGTTTACATCAATGGCCTTCGACCGAAAGATTTTGCGTGGTGTTCGACCCCAAGTCCTTTATTCACACCACGTGAATTGTACTGCAGTACCTTGAGGGTCATTATCATTATCGGTGATTCCTCTCGCGCCTATTAACAGCTTACATCATTGACTAGTAATCAGGCGATGTCTTTCCATGTTCGACTCCAGAACATCTCTCACATGGATCGACTTGTACTTTGAGTGAAGATCGAACGAGATTGAAGACCCCAGATCTAGTTTCATCCATCCGGGCTGCGATATATATTCAGGAAAATAAAGACATCAAATGTACATCATTTCTACACAGATAATCATCCAATGAAAGGGATGATGGCTCTATCAGAATCATCAGTCTACACTCAGACGATTTTCTATCCTATGTACATGAAAATGAATTTATAAAGTTGAGCATGGGAATGCTCGCCTCATCTAGATCATGAAAATATTATGAAGATAATGTATTGTATTGTATCTTATTACAGGTCTCCTCCCAGCTTGAAATAACTTTGGATCCTCACGATAAAGCATTTCACCCGACATCAAAAAGATTAACGACCTCATGCTTTAGGGGGCAACTGTTATAGAATTTTTGGGCACTGCAACCCCAAGCATAAAATGTTCATAAACCAAGGGCTCCTAAGTCCCTAAAAGTGTTGTTCCAACCCCTAAAGGAACAAGGTCAACTGATTACAACTTCTCCCAGAAGTTCTCCATGAAAACCACTCAGAACTAGTCAAAACAGGATCATTTCACCTGCTCCATAGGCAAAGTGCGTTGCATCTCACCTAAGTACACTCAGTGGGTGCGTTGCATTTCAAAAATCCCTTCTATGGAGTGCGATGGGCGAGAAGAGACAAACGACAGTGTCAATCCGCGAGGTGGAGAAGCATGGAATCTTCCAGAAACTTCTCCTGTGACACTTGCCATTCTGAATTCGACGAAGGATGAGTAAGAGATCATCAATCTCCAAGTGGAAACAAGAACTATCAGAGGGAAGACACTAATCAAATCACAAGCTGACTTATCTCCCTTACAGATATCTATATATGGATCCCTCATCCCAGAGATCCAGAGGCTAGAATTTTGCATCTTGTAAGGAATTGTTGTTGGTTTCTTGAGGCAACATCATAGTGTTGGGTGATCTAATCTTTGCATGAGGTGGATAAGGGCTTACTTGTTGAGAGGATGATGCTGGGTCAGAACAACTGGTTGTAACTCTCTTGGCTCTTTCTTGATTATCAATAAAGTTATTCAAGTTTTCCTCCATACTCTTGTGTCATTTATGTTTCATGCATTTGTATGGTCAATTTACATCTGATCCTAGATTGTTTATGATAATAGATCCATGTTCTTGTATAGTGTTATGCTGCTTTGATTCTACAGGTACTCTGTGAAGCTGGGTCTACAAGGAAGCAAGTAGCTAAAGACTATCAGAAGAGAGAGGAATCGGGCAAGCGCAAGATAGAGGTTGGTCCCCTTTATTCTTCTCTCATCTATCTTTCATAAAGGAAAATGAAAGTAGTTTTACTTTGTTTGTTTCTAAGGTAGCTACCACACCTTAGTGGGATTAGCAGTTCTGCATAGACACTTTTCCTTGTAACACGAGGTAGTAGGGGAGGGTGTTGGAACCAGGTTTTGGCACCCTTGGGATGCCTAGATGTGGTCTGGAAGGGATCGTGAACCAATCTAAGCACTCACACTGTTCTGTGTAGCTTTGCGTAGATCCGTGACGAGCACTTCCTAGATTATTATTCTTATATATTTTTATTATCGCTTAGATCTATTTCTTACAGTCTTTAAGCAAACATTTAATAGTAATAAACCATGCGCACCATCACACTTCTCAAAGATAGTCATAAACTTATAAAACTGGTACATAAACCAAAATATAACCAGATCTACAATATTTCAGAACCAACACAATATTTCAGAGCCACCTTATCTTTATTAATGTCTTTGTTTTAGTACAATCCTCTTGCTGGCATGCACACTCAGCTGCAGGGGTCCGCGCACATAGCTGCAGACTCTACCAGGCCTCCGTGCACATAGCTGCGGAGCCACTATCTAACTACTAACCCTCTCGGCCCGCACTTACAGGCTCAGAGTGAATATTACTTTCCCAAAATCATAACACTTCAGATCTTCCCAAAAAGCTACCTCTACCCTTAGAACCTTGCTCTATTTATACATTCCCATGGTTCGCAGACCATGGGTAGGCCGACTTATTTCTATTATTTTACATTATTTTCAGGCGGACAACCCTTTGACTCGACCTATTACATTTCGCGCTCCGTGCACTTCACGGAACATTTTACAATATCATTACCCTAACTTATGGGCTTTAAGCCCCAAAACCATTACGCAGGGCCTCCACTACCCAACAATTTACTAACAGATTGCAAAAATATATGATAGGAAGTAAAGACAAAGTAATCTAAGAAAGTTAAATGCATGGAAGATAAATCTAGCTATATCAAAGATCCATTGTTAAACTTAAAGAAAAATCCATAAAGAGACTAATAAACAAAGTAATTTATCAACTTTGCAGAAAAATATATTTGAAAATGATATGAGAAAAATTACTAGCTGAAGCTTGAACTAATGCATGATAATAAAAAAGTACAAATAGGGGGCTGGAGCACCTGTGATGGTCACAAACCCAAGGAGACTTAGATCCCTAACGAAATACCAATCTAGGAACCAAAAAGTATTTTCCTTAATTAGAAAATGTGCTCATACATGAGATATTACAAAAATTAAATGTTAAAAAGAGGCCTTCGCTTAACTACTTCTGATTTTTAACTTCAAAAATTCTACTCCCTAATTCGCTACTCAAGGTTCCTGTTATTTACATAGAAATAAATGAGGGGAAACCTCCTTGAAGAGAGGGTTTCTTCCCTACAAAAACCCTAAAAAATAGGATCTAGTTCCTTGATGACTTGATAGCTATAGGGGAGTGATAATGGCCTTGAGACAATCTAGTTTGGACCATCCTTCAATAGGGGAAAGGTCCCATATTTTCTCTTGATTGGATTCCTTGTGATTGTACCAAATATTCTCAATGTTTTGAACAATAAACACATTAGAGACACATGACATGCTAATAATCTCTAATCTACATAAAATATTAAAGTTATGAAATACATATTAAGTGGAGGAGGAGAGGTTTAATGTGCCTAGGAAAGGTTAGATGGACCTTAAGTTGTACCTAATTTGGAGGCCCATCAAGTAGAATGAATATCAATGGTGTAAAATTCATTTAACATAGTTTTTCTCCATAGTTTTCCTCAAATCCTTAGGAATTTTATTCATTAATGTTAATAACCTTTGATTAAAGTCCTTTATCTTTTCCTTTGGGTTAATTTTGATCTAGGTAAATTCTAAAACTAATGTAGAAAGTGTTTTATATTCACATAAATTCTTAATGAAATATGTTTCAAAATCATTCTAGTTTAAACTTGTACATTATGTAAGATAAAAGTACCATGTAGATGATTTATCTTCAAATCTAAAAGGAAATAATCTACTAACTACATCTTTGTGTTCAACGTTCATAAGCCTAACTTCTAGTGTACATTTACTTATGTGAAATGTAGGTGATTATGTGTTTTCATAATCAATTTTGGCAGGAACTTCACTATGTGTTTGAGTAGTTCATTCTAATATCTTATTACAACCACTAGTATTGGTACTAACTAAGGTATTTTTGTTTTGTTGACAAACCATTTGTCTAAGTGGTGATGCATATATTATAGGGCTAGGTAGTCATGAATCTCTAGGAGCATTTTTTGGACTACGTTTAGGTGATTTCCAAGGAGAACCTCTTGGAGAGTGTTGAGGATTCTCAAGTGGATATGGTTGTTTACCTGTACCACTAGGAAATACAACAATTAGTTCGCTCATGTCAGCTTTATCTTTAACAACTTGAGATAAAATTGAACTTAAATGTTTTCAAAAAATTCTTTAGATTTAATTGGTAGTTGTTTTCTTGAATGTTTACCTTTCTGTGGGATGGTAAACTCAATAGGATATTGACCAATATATTTAATTTTTTCTCTTATAAAGACATTGTATTGATGTAATTGTGCAAAATACAGACTACATATCAAATATTATAAAGGTGAAGTTATATCTAAAATTTTTGACAAAGATGTTTTAATAGGAATGATTTGTGGTTCCAATTACTTGTGAGCGAGGTAAATGAATAGAAGGTTTTAATATATATGATTTAGATTCTTATTAAACTTGTTTAGATTAATTTTTTTGATTTTCCCTTTTGTGAAGGTGTTGTAGTTATTATGTATAGCTTATTTATCCATGATACTCTACTTGTCCTTAAAAAATTGGCCATCCTTCTAGTGCCAATCTATTAATAGTATGAGAAATTTAGCCATCATCAAGAGAAAGCTACTTGGATATACCTATACTCATTTGATATGGTAACTTCCAACCTTTATGTGGGATTCATTAGCTACTAAAGTATATTAATAACATACGTTCTTAATAATAATAAAATTTTTATATTAATCTATAAAAACTATCTTCTTAATTCTACATTAACTATAAACTAATTTTAGCTATCTATCCCAATTTTGAACATAGCTATATAAATCAAATATAAATCATAATGATAAAATTTCAAGTTAATGAAAAAATTCACAAACTTAATAATTGTTAAAGCAAGATATATATGTATTATCTATAAATAAGCTATTATAATAATACATTCTCAAAATACATAAAAATTATAATTATATATATATGGTTCACAAAACATACATTTTAACATGTAATAATTGATTAATACAAGCAATCAAATCATGAAAAGGAATTTGACATGAAAATAAATAAAAAATGGAAATAACATAAACTTACATAAATGCAAGCCTATGTAAATTCACTCCGTGTCCGTGTCCCAAACAAATTGATTAACATATACCAGTCTTCAATTTTATATTCAAAACTGATAGAAATTTACTATCTTGATAACAAAGCTTTCCAACCCCTCTCCTCTTGAAAAAATTGGTTTGTATACTGATGTATTACTCAATCTTCTCATTAAAAGTCCTCTAATATTTTTGTTATAACCATCTCAACAAATTAGGCACCCAAAAAAATATTTTTAAAATTTTTCATTATTTTTCCACTTGATACAATTTTTCTTCGTTTATATTAAAATATATTTCGTTATATTTTGATCAAAATGTTTGGTGTGTTTTCTATTATTGGTCCAGAAGCAAGCTCCTTATTTCTTTATTCTTTTTCTTTGTTTGTACTCCTCATCTTCAAGGTTATTCCATTCTCTATAAGTATACAAAATAAAATAAAATAGTTAATATACTTATTAAAGAATCAATTTAAAATATAAATATTTAAAATTAAAATGATTACGAGTTCATGATTTTTCTTTTAACATTAATTTATCTCAATACAAATACCTATAAATATCGCATCTAATTTAGTCAAGTTGCATAAATAATGTTATGTTTGTTTGAAAGATTTCATGATTCTTTTATTTGGTTTAGTTAAACTGGTTTTATACCACATTGGTTGGGAGAAAAGACGATAAATTGTTTAAAATGAATTTTGATCCAGTGCATTTTGTGTGTAATTTTGGCATATGGGGTATTCAATACCATATGGTATTGTTTTGGCTTCTATCAGATATTAATTGCCTTTTCAATATTTAGGCTTGCCTTTTTAATATTTATAATTTTAGGATAGGTATGTAGATATGTTTGAAAAAATATATAATTTTTTGCAATCATTAACTTTTATATTTTTATTTTTTCGCCTAGGCATAATGAGCATTTGGATTAGTTCTAGATATCTTTGATATGTTTGAACATGAAAGGAGATAACTTGCAATTATTAATCATGGATTTTTATTGCTTACTTAGGAATCTCATTATACTAGTTATACGCGACTTGCAATAATTGTTCATGAGTTGTTATTGATTTTGTTTGCTCTCTAAAAATGAAATAAAATATGGCATCTAGTTATCTGTGACTTTCAATAATTATTATTATGAGTTTTCCAAGGTGCATATTTTATCCTTCAAATGAAACAACATTAGTCCAAGTTATTTTCCACATCAATGTAAATGCTATGTGGAATAACACATCAATAATGACATGTCATTATCAGTGGAACATTAAAGATTTAAAAAAGAAATCATAGAACACCAAGTGTAAATAATGAGATCATAAATTAAAATGGAACAAGTAAAACATAAACATTTGGTATTTGGGCATCCAAAAGATTTGAAACAAAAATGACGTATTACATGCATATTTTGATAGAATTAATTTGGTATCCATCTTGAAAGAATGAAGAAAGGTTAAGAAAACACCTAGATCTAGATATAACTAATAACATATTCCATCTAGCCTCTTCAAAGAAGAAATAGCATTATATTGATCTGGATCCAAGTTCTGCATAACTTGAATTCATTATAGATTCATAGAAAAAAAAAATTCCTCAAAAATCCATAAATTCTTTGGAAAAATTAGTAAACAAAATAAAACAAATTAAGAAAAATATGTAAAACACTTTATAATAAGTAAAAAATTACAAAAAACGAAGGGAATTTGGAAAGGTCCCCTTTATTTTATTACTAACTCATATGATAATTGCGTTTTCTTGTATAGGATATAAGGGGGGAGGGCGTTTGGTTGTCCATTCCATGCTCATGTAGAGTGTAATGTTTTACCCAACTTTGATCTACTTGTGGTATCATGCAGGTTTCTTTGCCAATCGACTCTATATCATACTAGAAAAGGCTCAGGAAAAAAATTCAATCTATGATGGAGGAATTATTGAATATGGGCACTAAATTCTTGATTAATTGGAAATTAATGGAACATTAGGTTGAACTAACCAGTCTACATACTTCTTGTAGTATCTACAAGTTAACGAGGATCATCCAGATGATTCTATTACATTAACTAGCTCTCCTGGAGTTTCATCATTTTTGCACATCCTTGACTTGTTATATAAACATGCATTGCATCTTTTGAGACTGCTAACATTGTTTATATTCCTATGCTTAATCATTAAAATATTACTCTTACTTATAGGAGATTTAAATTTTAAATATCTTTCCCATATTTAAGGAGTTTTTCCTAAGCTGAAAATTATAGCTTCCAAAAAAATCACAAATTTTAAAAAATATTAATAAAAAATAAAAATAGACAGTGAATATGGAAACCATAAAACCTTCAATTGTCGCCCTATTTAAGGGAGATTTTCAACTTCAAGATACTTCCCTTCATCAAAAGCCCCCTTATTTGGTGCCCGTACTATTCGTCTATTAAACCAGGGGGAATTCCTTTTGTAGAATGGTTCTTCCCTCCTCCAAAGAGATGCAATTTCTCCAAACCTCTTGAGATTTTCAGTATTCGCGACGCCAATCTTAGAGGGTACCCTTTATATGTAGGTGGAAGCTACTGAGTTTGTCTCTACATTTGCAACCAAAATTCAAGATCAGACAGGAATGCCTTTTGTCGCATTAGGACTCCTATCTGGGGGCAGGAAACTTTAGAAAGAATGTAAGCTTAAATATTACTATATAGCTAAGGATGCCTTATTCCTCGTAGTCTCAAAATTGAATGGAGGAGCCAAAGTCCAAGGTGTGCCCTCTTCCTCTTAGTCATGTTCCTTTAAGGGTATTCTAAAGCTAGGGCTCTCACAAACGACTCCTAAATATATCTCACGACCATCCTTCATTGTAGAGGAAGTAGAAAATATTCCATGTCTAGTGATGGAAGACTCCCAATATGATCATTCTTGCATGGCCTATGAGAATAATTTCATAATTCTCTGCTTTTATGGGTTGCAGCTATCTACATTTGTGATCTAGGAATGGGTGCATCAAACTTGGTCCCTCAATATGGATCTATATTTTTTTTTGAAGTGTTTCTTTATAATTTAAGAGGATCATCAAAGGGGTTTTGTTCAAGGACCCTAGTTTTGGGGCCACTCTAGGCTCTTTTTTTAGTCATGGTTTCTTGCGTTCAGCCCTTTATCCATTAGAACTCTTACCACTCATTTTTGGGTAAGACTCCATAATATGGCCATTCATTTGTTAACTCTAAATATTTTACCTTTCGTAGAAAACTCAGTTGGTCATTTTATTAATATAGATATAGATATGCTTAGGAGGGGTATTGTATCTTTTGTATGCATATGTATTGAAATATATCTCATCCAAGGGCTTCATGATAGAATCCTCATCAATTAGAATAGCATAAACTTTTCATATCTAGTGGACTATGAAAACATAACTTTCTACTGTAGGTCTTGTTAATAGCTAAAACATCTCCAAAATTCTTCCCCTTCTTCTCGAAGAAATTCTCACCCCCTAAAACCAAGAACAAAGAATCAAGGATGGAAAGACCCAAAAGATCCAAAAGGATCTAAGAATTCCTCAACTCACAAGCAAGACAAGATGCATCGACAAAAACCTTATGGACCCAAATCATGTCATTCGACCCCAGCTTAGCCCTTGTAGTGCCATCTCATCCCTCAAAATCTAGGGTCCCTCACCCTCTTTTGTCATCTCCTGGCTCTCATATGGATCCCTCAAATAGAGAAGAAAGCGACACAACCATGATGTTGGCTTCATCCACAAGTGGGCATAAACATCTTCATGAATCATAGCACTTCAACAATGATATAGAAGCAACCACTACTAGATATCCTCTCGAAATGGAATTGCCTCAAAGAAATACAACCATTCTCTCCATGCCACCTATTTCCACTTTCATCATAAGATGAATTGACATTCCTAAGAAAAAAAAAACAAAGACCTTTGAAAATCACCATGGTCATTCTTGACCTCAAAACCCAAAATCTCAATATATTTATTTGTATTTTCAATCTCAAATTAATTTTTTTGTTTTTGATATTATTGGAATTCCCGATGATTAACAAATCTTAATTTGTTAACTTTCCATATAATTTTTTTGTTTAGAAAATAATACAATTTTTACTTCATAATTAAAAAAAAAACTTAAAAAACAAAATTAAAAAATAAAAAATATAAAATAATAATTAAATGTATACATAACGCTTTTTTAAATAATAATAAAAAAATATGAAGAAAATAAAAAAATATAGAAATTTATTAAATTAAAATATGAATAATAATTATATGATAAAATAATTAATAAACTTAAGAGTATATTATTAAAAAATAATATATTATTCAAATATAAATTTATTAAAAAAAATAAATCTTTTTAACTACTCATCTATATTTTTCAATGTAAAAAACTTTTGAGATATTTTATTAAATTTGAAAGACAAATAAAATAATATGGAAAAAAGATTTTGAAAATGTATAAAATGAATTACAAATAATTCACGTTATTAGAAAGGAAAGCTTTATTTCGATTTAAAACATACATTAATATTAAGTGTTAAAGTGGATACTGAAGTAGGAACGGAGAAGCCATGGTATCACATGCCACGATGGAACGAGTGGCTTATTGCTTCCATCGTGGTATGTGGTTTAGGGGCATTTTATTTTATGTTAATAGCATGATTGGAATTTTATCTATAAAATTTTGAAATAATGATTTTTTAACCCTCCAAAGTGCATCATCTATTTTACTATATCTCATAGCCATTTCAAACCTAAATTTAAATTACTTTCAATATACTAATAAACTTTGTCTATTTTATTTTAGATAAAGATATAGTCGGAGTAGTTGAAGAATCTAGAAGGATGAGAAAGGTATATCTTGTACTAAACTCTACTTTCATAGATTTAATTCCTAAATCTGATCACTCAAAATATCCTCAGGGGTTTAGGCCTATAGCATTGTGTAATATCATATATAAAATCTTCTCAACTATTATGGTAAATAAGCTCAAGTTGATCCTCCCGGCATTGATCTCCCAAGAACATATGGGCTTTGTCAAAGGCCGCCAAATCTTGGATGGCATAGTAACAACCCAAGAAGCCATCCACTCCCTCAAGAGTCTCAAATCTAAAGGTATGATGATTAAGTTGGACCTGTCGAAAGCCTACAACCACCTGAGTTGGACCTATCTTTTGAGTATCCTGAAAGCCTTTGGCTTTGATCCTCGATGGATACATTGGATTTTGTCTTTTATATCGACCCCTGTGTTCTCCATCCTTCTCAATGGAGCCCCCACCGAGACATTCAATGCCACTAGGGGGCTTAGACAAGGTGACCTGATCTCCCCTTTCTTTTTCATACTAGTAGCAGAAGGCCTAGGGCGATATGTTAAAGCGAAGGTCCAAGAAGGACAATTTAAAGGACTTCGAATGTGGGGGAATGACCTACCATTAACTCATCAAAAGTTTTTTGATGACATTATGATGTTTTTCCAAGCCACCCTCAAGGAAGAAATATCTCTCCTGGCTATCCTTCAAGATTTCATGAACGCTTCAGGAACTCAGATCAATAAAGACAAGTTTGATATCTTTTTCTTTAACATAGTTGTTCAATCTCAAGCCTTCCTAGCAAGAATAATGGGCTTTCGAATAGGAACCCTTCCCTTGAAATATTTGGGTATCCCCATAAGTCTCAATCCCCTCCGAGTGTCAAACTGGAAGGCTCTCTTGGACTGAATTCAAGGTCATCTTCAAAACTGGACCTTTCGAGCCCTTAACATGGCAAGAAGAGTCATCCTCCTAAAGGCGGTGCTGCAATCAATCCCCATTTACCAGCTTTTAGGTCTAGTAGTGCCCAAAACAGTATGCAATGACATGACAAATATATTTAAAAAATTCTTATGGCAAGGGCCTCAAACAACCAAGAAATGGGCTCTCCTCTCTTGGAACTGGTTAACTAAGCCCGAACTAACAGGGGGTCTGGGCCTTAGGGACCCCTATATTCTAAACTAGGTTATGGGAGAAAAGCTTTGGTGGAGATGGATCCAAGGAGGAAATGATTTATGGAAAGTAATTTGGGAAAGGAAATACAGAATGCCGAGGACAACAGAAGGAAGACTGAGAACTCAGGAGAATACAAGGGGATCGACCATATGGAACTTGGCAGCAGAAAACAAAGATCTGATAAGGAACCATAGCTTTTGGGAGATCAAGGGAGGGGATAAGGCTAGGTTCTGGAAAGATGCCTAGCAACAGAGGGAAAAACTCTTTAGTCGATAGGACATAGCGAAGATATTCGTATACACAAACCGACCAGCAAACCAAACTCTAAATAAATTCTAGGAAGTGGATGATAGATCAACATGGAGAGGGTGGAAAAGGAACAACATTTGCCCATGACACCAGAATCTCCGCAATGGGAAGCATATGACAAAGAGGTCAATTCTAGAAGAATAATGATCTTCGAAGGAATGAACATCATTAGGTGTGGATATAGGATTAAAGGCATGTTTACAATACAGGAGGGCTACCACCTGAAAGCACAACACCAACAGCAACAATGTTTACCCATTTGGGGAAGAATATGGAAGGGACAATTATGGCTGAAGGTAGATTTTTTCCTCTGGGTGGTTCTCCATGGCTGAGCTTTCACATGGGACCAACTCAGGAAACGAGGGGTTTAGGGACCTTCAGCTTGTTATATGTGCGAGGTACAAATGGAAACGATGGAGCACTTAGTGAACTCATGCACCTTTAGCAACCATCTATGGCAGAATCATGAAATCCTCTTTGGCCATTTAGATCGAGACTTCTCAAGCACAAAAACAACAATGGAAAATTGGAGGAAGAAAATCTATAAGAGCCCCATCCTCAACCGAGCCTAGAACATCTCTTTAGGATTTCTCCTTTGGGCGGTGTGGAAAGAAAGAAACCGGAGGGTTTTTAAGGAAGAAAAAAGATAGTGGCAAAAGTATGGAAGATTATCAACCAAAACATTCGTGAAACCATTCTAGCAGAGAAATGGTATCCAGAGGACTGGGAAACAATGCCCGAGGAGGACCGAATCCTGGCAATGCTCAATTTGACCCCGCAAATGCTAATTCCAAACTCATGGAAACTAAAAACTCCCCCACGCAATCCCTATCATACTTCACATGCTCTCCCGAGGAATTCATAAAATAATGTTTTGACGGAGCGTTTAAAGGAAACCCTCATGAAGTCCGATTTGGAGGTATATTCAAAGATCACCATGGTCGAGAAATCTGGTTATTTGCAATGGACTGTGGAATCGTGAGAAACAATGAGGCAGAATTCAATGCACTCAAACATGGATTGGAAATTGCAAGAAGAGAAAGATTTCAGAAAGTGGTGGTGGAAGGAGATTCTACCTTAGTGATAGATACTGTGAAAAAGCTTCAACACAGTACTCACTGGGGAAAAATAAGAAAGAGTTGGAGAATAGAAAGGTTAGTCTAGGAAATATGATTTCTCATTAAAGAGATAGCATACCTTATCCCATCACATGTTTGTTGTTCGGGGAATACACGAGCTAACTTCCTTGTAATTGGGGTTGCGGTAATCCGAGAAATAACCTAGACATCCTCGGGAATGAGACAAACTAGGTAGAAGGGTTGAACGCTCTGAGGGAGATTCTGGAAAAGGACAGGGAAGGAAGACATGGCCCCTGATCAGGGTGTGATGGGAAAGGAGATCCAGTGATGGATCATGGACATGCATGAGGGACAAGTGGCTAGGTTTAGTGGGTGACCCGCCCAAGGACCCCCCATGCGCGTGGTAGGAGGTACTGAGAGAGAAAGGCAGGTGTCGATGGCCTCGTGAAAACAAAAGGGAAGGTCAGAAGGTAATCAAGGAGGAAAGGTGGTGAAGGAAGTCAGTGCATGCATGTAAGGTTGGAGGAAGAAACGAGAAGTAGGCGATGAGACTAGAAGTCGAGGGGAGGACCTTGCCTGTGGGAGGAGGAATTGACACCACCACCAGGAAGAAACCTTCAACGCCTCAGAAGGAAACTGGTATGTAACTTAGGCTTGCCTTAATCTTGATATGGAGTCAATGTTGCATGAATGGAGGCTAGTCTGGCAAAGAAGGGTGGTGGTTTTGAATGTTTCAGAAGAAATTTGGTTCAATTCTCTGTTGTCGATGTCTGGTTTTTTACTTTTTGCAATGTACAGTAGCATGTTAGGGAACAAGAGGATCCATGTGGGGTTAGGAGCGGTTCTTGGATCCTTGGTAGTGAAATTTTCTCCTGCCCTCGTCGAAACCAGAAGTCTAGGACAAAGAAGGGGTCGAGGCTCCCTTGAGGGCTTGCGGTTGTCTAACAATCTTCAAAGCCAGAGAGGAGTGAGAGGGGGGTATCGGATTGTCAATGCATGAATGTATGTCTAGTCTAGCTTAGTCTGGTTCTTGGAAGACTTTCTGACCCATTGGGATAGTAACAGGGTGTTAATTGGTAAGCTCGACCAAACGATTGCAGCTTGGCTTCCTGTTAATTGTGTGGAGCAAAGGGGAAATAATTGGGAGATGGGGGACTTGAACCATGGTGTAGATCGTAATTACGCCATTGCGAGTTCAATCTGATGGAATTGGAGACATGGTAGGGTAGAGGGTTGTATGGCCGAGGGGGGGGGGGGGTTCTGGGTATGTTCATCACCTTTCTCTCAGCCAATTCAGTTAAAGTTGGGTTGTAAGGTAGTTTCAATGACCAGAGGGGTAGGAGGGAGGAACTGGGGCTCTAGACCTCAGCAGGCTTGTAATATCAGTAAGGGTCAACCTCTTGCATTCTTTTTCCTGAATACCCGAAACCTTGCTTGTTCATCAACTTGGTTTTCGTTGCGCCTAAGCCTTGAATCGTGTGGGCCACTCCAAGGGGGGAATTAAGTGATTGAAGGTTGAGTATCACTTATTGTTGTGCACAATGAGGCTGAAGGAAAGACGAGAAGGGATTGGGGGTAATTGGGGTCATATCCCTCAAACCTGAATTCGAGACTCTGTAATGGTGCTTCACATGGAATGGTCGGAGGCCAATATTGACATATGGTTTGGTTATAATGTTTTTGCTTATGCTACTCTTACAGGTTTATTTAATTTTCCTCCCCTTCTGACTCCGATGCTCCTACACTGGGATAAGGAAAGAATTAGAGAGTGGTGGTGGCTGGAAGAAATTCTGAGTGAAATCAAAAAAATGTTGAAGGAAGAAGGGGGGCCGATAAGAAGAGGGGGTCATAGTGCTTGCAAATAAATAGATAAGAAAAAGAAAACACTGGTGGCCTCGACCAGCAAGACCCAAAGGAAGAGGGGTAGGAAAATTGGAGAGAAAAATATGCAAAACCTCATGCATACATACCATGGAGGAACTCCAGCACAGGTTAAGACTATTATTTTAACATGGAAGGTAGAGCTAAATGCCAAGGCAATGACAAAACCGCTTCCAACGAAGGAATCCCTCTGCTCATAGATCTAGGACACACTAGAGGTCGGCAAACACTATTTAGATAGACAATCCAACTTTACTGGGTGATGAAGAACATGTTGGCTAGGGCCATGAAAGCAAGCATGACCTGGATGAACCACTGCAAACACTATAAGAGGCCAAGCCTAAAGGATATTCAAAGGAAATGAGCCACTGCAAACACTATAAGAGGCCAAGCCTAAATGATATTCAAAGGAAGATTCACGATGTGCAGGTGCATCAATATCATCCAAATGTCCGTTTTGGCCGAATGGAGAAACAAATTCAAAACTTGCTGCAAAATGAAGCGCCTGAGTCGAGTGCTAAGGACCCAACTCCTATTGAATCATCACATGAGTGAAAGTAGATTAGACAAAAGTAATGCTTTTTGTTACTATAGTCGGATAGCATTTACTTTAATAGTAGAAGGATTAAACATATAGTAGATATAGTAACATATTTAGCATTGATGGATATTCTCAAATTGTTTAAATTTTGGACAGCGTATAACCCTAATTGGTGGCCAACAAACCTAGTTTCCATGAGGTTGAGACCACCAAACATATTTTTTTGTTACCTGCCTATATATAATTAATTAAAAAAAAAAACTATCAAACCTACCCAGAAAATATATATATACCAAAAAAAAGTCATATCAAATTACAATATAAAATATAAAAAATCTCAAATATCAAATGGAACTAAAATTTACCAACCATATAAAACATGGAAGTGAAATTCTGTATATGTAACTAAGGCAATGGTATCTACTATTGGCAACCAAGTCTGGGTCGAGAAGATGAGAATATTTTTTCCCTTTTGGGTATAACGTGCAGCTAGGCAATGCCATGGTTTCTATCTGAATTTGAGCATGAAATATGGCACCTCATGAAATTTTCTAGGTAATTTAGACATTTTAGCGCCATCATGAAATCTGCTACTTCTTTCAGACTTTATAAATATTTACGGGCATTAATAGCAAACTATTTTCTTAATTGAAGAAAATATGAATACAATAATGTTTGAAATAGTGTATAAACAAAATAGAAAGTTGAAATTACAGATACTAAGAAATGTGGCAGCATAAAAAATTTGTTGCCTAAAGATCTGAAGTGAGAAGTAGGCGCAGCAACCAAGTTGAAAGAAGCTGCGACGAGTCCAAAATAACCTAGTGATTTGATCTCTAGTCCTGATATAATACCTTGCTGATATAAATCAATCTAATACCTTCATCTCTAAACGAATTCAGAAGCTGGAAAGATATGACTCTGTGAGGGTAGTTGGTGCAGATGATAACGCTGCAAATAACCATGCTTTCTATCGATTCGATATTGGATTTGGGCCACTGGGAACCTCATGGGCGCTGGCGTTATAGAGACGAGAATTAGCCCCAGGCGTAGGCGGGCTTGGGCGAGCGTGACGGCCAGGAGAAGGAGGAGCTGGAACATTGAACTGGTTCTGATCAGATGAAACATGCTGGGGAATCGGTCTCGTGACCTGAGGGCTATGGATGGCTTCCATGAAATCTCTTTGTTTCTTCTCAGATGCGTTGATTGTACGCACGGGCTGTACGGGCTGACAGAGAAGAGGAAGTAGTAGTAGCAAAATGAGGAGGAGATTCAATAATATTGAAGAACTCATACGCCTCCTCGACCTTCGATCACCATCGCTTGTAATCTGCCATTCTCTCAGCGCACAATGGCACCTTGAATCAAGGAATTCTTCTGCCATTTAACTGCACTCTTCGCTTATTATATCCCAAATCACCCAACAGTCGACTTGTATTCAAGCTATTTATCAACAGAACTTCTGAGAGAATTGAAATCTTAGCCTTATGCGCTGAATTCCAGTCAATCTTCAAATATCAGTCAGATCTATACTTCAGATAGTTTCTCTGGAAAAGAAGACAGATGGGCTGATGGCTTATATAGGAGTAATAGGAGATGCAAAGCAAAAGTTTATTGGTTGGGTTTCTTCAATGTACAGTTTAGAACTCTCTGTTTCTTTCGGCTGAATTTCTGTGTTGCAGTTTGGAGTGCCTCTCAGCATTTCAAAGGACGGGAGCAAAGAAAAGAAGTATGCGAGGTGGAGTAGACACTACGTAGAGAATAGTGAAGTATGCGCACACTGTCGGATGAATCTTTCCTTCGGTGACCTTCGTTTCTTAGCAGTCCATCCATGTTTGGTGTGATGGCCTGCACTGATAGTTTTCAGTGCCCCGAAGAAAACAAAAAGAAAAGAAGGGCGGTTGAAAGCATCTTCGTGGGAAGAGCCGCCCTGCCCTTCGTCGTTGAAGTATCAAAGAATCGGGTTCCAATACCACCCTTGCTGCATGCTTTACATCATTCTCGAAATTCAATCTGATGGAACTTGCCTGCGTCAGCATTATATATATATATATAACCTGTGTATATCTGTATGTAGATACACACACTGAGGTGTGTGCCCTCGTGTGATATGAATGTTTAGCTGGACTCCATGGGATTATTGCAAACGTTAACGGCCAAAACGAATATAGATGTTGAGAAATGGTATTTTACTTTAAACCGTCCAGCGTCTGCATATGATAATTTTACGATGAGTGTCGGTTATTCCTGATGCTATCTCCGATCCGACGGCCGATAAGAATCTGTATACCAATGTTCCGATATAGCATTGTCAAATTCTTCTATTTGACATGTGGATGTGACTCACTCCTACTGGTCTTGATATAGAAGCTTTGTGACAAGTTGCAACTTTCTTAGAGGCGAAGGATGCACTTTCAAAAGTTGATTCTTGAAATATGAAAAAAAAGAGTTAATGCTTGAAATATGAAATCTTATTCACACTTGTGGAAGGAGGTGGAAAACATTTTGGAGCGTTATGTTTGGTAAAAGGTATGTGTACAAGGGAAACGCTATTGATATGCTAATAGTGAAGGAATTAGCTTTTCCAATATGTTGGAGTTGGCTATCATGATAATTGTTTGAAGCTGTCATAGCAATAAACTTAAAGATGTGAAGGTGTCAATCAGCAAATGAGATAACAGAGTTTTTGGATTTAAAGGGGTAATATATGTTTTTAGTGTGATAAATAAATTTTTTATTAGTTTTTTTTTGGGAGAGTTCAATGGGTGGGTTTGTGAAAATGTGAGTAAAATGGTTTTATGTTAAATACGATGATGGTGGTGGTGGTGGTTAACGTCCACTGAGACCAAATTGGTCTATTGATCTATAGTTATGTAGTCATGTATTGGAGTTATAGTTATAGCAATTGGAATACTTGACCCAGTTCCATGTTTATCCAGAATATAAATAAATATATATATATATATATATATATATATATATAAATTAAAAAATAAAGAGACTTTTTATATTTGTAGTTATAGAATTGTTTATTAAGAGTAAGGGAGATATTTTCATAAAATATTTAAATATTTAAAAATCTTATAAGTTTTTTGAAAAAAATTATAATCGTTTAGGAAAAATAATTTTATTCTATAAAATTTAAATCATTTTTTAAATAAGTTATTATTAGGTCAACTCGTTTTAAAGTGTTTTATTTTGTGAAGTGACCCAAATTCAAATTTTTGTCTCACTGGAGAGGAGACACATAAAATCCAACAATTTTAAGGAGAAGTCACATAAAATCCAACAATTTTAAGGAGAAGACACATAAAATCCAACAATTTTAAGAAGACACATAAAATCCAACAATTTTAAGGAGAAGTCACATAAAATCCAACAATTTTAAGGAGAAGACACATAAAATCCAACAATTTTAAGGGTGGTGCAACCTAAGCCTAATCTGATCCTTCGTGCTTTTTGCAATGCCTAATAATTGATAGATTAAATACCCTTAGGATATAGTTTATTATACCATAAGTTAATCTCACTAGTTATGAACAAAGTGGCAAACAAAAAAATATTTTTTGAAAAAAATTGAAAACTAACTAAAATTCAATTTAATAGAAAACTTATACAATATTATTTCATTTCGTATTTTAAAATGTCATCAAAACTACACGGGAAACAAAAACACATAATCCGTGGGAGAAAAACTAATAATATTAATAATGTTTTAAGCATATACCATAGTATACTATGAATCTCATATTGATTCACTTTAACCAAAATAAATAAATAAACAAATAATAAATATTATACAAATTTGTGATGTCTAAATATGAATAAAACTAAGAAGATAACTTATAAATACATGGAATATGCATAATAGAAGAAAATTGTTTTCGATAATAAAAATATTAATACATGTAGTATGTACTCATATTGTTCACATATGTATGAATATATAATTATTGATTCAAAATCACAAACTTAATCATTCATATGAGCATACAACCAATTTAGATCTATCTTAACTTTGTACCTATCAAGCACCAAGAGGGATCAAATCTCTCGTGGTGCAAACTTCTTTTTTGAGTGCAAAACTTGAGGAAATGTTTGCACTTTGAGATATTTGATCCCTCTCGATGCCTCATAAATCTGGAGTTAAGATGGATCTGTGCTGGTGTGATATATATAAGTTTAGTAGTTAAGAAAATCTATTTGAAACTCTACTATTATATTGTAAAACCTAATAATCTCCTCTGTTATATTGTAAAACCCAATAAAAATATATACATTTGTCTTTTTAGGAGTTTAGTCTATATTAAGTATCATTGGTTTAATTCTATTTTTAATGTTATTGTTCAATCTCCTAAATAAAACTCAATATCAATTGTATCTAAACTAAGTTGTTATAATGAACATTTGAGAGACATATTCCAACCAATTTTCATGTGGAGGTTAAAACTAATGTTGACATAGTGAGCAACTCCAATAAATTTTAATAAAGACAAAAAAAATTAAAGAAACTCTAGGAATGCAACAAATTTTAGTTTTTTCGTGCTCCTATTTCTCTTCATGCTTGAGAGTAAAATTTCAAACATATAAAATAAAATGAATAACATATAAAATGAATAACATGCAAAATAATATGGAAAAATCTAATCTTTGAAGGTTATGTAATAAGTGAACGAGGTAGTTACATCTATAGAGCTATAAAGTTTTCGTGTAGTGTGCTTTTATTAAGTGGTTTTATTTTCTAAATCAAATATGAAAATTTATGAGGTTTATGATAGTTGTTATGGAAATTAGGATTTATTTTGATTTGGCTAATAGATTTTATTGCAATGAATGTCTCACATTAGTGAAGAATACCTTTAAATAGACTACATTAAAGAAAAATACCAGAGACAAAACCATGGGTTGTGAAAACCTAGAGCCCAAAAACTTCTATCCATAAATTTACCATTTATCTCCATTTTATTTTTAGTTTTTAATTTTTAGTTTTTAATTTTATTTTGTTTTTTAAATTTCATTTAAATTTATTGCTTATGTAATTTGACCATTAGAGAAGAATATCATGGAAAAAACCATGGGTTGTGAAAGCCTGGAGCCCAAAAACTTCATCCAAAGATTTTCTATTTTATCTCAATTTTAATAAAATTATTGATTAATAATTTTATTATTATTATTATATTAATTTGATTCGACCATTAGAGAAGAATACCATGGGAAAAACCATGGGTTGCAAAACCTTGAAGCCCAAAAATATGTAAATTGACGAAGTCAAAATGTTTACCTAACATAACATATGTATACTTATAAGCCCGAAATTTAAAGAATATTCACATATTTAACTCCTACACATCTAACATCTATCTAACACCTACACATCCAACACCTACACATCTAACATCTAATGCCTACACATATACTCCATTCTAGATTGTAGAGAGTCTCTTAGCGCAATTAATTACATTGCGCTAAGGATATTCTCTTGAGGAATATGATACTTCCTACCTCGTTTATGAGTATGAGAAATCAATGAAGGCTAAGTGACAAAGATAATATAGGTGATCTTCTTCAACGAGTTACATATTGGTGAATCAATCAACATATGACGTGACATGTAACTTGAGTTGACATGTGGTATAACTTACATGTTAGTAGGTTGTGTTATTTTTATTTGTAAAATACAATAAACTTTTTAACTATTATTTATAGGTGAATTGTTAATATTGACATTTTTTTTAAGCATATTGCTATTTTTAAAGAATTTGAAAATGGAAGTCTTAAGTTGATATTTTGTGTGTTTAGGTTAGAAAGAGAATTTTAGGCAAAAAAGTTGTGAATAAGAAACCCAATATATATACATCATCAAAGTCACTTATAAATTGTGTGTTCCTAGTTTCTAATTCACATTGATTTCCTTTTCACATAGGTTAAGAATATGTGATATCAGAAATCAACTATCTGTTAGAAATTATTATATTGACTAAAGCACTGAGATCATACTCAATCCTTTTCCATAAGTTAGCTATTTTATAATCTCTTTATTATTAAAATGAATATTCACACATTTTTGTTGGTTATGTTGGTCCCTAAGTTGTTATGGCAACTAGGAAAGACTCAGAAGGGCATTCAATCAGGATTAGATCCACCTGCTTTAGGTGTATAGAGTTGGTATGCCTTTCACCATAGGGGGCATTCCCTAGTAATAACTTGTGAAATATATTTAATATTTAAATATAAATTTTTTCAATGAAATTTACATGCAAGGATCTATTGCTTCGTGATCTTGTGCATGAATAATATCACTAGACAACAAAAGAGAAGATGGCTAATAGATAGACAATCAAATCCCAACCCAATGCTCATACATGCAACAAGAAAATGGTTCTAGATGATACAAAGGAAAGAGTGTATACCTAACCTCTTCACACGTCGGTGAAGGGTTTTGAATTCATAGAAAACCTCATGCTCCACTCAAGAAATCTACCTCATCTGCACTCGATCTCAACACCTACACACAACCGCAAACACTCTAGGATGACAAGTGATCTTCCTCGAAAGATCATTAGCTCAAAATATCATAGAATCAATATATGTAATTGTTGCAAACATGTAAATATAGGGAAGGAACATGTATCTATTGATCCAAAATGAAAGTACAACAAATGTATACCTTCCAGCAAAAGACACCATCTCCTCAAGCTTGTAGCATGGTCTCTTCTCTCAATACAACAGAGCTCTTGTGCTATAGTTTAGATGCTTGATCTAGCCCCCTTTCCTCGCGCTGAGATTTTATAGTCTCATTCTACCATTTGGGAGAATGTATCTAGACACCTAGGGGTTTGAGAAGTTAGGAAACTTCTACAATAATGGACCCATAGCTAACTCATACACAAGTGGGTCAGGTTGATCTTATTGGGAATGAAAAGCTCTAGAAACTTTTACCATACTTATGAGTTTCTTCTCAATTATCTCAATTATGAAATAATTATTATTTTATAATTATAATATTTTGGCAAATTAATTATGAGAAATAACTTAATCATGTAATTTCACTCTTTTATCATGGGATAAATCTCACATAAGTAAAAGAAAAAGTGAAAACGGGATGCATTTTAGCCAACAACTAAGGTAAGTTAAACTTGTGTTTCTCTCACTATAATGGAGTGAAAAACATGATTATAGCATAAATGACTAGATTGTTAAAATTATCAAAAGTCATAAAATGATATAGCTTACAGTACAAGAAATTTATAACATAAATGTATATTGGCCAATTTATGTAAATTTGCTTATGCAATTAAAAGTAAACATTTTGGAAAGAAAGATAAAAATGGAAAATAACAAAGAATGAAGAAAATAAGACAAATAATTAAAGGTGCATCTAGATTTCTCAATAGATAAT
This sequence comes from Pinus tabuliformis, assembly GCA_031772625.1. Lineage (NCBI taxonomy): Eukaryota > Viridiplantae > Streptophyta > Pinopsida > Pinales > Pinaceae > Pinus > Pinus tabuliformis. The sequence continues at coordinate 1,157,746,060 of CM062819.1, forward strand.
CTATCACAATGGCAAGTATGAAAGTGTAATATAAAGTACTATTTTTTTCCATTACTTAATCAAAATATAGAAAATAAGAAAATCATCATAAATTAATAACATGAATATTGATAAATTTAAATTTCAAATAATGATACGAAAAATCAAGACTAGTCAAAAGTATATTATTGTTTTTGCAATAGATACCAAAATCTCGAAGGCATTATTATTCATAACATAAGAACATAACACATAATAAAAAATACAACTAATTTATATTATTTTTTATAAAATATAACAATACAAATTCAAAATCATGCACTTGAAACTCCAATAATAATCTTTTAGGAAAATGTCTTGACTATTTTATTCTGTTAGTATTGATATCTGAAAATAAGAAAGCCAAGTATTAAGAACAAGATATCTATAATAAATAAATTCTACTATAAGATCATATTCTGATTCAGCATGTATCCACAAAAAATAAAGAAGAAATACGAGAGACATTAAATCTCAAATTGCATAATGAGTCACAAAAACCAAATACGTGATATGTGCAGCAAGTACATATAGATCCTTATAATCTAAAAGGAAACATCTTCTCTAAAGGCCCCCAAAATGATTTTGAAAATATATATATATATAGATAGATATACCTAACAATTGTTTTGCTAATTGCCTTTTAATTGTGTAATTTAAAATGAGAAATACAATTTATTTCTAAAAACATTTCAATCTTCTAAATATAACTTCAAAGCTTACTATCTCCTTACACTAGCATTTCACATAATTCTTCACCAAATTAAGTTTCCCCGGTCTTTAATTCATTTGCAATTAACTCTCTGCATAACATAAAAAGAAATTAATCTTTAATAATTAATAAGAAAACATATGCGTAAATTCCTAATGGATACAATTAATTTACCTCATTTCTTTAATTGGTTTTCAGAATAGTCGAGGAAAAATCATTGGTAAAACTCAATTCACATACTTTATGTTTCTTTAAGAATGACTTAATTCTTTCCTTAATCCCATTTCTGCAGTAAACCCTTGTTGATCATATTTCAACCTCCATTAAACCTTGGATTGTAAAATGTATTTCACGTAGGTGGATTTGGAGTTTCACATATCAAAAGAATTCTCATAATCTATGACAAGGGTAAATAAACTTTTAAATGGGGTGGATTTGTATTTTCACAAATCAAAATAATTATCATAATCTATGACAAGGGTAAATAAGCTTTTAAATGGAAAGGTCAAACATTGATTGGGTGGATAAATGTTCCAAAATTCTTATTTGACCTGATGGAATTCAACCGTTAATGTTATTTTTGATAAAATATGGCAGTAGAAATTGCTTTAAATCAATTGTATTTATCTTATGTCAGGTGAAAAGTTGGAGGTAGGTTAACTATCTTTATTTGACCTAATGGAATTCAACCGTTAATGCATTTTTAAATAAAAGGTCCATGTTTCATATCAGGTTGAGAGTGGGAGGGTATATTAATTCTCTCTTCCAACCCAATGACAACCGCACGTGTGATATCCAGTCAATGGGGACCTATTACATTATTTTAGCTTAATGGTTTGATAAAATGTTTCAATGTATGCCTATGGTTAATGCCATATGACTCAATAAATATTTTAATACCAACTTTGTTTAATATGATTCACAAAGCGCAAAAAGGGTTTCCACTTATGTCCCATTATTTTTCATGTAAATTGTGTATGATTAACATTTGACACCATAAATGAAATGCCATATACATTACTTGTTTTCCATATATCGAATGATTTCTTCGTATGGTAAATACTTAAAAAGAATGCAAATGACCCAAAACCTTAAATCCTTTTAATAATTGATCATAACATAAATGATTCCGGAGGATTTGGTTCAAAAATGTGAACCCTGGAAAATATTTAAAATATATTTATGCAAGTTAGTTAATATTCTAAATAGCAAGACAAATTCAAAAATATATTTACACAAGTAAATTTATCGTAAAGCTAAAATAAAACTAGCGGAAATGAGTCATTGTTTAATGAATTCATTATGAATGACAATAAAATGTCAGGGAAAATAATAGTTTTCTCCTGTTTTTGGATGGGAAAAGGTTCCACATTTTCGAGGAAAGATTTTTAACGTGATTCAAATATTCTATATTTCATAGCAATAGGTTTAGCGTGTGTTTATTTTAGTTTTTTTTAAATATTTTAAAATCTAATTTTCATTTATCATAATATGATTCACAGGCATCTTGAATGGTGAAGTTTCTCACGTGATAATATTTTATTATTCTTTGATGAAATATTTGTGAAATTAATAATCTTAACCAAACATAAAAATATTATTTACATGTCTTTTGGAATTTGGTCTTACACATAACAATGGACTTTAGATTGGTGCATGCAATATATTTTTGATAAACATTGTTATGAAGTGATTTATGAGATATATTAATTTTGATACAAATTAGGAAGCGAGGGTTTTTACTTCTTTAGTTTACATAAGAGGAATTTGACTATTAATTCTCGCATTTTACTTATCTTTACCTTTGTAAAATATGTCTTGTGGATTAAAATGTGTGTGTCTCTCTATATATACAAATCATAAGATAAAAATAAAATGCTTCTAATGACTTATGATAACTTTTTTTTAGGGGAATTGACTTCCATATATATATATAAGGAATTCAGTTCCCTAAACAAAGGTTATCATAAGTCATAAGAAGCATTTTATTTTTATCTTATGATTATTTAATTTCCCTTTTTTTGTGGACATTACTCCCCCTTTTTCATGGACAACTAGTTTTCAGTCATGTTTAGTGATAATTATGATTATTAATAATGTTTTGGGGGCGTATATTGTTAGGACATCTTAGTTAGTGTTATTAATTATTTATATGTGATAAATAACATTAAAAGAATAAAATAATAATAATAACACAAACACTCTTATGGATATGTGATGTTATCTAAAAAACGTTACCAAATTTATTAATGTCATTTTTCATGATTCAAGTCCTTTAATTTATTTTACTAATTTGATTTTGTGTGTGACTAGGAATAACACATCAAATATGAATCTAGGGGGTCAAGTAAGACTAGTGAAAATAGGATAAAGGCTAATGAGACATAATCCTTATATGTAGCGAATTTTTTTCGGAGAAGATCGAATTTAGCACCAACAGGTTGATCAATTCTTAGATATTATCATTATCTTATTTTTATTATATAGATGTATTTATATTTCATGTGAAAAAGTAAAAATTAATTAGGGTCCTCCATATTGAACTGAATTCCAAGGTTGTTGTCTTTTCCAAAATGGCATGTCCATGATAATCTAGTTCAATGGTTTACTATGCAAATGGACTCATTTTCTATTGTTCTATAATCCTTAGAAATTGAAACATGACTAAGTATATAGAGAATATAATTATAGAATAACTATAAACAAGTCACACTAATATAGATTTGAAAATATGTCATGCATAATGATAATTCAAAAAAGAAAAATAATGTTCTCTTCCCTCTGTGGGGTGATCCTTTAATAAGCATAGCAACAATTGAATAACATAACAAGCATCCTATAGTATCTTCTCTCTTTTAATAGCTATCCATAGAAAAAACCCTAACTACATGGGCTACCATCACCAATGGGTACCAATTATATAGTGACCTTATAAAGAGGGCCCTTTACATTATATAACTCTTCACTATTATCCTATGGGACATTTTGAAAGTTGATTTCCACACACAATAATTAACTAACCTATAGGTACCTTAAAATACATAGTTATGATACGACCATAATAAGCCCTCCCCTTCAAAAGTAGAGTTTTCCTCATGGTTAAAGATGAGAAAAATGATATAGGATATTGGTTGGTTCTGATGTCGCATCTATAAGTGGCATGTATTCCACTATATAAATACTCCATTTATCATACAATGGTGTAATTGATGCTCGCGGGTATCCAAAACTACTTTCAATTGAATCCAAATGGAGCCTTCTACAAGAAGTTGGAATAAGTTAGTTTTCACCTTTCACTTCAATCATACGACCTTGCTTAGAAAAGACACATGAACTATTAGATGAACCTTGGAGTGGGATAGAAGAGCAAATTTATAGGCCACTTGTTCAATGCATTGGGTCTCCTCATGGGGTTTATAGAACTTGGGTGCTACTATCTAATGTGTTTTTTCTTTGGATGATGCTTGTTTATAAGGATTAAGGTGAAGATAAATCTAATCCATTTCTATAAAATAACATTTAGAGTGATGTTATTCTAGTTGTCACTTAATTCTATTTTCAACCATAACCAAATTTCCTCTAACATGTGGAGAATGGCTCCCATAATTCAAATTGTTTGATCTGATATTTGAAAGTGACTAACAATGGTTTCCATCCATAAACTACTTCACATGGAGTCATTTTGCTAAATCCTTGGTAATACATACTTCTTAATATGAGGTCATTTTGGTTGGTCGATGATAATAGGTACTTTATTGCCATTTTCCAAGTGTGAGCCATTATGCCCATTGATGTGTTCCTTCCAAGAAAAAACATTTCAAATATGTTTCTATGTGCTTATTAATCACTTTAGTTTGACCATTTGTTTGGTGGTGATATGTGGTGTTCATTTTTAGCTAAGTACCTTATCATCTAAATAGCCCCTACCAAAATTTTCTAGTCAAGGTAGGGTTCTAATCTAGGATAATGGAAATGGGAAATTCCACATAATTTAAAAATATGGTCTAGTAATATTTTGGAAAATAAGGAGGGGATAAATGGATATTGTATTGCACAAAAATGATCATAATTCGAGAGATGGGAAACTACCACCGTGATTAAAAAAAAATTACCGACCCTTAGGAGTCCCACTATAAAATCCATAGCAATGTCAACCCATATGTGTGCTAGGATCTATGGTAATTACAATAACCATGTTTTCTTTACTATCTCATCTTTGTTCCTTTGATAGGTATCATGGGTTGTTATAAAATTCTAGATATTAATTTTCATTCCCTTCCAAATGAATGAGTGGCGAGTTCACTCTTATATTTTATGAAATCCAATGTGACTTCTTGTAGGTGATGAATGAAACTCGTCTAAGATCACATGTTTAAGGAATAATTATTTACGAGAACAATGTGTCACCTTTATCATAATGTATCTAGCTATCTGCATACCCCTCAGGAGGGTTGGGATCTTCCTAAATCTTATAGATGAGTTGAATGGAAGAGTAATTTTCGAACCATTATTGACAAGATTCACCAAGACAAACTATAATGGGTAAGGTTAAGGAAAAGAGGAATCCATCCTCCTCAATTGCTAGGATAATGCATCAACTATCACATTTTCCTTACCATTGTTATAGAAAATATCATGGTCAAACATACTTTGGTTATTTTGTTAAGATGTTGGACAAAATGAACCTTGTTGTAACGTAAGGTTTCATTACTACAACAAATAGGAGATGATTAAAATAGATTCCAATGAGAAATGGTATGCATAAACAAGGAAAGTAAATTATCATATTGCATGTAGTAAGAAATAAAACAAGTAATACTAAAAAGGCGATGGGGAAACACACTTTTATTATTATTCAAATAGGTGAGGCATTGTGCTTTTCAATGAGACGCATATATGAAGATGGAGTAAAAAAAGTGGGTTTACTTCAAGCTCCTAAGGGGAGTTCCTTATTGATGTTTGGATTGACCCTTAGGAGTCCCACTATAAAATCCATAGCAATGTCAACCTATATGTGTGTTAGGATCTATGGTAATTACAATAGCCATGGTTTCTGTACTATCTCATCTTTGTTCCTTTGGTAGGTATCATGGGTTGTTATAAAATTCTAGATATTAATTTTCATTCCCTTCCAAATGAATGAGTGGCGAGTTCACTCTTATGTTTTATGAAGTCCAATGTGACTTCTTGTAGGCGATGAATGGAGCTTGTCTGAGATTACATGTTTAATGAAGAATTATTTACGAGAACAATGTGTCACTTTTATCATAATGTATATAGCTATCTGTATACCCCTCAGGAGGGTTGGGATCTTCCTAAATCTTATAGATGAGTTGAATGGAAGAGTAATTTTCAAACCATTATTGATGGGATTCACCAAGACAAACTATAATGGGTAAGGTTAAGGAAAAGGGGAATCCATCCTCCTCAAATTGCTAGGATAATGCATCAACTATCACATTTTCCTTACCATTGTTATAGAAAATATCATAGTCAAACATATTTTGGTTATTTTGTTAAGATGTTGGAAAAAATGAACCTTGTTGTAATGTAAGGTTGCATTAATACACCAAATAGGAGATGATTAAAATAGATTCCAATGAGAAAAGGTATGCGTAAAGAAGGAAATTAAACTATCATATCGCATGTAGTACAAAATAAAACAAGTAATACTAAAAAGGTGATGGGGAAACACATTTTTATTATTATTCAAATAGGTGAGGCATTGAGCTCTTCAATGAGACACATATATGAAGATGGAGTAAAAATAGTGAGTTTACTTCAAGCTCCCAAGGGGAGTTCCTTTTTTGATGTTGGTATCTCCCCTCTCTTGATGTGAATAAGGTTGCACACCTTTCAACATTGGTGAAAGATAAGATTTCATAAAAGGAAAAAAAACCAATTGATGTTTCAAAATCTTGTGGGATCAATAGAAAATTTCGAAGCATGACCTTTCTCTTTATTCATCGGTACAAATGGTTTCCCGTGGAAGCTTTTTATTAGGCAAATTAATGCCTTATTAGAGCTAGTTCATAGTGTCAATAATGCTCATTCCAATTGTGTTTTTTCATACACAAGGAGACCTTATATATATCAAAGAACTCATCATCAGTTATCTGAGGCTCTATGTAACAACCCTTTTTGGTTCACCCCATGATTGTAAATATCCCTATGTAAATTTTTGGGCCATATGTAAATTTAAGTAAAAATGAATTGACATTTCGCCGAGGGGAGGAAAACAAATCTAATAATCTAAGCGAAAGGTGGTGTGTATTTTTGATGGAGTGTTTTGGGAAGACCACACCCACCTCATTTATGTCCATTACCTATCACCCTAACCATGGTGTTTCCTTCACTAACATGCATTGAAGTTTTTGAATGGGAAGGATGGGTTTAGGACAGTGCCCATCCTTGTTTCTTCCTTGCAAGGTTGAGATATGAAGAGATAGTCTCATGAGGGAAACGGAGAGGGGTCAATGGTTGCTAGGAGAAAAAGTGGCATAAAAAACATAATAGATGATAAAAAAACCATAAGAGATAACACAAGAAAAAACCACAACTGAGAAGGGAGCACATGGATGCAAACAAAATATGCAAATGAGGTCTCATTGTAGACAATAGGCGGAGAAAAATTCCTATAAGAATAGAAAGTGCTAGGACCAATGAACAAGTCTGAATTGGAATGAACGATCCCTGAGCTAGTGATCTAATATTTAGGGTGTTTTTCCTTATCTTGTGATGACAAGGCCTGAGATTGTGTGCCTAAGCCTAAATGGATAGCGGGAAGCTCAACGGAGAATTGAACCACTTAATGCTTAATGAGTAAGATGATAAATCACTAATTTATTATTGAATAAGATAATAAATCATTTAGTTATTTCTAAATTAAGATGTCGAACCCCTTGAGTTCTTATTGTATGGCTAATAAACCACTTAACAGGTTAAGTTGAGGCACTATGGTGATTTTTGTAAGAGTTGATAAACCACTTGGACAGTGGACTATAGGATCTTTTAGTGCTTTCCATGAAATTGAACATTCGCGTAGCCTAACCTTACCTTAATAAGTCCCACAATTTTTCATATTCCTATTTTTCTTTTTGCACTACAATAATCTAGTGATTCGAGGCCTCGAGATGGCTAGGTGAAGTTTCATTGTGCATGGCCAAAAATCATGGAAAATTAGCACCGTTTGCGAATATTAGGCCCTAAAATTTTCCCTGTGGCCCAAATATCACTAAGGACTGTATCTCCCACTTCATAAGTTGTCATATCTATTGATCCAAGGATTTGGTGGTAGGAGGGAATAATAACCTATGCACAAGATCAGATGGGTGGTAGGCCAAATTACTCTTGATAATGGAATGAATTCATGGATCTAGCCTTTCGACGGTATTGAAGGGAGCTGTTGAATTGAAAGGCTAGATGGGCATTTTCTAGATAGAATGACAAAATAATTCACAATGCAAAGGTGTGGGGACTTGGTGGACCCCACTTTAAGTTAATGTGGAAGCACCATGAGAGACACCATGTGGATGTCACATGGAAGATGGTGTTTCTTGCATGAGATTAACATCTTATTTCATTCGGATTTGATGATGAAGCCATACACTAAGTGGGAGCGTGAAATGAGTGTTGAATGTATGTAATGTTAAGGTATAAAATTTGGCTATGATGGAAATACCTAGTGGGCCTCCTTCATATTTAACATGGAATTGCTATGTAGAATTTCATTGATAATTTGGCTTAATATTGTTGGCTAGACTTATGAGGGGCATAACTTTTAATTCGAGAATCTATTTGAGGTTGTAGAAATTCCTTGTAGATTCAAACTACTAATTATAATTTACTAAAACAATAGACTTGAATCTACTCTACTCATCAGTGGAAACAATTAATCGATTGAGAAATCATGAAGCATACAAGAGAAATAATTCAATCAACACATTACACAATTATTTCATTATATTGCATTAGTTAGAAAATATGAGAAGATTACAATGCTTTGCTCAAGCCCGAGAAACCTATGTACTATCTCTATCTATCTCACAGTTTCCTAGACAATCCTTGTTAATTAATTAACCAATTTTCTGCTTTCCCAAGTCCCTATTTCCTTTTGTTTTCTCCTTAGGAATTAGCCCCTATTAATTAGGGAAATTCCTCAATTGGAATTGCACAAGCCATACAATTTGGATGATTATACAACTGATAGTACATTGCACTTGAACTGCAATATCAACTGGGTAACGCTAAGATCTAACATGCATGAATTATTTATGGACGAATTATTAGTTAACGGTTGGGACACATGAAGAAAAACCCCACTGTTAGACCTCGTACTAGTTCCTCCATCAGTTGGAACTAGTTTAACTAGCTTTAACTAAGTTAAACTGAATTAATTAATTACAATTCAAAATAAACTCAATCAGGGATCTTATAAATTAGGAGACACTCTACATGACTCAAGTTAGACCCTCAACTCAATTTAACTAAACCAACTAAGTCAAATTAACGTAGTTAACTCGTACAAGTTGTCTTGTGCTGTGCAATTACAATTTTTCTCCTAATTTAATTCAAGGGAAAATTAAATCAAGCTTCTCTTGTTGCATTTTCAACACTCCCTCTCAACAAGAAAGGGATTATCAGATTCCCCAATCCTACCTCTATGGAACTAAAATTTTCTTCTTGACAGTACCTTAGTCAAGATGTTTATATCATCTTCCTCTGTAGGAATGTACTCTAGCAGCATGATTTTCCTCTGCACACAATCTCATAGATGGTGATACAAAATGTCAATATGCTTGGATCGATCATGAAAAAATGGATTCTCAAAGAGTTTGATACAAATTTTATTATCACAATAAATCATTGTAGGATCCATTTGCTAACCAAATAACCCAACAAGGATCTTCCTCATCCAGATAGCCTCACAAGCGACTTGACTAGAAACCATGTACTATGCTTCTCTTGAACTAAGTGGAACTGATGTTTGCTTCATGTTGTACCAAGAAAATATAACTGAAACTATATTAAAGATTCCCCCTGATGTGATCTTCCTATCTAATGTACTCTCTGCCCAATCTACATGAGTGAAGCCTTGAAGCTTCACTCTGTCTGTCCATCTGTACTAAAGACCAAACTGAGTAGTGCCTTTGAGGTATCTCAACGCATGTTTGGATACCTTCTAATATAGTTTGGTTGGATTAACCATTGCTTGAATTAGTTAGTTAACTTCAAAACACATGTCCAGTCGTGTGGTCACCAAACACATAAGTGAACCCAAAAGATACCTATAAACAACAACCTCCACTACTTCACCCGAAGTAACATCTTCGTTCCTCCAATTTTGTGTTAGAGGTGTTTCCATGGGTTTGCTTCTCTCCATGTGGAACTTCTTCAGTATCTCATTGGCATACTTTCCCTCAGAGACAAACAGTTCCCCAACTCCTTTCCATACTTGCATACCAAGGAAATAATGCATGAGCCCTAGGTCCTTCATCTAGAATTCTCTTGCGAGATACTCTTTGAAATACCTGACCAACTTCTCATCACTTGTTAGAATTGAATCATCAACATATAATATTATAATCAATAATTTACCTTCAACCACAATATGGTAAATGTTTACATCTGCTTCACATTTGGTGAAGCCCAACTTGGTGAAATAGTTGTTGATCTTGGTCTACCAATCACGAGGTGCTTGTTTCATTCCATACAATCATCTCTTAAGTATACACACACGCGACTCTCTATTGAAGGTCTCAAATACTTTTGGCTGCTCAATGTACACCTCTTCCTCAATCACTCCGTTGAGGAAGGTTGTATTCACATCTATACAATGTATCTTCCATCCCATCTATGGTAAAAGTGTTAGAATAGATCTGATTGAAAAGCACCATTTATACTAGAGAAAAGGTGTCCTCGTAGTCAATTCCCTCAACTTGAGAGAACCCCTTTACACTCCCATCTACTGCTTTCTTCACCTTATAGATCCACCTAGAACTTACCACTGACTTATTGTCTAGCCTTGGAACAACTTCGAAATCATTGTTCCTGATAATGGAGTCAGACTCCTCTACCATGGCATCAACCCACATTGGTTATTGCATTGACTCCTTGAATGAGGATGGTTTAGTCTCTACACTCTTGCTCATTAGTTCCATGTAGCTAGTGTTCCAATCTGGTGACCTCTTCTGCTTATGCTATGACGTGTGTGTTCCCATATCCTCTTTAATATCATGTATCAATATGTCAGCTTCTCTGGTGCACTTCCTTCCATATTTGGATGTCTTTGCATGAGTGGGTTCTTCCACTCTCTTCTCCTCTGCATGTGGCTACTCCAAATCATCCTAAGGTTCCTTCTTTGGAGCCAAAAGCTCCTCATATGCATGTAAATGAATCTCACTCTCAAGGAAACATCTCATTGCCTTCTCTTCATCGAGCTTCACATATCTATGAGCAAATGTCCCCCTGTGAGATAGAAAGTACAACCCATAGTTCTGAGGTGTATCAGTGTACCCCACAAATATGGCAAACTCTGTTGTTGGCTCTAAATTTTTCCTTGAATCCTTTCTTGAAAAATCTTCTTCTAGTGTACTCATCCCAAGAATACAATGAGGAATCTTGTTCTACACATATACAACTATGTTGCATGCTTCAACCCACAAGTGCAACATTAGGCCTGGTCATGTAACATCACCCATGCAACTCCCACAATACTTTTTTCTTCCTTTCAGTAACCTCATTATGTTGTGGGCTATGGGGTGTTATTAACTCCTGTTGAATGCCTTCTGATGAACATAAGTTCTTGAACTCATTTGACCCATATTTTCCACTATTGTCACTCCTTAGAGCCTTCATTTCCTGTGAGTGTCTTTCTCAACAAGTGCATTAAATTCACAAAATTTAGAGAACGCATGATCATTCTTTTACATAATAAAATCCAACACTTACATGATACATCATCTACAAATATCACATAATACTTGTGTTTGGTTGTGGAGGTTGTTGAGAAAAGTCCATGCACATCTGAGTGAACTCTTCCAAGGATCACTTGCTTTTGACTGTCCTTATCATGAGAGCTAGATTTCGTGTACTTACCCAGTGGAAACCCTTTGCATGTATCTCTCTGCTCTAGTGCACCCTTGGGAAGTCTTGTATAAATATGTTGTATGATCTTCAAGGATCCATGGTGAAAATCACCAAATCTTCTATGCCATAATTCACCAATGTCTCAGCTCTGTACCTTCTTTGGTTTTTGCTCAATGATGTAAAATCTTCCACATCCAATTTGCAGAGGTTCTTCACTCGAACCCTGATCTACTTCACTTGCCCTGTGGCTATGTGACGAAGGAAATCCTTTCCTTTTCTAAATATCACATCGTAGCCATAGTCTTCCAACAGAGAAACTAAAACTAAATTATTATTCAGACCCAAACATACATGACATCTTTTAATGTGAAAGGAGAACCAAACTTCATCTAAAAAGTAATAGTATCGATACCAGTTGTGTTATACCTTCCACAATCTCCCATCCCGATGTGCATATGGAGGTCCTTCTCCTCCAAGTCACTGAAAAATTATTTGTTGCTGGTCATATGGAATGAGGCTACACTATCTAGATATCACACACTACCCATCACCGATGTCACTATGCATGCAATGAGCATGAAATCCAACTCAAATTATGAAGCAAGATATTCACCTGATGCTCCTCCTAAGGGCTTCTTTCCAATGGACTTGTGTGGACACTTTGTGGCATAGTGTCCCTTTGGATTAGAATTTATTACCTTTCCCTTTCTTTTCATTTCCATCCAAGTCACATTTCTTTGCATCATCATTCTTGTATGAGGTTCCATTTTTGGTGTTTCGCCTTATCTCTTCTCGCACCAAGTCGGACCACAAACGCTCCCACTTTGGTAGATGATCCCTCCAATTTACCTAATCCTCGTAGTTGTGCTAGCTCTTGGGAAGGCCTAAAAGAGTTAGGATGATGAGATCATCTTGAAAAAATATAATACAAATTCTCTCAACCTCATCCAGACATTGGGTGAACCTGATCAAGTACTATGGTATTATGTTTCCCTTCTCCATCCTGATCTTCCGAAGCTTGTCCTTTAGTGCCAGCTTCTTGTGGTCATTGTTGTTCTGAAACAAGTCTATCAATGTTTGCCACATTGCATATGGTGTATCCTTTCCTTGGAGATTTGAGACAAGATGACCTCAAATTCATTCTAGTATGATCCTTCTCATCGTTTCCACATATATCTTCCACTCTGCAAAATATTGAGAATCGATTGTTGGAGGCTTAGGAATATCATTTTTTATGACTTCCTTTATGGCATTGTATTCCAACACTGCCTCCATCCTTTCCTTCCAAGAAATATAATTCGATCTACCCTCAAGGGCATACTTGAGTCTCAATATACAGAATGACATCCTACCGGCTTTGAAGAATGATGCTACAAATTCGATTTCACTTGCAAAGAAAAACTCATATTGTTCTCTTCTGGTGTGATTTCAACTCTCATACCATGTAGAAATTCCTTGTAGATTCCAACTTCTAATTGTAATTAACTAAAACAATAGATGTCAATTTACTGTACTCATCAACGGAAATAATTAATCAATCAATAAAGCAAAAATCATACAAGAGAAATAACTAAATCAACACATTACATAATGATTTCCTGGGGAAATCCACAACTAAAAACCCCTACTATCTATATATTGCATTAGTCAGAAAATATGAGAATATTACAATGGTTTTCTCAAAGCCCAAGTAACTTATCCACTATCTCTATCTGTCTCACAGTTTGCTAGAAAAGCCTTGTCCAATACTTAACCATTTTTTTTATTGCCCAAATCCCTATTTCCTGGCATTGTTTCCTTGGGAATTAACCCCTATTAAGTAGGGAAATTCCTCAGTTGGAATTGTGCAATCCATCATAGCCCTTCCTTTGACTACACGCACCACCTGTACGATCTAGATGAGTATACAACTAATAGTACACTACCCCTGAACTCCAATATCAACTGGGTAACTCTTAGATATGACATGCATGAGTTATCTATGGTGGAATTATCAGTTAAATGGTTGAACACATGAAGCAACACCCCACTGTTAGACCTCCTTCTAGTTCCTCCATTAGTTGGAACTAGTTTAACTAAATTTAACTCAGCTAAACTGAATTAATTGATTACAACTCAAAATAAACTCAACCAGGGCTCCTATAAAGTAGGAGACACTCTACATGACTCAAGTTAGACCCTCAACTCAAATTAATTGAACCAAGTGAAATTAACTTAGTTAACTCGCACAAGTTGTCTTGTGATGTGTAATTACAATTTTCCTCCCAATTTAATTCAGGGGAAAATTAAATCAGGATTTTCTTATTGCATTTTCAACAGAGGTAAAATTTATATCACTAGAAATATATCGATGAGTTGAATGGGATGGTGATGTTGGCTATGATGGTTGAGATATTTGAGAAAAGGATTTTTTTTTAAGCCCATCTCCTTTACATGCCTAAGTTGGGGGTCAAGTTATATCAATAAGTAACACCTCCTACAAATTGAGATCCTCGAGGGGGTGGGAGGGAGCATAATAGAGTTGTATCAAAGAAGAATTTCAACACTAGACCTTTGGGAGAAAGTTGAGGCTCCATTACAAAAGTTAAATAGAGCCTAGGTTTAACACATAGACTGAATGGGCCTTAAACATGAAAGTTACAAATATGTTACAGAGCGATATTTAAACAAAGGTTCAATATTATACCTTTGGAAATAAATTGAGGTCAAATAAATGGATAGATTTTAAAATGTTATTTTAATTTCGAAATGTGTGTTGAATATTATAGTTGTAATTTATTTTGATACTATCCTTAATGAAATCCTATTGTTATAATTTTCTTGTAACTTGCATGTTGACATAGTATTTGATTTTGTGACCAATTGAAAAGCTACATACTTCAGTGAAAATATGTCAAGGTGATGATCAAATATTTTTATTATTTACGATTGATTTAGCTAACAATTTTTATTGTGTAACAACACATAAAAATACACAAATTTACAACAAGGAAATAAAGGATTTAACAACAAAATGGCATAGTGAAACAAGGATAGATGTCAACATAAAAATGAAGAGTACTCAGTTGGGAAGAGGATAGAAGAAAAATATCCCAATTGGATGGACACCGTTAGAAGCTTAAGGGGCGAATTTTGAAGTTATAAGGAAGACAATGAAAGGATTATCAGAGCTCAAGAAAATTAAGTAGAAGTAAATGCAGTAATTTTGTAAATCTCATCATATTTGCAAAGGAAAAAGAAACATATCTAGGAAAGCACAAATTAAAGAAAAATCCATCTAAAATATGGAAACATGGTATATATACTAATAACAGAGAAGGAAATAATTCAACGAAATGCATAAACAGGAATGTGAAGATACAGTGAGAGGATGAACTTCACTCAACACTCCAAAAAGAAGGGAAAATAACCATGATAAATTATCAGGTGTTGCAACTAGGAGGAACCACCAATAAAGGAGGAGTAAGGGAGGTTTAACATTGGAGGATATCAGAAAGAGAAACCCATTACATTTTATGTAGAAATTAAGAACCTTGAAGATGTAGAAACCTGGATATTGTGAATGAAGAAATACTTTATAGTCCATGACTATTCTAAAAATATGGTGGCTCGAGTAGTTTCTTTTATATTGAAGATAAAGTATAGTTTATCATAGGAGGATTTGGGAAATTCCATGGGAATTAGGGAGAAAAAATATCATGGGGAAGCTTTGAGAAATAATTTTGTGAGAAGTACCTATTTGAGGGGTACTATGACAAAAAGGTTAAATAATTCCACAAAAAGAGGTTAACACAACTTACCTCTCATGAGTATACAAATATATTCTTAGAACTCTAGAGGCATGTGCCATACATTAGAGATGAGAGGATGCAGATTCAGAGGTACCTTAGTGGGATACCACAAGCTTACTGAGACATAAATAATTTTGATGAGATAAGAAACTTTGGGGACACCGTCCAAAAGGGTAGTTATTTCTACAATTAGTCCAAGTATATGGCCGAATTTCGAGCATATTAGAAGAAGAGAGATAAGGCTAGTTTCAAGGGAAAATGGTCAAAATCCCCAATTTATGAGGAAGTTGGGAGAAACATGAAGTTAACCACTGTTACTAAGGGTGAGTGTTAGTACAAATTCACTACTACCATTAGAGGTTGTCCTATGAAGCTAGCAACATAAGAGGTTGAGGGGTTCAAGAAAGGGCCTTTTCAGTGTGGACATGTGGAGAGAATCACATATGGAAGGACTGTCCTCACAAATAGAATAATAGAAATAGGTTGTAAAATGTGGAAGAAGCAATAATGGTGAATTATGTGGCTCATAATTTTCGTCGAATTTATACTACACTGGACAACAATCAAGCATACCATTAAGCTTCAATAATTGAGATGGATGTATGGTCATTAACCAATCTGTCTCAATTTTAATTCACTCAAAATCAAATTTCAGCCAAAAAGAAATTGTGGTTGGTCCAACTAGCCACGAGAACCAAAAGACAAGTGATGGACTTAGTGGAATTCTGTGCCATATAAATAAGTGAAATGTCCACCAAAAGCACCCTTTACCTCTTACCTTGGGCTTGTATGATGTTATAATCAACATGGATTCATTAGCGGCTCATAAAACCAAAGTGAATTTCTATATAAATTCACTAGAGTGCCTCAAAAATGAAGGTGAGGAAATGACATTTCAAGGAAATAGGAAGCCCAACACTGTCAGGAAGGTATCAACATTGGATTGTGAAAATATGAAGGAGTGCACCTTATACAAAATCCATGTGACCAATGTGTCAAAGAAAAATAAGGATAAAATGGAATAGCACCTCATGTTATGAGAACTCAATGATTTGTTTCTATAAGAAATACCAAGATTACTACCCAAGAGAGAGATTATTTTTTTCATTCCATTATTTACAAGATGAATACTAGTCTCAAAAGCTCCATATCACATGAATTCATCATATATATTGGAGTTAAAATTATAGCTAAAAGAGATGGTATACAAGGGGTGTATTGGACCCAATGTGTCACCCTAGGGAGCCTAAGCACTATTTGTGAAGAAGAAGGATTGTACACTATGACTATGAATTAACTACTAGTAGCTAAATAAGCTACAATAAAGAACAAGTACCATCTACCTAGAATTGGTGACCTTTTTTATCAACTTTGGGTTATAATCAGACTCACATTAATGATAAATAGATCCACAAGAAAATCTTTAAGACCATATATGGACACTATGAATTTTTGGTGGTGCCATTTGGGCTAATATACACCCTTGCCACATTTATGTGTTTGATGAACAATATCCTTATCCCATATTTGGCACCTGTGTGTTAGTCTTCATGGATGACATATTGGTATACTTGAGAATCAAAGAAGAGCATGGAGATAATTGGAAAGTGGTATTGCAATTTCTAAGAGAGCAAAAGCTTCATGCCAAGCCCAATAAGTGTGGTTTCTTATAATCACAATTTTAGTACTTTGGAAATATCGTATCTAGGGAAGGTGTGGTAGTGAATCCAAAGAATATAAAGGCTATCATGGAGTGGCCCACTCCCAAAAATGTCGCGAAAGTTAGATATTTCATGGGATTGGTTGAATATTACTGGTGGTTCATTCAATATTTTTCAAATATTGGTCATTCAATCACAACTTTATAAAAGAAATGGACAATAAATTTCCAATGGACATTAGTGTGCACAACTAGCTAGGAGAAACTAAAGCATTTTCTCACAAATGCACCTGCTCTGAGAATAGTTGATCCAAAGAAAGATTTCATAGCTTGCATAGATGCTTACAAGAAAGGACTTGGTGGAGTCTTGATGCAAGCCATACATGTGATATATTATGAATTAATAAAACTAAATGAACATGAGAAGAACTATGTCACTCATTGCATCGAGCTTGTTGCAATAGTGCACACACTGAAAATATGGAGGAACTACTTACTTGGGAAGAATTTTTTGTTGATGTTAGTCCATGGAGGGCTATGATATGTTTTTGACCAACCCACGTTAAATACGTGACAAGTTAGATATTTTTCTTTGATCAATGAGTTTGAATTTGACATAAAGCACACTAGGGTAAGGAGAACAAGGTAGCATATGCACTTAGTAGGAATATACAAGTGGCTCACTTGGCAGCCATAAGAACTTCTGAGTTGACATTAACGAAAGGACAAGAGAGGAATCACTACATGATGAGCATCACCAACATGTGAAGGAATGCTTGTATTAGGAACTAGAAGGATCAACGAACAAGTATTACACATTAATTAATGATGGTATGTTGAAGTTCAAGGGTATATGGTATGTGCCTTATAAGTACAACTTGAAGAAGATCATAATCGATGATTTCCAGAAATGACATATTTAGGTCATCCTCGTTATCAAAAAATTATAACATCCATTAAGAAAGTGGATTAGTTTTCGATAATGAATAAGGAAGTTGTTGATTACATTTCCAGGTGCTTGGAATTCCAACAAGTTAAAGCTGAATTGATACACCTAGTTAGATTACTACAACCAATCAAAATTCCTGAGTGGAAGTGGGAAGTCATATATATGGAATTTATCACAATATTTCCAATAAATTCTAAGTAGCTTGATGCCATAATGGTGGTAGTGGACAATATGAATAAGGAAACTCACTTTATAGTTGTCAAGTCCACCCACAAAGAAATTGACATAGATCACATTTTTTGTGAAGTAGATATTTATATTGCATGGCATGCCTAAAAATTTCTTTCTTTTTTTAGGATTCTAAGCTCACTTCAATTTTTTGGAAATCATTGTTTGTTGGTTTTGGAACCTATCTAGCATATATTACAACATATCATGCTCAAATTGATGGAAAAAATGAAAGAATGAGCATAATTTTAGAGGACAAGTTGAGGATGTATGTCATGCATCAGCCAAAGAAGATGGAAGAGTTCCTAATCTTAGTTGCATTTGCATACAACAATGGGTACCAAGAGTCACTGATGTTGAGCCCTTTTGAGGCATTGTATGGAAAAAAAAGGTAACACTCCTAATAGGTAGGATGATCCAGTGAACAAGGTGGTTCTTGGACCTAATATGTTGAAGGAAATGGAATAGGAAGTAATTAATATTAGGAAGAAATTGAACGTAGCCTAGGATAGAAAAAAAAATATACACACATTAGAAGAGAATGCATATGGAGTTTTGAGTGGGATAGCATGTATATATCTACATTAAAGCAAGGAGGCACTCACCAAGAGTGGGGTGTTGTGCTAATTTGGCACTAAAATTTTGTGGACCATTTTAGATTTTGGGAAGAGTGGGACCAATGGAATATAGATTAGCCTTACCACCCATAGTGAACGAACATGATCATTTACACAAGACTTTGCTTTATAAGTATGTGTTGTTATTATCCTGTTTTCATCCACTTAGTTAGCGCACTTGAGTACCTACATTGCTGACATTTTTTCATATGTTTGACCCATGATTTTTCTCAGTTATATGCATCATCGTTCTGAACTAGTGTTTCATAGAGTGATGTTACCCTAATTTCACTTGGAGTCTTTTTAATCCCAATGAATTTCATCATAGATTCACAGTTCTATCCCAACAACGATGGTAGAGGCTCTATGGTTTGATAGTCCCTATGAGATCAGATAAGAGGATCACTTTTGTGAGTTGATGAAGCTTCCTAACTTCTCTCTATCCCAAGCATCAAGATAAATTCTACCTGGGAGGCCTTAAGCCTATTTATACTAGTCATTCCAAAGGGCCAGGCTAGCTTTTAGGGGAGAGAGTTCCAAAACTATAGACATTTTGATATGAGATTCTAAGTCTAGGTCATCAAAGAGCCTTAACTCACTTAGAGGATGAGACCATGCTGCAAGCTTGAGGAGAGGTGCTCATTATTGGAGGTATATTGCCTCGTATTTTATATTCATGATTAATAGCATAATGTTCCCTTCCTATTCTTATGATTTGATCATGCTCTTTCTCTAAACATATTGTTTTTAGGCTGACAAGCCATATGTAACAAGATTTTGTGTGGTTGTTTGTTGGTTTATGTATGTAGGGTTTTGGTTTATGGTAGCGGGGACCAGGATCCTCAAGTAGGAACAAAAATCTCTACATTAGGCCCAAAATACATCATCAACCTTGGAGGGTTCCTAGTATCATCTTGAAATCTCTTTCTTCAATGTGTCATGTGTAGATGTTAAAGATATTTGTTCATATGTGATTTAATTAGGGTTAATATCTATTGATCAGTGTACACACACCATTTTGGGTAGATTATTAGTTGATACATTGGGTTAAAATTAGCTTCATAGCTCAATTAAAATTCTCCTATAACAGAGAATTGGAGACCATTATGGGGATATAGCCCTAGATCTATTAAATCTCTTCTCCTTGTGGATTATTTGGTTTTCTGTTTCCTTTTGTTCCTTCTTTGAGTGAATGAAAATTGTTATGGGTTACTTTTTCTCTGATTGACTTTAGATGTTTCTTGATCTCACTTAGATATCTCCTTTTAGGTAATATTTTCTCATTATTGTGGGCTTGCAACAACTAATTAACAGAAAATAGCTATTTTCGTAGGGTTTTGGTTCTCCTCCCTACAAATATCTTCACACTATTGCTAACTATGTCCCAATGGAGATACTCTAAATTTTGGTTTTTTGAGGGTTTATCCTACAAGACTTGGTCTAAAAATTTAGATATATGTTTAGCCTAGTTTTCTTAGTATAGATTTGTTCTTGTTCTATTTCATATATGAGTTCACGTGTTAGATTTTCCTTATTTTCAGTCATAAGGCTTGTAGTCAAATCTATGTTGCTTGGATTTCACTTTTGATTATTTTTGTATGTTATGAGCCTTCTAGATTTGCATATTACTATCATGAGTAGCTCATCTTCACCTCAAATATGACCTTATTCCTTCATTCAGAGATTGATCTATTCATTAACCAATATTTAGGGTTTCCTCCAAGATTTTTTGTCCTTGGTCATGGGGCTTTTATCCTCAAGGCTTAGATCTCTCTTTTCAGATTTGTCTCACTTCTTTGTCTATTGTCCAGATCCAATTCTTGTGCTTTATTTTGATTGAATTTGGTGGTTCTATTGTCTTTAATTTGTTGTGGATGTGAAAATATTTAGTAGAAAGTTTTGTTTGAGTGTTTCTGATCTATTCTCGTTATTAGATTTGAAATATTTTGTTCTCTCCCATTCCTTAGTTTCTCCTTGAGTTAAGTTTTTGTTTTTTTTTAACCATTGTAGATCATTTTTTTCTTACACATTGAGCTAAAACCCTTATTGGATTTGCATCATCTATTTTCTCTTCGTTAGCTTTCTTTTGATTTCTTTTCAACTATGTTGTTTGTAAAATCCCAAGTCTAGAGCTTTAGAGTGTATTATCTTCTTGCTTGGCAGTGTTTCACTCTTTATTTGAGTGATTTTCTTGGGTTGTTTTCTTGGGTCTTCTTTGCTATAAAATTCGTCAATTTCATAAAATTTATTGAGTGTGTTTTAAGATGTTATTTTCACTTTGAAAAGGAAAATATTCTTTACCCTCCTGTAGTTATTTTTCATCGAATTGAAAAGAAAAAAATTCCATTGTCATATAATTGCATTAGGGTGTTCCTTGTAGGTTTTAACCTTGTACAAAAATTACCTGCATACAAATTCTAGAAAACAGAAAATAAACAATGAGCATAAAACATAAAACATATATACACAGAGATTTTCCCTTGGATCCCAAAATTGGGACTACCAGATTGATTTTTGTTATGTTCATTTCAATGTTACAATACATATATATACGTGTCGAAGCATCCATAAACCACAATCCATTAACACTGGATTAAAACATAATTGTAGTTACCTTGACCGGATCTAAAAAATAACATGGACAAAAACCATCATGCCCAAAACCATATGTGAAATCTATGTACAAAACGATAGGTAGGTCAACCCACCTAATATAGGGTCCAAAAAACATTTCCCCCTTGTATACCCCCTAATAAGGGGCACAACCACTCCCTGACAGTGTGCAACACAACATACAGGGGAGGCTTCAGCCCCCCCACGCGTGGGGTAGTTGTGGAAAGAATATAACACAACTCAACATTCTCCCACTTGTTGTTTTATTTCCACATGAGAGCTTAGTCATTGATCCACCCTTGCAATGCACATTCTTTCTCTACACCAAGAGAAATTCTCAATGCTCACAGACTTTGTCAATGCATACGTAGTATTCTTCAAAGTGTCCACCTTTACCAGCAACACTTTTTTGTCCTCAACCATATCCCTCACAAAGTGATACTGAACATTAATATTCTTTGTCTTTGAATGATTAGCAGGGTTCTTTGCCAAGAAAATTGCACTTTGGATGTCATAGTCTATCCTTATAGCTCGATGTAATAACTTCGCACTTGAACACAATCTCTACAACAAAATTGTTTCCTTGATTTCATGAGTGGCTTCCATGTATTCTTCCTTTGTAGTTGAAAGTGCCACTACAAACTATCGCTTACTCATCCAACTGAATACACCTCCAAATAGGCTAAACGTATAGCCACTTGTAGATATTCTATGATCCAGATCTCCAACCCAGTCCGCATCAACAAATCCATAGATGTCCAGAACACTATCCAATCCTAGTCTTCCTTGGTAGCACAAACCATAATCACTAGTACCATGCAAATACATGAAAACCCACTTCACTGTTGTCTAATTATCCTTCCCTGGTTTTGACATAAACTTGCTCAATACTCCCACTGCATGTGCATTGTCTAGTCTAGTATAGACCATTGCATATATCAGGCCATTGACTACACCTTCATATGGAACATGGGACATGTCCTCTTCCTCTTCTTGTGTCTTGGGACACTATTCAGGAGATAACTTTACACCTACATGAATAGGAACATTCACCAGTTTATTATCCTACATAATAAACCTTTGTAGTATTATCTCGACATACTTCCTTTGGTTTAACCAGAGCTTCCTCTTTGCTCGATCTCATTTAATTTCCATGCCCAAAATATAGTTTGCAACACCAATATGTTTCATGTCGATTTTGTAGGAAAATTGGGTCTTCAAATCCTAGATAATTTCTTTTTCATTTCCAACCAGCAACATATCATCCACATACAAGACCAGATAAATAACATGGTCACCAATTAATTTAAAATACACACAGTGATCTGCTTTGTTTCTAGTGAAGCCAAGTCCCCATATAAATGTATCAAATTTCTGATACCACATCTTCGATGACTGTTTTAACCTATACAAAGACTTATTTAACTTGCATACCAGTTCTTTCTTACCCTTCACCACAAAGCCTTCAGGTTGCTTCATGTAGATGTCTTCTTCTAGATCCCTGTGAAGAAATGATGTCTTCACATACATCTTCTCTACGTCAAAATCAAAAGCAACATCAACAGATAAAAGTAATCTAATAGAAGCTACCTTGGCAACAGGAGAAAAAATATCACCAAAATCAATTCCCAACACCTGGGAATAACCTTTTGCTACCAACCGAGCTTTGTATTTCTCCACCTTTTCTTCTGGATCCATCTTCTTCTTGAACACCCATTTTCTTCCAATGGTTTTCCTTCCAGCCATAAACTCCACCAGATCCCAAGCCTCACTTTTATGCAAAGATGTTATTTCATCAACCATGGCCTCTTTCTAGAGTTTTCTATCCTTTGAATCTACTGCTTCTCTCATAGTTCTAGGATCATCATCAGTAATAGATAAAGAAAAATTTGACCAGAAAGCAGATGGACTATACCTTTCTAGCTGTCTTCCTTCTCAAATTAGTCTTCTCATAGCCGGAGTTTGTGGCTCTTCATCTTCTGATTCCTATTCTGCTGTAGAGCCTAATTCTTCCTCCTTTAGCTCAAACTCTATCTTCTTAGGTTCCTTTGGTGGGACTTCATGTTTAATAACATTTTTCACCTCTCTAAACACCACATCTCGGTTGTACACAACCTTCCTTGTTTTTGGGTTCCAAAGCTTATAACCTTTTAAACCATCCTTATACACAATAAAGATGCACTTTTCAGATTTACTAGCCAACTTTGTTCTTTTCTCCTTTGGAACATGTACATATGCATCACATCCAAATGCCCTCAGATGTGAAAGTGAAGGTTTCTTACTAGTCCATACCTCTTGTGGAGTCTTATCCTCCAACGCTGATGAAGGTGATCTATTGATCAGGTAACATGCAATCTCCATCACCTCTGTCGAGAATTCATGTCCTAACTGGACACCACTGAGAATGATTCTTTCCATTTCCATCAATGTATTGTTCATTCTTTTTGCAACTCCATTTTTCTCAAGTGTGTATGGAGTAGTCTTCTACCATGCCATACCATACTTCTTACAAAACTCTTCAAATTCCTTCTTGAAAAACTCTCCGCCGTTATCTCTCTTCAACACATTTATCTTCTTCTCTGTATGGTTTTCCACCAGAGCCTTAAATTATTTAAACCTGTCAAAGACTTCAGATTTCTTCCTAAGGAAATATATCCATGTATTCCTTGAGAAGTCATCTATAAATGATACATACTACACAAAATTTCCCACTGATGGAACTAAGACAGGTCCAAACACATCACTGTGCACAAGCTCTAATATATGTTTCACCCTCTTACCACCAAAGGGAAAATTCACCTGATTCTACTTCCCATATACACAATTTTCATAGAAATCAAAATCCAGAGAGCTATTATACATACCTTCTACCATAGCATTACCATGAAGTATTCGAAGGCCCTTCTCTCCAATATGTCCAAGCCTTTAATTCCATAGCATGGTCTTTTCTCTAAAAGGCCCCTAGATTTTCTGATCCACTTTTAGGAACCACAGAACTGTTGCACCCATCAATAACAATGATACCTTGAAGCTTGTACAAAGTTCCAATCTGAACTCCCCGCATCAATACTAGTTCTCCCCAAACCATCTTGCAGGTAGCTTTCTCAAACATTGTTTTTACACCTGTATCATCGATCTTGCTTACATAAATCATATTTTTTGCCAATGCAGGAATATGCAGAACACCTAGAAGTGTTCTAATCCTTCCACCTTGAAACATCAACTTGAATTTTCTATGACCAACGATTCTAGCCTTCCTTCCATTCCTAAGAACACATCACCACCATCATATTTCTCATACTTGCAGAATCACTCTCGATGGGGAGTGACGTGAAAGGATGCACTTGAGTCAATCAACCATGCCTCATGATCTACATGTGTACTTGAGAAGAAGACAAGTACACATCCCCACCTTCACCTGAGGTGCTTTTCACCTCTGCAGAAGGAGCATCATCGGGTCCCTTTCCTTTCTCAGGAGCTTTAGATTTATAGTCCCTTTGAAGTGCCCTTCCATTCTACATTTCTAGCACACCTTTACAGATTTTCCTGGAGATTTATATCTCCTTTTAGATTTATATCTCCCACTCGAGGACTTATTTTTCTTTATGTTTTGGGGCCATCCTCGTACAGACAAGTCATCACCATTTTGGCCCTCCATATTTTTCCATCTCATCTCCTCCAACAACAAGGATGAGACTATTTCATCAAACTACAAGGTAGCTGCATTGCTACCTATTTCAACAACCAGACTATCCCACGAATCTAGTAGAGAACATAAAGAACTGTTGCACTTATATTTATATGAAATTTTAATATCAACAGATAATAAATGCCTTAACATAGTATTAAATGCATTCAGATGCTCTGTCACCAAGTCTGGATCTTTCATCCTCAGGTTATACAACTTTTTCCGTAGGAACAGTTTATTCATCAAAGAATTAGGTTGGTACAAAGTCCTTAAATTGTTCCACAAATATTTAATCGAAGCTTCCCCTAATACATTTAGCAATATTGAATCTAAGATGTACAATCGTATTTTTCTCTTTTCCTTTCGATGCAAATTCACCCAGTCTTTAGCTGACATTGTTGTTGGTTTAGTACCCAGATCTATTGCGATCCACTGATCTTTATCTACCACTAGATCCTCCATATTGAGTTTCCACAACTCAAAACTCTGAACATTAAATTTATCGATCTCTATCTTTCCACTACTCACCATCTTCTTTCTCCAGAAGAATCAATCTCGCAGATCTCCCATTGAACGGGGTCTACCACAGGCCCAAGAAAAAATCACTAAGTAGCAAAGGTATCCCCTTGAAGCCAAAACAACTTCGATACAAAATGTAGGTTTTAACCCTGTAAAAAAATTACCTGCATACGAATTGTAAAAAATAGAAAATAAACAATGGCGAGAGCACAAAACATAAAACATATATACACACATATTTTCCCCTAGATCCGAAAACCAGGTTTACTGGATTAATTTTTCATTATCTTCCTTTCAATGTTACAATACATAACTATACATGTTGAAACATCCATAAACCCCAATCCATTAACACTCAATTAGAACATAATCGTAGTTCCCTTGACCGGATCTACAAAATACCATGGAGAGAAAACCATCATGCCCAAAACCATGTGTGAAATCCATGCAGAAAACCATAAGTAGTTCTAGCCACCTAATATAGGGTCCAAAAAAAATCCCCGAGGGTGCTACCTCGGACCCTATGCAAGGGGGCTACCCCACTGCATACCTGCCGACAACACCTGACACAACATACAGGAGGGGATATCATCCCCCCTGTGGGCCCCTCATGTGTGGGTTAGTCATGGAAAGAATACAACAATAGTCTATTCACACCATATCAATTTCACATGGTTACCCTATTGAGTAAACAAAAACCCTTTAAAATTAACGCTATAATGAAATTTATTCGACTCATATTTTGCTTTCACTAGTATCACACCAACATTAGTCTAGGCTAGGGTTTTGGAATAGGAGTGGGAGGTTAAATGCTCCAAGACTACAAAATAGATTTATCATCTTGTCATAGGGAGGGAAAATCCACTTTTAGTGATAAGGGCTGGGAAGCCCTTCTAACACAAGGATCGATCATGAGGTCACACTTGAAGTTAGCAGAGTGCCATGAACTACTTCGATAGATTTGGTGGTGTGAATTGAAAGATTTGCACATATTGTAAAAAAAGTTATTAGCATATTTTCTATAGTACTTGGGGAACACTTGAGAGGAGTACACCTCAGTTTGAGGGATCTCTCATGGGGGTTTTAGACTTTTTTTCCTACCCTTGCATGTGAATTTGATTAATGAATATATCCCTAGGATGTTTTGTTATTAATGGTAGCCTTATTAGCTATTCTTTAGGATATTTTACATAGGGTGATGGGGAGGGGTTCATCCTCTTTTTACCAAGGGTGGATTTCAAGAAAACTCATTTGATCCTCCTGGAGGGTACCCAAAACTAATAATGGTACTTGGAACAAGTTTAAAAATGTCGTTAAGTAGGTACTTGTTATAGTTGTCCCAACCACATATTCATTGTAAACCTATAACTTGATCAAGTAGGCTCTGGTAGAGAGAAGATCCCTTCTCTATCTCTTTGGTTTGTGTGTGCTTACCTCTAGAGTTTATTTTATAGTGTGTTGTTTGGTTTGAGTCCTAGTTTGGCCATAGGTGTGTCTTGAATATCTTAATTGGATAATAAACATATATTCATTATCGTTGAATTCAATAATTGATATTCATAGGTCGTTAGGCATTTCTTCTAAAGAGGAGGGTCCACCACCACATAGACATAGGTTAATTATGGTATAAGAATTCTTAGGCCATACTCATGTTGGGGGGCGTAAGCTTGGTCATAGGAAGGAAAATTATTTTACTATTGAAGTAATCAAAAAATGTCCTTTTCCAAACTTAAATCCACCCTTGCCTAACTATCTTGGCTATTTTCTAATGCAGTTGAATCTTGACAGTAGTGAACCTTTTTATGCATGTGTTCCTTACATGGCTAGTGAAGGAACTTGTTTTTATATGGAGGGAGTAGGTCCCAGTTTACCTTATGTATTGATAGTCTTTGTTGTTGTGTCATCCTTAACACCACTTAGTGTGGTGGGATCTATACCTACTTCCACACCTACCACATATTTTTGGGAAATTCCACCAGTTTTCTTTATGACCTTGTCACATTTTCCACCCTTTTCTATGTCTATGTCATCCTCTAACTTCACATTTGGAG
Organism: Pinus tabuliformis; assembly: GCA_031772625.1. Lineage (NCBI taxonomy): Eukaryota > Viridiplantae > Streptophyta > Pinopsida > Pinales > Pinaceae > Pinus > Pinus tabuliformis. The sequence goes on from CM062819.1 coordinate 1,157,773,994, forward strand.
TAGATTCAATTTATAGTCAATCCATGGGAGCTAGGATATTTACTCCTAATGCATCTTAAACTACAATTCCTAACTTGAGCACAAACATTTTTAATTCAGGGAACATGATGTGGGGATCGTTCATTGCCTCTAATCATCTTGGGGTAACTTCAGTTATGGTAGTACTTCTCAACCTTGGTTAGGTTTTATGTTTGGAGGGACATCTTACTCCCGAGGTTCCTTTTTCTCTTGGGGGATAGTATACTTGGGGGCCTTGTCCCTATTACTACCACAATTCCTATCAGCTCCTATGCCTATGAAGATGCTTCTGCACATGGAGGCCATTATTCAGGTGATGGGTACAATCCTATTGGTAGTCAAGCCTTTATGGTTCCTTTTCGCTCCATGGGAATTTATATTGGGGGGAATAGTCCTTACATCTCATCTCTTGGGATGTGATATCAGTATTTCAAGATGAACTATAACCTTGATTAAAGTATTCTCGTTTTAAGTATGGTATGGGGGGACCTTATGGTCCATTTGGGGTTATGACCTTTATGATCCATTTGGTTAATTAAAAATTCCTTTTCTTACACCTCTCAATTTAGTTGATTTGGATAAAATAACTAATGACCCCATCCATCACATCCTAGGTGGCTTCCTATGCTAGTAAAGGTACCTTCAGATGTTCCTAAGTTTGAATGGAAACCTCAGGAGAATCCTTCTACATACATCACCATATCTCATTGATGGTGCTCATCTAATTCTTTGGAGGATTATTACTTGAAGTTACAACTCTTCCAACGAACCCTAATAGGGGATTCCACAAAATGGTATATTTAACTCAATCGAGCATCCTATAGTGACTCTGCTTCCTTGGTTCAAACGTTACTGAATATGTTTTGGTTACCCACTAGATAGGATGTTGGGACAAAGATTTTTCCCCATTTTGAACAATATGACACTAGAGGTAATTTCAGGCTAAAAGTGTCCATCAAATTTTCATGTATGAAATATGTAAAGAAATCAAAATCCTTTAAATTTAAAAATAGGTACATGTAAATATTTTGGAGAGAAAATTAAAAAAAACTAAGTTTTTTTAAATTGTATTCTTGGATTATCTCCTTATAGGTTAACTCAAATTTTAGGTGTAGACACTTGTTGTATGTGGAAGTAAATTCCACATCCAACGAGTACCTATTACGCATACTTTTTAGAAGACCCACATTGATAAAAATTGGAGATACATTAAAAAAAATATTCAATATGTTTTTTTAATGTCTCTTCAATTTTTATCAATGTGGCTCTTCTTATAAGTATGCATAATGGGTACTCATTGGATGTGGAATTTAATTTCGCATCCAACAAGTATCTATACTTGGAATTTGAGTAAACCTATAAGGAGATAAGCCATTAATACAATAAAAAGAGCAGTTTTCTTTTCCCTCCAAAATTCATAACTCTTGTTTTATTATTTTAACTATTAGTTTATTATATTTACTTTAGGGGCCACTTTTAGGCTGAAATTTCCTCTAATCCACCACGCATATCTTTGATCATATCCATGAGTGATTTAGACGCAAGAGGTTAGTATGAGCAAGGCTCCTTGACGATGTTCTTAAAGATTGGTTCAATTGATTCCTTCGCCCACATATTTCCATAGATGTTTCTATGATTGGGGAAGTTACTAAGGAGAAGGCCATAATACGTGCTAAACATATTAATTTGATTTAGTCTCTGTCAAGTACATTATGTGACATTCTTCCGAATTATTCTTACCCTTCAATAGAGCCATAATGAACCAAGCTAGGACCACACTTTGATGGAGTAATTGGTTCCATTTCCTCTAATACTATGATCCAACTACCTACTTCACTATGAAAAATTATGGTCACTTCTCAAGCCCCAACAAGTTCCCCTAGCTCTCAACAAGCACCCTCTTATTTTGAGAAGTTTTCTAGGGTTATTACAGTTAAGTCCACAATTCCTAATAATTCTCATCACTGTGGCAGGAAAAAGAATAAAGGAATAAGTAAAAGAAAAAAAATGATTGGGGGAACAAAAAGAACAAACCTACTATGGGTGGGGACAATAATTAGAATCATTGAAAGATTGATTTTCTTTGGAAGACTTTTTCAGGATAACACTTAACTCACGAGTGCCTACATATGGATGAAATTAAATGTTTCCTTGAACCATCGACCACTACATAATAGCCAACCATATTGACTCATCCAATCCTTACTTAGCCACAATAATAGATGATTACACGAGATGCTAAATATTTTGCAAGGGGGAAATGGGGGTCTATAATTGTATCCTACTAGAACTAATGCACCTACCTTATGTGTCATGAAGAGGTTAGTGTGACTATGCAAGAAAAATCCTATGACCCTCCTGTGTCGAGTTCTAGTTTTAAGGACTCGATCACCCCTACTAGTTCTCCTAGATATCTTATGTTAGAAAATCCTATAGAACTAGTATATTACCACACTAAGGGTGTTATCTAGAAGTTAACACACAATCCCAATTATTGCATTGCACGAAACTATAGTATTATTAAGGACCTTTCCGAAGAACCATGTGCCATGTCTCCCCTGGACGTTTTATAGAGCTGTCCTCAACAACATAAAGCCTTGTTGATTGCTAACAGAGGGGTCAATCCCTCAAAGTCTAGTATGGTTAGCTTTGATTTTGATGCTCCTCATTATAGACTCTCCCATCAACATTTTCCTTTCATATATTGGTGTATATTTTTAATCACGATGTATATCACATTTTGTTGGATGAAGGGTATTCTACTTGTGTTATGTCAACATCATGCTAGAAATCTCTTGTGTCTCTAGAACTTTCTAAGTCTACTACCTCTATACAAGCCTTTTATGGACAACATTTTGTGCCTCAGGGTGTTCTTACAAATTTTTCCATTGAGCTAGGGGACAAGAATTCTTATGTTGATGTTGAGGTTATAGATGCTCCTATATATTATAATTTTCTCCTTGGTCGTAGATGGTTTTATGCCATGTGTGTTGTTATTTCTTCAGTGTTTCTTATGCTTCACTTTCTCCATGAAGGCAAGATTGTCACAATTGATTAACTAGATTATTGCATATTGTCAACCAAATCTATCACCACGGGAAATACTATACCATTAATTGGAGATAACCCTATCATCTATGAGAGTTTTGGGGAAAGATTATTCACAAATCCATATTTTATTAGATTTTTTCCTTTACCCCCACCAAACATTCCTTCATATTCTACCATTGATCCTGTGCACAAGATCTCTTTCATCACCTATGGACCACATAGGTCTTCTGACCCTTGGGTGGTGCCTCTTGCTTTGGATATTGACCCATTTGGTGAGAAAATTCCCTTAAGTCTAGTTGAGATTTCTAATCAATTCATCTAGATGATGTATTAGTCTAATGAGGTAAGTTACACATCTTGTGAACCGCTTGAACATTACCATATTCCCACATGGGAAGTTGACCATCCTCTTTCTAGAGACTTTCATGACATATCGCTTCCTTCTAATGAAGTTATTACAGAAGTCATGTTAGTCTCTAATCATCCCTCTAGGGGTATTCATCATATATATTATTTTCTCCCTCAGGTAGAATATGTAGATTAGTTAACTAAAACCCTAGTTTCCTCTAGAAACATTGATTATTTCCATTCCCCTGCTTTAGTTCTCACTATTTCTCCCAAAGGGGGATTTGGAAAATATTTTTGTAACTATTGATATTAATATTTCCCTGAAGCCAAGTGTCATGGAAAATATCTTGATTTGGGAATATTGTAATCCTCAAGAAACTAAAATGTATACTACCCTTTTCAATTAACTTCACGATGTTTTCACTTCATCTTATGAAGTGATGACTGTCATCAGTCCCAAGATTGTCCAACATGAGATTAAAACTTATCTAGGAGCTAAAATTGTTCAGTAAAAGATCTGGCCGATAATCCCCATGATGGTAGCAGCTATTAAAGAAGAGGTTCAGAATTTGTTAGATGTTGGTTTTATATTATCCGATACCATTGACAAAATGGGTTTCTAATCATGTTCTGGTCACTAATAAATAAGTGATGATTAGAGTTTCTATGGACTATAAAGACTTGAATCTGGACCATCCTATGGATAACTATTGCACACAATTTATCAACCAAAGTCTTAACAAATGTGCTAAAAACCCTATCTTCTTATTTATGGATGTTTCTTTTCTATAACGAAATCCAATCAAACCAAAATTTTAGCACAAGACCACTTTTAATTGCCCTTGGGGAACATTTGCATACCGTAAATTGCATTTTGGTCTTGAAAGTGTTGGTGCTACTTTCTAGTGGCCCATATCTTATTCCTTTCACAATATCAAACACATAATTAAAGTCTATCTTGAAAACCCTACTACTCGATCTTTACTTCATGAGGATCATCCTGCACATCTTAAAGAGGTATTTATCCAATGTCGTTACTGTAAAATCTAGCTAAGCCCCAATAAATGCATATTTTATGTTTGATCTGGTAGATTTCTAGCTTCATCATTTCCAAGGAAGGGATTCATGTTCATCCCTCTATGGTCGAGGCTATTCTCAACTTACCTCCTCCACACATGATTCTCCAACTTCAAGATCTTCAGGGAAAGGATAATTTCTTGCATAGGTTCATTTCGAATGATGCTCATATTACTTAAGGTTTTATGCATATATTGAAAAAGGAGTACCTTTTGTATGGGATGACCAACCCTAATGATTATTTGATTCTTTGAATCATGCTTCTTTATTCATGTCGTTATTGGGTCCTCTTGATTTCAACTATGAATTTCTATTATATCTAACAACCTATAACTACACCATAGGTATGGTTCTCATCCAAGAGAATGAGAGACAAAACAAATGTCTTATCTACTATCTAAGGAAGGGTCTTCTTGGTCACTATTTTTGTTACTCCCATGTTGAGAAGTTGGTTTTGGCAACTGTTGTTGTTGTCCAATGATTATGACATTATATACTCTTGCAAAAGACCACACTAATCAATAAATCCAACCCCATTGAACACATACTTAGCCATAAAATAATTGGGAGAAAATACTCCAATTGAATTTTTATACTTGAGGAGTTTTATTTGGAGTTTGTAGTTTCTAAGACAAATAAATTCCTGGGTATTTGTAGAGTTACTTTCTGAGTTACCCTCAATTGATGAAGAAGTCATGTCTGAGGATGCACTCCTTGATGAGTCCTTATTCCTCATTATTTCATTTTATCCTTGGTATGGGGATGTCCTAAGATATCTCCAGGTTCAACATTTTTTTCCTGAGTTGTCTCATGATGAGTGTCAGCATGTTTGCCACCAGTCTAGGAATTATGTTATTATTTCTAATACCCTTTAACATTGTGTATTCGATGCAATAATATGTCAATGTCTCACTCATTATGAGGCTTATCATGTTATGAATTATTTTCCTATGTGCTAGATATTTTTGGTCTTCAATCTTCAAAGATGTTATCACTTCTATCCAAAAATGTTATCCCTTTTAAGTCTTCTCTTGGAAAATGTGTGCTTTCCTTACTCCTTTACATATTGTGGTAGTTTTTGTCACTTTTTCTTAGTGGGGCATTGAATTTATGTAGTTTAAACCACCATCAAATTGTGGTCATCACTACATCATCATCACTGTTGAATACTTCACTAAGTGGGATGAGGTTATGCCTACTTTTTCCAATGATGTTCCACAACTGCCCTAGTTCTATTTAACCATATCATTACTAGGCTTGGTGTGCCCAAACAAATTTTCAATGATTACAATGCACATTTTCAAAACTATATGATGCAGAAATTAGTTGCTATGTTGGGGCTTCATAACAAATTGTCAACCCCTTATTATCCTCAAGTGAACAAATAAGTAGAGGCTATTAATAGTGTCTTGAAAACTATGTTACATCATATGATAGATAACCATAAGTCAAATTGGAACCTTATGCTCTTTTCTTCACTTTGGTGATATAGAATGTTGGTCGAGTCCACTATATGCTTTAGTCCTTTTCAACTTGTTTATGGAGTGGAGGTTTTTCTTCTTATAAAGTGTGAAATTCCATCCTTACAACTAGCTATTGAACTTATCCTTGCCACTTCTTTCAAAGAAGAAATATTGTTACACCTAACTCATCTTGATGAACAACTTTATGTTGCAATCACTAATGAAACTCATAAGAAACACATTAAGGCCTAATATGATAAGTCAGTTCGACCTTGTTTCATTTTATAGGGTGACATATTTTTGGTCTATGATTTAGTTGATTATGATAGGAATTGACTGTCAAAGCCATGTAATGGGCTCTATCTCAAATGATATTATGCCTAACCTTTCTGTCTGATGTCCTATACTTAATGCACATGGGTGTGAGAGTGATATTTTTATCTTCTGTTTTGATTACATGTTGATGGTTTCATGAGTGATTCATGTGTGTGGTATTCGATTAATAGATGTCAAGTTCCATGTTGATTAATATAGGTTTTGTAGATGGTGCAAGTCATTACACTCAGAATGTATCTTTCATTTCTTGTTTTATAGGTTTCCCCACCGATGAGCTTCTGAGTTCAAGGGGTATTTATCATCGCCTGGTCACCAACAATGTGGTTGAATATACTATTGTCATTGATTTCTTAACTGATGCTACTTCCCTTGACATCCGCCACTGGTTGTCCAACTTTTGTCCTAACTTGAAGTTTCTCAGAGCAATCAGGTTTATTTTGTGAGGAATCCTATGTTACTTCAATACTATTTAAGTCTATGTATCTTGGAACAATAATTTGATTATATTGTATACTCACCTATTCATAGAGCCTCTAATGTGCTTGCTGATTCACTTTCTAATTATGTCTTAAATTGGCATTTTTCACATTAATATTTTATAAAAATGCACATGAATGAAATATTACAAAAGTACACATCATTTGAAACAAACACCATAGAATACGTCACCTTTTATTATATCATAGTACAATTTTACATCCAAGATTGGGTACATAGTTAAAAATAATGCATCTAATTCCTAGGCTATATTGTATCATACATACGCAGACATATAAAAACTATAAGAGTGATGTTATTCCAAATTATTCATGCTCATGCTAATGGAACACAACACACCACAAACAATTCGACATAGGAGGCTATGATGAAGAGGAGGAGTGTACCCCAATGGTGTGCCTTTGTAGGTGTCAATGCACATCATCCATATGCATAAGTGGTACTTCCAATGTTTATCCCTCAACATTGCAGGTGAATTCTTTTAGCTCATGGGACTCCTCTCCGTCCTCCTCTTTCTTGACTAGTTCGTGAATTGCTTGGGGTGAATAGCCAGGGGCGGTGTGCTTCTTCCATGTATGGATATAGTACCAATTAAAAGTTATTAACTCTATAACCATGTTTAGAAATACAAAAATAATATATAATATTCAAAAATCCCAAAACATGAAAAAGTTCAAAAAAAAAACATTTCTTATCAAGGATACTCCATTGTGTCCCGGGGTGTAGGACTAGGTCAGTGTCTCCTAAAAAACCAACTCCATCATAGGCATAATCATCCATATATAAAGATAGATTCCTCTACCAATAGGAGTATGTGGAGGTGAACGAATTCCCACCGTGGACTTGTTCCTTCCTTGTCATCAATGTGGTCCATTTACTCATCCAAGGCTCCATAGGTGGTGTATCAAGATCATATTCCACTATGGGCAAAACATAGACAAGATCCACTCTAGAAATAATCACACTACAATACTCCCATATCTAAATATTCTTTTTCTTCCTCTTATTTCCCAAGTAACCTTCTCTTTGGGGTGCACCAACATGATCTCCCACTAGTTAAATAGGGTGGGTTCCAAACATATCACACCAAGGTCCATTTGTACTTTTGTTGTTGCAGGGAGCGTGATCGATCCACATAAATGTGTGATAGTGAGAAATATGGTTATGAAGGTTTGTGTTGCATTTAAATATGCAAGGATCTATTTCTCTATGATTTCAGGCCCAACTAAGATCCCCAGATAGTAAACTATAATGGCCAATACAATCTAATAATGACCCCCAATCTAGATGGTCATGCATGTAGAAAGCAGTCTGATCTATGCTATAAAGATAAGACATCACACCTGGAATCCTCAAATGTTGGGGAAGAGTTTTTAGTTCAATGTATATTTTACGCTTCACTCAAGTGATCCAACACATCTTCCCCAAATCTCTATCCTTGTACACAACCACAACTAAACAAGGACAAAAGTTGATCTTCCTTAGAAGAGTGCCATATCAAAGCAATAGATACGATCATATAACATATTGAACACAAATTCATGTAAGGAAGGGAACGCAGATTTTTATTAACCATATCAATGGAATTAAATCAAATGTATACCTTGAAAAAATAAGATCCTCTCCTCCAACTGGCAATATGGTCCCCTCTCCCACGACAGTAGAGCTCCCATGCTATAGTTTGGATACTCTCCCCTTGCCCCCTTTCCTCTTGGTGAGATTATATGGGCTCATTCTATCCTCCAAGAGAATGTATCTAGACACCTAGGAGCTGTAGAAGTTAGGAAAATTCTACAATAATCAACCCCTAGCTAACTCATACACAAGTGGGTCAAGTTGATCTCCTTGGGAATGACAAACTCTAGAAAGACTTTTCATAATTATGAGTTTTTTCTCAATTATCTCAATTATGAAATAATTATAATATTTTGGAAAAATAATTATGAGAAATTTCTCAATTATGTAATTTCACCCATTTTTCATGGGATAAATCTCACATAAGTAAAAGAAAAGCTGAAAAGGGATGCATTTAAGCCAAACAATTGAGGTAAGTTGATGTTGGGTTTATCTCACTGTAATGGAGTGGAAAATAGGGTTATAAGAGATGCCCCCCAATGCATGAGGTTAGAAGAGAAGCTAATGGCTGAAATGCATTACGATAATATTGAATGCTCAAAATGGGAGGAAGGATCCCAGACGACAAAGCTAGATTGAAGGAAGTCAAGTGCTAAAGTCTCAACTCTGCTTATAACATCCCTGAGGTGGGCATACCCATGCTCAGTCAAAAGAATATACTGAACATGGCCACCAAAACATACATTGCGGATCCATGAGATGAAATGATAGAACATGGCCACAAAGACATACATAGCGGATCCATGTGACTCAACAGATAGAGCATAGCCACCAGAAAATACAATGTGGATCTATGTCACAATATAAATCAGTAGGTCTATGGATGCATGATAGAGAAAGAAGTGTCTGAAGACAATCCTCAAATTACATAAGAGATACATAACTCCAACGCTACCTGGGAAGGATGCCATATAAGAGTGAGATGTCCCTAACCAAGGTCTTCGTCATAACTTGGATGGTACGAATCTACATCATGAGAATATATGAGCTGAAGTCAAACATGGTAGAAACCACCAAATTACTAGCCAATGAGGTAAACCAATAACAGACATTAGGGAATCCACCAATGAGGAAAATAATATTGGAAAATGGACCCCAAGGTACCTATTACAATCTACTAAATGTGAATAGATGAGTTGATGTCGAACACTAGTGAACTCGATCAATCAAGAGCCAATGATGTAAACCCTTTTCGATCATGAGGAAGCTTGCCACTGATCAAGGTTCCTAGATCAAGTTCCTAGATAATGAGTTGAAGTCGACAGATGAAGATCCATCAAAGGAGGGCCTTAATGTGTCCACCATCAATTGACACAGAATAGACCAGGATGATGTGATTAATGTGTTAGAGTCTGTATTTGCATACTCCCATCAGTGATCAAAACCCCTCTTTTGTATCATATTAGGGCCCCATTGTGAAATTTTTGTCATTCCACCTAGGTCCTCATTTAAAAATTTACTCACTGATGGTAGCCCTATGTCAAAAGCCCTACTCTCTCTCAAAAATAGATATTTGTTGGCCCACCTTCATGTGCCTTATTGAGCATACATTGACCATAAAGGCTCATTTCCTCATGTTTTGTGTCAGTCAAGTCCACATGGAGTTTTCTCATTCAAGGTCCTATTAGGTCACTATGTTTCATTATTTCAAGGTCCAATAATGCTCCATTTCACTGCATAAAGCCAACAAAAAAGTATGAGAGTGAGAAAAATAATATCCTTTTGTAATTTGAAAAGGATTGGTAAACATGTGACTATGTTTGCCCAAGTTCTAATTTTTATTCCAAGTATCAGTTCTATTTCAGAGTGTAATTGTATTTAAAAATAATAGATGTAATTTTTTTTTCTAATTTATGTAATTTTATGTTCATTATATGTAATAAGTTACTATTCCTAAGCTGTCAACTCAAAAAAATATGTGCCAACTTCATCCATGCAAATTCAAATGTGAAGAATGTCGAACTCCATGTGTTGTGGAGGTAAATCCCCTTTGTGGACAGAGGTGATCCCTACTAGCCCAAATGGGGTCTAGCAACAATCAAACAACGCTAACACGCAGGTTCCTAATTGCAAATCAAAGACCGATGATGAGGGCCTACCTGGATTCCAATGCTAATATTTGTAGAAGAGTCATCGCTCTCGTTCCTTTGCTGCGGCCAGTCACAATCCCCACGATCCTCGTGAACGGAGACCTGCACATGCAAAGAACGACACAAACACAAGCATAAAATCCAATAGATGCAACTATATATCAGTCAGAAAGGATATAACTCAATCATCATTACAAAAGACAATAAGATTGGAACCATAATGATAGTCGTCTATTATTGATAAACAAAGAAGAATACAACCATAGTTCTGACGTCAAATCCTCCTTTGGTTGGGTGATCAGCAGCACATGCCTTGCGAAGCTTTTTGGGAATGGGAAACAAGCCTCTCTCTCCTTGGTTACTTGGACAAGAATCTCCTCACTTTAGAGTTAGCTTCATGGGAATGAAGAAGGCTTCTTGTAGCATGAGCAATTCTCAGACTTTGGGACTTAGAATTTGGAACTTCGAGACTAACTTGTCAAAGGCAAAAGGACAATCTTTTATAGATAGAGGAGAAGGAGTTAGGGTCATCCACAAGATTCATGGGATTGGCTTTATCACTAAGAAGCTTCCATGAGAGGTGGAGAACTACTTCCCTTCTATGGAGATTCGAAGCCCAACTGAACTAACTCAAGATGGAATCAGTTCATGAATAGGTTAGGAAGAACCTTCGTAAGTTTGTTTGTTAAAAAATTTACCCAACTGGGCTGGCACGAGTGCGACTCTGAGACAGAGTGCCAGCTGGCGCACCCTCTTTGGAGGATTTCCCCCATTGGCGCGAGTGATACATAGTGGAACCACGCCAATGGAAAAAGGGCTATTTTTATGGGTATTTTGTAGAAGGTGTCTTCAGGGCATATGAAGTACATACTCAAGGGGATACAATGCAAGTGTTTTTAGGTTATGTCACTTCTCACAGGTCCCGGAATAAGTCCTCCAATGTGTGGGAAAAGGGGTAACAGGGACGGTGAAAAATTACTGTGTAACAGATGCCCCCCAAAAGCATGAGGCCTGAGAGAGAGAGAGGGGTGAAATGCTTTACAAGAACATGGCCAACTGAAAACACTGCCACCGGAGAACCTGCATGGAGAAGTACAACTAATATCTCAAGTACATGATGTATGTGGTATGGGCGTAGCCATCCATAGCAGAGTTCATAAAAATCCAGATCCAAAGTATGGGTGTAGCCATTCAGTAAGGATCGATAAGTAGACTCAGGCATGGTCATAGCCATCCAGTGAATGAGTCATGTAATGATCATAATAATCCACAAAATCACAACGTGGATATCAACAGACAAAATCCAGGGTCTTGCGCTCCATCTCGACCCAAAAAAAGTACAAGTTCAAGCATGCGAATATGGGAGTCGAAGTTGAACATGTAAGAACAACATCTGATTACCAGTCAATGATGAAAATTGTTAACAGACGCGAGAGGTACCACCAATAATGACAATGGTCCTCAAGGTACTATAGGTACAATCTACAACGTGCGAATCAGTGAGCCAGCGTCGAACACCCATAGAATCATTCGATCGGAGGCCAAAGATGAAAACCTCACGTCGAACACAAAGAACCTGCCATTGAGACATGCAGGCTACAAGGCACCTAAAGGGAGTCTCTGGGTCAACTTCCTGGATAATGAGCTGAAGTCGACAGGAAGCGACCTTGATCGAAGGTGGGCCATAATGTTTCCCACATCATCGACACGAGACAGAGAAGGATAAGATGTTTTGTGTGAGGTATCAGAGAGAGATTGAGTATTCTGCAGAGGTCAACTTCTCTTGAACGTATTGGCGGCATGACAGTGGACTTGGCAGTATTTGACATCAAATGATCAAGGGTCATGGTGACGAGGTAATGAGTAGATGAGAGGTCAAACAGGATAACCCAAACCCATGGAGGCAAGTGTAAAAACAAGATGAGATGTCCCCACCCAGACACGAATGCAAACAAGTGCCATGTTCAAGAGTGACATACTACCGACACAACAATAATTATGGTCCCATTTTCCCCACCATTGCTGGTGAGTACCCCAGTTATTTTTTGATGACAAGCTTGACGGGGATAGCATATGTTTGAAAGGCATTATTTCGACGGAATCCGATGTCATTAAGTTTTAACGAGTCTGACAAAGGAAGAACTCGACGTCTTTTCATTTTTAGAGAGTTTGAACAGACATCAAAAAAGGAAACTCCAGGGGTGTCCTTTTTCGTAAAGTTGTGTCTCTCGATTCCCAAAAGTATAAAACAATGCTCGAAAGAACCGCCCGAGCATTACGATCGAGGAGTACTTTTCATGAGTAGTGATTTCGACCTGAAAAAGTAAAAAAGCGATCGAAACCACATTGCTTCGTAACCGTTAACGAACCTAAAATGACAAGGGTCCGTCAATATTTTCGTCTTTACACGGTCGGAAAAGAGTTTAAAGACGACCGCCTCTTATTTACGTTTAACGAGTCAAGAGGAAAAACTCGGCAATCTTTTCGTCTTTAAACGATCAGAAAAGAGTTGAAAGCAGACCTCCATTTTTATTCACTTTAATGAGTCAAAAAAGGAAAATACTCGACAATCTTTGCATATTTGACGAGTCAGAAAATAGCTTAAAGGTGACTCATCCTAGAGGAATGAGTGGTATAAAGGGTAGCAACTGGTTCCGGTAATGGTGGAACTGCTCAAAACATGTAATGGTCAAGAGGATGGCTAATAAAACCACTCATTGCTGTGGTTCGTCAGGAAAGGAAAAACAACCAAGTGAGAGCATATGATCGGCCAAAGAGATGGTGGCAATGGAAAGAAACAACCAAGGCTCATCTAGCAGAATTTAGCAGATAAAGTGGCAATCACAAGATGTGAATTAGGTATGGGTTCATTTTTACACAAGCTTGAACCATGGAGAACTCTGCTTGGATTTGGTTTCATGTTTATACAAGATTGAAACGAAAAACTATGCTTGTTATGTGTTTGCATGCCCCCAGCATAATAATGGAAATCGAGATACATGCCCCCCAAGCTTCATTGCATTCAACGAGGTGGATGGAATGAAGGTTCACTCTCGAGATCTATGAAATACGCGACTTGTATTTTACGAGATCTTAATCAAAAGACTCGATTTGGAAAGGGAGTTGTTTCATTTTTTGATGAGGTTGACACAGTAAAAGAACTATCCTCATAACCCTTGTTTCATTTTTTAACGAGCTTGACACAAGATCAGGAACTATGCTCGAACACCTTGTTTCATTTTTTAACGAGGTCGCCACAAGATCAAAACTATCCTCGGGACACCTTGTTTCATTTTTTAACGAGGTCATCACAAGATCAAAACTATCATTGGAACACATTGTTTTGTTTTTTAACGAGGTCGTCACAAGATCAAAACTATCCTCGACCAGACCCAGTTTCATTTTTTAAGGAGCTTGACATAGGAAAGTGAACTATGCTCCGCCCGATCAAGTTTCATTTTTTAAGGAGCTTGACATAGGAAAGCGAACTATGCTCCACCCGAACTTCATCATAATGAACAGGAAGTCGTTGCTTCCAAGAGTGTCACTCTTGGTGGAAGGAGAACGTCTTGGAAGTTAGGACCCAATGCCCCTAGGACATCATGCATGATGGTATCATCACTGGATATAGGCACGAGATAAGTAGCCACGTAGTTGACCTGCGATGGGGCAGATACAACCGGTGGATAAAAACCAGGAGGGGATGACAACTGCGTAGGAGGCACTGGGGGACTAAAGAATGATAATTGATCGATAGTCACGATTCTTCCCTCGTGTGGAAAACAAACCACACAGAAAAGTGAAGAGACGAGGGCCCCCATGGCATAAACATAGTCACGGCCAAGGACAAGACTAAAATCTAAGGCACCTTGGGTAACCAGTATGTCTATATAGATGGTTTTGCCTCCCAAAGTAACAGGAAACTTCGGGAGGATCCCTAGTGGTTGACTGGTTCCTCCGTCAAATGCCAATAGATTCTACGCAACGGGCACAAGCTGTGGGGAGCCCAAAGCTTGCCAAGTAGTGAAAGGCATGAGACTGACAGATGCACCCTCATCCAAGATAGTGCCAGGTACTGCCTTATCATAGGCATATACTGTAATCTAGAAAGGCACATGGGATGGAAGGCGGAATGTAGTCAAATGACTCCAGTCGAAGGAAACGACTGAACTACTTGGTGGGGGAATCGTATGATTGCCCCCCTGCTTTGCAAGAGTCGAAGGAGGACCCCCTTGATCAGCGAGGATATTAGGGTTGTTCTTGGACTCAGGAGAATCTGACGAGACGAGAAGAACATGAGCAGTAGAATCATGATGCTCCTTCGGAACAGAGTAATCAACAGGTGGTGAACCCAAGTCAACACTCTCTCCGACCAATGGTTGGTCTGGAACAGGCTTGGCACTGCCAGGTTCGGGAATAGGAGCCTAGACAAGAGAGGAAGCTAAATCAATCTCTTTGTCAACAGGGAGACGATCTACAGCTGTAGAGAGACGTTGATAACCAACGGGAAGTTGGGGTGATGAAGCTGTAAGACTTTCCAAAACAGCGGAAGCTTTATCCATGAGTGGACAAAGGTGAAGAGGATGGTTTCCTTCACATAGCCTACAGGGGAATCGAATCTTCCTTTTCTCTTTAATTTTGTGAGTCGAGAAGGTAGCATCACCATGAGCTTCAGAGGACGATGAGGGGCGGGCCGGATCACGAGACCATACTTCTAAGATCTTGGGAATGCCAGGACAATCGCAAAGAAGGTGGTCATCCTTGCACAATCTACAAGGAAATTTGACCTTTCGCGGAGGAGCAGAAGGTGGCTCGACTTGAGTTGTACTTTTAACCTCTCGCTTAGGAGACTTATTCTTCTTCGTCTTCTTCTTCTTCTTCTTAGCCACCTGGTTTCTTGAATCCAGACTTTCACCAGGCGAAGTAGAAGATGAGGACGCAGAAACAGGCGAAGAAGGGGAGAGGTCCACCTTAGAATCAACATGATTTTGTTCAGGTGGAGGAACTGATTGACCAGCAGTTGAGACGGTAGGGACCAGAGAGGTTGAGAACAACCAAACAAGCAACCCAACAGTTAACCCAGGGAGGGACAACGTTGCCATGTAAGGAGCACCAACATTTCCGAAAGGAGGGAAATGACCAGGATTCCCATCAGAGGGGATGTCTGGGTTGGTAAACTCCGGAAAAGTTGCCATCAAAAACGAGAAAGAACCCTACTCAAACTAACGCAAACAATATCTAACTGGGTAAATGTGAATCGTGGCCGAATAAATTTTAAGACGCAAGGACATAACTTGTTCTTTTCATTTTTTAAGAGTTGAGAAAAGGACAAAAAGATGACTCTAGTCGCCTTCGAATGTTTAATGAGCCTGAAGTGACAAGTGCTCAGATGGACCTTTTCTTTTAGGGAGTCGGAAAAGGAACGAAAGTGACTACTCTGGAGAAACTAGGCAAAAGGGTTTACCAAACAAATCCGTAAAACTGCATATACACCTTGGAAGTCATATGAAAACCAAGGACTTTCCGTACGACAGTCAATCTTCTCGAATGATGTGTTCGGTGCATTACGGCTTGTAAGGCGGAATACACGACTTCCTATGGATAAAGGATGATAACCTAGTGGGGTCTCCCCATATACTCAATGGCACGTGGGAGCTCAAATCTGTACTAGACCACTATTGCATCATGGAAGGAGGAATCACCCAACCTTAAGGGAAACAAAAGTGACTAGGTTTAACGATGCCGGAGCACATCTCTAGCCTAGACCTCTAAATGTGTGCGTTATGTTCCAATGCGTTGTTAGATTCATTCAGTTCATTTTAAAGTTGATCTTGTATTAGGTTTCAGTTTTCAGGCCTTACCATATGTAATCTCTCAAAATTCCCTAAATGCAAACTATATGCCAAAATATGTCATTTCATTCGATGAATGCTAGTTACGAGAGGGTTTGAGAGCTTTCATGCAAACGAAATGATCACAAAACAACAAAGAACTTCCCTAATGCAGCTAATGGAAATTAACAAACTTTTCTTTAAGATCACTAATCACTAATCAAAATGAAAAGTTCTAATTCTCATTAACTAATACAAAGCAAAAGAGATTTTTTCTTTTGTTGATGGCAAAACGCACTAAACAACTTTGAGAAATGATAACAAAAGAGTACATTTAGTTCCCTAAATCACAAAGCAAACCTCCAAAGAACGAGAAAAGTCCCAAAGACACCAATGAGCTGTGTAATCTAGGCTCAAAGCGAAACAAAGCAGAATTCAAGTGAAAAATAAGCAAGTCACCCAAATAATGCAATAAAACGATTAGCAACCACTAAACGAGTGAAAGGGAGCAATCAGAAAGTTGACTGGACTAACAGAAGACCAAAACTCCTAAGGAAGGCTCAACACACAAAGCCACTAGATGCCCTAGGGCTAGAAATGTGAAATCGATAGAAAATGACAAACATCCAAAGGGTAAAGGTAATCTATGCACAATTCACTTGAAAAGTATGCAAATGTAATCTATGCACATTCTGAAAATGAGAATTCTAATTATGCAAGTGTGATCTATGCAAGAGAATTCTCAAACACAAGATGATTCTAATGTAGTCCAAGAACCAATCAACTGCAAATCAAGAAAATTGGGTGAGAGTTCCAAAGATCAAAAAATAAAAACACTCAAAGGCGATCAAAATTGTGAAACGATTGGAACAAACCTCCAAGTAATGACCAAAGGAAATCAAATTAAGAATTTCTCAAAAAAGATACTCAAAACCAGTCAAACAAGACTCCAACACACTCAAGTAGTCGAGAAAAGGTACCCAGAACAAAAACCAAGCTTAGGAGGCTCAGAAACAAGCAAACTTCAAAATTTCTCAGGCCTGGCGCGACTGTCAGGCTGAAAATAGCGCCTTTCAGTGATTGGCATGGGTTGTCAATGTGAAACTGGTGCCAATGGGCGCGACTGTAACGCTATAAAAGAGTGCTAGCAGAGGTTTGCTATGGAAAAATAAAAAACAAACGAGCCAAAGCTAAGTCAACAGTACCCAGGTACACCAAGGGGTAAGAAGCAACGCAGGGACTCAACCTAGAAAACTAATCAAGCAGGAGAAACCAAGAAACAACCATAAAACAAGGCAAGTTCCAAGCCGTTCATCTTGTAAACCAAACCGCAGATGGACTGAAGTGGCATTGATCTAATTTGCTAATGTAGAGCAATAGCATTTCGAAGTCTATGTGGCCATACTTCAAGCTCCGTCTAAAGTTTACAAATCAAACAACAAGACAAAACAAACAACAAGGCAAAAAGCCAAGTCCCCAGTAGATTCGCCAAATTGTTGTGGAGGTAAATCCCCTCTGTGGACAGAGGCGATCCCTACTAGCCTAAATGGGGTCTAGAAACAATCAAACAACGCTAACATGCAGGTTCCTAATTGCAAATCAAAGATCGATGATGAGGGCCTACCTGGATTCCAATGTTAATATGTGTAGAAGAGTCATTGCTCCCGTTCCTTTGCTCCGGCCGGTCACAATCCCCACGATCCTCGTGAACGGACACCTGCACATGCAAAGAACGACACAAACACAAGCATAAAATCCAATAGATGCAACTATATATCAGTCAGAAAGGATATAACTCAAGCATCATTACAAAAGACAATAAGAGTGGAACCATAATGATAGTCGTCTATTATTGATAAACAAAGAAGAATACAACCATAGTTTGACGTCAAATCCTCCTTTGGCTGGGTGATCAGCAGCACATGCCTTGCAAAGCTTGTTGGGAATGGGGAACAAGCCTCTCTCTCCTTGGTTACCTGGACAAGAATCTCCTCACTTTAGATTTAGCTTCATGGGAATGAAGAAGGCTTCTTGTAGCATGAGCAATTCTCAGACTTTGGGACTTAGAATTTTGAACTTGGGGACTAACTTGTCAAAGGCAAAAGGACAAGCTTTTATAGATAGAGGAGAAGGAGTTAGGGTCATCCACAAGATTCATGGGATTGGCTTTATCACTAAGAAGCTTCTATGAGAGGTGGAGAACTACTTCCCTTCTATGGAGATTCGAAGCCCAACTGAACTAACTCAAGATGGAATCAGTTCATGAATAGGTTAGGAAGAACCTTCGTAAGTTTGTTTGTTAAAAGATTTACCCAATTGGGCTAGCGCGAGCGCAACTCTGAGATAGAGCGCCAGCTGGCGCGCCCTCTTTGGAGGAATCCCCCCATTGGCGCGAGTGATACATAGTGGAACCGCGCCAATGGAAAAAGGGCTATTTTTATGGGTATTTTGCAGAAGGTGTCTTCAGGGCATATGAAGTACATACTCAAGGGGATACAATGCAAGTGTTTTTAGGTTATGTCACTTCTCATAGGTCCTAGAATAAGTTCTCCAATGTGAGGGAAAAGGGGTAATAGGGACGGTGACAAATTACTATGTAACACCATGCATCATCAACTTGAAAAAAAAGAAAATCAGAGAGTAAAGGGAAATTAGCAAGAATTTCAAAAAGGAGAAATGAAACATTAGAAAGTGGGCTTTAAAGCTAAAATATCAAATTCATTTGAGTATAAAGGCCTTCCTAGCATCTAACTCAACTCCATTTTCCTCTTGTCATTTCTTGAGAAAACCCCAAGAGACATTTTTTCACAATTCTGGGCGAAAATCAACAACACAGAGCAAGCATTGCACGTTCTCTTCTAGCATTGTGTGTTCTCTGCAGGCACTATGCACTTGCCATGGGCATTGCATGTTCCCTTCAGGAACTACGCGTTTGTCCAGGAGAGATAAAATCACCTCCTCAGCTCCACCAAAGTTTCATTTGACCTCCCACAAGTAAGTAATCATTGAAGATTACCCGTTTCTTCCTTCTAAAATCATTCACATGGTGTTTTGAAATTTTTATGAAGATTTGGTGTTATTTTCACATCTAAACCTTAGTATCTCCCTAAAAAATACCCTTGTACTCTTAATTCATAAATTTTAACTCCCCTACAACTTTATTCCCTTTCCCTAAACCCTTTTATCCCATATACTCTCTAAACCTTTGTACCTAAACCCTAAGTCCTAGGTGCTACAACTACCTAGGCTCCCAAACCCACTACATTGCAAACAATTTCCCTATCCCAAAAATCTATCATATTAATACCCCATATCCTCCTCCATTACATACATCCCTTCACCCATCTCCTTCATATTTCCCTTCCCCATTCCCTATTCCAAAAAATAACCACATTCCAACAACCTTATATATCTCCCTAGGGTTGGATATTAAAACACTATGGCAGAAGAGGAATATAAACCATACAGTGAGGAAGAAGAAATAGAGGGAGAAGAAACAGAGGTCAAGAAAACACACAAAGGGGTAGGATACTTAGATTTGAGCCAACATATCTCAGGGAACTCTTAGCATCTCTTATGGTTGTGACATCCTTCAAAAATCTAGGAGATTATGATTTTTGTGAGAAAATTCAGGTAGTCCAACACCATCCTATGTTGACTAGACTCTTCATATCCAAACTCCAAAGAACCAAGTCACTTTAGTAGGTGTCACTTTTACTTTATCTACTACCATTATATCAGCTGCCACTAGAATCCCAGATGATGGGGAGAAATAGTTTAAACAAGGTGATTTGGAGAGACATTATTATGAGCCTTTCATAAAACCAAGGTACATAAATGAAATAAAGTGCTATTTTCCTTTTCCTCACCTACTAGACAGATATGTTCCCATGATGAAAATTAACATGAAATACTTTTCATGTGAAGGTACATTTTCTAGGCTTTATTCCTATCATATCAGGTTTTTAATGCATTTAACTAGGGTAAAAATGCTCAATATACCCTACTATCTGTTCTAGAGCATTGATAAGATGGCCTACATTGTCTATAAAAGTGAGTATTAACATCCAATGAAGATTCTCTTTCATCATTACCTCATTAAAATCATAGTCCTTTATCATCTCAAAGAGCTCAACATTGCGTGGAGTACCTTCATAGCCAATCCCATATTCACTGATTCATCTACTCAGAATGTTCAAAGTATCCCTTCATGATCTCATCCTTCCACCTCCATTCCTCCATCTTAGCCCATAGATCATTCATCCTCATCTGATCAGTCACCCTCACCATCACCTCCATCATCACCATTTCATGGGCATATTCATTCACTTAAAGAGATGAAATTAGACAATAGGAGAATATTGAACAGTTTGAGATCATCAAGCCTAAAGGAGTTGATTTGGGCACTTTGACACACATTTATCAGAGAGGCCATAGGCAGGTGTTTGCCCCACAAATTGTGGGTGGGACCTTGCCTTCTACATCAGCAAAGAAGGTACAGAAGGGCAAGGAAAAGATGACAGAGACATAGATTCAACATGAGGAGGAGGACCTCCGTGAGACAGAGTAGGATTTTGACTTGGATGACCTAGATGAGCATGATGATAGTGAGAGCACAAGAATTTTCATCAAAGAAAAATATACACTCATCAGGGAGCTTTAGATGAACCTAGAGAGATCAAAATACATCATCTCATATTATGAGTAGGAGAATAAGCAACTTCAATACAAACATGATGTCATGGAGATTAAGCTCATCAAGACAAAGAGGGAAGTAATGAAATCCAATGCATTGCTAGATGAGGCCTATGACAGGTATGGTGAGCCTGAAGAAGAGAAAGAACCTAGAAAAATTCCTAGAACTATAGGGCTGAAAAGAGCTCTAGAACTAGAGAAACAAAAGGAGGCTAAGCTTGCTAATGAGCTCACACGGAATGAGAAATTTTCCATATTGATCAATGAGAGCTAGGAGAATTAGCTTGATAAGGTCAATCAGCATCTAGAGAAACTCCTCTACAAATCCAACCACAAAATGAAATTCAGAAGAATATGGCAAAACATTATGCCAACAGAGAAAGGAATCCCAAGGCAAAACTCAAGGTCGCAAAGGCAAAAATTGAAGCCCTAACTCACTAAAAAGAGAAGGAGAAGCTTGACATACTTGCAAAGGCTTCACTCGAAGCCTAGCTACACAAAACATTAGCTCCTTGACCAATTTTGAATTCTTTTGGCACAGTTTAGCAAAATATATGTTTTCTTTGTTTTTTAGGCAATTTAAATATACGCTGCATGGTCAAACACACACCGCCCTAGGCGCTACGCACTTTTTTGGGACACTTTATGGAGAAATGGGAGCCACCAATGGATGCAAAATGACCAATGCATATATGAAAACCATGTTTCCAGTCTTGGTTTGCAAAACTGGTAAGTTAAAAGGGCAAACAACTAGCAAACAATCATGTTTCTACTCTCTTTTTCAGCTAGGCATTGCGAAGTTGAATAGTCTTGGGAGAATGAAGTTTAGGAAGGTCCAGTCAAGCCCATTTTGAAACATAAAGGAATTTTTGGAAGGTAAACAGGATAAGATTTCCAATGAGCTATCCTAGGCTCAATTTGGACACCGGGAAGGCAGCCAAATGTGGGTATGAAGATGGCACTGCACACTTGCCATAGGCGCTGCGCACTTGACATAGAGATGGCGCACTTGACAGTTGGCCTAATTTTTCATTGTTCTTCTCCAGATTTGATTTTAACCTATGGGAAACCAATGTTTCACTGATTTAATTGATATGACAAATGTAATTTTGGTCTTTTACTATTATCTAGGGGTAAATAAATTAGGTAAATAGTCTTCATCAAGTCAGATGAATCAGTTTCAATGTAATTAGGGATGAGTCACTTTGACCATTATACACTCTAGCTATCAGTTTAGATTTTGGTGGAATTGCTCCTATTCTCATGGATTCGACCTTTGAGTTTGGGAGGAGTTGTTTTTTATGTCTATGTCATTCCCGTCTTCATTCTTGGAACAAGTTGGACTCCATTCAATATTGTACTAGTGTTTTAGACTTTGGCATGGAATATATTGGATGAGTTGCAGCTATTTTGGTGGGATTCCTATGGCATGGTATTTTGATATTATTTCTTCTTCAGTTACATGTGTGTGAATGTTTTTTATTTTCCATGATCCATTTCACTTCTAAATATGTTTGATTTTCAAGGGTGATAAGTAGAATCATCTTCTATGCTCTATTTTGGGAAAATCATCATAATTTGTTTCCTTTCTTCAGTTTAAAAAGAATTCATGATTTCCATGCTCTTTTTAGCACCTCATCAGTATAAACCATTCCATCAATATATTACAAAGTGTTAAATTATTTGCCTATCTTGCCCCATTAGATGTCTACAATTCTGATTTTCTTTTTCCTTGACATAGTTCACTCTCTGACCCAATTCACTCATCCAGTGACTACCCCAATAAAATCAAATCAAAAACTTGATCTACTATATCTAGCCTAAAACCTTAATCCATCCAACCTTCTTTGGTTGTGATCCTTTGGAGAGATCCCTCTCCATCTTGGTAGGGCTAGCTACCAAGTTAAAATATTGGTCTGTGGTTACCTTAGCTGGACTTTTCCTCAGCCTTGGAGATCCAGAGGAGTGATAAAATACTGGCGCCATTGTTGGGGAATGAAAGATTCCATTTCCCTAGGTGTATGACAAGTTTTCATTGGAATTTGGTTGTTGCCTTTATGGGCCCTGACCTGACTTCAGTGTTAGTCAGCCAAGAAAATCCATACACTAATGGCCCTTTCGGCATCAACCCATGGATCACGGACTGAAATCTCACCCGAAGCAGTATGGGGGGATGCAGGAACCAAGTTTTGTCACCCTGAGATGGTCGTGATGTCGGTATATACTTCCTGATCATGCCTTCATGCAGATCAATAAGTATTTAGGGCTTATCAATGTCCCTTCTCTTCCGTCCTTTAGTACCTCCGTGAAGGTACTCGACTAATCTTCGCGCAGCCCTAACCCGAGGTCTGGACACTTATGCTCCTCCGTGATTGACTTACTATATAAGTTCCCAAGTTATCTTAAGTGTGACCTAATCTACCATGCATTTACAGTTACCTTCGCGTAATCCTTTGCTCTTGCTTGTGTTCAATTAACAGATATAATCAAATACATTCGTGCATAAAATAAACACTATAATGTAAACCCAGATCATAACATAATATAATCAGATGCATTAAACAGAGACAAAATACACAATGATTGCAGAATAATTCTCTTTATTGATATCTAAAGTTTAGTACAGACTCTATCCAGCCTGAACACATAGTTGCAGGGGTCCGTGCACTCAACTATGGACTTCCACCCTAGGCCTTTACGCACTTAGCTGCAGAGCCTCTACCTACGCTAAGAATTGAGAATACTTAGAACTTCTTGCGCAAAATCCTTCCTCTTTTTTCCACCATCTTAGACTCTTCTAAGAGTCCCTTTTTATACAATCCCATGGTCCACGGACCATCGGTAGGTCTTTACAGCCGACATGATACATACAAGGGCAGACAACCCTTTGACCTCTTCACGCTCCGTGACCACAAAATGCGCAGACTTTACATTTTTATTACAAAATTCAGGCCTTCTACCCCAAAACATGGTCTTTTAGCCCCAAAACTTTCTCTTTGGGGAATCTGTTCCCAACATGCCCCCAACACAAACATGCTGACTCGCCCTCAAGTCACTCTATAGGTGTGGAGATCTTAGCGCGAAGACCCCCCCATCTTGACCTGTATAACTGATACCTTAGCAGTGCATTGTGTGGCCACCTGCTTTATTTCCTTGACCAACTACTCTGTTGCTGGCCCTGCACCATTAGCCTGAAGCTTCTGCTGAGTCTTCTAAAGACTAGCTAGCTTGCCTTCAATGGAGGCGGTGATTTAGTAGGCCTCGCCCAACCAAGGCTTCAAGCTTGCCTTCAGCACTGTCTCTTTGTGTTGAGCTACATCTACTGCTCCTTCAATTCCCTGGCCTCCTACAGCTTCGTGAGTATTTGTGTGAGGGAAACAGTATGCATTGTCCCTTTTACCTCATCGTAGCGCTGTTGCAGCTCTCGTGCCTCTGTTTCTAGCCTCTACATAGTAGGGTCTTCTTGTAAGCTAGTTAGGACTTCAAACGACTGTGAAAAAAGCATTGTGCAGTCCACCATTGCACTTTCTAGTTCTGTTATTGCCTTTATGATAAAATTCACGTGCTACTCCTTGACTTCTGGTGGAGTCAAGGACTGGGCTGTCAAATGCAATTCTGCAATTTGGAAGTTCAGCTCCAACTGAACCTTTTCCAATTCTCTGTAGGCATCACAAACCCCCATAGTGAGTTTGCGAATGTGCACATCTACCAGTTCATCCATAGGAATGACCAACTCTGAGACCATTTGACATGCTTCCTCCATGACTTGGACTATGCGCTTGTTCTTATTCGTCAAGTCCTTTGTAGTGGTGATGGAGGAATCTTGTTGTATGGCCACCTGAGCATTTTTAATGATCTGCTCACTGATCACTTGCAAAGCTTGTTGTTCATGTGCCCTCAGCTCTGCGATCACCCCATCCTGTAGCAGGTGGAGTGCCTCGCTAGGAAGAGCTAACAAGTTTATCCCTACTCCCTTGTGTGCATTGATAGCATGCCAGTCACCTTTAGTTTCTGTCATCAGTGCCCCATCTAGGAGCACCCTGGGTTAGGAGTCCTTCGCATGCATCATTCGGTGGCTTTTGAAGTATCGATGGCCAAATTGGTGGATGTTGTTCCAGTCTGTGTTGTCCGAGTCTGTAGCTCTTATAGATTTTCCTGAATGGCCCCCAACGCCTATTGCTGTTGTTGCTCAAACTGCTATAGCAGTTCCACAGTGGCATCCCGCACTGTATCGCTAATGTCATTGAGATCCCCCTTTGTTAGGGTGATTGGGTCCTGTTGTGGTCACCAACAACCCCCCTCTTTGTTTGATATTAGCAATAAGACCAAGCAAAGGGGGACCCTTAACAAAAAATCCAAAAAATATTTTTATCAAAATTTTTGTATTTTAACTCCCTAAAGCTAGATCGCATTGTGAAGAGAAAGTGAAGCGTTTCCTATGCGCATAAATAAGCTGCGAAGAAGCGACGCGAAATTCATCGCATCGCATATATTGAAAGCGCTCTTAAAAGAAAAATCTTAAGGAATCGCCGACGACCGATATGTGACGTCGCATATCGCAACATCGCATAAGCAGCACACAGTGATTGAATGAAAAAACGCAATCTGTGATCTTGCGATCTGCGATCTTGTGATCTGCGATCTGCGATGAATGAGACTATCAATTCCTGTGATGACACTTCTTGACATGGCAATCCTCGATACTGCGATGCGAATCGCAAAAAGAACTCATCGCAAAATTTCCTCGACATAGTCTGTAAGCCCAAAATTGAGCGCGCACCTTAAGGGAAATTAATGATTGTACGCCTGAGTATCCAAGAATGATCGTGTTGCGTTTTTCGAAGAGTCAAGTCATTATGAGTGTCATGATTATGCATTCATGAGAACTTAAAGCTTTCATGTCAATCTTTTCGTCATTTCTCTTTTTCCTTTGCGTAAACTGTAAGGCAACAACTAATATAAATCAATATGCAGGAAACATCTAAGGAAAAGGGGAAAGCGCCAATACTAGGAGAACAGAGAGGAGATGCCTTCGCAAATGGATGCCGCATGCAGCAGGACCGCGGATTCCAGAGTATCACTTAATAGACACTGATGAAAATAAACTATCCAAGACTCAGAGTCAAAGGCGCACAAAAGCAGCATGTTTACAAAAGATCCTGAAGCTCAGACTGGGTAAAGAAAAAATAAAAACGCTAAAGAGGGAGGACGCTCCAGAAAACCCTGGAACAAAGAACGGAAGCAATTTTCGATACAGAAGATTGTTCAAGCAATGAAATCCCTAACTCATTGAGTCATTCGCACGGCAGGAAACCGAAATAGCAACGACACAATCAGTTTGAAAGAAATCTGGGTTATACTAAGTATACACACAGTGAATACACCCAGCCAGAGGAAGATTTTTGAAAATATCTTCTAGTTTGTCAGAAAGAGGTGCCAGCTCTTGTTATTTCTACTTTTATCGCTCAAACGAAAGGAAAAGACAACCAGCCGACTCTTTCCAGGCGAACGTTGCATTGCTTACAACACTAAGGAGCAGATACAGAAACGGTTAGAAATTAGATTCAATTTTTAGAAATAAATTTGTTTTATTAAAAGGGCGGTCATTTGAAGCCGTTTCCTAAATTTGTGTAATTAAGATTAATTAGTTAGTAGTATTTAACCCTTCTCATGGCATTTGGAGAAGGGTCCGGAAATTTGTCAAAAAACTTGTCCTCAGAACATGCACTTTTGCACCCTCGAAGGGGGTTTTTGATGAATGGATGGATCGAGATTTATTTATGTTTGCATTTTAATGTCTGCTACTGATGTTGCACTTCTATACTCTTAGTAGATATTAGAGCAAGTAGAGATAAATCGTTATTGCTTGAAGTTTGTGAGTGAAATCAGTCATAAATGGTACTTTTATCTCTTGACCAATTTCCGCTTATATTCTTAGAGTGATATGCAGCTGAGTTGTTTATATGTTAATGTATGAATGTGTGGGTTACCATTTGGAACTTCTATACGGTGGAGTCATTTATTTGTGCTTGACATATGAATAACTTATTATGTGATATGTTGTTCACAACTGTTTTGCCTAACTTTTTATGCAGAATAGTTTATCTTAATTGATTTCTATTCTTATGATAGCTGAATGATCTTTATTACCAGTTATTGTTCGAAATCTTTTTAGATCGCATAATAGAGGAAATCTACCCCGGGTTAGCGTAGATTAGATGTGTTGTTTTTGTTAGATTACAATAGCATAGAGTCAGTTTAGAAGTTAGAATTAAATTAGCTTAAAATACTTCTAGATCAGCATCATCAAACTCTACACACACACACACCCCTTACATTGGGAAACTGGTCCCATTATCCCCAGTCGGACCCGCTATACCAAACGGACAAGGAGCTGCCAACCAAGTTCCGGACCGGGTGGGTATCCCCCTTGTTGTTGACCCGATTTCCGGGCCCTCAACATATTTGGCGCTAGAAGGAGGGCACGAACTATGAATGGCACCTAAATCAAAATCTAAATACCATTCTGAGAGTAAATCACCCTCATCAACTCCCCCGACTTCTCTAGTACGGTTAAATCCGGAGTTATAAGTCGCTTGAGTATCCACCACTGCTACATACGCTAATATATCAGACCAACTTATCATTGAACCCCCTGAAATTCAAACTTTGATTCGTAAACTCCAGGGATTCTCTATTTTTACTTAGAGGTCTGATAAATCTCAAAGCAGCGTGACTTCGCAGTATAATCCTGCTCATCCCCTGACCAGATTGAAAAGTGAAAAGTTTGGCATCCAACCAACTGAACTTCCTCTCCCCACTAGGAAAAGAGCAAGGAAAACACCACTAGAGTCTGAAAGTGAGACTCTTTCATCTACTTCGTCCATTTCAACTCCTTCACTGCGAAGTCAGCCACCCACATCTTCATCCCAAATCACTCATCCATCTTCCACAACCCTTCCTCTTCAATCATCAAAGATTATAATATCTTCATCTTCTCAGCATCAGGGATCACCCTCTGCACTTTCATTAACTAGCAGCTCAACGATGGCCCAGTCTCCATGGAACAATCCTGGGGTGGTTTTAATGCCTCCACCCCTAAGACCAATACCGGCCCATCCTGAGAAATGGCTACCTAAATTCAATCCAGAAACAGGCATGCTAGCTGAAGAGCATATCAATAATTTCATGCTTTCTGTTAATCTCAATGGAGTTACCAACGAGGATGCTATTGTCCGGCTTTTTCCCTATACAATGCAAGGAACAGCTGGGTCATGGTACTTTTTGTTACCTTCCGGGTCTATCACAAGTTGGGACATTTTTCAAAGTCAATTCCTTACCAAGTTCGGTGATGACAGATCAACAGCGACATTGATCAATGACCTATCCAATCTTAAAGCTGAGGCTAGGGAACCCATTAAAGATTTCAATTTACGGTTCAATAAAATCCTCAACGAAATTCCCGCTGCTTCTCAACCCAGCGAGGAAGTAAGATGTGAATGGTATATCACGGCCTTACCATCAAACTTGGCTATCTTCATAGATAGGGCAAACAAGACGACCTTAGTTGAAAACTTGATAGAGGCGTTAGCAGTAGAAAAGCGTGTAGTAGCCCTAGAAAAGAGATCTGCAATAGAGGAACGCAAATCTAAGAAAATCTCTTTCAAAGAAGACACTAAGAAGAAACAAATGAAAGATCCTTTCGATATGGAAGGATTACAAAAAGTGTTAAAGGCCATGTCCAATGAGATGATTGACATAAGAAAACAAGTAGCAGAAACTTCTTCAAAAAATCCCTACAGAGCTTTTAAAAGAAATCCTTCCATGGATGTGAAACCACCCAATGCTGTCTCAAACGTCGAATCTGAAGAAGAAGAAGAAGAAGAGAATACCACTGAAGGGCAGACTGATGATGAAGAAGTTGTGGAACTACAAGGAATGTGGGATTTCATCCTCCCACAAGAAGAAGATCAAGAAGCATTTCCGGTTAACACACGAAGCAAAAATCAACTTGATCCTCCCCAAACTACCCCTAAACAGAAGGGTGCAAGCCCTGCAACAAAAGATAAGGTCGCAACAAAGAAAACAACCGCTAGAGAGACCCAATTTAGCCCAGTCCAATCAGATCAAACACCTCCATCAAGAACACTGATAGTGTCGGATGAAATGGAGTATAACATTATCTATGACATGAAAAAGACTAGGGCTAATATCACTCTTTACGAGTTGAGCAAATTGAAACATCAACAGAAAATAATGATGAAAGAATTACATGTCGTGCCTACTACATATTTACCTACAACTGTAGCTTCCCACAACATGGGAAGACCTCCAACCAACACGATCAATAAGATTGATCCAAATGACATCGCCTTGATTGGAGGAAGATCAAGATCTCATACTCCTTTTCTTCTCACTTATGAAATTTTCAATAAAAACGTGCACAATTGCTTGGTTGATTCTGGTGCTTCAACGAATATTTTACCCAGATCAATATGTGCCAAATTGAATGTTCAACCACAAAAATCCACAGTGCGCATAGTTCAGCTTGATCGATCTCAAGTCGAAGTGATTGGTGAACTTAATCAGGTGACCATAAGATTGTCGTCTAACCCGAAAGTATGCCAGGTTATCGACATTCTAGTAGCTGATATCCCTGAATTCTATGGTTTGATTCTTAGCAGGGATTGGTCCGAAAAACTCCACAGATACTTCTCAACCGACTGGTCGCACATGTGGTTACCCTACAACGGTAAACCGAATCAAATAAAGGTTGAACGAGAGTTGCACCAAAAGTACATAGTGACGGAGTTGGAAGGAGAGAATGAAGCAATAGCATACAACAGCAGTATCATAGGAAATTATTCGGTAGATTCTTTCCTCGGCAATTTCAATGCTCATATTTCACCTTACTTAGAAAATTCAGTTTTGTCCCAAGTTGAAAATTTTTCCCAAACTGATAATTCAAAATGTGTTAATTTTTTAGATAACCCTGTAAATACATCTTTGTTTTGGAAATTATATTTTGATGGCTCCAAATCTAACGAGGGAGCAAGAGCAGAATGCATTCTGATTAGCCCAGACGGAAATAAGACCATGCTTACATGCAGACTTGAGTTCGATTGCACAAACAATACAGTGGAATACGAGGCCTTGGTGCAAGGCCTATACAAAGCAATCGGGTTGAACGTTAAGTATCTTCAAGTTTTTGGAGATTCTGAGATTGTCGTCAAACAGGTACGTAACACCATACATTGCCTGTCAAGTCATTTGAAGCACTATCAATCTTTAGTACAAGATCTGACTGCACATTTCATAGCATTCAATATTGCGTCAATCCCAAGACTCCAAAATGCGAGCGCAGACCTATTAGCTAACGTAGCCTCTAGACTTATTCCCTTTGAAGATTTTAGTCCAGATAGATTCTCAATAGAATTAATCTTTAGACCATCCATCCCTGACAACATCACCAACTGGAGAGTTTTCAACGACGATCCTGACATTGTAAATTTCCTCACTTCTGAAGGATCCTACTCAAATCAAATAATTGACGAAGACCATCATGATCACCAAATACAACAAAATAGCACTGATAATGCTATACCTAAATCGGTGGTTAAGTTAGAAGACTTATATGATTTAAAAAGTCGGTTTAAAAGGTCTGCCAATTCTAAACTCTACAGTTCGACTCTGAACTATGAATTAGTAAACCTAGGAACCGATGAGAAGCCACAAAACGTTAATCTAGGCCACGGCCTAGCCCCTGAAGAAAAATCAGCATATATCCGTCTTCTAAGACAATACAAAAACGTTTTTGCCTGGAATTACGATGAGATGAAGACATATGACACTTCTATCATTCAACACACTATCCCTATGATTGACAATGAAAAACCTGTCCAACAGAAACTCAGAAAAATCCACCCCAACTTAGAAAATTAGATAAAGACTGAGCTAAATAAGTTGTTGAGAGCCAGAATAATTTTCCCCAGTCAGACATTCCAAATGGGTATCCAATATGGTGCCCGTTAGAAAGAAAAACGGAGATATTAGGATCTGTATCGATTTCCGGAATCTCAACAAAGCCTGTCAAAAAGACAATTTTCCCCTCCCACCTATGGAGCAAATATTACAGGCAGTAGCAAGCTCAGAATTAATGTCTTTTCTGGATGGATTTTCAGGATACAATCAAGTGCTGGTACATCCCGATGATCAGTTAAAAACCACATTCCGAACTAAATGGGGCACATACGCATATCGGAAGATGCCATTTGGTCTGATCAATGCCGGCGCTAAAGGTTTAGTCAATAAATCTGTAGTGATTTACCTGGATGATATAACAGTGTACTCCAAGAAGCGAAGCGACCATCTCAAAGACTTGAAACAAATCTTTCAAAGATGTTTAAGGTATGGGATTTCACTTAACCCAAAGAAATATTTTTTCACATTAAGTGAAGGGAAATTGCTAGGATTCATAGTGTCAAAATCTGGTATTCACATTGAACCTGACAGAATCAAAGAAATTTCCGAAATATCCATACCCCATAACAAAAAGGCCATGCAATCTTTCCTTGGTCAAATCAATTTTGTAAAAAGGTTTGTCCTGGATTTTTCACGTATTATTTCTACTTTACAAAATATGATAAAAAAGAATTCAAATTTTAAATGGGGTCAAGATGAGCATGAAGCATTCAACTTGATCAAACAAGCTATCATCAACGCTCCATCTTTAGCGACCCCATATTTTTCAGAATCTTTTATCTTATACACATTTGCCTCAGAGAAATCTTATGCCGCGATTTTAACTCAAGCAAATCAAGAGAAGGCGGAAGCTCCAATCGCATTTTTTAGCCCGAACTTACAAGGTGTTGAACTCAATTATTCAGACGTGGAGAAACAGGCATATGTTGTTTTCAAAGCAATCAAATATTTCAGACCTTTCTTACTTAAAGCTCATACCAAAGTCGTAGTACCTTTTCCAACGGTAAGAAACCTTCTGATACAGAAGGATGTGGGTGAAAAGAGAGCAAATTGGAATACCGCCTTACAAGAATACGATCTTGAGATCAAGCCAGCAAACATCGTAAGAGGTCAAGGCTTCTGCAAGATGTTAGATGGAGCATTGCAAATTCCTGAGAACTCATCTGAAGAGGTACATACGTATGAGGTAAGCCTAAATGATGCAGAATCATTATATGATGACACCATTTATTATCTTAAGAACAGGTATGCTCCATCACACCTGGACCACACCAAGAAAAGAGCTCTGAGATTGAAAGCTAAACAATACCAGCTCATAAATGATGTTCTTTTAAAAGGAATTACGATTCTGTACTTCTTAGGTGTCTTGAGAAAACTGAAACCGAAAAGGTTTTGCAGGAACTCCACGATGGACCAGCAGGTGGACACTATGCTGGAAAAGCTACTGCACATAAAATCTTACGTGTAGGATATTATTGGCCCACGCTGTTGAAAGACTCATACAATTACGTAAGGAAATGCCAAATCTGCTAGACTGCTGCAGGGAAACAAAAGAAATCGTCCATGCCACTACAGCCGGTTAACATCGAGCAACCATTCAGCCAATGGGGCTTGGACATAATAGGTGAGATCGTTCCTCACTCTTCTAAGCAGCATAGGTATATCCTCACGGCAACAGATTATTTTACTAAATGGGTAGAAGCAGTTCCTCTCAAGACAACTAATTCTGAAAACATTATTGAATTCATAGATCAATTTATCATCACTGGGTTTGGATTGCCAACGGCCTTAATGTTTGATAATGCATCATACTTTTCTGGAAATACAATGACTGAGTTTGCACTTAAAAGAGGGTTCAAACTGAAGTATTTTGCCAACTACTATCCACAAGGTAATGGGTTGGCTGAATCGGAAAACAAAAAACTAATCAGGATTATTAAAAGAACAGTCGATAAAAACCAAAATAATTGGCACAAAGCGCTGGTAAATGCTTTATGGGCAGATAGAATTACGAAGAAAGCTTCAATCGACACTTCTCCCTTTAATTTGGTTTATGGGAAAGAAGTAGTTCTTCTAACTCACTTAGTCATTCCCTCTTTGTCTTTAGTACAATACATTGATGAAGTATCTACTTCCTCCTTACAATTGAGACAAATGGAAATAATCAAACTAGAAGAACGACGAGAACAAGCTAAGAAAACCCATGCTCACCACCAAGCTCTAATAAAATCCTCTTTTGACTCAAGCATAATGACCAGAAAAAGCTTTCAGATGGGAGATTTAGTTCTAAAATGGGATAAGGCTCATGAAGAAAAGGGCAAACATACAAAATTTCAGAAGCTGTGGCTTGGTCCTTTTCAGATTGTAGAAGTCATAGGCCCATCGATGTTTGTGTTGCAGGATTTGGCAGGTAGAAGAGATTATTTGCCTGTGAATGGACAGATTCTTAAAATGTATTTTCCATAGAAGATCATTCTTCTATTTTTGTAGGATAGTTTTAGTTTTTTATTTTGTTTTTCTCTTTCTTATAAATAAGACTGGTTGTAAATGAACATCAAAAAGGATTCATGAAAGAGCACACCAATTCTCTATCAGATTTTGATTTCGCTTGTACAAGTAGCAAAACTTTTCGAAAAATCTGATTTTTATTATTGACAAATAGAGTTAACTTTAGCCTGAATATGATGTTAGTTTCAACCTCAAAAAACTTTGATGAAAGAAACCTTTGGTAAAAAATTGTTTTATGTCAGCACAATGAAAGGTATCATCAATAATAAAATAAATATTCTCTGTAAAGCTGCTGTTTTCAAACTCTATTATTGTCGTCCAGAGCTTTCTTAAGGAAAAACAATGACTTCCTCCCTGCTAAAGGAAATCGCAGCATTCAGAGAAACAATCCGAGAAAACACTATATCTCAAAGAATAAGAGGTCTCATCACGAGCCGGCTTATCATGATCACAAATATTATAACTTGCTGACTTTGCCAATACTGTCTATCATAACAGGGCAACGACTCAAGATTGTTGCAATCAAAAGACAAGGGGTCTCATCACGAGCCAGCTTGTTCAACAAAAGTGTAAATCAAGTGAATGATTGTGTCATAATTTGGCCACCAAACCAAGACATTGTTCTTTAGAGAATAAAAAAGGAAAAAGTGTCAAAAAGGATTTTTCTCTGAAATGTTGTAAATACCCTCAAGCAGGAAAAAGGATCATTGCTGGATAACATGGTAACCCTGTCGAGGCTATGGACGCTTGCGGGCAGCAAAGGCTCTACCTACGAAAAATGAGCATATTTTAAAAAGCCAGTACGCAGAGAAGACCTTATTTTATCTTTAAAAAGACCGAGTAATGTCTCGTATGAATGCAAGAACTAAGCCTGAGGAAGCAGACAATTGGAATATGAAAAGGTTGAGACAAAGTATCATTGACATGATAAGGAGTAATGTACTCTATCTGTCCATAACAAAATTTAGGCATATGAAAATTTTTCTGTTTCGGAAGTGGAAATTCAATAGAAAAGCAGAGATAACTGGTTCTTCACAGTGAATCGCCATTGTTGTGGTCACCAACAACCCCCCTCTTTGTTTGATATTAGCAATAACACCAAGAAAAGGGGGACCCTTAACAAAAAATCCAAAAAATATTTTTATCAAATTTTTTGTATTTTAACTCCCTAAAGCTAGATCGCATTGCGAAGAGAAAGTGAAGCGTTTCCTATGCGCATAAATAAGCTGCGAAGAAGTGACGCGAAATTCATCGCATCGCATATATTGAAAGCACTCTTAAATGAAAAATCTTAAGGAATCGTCGACGGCCGATATGCGACGTCGCATATCGCAACATCGTATAAGCAGCACACAGTGATTGAATGAAAAAACGCGATCTGCGATCTTGCGATCTGCGATCTTACAATCTGCGATCTTGCGATCTGCGATCTTACAATCTGCGATCTTGTGATCTGCGATCTGCGATGAATGAGACTATCAATTCCTGCGATGACACTTCTTGACATCGCAATCCTCGATACTGCGATGCGAATCGCAGAAACAACTCATCGCAAAATTTCCTCGACATAGTCTGTAAACCCAAAATTGAGCGCGCAC
Organism: Pinus tabuliformis; assembly: GCA_031772625.1. Taxonomy (NCBI): domain Eukaryota; kingdom Viridiplantae; phylum Streptophyta; class Pinopsida; order Pinales; family Pinaceae; genus Pinus; species Pinus tabuliformis. The sequence goes on from CM062819.1 coordinate 1,157,809,123, forward strand.
CTTAAGGGAAATTAACGATTGTACGCCTAAGTATCCAAGAATGATCGTGTTGCGTTTTTTGAAGAGTCAAGTCATTATGAGTGTCATGATTATGCATTCATTAGAACTTAAAGCTTTCATGTCAATCTTTTCGTCATTTCTCTTTTTCCTTTGTGTAAACTGTAAGGCAGCAACTAATATAAATCAATATGCAGGAAACATCTAAGGAAAAGGGGAAAGCGCCAATACTAGGAGAACAGAGAGGAGATGCCTTCGCAAATGGATGTCGCATGCAGCAGGACCGCGGATTCCAGAGTATCACTCAACAGACACTGATGAAAATAGACTATCCAAGACTCAGAGTCAAAGGCGCACAAAAGCAGCATCTTTACAAAGGATCCTGAAGCTCAGACTGAGTAAAGAAAAAAGAAAAACGCTAAAGAGGGAGGACGCTCCAGAAAAACCTGGAACAAAGAACGGAAGCAATTTTCAATACAGAAGATTGTTCAGGCAACGAAATCCCTAACTCATTGAGTCATTCGCATGGCAGGAAACCGAAATAGCAACAACACAATCAGTTTGAAAGAAATCTGGGTTATACTAAGTATACACACAGTGAATACACCCAGCCAGAGGAAGATTTTCGAAAATATCTTCTAGTTTGTCAGAAAGAGGTGCCAGCTCTTGTTATTTCTACTTTTATCGCTCAAACGAAAGGAAAAGACAACTAGCCGACTCTTTCCAGGCGAACGTTGCATTGCTTACAGCACTAAGGAGCATATACAGAAACGGTTAGAAATTAGATTCAATTTTTAGAAATAAATTTGTTTTAGTAAAAGGGCGGTCATTTGAAGCCATTTCCTAAATTTGTGTAATTAAGATTAATTAGTTAGTAGTATTTAACCTTTCTCATGGCATTTGGAGAAGGGTCCAGAAATTTGTCAAAAAACTTGTCCTCAGAACATGCACTTTTGCACCTTCGGAGGGGGTTTTTGATGAATGGATGGATTGAGATTTATTTATGTTTGCATTTTAATGTCTGCTACTGATGTTGCACTTCTGTACTCTTAGTAGATATTAGAACAAGTAGAGATAAATCGTTATTGCTTGAAGTTTGTGAGTGAAATCAGTCATAAATGGTACTTTTATCTCTTGACCAATTTCCGCTTATATTCTTAGAGTGATATGCAACTGAGTTGTTTATATGTTAATGTATGAATGTGTGGGTTACCATTTGGCACTTCTGTACGGTGGAGTCATTTATTTGTGCTTGACATATGAATAACTTATTATGCGATATGCTATTCACAACTGTTTTGCCTAACTTTTTATGCAGAATGGTTTATCTTAATTGATTTCTATTCTTATGATAGCTGAATGATCTTTATTACCAGTTATTGTTCGAAATCTTTTTAGATCGCATAATAGAGGAAATCTACCCCGGGTTAGCGTAGATTAGATGTGTTTTTTTGTTAGATTACAATAGCATAGAATCAGTTTAGAAGTTAGAATTAAATTAGCTTAAAATACTTCTAGATCAGCATCATCAAACTCTACACACACACACACCCCTTACATTGGGAAACTGGTCCCATTATCCCCAGTCGGACCCACTATACCAAACGGACAAGGAGCTGCCAACCAAGTTCCGGACCGGGTGGGTATCCCCCTTGTTGTTGACCTGATTTTCGGGCCCTCAACAGGTCCATGAATGTCTTGCTAGCCTTGGATTTCTTCCGCAGCCCTACTTTTTCTTGTCCCCTTGGACACTTGATACAGAATGGAGGTGTCTGTGGGTCCGCTCCTCCCTATTCTGTCAGATCGTCCTCTTCTTCCTCTTCTTTTGTGGAGGGTGACTTCTCTTTGTCGGAGCCATGCTCCTCTCCTCCTGTCTCTTGTGTGGTAGCGTGGTCTGGCCTAACCTTATCCTCAACCTCATTCCTCCTTTTCTCAGCCAACTGCTCCATCTTGAGCTTGGCTTCATCCTTCTTCCGCTGTGCGGCTGTATTGCTGGATCCCACCCTTAAATCTGAGGTAGTGTGCCATTCTGTTGGCCAGTTGTCATTAACCACTTGAATCTCATCATCCATAGCTAAGTAGGGCAAGTCATGCCACTTCTGCTCGAGGCCCTTTCGTGCCCTTATGGATACATGGTGGAAATTAGCCTTAAACTCTGCATACGGCGGAAATTTATCAAAGATAGTAGGAGACAACCGCGACTTGCAATTGATGGCCATGTCCACGTTCATCTCCATCAAGATCCAAAATATCTTTCTATCCTTGATCTGCTAAGGATCCTTAGTCACCCATAGCGAAGCATACTTCGTGGCCTCATGTAGGTTTGGCGCGACTGAGGGAAATTGTTTGTCTTCAGGTAGCTTCCAGGCTACCAGCACGATGGACATAAAAAGCCACGTGTAGTGGAAAGTCTTGCTGATATCTTGCACCTTGCGGCAGCTATTGAAAAACTCACCACAGAGGTAGCACACCCAATTAAACTGAACCCCTTCCATGCATTGGACTGCTAGAGCTACGACAGGCGATGGTACTTCATCGGAGTGACATTTCTGCATGACCTTCCTTGCCAATATTTGTGTGGCCACTTTGACCGCAGGGTCGGAAATACTTGTAATCGCATAGTCGTGCGACTTCTTTACTAGTCTGAACTTCTTCTTCATGGCCTCCGCGAGGGCGAGTTCACCCACCTTTCCACCAAACATCATAGACGGATTCTCCCCTAAATATGGAAGCCTCCTGATTCTGTGGATTAGTCTAGTAGTGATAGGTATTGGCTCCTCTAGCTACAAAAACCCATCATGTACCAAGCACAACAGCTGCTTCATTACTAACAAGGTTATGGGTGTGTGATTGTAGTGTGCCACCCATGGCAGGTTGAGTAGGCCTGCCTTATCGAATCCTTTGAGCCACTTTCGTGGTTCCAATGCAGTCACCTTGGTGGTCTTATGGAGGATGCAGTGCATCAGTTGGTCTATTGTGAAGTGAGGAAATCACTCAGTATCATCTAAGTCCTAATCCTCCAATTTCAACATTAGAATTCATGCCAAGCATGGTCCTTCAAAAACAATCTTGTTCAGTAGCAGAGGTGTGTACAAGGTGACCTTGCTTTCATCAATGTCCTCAGGCGCCTTGCCCTTGCACCTACGTGGAGGGACATACTCAAGAAATTTAGTAATGGGGTTAGACCCCTCAACTTCAATGTCCTCCGTGTCAATCCCCAAATCCTCACCATCCATTGGGATATCCCCAATTTCTTCCTCCTCCGGTTCCAGGTTAATGGTTTTTCCCTTTTCCTGAGCGGTGGGATTTCCTTCAGTGGGTTTCTCCTAGGTGATGCAGGCACTAGTGGTGTCATGACCTCCTTTCTTTTCTTTCATTTCATGCCTTCTTGGGTCTAGGTAGGTCTTGGTGTAGGTGACCGTGGCGACTTGGGTATCTCTGTAACCTCCGAAGTAGTTCCCTCTGCTTCCACATCAAGTTCCGACATAGCCCCTTCGGCTGTCTCTGCTTCCCCAATATCTACGATTCTTTTTCGGTGTCGAAATGATGCTATCCAATAGTTCTTGGGTCTCCTTTGGTAATTTCTCAAATGCCGAACTCGCTATTAGAGCTTCAAAGAATTCATGGTTCATACGCATCTGAGAGCTCAACAACTCAATGTTCAAAATGCCAAGTGTTCTTTGTTGGGTAGCCACATGTAATTTGTAGACCATTTTCAATTCAAATCAGACCATTCACCCAAAAATTGGTTCATTAATGCTAGATTGGCGGCAAATTTTCAAGGATCTCACCCATAAATTTTGTCTTAAATGCCACCCCCCGGTTCCATTTGGCTGTTTTCCCTCGTCAAATCATGAATAGTGACTTTAACAGTCACTTTCTAATTGACCTGCGTGGTTTCATCCCAAGTAGTGCAGCCTTCTCCATGCTCATGTGCTCTCTATGACATCCCCTCATTCCGCGCAGTTCCTTCATCGCGCAGTTCCGCGAACTGGGTGTTGGGTCGTGAATACAACCCCTTTTTAACACTTATTTCATCCATTTTTACTCTTCTTTATCATGTCATTTGTGATAATTTATTATATAAATCCATTTTATAATGATTTATGCTCTTATGGAAAAATATTATTTATTCTCCTTTATTTCTAATTAATTGATGATTATGCATGATTTTATCAATGATAGTTTATTAAAAATTGATTGTAACATTACTCAGCATTTTTAACCTCCAAGATAATTTCTAGATTGAAGATTTCATCATCAAATATTCCAACTCAGAAATTCACTGGAATAAGAAGTGATAGTTTTGCAATTGAGATTCTGGGCAAATGAAAAAGAATCTGGAAAATCTGGAACATGGGTTTTGTCCAGAACGGACCAGATTAATTTATTTAAAGAACGGTTTGCCCAAATTAGGCTTGTATTGAGATAAATGCAGGGTTCTTTGAGCAGGATTCTCTTAGATTTTCTGTGTGGCCGTTTTCCAAATCTCAGCTGCAAAGTCAAATTCGCCTTGCTCTTGTTGAAAGATGGATGGAAATATATTTTCTTGTTGATAAATTGGTTAGAAACAATCCAATTTTGTAATAATGATCATATTGTAATCATCACAGTTGTAACTGCTCTCTGCTCTCTGTGTATTTAAATTGGAACAAAGATCAAAGGGGAATGATGAATTCAGGAGAGGATGGCTGAGAGAATGCGGAATTATGATTTGAGAATTAGAGATTCAGAATTATGATTTAAGAATTAGAGATTCAGAATTAAGGATTCATGATTCATGATAGGATAGGAGGAAAAATGAATTGTTGCATTCCCATTGTAATTCTCAAGGCTTTTGCTGTTGTAATGATTTCACAATTTGATGAGTAATATATAATTTTGAGGTTGCTATTCATTCGCCTTATCTGAGGTAGCCTAGCAGCATCTGCTGGCGGCTAAGGTCCCAGCCTTTGGTGGATTAAGCTGCTGCTGTATTATATCTTTACGATTTCTGCCATGTGATGGTTTGATTTAATTCTTATTTCTTTGAAGCGTATTGCTTTACAGTTTCATGTTTTTACAGCGTGCTGTTATAGTATTTTATGAAATTGTTTTATTGCACAAGTTGTGATTGAATCATGTGGCTGTTCTTTTCCATCATAATAGAGATTATTATCCTTTTCAACTTACATTGTTATGATATTCATTTCAAATATAAAGCCTCACTGTTCATTTCAGACTTTGATGTTCACTACAGATTGCTGTTCATTTCCATTGAAATAGATTTGTTGTTCATTCCAGTAATTTAACAGTTTTCTTTTCATTATAGCTATAATAGTTTGGTTGTTCATTTCTAATACTTAGCACTGATGTTCATTTACTTTTTGCAATTATTTAAGCTTGCCTTTCAACATTCTTCTAGTTAGCACATTTATCTCATTTCGATTAAGTTGCAGTAGCACGATTGATTTAGTTCTTTGCAATTTCCAATTGGTTATGTTGTGTGTGAGGTCAACAACTGTAAAGAACACTGACTACCACTGTCTAAGTTCTCAGATTTGGGATCTTATTTACGCTTGATTTAATTTATATCAGTTAAACAAGGAATGAGTTATTGCTACTGCATCCTTGACTGATAAATTACTGTGGTTTTCTGAGTGAATGATTTAAGTTTCAGAGTGTTAAGTTTCTTTTAATTGTAAGTAGATTTTGTTTCAAGCATTCATTTACTTTTGTATTTTAAGCACTATACTGCAAAACATTACTCTTGAGTAAATATCCGCCTCAGACTGAGTACACTCTTGAAATAAAAAATTGTCCCTGGGTTGACAATTAATGTGAAGATAATTAGGAGTTAAAAAGACACATTTTTATCGCTCAACATTTTGGCGTCGTTGTCGGGGAGAGTGTAGCCATTTCTAAGGAGTAGTGTGCATCTGATGAATGCCTATTAGGAAATAATTGGGTATTAAAAACGGAAGGTAAGCAGCTGCGTACAGGAGCATGTAAAAGCCCTGCTCCCACACCCGCTTTCCAACAGAATTGTTAAATAACTTAGGGTAGAAATAAATGTTTGAATTTTTGTGTGAATGACTAAAAAAAAATAGAAATTTAAAAAAAAACAAAACTCATGATTTCACTCAAGTGGTGATGTAAGCACCACCCATTTCACTAACCAATTGAGAGGAACATTTGAAGAAGGAGCCTTGAAGAAACACATGAAGAACATCTTCTATTATGGTAAGGAATGGCTCACATTCCTACTTTTGAATTTCCTATCAAAGATCTAGGAGGAGTGACACAAATGCACATAATTCCCCCATCTTCTCTACCAAAGTTTCATGGTTTAGCAAATGAAGATCTAGATACATTCTTATTTGAGTTCGAAATACTTTGTAGAGGATATGATTATTATACTAATGATCAAAGATTGAAAGTGTTCCCGCGTACTCTAAAAAGAGCAGCTCTTTGATGGTTCATGAGCCTAGGTGGGAACTGCATCCAAACATGGGAGGACATGAAGAACATATTCTTGAAGAAGTACCAGGGCTATTGCAAGGCCGATGAAGATATTTTCAATATGATACAAAGGGAATATGAAAGCTTGGAGGACTATGTGGATCGATTTCAATACAACCTTCAAAAATCAAAGCATAAGCATTTGGAAAAAGAGATCTTGAAAACACTCATTCTTAAAGGAATCAAAGATGAATTTTTAGAACTTTTAAATCTGATAGGAAAAGGTGATGCTTTTCAGTTGTCATATGATGATGTTTGTGAATTATGCATAAGGTACTCAAGAGGAATCTCCAAGGCTGGTAATAATTCTATAGATGTTTGTTCTTTCTTTTCCAAATCTGCTACAAGAACAGGAGACATAAGAGCCGGAATCAATGTTTTATTTGAAAATTTTAAAGTTGATTTTATTAGCTCTCTAAGTTCAAAATTGGATGTTTTTCAGGTTCAAAAGAATCAAGAATTTGATGAAGTGTTTTTCCCTCATGACCGAAAGGAGCATCTCATAGATACTCACTCTTCCTTATCTCGGATGGAAGTAGCATGTCAAAGAGATGAGGAAGCTACAACAAGGTCAAAACCATGGAAATCATGGCCTACAGGTATGGTTCAAAACACTTCTTCTCCATTCTCTTACGTGCATAATCCATTATGGAATACTAATGTGTTAGGGCAGTCATGTCAATCTCAATATAACCACCACCAATCTTGTCTACAAGTTTGGCATGGTTCACCTTATGATTACATGACTACTCTCCCTCATCCTGTAGCACAAACTCCATATACTTCACCAGCTCTTCCGCAACATCCTGCTTGCATATCAAAATCATTCACTCAACCCAATCAACCACATCATCAAAATGCTCCATTCCGTACACAATTTCCTGCTCAACTAATTCCACACCCTCACCATAATAAACCAGTACAACATGCTTATAGTGTTGAACTGCAAAATTTACTCACCCTTCCCACCCATTCTATCTCACATGCACCATTAAAGAAAAATTATAATGAGATTTAGAATGTTTCAAATTCAAAAATTGTAGAAGTTATGGGAAAAAATGAGGTTTCTTTTAGTTTGCATCAACAAGCCATTTTAAAAGTTCAAGAACTTCATGGTATGATGGATATGGGAAATCAAGAAAGTAAAGGATATATTGAAGATTGGTTTCACTCCATCACTTGTTTGCAGCATCACTCCATACTTCAACAATTTTTGACACCATCTTTTCAAGGGAAGTTGGCTTCTCATACCCTAATATTCATTAATATGCATTTTTCAAATTTGGGTATGTGCATACTTTAAGCCTTATTTCGAAAATGGTTCCACTGGAAGTACTCATATACGTAGTCATATTCATTTTTCAATCAAAGTAGGTTAGTGTAAAAAAGAAAATAAAATAAATAAGGACAAATAAATGCAATTTTTTTTTTGTAAAAATAGTTGTTTTTGTTGCAACACGTTGTGGAAATCAACATTGGTGATAAATTTTTTTAATTCATTTTGTATGTAGATGAATTATAATGGAAATAATAGTTTTAAAAACACTCATATTCATTTTTATCATCAATATGGAAAAATTGCTTGAATAACATTTTTTTTCGCTTGCGGGGTTGATGGAATTTCTGAAAATGCAGTCGAGACAGTCATATTTTGAGGGGTCAAAAGGAAATATTTTTAAAACCTGTTTCTATCCTAATTATACCTTGATTTCTACTTTCCAACCCGATTTGAATCACTCAATTTGGATTTGAAACGAAAAATTTAGAACTGAAACACTAACAGGGCGTCTAATAGGCAGTTCAGGAACAGAGTTGGGACAGTTGGTTTTTGGAAGCCTAAATGACCATATTTGAAAACCTGTTTCTATGGTAGATTCCCCTATGAATATATTTTACAAGGAAATTGGAAGCACTCAATTTCGATATCGTATGAGGAATTTATGACCAAAATACTGACTGCTTATGATAAATCAGCACTCTTGAAACTCTGTCTTTTCGGATGTTCCTTAGAGTATTTAGCTTATCAATTATTCTTGTATTCAAAAACTGTTTCTATTGGACATCAATAAATGAATTTAATTTAATCTTCAATTTGAATCGGTTCAATCTGCCATCAAACGAAGAATCTATGCTGAAAACATTCACTGTTGTTCTAAGTGGGGTAATCGAAAATGACTCTATTATGCAGATTGTTCTAAGCAAGTTTGACATATCATAGCATTGAATTTTTAAAACCTATTGCTACTTGAGATAAAAATTTGAATTAGCTCTCATTTGGCTTTGGAATCACTCAAATCATATGAAAAACAAAGAAGTTATGATTGAAACTCTGCTGGTTAGCATGATTGGCCACTGCTCTTCCGCAGGTAATAAATTAATTTTACTTTGTCCATGGATTTGTTCTACAGAGTAACTACTTGTTAGTTTTTTGCTTAATTCTTGGATTAGGGGAGCCCGTGCACCTCTCTTTCTCCATGATTTAATGTTTTATTGCAGGTAGATATTCGTTTTTTGCAGGTCTTAGCAGAACAAAGAAAGTCAATTTATGGACGAGCGATTCTTGAAAGAAATTTTAATAAAACAAGGGAATTTCATCCAACTCATTACCCAATAGATTCATAATAGAAGAAATGGAGAACTGATTTTAATTTGAAGATTCATGTCTTGTCACTGCTGCCAAAACAATTTTCAAAGAGATCATTTTTTTACATAACATTATAGCTGTTGTAACTTAATTTATTTATTTACATACTATTTTTAAATAAAATGTTATTTCTTTTCTAATTTATCTTATATTTTGTGTTTCAGGTGTTTCTTCCTTCAAATTGTAACCCATCCTCAACATCAATACAGTGAACAACTAATTCATTCTTTGCGTGCTTGCATTTTATGATTTTGCATTTCGCTGTTCCTTTTCAAACGAACAACACTTTCACATTTTGTTGTTCCTTTTTAAAGGAACAACACTTCTGCACTTTCACGTTTTTGTTGTTCCTTTAAAAAGGAATAGCACTTTTGCACTTTCGCATTTTTGTTGTTAATTTTTAAAGGAACAACACGTCTGCACTTTCACGTTTTTGTTGTTCCTTTTTAAAGGAACAACACTTCTGCACTTTCACTTTCACGTTTTTGTTGTTCCTTTTTAAAAAAAAAACACTTCTACACTTTCACATTTTTGTTATTCCTTTTGAAAGGAATAGCACTTCTGCACTTTAACGTTTTTGTTGTTCCTTTCTGAAAGGAACAACACTTCTACGCTTTCACATTTTTGTTGTTCCTTTCTAAAGGAACAACATTTCTGCACTTTCACGTTTTTGTTATTTCTTTAAAAAGGAACAACACTTCTGCACTTTCACTTTCACGTTTTTGTTATTCCTTTTTAAAGGAACAACACTTCTGCACATTCACGTTTTTGTTGTTCCTTTTCAAAGGAACAACACTTCTGCACTTTCACGTTTTTGCCGTTATTTTCCGAAAGGAACAACACTTCTACACTTTCACATTTTTGTTGTTCATTTCCCAAAGGAACAACACTTCTACACTTTCACGCTTTTGCTGTTCCTTTTCAAAGGAACAACACTTCTACACTTTCACATTTTTGCTATTCCTTTCCAAAGGAACAACACTTTCACATTTTTGTTGTTCCTTTTCAAAGGAACATCCCTTTCGCATTTTTTGTTGTTCCTGTTAGAGAACAACACTTTTTGACATGCATTTTTTGCTGTTCCATATGGGGAACAACACCTTTTCGTGTGTATTTTTGCTTTTTGGCATGCATTTTCTTTGTTGTTCCCTACAAGGAACAACACTTTTTTTTAGTGTTTTTGCTGTTCCTTCAAAGGAACAACACTTTGGGAGTATTTTCGAGAGAACCCATTCCTTCTTCTTGTGGGATTTTTCCTAGTTCATCTTAATCACATTTTACTGATTTTCTTTCATGACATGAAGTACACTACTTGTATGAGGACAAGAATTATGGATTCTATTGAAGCGAGTTAATATCATTCACATTATGATCTTTAACAGGACAGTTCCTTGATGATAGATTCTTTTCAAAACGGACACAATTATTTATATATTACTTTACTACCTTGTTTTCTATTGAGCATGATGTTGATTGATCATCTTAATACCATGCTCATTCCACCCTTCCTGGTTATAATCTTCTCTGTCTATAATAAATGAGATTATGGGTATACTTGTTTTCTATTGACATGTTCAACTTCTTCAACCATCCCTGCTCTTAACGAGTACTGAGCCTCCCACTTTTTATCATAAAAATATGTAATAACAACAAATTTTTTTTTGCAGATGGAGAATAGGGGGTCTCATTACGAGCTAGCCAACCATGTTCATAAGGCTGTAACAAAATGACATTCCCATTATGACCACCACACCAGGGTTATGATCCATTGGATAGCCAAATTATCCTTGAAACAGGAGGTCCCATCATGAGTCGGCCTGATCACTTTTTCTACATCCCAGTGAATGGCAGTGTGGTTATCTGGTTACCATGCCAGCACACTGATCTCTTCTGTAGAACAACACTGGAACTTTCCATTTATAAATTGAGGATCCTTGCTCATATGGGTTAAAAAGCAACCCTGCTGAGGCTATGGATGCCTGCTGGCAGTAGAGGCTCTTCTTATGGTATTGAAGTTATATCTTATCATGAATTATTACTATAATACCCTTTTCTTATTCTTTCTTTTTGTCGGAGAAGTTATTTCCTTAATTTTTTCCCTATTTGGAACCTTTACGCATGATAAATTATTTTTTGATCAATCACATCATTTTTCAGCTAGAATACCGTCAGCAAAGCATCCTTTTGGCATATTGTTGTCATTTTTCTGTTTTTCATAACTTATCATCAATCCAAAGTGCCCTATCTCTTATTCATAACTATGTTTACACACTCTACTCTCATTATAACCATAACTCTCGCCGTCTTATCATTGATATGTGTACTTTGCTTCATTTACAACTGTATTGTTCATTCCCTTGCCTTATCATCAGCACAACACCTTTCACATCATTTATGGTCATGGAATCCTTTTTCCAATTGAAGGGGGGAATGTATGCATTATGGGATAGCATACGATATGATTATTTCACTCTGCCATAACTTGTTGATTTGACAAAATATTAGTATTGCATGTATACAAAAGTTTTTCTGATTGAAATTTTTGCATGCATCTTAATCTATTGCTATTCAAAACTAACACTGGATTCAAGAATGTTGTATGCAAAATAGTGCTTTGTTTACAAGATAACAACAAGTATGGGCAACTCTATTCGAGCATGACCACACTATTGCAACTAATAGAAGAGACTCGAGCAACTCGCGAACGTGAACAATTGTTCAGACATGATGTGCTTGCATAGATTCCACCTTTTGCCTCACTTTCAGTATCCGCTCAGCCTACATCAGCTTCAACAAATGACAATTCATACATGTCATTCTACATTTCTCTTGGAGGTACAACTTGAGGTAAAATAACATAATTTTCTGCTTTATTATGAATTTAGGAGAATTTCATGAAAATCCATTTTGAGCATTATTTATCATCCTTCATTCCACATCTTTACCACTTCCCATTTTTCAGCGGCATGTCATATTTCAATTTGGGGGAGTGTTGCTTTCATTCATTTCTTTCTTATGACCATGTCATTCATGTTCTTTTTCATCCATTGTATTCTTATTCATTCTCAACCCCTCGCTTATTCCATGTTGTTTTACACCAAGCATAGAATTCAACAAATGCTAGCAACCACCTCTATTTGTTTTCTAGCATCACATGAGGGCATGTTATTCCTTCAGCGAGGGGGAGGAATTGCTACGCATGATGGATGTTTTCTAATTTCTTCCTCATTTAAGGCATACAATTTCATTTTTATATAGTGCAGAAATTGATTTCCATAATACTTTTAAAACTATGAACTCAATTCTTGTGATTTCTGGAAAACACAGACGTATCATTAAAATATGCAAACCGAGACAATTTCAAGTTATATCAGTTTGTAATATTTCGGATCATTGTTATAGACATTTTTGTGCCTTACAGCATGAAGCATGAAATGTCAATAATCTAAGGGATCCAAAGTCCCTAAACATGTTGTTCCTACCTCTAGAGGAACAAGGTCAGCAAACCACAGCACTAAAAATCAGTTCTCCACCTGAAAACACTCAAAAACAAGCTAATTCTGGATCATGTCAGCTGCTCCACTGAGCATCTGCGCTGAATGTCAACTGCTCCACTCTGTACCTGCGCTGAATGTCAAAACTAATGAAGGCTACCTGCGCTGGGGGAGATTGGCCAAGTGGCACAGTTATTCTGCAAGGTGTCAAATGCCCAGGAAGCTTCCAAAATGACACTTGGATCAGGGAATTCGCCTTGTGATGAGTAAGAGGATCTAGATCTCCAAGTGGAAGCAAGAAACTCCAAGTGGACTCAAGAACTGAAGTATAACTGAAGTGGGAGAGGACACTAGTCAGCTTCATGCCAAGCTCAAGCTGACTCATCCTTTCTCCAAATCTCCTATATATAGAGCTCTCTCATGAGGTCTAGGGAGGCTGGAATCTTGTGAATGTAAGGAAGTGTTGTTGGTTTGAGTATAGAACTATTGGGTGATTGCTTTGAAGGAGGTGAAGAGGAGATTTCTTTCTGCTGGGAGGTGTTGCTGGATTGGGCCTATTATGGTTGTAACACTCTCAGAACTTTACTTCTTCCATTAATAAAGCATTTGAGGTTCTTCTATATGCATGTGTCTTTGTGGCGTATTGATGCTTGTATATTTGATTTATTCTAATCCTTGAATCAGTTATGGATGTATGCTTCTTGTAGTTTCTCTTTCTTGTGCTTTTGTAGGATCTTTGTGTAGCTGGGCCAGTGAAAGAGCAAGGAGCTGGGAGCAAGCAGCAAGGAGAGAAGATTGGATCAAACATTAGCGGAAGACAACGGTTAGTGGATCTCTTTCTCCCCTCTCTTACATCTCATAAAGAAGTAATCTTGAATAGCTTTGCATTCGGTTGTTGCTGAGGTACTATCACCCTTAGAGTGGGATAGGGTCATTCCGTATTGGATACTTTTCCCAACAACAAATTGGCGACTCCGCTGGGGATCGTATCTTGTTGGTTGTTTGTGTTTTTTTCTATTCATTTCATAAACAAAGGGAGTACCGAATCGAACTGCATTTGGATCTTTCAAATGCAAAGTAGAGGGCAGCTACTCTAGCTCAGTTTCTGGGCAAGTTTATGATTTGAAGAGCTGATCCACAAGGACTCTAATAAGCTCTTAGTGATAGCTTTTCATCCTCCTTGTCATCCCTTAGTGTTTCCTTGATTGATAGCTTCTGATTTGGCCAAAAACTGTGAATTTTTGAGCAATCTGTGACTCGGAAACCAAGAGAAACGAAAGTTTCGTTCTTCAGTGCAGGCTGTGTGAAGGCTGTCTGCGTTTCAGCGCAGTTCCCGAAGGGGCTACCTGCACTGAAGGTCAAACAGACAGTGTCCCACCTGCACTGGACCAGTCTTGCCTTGTGCTACTGGGGTTTCCTGCTGTTTCTTGCCCTGTTTTCACTCTGGTTTTTGCTGCCTGTTACCAGTCAATGTACCTATCTGAAACCAACTTTCCTTGCCACTATTCCGCCTCGGTTGTATAAAGAAACTGTGTTTGTTCTTTGTGTATTTCTTGTATCATTTACAGTTTCCCATAACGAAAGTGAACTAGTCTAGCTGTGGCCTCTTAGATCTAGACCTGTGATAAAGTGTCGTTTTGATCTTAAGAGTTAGTTTATTTGTTGTTCATAGCTGATTGAGCTTTTGCTTTCGTCATATGGTTTGAATTTATATATTTCTAGTGTCGAAACAAGTAAATCTTAAGGTGTCTTTTGATTTTGGACAAGCTTGTTTGCTTTCACTTGAAATTGAATTCAGAATTATACAACAGCTTTCTTTTTTGCATTACGCCAACATTAAGAAAGAGAAAAGAAATTTGTGCATTGTGCATGTGCATTATGACAGTTTGCATGTTGATGTAGGAAAAAGTGCATTAGTGTGTGCTCTATGATCTGTGTGAAAAGATGTTGTCTTTCTTTTCCCTCAGTAGTTAAGATTTTCAAAGTTGAAAGATTGAAAAGCTTGCTTATCATCTTAGACTGCATTTAGGAGTGTTACTATACATCTCGTGGTGATCCATAAAGGCAAACTGCTAAACAAGATCAACCTTAAAATAAATTGAATTTACATAACAACGCATTGAAACATAACGCAAACACATAGAGGTCTAAGCTAGAGACGTGTTCCGGCGTCGTTAAACGTGATATCTTAGCGTTGAGTGGTTGGGTGATTCCTCCACGGTGAAGCGATAAGTATCAATACGGACTTGTGCTCCCACGTACCGTCGCGTATATATTGGGAGACCCCTATAGGAATAAAGCCTTTATCCAATAGGAAACCGTGTCGGCCGCCGTACTGATCGCAATGCAGTGAACACAGCATTCACGAAGATCGACCACTCGTACCGTAAAACGTATTCTGTGGTTTTGCGAAAAGTTTGGCACACCCTCTGCCTAGAACTCCAGAGCAGTTTCTTTTGGCCTTTTTCAAACTCTATAACTAAAAAAGTCCATCCGAGCATTTGTCACTTCGGGCTCGTTAAACCATCGAAGGAGACCAGAGTCATCTTTAGCTTTTTCTCGACTCTTAAAAAGTGAAAAAGCAAGTTGTGTCTAAGCGTCGTTATAAAATTTATTTTAAACGGAACATAATCACCTCCTATTCCCGCGTTGATCTTAGGTTGAGAACATGGAACGCCCTAACCAAGGAATTCCACATGATGGAAATCCTAGTCCTTTGTCCTCTTGGGGAGAAGTTGGTGCGCCCCACATGGCCACATTGTCGCTTCCAGGACTGACAATTGGCCTGCCTATTTGGCTATTCTCAACCAATGTAGTTCAGAACACCATGGTTCCTGAACAGTCGAGTCAACAGTTAGATGAGTCTAGAGCTGCCCACCAGCCTTCCACTTCCTATAACTCTTCCTCTAATCCTTCATCTTCGCAAGGTAGAGCTGGCAAAAGCCAAGCTCCCATGGAGAAGAAGGAGAAGAAGAAGAAGGAGAAGAAGAAGAAGGAGCCTAAGGCGACTGGGGGCAAACAAAAGACATCTAACAAAAATCCACACACAACACAGACCGGGCCTAAATCGCCATGTGTCATATGTAGAGGAGACCACTTCCATAGAAATTGTCCCTGTATTCCCCGGATACTAAGGGACTGGTCCCCTCGGTTGCACAATTCGGGAGCATCAACCTCTGATAGCCATGTTGAATGCTTACCGTCAACCAGCGAAAGTGAAGGTTCAAGACAAAGAGGGGGAGCAAGATCTCCCTGCAAACTGTGTAAAGGCGATCACGCCATCCACCGTTGTCCCTTCTTAGATGAAGCGAAGAGAGTTTTGGAAGATCGTCCGGTTTCACCGGCAATGCTTCCTCCTGGATACAAAAAACTCGTGCCAAGTACTTCGTCGGTTGAAAATACAGCTGGCCCGCTCAAGTGGTCAGCTGAAGCGTCAGTCATTGAATATGAACCTACTGAATCCAGACCAGACGAAAGTCTAAAGGTTGATACGACAGTTGACCCGGTTCTTCCTTCAGAGGTTTCATCCTCAAATGACACCGTCACTGAAGATTCATCTTCAAATGACACCCTCACTGAAGAGAATAAGGATGACACCATCCAGATTCTTTTCATCAACACCGACTCTGATGAGCATCAGGGCAATGCGCCCATTCCTTTATCGCAGGAAGGAACATCGTCAAGGTCATATCCGGCCGTGTATTCGGTCCCACCACCAAGCAACCTGGTTGTGTCCTTTGATTGGAACCAACTAGGCAGACCCCGGTTGCCAGCCAGTATACCATTCAGAATCATCGTCCAAATATACAGAATGGTAATGGCTGGAACTATCATTGATGAAGGGGCATCTGTGAGTATCCTTTCCTCTATTTCTTGGAAAACATTGGGTTCCCCGGCGCTTTTGCCTGAGATGAGAAATCTCTCGGGTTTTGATAAAGGAACCAGTCGACCATTAGGGATCCTCCCCAATGTACCTGTTACATTGAAAGGGAAGACCGTTCAATTGAACGTGATGGTCGTTCAAGGATCCTTGGATTATAACCTACTCCTTGGACGAGACTATATATATTGCATGGGAGCTATAGTCTCCTCACTCTTTAGAGTAATGTGTTTTCCACACGAAGGAAGAATGGTCAAGCTCGTAGACCAACTTTCATTTCCGGGATCATGCATCGCAAATAGTCAAATACCAACCCTGAATGGTCTATTCACCCAAGAAATGTCTCCACCCCCAGTCCTCCTTCCCGATGAGTGCGAGTGATTCGGAAAGATGGGACTGGGACCCAGGGGGCATGCATCCTGGTCTGCTTCGGGCAGAGGAAACCTTGGGTATAAGGTAGAATTTCCGCGAAAGAATGTGACTAGTCCGTACCCCATCCGTGGATGGAAGAGGGGTTGTTCTAGAACAGAATTCTTTTGTCAAGGTTACTTTTTTGACAAAGAGTCATTCACTGTTGTCTATTTCGGTAGACATTGCCGAAGAAAGAGATTGATTTGCGGCAGCAAATAGAACCATCTTTGGGTAACCAGAAAGAGGCAAGCCTCACCCTTTAAAACAAATGTTTTAACGGATAAGTAGGGGCAGCCTTGAAATTATACTTTACACCTAGGGGCATGCAACCTTTTGGAGTGCAAGCAAGGGACGACTATTTATTTTTTTAAATTTTTAGGTCCTCCCTTTAAACCTGTAGGTCTAACCCTTTAAACTCGTAGGATTAGCCGTTTCCAAACTTGCATAAAGAAAGGATATGAGGAGCATAGCTTCGTGAGATAAAGCTCCATAAAAAATAGCTATCTCACAAGAGACATTTCTTATCTTATGACTGGTATATCGAGCAGTTTTACCGCGGAATTTATGCTCGTTAAAAAATAGAAAAGCGAGATCCGAGCAGTTTTAGCGTCATAGTTCATGCTCGTTAAAAAATAAACATAAGCTTTTGAGCAAATTTAAGCTCGTTAAAAAATGAACTTCCCGGTAAATAACCATTAAGAATGTACCCTGATCAACCGTAAAAAGACCTTGGTCGTGTTTTGCTGCAGCCATCACCTCCACCGTTCATTTGGCCAATCGTTTACCCTCCATATGATTGTTTACCCATTTTGAGGAACAGCTGCGAAGAGTGATTTCACCTAGCCATCCTTGTGACACTGTCGTGATTGGAAAATTCCAACCTGTACCTGGAATCTGCTGCTATCCCTGTTTATCACTCGTTCCTCAAAAGACGAGTCTTCTTTGAGCTCTTTTCATCTGACTCATAAAATATGAAAAGTTTGCTGAGTTTTGGCCTTCCAGCTCGTTAAATTGACCGGAAGAGCTATCCCTCCTCTAGATTTTAATCTTTTTGGACCTGAGGGATTATTGAACAAAAAGGTCGAGCGCTTTTTTTAGTCGACTCGTTAAAGTTATCGAAAACTCATCCCTTCTGTATTGTTTTATACTTTTTCGGACTTAAGGGATTAGATGACGAAAAAGGAATTTTGGAGTTAACTTTCTGTACCTTTTCAGACTCTCTAAAAATGAAAAGGACCGAGTTTTCCTTGTCGTTAGACTCGTTAAAATGATTAAATAGCGACAAACTTGTCTTTAGACGAGAACGAGTTTCCCTATCGCTAAGCTCGTTAAAACATAGCGATGGGCTTGCCCGAAGGGCAGGTTATAGAACAAGCATATGTTATCCTCCTCAAGCTTGACAAAAATAAAGAGGTACTGGTCAGAAATGACTGGGGAAAAATTGGGAGAACCTCAAAGCTTTAATGGTAGCAAGTCGCTCTTGAACATGACACTTTGTCCTCCGTATCACATCGGGTTGGGTTGTTTTCATTCACCGGTCTCATCACCATGGTCCTCGCCAAACCATCCACATTTGGGGTAATGCTACCGATCCATCACATCAGTGTCGTTATATGTTCAAGAGATGTTGTTCAGAAAGAGTCAACCGTGTCCCATCCACTGCCATACATTATCCTTCATCCACCCATGATCGCCACCCTGAATCATATTTCACGGATTGTTTTCACCTCCACTAAAATGATTAGCTCCGTTCCGTGTCACTGATGTGGGATTCATTAAGGCCCTCCTTTGACGGATCGCTTCTTGTCGACTTCAGCTCATTATCCAAGAAGTTGATCTAGGAACAACCCCCCTCAGTACTTTGAAGCTTGCATGCCTCAATGGCAAGTTTCTCACTTCCGGCGAGAGGTATACATCAATGACCTTCAACCAGAAGATTTTGTGTGGTGTTCAACGCCAAGTCCTTTATTCACACCACGTGAATTGTACTGCAGTACCTTGAGGGTCATTGTCATTATTGGTGATTCCTCTCGCGCTTGTTAACGGTTTACATTATTGACCGGTAATCAAGCGATGTCTTTCCATGTTCGACTTCAGCGCAATTCTCACATGGATCGACTTGTACTTAGAGTGAAGATCGAACGAGTTTGAAGACCCGGGATCTAGTTTCATCCATCCGGGCTGCGATATATATTCAGGAAATATAAAGACATTTGATATGTACATCATTACAGCAGATGATCATCCTACTCAAAGGATGATAATTTCAGCAGAGGATTATCAGTCTACCATCAGACGATCGTCTGTTCTATGTACCAAAATGAATTTATAAAGCTGAGCATGGGAATGCCCGCCTCAGCTAGATCATGAAAGAAGAATGAAAAATAATGTATTGTATTGTATTTTATTACAGGGCACCTCTCAGCGATTGAATGAACTTCGGATCCTCCTGATAAAGCATTTCACCCGATAAACGACCTCATACTTTAGGGGGCAACTGTTATAGACATTTTTGTGCCTTACAGCATGAAGCATGAAATGTCAATAATCTAAGGGATCCAAAGTCCCTAAACATGTTGTTCCTACCCCTAGAGGAACAAGGTCAGCAAACCACAACACTAAAAATCAGTTCTCCACCTGAAAACACTCAAAAACAAGCTAATTTTGGATCATGTCAGCTGCTCCACTGAGCATCTGCGTTGAATGTCAACTGCTCCACTCTATACCTGCGCTGAATGTCAAAACTAATGAAGGCTACCTGCGCTGGGCGAGATTGGCCAAGTGGCACAGTCATTCTGCAAGGTGTCAAATGCCCAGGAAGCTTCCAAAATGACACTTGGATCAGGGAATTCGCCTTGTGATGAGTAAGAGGATCTAGATCTCCAAGTGGAAGCAAGAAACTCCAAGTGGACTCAAGAACTGAAGTATAACTGAAGTGGGAGAGGACACTAGTCAGCTTCATGCCAAGCTCAAGCTGACTCATCCTTTCTCCAAATCTCCTATATATAGAGCTCTCTCATGAGGTCTAGGGAGGCTGGAATCTTGTGAATGTAAGGAAGTGCTGTTGGTTTGAGTATAGAACTATTGGGTGATTGCTTTGAAGGAGGTGAAGAGGAGATTTCTTTCTGCTGGGAGGTGTTGCTAGATTGGGCCTATTATGGTTGTAACACTCTCAGAACTTTACTTCTTCCATTAATAAAGCATTTGAGGTTCTTCTATATGCATGTGTCTTTGTGGCATATTGATGCTTGTATATTTGATTTATTCTAATCCTTGAATCAGTTATGGATGTATGCTTCTTGTAGTTTCTCTTTCTTGTGCTTTTGCAGGATCTTTGTGTAGCTGGGCCAGTGAAAGAGCAAGGAGCTGGGAGCAAGCAGAAAGGAGAGAAGATTGGATCAAACATTAGCGGAAGACAACGGTTAGTGGATCTCTTTCTCCCCTCTCTTACATCTCATAAAGAAGTAATCTTGAATAGCTTTGCATTCGGTTGTTGCTGAGGTACTATCACCCTTAGAGTGGGATAGGGTCATTCCGTATTGGATACTTTTCCCAACAACAATCATGCACTATCAACTACAGCCATTTTGTTTATATCTCATGATACATGCATCAAAATGATTTATTTTTTGATCATAGAAGCATTCATACATTATAAATTTACTTGCAACATTTCAACAAAATCTGGTTTGTAGTTTTTGGGAAAATGGTTAAGGTTGTTGCCACTTATATCATATTTTGCTGCAACTTTATGTATACATATAGTTGAATTTCAATGTAAAATTTTTTATGCCTTCATCAAGATTGCTAAAAGTAAATATTCATTAATTAAGGAAGACTTCATTTGTTCTATCCATTTCATGAGCTGGGATGAACAAATTTTTTATTGCTTGGTTAACACATGGGTTTTGTCTTTGGGTTGCATGAGGACATGTAATATATTCAGTTTTTTGTTGCATGAGGACATGCAATATATTTAGTGTGGGGGTATGTTGGGCCATAGATATGACCACTTTTTAACACTTATTTCATCCATTTTTACTCTTCTTTATCATGTCATTTATTATATAAATCCATTTTATAATGATTTATGCTCTTATGGAAAAATATTATTTATTCTCCTTTGTTTCTAATAAATTGATGATTATGCATGATTTTATCAATGATGGTTTATTAATAAATTGATTGCAACATTACTCACCATTTTTAACCTCCAAGATAATTTCCAGATTGAAGATTTCAACATCAAATATTCCAACTCAGAAATTCGCTGCAATAAGAAGTGACAATTTTGCGATTGAGATTCTGGGCAAATGAAGAAGTATATGGAAAATCTAGAACATGGGTTTTGTCCAGAATGGACCAAATTAATTTAGTTGAAGAATGGTTTGCCTAAATTTGGCTTGTATTGAGAGAAACACAGGGTTCTTTGAGCATGATTCTCTTAGATTTGTTGTGTGGCAATTTTCCAAATCTCAGCTGCAAAGCCAAATTCACCTTGCTCTTGTTGAAAGATGGATGGAAATATATTTTCTTGTTGATCAATTTTAGAAACAATCCAATTTTGTAATAATGATCATATTGCAATCATCCCAATTGTAACTGCTCTCTGCTCTCTGTGTATTTAAATTAGAACAGAGATCAGAGAAGGGGAATGATGAATTCAGTAGAGGATGGCTGAGAGAATGCAAAATTATGATTTGAGAATTAGAGATTCAGAATTAATGATTCATGATTCGTGATAGGATAGGAGGGAAAAGGAATTGTTGCATTCCCATTGTAATTCTCAAGGATTTTGTTGTTGTAATGATTTCACAATTTGATGAGTAATATATAATTTGGAGGTTGTTGTTTATTCACCTTATCTGAAGTAGCCCGGCAACATCCGCTGGCGGCTAAGGGCCCAGCCTCTTGTGGATTAAGCTACTACTGTATTATATCTTTATGATTTATTTTGTGTGATGGTTTGATTTAATTCTTATTTCTTTGAAGCGTATTTCTTTACAGTTTCATGTTTTTACAGTGTACTGTTATAGTATTTTATGAAATTGTTTTATTGCACAATTTGTGATTGAATCGCGTGGCTGTTCTTTTCCATCATAATAGATATTATTATCCTTTTCAACTTACATTGTCATGTTGTTCATTTCAAATATAAAGTCTCGCTGTTCATTTCATACTTTGATGTTCAATACAGATTGTTGTTCATTTCTATTGAAATAACCTTGATGTTCATTCCAATAATTTGATAGTTTTCTATTCATTATAGCTTTAATAGTTAGGTTGTTCATTTCTAATACTTAACACTGCTGTTCATTTACTTTCTGCAATTATTTAAGCTTTCCTTTCAGCATTCTTCTAGTTAGCACAATTATCTCATTTTGATTAAGTTTCAGTAGCACGATTGATTTAGTTCTTTGCAATTTCCAATTGGTTATTTAATGTTGTGTGTGAGGTCAAAAACTGTAAAGAACACTGACTACCATTGTCTAAGTTCTCAGATTTGGGATCTTATTTACACTTGATTTAATTTATATCAGTTAAACAAGGAATGAGTTATTGCTACTGCATCCTTGACTGATAAGTTGTTGTAGTCTTCTTAGTGAATGATTTCAGTTTCAGAGTGTTAAGTTTCTTTTAATTGTAAGTAGATTTTGTTTTAAGCATTCATTTACTTTTGTATTTTAAGCACTATATTGCAAAACATTACTCTTGTGTAACTAGCTGCCTGAGACTGAGTACACTCTTGAAATAAAAAATCGTCCTTGGGTTGACAATTAATGTGAAGATAATTAGGACTTAAAAAGATACCTTTTTATCGCTCAACACCGGGCAGTGTAGTTTATAGTCCCACACCTCCTTTCAGCTGCCTGGAGCACTAAGACTATGCTTCCTTCATAGAGTAATCTAGCTGGATCACCAGTGTATGGCTTCAATCGGATACCATTCACTTTTCCTAGGAAGGGTTCCCCATTTAACTTAACCAACTGAACTGCTCCACCGTCAGTAATCTCTTTGATGACATAGGGCCCCAGCCACTGCGTCCTAAATTTTCTAGGAAATTTATCAAACTTTCTATCATATAGCAAAACTAGATCATTTAATTGGAAGTTGTGCAGTTTAATGTGTTGATCATGCCATGCCTTTTCGTGCTCCTCTTGAACTTATTGATGAAATCCAGCTAGAAATCGGTACTCTTCAAGCTCTGCTAGCTGCACGAGCCTCTCTTCCAAGGCTCCGTGGTCTGCCATTCTGGTGAGTGCCGCTATGCACAGACTAGGTACAATGTATTCCATGGGCATCACAGCTTCTATGCCATACATGAGTCTGAAAGGTGTTTGTCCAGTCAGCTTCTTGCAAGTCGTTCTATAGGCCCATAGCACCGCGGGTACACGCATATCCCAATCATTTCTCTGAGAATTGTAGACCTTCGTCAGTGTGCTCTCGAGTATCTTATTGAATGCTTCCACCATCCCATTAGCCTGTGAATGATAAGGTGTACTTTTCTAATGATACACCAAAAATTCCTTTGTCAACGTGCTGATTGTTTTGTTAAGAAAGTGCGTACCGTGATCACTCATCAAGATTTTTGGATAGCTAAATCTTTTCAACACATATTCAAAAAGAAACTTTGCTGCTGTCACGCCAATATAGTCCTTCATAGGCTAGACCTCTACCCATCTGGTCAAGTACTCTATCGCAATGATGATGTACCGCACACCTCGTTTCTTCCCGGAGGCTGAATTGGTCCCACAAAGTCAATCGCCCATCTCTCGAATCGTTGTAATGTCACCTACGGTGCCAATGGTTGTTCATCCCTTTGTGATGGTCGGCCATTCCTCTGACATGTGTCACAAGCCCTACAATAATATTTCACGTCCTTATGCAGAGTTGGCCACCACAATCTACCACACAGAACCTTCTGCACTATCACTTTTGATGCATAATGTCCTCCTACATCTCCTCCATGAGCCTCCACGAGGATGCTACTCTGCTCAAAGTCAGGTACATAGTGTCGTAATATTTTATCAGACCCCATTTTGTACAGATGTCCTGCAATGACAGAAAATTCTGCTGCACGCACTACTAACTCCATCTTTTGTTGGCTTGTATACCATTCTGGCGCAGTCCCTGTTGTCAGGAATCGTATGATATCCTCAAAGTGAATGTCGGCAACACGTACCACAAAGAGCTGCGTGTCAGGCAATACTTCCTCCAAATTATTGGGCTCCTCTACCATTTTCATGCACGAAAGATGATCTGGTCCAGCGTTTAGTCATCCAAGCTTCACAATAACCTCAAAATCATACTCCTGAAATCTTAAAATGTCCCCCCCAACAAATAGTGCCTAAACTTTTGGAGCGTGTATACCATGGCTAGTCCTTCGCGCTCTGTAGTGGAATAGTTCTTCTCAGCCTTGGACAACTTCCTGCTTGCGAATACTAGAAGATTGACCAATTCCCCCTCGTCCGCTTGTGTCATCACGGTCCCCAGCGTGATACATGAGGTGTCTACGAGCACATGAAATTCCTTCTTCCAGTCCAGAAAGACTGGGATCAGTGTCGTGACCATTTTCTCTTTTAGCATGTCCAAGCTCTTCTGGAATTCATCACTCCAACAGAACATAGCATCCTTTTTCAAAAACTTCTCCATGGGTGCAGTGATCTAGGCATAGCTCTTGATGAACTTCCTATAGTATCCAGTATGCCCCAGGGTCGCGTTCAACTATTTCACATTCCTTGGCACCTCCAAGTTGATTATCACTACGATTTTTTCGGGGTCTACCATCAATAACTATTTGCACACCACATGCCCTAGCAGGATCCCAAAGGAGACACAAAGCAGACACTTCTTTAGAATGAGGACGATCTGGTACGTTTGATAGGTATCTAACATTAAGCGCAGACTTGCCACATGACGCTTGACCAATCCGAACATTGTCCAATCGTCAAAGTACACTTCTAGGAGCTTATGAATGAAGTCTTTGGATGCCACAATGAATATGCATGAAAGTATGGTTAGCACATTCATCAGCCGAAAAGGCATTACAGTATATTGAAAACATCCCCATTTCGTCACAAAGGTCGTCTTGCTTCTACCTTCAGGTGTGATTTTGATCTGATGATACCTAGAGAACCCATTAGTGAAAGAGTATGCTTCTTGGCCGCCTACATTATCTAGGACTTCATCAGTGAACGGGGTCGGTAAGGGGTCATGCACGAAAGCATCATTTAGCTTCAGGAGATCCATGCATATCATTATTTCTTCTTTCTATTTCTTTTCCTGAACCACTATTGGGCTTACCTAATCAGACTCTTCTACTGGTTCAATAATTCCTGTCATGAGCATCTTATCGAACTCAGTGTGAACCCTTTCCTTATACTTAGGATTAAGGTGGTAAAATATTTCTTTTATAGGCTTCGCGTCCGGTTTTAGGGTGATCTTCATGACACCCAGGTCTCCTATTATCCCTTTTAGATAGGACAACTTTGTGGGGAACAAATCTTGATATTCACGCAAGAGGTCAACGACTTTGTCTACTGTCGGATCATCCCAATAGTCCTCAATTTTTTCAAATTTTGCTTCTGCCTATGTGCCAATGTTGACATGCCTAGTTTTCAGTGGTGTGGTTATGTCAAGATCCTATATTTGCAGACCTTCAACCTCGTGGTGACCTTTAGTTTCCATAATATTAACTTTTTGGGGATCCTCATCTTCTTCTTCAATAGTCATGTTATAGCATTCTAGTGCATGAATCAACTAGGTAGTCCAATCAGGTTGGATTAGGTCTAAAGTATCTTGTTGTATCCTAAAGATCGTTGTTTTAACCTATTTTAGCGTTGCGTTAATACAATCAAACCCATCCTCAACGCTGAACGTCAATAAAAATCCTTGGTGTAGGATGTCCCATTCCTCCATGCCATGGCGGAGCTCAGTTCCAAGTACCAATTCATTGGTATGATGCCCATGGTATCACAAAACATATGCACCCATTTAGGTTGGGGCTCCACCCCATAAGCCTTATTCCATTTAGCCAAGTGATCACATGAGTCATCTTGTTCGTCATATTTATCTGTCATCCACACTTTTGGCTGCCGAAAAGGTATTCTCATCGTCCTCCTATAGTCATGCCAATAAATAAAACTATCCTTTTGTGTACCCCACCATCTTGCCGGCGTAGCACGCAGTACCCAGTCCAAGCTATGGAAACGATGTTTCTCTGGTACTTCTCTTTCAAATGCATCCAAAAATAAATCAACATCAATTAGCCCATCATATTGACGCAGATTCTTGACTTCGGATGACACACAATGCAATGATTTGGTCATCATATTACAATGTAGTGTTGAGACTTCATGCAACCAGCTCTGCCAATGCTCCAATTCTTCATCCAAATCTGACATGTAGGCACTTTAACAATCCCATCAAATCCATCCGTCCGCTATTAGATTCACCCAATCCTGGTCTCACGTTGTTATTTTGTAAATTTGGTCTAGATCGTCATTGCTTTCGTAATCTCAGACTGGTTCTATATAGCGCAGTCCCTCTGCAGGATCCAGTGGCACCGCTATGTGGAGCGGCTTGTTTTCAAATATCATCTTCCATTTCTTCAGGTTGATTACCCCATTCATGTCAGTGACCCAACTGATTCCAAGGAGCACAAGGTAGGGCTTTCTATCATCCACAATCTCTATTACCTCAAAATCCGCCAGTGCGCTTGAACCCTCAATGTCAACTGTGACCCCTTGCAGCCTCCCCATTGGGATAATTTTCTATTGATTCGCCATCCTTAACTGTATCAGAGACCACTAGAGTGCAGGTCTCCCCATTCTTTCCGAGGTCTGTTTTGGAAAAACATTCACGTCAGACCCCAGATCCATGATAACTTCATCCATATAATATTCCCCTATCTGCGTGGTGAGTCTCATCTCCCACTTGGTCCTTGTCTTGTGCTTGCCAAGCTTCTTGACCACACGCGGTTCACTAGTAGCGCTATCCTTACTAGCGCACTAATTAATAATCTCCTGCAGGCCCTTCACAAGCTTACTGTCATGCAGCAGCTTCATGCAGGTCTCCAAGAACATGGTAAGCATCGACGGGTCCATTTCTTCAGATGGTTCTCTTGACTTCCGAAGGTAGAGGACTCATCGAAGCTTTTCTTTGCTTCTATAAATGTTTCTTTTGTGCACTCCAAATCAAACCTAGTGTCCATTTCCGATGCTTTGCAGACCAGTACACCTTCTGCAGGCTGCCTCCCTTTATCCTCCCTAGTGATGGTTCCACTCCACACATAATGTTTACCTTAGGGTCTTCCTCACAAGGCTCAACCCTCATTATTTGGAGGTTCTGTGTCGGCTATGGAGGCTAGGCCACCTTTTCGAGAATCTTAGGCAAAAATATTAGGCAATCCTCAGTCACATGGTCAAACTGATTATAGTAGCAGCATGATAATCGCATCGGATTCGAATAGTCCTTCGCATAGTGTCCCAGGCCTTCGCAATTGTAACAAATCAGTTGTCCTCGGCCTCTCCCAAGCCCTCCTCCACCTCAGCCTCGACCGCATCCCTGATATTCACCTCACATTCTCGCAACGCCTTGGTCTGGAGGTCATGTCTCTGTCTACATTCTATATGTAGGTGTCCTATCCATCATCAATTCATAACTTCGACAATTGTGCTCATCATGGCCTACCTATTGACAGAAATTGCAGAAGAGTTGATGCGGTGTTTGTACAAATTTATGTAGCAAATGGAAATTATCAGTCATGTGTTTCCTTGCTACCTGATATATAGCACACTATAGCACAGGTCCTGCACTTGGCCCTGCTACGACCTCCGGTCATAGAGGCATTGGTCCTCCTGCTACAACATAGTTCGTGAACACTGGGCAATGATCCTTGTCATGCCCCTGACCCTTGCATTTTATGCACCAAACCTCTTTGTGTGCCTTTGGACGAGCAGTTCTATCCTTCTTCAGACTTTGCATTTTAAGACAAAGGTTTTGCAATTGTGCATGAATCTCTTGAACCCCTAGATTCAGGTCTTGCATCGGCATTTTGTGCAGTCTCATTGCAATATCCAAGGCTTCTTCTTGAGTCGTAATCTTTTGTTGTGATAACGCAACCCTCAAGTGAGGCAGGAGCGAAGCCACAAACCATTCACATTGCTGCCCATCCGTCAAATTCATATTAGCTTCACGTATTTTACACTTCAATCTCTGATCTAATTCCCAAGGGGTCTCACCTATTTTTATCACGATTTCCTTGAATCCCACAATTGACTGAGCTTCGGCCTTAGGCCTACAGAATTCCTTATTCAGCATGACCTAGATCTCTGCCAGTGTAGCTGCCTGGTTGTCATTAGAGTACTTGACGTACCAGGTTAGCGTGTGATCATGTAAATAACTAACCAATGTCGCCTTCTTCATGTGATAATCTCCAATGCACTAAGCTTCCCATATAGCCTTTATGATGAACCAAAATTGGTTTGGGTCCTCATTCGCTATGCCCTTGAAAACAGGTAGTTTTACAGAGTTCACCATATTGAATAGTGGAGGTGGCGGTGGTGTGGGTGATGGGGTGAGTGGTGGAGGCAAGGATGGAGGTGGTGTGGATGGATGTGATGAGGGTGGAGGTGGTGTAGGTATTCGCAGGAACCCTCATCTTATGAACTAACTAGCACTCAGGGGAGAAATTTGCGGTGTCCCTTCTTCATCACTTAAAGGGAGTCCGATCAGTGGGCTATACTCAGGACCTTTTCTTCCTCCATCCATGAAAGGTTTTCCACTTCGCATAGCCTATTGTTCACACAAGAGCATCTTAATCTAAGTGCTCAGTGATTTTAAATACTTACCTCGTGGTCCTTTGAATAAGTGGCGCTATGCTTCACTAAAACTGACAGAGGTATTGACGTGAACTCGGTCAGAAATCCTCTTATGATGCGGTTGAGCCAATGGTCGACAACTCACGCAATATTATCTTTAGAAGCTTCTAACCTCCATACTAGCTCCGGTGTCTAAACAATCGGCTTGTCAAGCCTCCACCTTCGTTGATCGTCTGCTAACTTTACGATCCACTCGTATAACTCAACTAGGAAGGAACATAAGAAGATTTCATGTATTTCGGTGTATAGGTATCTGTCCAACCACTGTTCTTTCATCAATCGCGAGCTCTTATTTTCTTGCACCGCGAATTCATGGATCTTTCTATCCAACCAGGTTTCAATTTATTTCCTAGTTGGATTCCAATGATATGACATCACACATCTCTCATGTAAATCCTGGTCTCGGCATGAAACCATTTGTTGGCTTGATGGGCCCTGACCCAAGTTCAATGTTATTCAGCCAAGAAAATCCCTACATTACTGACCCTTTTGGCATCATCCCATGGAGCGCAGACTGAAGTCTCACCCGAAGCAGTATGGGGGGATGCAGGAACCAAGTTTCCACACCCTGAGACGGTCGTGGTGTTGGTCTATACTCCCTGATCATACCTTGGTGCAGGTCGATAAGTCTTTAGGGCTTATCTATGTCCCGTCTCTTCCGTCCTTTAGTACCTCCGTGAAGGTACTCAACTGATCTTCGCATAGCCCTAATTCGAGGTCCGGGCACTTACACACCTCTGTGATTGAGCTACTGTATAAGTTCCCAAGTTATCTTAAGTGTTACCTAATCTACCATGTAGTTATAGATACCATCGTGTAATCCTTTACTCTTGCTTGCATTCAATTAACAAATATAATCAAATACATTCGCTCATCAAATAAGCACTATAATGTAAACCTAGATCGTAACATAATATAATCAAATGCATTAAATAGAGACAAAATACACAATGATTTTAGAATAACTTTATTTATTGATATCTCAACTTCAGTACAGATCTATCCACCCTACACACATAGCTGCAAGGGTCTACACACTTAGCTGCGGACTTCCACCCTAGGCCTCTACGCACTCAGCTACAGAGCCTCTACCTATGCAAAGACTCGAGAACACTTAGAACTTCTTACCCAAAATCCTTCCTCTTGTTTCCACCCTCTTAGACTCTTTTAAGACTCCCCTTTTATACAATCCCATGGTCCGCGGACCATGGGTAGGTCTTTATAGTTGTCATGATACAAAACAAGGGCGGACAACCCTTTGACCTCTTCGCACTCTGCACACACAAAATGCGGAGACTTTACATTTTTATTACAAAATTTGGGCATTCTGCCCCAAAACATGGGATTTTAGCCCCAAAACTGGCTCTTGGGGGAATTCGTTCCCAACATTGGTTCTTTGGATGATGGGACTAAGTTTCAAAAAGGTTGATTCCATAATTGTAGTGTCATGATTGTAGAGTTGGCTTCAAGAGAAAAATAAGATCCAATTTTACATCCTTATCCAACTGATTCAGTCGAAGATATTCAAAGCTTGTTCAAAACGAAAATAAGTCTATAAATAACAAGTTCAAATCAAACCTCATTCCATTTGTAAGCTCTGGATCATTACTTGTTAAAATTTTCTATTGAAAGAAATTCCTCGGTGTTGAAGTTTGAAGCTTTCTTTGTTCCACTCAAGTCTGAAATATTTTACCTTACATAGTCTTTGATGCTGTTAAGATTCTGGCTCCAAAAAGATATATCAGGTCAAACCCTGACTCGAACCCTACTTCTCCTGTTGATGATTTTGAAAGATTGTTAAGAAAACCTAAAGTCCCTTTCCCTGAGACTAAAAGCACAAAGTTGGAAAGGACCACTTCCTTGCCAGATCAGATACTTAGTATTGAGGAAATTCCTTTGATATTAAATTCGAGCTATCCCTATTTCATTCAAATTCTGAGTCTTGTCTTATAGAGGTAATTTTTTATTCCATAAATTTTGATTCATACGTACCCACCTCAAAATCTTTATTTAATCAATCTTCTACTACATCACAATTTTCAAAACTTGAGCATGAGGTTTGGTCTAATTTTGAGAAACTTCAAAGCCTAGCTAATGAATTACAAATTACTATGGAAAAATCCTATATCCAGTATCAAATTGAAATCTTATCTTCTATCATACCCTTTACTACACCTCCGAAAACAACTGTATCCACACCCCCATATTCATCCCAACCAACTCAACCCACTGTAATCCCTGTACACCCTCCCCTAGTAGTGATGGCGATATTTGCTCCCTTACAATTACCTAGTCAGTTGGCAGCTTTACCTCAAACCTATGGCCAGAGACTTCCTCTTTTTGATGGCAGCCTGGGAATAATAGCACAACAACATATTGACAAGATGGCTGATTTCATTTAGAGGAGGAGGTTGATGAAGATGTTGCCAAAATGAGACTACTGGCTCAAAGTTTTCTAGAGATGTGAAAAAATGGTTTCGTGGTTTGGCAGCTTACTCCATTGATAATCCTTAAAGGCTAAATGAGTTGTTCTTAGCTAGGTGGTGGGAAAATAATAATCCATTGTAGAACTTGGCGGAATACAATACATTGAAAAGGAATCCTAACAAGACGGTTCAAGAGTTTACTATAAGGTTCAATCAGATCTACAATTCCATTAGAGATAACATGAAACCTCCACCTGATTTGGCACTTCAACATTATCTGGATGCCTTTGATCTGGGGATGGCCTATTGACTAAGGGAAAGAGATCTTGCCACTCTGGAAGAAATGAAAAATAATGCAGTGAGCGTGGAAGAAAATTTAATGATTAAAAAGTCTCAGTTGAAACATGAGAAACTAGAGAAGAAAGTAACAATCAAAGAAGAAACCTCTTCTTCCACCAATCTCAAAATAAATGCTCTAATTAGAACCATGGATAGGATGGCTGACCGAATGATAAATTTGGATAGACAGCAAGAGCCACAAGTTAGGAATCCGAATTTTAGTAACCAGCGGGAACCTCAGTACAAGATAAAACAAAGAGAGTATAAATCTCCTGAGGCATCAACATATCAGCAGCAAATTCAGACACCGTTGCAGAAAAATTATGCTCAAGGAGAATCAGAGGATGAAACAAAGCCAATTGTCGAAGAAAACCACTTCTTTAGGGAAGATTACCATCCCATTTTCTTGACTAAAAATGAGAATTATGTCGAGAAGACAAAGGAAACTAAAGATGAAGACTATATACTGGCAAATGACTATGCATTGGAAACCCAACTAGATGATTATCAAAGAGGATACTTGAATGTACTTAGCTCTCAGCAGAACCAATATTCCTTGAGAAATGGAGATGTCACGATCATTCCCATTCAAAAAAGGACATCGCAGAAGAAGGACACCCAACCAAGGACAATTCATCAAGGTAATCAAAGTAAAGGCAAAGAGCTGGCAGCTACTAACAAAAAAAAAGTAAATAATCCATCTACAAGCACTCCAAACGAGGACCATGATAGTCAGAAGAAATATCAGAAATCAAAAGATCTGTCTGAGAAAAGAGACATCATCTAAAAATAGGTAGATAAATCTATCTCATTCAATTTAGAAACTAAAATTTCAAAGTTGAAAGTGTCAATCCCTCTTACTAAACTTGTCAAAAATAGCCATTACAAGTCTGGTATTATTAAAATGTTGAAATTTGACCCTATGTTCAACATGGTTAATGTTGAAGATGTCTAGGCTGAATTGATTTTTGGTCCCGCCATAGATGGTCAATCAGAAGATAGTGAGGTTCCTCCATTTTACCTGAGTTTAAGAATCAATTAGTGCATTCTTCATAACTCCCTGCTTGACTCTGGAGCCTCCCATAATTTAATGCCCAAGGCCATCATGAAAATTTGGGTCTATATATAACTCATGGATACCATGACTTGTATTCCATTGATTCTGGTAAGGTCCATTGTCTTGGTCTAACAAAATATTTGGTAGTATCCCTTGACCAAATCTCGGCAAAGAATTTCTTAATGGATGTGGTGGTAGTTGATATACCACCATGGTTTGGTATGTTGTTGTCAAGGTCTTGGGGAGTGAAACTAAGAGGCACACTACAGTTAGACTTCTCCTATGCCACTATTCTAGTTTTCGGGCAATTGAGTAAATTGTACCGAGAAACCAAAATGAAATTCATGATAACTAGCGAGAAGAAACCCAATAATCATCCTATAGATGTTGTACATACAATTTTAGAGTTGTTTATTTTATATAATGAATATGGAATGAATGATGTAGATAGTCAGCTTGTGGAAATTAAAGATGTACCAAATATTTCCAATTGTATAAGGACAATGTTAGATCAGGAAAAAGAAAAGATACCAATTTCATCTGAATAGCCATCAAATAAGGTAGATAAAGGCTTAGACTAGCAATCAGAGAAGGTAATGGAAAATTCAGAACAACCTGAAGAGAAAGTTTAGAAAATTAACCCAAAGCAGAGACCGGATTTATAGCCCTTGGAAGAGGAGCAAGGTATTTGGACCATGGACTTTGATGGTGCTCTCGGGAAAGATGGGGCAGGCATTGGCATTTGGATCCAAAGTCCACATCATCATCAAGGTGAGGTCCCTTAGAATGTTAGATTATGCTCCTACAAGTTAGATTTTGATTTCACTAATAATGAGGTGGAGTATGAAGCACTGATCAGAGGCTTAAAGATATTGAAAAGATTGGGTGCGCAAAGAATCTTTGTGTATGGTGATTCAAAACTTGTGATCAATGAATTTAAAGGTTAATATCAAGCTCACCATCCATGGATGAGAAAATATAGAAATGTTGTTTTAGATATTTTGATAATGTTTCCAAAATATACACTTTTGGTTGTACCAAGGAGTCAGAATCTTATGGCTAATTCTTTTGCTAAATCTACAAGCAATTTCAAAATCCCCATCTTTTCAAATAGGAAATTTGAGATTCATGTAAAGCATCAGCCCTTTGTTCCTAACAACTTGCGATATTGGCAAGTATTCTAGGATGACAAGTAGGAAAATAAGTTTCTCCAGAGTGAAGGAGAGTTTGAGAATTGTTTCATGGATAAAGTTTATGACAGGGATGATCAAGTCATCAAGGCAACCCAAGTTGATATATTACAGCTGAAGGACAACAATATTCTCAAATGCCTTGTACCTTTGGAAGACTTGTTTGATCAAGATGATGTAGCAACAAAGCCTATATTAGTTCCTACAGAGAAAGGTGTTGAAGACATGAACATTGGAACAACATACAAACCAAAAATGATCAAGCTATCCAAAACATTATCTCCCGAGGTAAAAGATAAATATATTCATTTATTGTCTAATTTTTCTGATGTTTTTGCGTGGGATTATGCAAACTTAAAGGAGTATGACAAGAAAATAATTCAGCATACCATCCCAATTAAACGGGATCAAAAGCCGTTTAGAAAAAAGCTAAGAAGGATTAACCAAGGTTACTGCCATCCATAGCGAAAGAAATTAACAGACTTTTCAAGGTGGGCATCATTGTTCCCATCAGATGTTCTGATTGGATATCAAATCTAGTCCAGACGAGAAGGAAGACCGAACAAATTAGGCTCTGTGTAGACTTAAAAAACTTAAACAAAGTATCTCTGAAAGATAATTATCCGCTTCCCAAAATGGACCATATCCTTTAGAGAGTTGTTGGTGCTTCTTAGATGTCACTACTGGATGGTTATTTTGGTTACAATCTGATTTTAGTGCACAATGATGATCAGGACAAGAAAACATTCACCACCTTGGGGCACATTAAAATATGAAAAAAAAACCACTTAGTCTCAAAAACGCAGGGGCCACTTTTCAGCATGCTATGGATATAGCCTTTGCCAATGAAAAAGATGTTTTCTTGGTTGTATATTTAGATGATGTAACTGTATTTTCACATTCAAATGATGATAATTTTCATCATTTAAGAGCTATTTTCCAAAGATGTAGAAAGTTCAGGATCTCTCTCAATCCGAAGAATTTTTTTTTGCTATGGAGGAAGGCAAACTTCTCAACCACATCATCTCAAAGGAGGACATCTAGATAGATCCTTCATGGGTAGAAGCTATTCAACAAATTGATTTCCCTCGCAGCAAGAAAGAAATCCAAGAATTCAATGGTAAGATGAATTTCTTACGCAAATTTATTCCTAATTTGGCTGAACATCTTAGAGAGATGGAAAATATGTTGAAAAAATAGAATGATGTAAAGTGGTTTGAAGAAGCCCGCAATTCCTTTCATGCAGTAAAGCTTTCCCTCACCACTATCCCTATTTTAATCAGTCTCAATTACTCTAATGATTTTATTATATTCTCTTTTGCTTCTGAACATACCATGGCAACAATATTAATGCAAAAATGAGATAAAACCGAGCTGCTAATAACATTTTTCAGTCGCAATATCAGGGATGCAGCCCTTAAGTACAACATCATTGTGAAACAGGCCTTGGCTTTGGTAAAGGTGGTGAAATATTTCAGAGTTTACATTTTACATTCGCATACTCTTGCTTATGTACCTAATACAATAGTAAAAGAAGTTCTGGTGCAGAATGACCTGGAAGGTAGAAGAGGTATATGGATAATAGAATTATTAGAATATGATCTTGAGATCAAGCCTACCAAGATGATCAAGGGTCAAGGCTTAGCCAAACTCATGGCGGAGTCAAATCTCCATGCTCTAGATATCAACCTTGTAGTGATATTGTCCGACAATCAAGAAGAAGTAGATCTCATTCAGGTATCTGATATGTTTCTACCATCTCCACGATAATCCGATATTATTTATGTTTTGAAACATACAAATCCCCCTCCATGCATGTCTAAGGCTAAGAGCAAGTCATTGAAGATGAAGGCTTCTAAATATTTCATTATGGACAATGCACTTTATTGGAAAGGTCCTAGAGGTTTGTTAATGAATTTTTGACTGAAGGTGAGTCTAAAGAAGTAATAAATGACTTCCACCAAGGAGATTGTGGGGGCCACTTGTACTGGAAGACCACAGCCAACAAAGTACTGAGAGCGAGTTACTATTATCCCACTGTTGGCTTGAGGGGGCCTAACCTAGGTTCAGAGTTAATTAGCCAAACAAATCCCTACACTATTGTCCCTTTCAGCATCAGCCCATAGTGCGAGGATTGAAGTCTCACCCGAGGCAGCATGGGGAATGCTAGAACCAAGTTTCCGCACCGTGGAGATGTCTGAGGGGTCAATTTAATCCAACTATGCCTACCTTCTCGCAGATCGCTTTGCACACGGTCTTGACCTGCGAGGCCTTCACGATCTATTAGGATTTCCTTTCGTGCAGCCCTAACCAGGGGCTGAGATTCTTTCGCACTGCTAGGGTAGCGATCTGCACTATTTCCCCAAGTTACACCGCGTATCTTACATATATTCTTACAATTGTTAGGTAACTTTGTATAAACAGATACCATATCTCAAATTTACTTAATCAACACAATCAGATAGGTTCGTGCACCATATAGACAACAAAAATGCAATTTATACCCAATATATTCGATACAGAAAATAGTAAATAAATACACATAATTTATGTAAAACTTCTCTTTATTAATGCTTCAATAGTTACAGACTATACTTGCCCTGCGCACTCAGCTACAGGGGTCCGAGCACTCAACTGTGTACTACTAGGCCTCTACGCACTCAGCTACAGAGCCTTCTCCTACGCTACGACCCAAAGACTCGAATCTACACTTAGATCTTCCGCTATCCTTCTATTCCATCATCATTCCTTCTAATTTTATTATCTCCTATTATCTCTCAACTACTTAGAGCCTCACTCTATTTATACAATCCCAGTCCGCCCATGGTCCGTGGACCATGGGTAGATCTCTAAAGCTAGCATTACATTACAAATTTGAGGGCAGACAACCCTATGACTCATTTACAACTTCTCGCTCCATGCCCACTATATGTGGATTCTTTACATCAGATTTACAACTTTTAACCAAAAATTGGGCCTTAAGCCCCAGAACTTCCCTTGGTGGATCCCGCACCCAACAGGACCCCAACACAAACATCGTGACTCACCCTTGAGTCCCTCTATCGGTACGGAGATCTTCGCGTGGAGACTTCCCAACTCTACCTGGATTGTTGCAAGATAAGCAGCGCACTAAGCAGCCGCCTGCTGCACTTCCTGGATGTGTTGTTCAGAAATTGTTGTAGCTGAACTACTTCCATGAAACTGTTTATAGTCCCACGCCTCCTTTCAGCTACCTGGAGTGCTAGGACTATGCTTCTATTGGATAGTCAGATAGCCAGGCCACCCGTGTATGGCTTCAATTGTTTTCCATTCACTTTTCCTGGGAAAGGTTCTCCATTTAACTTTACCAAATACACCGCGCCTCCATCTGTGACCTCCTTAATAACATACGGTCCCAGCCAATGCATTCTGAGTTTTCCTAGGAATTTATCAAACTTACTATCATATAGTGACACCAAATTGTTCACCTTAAAGGTGCACAACTTAATATGTCGATTGTGCTAGGCCTTTTCGCACTGCTTTTATGCCTATTGGTGAAATCCAGCCAAAAATCATTCTTCCTCGAGTTCCTCCAACTGCACGAGCCTCTCCTCAAGGGCTTCATGGTCTGTCATATCTGTGAGTGCTACTATGTGCAGACTAGGAATGATGTATTCCATCGACATTATGGCTTCCACTCCATAGACCATCCGGAAAGGTGTCTTTTCCATCAGTTTCTTGCATGTCATCCTATAAGCCCATAATACTGTGGGTACGCACAGGTTCCAATCACTTCGCTACGTTAAACAATTCTACTGTCCCATTAGCTTGTGGGTGATATGGTGTGCTTTTCTGATGATACACCTGAAACACTTATGTCAGCGCACTGATCGTCTCATTTAGGAAATGTGTACCACGATCACTCATCAAGATCTCTGGACATCCAAATCATGTCAATACGTGTTCAAACATAAACTTCGTGGCCATCACGACCGTGCAACCTTTTATTGGCTACGCTTCTACTCAATGAGTTAGGTACTCTGTCGCAGTGATAATATATCTCGCGCCCATTTTTCCTTGAGGTTTGATAGGTCATTGTTACAGGGAAAAGTGTGTATGCAAAACTGCTAATCCCACTAAGGTGTGGTAGCTACCTTAGAAACAAAAAAAGTAAAACTACTTTCGTTTTCCTTTATGAAAGATAGATGAGAGAAGAATAAAGGAGACCAACCTCTGTCTTGCGCTTGGCTCCTAGTTCGATTCCTCTCTCTTTTGATAGTCCTTTGCTACTTGCTTCCTTGTACACCTAGCTTCACAGAGTACCTGTAGAATCAAAGTATCATAACACTATACAAGAACATGGATCTATGATCATAAACAATCTAGGATCAGATGTAAATTGACCATACAAATGCATAAAACATAAACGACACAAGAGTATGGAGGAAAACTTGAATAGCTTTATTGATAATCAAGAAAGAGCCAAGAGAGTTACAACCAGTTGTTCTGACCAAGCATCATCCTCTCAGCAAGTAAGCCCTTCTTCACCTCATGCAAAGCTTAGATCACCCAACACTATGATGTTGCCTCAAGAAACCAACAACAATTCCTTACAAGATGCAAAATTCCAGCCCCTGGATCTCTGGGATGAGGGATCCATATATATATATCTGTAAGGGAGATGAGTAAGCTTGTGATTTGATTAGTGTCTCCCCTCTGATAGTTCTTGCTTCCACTTGGAGATTGATGATCTCTTACTCATCCTTGGTCGAATTCAGAGAGGCAAGTGTCACATGAGAAGTTTCTGGAAGAATCCCTGCCTCTCCACCTCGCGGATTGACACTGCCATTTGTAACTTCTCGCCCATCGCACCTCATAGAAGGGCTTTTTGAAATGAAATGCACCCACAGAGTGTACTTAGGTGAGATATAACGCACATTGCCTATGGAGCAGGTGAAATGATCCTATTTTGACCAGTTCTGAGTAGTTTTTCATGGAGAACTTCTGGGAGAAGCTGTAATCAGTTGACCTTGTTCCTTTAGGGGTTAGAACAACACTTTTAGGGACTTAGGAGCCCTTGGTTTATGGAAATTTTATGCTTGGGGTTGCAGTGTCCAAAAATGTCTATAAAAGTTTCCCCCTAAAGCATGAGGTCGTTAATCTTTTTTGATGTCGGGTGAAATGCTTTATCATGAGGATCCGAAGTTCTTTCAAGCTGGGAGGAGACCTGTAATAAGATACAATACAATACATTATCTTCATAATAGTTTCATGATCTAGCTGACGCGGGCATTCCCATGCTTAGCTTTATAAATTCATTTTCATGTACGTAGGACAGACAATCGTCTGAGTGTAGACTGATGATTCTGGTAGAGCCATCATCCCTTTGATTGGATTATTATCTGTGCAGCAACGATGTACATTTGATGTCTTTATTTCCCTAAATATATATCGCAACCTGGATGGATGAAACTAAATTCGAGGTCTTCAATCTCGTTCGATCTTCACTCGAAGTACAAGTCGATCCATCTGAGAGATGTTCTGCAGTCGAAAATGGAAAGACATCGCCTGATTACCAGCTAATGATGTAAGTTGTTAACAGGCGCGAGAGGAATCACCGATAATGATAATGACCCTCAAGGTATTGTAGTACAATTCACGTGGTGTGAATAAAGGACTTGGCATCAACACCACGCAAAATCTTTCGGTCGAAGGCCATTGATGTAAACCTGTCACCGGAAGTGAGAAACTTGCCATTGAGGCATGCAAGCTTCAAAGTACTGAAAGGGGTGTCCCTAGATCGACTTCTTGGATAATGAGCTGATGTCGACAAGAAGCGATCCGTCATAGGAGGGCCTTAATGAATCCCACATCAATGACATGGAATGGAGCAAATGATTTTAATGGAGGTGAAACGATCTGGTGATATAAGGTTCAGGGTGGCAGTCATGAAAGAATGGAGCGTAAGTGTATTGCAGCGGGTGAGACACAGGTGAATTCTCTGAGTGACTTCTCTTGAACATATCGGCGACACTGACGTGATGGATTGGTAGCATTAACCCCAAATTTGGATGGTGTGATGGGACCATGGTGATGTGACCGGTGAATGAAACAACCCAACCCGACTTGGATGCGGAGTGAAAGTGTCATGTTCAAGAGCGACTTGCTACCAACAAAGTTTCTTCAAGTTTTCTTCCCAATTTTTCCCCAGTCATTGCTGACCAGTACCTCTTTATTTTTTTCAAGCTTGAGGAGGAAAACATATGCTTGTTCTATAATTTTCCCTTCAGGCAAACCCATCACTATGTTTTAGCGAGCCTAGCGATAGTGAAACTTGTTCTTGTCTGCTATGGACAAGTTTGTCGCTATTAGGTTTTAACGAGTTTAACAACAAAGATAACTCGGTCCTTTTCAATTTTAGAGAGTCTAAAAAGGAACGTAAAGGAAACTCCAAAATTCCTTTTTCGTCATCTAATCCCTTAAGTCCGAAAAAGTATAAAACAATACAGAAGGGATGAATTTTTGATACTTTTAACGAGCCGAACAAAAAAAACGCTCGATCGTTTTGTGTAATAATCCCTCAGGTCCAAAAAGATTAAAATCTAAAGGAGGGATAGCACTTCCGGTCCCTTTAACGAGCTGGAGAGGCCAATGGCTCGGCAATCTTTTCATATTTTACGAGTCAGTTGAAAAGAGCTTAAAGGAGACTCGTCTTTGAGGAACGAGTGATAAAATTGGGTAGCAGCTGATTCCAGGTAAGGTTTGGAATTTTCCAATCATGGCAGTGTTACAAGGATGGCTAGCAGGATCACTCTTCGCAGTTGTTCCTCAAAAGGGGTAAACAATCAAATGGAGGTGAATGAACGGCCGATACAGAGTGGAGGTGATGATGAGAACATGACCAAGGCTTTAAAGGCTGAAGTATTACATTCACGATGATTATTTACCGGGAATTGGTTCATTTTCTATTGAGCTTAAACGCTGGGGGAAACATTTGCTCATTGCTTATGTTTATTTTTTAACGAGCATGAAGTCCGCGTTAAAACTGCTCGATTAATCCAATCGTATAATAAGAATGTATCATATATGAAAATGACAATTTTTCAAATCTTTGCCCCACATCCTTTCTTTATGCAAGTTAGGAAACGACCAATCCTACAAGTTTTAAGGGTTAGGGGACCTACAAATTTAAAAAATAAATGGTCGCTCTTCGCTTGCATGCCAAAAGGTTTGCATGCCCCCAGGTATAAAATAAAGCTTCAAGGTCAACTTTTATTCCACCGACAAAACATTTGTTTTATCAGGAAAGGTCTACCTCTTTCAGGTTACCAAAGATTGTTTTATCTGGATCGCAAACAAAACACTTCTTCGGCGATGCCTACCGAAATAGATAAAGGCGAACAGTGCAGACGCCTCCACTCACATAACTTTGACGAGGGAATCTTATTCCAGTCTAACCCCCTTTTCCAATCACGGATGGGAGTACAGACTAGTCATATATCTCTCGCGGAAACCTACCCTATACCTGAAGTTTTCCTGCCGAAGCAGACCAGGGTGCATGCCCCCTGGGTTTCAGTCATGTCCCCCGAATCACTCGCGCTCATCAGGTGGACGGACTGGGGATTGATGAGACATTCCTTGTGTGAAAAGACCATTCAGGGATGGTATATGGCTATTTGCTATGTGTGATCCAGGAAATGAAAGTTGGTCTATGAGCTTGACCACTCTTCCTTCGTGCGGAAAACACATTACTCTAAAGAGTGATGAGACAATGGCTCCCATGCAATAAATATAGTCTCGTCCAAGGAGTAGATTATAATCCAGGGGTCCTTGGACTACCATTACGTTCATATGAACGGTTTTCCCTCTCAATGTTATGGGCACATTGGGAAGGATCCCTAATGGTCGACTGGCTCCTTTGTCAAAGGTTGTTAGATTTCTCATCTCAGGAAAAAGCGATGGCGAGCCAAGCACTTTCCAAGCAGTCGAGGAAAGGATACTCACAGAAGCCCCTTCATCTATGATGGTACCGGCCATAAACATTCTATATATTTGAGCAATGATTTGGAATGGTACACTAGCCGGTAAACGGGGTCTGCCTAGTTGATTCCAGTCAAAGGAAACAACTAGGTTGCTTGGAGGTGGGACCGAATAGATGGCCGGGTACGACTCTGATGAACTTCCTTCCTGCGGTAAAGGAATGGGTAAATTGCCCCCATGTTCATCGGAGTCTGTGCTTACGAAAAGAATTTGGACGGTGTCATCCTTGTTCTCTTCTATGACTGTATCATCTGAAGATGGAACCTCTAAAGGCAAGACCGGGTCAGCTGCCGTCTCGACCTTTTGACTTTTGTCTGGTATGGGTTCAGATGGTTCGTCTTTAATGATAGATGCTTTGACCGACCACCTGGGCGGGTCAGCCGGATTTTCAACTAGTGACGGACTCGGCAAGAGTTTTTTATATCCAGGAGGAAGTCGTAACGGTGAAACCGGACGATCGTCCAAAACTCTTTTAGCCTCGTCTAAGAAGGGACAACGGTGGACGGCATGATCGCCTTCGCACAGCTTACAAGGAAATCTATATTTTCCTTTTTGTCCTGGGGCTTCACTTTCACTAGTCGACGGTGTGTTTTCAACATGATCATCAGAGGTTGATGACACCGGGTTGTGCAAACGAGGAGACCAGTCCCTTAAGATCCGAGGGATGCAGGGACAATCTCTATGATAGTGGTCTCCTTTGCAAATGACACGTGGCATTTTAGGCCTAGTCGGTGCAATGTGTGGATTTTCGCTAGACGACGCTTGGTTGCCCCCTTTCGCTTTTGGCTCCTTCTTCTTCTTTTCCTTCTTCTTCTCAGATACTTGATTTTTGGCCTGACCAACCCCATCAAGCGAAGAGGAAGGAGGAGAGGAAGAATTGGAGGAAGTAGAGGGTTGGGGGGTAACTCTGGAATCGTCTAGTTGCTGACTCGATTGTTCAGGAATTGCGGTGTTATGAACGACAGAGGTTGAGAAGAGCCATACGGGCAAGCCGATTGTCAATCCTGGAAGCGACAATGTGGCCATATGGGGTGCACCAACATCTCCCCAAGAGGAGAAAGGACTAGGATTTTCTCCAAGAGGAATTCCTTAGTTGGTGGACTCCATCCTCTCAACCTAAGACCAACGTAGGAAAGGTGATGATTATTCTGTTTAAAATAAATTTTAGACGCTTTGACACAACTTGTTTTTTCAATTTTAAAGAGTCAAGAAAAAATAAAAGATGAATCTAGTCGCCTTCGATTTTTAATGAGCCTGAAGTGACAAGTGCTCAGATGGACCTTTTCCATTAAGGAGTCTGAAAAGGAATGAAAGGAACTGCTCTGGAAATCTAGGCATAGGGATTACCAAACCAATCGCAAAACTGCAGAATACTTTTTACGGTACGACAGTCAATCTTCCCGAATGCTGTGTTAAGTGCATTGCGATCGATAGGGCGGTAGACACGACTTCCTATGGATAAAGGATTAAGCCTATTGTGGTCTCCCAAAATATACTCAACGGTACGTGGGATCACAAATCCGTACTGGCACTTATTGTCTCAAAGTGGAGGAATCACCCAACCAACAGTGAGAACAACAGTTACCAGGCTTTACGACACCGGAATATGTCTCTAGCCTAAACTTCTAGATGTTGTGCGTTAGGTTCCAAAGCGTTGTTAGATTCATTAAATTTATTTTATAGTTGATCTTGCTTAAGAAATTTTCCTTTCAGGTTCACCGCGTGATGTAGATGTAAAATT
Source organism: Pinus tabuliformis (assembly GCA_031772625.1). Lineage (NCBI taxonomy): Eukaryota > Viridiplantae > Streptophyta > Pinopsida > Pinales > Pinaceae > Pinus > Pinus tabuliformis. The sequence continues at coordinate 1,157,852,704 of CM062819.1, forward strand.
CCTAAAATGCAATCTAAGATGATAAACAGTCTTTTATCTTCTTTGTGCAATGAAAATCCTAGCTACTAAGGAAAGAAAGACATAATTCTTTCAACAAAGAGCAAAGAGCACACACTATATGCATTGTCCTAAATCAAACCAATCAAATAGTCTAAATGCAAATGCACATGCATGTATTTGTTTTCAGCCTTCTTAATATGTGAATGATAAAAAGAAAGCTAATGTGCAAATCTGAATTACTTTCAAGCGACAATTACTAATAAGTTTCTTTTCAAATTCAAAATGAAGACTTGCTTTCGACACTAGAAAGACTACTAATTCAGATCAAATACAACAGTAACAGGGTAATCGACTATCAAGAGAAATCAGACTCTCTTCTATGACTGATAATGACACTTGTGACACTTTCAAATCAAGAAACGACAGTACAATTACGTTGCTTTTTTGCAAAGGAGAACTGAAAATGACTCAACAAATACACAAAAACATTTACAGTTCTTTGCACAATGGAGGCAGAATATCAGTAAGGAAAGGGGTTTCAAATAGAGGTGTACTGACTACAGGCAGCAAAATTCTTGAATAGATCTGAAAAGAGTGAACAAAAGCCAACATTAAGGAACAATGCCTAGTCTGGTCAGTGCACCTGTAACACAGTGAATTTGAAATGCAGCACACCAACTACACTCGGGAAGTGCGCTGAATTTCAGATTCACAGAACAGAGACTGCGCTGGGCTAGAGACGAGACTTTGCTTGGGTTCTGGGTCAAAGTTTGTAGTTTAGTTCAGGGATTTTGGCCGAGCAAGTGATAATCAGTAAATCAACAATAGGGGCAGATCTAAGGAGGTTACTAGAGCCACCACAAGGGAAATTAGAGAGTCTGTAAATCAGTTGTTTAATTAATAAACAAAACCCAAAGATTGACTGAAGTGGCATTTATCTACTTTGCATTTTCATAGCAAATGCAGTTCAAAAGCTACCTGGCTCGACTTCAAGCTCCGTCTGTAAGTTTATAAAGTAAACAAAAATGTAGATAAAAAAACAACCTAGTCGCTCCCCAGCAGAGTCGCCATTTTGTTACAGGGAAAAGTGTCTATGCAGAAATGCTAATCCCACTAAGGTGTGGTAGCTACCTTAGAAACAAACAAAGTAAAACTACTTTTGTTTTCCTTTATGAAAGATAGATGAGAGAAGAATAAAGGAGACCAACCTCTATCTTGCGCTTGGCTCCTAGTTCGATTCCTCTCTCTTCTGATAGTCCTTTGCTACTTGCTTCCTTGTACACCTAGCTTCACAGAGTACCTGTAGAATCAAAGTAGCATAACACTATATAAGAACATGTATCTATTATCATAAACAATCTAGGATCAGATGTAAATTGACCATACAAATGCATAAAACATAAACGACACAAGAGTATGGAGGAAAACTTGAATAGCTTTATTGATAATCAAGAAAGAGCCAAGAGAGTTACAACCAGTTGTTCTGACCAAGCATCATCCTCTCAGCAAGTAAGCCCTTCTTCACCTCATGCAAAGCTTAGATCACCCAACACTATGATGTTGCCTCAAGAAACCAACAAGAATTCCTTACAAGATGCAAAATTCAAACCCCTGGATCTCTGAGATGAGGGATCCATATATAGATATCTGTAAGGGAGATGAGTCAGCTTGTGATTTGATTAGTGTCTCCCCTCTGATAGTTCTTGCTTCCACTTGGAGATTGATGATCTCTTACTCATCCTTGGTCAAATTCAGAGAGGCAAGTTTCATAGGAGAAGTTTATGGAAGATTCCATGCCTCTCCACCTCACGGATTGACACTGCCATTTGTCACTTCTCGCCCATCACACCCCATAGAAGAGCTTTTTGAAATGCAATGCACCCACAGAGTGTACTTAGGTGAGATGCAATGCACTTTGCCTATGGAGTAGGTGAAATGATCCTGTTTTGACCAGTTCTGAGTAGTTTTTCGTGGAGAACTTCTGGGAGAAGCTGTAATCAGTTGACCTTGTTCCTTTAGGGGTTAGAACAACACTTTTAGGGACTTAGGAGCCCTTGGTTTATGGACATTTTATGCTTGGGGTTGCAGTGCCCAAAAATGTCTATAACAGTCATACGAAGTTAATTGCCCACTTTTCAAAGGGATACAACATCATTTGTAGATTCAAAGGCATCTCGTCCCTCTGTGATGGTTTACCTATTATTTGACATACACCACAGGCCTTGCAATGTGCTTTTGAATCCTGATGAAGGGTCGGCCACCACAACCCTGCGCAAAGAATCTTCTACGTGGTTGCTCTCCCTTCATAATGTCCTCCTACAGTGCCCCCATGAGCGTTTGCAAGGATATTGCTTCATTCAAATTTAGGTACATACCTTTGCAGTATCTCATCATTCCTTATCTTATATAGGTGCCCCACAATGACAAAGAAATCGGCCATGCACACCACTAGTTCCTTCTTCTGCTAGATAGAGTATCCTTTCGGCATAGTTCCAGTCATGAGAATGTGAATTATATCTTCAAAATGTCCATCCACTATGCACATAACAAAGAGCTACACGTTGGGTAATCCTTCCTCCAGACTAGTAGGTTCCTCTCCTATCTCAATGTGCAATAGGTGATCTGGTACCGCATTCAATCGTCCAAGTTTCACAACAACTTCAAAGTCATATTATTGGAACAATAAAATCCATCTACATATGTGCCCCCCCAACACAGGCTTATTGACTAAGTACTTCAACACGGAATGATCTGTATACATCTTAAAGTCACCTCCTAGCAAGTAGTGTCGATACTTCTGGAGCGCATACACCATAGCCAGTCCCTCGCATTCAGTGGTGGAATAGTTCTTTTATGATTTTGACAATTTGCAACTCGCGAATGCGATTGGGTGATCCAAGCCCTCTCCACCATCCTGTGTTAGTATCGCTCCCAGTGCTATACACGACGCGTTAACAAGGACATGAAACTCTTTGTTCCAATTTGGGAAGACAAGAATCGGTGCAGTGACCATCTTTTCCTTCAATATATCTAGGCTTTTATTGTAGTCATCATTCCAACATAATTTAACATCCTTCTTTATTAGTTTCTCCATCGGCGTGGTGATTTGGGCATAACTTTTGATAAACTTTCTGTAGTACCCTGTATGTCCCAGAGTAGTGCACAACTGTTTCACAGTTCACGACACTTCCAAATTCAAAATCACCTCAATCTTCGTGGGATCTACCAGTAGTCCCTGTCTGCAAACCGCATGTCCCAATAGGTTCCCAAAAGGGACTAGAAACACACACTTCTTGAGGTTAAGCATGATTTGGTATCATCGGCAAGTATCCAACATCAAGCGTAAGCACGCTACATGGCTCTTAACTAGCCCAAATACAGTCCAATCATCAAAATAAACCTCAAAGAACTTATGAATATATTCCTTGAATGCTACAACAACCACGTGTGAAAAGATAGGCGGCGCGTTCTTCGACCCAAATGGCATGCTAGTGTATTGAAAGCAACCCCACTCATTCGTGAAGGTTGTCTTGCTCCTATCCTCCGACGCGATTTTGATCTAGTGGTACCCTGAGAACCCATCAGTGAAAGAATATGCCTCCTGCCCACCAACATTGTCCAACACCTCATCTGTGAATGGAGTTGGGAATGGATCATGCACACAGGCGTCATTCAATTTTATGAGATTCATGCATATTCTTAACTCGTCCTTCTGCTTCTTTTCCTGTACCACCATTGGACTTACCCAATCAGATTCTTCCACCACCTCAATTACTCCTGCTGCAAGCATTTTGTCTAATTCTACGTGGACCTTCTCCTTGTATTTCAGATTTAAGCGGTAAGGCATCTACTTAATTGGTTTTGTGTAAGGTTTCAACGTGATCCTCATCATTCCTAAATCTCTAATGATTCCCTTTAAATCCATAAACCTGGCTGGGAATAAGTCTTGGTACTCATGGAGTAACTCAATGAGCTTATCCATCGTCGCACCGTCCCAGTTGTCACCGAGCTTTGCAAACTTAGGTTCGGCCTCCACACCAATGTTCACCTGCTTCGTTTTTATTGGCATGGTTATGTCAGGGTTCTCAATCTGTGGTCCTTGAACCTTGCGATGGCCTTCTGTTTTTGGAATGTTAATATTCCTCGTATCCTCATCCTCCTCTTCAGTAGTTACATTATAACATTCTAGCATGCAACTCAGCTGAGTAGCCCATTTAGGCTGACTCAGGTCTAAAGGCTCCCATGGTATCCTAAAGATGGCTGCTTTTATCTCTTGTAACGCTTCATCAATACTACCCCCCCATCCATCCTCAAAACTGAAGGTCATCATGAACCCTTCACGTAGGATATCCAATTCACTTGTTCCATGGTAGAGCTCCGTCTCCATATACCAATTCATGGGTATAACATCTAGGGTATGATGGAACAAGTGAACCCACTCAGGTTGTGGCATTCCTCCATAGACCTTCGTCCACTTGGCCAGGTGTGTGTGTGGATCATCCCATCCATCATACTTGTCCGTTAGTCACATCTTAGGCTTCCCAAAATGCATGCGCATCATTCTCCCACATTTGTGCCAGTCGTCAAATCTCCCTTTGTGCGTACCTCACCACCTTGCGGGCGTAGCGCGCAGTACCCAATTCAAAGCCTGGAAGCGTTGCTTTTCTGACACTTCTCTTTCAAATCTATCCAAGAAGGTATCTACCTCACTTATACCATCATAAGTAGGCAAGTCTCTTACTTATTTCAATATGCAACACAATGACTTTTTCATCATATTACAATTCAGTGTAGTCACCTCATGTAACCGATTCTTCCATCACTCTGTTTCGTCATCCAAATTCGAAGTACAGGAGCTCTTGCGCTCCCATGCAAACCACCCATCTGCAGTGGGATTCACCCAGTCCTGGTTTCGCGCTATTATCTTATAGATGTAGTCCAAATCATCATTTCTTTCACAGTCACATACCAGCTTTGTATAGCACGATCCTGCAACAGGGTCCAAAGGTATAACTACGCGTAGTGACTTCTTCTCAAAAATCATCTTGCACTTCTTCAGATTAATCACCCCATTCATGTCAATGGCCCAATCAATTCCTAAGAGCGCAGGGTAGGAATTGTTGTCATGAACAATCTCTATCACTTCAAAGTCTTCTACCACGCTTTCTCCCTCAATATCCACCGTGATTCCCTGCAATTTCCCCATGGGTATTATTTTCTGTTGGTTTTCCATTTGCAACTAAATAGGAGACCACTACAGCGTAGGCCTCCCAATGTGCTCCCATGTCTGCTTCTGGAGAACATTCGCATTCGATCCTAAATCTAGAATTACTTGTTCCATCTCATATTCTTTAATCTACGTGGTTAGTCTCATTTCTCTTCTCGTCCTTGTCTTATGCTTTCCAATCTTTCAAAATACACGCGGTTCTCCTGGCGTGGTTCCAACCCATCTGTTAATGAGTTCCTGTAATCCTTTTACAACCTTACTGTAATGTAGTAAATTCATGCATGTTTCCGAAAATGTTGTAAGCATGGATGGATCCATCTTTGGCTCTGGTCTATATTTGCTTCCTGAAGTGGAGGGCTTCACGAAGCTCTTCGTAGCTTCCATGAAGGTTTCCTGAGTGCGCTCCAAATCAAACTCCGCTTCTTTCGTCGAGCTTGGAGAACGCAAGTACTATCTTTGGGCTGCTTTCCTTTGTCATCACCTATCGTGATTCCACTTTGGAGCACAATGTTCAGATTTGGATCTTCCTCACGTGGCTCAGACCTCATCATCTACAGGTTCTGAGTTAGGGGAGGTGGTAGTGCTCCTTTGTCATGTATCCTAGCTATCAGTGTAGGAGAATATTCCATCTCATGATCAAAGAAGGTGCAATATAAACACGATGGCCACATCAGATTCATACAATCGGTGGCATAATGTCGTGGCCCTCCGCAATTGTAGCATATCAACTGACCGCAACCTCTTCCAGGTCCTCCTCTGCCTCGGCCTCATCCACACCCCTGAAATCCAATTCGCGCCACTCCTGCATTCTGGTATAGGGGCTATAGTTCAGCCTGAACTTTGTAGGTGGGAGTTCTATCCATCATCAACTCATAGCTCCTACAAGTGCACTCATCGTGTCCCACCAACCTACAAAAATTACAGAACAATTGTTGCGAATTTTGTGTATACTTTTGTAACAAATGAAAGTTGTCTGTAGCATGTGTTCCACCTATTTGACAAATTTCACAACAAAAGGCAGATGCCGTGCCTGGTCCTGCTTGTGCTTTTAGCCTTAACGACATCGGTCCTCCTCCCGTGAGGTAATTTGCAAACACTAGGCAGTAGTCCTTATCATGACCTTGACCCTTGCATTTTACGCACCACACCTCTTCTCACACTTCTGGTTGAGCTATTTTGTCCTGTTTCAGACTCTGCATCTCTAAGCATAATTTTTTCAACTGTGCATGAATTTGTTGAACTCCCAAGTTAGGATCATGCATTGGGGTCTCATGAAGCCTCATCAAGCTCTCTAAGGCCTCTGCCTGAGTCGTTAACTTCTGCTGCAATATCACGCTACTTAAATGTGGCGTTAGCGATGCTACAAAACATTCACGATGTTGTTCATCTGTCAGATTCATATTAGCTTCGCGAATCATACACTTCAACCTCTGGTCCAACTCCCTAGGATTCTTGGCTAGTAGCATCGTGATTTCTTTGAATCCAATGATCGAATATGCTTCAAACTTCGGCCTGCTAAATTCTCTGTTTAGCGCTGCTTGGATATCTGCGATTCCCACATTTGGATTATCATTGGAGTTCTTAATATACCAGGTCCGTGCGTGGTCTTGCAGGGTGGTAACCAATTTTGCTTTCTTTATATTGTCATTTGTAACTCCCTGCGCTTCCCATACAGCTCTTTCCACGAACCAAAATTGGTCTGGATCCTCATTTCCCAATCCCTTGAACATAGGAAAATTTATCGTGATTTCCATATTGACTCGTGGTGGTGGCAGAGGCGGTACGGGTGAAGATGGATGTGAAGGCGGTAAAGCTAGTGGCAGTGTGGGTGGGTGTGGTATTCATAGAATTATTTACCTTATCAGATGGATCACACCTTGCGGTGAGACCTTCGCGAGTTCTTCATTGTCCCCTCATGGAGGTGAAATCAAGGGGATAGTTTTTGGTCCCTTATTTCCTTCGTTCCTATAAGTTTGTCCACTTCACACAGCCCCGAACATCAATGTGATTGCATAACCCTCTCTTCACATAATAACATTTTAATCCAAGTATTCAAGGACTTTATGTACTTACCTCGTAGTCCCTTGAGAAAGCATCGCTCTACCTCGCTGTAGCTCACTGAAGTCTCAACCGCGAACTCAATAATGAATCCTCTTATAATTCAATCGAGATAGTGTTCAACGGCGTGTGCGATTTTATCCTCTGATGCTTCCAACCTTTGCACTAACTCTGGGGTCCACACAATAGGATTGTCAAGTTTCCACCTTCCTTGGCTATTTACTAGCTTCCTGATCCACTCATACAGTTCAGTAGGAAAAGAAGCGAAGAATATTTCATGGATCTTTGTGTACAGGTAGCAGTCTAACCACTCTTATTTTGTTAGTCGTGGGTTCCTGTTCTCCTGCGTCGCGAACTTGTAAATCCTCCTGTTTAACCAACCTTCAATTTCGTTCTTAGTTAGATTCGAATGATATGACATCAGACATATCTATGTAGATTCCGGTCTCGGCAATGGAACCTTTTGTTGGCTTGAAGGGGCCTGACCCAGGTTCGGAGTTAATTAGCCAAACAAATCCCTACACTACTGGCCCTTTCAGCATCATCCCTTGGTGCGTGGACTGAAGTCTCACCCGAAGTAGTATGGGGGAACTATGGAACCAAGTTTCTGCACCCTGGAGATCTTTGAGGGGTCAATTTAATCCAATTGTTCCTACCTTCGTGCAGGTCGCTTCGCGCACTATCTTGACTTGCGAGGCCTTCGCGATCGGTTAAGATCACATTTTGCAGCCCTAACCAGGGGCTGAGATGCTTGCACGCTGCTAGGGCAGCGATCTGCACTATTCCCCAATTTACACTGTGTATCTTACTTATCTTCTTACAATTGTTAGTTAACTTTGCGTAAATAGATACCTTATCTCACATTTACTTAATCAACACAATCAGATAGGTTTGCGCACCATATAGACAACATAAATGCAATTTATACCCAATATATTCGATATAGAAAATGGGAAATAAATACATAGAATTGATGTAAAACTTCTCTTTATTAATGCTTCAATATTTATGGACTCGACTCACCCTGTGCACTCAGCTACAAGGGTTTGCACACTCAGCTGCGGACTACTAGGCCTCTGTGCACTCAGCTGCAGAGCCTTCTCCTACTCTATGACCCAAAGTTTCGACTCTATGCTTAGATCTTCTACTATCCTTCTATTCCATCATCATTCCTTCTAATTCTATTATCTCCTATCATCTCTCAACTACTTAGAGCCTCGCTCTATTTATACAATCGCATGGTCTGCGGACCATGGGTAGATCTCTAAAGCCGGCATTACATTACAAAATTGAGGGCAGACAACCCTATGACTCATTTACAACTTCGTGCTCTGTGCCCACAAAATGCGGAGTCTTTACATCGGATTTACAACTTTTAACCAAAAACTAGGCTTTAAGCCCCAGAACATTCCTTGGGGGATCCTGCACCCAACACCAACACTTTTTCCAGATATCTACAAGGCAGTGATGAGTTGTCACGAGTGTCAAGTTTTCCAAGGTAAAATAAAACTTCTTCCTTTGCCTCTACAACCTATATCAGTTCATGCACCTTTTCAGAAGTGGGGCCTAGTTTCATAGGCGAGATTAACCCATCATCATCCACAAAACACAAGTGGATATTGACAGCTACAGACTACTTTACTAAGTGGATTGAAGCGATTCTAACCAGGAAGGCAATAGATTCAGTTATCATTCAGTTTTTAGAAACTAATATCTTGTCCTGTTTTGGTTGTCCTAATAAGATCATCATAGATAACACGACAACATTCAAGTCTAAAAAGATGATTGAGTTTTGTGACAAATACAACATTAAGTTGGGACATCCTACAACATACTATCCACAAGGAAACGGTCTGGTGGAGTCCTCCAATAAATCCTTAATTGACATCAACAAGAAAATGTTGGAGGCCAACAAAAAGAATTGGTACAAAAAGCTTATCAATGCATTGTGGGCAGATTGGGTGAGTAGTAAGAAATCTCTTGGACTTTCTCCTTTTCAAATTGTGTATGGAGTAGATAATTTTTTTCCTTCATCATTAGAAGTCACAGTCATGAAATTGTTACAAGAAGTAGGAAGTGAAGAGAATGATATATAGTGTCAGATCAGTCAATTGATTCACCTTCAATAGACACGGGATGAGGTATTTCAGAACACCTCTAAGCTCCATGAGAGGATAAAGAAAAGCTATGACCGGAAAACAAAGCAGGATGATTTCAAAATTGGAGATGTGGTGCTTTGTTGGGATGCCAAAAATGAAGACAAGGATAAGCATGGTAAATTTGAAAATCTGTGGAAAGGCCCTTATCTGATTTCAGCTTTCCAAGGACAAAATTATTTCTTGTTGGATGAGATGAATGGAGAACCATGCTTAGGAGGACCAGTTAATGGTAGGCTCCTTAAGCACTATCTTTTCTGAATTGTCTTGGTTTGATTATACATAACAATTTAACTTTCTACAAGTGTGAAGTAGAGAATTGCTGGAGTTCAGAGCCCGAAGTGAAGGCCATGGAGCTTCACTGATTTTCTTCCATTTTCAATGTTCAGTTGTCAGTTAAGTAAGTCAGTTTTGAGTCATTTTGTGTTATTCGAGTCATCAGAATTCAGTCATGCATTTCAGTTTAAGTTTTTGACCATATTGGCCCACATGGTTAAGAAGTTTGTCTACGGTGTTCTTGAAACCTCCAAGGAGCTGCCATCCCCAAATAAGGCCGATGCTAGAGTCAAATTTTCATACTGCCATCAGTGATAAAAACCTCTCTTTTATATCATATTAGGGTTCCATTGTGAAATTTTTGTCTTTCCACCTATGTGCTCATTTAAAAATTCACTCACTGATGGTAACCCTATGTCAAAATCCCCAGTCTCTCTCAAAAATCAATATTTTCTGACCCACCTTCATGTGTCTTACTGAGCATACATTGACCATAAAGGCTCATTTTATCATGTTTTGTGTGAGTTAAGTTCACATGGAGTTTTCTCATTCAAGGTCCAATAATACTCCATTTCACTTCATAAAACCAGCAAAAAAGTATGAGAGTGAGAAAAATAATATCCTTTTGTCATTTAAAAAGGATTGTTAAACATGTGACTACGTTTACCAAAATTCTAATTTTTATTCCAAGTATCAGTTCTATTTCAGAGTGTAATTTTATTTCAGAAACCAGATGTAATATTTTTTTTTCTAATTTATGTAATTTTATGTTCATTATATGGAATAAGTTACTATTCCTAATCTATCAACTCAAAGAACTATGTGCCAAATTCATCCAAGCAAATTCAAATGCGAAGAACGCCAAAAGTCCCTGCATCATCAACTTGCAAAAAACGAAATTCAAAGAGTAAAGAAAAATTAGCAAGCATTTCAAAAAGGAGAAATGAAACATTAGAAAGTGGGTTTTAAAGCTAAAATATCAAATTAATTTGAGTATAAAGGCCTTCCTAGCATCTAAATCAACTCCATTTTCCTCTTTTCATTTATTGATCAAACCCCAAGAGAACATTTTTCACAATTTTGGGCGAAAATCAGCAACACAGATCAAGTGAAGTGCATTCTCTTCTGGCTTTGTGTGTTCTCTTCAGGCGCAACGCACTTTCCTGGCGCTGCTCACTTGCCATGGGCACTGTGCGCTTATGAGAGGTGCTACGCACTTGCCACAGGCACTACATGTTTGTCCAGGAGAGCTAAAATTGCCTCCTCAGCTCCACCAAAGTTGCATTCAACCTCCCACAAGTAAGAAACCACTGAATATTACCTTTTTCTTCCTCCTAAAATCATTCACAAGGTGTTTTGAAAGTTTGTTGATGATTTGGTGTTGTTTTCACGTCTAAATCCTAGTATCTACCTAAAAACTACCCTTGTACTCTTAATTCCTAAATTTTAACTTCCCTACACTTTCATACACCCCCTACACTTTCATACACCCCCTACACCTTTATTACCTTTCCCTAAACCCTTTTATCCCAAATACTCTCTAAGCCTTTGTACCTAAACCCTATTTCCTAGGTGCTACAACTACCTAGGCTCCTAAACCCCATACATTGCAAACAATTTCCCTATCCCAAAAATCTATCATATTAATACCCCATATCCTCCTCCATTACATACATCCCTTTACTCATCTCCTTCATATTTCCCTTCCCCATTCCTATTCCAAAAAAAAACCACATTCCAACAACCTTATACCTCCCTAGGGTTTGATATTAAAACACTATGGCAGAATAGGAATATCAACCATACAATGAGGAAGAAGAAATGGAGGGAGAAGAAATAAAGGTCAAGAAAACACACAAAGGAGGCAAGATACTTAGATTTGAGCCAACAGATCTCACGGAACCCTTGGCATCTCCTTTAGTTGTGACACCCTTCAAATATCTAGGTTGTTATAATTTCTGTAAGCACATTCAGGCAGTCCAACACCATCCTATGTTGACTAGACTCTTCATATCCAAACTCCAAGACAAACAAGTCACTTTAGAAGGTGTCAATTTTACTTTATCTACTGCCATTACATCAGCTGCCACTAGAATCCCAAATGTTGGGGAGAAATATTTTAAACAAGGTGAGTTGGAGAGACATTATTACGAGCCTTTAATAAAACCATGGTACATAAATGAAATAAAGGGCTATTTTCCTTTCTCTCACCTACTAGACAGATATGCTCCCATGATGAAAATTATCATGAAATACTTTTCATGTGAAGGTAGATTTTCTAGGATTTATTCCTATCACATCTGGATTTTAATGAATTTCACTAGGGTAAAAATGCTTAATATACCCTACTATTTGTTTTGAAGCATTGATGAGATGGCCTGCATTGTCCAGAAAAGGGAGTATGAACATCAAATGAAGAGTCTCTTTCGTCATTCCCTCATTAAAATCATAATCCTTTATCATCTCAAGGAGCTCAACATTGCATGGAGTACCTTCATAGCCAATCCCATATTCACTGATTCATCTACTCAGAATGTTCAAAGTATCCCTTCATCATCTCATCCTTCCACCTCCATTCCTCCATCTCAACCCATAGATCATTCATCCTCATCTGATCAGTCACCCTCACCATCACCTCCATCATCACCATTTCATGAGCATATTCATTCACCTAACAAAGATGAAATCAAGTAGGAGCAGATTGAATAGTTTGAGATCATCAAGCCTAAAGGGCCTGATTTGGGCACTTTGACACACATTTATCAGAGAGGCCATAGGTAGGTGTTTGCGCCACAAATTGTGGGAGGGACCTTTCCTTCTTCATCAGAAAAACATGTACAGAAGGGCAAGGAAAATATGACAGAGACATAGATTTAGCATGAGGAGGAGGTCCTCCATGAGACAGAGCAGGATTTTGACTTGGTTGACCTAGGTGAGCATGATGGCTCGAGATCAACCTAGAGAGATCAAAATACATCATCTCATATTATGAGCAGGAGAATAAGAAAGTTCAAGCCAAACATGATGTCATGGAGATTAAGCTCATCAAGGTAAACATGGAAACAATGAAAGCGAAGGCATTTCTAGATGAGGCCTATGACAGGTATGGTGAACCTGAAGAAGAGAAAGAACCTAGAAAAAGACCTAGAACTAGAGGGCTGAAAAGAGCTCTAAAACTAGAGAAACAAAAGGAGGCTGAGCTTGCTAATGAGCTCACATGGAATGAGAAATTTTCCATCTTGATCAATGCGAACCAGGAGCATTGGCTTAATAAGGTCAATCAGCATCTAGATAAAATCCTCTACAGAGCCAACCAGCAAAATGAAATTTAGAATAATATGGAAAAACACTATGCCAACAGAGAAAGGAATGCTAGGGCAAAACTCAAGGCTACAAAGGCAAACATTGAAACCCTAACTCACCAAAAAGAGAAGGAGAAGCTTGACATATTTGTAGAGGCTTCACTCCAAGCCTAGATACACCAAACATAAGATTCTTGACCAATTTTGAAGTCTCTTGGCACATTTTAGTAAACATATGTCTTCTGTGTTTTTTAGGCAATTTAAATATCAACTGTATGGTCAAACGCGCAACGCCCTAGGCGCTGCGCACTTTTTTGGGACACTTTTTGGAGAAATTGGCGTCACCAATGGATGAAAAAGGACCAATACATCTAATAAAACCATGTTTCTAGCCTTGGTTTGCAAAAATGGCAAATGAAAAGGAAAAAAACTAGCAAAAATCATGTTTCTACCCTCTTTTTCAGCTAGGCGTTGTGAAATTGACTAGTCTTCATAGAATGGAGTTTTGGAGGGTCTAATCAAGCCCATTTTGAAAACTAAAGGCATATTTGGAAGGTAGATAGGATAAGCTTCCCAATGATCTATCCTAGGCTCAATTTGGACATTGGGAAGGTAGGAAAACGTGGGTCTGAAGATGGCATTGTGCACTTGCCACAAGCGCTATGCACTTGACACAGAGATGGCACACTTGACAGTTGGCCTAATTTTTCACTGTTTTTCTCCATATTTGATTTTCACCTATGGGAAATCAACTTTTTACTGATGTAATTGATATGAAAAATGTCATTTTGGTCTTTTACTATCACCTAGGGGTAAATACATTAGGTAAATAGTCTTCATAAAGTTAGATGAATCAATTTCAATGTAATTAGGGATGAGTCACTTTGACCACCCTACACTCTAGCTATTAGTTTATATTTTGGTGGGATTTCTCTTCTTCTCATGGATTCAACCCCTGAAGTTGGGAGGAGTTGTTTTTGATGTCTATGTCATTCCCTTCTTCACTCTTGGAACAGGTTGGACTCCATTGGATATTGTACTAGTGTTTCAAACTTTGGCATGGAATATATTGGATGACTTGCAACTATTTTGGTGGGATTCCTGTGGCATGATATTTTGATATTGTTTCTTCTTCAGTTACACGTGCGTGAATTTTTTGTATTTTCCATGATCCATTTCACTTCTAAATATGTTTGATTTTCAAGGGTGATATGAAGAATTCATCTTCTATGCCCTGTTTTGGGAAAATCATCATAATTTGTTTCCTTTCTTCAATTTAAAAAGAATTCATGCTTTCCATGCTATTTTTAGCATCTCATCAGTCTAAACAATTCCATCAATATATTACAAAGTGATAAAGTACTTTCCTACCTTGCCCCATCAGATGTCTGCAATTCTGATTTTATTTTACCTTGACCTAGTTCACTCTCTGACCTAATTCACTCATGCAGTGACTACCCCAATCAAATCAAATCAAAACCCTAAGCTACTATATCTAGCCTAAAACCCTAATCCATCCATCCTTGTTTGGCTGTGATCCTTTGGAGAGATCCCTCTCTGGCATTGTAGGGCTAGCTACCAAGTTAAAAGATTGGTCTATGGCTACCTCAGCTAGACTCTTCCTTAGCCTTGGAGATCTGGAGGAGTGATAATAGGATGGATGAAGTCATGAAGCGATGAAGTACAACTGACACCAGGATCGTTGTTGTGTGCAGGAATTGCACTTAAGAAAACTCCTCAACACTTAATTTTCAACTCAGGGGTTTCATAGAGATGAACCACAGACAATAATAGTAGTGGTACGAACTTTTCCTATTCTTAATCCTACTTCTTAAAGGAAATGTTTGCAGAATGAGAGAGAAAACAATATTAAAGGCAATTGACACCAAAGCAACTCTAGTGCTAGAATATAAAAGAACAATTTGCAAGTAAATCAAGTAAAGGAGCTTTCACACAACTGAAGCAATCTTAAATGCTCGAAGGAAATTCTATGTTTATCTTCAGATAGATGGAGAACATTATGACAAGTGGGCCCTTGCAGAGATCTATTTTCCTCTTGATCTTCCTTCTACACAAACAACATTTTCTTGTACTATTTCAATTTGCTTGCACTAGTGCAGGTACAATGCCTCTGTGTAAGAGTATATTTTACCTACCTTATTGAAGATTTATGTCTTTGTGGAGGTGCTCTAAAACCTCATGGCATAAAGCACTCTGTTTATGTGACAAGAGACCAGCTCTTGCACCGACGCAGAGTTTCCTTCACCAAGTTTCTAATTTAATTTTGAAAAGATTAATAGATCTGTTGAAAAGGAATTGCAATTGTAAATGAAATTCTGAGATAAATTATCTATGGAAAAGAAATGCTTTAATTAATTAAATCTTGCAAAGGAAGTAAACTTCATGAAATGAAAGCAACTCGATGTAATCAAAGTAGTAGTCTAAGTGATCTACATGTATCATCTAACTTCGTCAATCCACTTAAAGTGTTTCTGTTCCTTGGTCATAAAGCATAAAATGTAAGTATAATGTGTCTATGATAAATTCATGCAATTGTTCTCAGATCCTTCAGAAATATACTTTTAATGTTGAAGACCATTAATGAAATTAGCAGTCCATTTGCTTGAAAGAATAACTGAAATGATAATCAGGGAAAGAAATTCAATGTTCGCTATAAATAAATGACTGAACCGGAGTGCAAGAAATCAAATGCACTGGTACAGGATAAGGGCTTCCTGCACTATCGAAGTGGAATAAAATCGAGACAAGAACTGCGAGTAAAGAAATGTGAGAAAGGAATTACAAAAAAGAAACAACTCAATTAAATCCCAAGCCATGGATCTATTTCACACTTAACTCCGAAATAGATTTAAATGAGAACTTCAGAAATGAAAGTAAAACTGTTCACATGATGCAACTGCAAAGGGAAATATCCACACAGTCTTTCCAAATAATGAAATAACAAGGGTAAATGAGCTGGGTTGGATGGGCCCTAGCCAATCATCTCGTTTCTCGTTTAAGAAACGAAAATATTTAGCACTCAAGTACGTATCAAATATAAATTAAATACAATGCATGAATAACATGGGAGATTCCTTGCATTACTTGATCAGCAAATGTATATAGTAGTGTGAGTCCAGCCCAAAGCCGAGGGCGATACCAGATTACACAGAAAATGAAATTACAATCTAAGGATTGCTAGCTAGTTCTACCTACAATCTATATTTTATACATCCTTTTGGCCTTAATCGTATTCCACTAATTACAATCATTTTCTTATTCAAGCCTTTCATTCGAATAGACTAACAACCAATCATTACAAAATCGGCTAACAATTATAATGGAACGTGTACTTTGCTAGTCGTAGACCATCCTTGGAAAACATCCCTAATTATGTGCCACTGATATCCATCCTCAGTTAATCAGCAACCAAACTCGGAGTCATGGATCAAAACGTCCGCGTGGAAAGATTCAACTCACGGAAATCTCAGACCAATCATCGTGGCGGTGCAGGAATCTGCCTGCACTGATCATACTAACTCATAATTAACACTAAGTTCCTCAATTACTTCTAGGAAATTATCATAAGTTACAAGAGGTACTTAATAGGCATGAAATATATGTAAAAATGATTAATAAATCACTTTAATAAATCTTAATGTAAAATACGAAGCATATGCTGGAATAGGTAGTTGTCTTGGACTAGTGCAGGAAAGAGAGGTTTAAGATGAGATAAAACAAAGGTTAATGTTTATAGAAACGAGGTAAAAATAGTGACATTTAGGACATAAACATCCTCCCATCCCTAAGTTGTTGGCTGTCCTCACATAAACAAATCCTCAAGAAATGAGTGGCCAACTCTCAATCCTAAAATTCAATGCTTATTCCTGCTTTCACTATCTTCAACTTTTTCCCTCGGGCTCTTCTCAGCTGATTCGTCAACTTATCGAGGTTTTTATAGCATTTGGAAGCCTGATAATTCCACACTTTTACTTGTTGCTTCTACCTTTTTACCTCTACAAGTAGCTCCACCTCACTCTACTTCTGCTAACTTTGTTCCTTCATGACCTGGTTCAAAGCCTCCAAGTCATGAACTTGCTGCTCCAATTCTACTATCCTGCTGTTGAGGTAGAGAGTAGAGGATTCCATGATAAGATTTTCAGGTGTAAATTCCTTCTCTCCAATAGACTCAAAATAGGTCCCATCATCGTCAAGGTCAAGGCCGTCAAATGTCTGCATTATGACCATCGAGGGTTTCTACACTCGGGGTTTCCTTGACACTGAGGGTTTTGATGCGATCCACAATCTTTGTGCCAAGGATTTCAGTACCTTGTGAACTCAACTCCTCAGGGTTTTTAATGCCCTATTCTTCTAGTTCCTTATGGAACTTAGTACCCTATTCATTCAAACCAGTAGGGGTCTCAGTACCCTATAATTCTAAAACAGTAGGGGCTTCAATACCCCATAATTCTAAAATAGTGGGGGTTTCAATACGCCATTCCTAAAAAGCACCGAGGGTTTCAATGTAGAGTTCATTGAAATTATCGAGGGTCTCTATATTCTGCTGTTCTTCATCCTCATGACCCTTTGTTTGGACTTCACCGGTACTCGGTGTCGTCTTCCTCTTCCTTAATCTACTGACAAAATTTGACAACAATATGTCATCTTCCACATTCTCTTCATCTTCCACAGTGTGTGTTGCTGCATCTGCAAGCACTGAGAGATTATGAACTTTAGGGGAAACTTGGGGTGATTCATCGATTATAATCAGAGAGCTCAACTGGTTCGTCCCTTGGGAGACAGTCTTCCTCCTCACCGAGGTTCTGGTCTTTCTCTTCTTAGCCGAGGGTGGAGTATTTTCAACAGTATTCTTCCCTACTTGCACTAGTGTGCTTTCATCTTTCTGCTCAGCAGGAGACGATGTCTCTACTTTCCTTTTCTTACTTGTACTCATGCTAGCAGACTTCTCTGCACTCCTTGCTCGAAACTCCTTCAAGAATGCTCCCCAAGTTACTCCTTTTTCTTCCAACTTCTTCTTGATTAGAATCGTGATAAGCCCATGGTGGTAGAGCTTGTTTGCAACATGGCTTGCGTTTCCACTCTACATGCCCTTCGCCATTTTCTCAAGATTCCAGAGCAGGGAGTAAGGGAAATTAATCAATTTTACCGACTCAAAGTGAAGCAACAACCAAAGGTGATATATGAACACCAATGTATAGCGTCCCTCTCTAGTCACGAATTTCTACAGTATGAACAGGAGGTCTCGCCACTTCTCGATCATGGTGCTCTGCAGAAGTCCCTTCCTCCAGTCAACCTCAAGCTTTTTGTCAACCATGAACTGGTGCCATCGTTTCTTCCCAAGCCGCTCTTTTTTAAGTTAATGCTCTCTTGTAAGTGGCAACCCTGTAGCTTTCACAATAGACTCTTCTATAATTTTGAACTTCAATGATCTAACCCTGACTCGACCTCCTTTGAATGTCCTTGAAAACTCTAGTACCACAACCATGTCGAACCTATCAAACTTCTATAATAATGGCAGGAACCTAGATTCCTGCAATAGTGCAAGACTGTTCCGGTACTTTGTAGTTTGCTCAATCTCCTGCAAAGACAACGGCTCACTCCTTATGGGTTCCATTTTGAACTTCACTTCACCCTTTATGATCACACCCTCAAAATAATTCCAATGAGTGACACCAATGCTTTGCCGAGAGCTTTATGCCAGAGGTTCGTCACCCTCTATCTTTTTAGTCCCAATCACCTCGCCATGATCAAAACAATTCTTTGTATTAGGTGCAAATTCGTATCAACCCACTGCAGGTGAGTCATAATGATTGGGTGGAGTGGAGGTGAATATAGGCTATCAGACAAATATACTATCCCATAGTCCGCCTTGTCATTTAATCAAGACATACTTCAACACTTATTAAAAAAATTATATGTCAAAACCCTATATACCTTACACTTTAAATATTTTTCCTAAGTTAGTAAATGATGAAACAGAGTATTAATTGAAACATGCAATGCTATGATATATCAATACTCATGTATAGGAAAGTAAAGATCCATAAATATCCTAGATAAGGCACTCCTGGATTGTGTGAATTTTACTTTCTTTCACAGTCAGTTGCGTTCCTGCATTAAACCTTCTTGCACTGCGATGTGCTTGCACTACGCATCTTGCACCAGCGACTTTTACCAAAACTAGAAAATATGATAGAACATAATTCTGTAGCTGGACTTTAAATTTTTTTACCTCATTATACAAGAAAACTTTATTCACCATCCTTTGATGTTTCACGAGCATGCCTTCTGGATTGACTGCATCAAATTCTACAATCAATTTATGAGGGAATAAAGAAGTGGGAAGGGGGGTAATTTTTTTTTAGAATGGGAAGGAACATTACAACAGGGATTCCTGAAACAATATCACCAAGAGGGATAAACGAAACAGGATGTGGGAAAAAATTCAAGGGAAAAGAGGGATTTTATGAAATCGGGCAAGGGTAGTTTCTTAGAAGAAAGAGGAAGGTAATTCATTGGGGATTTTAGAAAAGAAACTAGTGGAAATTTTCGAAATGGGAAATAGAATAAAGGAAAATTTTTTACCTTGAAATTTGCCTGCACTGGTGCAGAAAAATAACTGCAGCGGGAAGTAAGTGTTTACTTGCATAAAAATGTCCATGCTAGTTACCCCAAACTTGGGTAAGTGCTCGATTTCGTGAACCTGCTTCTTCTTGGTGGCAGGCAACATATCTAAAAATCAAGTAACATTCCCTTTTTATTAAAATTACTATCTTCCTGCCAGCATGTTGATTTTCAGGTTGATCCTTTTGCAATCATGTCAGTGAACTGATTTTCATAATTATACTTTTTATTTTGTCATTTTTTTTCTTTTTATTTTTCTTTTATTATTTTTTTCAATAAGGAGAAGAAGGAATCAAATATTCAACAGGTTGGTGTTACCACCTGCCGACTCCTTTTCAAATGGTTGTTGGACTTGGTGCATAAAATCTCCTTTAGTAAGGGGCTGAAAATATACCTTCAATCTATTCCCATTTACTAGGAACACATAATTCTGTCCATCAATAGTTTTTATTTCTACCGCTCCATTTTCAAACTCTTTGACCACCTCATAGGGTCCCATCTAGTGTGTATGGAGTCTTCCTTTAAAATATTTGAATCTAGAATCGTAAAGGAGTACCAAATCACCTGGTTGGAACTACTTCTTCTGAATGGACTTGTCATGCCACTTCTTGCACTGTTGTTGAGCCAATATGTTCTGTTGAACATCATCCCTTTGGAATTCATCTATCTCGTTTAACTGTAGAAGACACTACTGCTGTGCTTCAGAGAGATCTAGCCCCAATTAGACTACATTTCTGAAAGTCTTGATCTGGAATTATATCAGTAAGAGGTCTTGTTTTCCGTACACCATCTCATATGGTGTGTGTCATGTGTTATTTCTCCAAGTGGTTCAATAGGCCCACTTTGATAGGCCCACAATGCTTCCGGTACTTTGTCAGCCCAATCCTTTATGTGCATATTTACCGTCTTTGTGAGGATGGACTCATTCACCTTATTCATTGGCTCCACATGACCATTTTCTTGCAGGTGATACGGTGTAGATTTTCCATGCCATATTTTATACTGCTCCATTGCATCCTATACTAGATTAGAAATAAACTGTGGTCCATTGTCAGAAACAATTTCTCTAGGCAGTCCAAATCTAGTAAAGATTTCAGTAAAAAGAAAATCAACAACAACTCTTTTAGTAGAAAAAGAAACATCTTTATCTTTTACCCACTTCGTAACAAAATATGTACAAACCAAAATATGTTTTTTATTTGATGATGTTGGATTTATTGGTCCTACGAAATCAATCACCCATTTTTCAAAATGCTCAATCATAACCTGAGGACATAAAGGCATTTCATTGGTTTGATTAGGATGGCTAATTGGCTGACAACTATCACAACACTTGACATATTGTTTGGCATCCTTAAATAAGGAAGGCCAAAAATAGCCAGCTCATAACACTTTGCATGCAGTCCGCTTATCAGCGAAGTAACCGCCACAAGGTTCATCATGGGCATATTTTAAGATATCAAACACTTCTTCCTCTCTTACACATTTACAGATAATGAGATCTACTCTGGTGTAAAATAGGTCTCCTTGGATCCAGGAATGTGCAACACTTTTCTGAATGATATTGTGCTTTTCACGAGAGGATAAGTGAGGTGGTAATTTTCCAGTGACTAAATAGTTATCTATGTCAGGAGACCATGGGGATTTTATTGACACAACAAAAAGATGTTCGTCAGGAAAATCATCATCAACAGGAATTTCTTCACCAGTATTATTTAACCTTGAAAGATAATCTGTTACTACATTTGGTTTTCTTGGTCTATCACCAATAATAATATTAAATTCCTGTAACAATAGTAACCACCTAGTCACTCTACCACTAGTTAATGGTTTATTCATTAGATATCTTATTGCAGAATGGTTAGTATGTACAAAGACTTCATATCTTGTAATATAATGTCTAAATTTATTACTAGAAAAAATTACAGCTAAAATATCTTTCTCAATAACTGTATAATTGAGTTCGACGGGTGACAAGCTTTTACTAATGAAATAAATAGCATAAGCTTGTTTGTCTTCTTCTTGTCCTAAATCTATGCCAATAGTAGTATCTGAGGCATTATAGGAAATATGAAATGGCAAGGACCAGTTTGGTCCTCTCAAAACTGGTGCCTGGACTAATTTTTCCTTCAATGTCTCAAAGGACTGCTGGCAAGCTGTGGACTAAGAAAACTTACCATCCTTAGCCAAAAGTCGGAAAAGGGGGGTTGCTATCCTTGAGAAATTTTAAATGAATCTCCTATAGTACCCCACATGTCCTAGAAAACCTCTCACTTCCCCTTGAGTTTTGGGTATAGGGAGACTTAAAATGAGTTTTCTTTTTACAGGGAAAACCTGGATAACTTTGTCTTAAATAAGATGGCCAAGAACCACTCCCACCTTGCACATTAATATGCATTTATTTTCAGTCAAGGCGAGATGAGCTTCTTGGTAGCAAAGAAGCACTTTTTCTAGATTCTTGAGAGCTTCTTGAAACGAATCACCAAACATAGAGAAGTCATCCATATAGATTTCTACACACTCAAGGTCAATAAAAATAGCCAAGACTACCCTCTGAAAGGTAGCCAGGGCATTACATAGCCCAAAGGGAAGCACTCGGTAAGAAAATGTACCCCATGGACATGTAAAAGTGGTTTTGTCTTGATCCTCGAGTGCTATCTGTATCTGGTTATATCCGCTAAAGCCATCTAGAAAAGAAAAGTACTTCTTACCAGCAAGGGTATCGAGTACCTGATCAATGAAAGGAAGGGGGAAGTAATCTTTGAGAGTGGATTTATTCAATTCTCTATAGTCAATACAAATGTGCCATCTCCCATCTTTCTTTGGGACTAATACTAATGGAGAGACCCACTGGCTGTTAGAAATGGGATAGATAAAATCAACATCTAAGAGTTTTTGCAATTCTTCCTTTACAACGTCTCTTAGAGTTGGGTTCATTCGCCTTTGGGGTTGTTGGATAGGTCGGGCTCCATCTTGAATATAGATATGGTGTGTACAAGTTTCAAGAGGGATGCCTTTCATATCTTCATAACCCCATGCAAAGGCATCGAGATGGTTTCGCAACAAATTCACAAGCTGCTCTTGTTGAGAAGGGTCCAAGTCTGAACTGATATACAAGGATTTACCTAGACTAATCTCAACAAGAGTAGTATCAAGCTCAAGAGTACACAAAGGTGTCACTAGAGATGGTGGTGATGGAGGTAGAGAGTCATATCTTTCCTGAAAATCTAGACTAAAAATCTGACTCAATGACTCAAAATTAGGCATGGTGTCTATATTGTTCAAGAAGTTTTCAATCTCACCTTCCTATGAGGACTCAGGATTTTGATGTATCAATGAAATAGGCTGAGTCTCCTCATCACACCTATAGTGTAACCATAAAAGGTCTTGGAGCTCCTGAATGGATCTAGCAGGTGGATATATGGTGACCTTCTTCCTGAATCTCCATGGGAAATATACATATCACCATAACAACATCCGATATAAGCATCAGACGTAGCAAGCCATGGTCGTCCCAAGTTCAAGGGATTCCCTCCCATAGGATTATTTGGCTGAAGCACAATGAAATCTGTGGGATATTCCCAAGAGTCTAGGGAAACGACCACATCATTCAACACCCCTTCCGGTTTGATTTTAGATCTATCTGCTAGTTCAAGCACAGTGGGAGTAGGACGAATATGGACCAATCCAAGTTGATCCATTGTTTTCTTGGTCGTAAAATTAATGGCTTCCCCTAGGTCTATAAGTACATTAGAGACAAGGACATCACCTATCTAAATAGAGACAATAGGGTTTCCGGGGTCGGTATATTTTTCCATGTGCATACACCCCATCATTAACTCTGCTGCTCTACCAACAAATTGAATAGTTTGAGGTTCCATTCCTCTCCTTCCTGGCTTCTTGAGACAAAGTTCCGTAATGAGTTCTTTACATATGGGGATTTCTTTAATAGATTGGAGAAAATTTATTCTTATGAAAAGGTTCCTAAGCTCATAAGCCAGGCTAGACTCAAGAATTGGGTCTTTCTTCTCCTCAACTAACCTCTCTAGATAGGGAGGTCAGTTGGAAGAAGATGAAGAGGGCCCAGAATGTACAGTGATAGGCTGAATGATGTCTTCTTTTTTAGAATGGTCAGGAGTTTCCTCCTCTCCTTTCTCACTGATAATCACCATAGGTTTCTTTTGATTTTCAGAGGTTACCACCTTCCTTGATCTCAATTGGAGATCATTGACTCCAACTGGCATAGTCTGGTATCTAGATGAAGAAAGAGGGTTCATAGAATGGATCATTTTTACTGCTTTATTATTGGGGTTGGGTAAAGGTTGAGCAAGCAGCTGAGAAGGTCGAAAGAGTGGAGGGAAACGTAATGGTGGCATAGGTTGACTCAGATGAGGTAATGATGGTTGTCGCATTGGGTAAGGTTCATATGTAAGAGGATATGATTGCATAGGTGCAGGATAGGAATGATGTGAATGATGTGAATTGTTTGGCCCTCTCCATCCTTGTTGCCAATATTGGGAGGGTTGTCCATACTAATATTGGTTCCCATGCTACCAATGTTGAGAGTGACCATTGTTAGGATAGGAACATGAGTGTGCATTATAACCAAAAAAATGTGGTGGAGGTTTACGAACCATACCTACACTTACCTGAGGCCAATTTATTCGTGCTCCCATAACATGTAGTGATTTGGCTTCAAGTTGTCCTCCTTCAAGTACAAATTTCAGCCCGTATGGAGGGACATTTTTCTGTAGCATGGTTCTCTACACAAATTGCACATTTATTAGTTTCTTTAATATTTAGATGACATTGTCTTAAGGGATGCTTTCTTATACATCTTGGACATAAAATAGACAATGACTCTTGCTATTCTACAAGTTTTTGCTAAAACTTCAAAGAGTCTATTTTTTTACTAACAATATTCATTATTTCAATTTTCATATTATCCATTTTGTTTTCTAATCCAATAATCATAGCATCAATAGATTTGGTTTTCCTGTTTCTATTTTGAATTCCTTTACCATATCTATATTGGTTCCTCGAGAATTTCTTGCACAAGTCACAAATCTGATCAAAATATTTTTGAGCAATATCCCCTTGCCCTAATAATTTTATATTATTCCTAGCATCATCAGTAAGCCCACGTAAGAACAAGGTTCTAATGGTACTTAGATCAATTTGTGCTTTGACCTTTGGAGGATGTACACGAATCTCTCCAAGTAGTCCTCTAGCATCTCATCATCATTTTGCACAATAGTAAAGATTTCATCTTGAATATCTCTAGTTTTACAATATTCCTGATATTTCGATAAGAACACTCCCTTTATTTTCTCCCAAGAAGTTATAGTGTTTCCTCCTAGTCGCATGAACCAGCGGAGTGCTGCGTCCTTGAGATTTGCAGGAAATAATTTTAACTTCTGGGAATCAGATGAATAATCATAACTTCTACACAAAATATCAAACTCAAATAAGAAAGTGTCTAGATCTTCATGTACCTTACCATAAAAATGAGGAAGAGCTGATGCTGGAATATTTTTATTTGTACTTGTGTATTAGGATTCGCAATCGGGAATCCAAAAGTGGACTGTTCCTCATTTACCTAATTTTCACCGCTTCCTTTTGCATGGTCTTCCTCATCTGCCATTTTTTTCTTCCACATGAAGCACTCTCAATAGGATGAGAAGGCTGACTATGGATTCCAGCAATCCCCTTCTTCCCCTTTATGGGTTGTGTCACACTTGGACCACTGCTACCAGAGCCCAAGTGGACTCTTCTTGCGTGATGAGTCTGAGTTTGTTTGGACTTTCTGCCTACAAAATAATGCCAAATATGAGATTTGGTTTCATATTTGTCAGTATTTCATTCACCCCTAGTGGACTTCGGAGCCTTACCTCTTTTAGGCATTCATTTCAAAAAATGACAAAACCAAATTCGAAATAAAAAGCTACAATCTTAAGAAAAAAAATAACTTAGCACCTATAAATTTCTTGAAACAATAGAAGCACATTATAGGAAAAAATAGTAGCAGATGTACCCCTATTGGAAAAATGGAAAATTCTTACGAATTCAAATCGCCTCCCCGACAACGGTGCCAAAATGTTGGGTGTAGGAATTACACTTAAGAAAACTCCTCAATACTTAATTATCAACTCGGGAGTTTTATAAACTTAGAGACGAAGCACAGGAAATTCCAAAATTTGTATGAACTTTTCCTATTCTTAATCCTAATTCTTAAAGAAAATGTTTGCAGAATCAGGCAGAAAACAATCTTAAAGGCAATTGACACCAAAGCAACTCTAGTGCTAGAATATAAAATAACAATTTGAAAGTAAATCAAGTAAAGGATCTTTCACACAACTAAAGCAATCTTAAATGTTGGAAGGAAATTCTATGTTTATATTTAGATGGATGGCTAAAATTCTGACAAGTGGGCCCTTGCGGAGATCTGTTTTCCTCTTGATCTTCCTTCTACACAAACAACTTGTTCTTGTACTATTGCAATGTGCTTGCACTAGTGCAGGTACATTTCCTCTGTGTAAAAGTGTATTTTACCTCCCTTATCGAATATTTATGCCTTTATGTAGGTGCTCTAAGCCTCAAGGCTTAGAGCACTCTGTTTCTGTGACAAGAGACCATCTCTTGCACCGAGGCAGAGTTTCCTTCACCAAGTTTCTAATTTACTTTCGAAAAGATTGAAAGACGTGCTGAAAAAGAATTGCAATTGCAAACGAAATTCTGAGATAAATTATCTATGGAAAAGAAATGCTTTAATTAATTAAATCTTGCAAAGGAAGTAAACTTCATGAAATGAAAGAATCTCGAAGTAATGAAAGCAGTAGTCTAAGCGATCGGTATGTCTCATCTAACTTCAGCAATCCACTTAAATTGTTTATGTTCCTTGGTTTTAAAGCATAAAATGCAAGTATAACTTGTCTATGATAAATTCATGTAATTGTTCTCAGATCCTTCAGAAATATACTTTTAATGTTGAAGACAATTACTGAAATTAGCAGTCCATTTGCTTGCAAGAATAACTGAAATGATAATCAGGGAAAGAAATGCAATGTTCGTTGTAAAATAAATGACTGAACCAGAGTGCAGGAAATCACATGCACTGGTACAGAAAAAGGGCTTCATGCACGATCCAAGTAGAAGAAAATCGAGACAAGAACTACGAGTAAAGAAATGTGAGAAAGGAATTACAAAAAAGAAATAAGTCAATTAAATCCCAAGCCACGGATTCGTTTCACACTTAACTCCGAAATATATTTAAACCAGAACTTCAGAAATAAATATAAAACTGTTCACACCACACAACTGCAAAGGGAAATATCCACACAGTCCTTCCGAATAACGAAAGCACAAGGGTAAACGAGCTGGGTTGGCTGGGCCCTAGCCAACCATCTCATTTCTTATTTAAGAAACAAAAAGATTTAGCACTCAAGTACGCATAAAAGATAACTTAAACACAGTGCATGAATAACATGGTGGATTCCTTGTATTACTTGATCAGCAAATGTACATAGTAGTGTGAGTCTAGCCCAGAGCCGAGGGCGATACCAGATTACATAGAAAATGAAATTACAACCTAAGAATCACTAGCTAGTTATACCTACAATCTATATTTTATACATCCTTTCAGCCTTAGCTGTATTCCACTAATTACAGACATTTTCTTATTCAAGACTTTCATCCGAACAAACTAACAACCCAAAATTACAAAATCGGCTAACAGTTATAGTGGAACATGTACTTCACTGGTCATAGACAATCCTTGGTAAACATCCCTGATTATGCACCACCGATATCCATCCTCAGTTAATCAACAATCGAACTCAGAGTCATGGATCAAAACATCTGCGTGGAAAGATTTAGCTCACAGAAATCTTAGACCAATCATCATGGCGGTGCAGGAATCTTCTTGCACTGATCATACTGACTCATAATTAACACTAAGTTCCTCAATTACTTCTAGGAAATTATCATAAGTTACAAGAGGTACTTAATAGGCATGAAATCTATGTAAAAATGATTAATAAAGCACATTCATAAATCTTAATGTAAAATACGAAGCATATGCAGCAATAGGTAGTTATCTTGGACTAGTGTAGGAAAGAGAGGTTTAGGTTGAGGTAAAGCAGAGGTTAATGTTTATAGAAATGGGGTAAAAATAGGGAAATTTGGAACACCAACAATGGCCGACTCAAAAAGGTCAACATGCTACTGCAGATAACTGACATAGGCTGATACTTCCCTTGAACACATGGTGGCATGGCACAAGAGTGACTTGGAAACATGACTAATGAGTACCATGTGATATCATGCAACGACGCATGACTAATGAGCACGCACCATATGACTGGAAGAGTAACCAAACAGAGGAGTAAAGAGACTCATATCGATGGTAAGGCTCCTAGGCAAGCTAAAACCCAACTGTAACATAATGAGAGAGAGAGGTGTTATGTTTAATGGTGATGCAACGGATGTTGCCATTTCAATGACTAATGGAAAAATATGTTCCCTCCCTTATATTTTTATAAGTTCCTTTTTCGTAAAGTTGTCCCCTAAGCTTGAAAAAGAGATAAAAGTATACAAGGGGGAACCTCTTAGCCATAGTAGACTAGGGTATTCCTTTTTCATAACTAGTCTATCCAAGTCCAAAAAAGGGTTAAACTTATACTGGGTAGACGACACGTTGAGTACTTTAATGAACATGAATTAGAAAAGTCCACTTGACAATGTTTTATAAATTAAGGAGTCTGAAAAGAGCTTAAAGAAAACTTGTCTTGGAGTAATGAGTGGTATAGAGGGTAGCAACTAGTTCCGATAATGTTGGAACCGCTCATGACATAATGAGGAAAAGCGGATGGCTAATATGACCACTCATCATAGTGGTCCCTCCAAGAAAGGGTGAAACACCAAGTGAAAGTGAATATTAGGCCAAGTAGACAATGATGATGAAAGAAACCAATGCTCATCATACAAAAGTAAGTTGATAAAAAGTGGTAATCACAAGGGGTAAAGGTGGTGGAATCCTCCTGGGGTAAAGCTAGAAATGAGTTGAAGAAGAGGACATGTGGCTAAAATTCTAGGTCATTACGGGTTAGAAGGAGGTATCCCAATAAGAGAATAAAATTGAATGCATGGATACCAAGATAGAAAATAGGTGCTAGCTAGGGTATCCATGATCAGGTAAGCTCTACTGCCAAGCGACGACATGCATAATAGAAAGATGCTAAAGTCGCAACTTGATGGGGTCAGACTTAAGGCATAAATATGGCACTGGTGGTCAATAATGCATTGATGATGGTGATAAATGACGTACCCTTATATTCAAAGTTCAAGAGAAACATACCTAAGGTCCATGGATATCATAATAAAAATGTCACCCTGTCATGTAAAGGCCATCTAGAAAGACTAAAACCATGGTTAAATCACATAATGAAATAAATAAACATGGATGAGGTAAAAACAGGACCATATATTTTTTATTTTATAATTTTTTGAATTTTTGACATAAATAGGACATGAAAAATACTTGCATAACACACCAAACGAAAAAGGGTAAATAATCACAATCCTATGTACAATATGTACAAGCACAACATAGTCTAGTAGGTCACACTAAGATGTTCCTACAGTCGGGCACATGCCAAGGGTTTCTATATGTGAACTCATGGAGGGAAAATGTACCATATGGCTCACTAATGTGGGGCCATGCCAAAGGAATTCAAATTTCCAAATATGGAAAGGTTAACCATGCCAGGGACATGCTAACATAATCATGCTCTCAAAATTAACTTGAGGACATAAGGGAGGATCAAGACATAAAAAAGGTACAAGACGCTCATCAACAGATGGTAAGGGAAATTTGTCAACAAGTTTGGTAGTAGAAACCCATGCCTTGACTTGGTCCATTGGTAGAATTTCCAAGGAAGGCCGAGGAGGTGCCCCCTGGTCAATTTAAGATTTTGTTTCTTGATCTCTACAACCTCCAAATTTGGGAGACTAGAGGCAAAAAGAGGGGTAACCTCCCTATGATTATCAGTGGGTAGATCCATGACCTCCAAGTTGACTAACTGGGAGGTTTGTCATCAAGGGAGTCATGTGGAATAGGAGGAGGGGTGGCCCTTGTGGGCAAAGGAACCTAGTGATATTCCATATTAGGATGGAGTTACTCATCAGTGCCAGGAGGTACTAATGGGACTGTCGAAGAGCCAATATCTTCCATAAGAGTTGGCAGAGGATGCTCACTAGCTAGATCAACTTCCATAATAATTGGTTACACCACCCAAGGATCAGGAGATCGATGAGTTCCATAGGTTCCGGAAGAGATCATATTCATAGGAGTTGTGGTAGAAGTAGAAGGAGTGTTTCGCGGAGGGAGTTTAGGAAAAACTTCCATAAGGAATGAGCTTTTGAAAAACTTTGCACCAATACTCTATAGTTGATCGGGGTGATCTCCCACAAGTGGTACATAATTTCCATTAGTGGAAATATAAGCAGATGGCACACAAAAGTCAATTTAATCAATAGTGACAATCTTTCCTTCATGAGGAAAGCAAAGCAAATGGAAAACATATGAGACGATTGTGCTCATTACATAAAACCAACTATGGCTAAGGAGTAGGTTGTAATCTAACGTGGCATCAATAACCTCGACATCAACATGTACAGTCCCCCCCCCCCCCCAACACGATGGAAATTTGGAAGAACCCCCTTTGGTACAAAGTTGTGTCTGTCAAGATATTGGAGAGTCATGTTGGATGTGGTGAGTGCCAGACAACCAAGAGCCTTCCAGCAAGATACAGACATAACACACATGGAAGAGCCCTCATCCACCAGAGTGCGATTAATATTCTGATGGAAAATACTAACAATGATATGGAAAGAAATCTACTTGGAAAGACAAGGAGAAGCTTTATCGGCATTAAAAGTGATGAGATTAGAGTCAGACGAGTCAACTCCACCAATGGAAAACAAAAAGGCTTTCCACTACTGAGGACAAATTTCCAAGCCCTCCAAGGCAAACATGGCACAAGGAGCCTGGGCCAGATCTTTGACAATACTGTAATGTTGAGCAGCCCGGGTAGAAGGATTGTGTGTTGACTTCTGAAGAACAACCTTGGGAGGGAGATAGAATGGTTCCACATGATGATCGAAACTGAGAGGTCCAATGGAGGTAGGTGGAGTTGATGAGTCCTTAGAAGGAGAACTCAACTCATAAACATTGTATGATTTGGCTCGCATGGTCACACTGACCTCTTCCTTGCACATGAACATAGATAAATTATGAGATGATGACCCCTCATTTCCCCCTTGTGTAGGGCGAGAAGGTTGAGAAACCATATGTTTCTAGGGTTGTGTAGGGAATGGATTGTTATCGGGAAATCTAGTGTCTATTCAGAGCTGCTAGTCCCACTAAGATGGGTAGCTATCTTAGAAACAAATAGATTAAAGTCACTTGTTTTTCCTTTACGAGAGAGAGAGATGAGAAAGAAGCAGAGAGTACCAACCTCAGTCTTCCGCTTGGATCCTTGCTTGTCTCCTTTCCCCTTTGATAGAATCTCGATAGTGCTTCCTCACTTGTCCCACTTCAAAGAGCACTTGTAGATTCACATCTGCATAATACCATCAAAGCATAGAGATCTTTCACTGTAAACAATATAGGATCAGATATATATTGACCATACAAATGCATATATCAACACAATATTCAGAGATACACAATAATATGGAGGAAAAATCAAATAGCTTTATTAGTAAAAGTAGTAGAAGAGAGGATTACAACCACTTGGTCTGACCCAGCACCATCCTCCCAGCTTGAAAGCCCTCTTCACCTCACACAAAGAAATATCACCCAAACAATGTCTTCAAAGAGAAACCAGCGACACCTCTTTGCAAATTACCAAATTCCAACCTTCAGCCTCTGGATCTCTGGGATGAGGGATCCATATATAGATATTTGCAGAGGTGTGAGTCAGCTCTAGGCTTTTGATTAGTGTCATTCCATTGATAGTTCTTGGTTCCACTTGGAGATTTCATTGATCTCTTACACATCCCTAGGTGAATTCTGAGAGGCAAGTCTCATATGAGAAGTTTCTAGAAGATTCCTTGATCATCCACTTAGCAAACTATCTCTGCCACTTGTCTATTTTCACTCATCACACCCTATAGAAGGACTTTTTAGTATGCATCGCACCTCCCATGTGTAGGTGAGATGCATCGCACCCTAACCATGCAGCAAGTGAGATGATCCAGTTTTGACCAGTTCTTAGCAGTTTTTTAGGGAGAACTTCTAGGAAATGATGTAATTAGTTGACCTTGATCCTTTAGGGTATGAAACAATAATTTTAGGGGTTTAGAATCCCTTGGTTTATGGACATATGTGATTGGGGTTGCAGTGCCCAAATATGTCTATAACAGTTTCCCCCTAAAGCATGAGGTAGTAAATCTTTTGATGTCGGGTGAAATGCTTTATCATGAGGATCCAAGGTTTTTCGAATTGGAAGGTGACCTGTAATAAGATACAATACAATACATTATCTTCATAATATTTTCATGATCTAGCTGAGGCGGGCATTCCCATGCTCAGCTTGATAAATTTATTTTCATGTACATAGGACAGACAACCATCTATGTACAAACTAATGATTCTGGTATAGCCATCATCCCTTAGTTTGGATGATTATCTGTGCAGCAATGATGTAAATTTGATGTCTTTATTCTCCTGAATATATCGCAGCCCGGATGGATGAAAATAGATCCAGGGTCTTCAAAACTCGTTCAATCTTCACCTGAAAGTACAAGTCGATCCATGTGAAAAGATGTTCTGATGTTGAACATGGAAGGACATCGTCTGACTACCAGCCAATGATGTAAGTTGTTAACAGGCATGAGAGGAATCACTGATGATGATGACGACCCTCAAGGTACTGCAGTACAATTCACGTGGTGTGAATACATGATTCGATGTCGAAAACCATGAAAAATCTTTCGGTCGAAAGCCATTAATGTAAACCTGTTGCCGGAAGTGAGAAACTTGCCATTGAGGTATGCAAGCTTCAAAGTACTAAAAGGGTTGTCCCTAGGTTGGCTTCTTGGATAATGAGCTGATGTCGACAAGAAGTGACCCATCATAGGAGGGCATTAATGGATCCCACATCTATGACATGGAACAGAGCAAATGATTTTGTAGAGGTGAAAACCATATGATGATACAAGGTTTAGGTTGGCGGTCATGAAAGAATGAAGCATGAAGGTATTGTAGTGGATGAGACACAAGCTAGGTAGGTGAATTCTCTGAGTGACTTCTCTTGAACATATCAGCGACACTGAAATGGATTGGTAGCATTAAGTCATTATTACCTTCTATTACAGAAGATGTGGCAAAAGGAGGAGTCGTCACCAAAGAGAAAGTCATTGCTCGTGCGCAATATCTAGACTTGATCTATACTCAGTCTGGCATGCTCTATGACAAGATCCCTGATGCTCCCAGACTAGAATTTTCCATTCCTCCTCCTCCTAAATCAAACAAGGACTCTCATGCCGGGAAGGGCGTGATAGGTACAATGAGCACAAAAACGACAAAAGCTACATCTAAGAAAGCCCGTAAGATTTCTGATCAAAATGCAAATGAAGAAATTATAGCCTTAGAGGTTAATGCCATGTCAACTGACAAAGGCAAAGAACCGAAGCAACCAGGAGGCAAGAAGAAAGGGAAGAGCAAAAAGAAGAAACAAGATGATTCGTCTCCTGAAAAATCTTCTGCAAACCCTTCTAGGCAAAAGAAACGTACTCAGCCATGTCTCATATGCGATGAAGATCATTGGACAAGAGATTGTCCATATAAAGCTAAAGTTAAGAAATTCTTCAAGAATTCAAAAACCTTAGTGGTATTGACTGATCCATTTCCAAACCCAGGAACCAATCTGGTTGCTAGTGATAATGCTTCCCCATCCCAAGTGCTTATGTTGTCCATTTCGAAATAGCAAAATGATGCTTTGATATCGACAAGGAATAAAGATTACGGGAATCCATAGCTGTCGAACAACAAGGCTGCTGATCAACCTAGTAGTTCGACAACAACTTCGACCAAAGTTGTGCCATCCATCATTCCTGAGCTAATGATAAAGCCACCAAAGGGAGTAATACACAAATTGACATTTAATCCTCATGCCAGAGCGGCGCAGAATTATAATATAGTAGAGGACTTGGCCCAATCACCATCCACTATGTCGACACTTGAAGTACTGCAAAATTGCCCCTCCCAAAAGTAGGCTCTATTATCAACAATAGGTGGGATTGACCCAACAGATTCAAATCTTGTGGCCTTTAATCATAAAGGATATGAACCTCAGTTACCAGCTCAACTCACTTTCCTCATTCAAGTGAAAGCCCTCAACAAAACTGTTCATCGAACAATTATTGATGAGGGGGCATCTACATGTATTATGTCAATGAGTTGTTGGAAAAATTTAGGCTCACCACCCTTCTCGAGATCGTCAACGACGTTAAAATCATTTGATGGATGAACATACACTCCATGCGGGATTTTAAGTAATTTGCAAGTCGAACTAGGGGGAAAACAATAGAAATTGATGTTGAAGTTATCGATGGAAATCTCAATTATAACATCCTACTAGGAAGGCCTTGGATTTATGCTATGGCCGCTATTCTCCCCAATAGTTCACAAGTTACAGGAAGCATTCCAATAATCCATGGAATCTCTCAATCGCTTCAAAATGTTGGAGTAGGCCTCCTAAAGGACACTGCCTTAATGGGTACTTTCGCCCTACCGCCTCCCGAGTAGTCTGGCGAAAGTGACCATGGTGGGAACCTGAAATATGATATCTTCTATATCTAATAGATTTGGAAGATTCCTGAACATTTTGTCAGCATGGATCATCACCATTTTAGAAATATTGTAGCAATCAATATTCTTGGCCTCGGGGAAAACCCAAATCAACGCTCATCGAGTGTTTGGATAGATAAGTCTAAGGCATATGGCACCTCTTCAGGTCCTTGGTCGCATGTACATTCTACAGATGAAGGAATTATTCATTCAATGATCATAGAGGGGGAACAATGGGAAGATTACCACCATCGTTCCCATCTTACGGATTACCGTGAAGATTATTCCAATAACCTTAATCATCCTTCAGTTTTTGATTTTCTATCAAATACTATAAATATGGTGGATTATGAGGATAGTTCTTTTACTTTGTCAACCTCATTAAAAAATGAAAACTCCCTTTCCAAATCGAGTCTTTGATTACGATCTCGTAAAATCCAAGTCAAATATTTCAAATATTTCGAAGGTAAACCTTCATTCCAACCACCGCGATGAATGCAATGAAGCTTGGGGGGCATGCACCTCGATTTGCGTCATTATGCTGGGGGCATGCGAACTTGTAACAAGCATAGTTTCCCGCTTCAAGCTTGTGTAAACATGAAACCGAATCTGAGCATTTGTTGTCACATGGTTAAAGCTCATTAAAAAAAAATGAACTATGCCACAAGCAGTGTTACCGCAAGGTTCAAGCTCATTAAAAAAAAAAGTAAAAAATAAACTCGCCATGAGCAGTTTTATGTGAAGTTCAAGCTCATTAAAAAATAAACCTAGCAATGAGTAGTTTTGCGCGAAGTTCAAGCTCGTTAAAAAATAAACCTAGCAATGAGCATATGTTCCACCAGAGTTTAAGTTCATTAAAAAATGAACCCCCCTTCGGTAAATAACCATTGCGATTGCATTATCATCAGATTTTGAGCCTTGGTCGTGTTCTTACTATCACCTCCACTCTCTTTTAGCAGATCATGCGCCTCCATTTGATTGTTTACCCCTTTTGAGGAACAGCTGCAACGAGTGATCCTATTAGCCACCTTCTTTACACTGCTATGATGGAAAAAGTTCCAAACCTTACCTGGAACCAGCTGCTATCCAAAATCATCACTCATTCCTCAAAAATGAGTCTTCTTTAAGCTCCTTTCATCTGACTCATAAAATATGAAAAGATTGCCGAGCAATTGGCCTCTCCAGTTCGTTAAAGAAATCGGAAGTGTTATCCCTCCTCTAGATTTTAATCCTTTTGGACCTGAGGGATTATTACACAAAAAGATCAAGCGTTTGTCTTGTTCGGATCGTTAAAACTATTGAAAATTCATCCCTTTCACATTGTTTTATACTTTTTCGGACTTAAGGGATTATACTACGAAAAAGGAATATTGGAGTTTCCTTTCTGTCTCTTTTCAGACTCTCTAAAATTGAAAAGAACAGAGTTATCCTTGTCGTTAAACTTGTTAAAACAATAGCGACAAACTTGTCCATTCAGACAAGAGCGAGTCTCACTATTGCTAGGCTCGTTAAAACATAGCGACAGGTTTTCCCGAATGGAAAATTATAGAACAAACATATGTTATCCTCCTCAAGCTTGACAAAAATAAAGAGGTACTGGTCAGAAATGACTGGGGAAAATTGGGAAGAAAACTTGAAGAAGCTTTATTGGTAGCAGGTCGCTCTTGAACATGACACTTTCACTCCATCACCATGATTGAATCAGGTTGGGTTATTTCGTTCACTGGTCATATCACCATTGGTCCACCGTACCATCCATTTTTGGGATGGGGAAGCATTGTCACTAGCAACTAGATTGGTTCCTGGGTTTGGAAACGGATCAGTCAATACCTCTGAGGTTTTTGAATTCTTGAAGAATTTCTTAACTTTAGCTTTATATGGACAATCTCTCTTCCAATGATCCTCATCGCATATGAGGCATGGCTGAGTAGGTTTCTTTTGTCCAGAAGGGTTTGCAGAAGACTTTTCAGGAGACGAATCATCCTATTTCTTCTTTTTGCTCTTCCCTTTCTTCTTGCCTCCTGGTTGCTTCGGTTCTTTGCCTTTGTCAGTTGACACAACATTAACCTCTGAGGCTAGAATTTCTTCATTTGCGTTTTGATCAGAAACCTTACGGGCTTTCTGATATGTAGCCTTTGTCAATTTCGTGCTCGTCGTACCTATCACGCCATTGCCGGCATGAGAATCCTTGTTTGATTTAGGAGGAGGAGGAATAGAAATTCTGGTCTGGGAGCATCAGGGATCTTGTCATAGAGTGTGCCAGACTAAGTATAGATCAAGTCTAGATATTGCGCACGAGCAATGACTTGCTCTTCGGTGACGACTCCTCCTTTTGCCACATCTTCTGTAATAGAAGGTAATAATGACTTAATAAACCATTCAGCTAGTAGTTGATCAGGAACATATGTTTTTACCATTCTACGATGACGTCGCCACTCATGAATATGATCAGATATGTGAGTGGCCGTTGTCTGCTTGAAATTGGTAAGAAGTTATGTTCCTGTTTCGTACCTTATTGGTAATTGAAAATGGGTTAAAAAGGTTGTGGCAAGGGTGCTGAAGTTATCGAATGAATCTCTAGGTAATTCGATGTACCATTTTGCTGCCGGACTACTTAACATTCGCTGAAAAAGGCGAAGCCGAATCGAATCATCATTGAGAGTGTTGGAAGAACACCATAGATGAAAGGTAATCACATGATTTGACGGGTCTTCACCTGGATTTCCATTAAATTTAGGAATATCTGACGGAAGTTTATGAGGAATCGCTAGCCACCAAGGGGCATAAGTGATTGGATCGTTCGTTAGCCGATTTAGATCTGGTAACTCTAGAGTCGCCACGAAGGGCAACTATTGATTCAAGTTCGGCGAAGCGTACCAAGGATAAGATGGGATCGCCTGAGTAGTGGGTCTTTGCATACCAGCATAATGTATTTGATGTTGATAACTTTGATAAGGTGGTTGGGCATAACCAATTTGAGATGATTGGTGATAACCATTTTGAATATACAACTACCCATTTCCTGCAAAAAAATTTTGCTCAGGTCCTTAGTAAGCTTGTTGGAATTGCGGTTGTTGATGTTGCACCAGCCATGGTTGTGAAACCATTTGTTGTTGCCCAATACTGGACATTTGACCAAGATGAGGGGTAATAGTACCCGTTTGAGCCTGAGTCGCTCCAGTTAAGGAGCCACTAACTGGTGATTGTGGTTGTGTCGCAGAGACAAGAGGCTGTTGTATAACAACCTGAGAAACTTGAGGTTGGCATACAACAAGCAATGCTTGTACTTGCGACACTATCACAATAGCTGGTGTAGTGGGGATATTCGACACAGGTAGACTTGGTTGCATTGAGTATACAACTCTTGGTTGTTGAGGCAGTATTGGCACCCAACCGCTGGATGTGATTCCAATTTGACCTGAATTCGGTTGTGAACTCTCATATGTTTGTTCTCTCGGAGGGAACAATGAAAGGGTGTAGTGCCCTCCATATGGTGGCAATCTAGTGCTCAAAGGAATGATTGGCCTTTGGAGACTAGACTGCCCAAATTAATATTGTTGTGAAGGATCAATTTGTTGAGATTCAATGTAAGAAATTCCAGATATTATTCCGGACGAACAAACGGGAACAGACCATACTATCGAAACAATCCCTAGGTTGACTCCCTTTAGCGGTTGAGAGCTAATTGGGATAGATGGTATGCTAGTGAACATCGTCGGAGTGGTGGCAAGAAGTTCTGCTACCGCTGTATCGGATGACACAATCCTAGATGTCGATGGTTGTCCAGACATATCGAGTCTATCCAAAACACTTCCTAGCGATTCTACAGGAACTTGCAGTGAAGGGGTATTACCTTCTAAAGTAGAAGGATATAGGTTGATCCGATTTCTAAAATGTGACGGAGTACTAGATGGAAGATCCTCCATAATCTCTTCTATAGCAATTAATCCAGGTGGAAGAGGTAGACTGTCAGGTTCGTAAAATATTTCTAGTGCCGAAGAGGGTATATATTCTACAGCGACAGATGCCGAATGGGTAACATCTTCTGAATCAACTCTAGATGGAGCTGGTTCAGGAGTCGAAGTTCTTACTGTTACACTAGGATCAGTTCCAATATCCTCTTGTAACTGTGGAACTTCTTCTGTAGAGGCAGGGATACCAGAAATGGTTGGAGTAACTGGAGCCTCAGAGGATGTTGAAATACAAGTTTCAAACAAACCATGAGACTTTGACCCAATTAAACGAGTTCGCTTGGCCCGGAATGGTTTCGTTTCCGGAGTCAAAGACGGTTGACTTGTCAGTCTCTGCGAATGACGAGGTTTTGATTGACTTTATTCCACGATTGCAGATTATTTGATCAACTCAAAATAAGAGGGGAAAATGTTATTCCATATTAAATGAATTTTATACGCTTTGACACAACTTGCTTTTTCACTTTTTAAGAGTCAAGAAAAAGCTAAAGATGACTCTAGTCACCTTCAAATTTTAATGAGCCTGAAGTGACAAGTGCTCAGATGGACATTTTCCTTTAAGGAGTCTAAAAAGGAATGAAAGAGACTACTCTGGAAATCTAGACATAGGAATTACCAAACCAATCGCAAAACTACATAATACTTTTTATGGTATGGCAGTCAATATTCCCGAATGCTGTGTTTAGTGCATTGCGATCGATAGGGCGGAAGACATGGCTTCCTAAGGATAAGCGATATAGCCTATTGTGGTCTCCCAATATATACTCGATGGTACGTGGGAGCATAAGTCCATACTGGCACTTGTCATCTCAAAGAGGAGGAATCACCCAACCTATGATGAAAGCGACAGTTACCAGGCTTTACGACACCAGAATATGTCTCTAGCCTATTGTTGGTAAGGTAAATCCCCTCTGCGGACATAGGTGATCCCACTAGCCTATCACAGAACTAGCCACAAACAAACCACGCTGCTACGCAAGTTCCTAGTTATGCATCAAAGGTGAATCAAGAAGACTAACCTGGAGTCCAACGCTATGATTGAAGCAGAGTTGATATCCTCGCTCCCTTGCTCCAACAGATCATAAACGAACACCTGCACATGCAAAGGAAGAGACAGATACCAACATAGAAACTACCAAGGCATAACTATATTTCAGTCAGAAAGGAAATAAATCAGCATATCACCATGACAG
The DNA here is from genome assembly GCA_031772625.1 of Pinus tabuliformis. Taxonomy (NCBI): domain Eukaryota; kingdom Viridiplantae; phylum Streptophyta; class Pinopsida; order Pinales; family Pinaceae; genus Pinus; species Pinus tabuliformis. The sequence goes on from CM062819.1 coordinate 1,157,892,386, forward strand.
ATAATGAGATTGGAACTATAATAGCAGTCGCTCATCAATTAATAAACAGGAAAAGTTACAACCATTGTTCTGACGTCGACCCTTCTCCTAGCTGGGCGAATAACTATATGTGTCTTGACATGCATCTCCTCCCCGGCAGCATAACCTCTCTAGCACTCACTAGCATCCCTCCAAGAACTCAACATCTAACACTCCATGACCAATAATCATCACTACTATAACTCAATCACCAAATCACTAGCATAACACTAACACCAACACTCTCTCTTGTCCAATGCATAATGACAAGCTTATATAGATGAAGAAGGGAGGAGGATGCGATGAACCGGGACACCTTTCGCGGATTTAGCAAAAGCCATAAAGATGGATAAAGCTCGACAAAAGACTGATTTTTTATCCTCAGAAAAGCTCCATTTAATGAAGGAAACAACAGTCGGACGTGCATTAAGGCAAAAAGCACGACTAAATTTGGTTGGCGCGACTGTTGCTCTAAGACAGGGCGCCAATGGTCGCGCCCCCTTTCGAGGATCTCCATCATTGGCGCGGGTAAGATATTGTGGACTTGCGCCAATGGAAAAATAACACTTTTAGGGATGATCTGCAGAAGGTGTCTTCAGGGAACATGGAGTACATACTCAGGGGAACATAATGCAAGTGTTTTTAGCCTTTGTCACTTCTTATAACTCTCGGGATGTGTCCTCCAAGGTACGACAAGAGGAGTAACAGGGATGGTGACAAATTACTGTGTAACAGATGCCCCCTAAAGCATGAAGTCCGAGAGGTAGGGAGGGGTGAAATGCTTTACAAGAACACACACATAAGAGCACATATAGTTACTGCCGCCGAGGAGCTGTATTAAGAGACATGACTGATAGTTCAATTACATGATGTACATGGTATGGTTGCAGCCATCCATAAGAGAGTACATAAATAATCTGGATCCATAGTATGGACGCAGCCATCTGGTTAGGATCAATGATTTGACTCAGGTATGGTCGCAGCCATCCAGTGAATGAGTCAAGTACCAAGAATCACGCCTGGATTACAACAGACACAATCCAGGGTCTTGCGCTCCATCTCGACCCGAACAAGAGTACAAGTCCAAGCATGTGAATATATGAGCTGAAGTCGAACATGCATGAACATCGCCTGATTACCAGTCAATAATGGAAACTGTTAACAGACGCGAGAGGTACCACCAATAATGACAATGGCCCTCAAGGTACTATAGGTACAATCTACGGCGTGTGAATCAATGAGCTGAAGTCGAACACCCGTAGAATCATTCGATCGGAGGCCAATGATGAAAACCTCACATCGAACACGAAGAACCTGCCATTGAGGCATGCAGGCTCCAAGGCACCGGAAGGGAGTCTCTGGGTCAACTTCCTGGATAATGAGCTGAAGTCGACAGGGAGTGACCTTGATCGAAGGTGGGCCATAATGTTTCCCACATCATCGACACGAGACAGAGAGATAATGTCGTGAATCAAGATTGTACGAACTATCAGAGGGAGGTTGTTTATTTGCAGAGGTCAACTTCTCTTGAACATATCGGCGGCACATTAACAGAATTGGCAGTATTTGACATCAAGGTATCAAAGGTCATGATGACGAGGCAATGAATGGATGAGAGGCCAAATAAGGTACCCAAGTCCATGGAAGCAAGTGAAAAATATGAGATGAGATATCCCCACCCCGGACACGAAAACAAAAAGTGCCATGTTCAAGAGCGACATACTGCATTTACGGTAATAATTATGGTTCAAAATTTTCTTTCCCCCCACCATTTCTGGCGAGTACCCCAGTTATTTTTAACAAGCTTGATGGGGATAGCATATGCTTGTGTTGTGACAAAATCTGATGTCATTAAGTTTTAACGAGTCTGACAAAGGAAGAACTCGACGTCTTTTCATGTTTAGAGAGTTTGAAAAGACAGCAGAAAAGGAAACTCCAGGGATGTCCTTTTTCGTAAAGTTGTGTCTCTCGGGCCCGAAAAAGTATAAAATAATACCCGAAAGAACCGCCCGATCATTACGATCGAGGAGTACTTTTCATGATTAGTGACTTCGACCTGAAAAAGTAAAAAAGCGGTCAAAACCACGTCGTTTCGTAACCACTAACGAGTTTGAAACGACAAAAACCCGGTAATCTTTTTATGTTTTAACGGTCGACAAAAAGAACTTAAAACGACCGCCCCTTATCACCATTTAACGAGTCAAGAGGAGCAACTCGGCAATCTTTTCCTCTTTAAATGGTCAGAAAAGAGCTGAAAGCGGACCTCCATTTTTATTTTCTTTAACGAGTCAAAAAGGGAAAAATACTCAGCAATCTTTTCATATTTTACGAGTCAGAAAAGAGCGTAAAGGCGACTCGTCCTGAAGGAACGAGTGGTATAAGGGATAGCAACTGGTTCCGGTAATGGTGGAACTCACTTGAAACACGTAAAGGTTAAGAGGCTGGCTAATAAGACCACTCATCGCTGCGGTTCCTCAGGAAAGGAGGAACAACCAAGTGAAAGCATATGATCGGCCAAAAAGATGGTGGCAATGGAATGAAACAACCAAGGCTCATCTAGCAGAATTTTAGCGGATAAAAGGCAATCACGGGATGTAAATGGGTTCATTTTTACACAAGCTTGAACCATGGAGAACTTTGCTTGTTAAAAAAAAAAAAAAATTGTTGCATGCCCCCAGCATGATTATACCAATCGAGGTACATGCCCCCCAAGCTTCATGGCATTCATGGAGTGGATGGAATGAAGGTTTACTTGGAAAGACTCGATTGGAGGATGCCCCCGGGCTTCAGTCACGCGCCCGGGTGATCTGCCGTCATCAGAATGACGGAGTGGGTGCTGGGGCATTTCCTGTGGAAATAAGACCATTTAGGAATGGCAAATGGCTATATGTGAAGTGTGAACCGGGGAATGAAAGTTGGTCTACGACTTTGATCGTTCTTCCTTCATGCGGAAAACACATCACTCTGAAGAGTGAGGACACAATAGCACGTATGCGATAAATATAGTCTCGTCCAAGGAGTAAATTGTAATCTAACGGACCTTGGACTACCATGAGACCCATTTGGATAGTCTTCCCTTCTAACGTGATAGGTACATTGGGAAGAATTCCTAAAGGTCGAGTGATTTCTCGATGGAAACCTACAAGGCTTCTCATCTCAGGCAGAAGTAGTGGGGAACCAAGTGCTTCCCAAGCTGTTGAAGAAAGGATACTCACAGGAGATCCTTCATCAATAATTGTACCAGCCATAACCATGCGATAGACTTGAACTATAATTCAAAATGGTATGGAGGCTGGTAACCGAGGATTGACTAGTTGATCCCAATTAAAGGAAATAACTAGGTTGCTCAGAGGTGGGACTAGATAGACAGCCGGATATGCCTCTAATGGATTTTCTTCCTGTTGTGAAGAAATGAGAGGGATGCTCACTTGATCATTAACGTCTATGTCAATGAATAGAATTTGGACAGTGGGTTCGTCATTCTTGGCAGTGATAACATCATCTGAGGAGGTAACTTCTGAAGGCGAAACCGAGTCACTTGTAATCCGGACCGTTTGACTGTTGTCTGGTTTGGATTCAGATGTAGGATCATCTAGGGGTGGAAGTTCTGAAAGCAAAACCGGGTCACTTGTAAGCCGGACCTTTTGACTTTCGTCTGGTTTATATTCAGATGTAAGAGCAGCTAAAGATGGAACTTCTGTAGGCAAAACCGGGTCACTTGTAAGCTGGACCTTTCGAAAGACTGGGTCACTTGTAAGCTGGGACTGTGGACTTTCGTTTGGTTTGGACTCAGGGGGTTCATCTTTGATGATCAAGTGGTACGTAGATGATGAATATAAATCACTTGTTCCGACCAGGGACTGGTCTGGAGCAGGCGGAGCACAGGTAGGTTCAGGAAGAGAAAGCTGGACCAAAGAGGAATCATGTTTGATCACTTGGTTAGTGGAGAGACGCTCTGCAGGTGTAAAAAGACGCTGATATCCAGTGGGTAGTTGGGGTAAGGAATCCGACAGACTTGCCAAAAGACCAGAAGCTTCATCCATAAGTGGACAAAGGCGAAGGAGATGATTACCTTCACAAAGTCGACAAGGGAAACGAACCTTCCCTCTTCTGTTACCAACTAGTAAGGTATCGTCGATTTGCGACAGTAAGGGGCGAGTCGGGTCACGAGACCATATATCTAGGATCCTGGGAATGCCAGGACAATCAGAAAGAAAATGGTGCCCTTTGCATAATCGACAAGGAGACCGGAGCTTCCGCGGAGGAGCAGAAGGTGGTTCCACTTCTGATAGCTTCGTGGTAGATACGACCTTTCCCTTAGGAGACTTCTTCTTTTTGGTCTTCTTCTTCTTCTTCTTAGCCACCTGGTTAGTGAAATCCAAGGTTTCACCAGGCGAAGTAGAAGATGAGGACGCAGCAATAGGGGAAGAAGGGAAGGGGTCGACCTTAGAATCAACATGGTGTTGTTCGGGTGGAGGAGGTGGTGGTGGGACAGGAGTCATCACACTTGAGACCACCGAGTTTGAAAACAACCATACGGGTAAACCAATGGTCAACCCAGGCAAAGACAATGTTGCGATATACTGAACGCCAACATTTCCGACAGAAGGAAAAGGGCGAGGGTTCCCATCAGGAGGAACACCTTGGCCGGTGGGCACCGAAAAGGCTGCCATTGAACGAGAAATAACCCTACTCAAGCTAACGCAAACAAAATCTAATTGGGTAATGTTATCGTGGCCAATAATTTTTAAGACACTGAACTTAACCTTTTCATTTTTTAAGAGTCGAGAAAAGGGTAAAAGATGACTCTAGTCTCCTTCGAATATTTAATGAGCACGAAGTGACAAGACGCTCACAGGCACCTTTTCGTTTAGGGAGTCCGAAAAGGATCAAAAGTGACTGCTCTGGAATTCTAGGTAGAGGGTGTGCCAAACTTTTCGCAAAACCACAGAATACTTTTTAGGGTACGGGTGGTCGATCTTCGTGAATGCTGTGTTCACTGCATTGCGAATCGTAGGGTGGCTGACACGGCTTCCTATGGATAAAGGCTTTATTCCTATAGGGGTCCCCCAATATATACTCGACGGTACGTGGGAGCACAGTCCGTATTGGCACCTATCGTTTCACCGTGGAGGAATCACCCAACCACTCGACGATAAACTACCAGGTTTAGCGACGCCGGAACACGTATCTAACCTAGACCTCTAGAGTGTTTGCGTTATGTTCCAATGCGTTGTTATGTTCATTGAGTTCATTTTAAAGTTTATCTTTGATTATGTTTCAGTTTTTTGGTCCTACCGTATGTGATATCTCAAAAACTTCTTACATGCAAACTATATGCCAAAATTAAATCATTTGATTCAATGAATTCTATCTACAGGAAGGTTGAGATCTTTTTCACAAACAAAATGATCACTTCAACAAAGATCCTAATGCAGCTAATAACAAGAAACGAAATTTTGTCTTTTTCTTTTTAATAGCAACAAATAACAATAAATTCTAACTACTATGATGCAAGAGATTTTTTGTTTTTCTTTCCTTTAAGATGGCATGATGCATGTAAACAAATTCTAAGAGATATGCACAATCCAAGTTCAGTCAATAAGATAGAACCAATCCTAAAACACAAAATGAACCATGCAAGCAAGGAAAAACACAAAGACTAGTGAAATCCAAAGAAGCTAGAAGTGAAGTATTCAGAGTATAGAATATCAAGCTTTAACAAATCACTGGATAAGTGTAGAACAATCAACAAGCTGACTGGATGATCAAGAGACCGAAACTTCCCACAGAAGGCTAGACATGCAAAGTCACTGGAAATAAGCACACAGCTGAGGGATACAGGCTAAGACCAGTCAAGCAGAGGTTCAACACAATTCCAGAGGCTGAAAGAGATATATAAAGAGACTGAATGAGCTTTCCACCCACACACAGGCAAAATTTACAGAGCTGGCGCGACTGTCAGCCTGCAACTTGCGCTACCACAGAATTGGCGCGAGTTGCTTTTGAGAAACGTGCGCCAACTGGCGCGACTGTCAGAGAAATAACCGCGCCAATTAAGCTTGCCAACTAAAAAGATAAAAGATACGACCTCAGGTCGGGTTGACAGTGCTCAGATGGGTGAAACAGTAAAGAATCAACTCAAAACTGACTCAGGAAGCTCATGCACTCAAGCAAGCAGAAGAAAATTAACATGCAAGACAGAAATCAAAGAGTTACTCCCCAGCGGAGTCGCCAATTTGTTGGTAAGGTAAATCCCCTCTGCGGACAGAGGCGATCCCGCTAGCCTATCACAGAACTAGCCACAAACAAACCACGCTGCTACGCAAGTTCCTAGTTATGCATCAAAGGTGAATCAAGAAGACTAACCTGGAGTCCAACGCTATGATTGAAGCAGAGTTGATATCCTCGCTCCCTTGCTCCAACAGATCATAAACGAACACCTGCACATGCAAAGGAAGAGACAGATACCAACATAGAAACTACCAAGGCATAACTATATTTCAGTCAGAAAGGAAATAAATCAGCATATCACCATGACAGATAATGAGATTGGAACTATAATAGCAGTCGCTCATCAATTAATAAACAGGAAAAGTTACAACCATTGTTCTGACGTCGACCCTTCTCCTAGCTGGGCGAATAACTATATGTGTCTTGACATGCATCTCATCCCCGACAGCATAACCTCTCTAGCACTCACTAGCATCCCTCCAAGAACTCAACATCTAACACTCCATGACCAATAATCATCACTACTATAACTCAATCACCAAATCACTAGCATAACACTAACACCAACACTCTCTCTTGTCCAATGCATAATGACAAGCTTATATAGATGAAGAAGGGAGGAGGATGCGATGAACCGGGACACCTTTCGCGGATTTAGCAAAAGCCATAAAGATGGATAAAGCTCGACAAAAGACTGATTTTTTATCCTCAGAAAAGCTCCATGTAATGAAGGAAACAACAGTCGGACGTGCATTAAGGCAAAAAGCACGACTAAATTTGGTTGGCGCGACTGTTGCTCTAAGACAGGGCACCAATGGTCGCGCCCCCTTTCGAGGATCTCCATCATTGGCGCGGGTAAGATATTGTGGACTTGCGCCAATGGAAAAGTAGCACTTTTAGGGATGATCTGTAGAAGGTGTCTTCAGGGAACATTGAGTACATACTCAGGGGAACAAAATGCAAGTGTTTTTAGCCTTTGTCACTTCTTATAACTCCCGGGATGTGTCCTCCAAGGTACGACAAGAGGAGTAACATGGATGGTGACAAATTACTGTGTAACACCTATACTTCTAGATGTTGTGCATTAGGTTCCAAAGCGTTCTTATGTTCATTGAATTTATTTTGTAGTTGATATTTCTTAAGAACTTTTCCTTTCAGCTTCACCTCATGATGTTGATATACAATTCCTAAAATGCAATCTAAGATGATAAGCAGTTGTTTAATCTTCTTTTTGAAATGAAAATCCTAGCTACTAAGGAAAGAGAAATGAAATCCTTTCAACATAGAGCGGAGAACACACACTAGATGCACTATCCTAAATCAAAATCAACAAGTAGTCTAAATGCAAATGCATGTGCATGTATTTGTTTTCTGCTTTCTTAATGTGTTAATGACAAAAAGAATGCTAAATACAAATCTAAATTATCTCTTCTTTCAAAGCGATAGTACTAATAGTTTTATTTTCTAAAAATGAGAGGAAGGCAAGACGACACTTTGTTATTTTGAATTTAAATATGCTTTCGACACTTGAAATACTTATAAATTCAGATCAAATACAAGAGTAATAGTGTAATTGACTATCAAAAAGAGAAGTATTCTTTTCTTTGACTGAAAACGACACTTGTGACACTTTCACATCAAAAGACGACAGTTCGATTAAGCTACTATTTTGTAAATGAGAACTTTGAATGGCGAAAAATACATAAAAAAAATCACAAATATTTGTACAATGGAGGCTAAACGATGCAAAGGAAGGGGGTTTCTACAATGGTCTACTGATCATAGATAGCAAAACTCCTGAATAAAACTGAAGACAGTGAAGAAAAAACCAAAATCTGGAGGCAGAAACAGTCTTACCTGATCATCGCACCTGTAACACGGGGAAACAGGGATGCATCTCACCTACTGCACACGGGAGGTGAGATGCATCCAGTCTGCCTAAAGGAGAGGGTTCGATGGTCTAGGAACAAGAATTTAACTTGGTTTTTGGTCACAATTTGTAGTTTAGTTCAGGGATTTAGGCCAAGCAAATGATAGTCAGTAACTACAAATTATAGGGTTGATCTAATGAGGTTACTCAAGCTACCTCTAGGGCACTTAGGATGTTTGAAATTCAATTGTTCAGTTCATAAATAAACCCAGAGATTGATTGAAGCAGCATTTATCTACTTTACACTTGCATAGCAAATGCAGTTCGAAGTCTAGCTGTCTTAACTTTAGGCTTCATCTATGGTTTATGAATCAAACAAATAGAGATAAGCAATCAAACTAATCGATCCCCATTGGAGTCGCCATTTTGTTATCGGGAAATCTATTGTCTATTCAGAGCTGCTAGTCCCACTAAGACGGGTAGCTATCTTAGAAACAAACAGATTAAAGTCACTTGTTTTTCCTTTACGAGAGAGAGATGAGAAAGAAGCAAAGAGTACCAACCTTAGTCTTCCGCTTGCCTCCTTGCTTGTCTCCTTTCCCCTTTGACAGAATCTCGCCACTGCTTCCTTACTTGTTTTGCTTCAATGAGAATCAGTAGATTCACAACAACATAATACCATCAAAGCATAAAGATCTTTCACTGTAAACAATATAGGATCAGATATATATTGACCATACAAATGCATATATCAACACAATATTCAGAGATACACAAGAATATGGAGGAAACCTCAAATAACTTTATTAGTAAAAGTAGTAGAAGGGAGGATTACAACCACTTGGTCTAACCCAGTGCCATCCTCCAGCTTGAAAGCCCTATCCACCTCACACAAAGCAAGATCACCCAACAATGTCTTCAAAGAGAAACCAGCAACACCTCTTTGCAAATTACCAAATTCCAACCTTCAGCCTCTGGATCTCTGGGATGAGGGATCCATATATAGATATTTGTAGAGGTGTGAGTCAGCTCTAGGTTTTTGATTAGTGTCATTCCACTGATAGTTCTTGGTTCCACTTGGAGATTTCATTGATCTCTTACTCATCCCTGGGCGAATTCTGAGAGGCAAGTCTCATATGAGAAGTTTCTAGAAGATTCCTTGATCATCCACTTAGCAAACCGTCTCTGCCACTTGTCTATTCTCGCTCATTGCACCCTATAGAAAGACTTTTCAGCATGCGTTGCACCTCCCGTGTGTAGTAGGTGAGATGCATTGCACCCTGACCATGGAGAAAGTGAGATGATCCAGTTTTGACCAGTTCTGAGCAGTTTTTTAGGGAGAACTTCTAGGAAATGATGTAATCAGTTGACCTTGATCCTTTAGGGTATGAAACAACACTTTTAGGGGTTTATAAGCCCTTGGTTTATGAACATATGTGATTGGGGTTGCAGTGCCCAAATATGTCTATAACATGGATGAGTGAAAATGGAAGGTTGTTTAGTAGATGGTGGTGAAAGAAGCCTATGGACTTCAATCATTCGAGGGAATTCATGAGTAAGCTAGTCACCTTGACAAATTTTACCAGGGAACTTGACTTTATGGTGACATTCACTAGTGTCCCTTCCCTGAATCTAAGGGTTGGGTTGAGCCTATTGAGCATTTTGATTCTTTTGTTTATTTTTCTTATTATTATTTTTAACACTAGATTGTTCATTGTTCTTCGGTTGAGTGGACTTCACCATGAGAATATTGGTGGACTGCTTAGGAGGGGGTTCTTTAGCAGAGACGGACGCACTTGTTGGGGCTTGAGATGTAACAATCGATTGCCAAATTTTGGCAACACATTGGCTCATGGACTCAGAAATAGACCCAATCACGCTAGTGGCATGTGGGCTACGGACAAGTTTTGGAGGGTTAACAGAAGGCCTAGCAGCATTAGACAATACTTTGTAAAGTGTACCCAAATGTGAATAGATGAGATCCAACTGTTGGGTAGTTAACATTATCATTGTAAGAACCAATTTTTTTGCATTTAATTATGAAAGGAGTTATTACTTCATGATTTCACGTCTGATTGAGATCACCAGACAACAAAATATAATGGCTAATACAGTCTAATAATGACCCCCAATCCAGATGATCATGCATACAACAAGCAGTCAGAACTGTGCTATAACGATAAGAGATCACACTTGGAATCCTCACATGACAGGGAAGGGTTTTAAGTTCGATGCAGATCCTACGCTCCACTTGAGTGATCCAACATGTTTGCACCAGATCTCTACCCATGTACACAAACACAACTAAAAAGGAAAATAGTTGTTATTCCTCGGAAGATCGTTAGATCAAAAGAAATAGATATGATAATATAAAATATTGAACACAAATTCATGTAAGGAAGGGAACATAGATTGTTATTAACCATATAAATGGAAGTACATCATAGGTACACCTTCAACAAATAAGATCCTCTCCTCCAACTTGTAGTATGGTCTCCTCTCTCAAGTCAACATAGCTCTTGTCCTATAGTTTGGATACTCTCCCCTTGCACTATTTCCTCTTGGTGAGATTATATAGGCTCATTCTATCTTCCAAGAGAATGTATCTAGACACCTAGGGGCTTGAGAAGTTAGGAAACTTCTACAATAATCAATCCCTAGCCAACTCATACCAAGTGGGTCAAGTTGATCTCCTTAGGAATGACAAACCCTAGAAACCTTTTTCACAATTATGAGTTTTTTCTCAGTTATCTAAATTATGAAATAATTATTATCTCATAATTGTAATATTTTGGAAAAATAATTATGAGAAATTCCTCAACTATGTAATTTCACCCATTTATCGTGGGATAAATCTCACATAAATAGAAGAAAAGGTGAAAAGGGATGCATTTAAGCCAAATAACTAAGCTAAGATGATATTGGGTTTCTATCAATATAATGGAGTGGAAAATACAATGTCTAATATAATCTAATAATGATCCCTAATCCATATGGTCATGCATGCAGCAAGCAATTAGATCTATGTTATAAAGATAAGATATCACACCTAGAATCCTCACATGTTGTGGAAGGGTTTTGAGTTCGATACAGATCTTGTGGCCCACTAGAGTGATCCAACGCATCTGCACCAGATCTTTGTCCCTTCACACAAACAAAACTAAACAAGGACAATAGTTGATCTTCCTCAGAAGATCATCAGATCAAAAGAAATAGATACAATCATATAACATACTGAACACAAATTCATGTAAGGAAGGGAACACAGATTTTTATTAACCATATAAATGGAAGTACATCAAATGTATATCTTCAACAAGTAAGATCCTCTCCTCCAACTTTCAGCATGGTATCCTCTCCCAAGACAACAAAGCTACCGCACTATAGTTTGTATACTCTCCCCTTGCCCCCTTTCCTCTTGGTGAGATTATATAGCCTCATTCTATCCTCCAAGAGAATGTACCTAGACACCTAGGGGCTTGAGAAGTTAGGAAACTTCTACAATAATCGACCCCTAACCAAATCATACACAAGCGGGCCACATTGATCCTTGGGAATGACAAAATCTAGAAACCTTTTTCACAATGATGAGATTTTTCTCATATATCTCAATTATGAAATAACTATTATCTCATAATTATAATATTTTGGAAAAATAATTATGAGAAATTCCTCAATTATATAATTTCACCCATTTATCATGGGATAAATATCACATAAGTAAAAGAAAAGGTGAAAATGGATGCATTTAAGCCACAACTGAGGTAAGTTGATATTGGGTTTCTCTCACTATAATGGAGTGGAAAATAGGGTTATAACAGTTTGGTTAGTGATCACACCAATAGGTACTTTACCCTTCCTTGTTTGTGTGCCAAGACTACAGTACTAAGGCACATAAGAATCCACATTTTCTTCTAATCTACTTCTCACCCCACTCAGTCATGCTGGAGCCCCATCTCTCCACAAACCCATCCAAAATAGATACATCTTTCTCCAACATCAAGATCTCTGGTCTAACTAAAAATACTCATTAATTGGGTCCAACCAATTAATCAATCATTGGAGTAATCAAGCTTGGCCAGTCATGCCAGGAGCCTTCAAACAATTTCGCAAGTCACTGTCTCTAAGAGCCTACAAAGTTGGAGCATGGGCCATTTCTTGTATTTCTTCCTCAAAGTGCTCCTTTTCCTTCCATTAAATCATGGTGTTCCCTACACCCATAAGAAAAAATTTTCATCAATATGTTTTCTGATAAATTCTTTAGTTGACACAAAAATGCGCAAGCCTCAAGATTGAAGAATTTTTTTTAGGAAAAAAAAAATTAAAACCCTATGCATCTTCGTTGGGATGCCATGGCAACAAAGAAAATATTTTTTTGGTCTTGTACGACACAATATCATGAAGATAGCAATATATTCACTGTCTTCTCATGTCTTCCCTAGGAAGATGCACATTGGGCCATTTTCATGCATTCAAATTTCCAAAAATCTTATCACAGGAATGTTAGGGAAAAATTTGAGGTTTACAAGTTTCGATTCTCACTTAATTAGCTAGAATATCTCTTGAAAAATATTTGGAGTCTCCTTTCCCTCCTAATAGATAAATTGGGGATTACTCTCTCCTCCTCTCTTTCTCCCCACTTCAAACTTATCACAATGGAAAATGAGTAGGTATGGCCTTTCTTTTATAGAACATTCTGGTATCAAATGGGAATATTCCCTTTTCTATTATGTTTAGGGTATAGGAGTATTTTTTATATTATTACTTTACTAATGAATTTTTTTCATGAGTGTTGAAATTTTCTGTTAGTCTTGTTCTCATATTATTATTTTGGTGGTCCCATTATAACAATCAACTTGAGGTATGTTTCTTTGAATTGGCATGTAGGGGTATGCCACATATCACTCTCTTTGTTGCATGAATGATCATCAACGCCATCATTGTGCTTTAGGTATGATACTATCAAGTTGAGACACTAGCCTCTCTCTTTTATGAACTTTGTAGTTTGGCGGTAGAGCCTACCTGATTATGGATACCCTATATTAGAATTGTTGTTTCGTGTTGGTGTCCATGCAACATTATTTCCCTACATTCATATTTCCTCCTTTTGACCGAACATAAATTATAACACGGGCCACATCTACTCTTCTTTGTCACTTTATAGCTTTATCCTATGAGGATTTGACTATTTATCCCTTGTGATTACCACATTTTACTAGCCTATTTTTGCATGGTGAGCCTTGGTTTCATTTTTCCACTACTGTCATACTCTACTTGGCCAACCATTTCCTTTCACTTAGTGTTTTACTCTTTCCTATAGTGGCTACGACAATGAGTGTTCATATTTTCTATCCTCTCTACCTCCTTATGCTATAGACAGTTCCATCATACCATAACTAGTTTCTACCCTCTATAACACTTGTTCCTCCAAGATGAGTTTCCTTTTGGACTTGTTTTCATGCTCGTTAAACAATGAAAACCTTGATTTCCTTTTGCTATATTTTCATGCTTGTTAAATCTATACGAAAATGTCGAGCCCATTTTGGTATTATTACCATGACTCCTTAAATCCAATAAAATATCGAGCTCCCCTTTCCTATCATTTCTTGCTCATAAAACCCATATGAAAATGTCGAGTTCTTTCTGTCTTTCCTACTCAATAGCTAAATTGAAAGTCAGTGAGTGATCTCTTTTCCATTCGTAAAGCTCATTAAACAGCGAGAATGGTATGATTTTACCTTTATCTCTTTTATGGAACCGTTAAACCTTATAAAAAGGGAACCTATTAAGCATCCTTGTCTTCTCTTGATCATCAAACCATGAAGGAGACTAAAAGGAGAAAATGGGAAGGGGGACATTTATTTTTGTTTGTCATCAAAATGAAAGTGTTTGTCATGTCACCCTTGAACATGGAACCTATTTGAGTCATTATATCAGAATTGGGTTTTAGTTTTCCCAGGAGCTATACCATGCATATGAGTCTTTTTATCCTTCAATTGTTTACTCTTCTAGTCACAATGGAGAGTGCTTCAATACCTGCTGTGTTGTTGTACAATACCGTGTGGTGTTAATTAGTAATGTTACCAAGTTGCTTTTGTGTCATACCACTATGTGTTCAAGGGAAGTCTTAACCTCTGTCAACCATCTACAGAACTCGTTGAACTTTTTGTGGCATCCATCTGTGTGTCAGTTGTACTTCATCATATCATGAATTCATCCATTCACATCATCTCTTAGTCTATTCCATGTAAATTGGTGGGGGATACTTCAAGGCCCTCTTCGATGAATCTTATCCTTTCAAATTTAGCTCATCATCCAAGAGCTTGATCTAGGAACCAATAGTACATTGAGCTTGTAGTCCTCAGTGGTAGGCTTCCTTGTGATCTATAGTGGGTTTAAATCATTGACTCTTGATCGGTTGAGTATGTGGGTATTCGAGGTAAAATCATTTATTCACACTTATTAGACTGTGCTATTTTCATTGGGCTCCATTTTCACGATTGGTGGGCTCCATCATTTTTGTTAATAGTACACCTAATTGACCAATAATAAAGTGGTGTCTACCATGCTCCACATCAACACCTCTATTTGCATCTTGCAGATTTGTACCATCAGGGTTTTGTTGAAGACCATGGGTTAGGGACATATCACTCTTATATGGCACCATTCCTAGGCTACATTGGAGTTATGTGTCATTTATTTACATTGAGAGCTACTATGGGGCACCTCCTTTGTTATGTGTCCACAGTCCTACTGATGTATACTTTGAAATAGATCCACATTGTATTTTGTAGTGGTAATGATATTTTTGATGTGTCACATGGATGCATTGTGTATTTTTCATGGCCATATCTTAGTATTTAATGTCATGGATCTGCAATGTATGTTTGTTATCCATGTTCAGTAGAGTTGAGACTTCAACATTTGAGTTCCTTTGATATAGCTTCGTATTTTTGGCTCCTTCCTCCCATCCTTACACTCTTATTTTATTGTAATGCATTTTAGCCATTAGTTACTCTTTTGACCTCATGCATTCAGGGGCATATGTTATCAAACTATTTGTTGGCATTATGAGACAAGTTTTCTCCTTGATGGCAAATCACACAGATGATAAATTAAGTGAAGAAAAGTTATTTTCAAGTTCACGCACTTTTATGCAAAGAAAAGTTTCTTTCATGTAGATAAAAGTTCATGCACTTTTATGCAAAGAAACGTTTCTTTCATGTAGAGAAAAGTTCACGCACTTTCATGCAGAGAAAAGTTTCTTTCATGTAGAGAAAAGTTCACACACTTTCATTTAGAGAAAATGTTTCTTTCATGTAGAGAAAAGTTCACGCACTTTCATGCAGAGAAAAGTTTCTTTCATGTAGAGAAACGTTCACGCACTTTCATGCAGAGAAAAGTTCCTTTCATGAAGAGAAAAGTTCACGCACTTTCATGCAGAGAAAAGTTCCCTTCATGCAGAGAAAAGTTCACGCACTTTCGTGGTTGGTTCATGGTATTAGTCCGATAGTTTTTGATCCTATGGTTTTGGTCCGTGGTATTGCATCCAAAAGTGTTGATCTCACGTACTTTCATGGTTGGTTCATGGTATTATTCCGACAGTTTTTGATCCTATGGTTTTGGTCCGTGGTACTGCATCCAAAAGTGTTGATCCCAAGTATTGGGTCCATGGTATTGAATTGTTATGGTTTTGGACCGTGGTATTGTGGAAGGCATAAGACTATAAAAGAGGAAGGAGATCATTTGGCAAGGCGTCTTCTGAATCATTGAATATATGATAAAGTGTTAGATCTGGAATACTGTGATTGGGTTATGGTGCAGATCTGGATCTGAATGAAGAAGAAACCTTAGCGCAAGGAGAATGATAAGTTCTATTGATGGGTCAAAATCTTAAGGATGGAATAGTGGTATCTCTATATGATTTTGATCTGTGATATGTGGCACATGCTTGATCTATAAATCTGATAATCTGGGTTAACTAATATCTGAATGTTTGAAAGAATGAATTTATAGATATGTACGCAGGTTTCTGAATAGTGAAGTAGCGTACATCTCTTGATTTATGCTCTAGCTGCTTATGTTTATCGCTACAGTGTTCTGGGTTCAGAGGTGGGGTGTGATTACTGTTATTATGATCTAGGTAAAGTCGTTAGATAAGTGTTTATTTTGATTCAGTTTTGATTGGTGAAAAGGTGATTGGTTGATGCAGAAATTCTTGATGTTTGATTGATGTTATTTATGGATCCAGTCTGAAAATTTATGAAACGTGGTCCCTGGAAGAAATAGAAGGTTGAAGCCTTCTGTAGGCCAGCACCTATTTACTAGTATCTTGCCTAGTACAAGAGCTAAGGGGGTTGTAGCTTCCTTCTAGGAGAGACTGGAAAACGAGAGAGGGTCGTAGCTCTCTGCAAGTTCCAACCTGTGTACTGGTAAAGGACTGCACCAGTGCAAAATCATTGTAAAAAGAAGTTTCTAATTGAAAGAAGATAGAGACATATTGCAGCAGGTGGTTTTCACCCACATTGGGGTTCCACCTTATATCTGGTGTTCTTTGGTGTGACTATCTGTTTTTCTTGTTCTTATTCATTATTATATGGTACTGACATACATATTAATGATCAACATCTAAAGAATAAATTAAAGGATAAATTTGAAAGGTATATTGAAAGAGTTTGATAATACTGATTCACCCCCCCCCCCCCCTCTCAATATTATTTCCAACAATTTGTATTAGAGCAGGTCCTTTTGAAGAAGCTTGATCGCTTGAAGGAAGATCTATCATCATGAGCAACTACAAGAGGGAAGCATCAATCAGGCCACTGATTTTTGATGGGACAAACTTCGTATATTGGAAGGTAAGAGTTACTGCCTATCTTCAATCTCTTGGTACAAAAGTCTGGGATATCATAGATACAGTGTATACTTTTCCATCAGCAACTCCTACAGATCTGGCTGAGAAGAAGAAATATGAAACAAATGCAAAGGCGGTCAATACTCTATTAGGATGTCTATCTCAATTAGAATTTGTCAAGGTTATGCAGTATAAATCTGCAAAAGAAATATGGGACAAGTACTGAGCTATGAAGGAGATGATCAGGTAAAACGAGCAAAACTTCAAACCCTCAGAATTCAATATGAAAATTTCAGAATGCATAACGATGAAAGTGTGGCTATCTATTTCCTTCCTGTAGATGAGATTGTTAATTGTATGAAAAATTTGGGTGAAGAAATAAAAGAGGCTGTTGTGGTTGAAAAAGTTCTAAGATCTTTGTCCCTAGGTTTCAATCTAAAGTTTCTGCAATAGAAGAAAAAGAGAATCTACGAAACCTTACAATGTCACAGCTACACGGAATTCTAACTTCTTATGAAATGAGGAAAGGAGGACCATCAGACAGGAGAGAAGCTACTTTCAAGGCTTCAGGCAAAGGAGACTACTATGAATCAGAACACGTGTCAGAAGAAGAAGAAGAATCAAATTTTGTCAAAAACCTTCAACGGGGTGCTGGAAGATTCCGAGGTAAGTTACCTTTCAAATTCTTTGCTTGTGGAAGAGTAGGTCACTGTGCTGCCAAATGTCCTCATAAGGATAAGATTGAAAATGGGAAGGAACCTGTTAGATGGAACAAGAAACAGAATGCAAATAAGAAAAGCTATTACACTCATGAAGATAGTGATGGACTATCAAATAGTATGAAGATGAACGAGGTAATAATTATAAACATTTAATGGCTTTTGAAGATGATGATTACATGGATGCTATAGATGAAGAATGTTTTTATGAAGAAATCTCTAAACTCAAAGTCTGTTTAGAAGAGAAAAATATGATTATTGATTCTCTGCA
Organism: Pinus tabuliformis; assembly: GCA_031772625.1. Lineage (NCBI taxonomy): Eukaryota > Viridiplantae > Streptophyta > Pinopsida > Pinales > Pinaceae > Pinus > Pinus tabuliformis. The sequence continues at coordinate 1,157,910,352 of CM062819.1, forward strand.
ATGTCAACTGGCTGAAAGGGAAAAACATCATGAAAAATTGGAATGTGAAATTGTTGGTCTTAGGAAAGATATTGAGAAAACAAAAGCTCTTAATCTTAAATTTGTTAAAGGGTCTGAAACTCTGGATGAGATTATCAATGTGCAGCGTTCTCCACTAATCAAGACAGGTCTGGGATATAATGGAGAAGCATCTCAAGCATCCACCTCCAAAAGTTATCTTGATGCAGCAAGGAGGAGCGAGCAAAGACCTAATAGAAATCATCAGGTAAATCAGGGACAACTTACCTCAAGAACGAACAAAGACTATCAAGAAAATCGGGGGCAAGCTACCTTAAGGACAAACAGAAGCTACAAGTAGCCACAGGTAAAATATTCCCAATTTGCCTCAAGAATGGATGTCAGTAGAAACTACAATCGGTTGGTTGATAGATTTGATAATCGCAGGAGTTTCTTCAATGGCCAATGTTTCTCTTGCCATAACTTTGGCCACAAATCTGCTTAATGTGTTGCCTATAAGACAATCATGACTAGAGAAGCTCAAAAACAAAGAAGTATGACTGGAATCACGAAAAGGACCTATAACAACTTTTCGGCCCTTGAAAATGAAATTGAATGTTCTATTTGTAATAACTTCGGTCATGAAGATTCTGAATGCAGGAGAAGGTTTGGGAAGACAACTCAAAAGGAACAAATCTCAAGTGCCAGAACATGGAGAATGAAGGAACCACAACGAGAAAGATGTGGGATAGCTTTATATGCAGAAGGACAGGAAAATCAATGGTACATCGATAATGGATGTTCAAAGCATATGACAGGTGATAAAGAAAAACTTCAATCATATAGTGCTTTAGAAAAGGGAAAGAAAGTTTCATTTGGAAATGATACCCCTGCAGTCATAAAAGGAAAAGGCACTGTTCAGTTGAAAGAAAGAGTCAAAGCTAGAAATGTTTTGTATGTTGATGGCCTGAAGCATAATATACTGAGTGTCAGTCAGATGTGCGATCAAGGAACCGAGGTAATATTTCGATCAAATGGATGTAGTGTTTGTGATCTTGATACAGGAAAAACAATGATCAAAGGTAGAAGAACTCCAAATAACTTATACATATTTGAAGAAGGACAACAACAATGCTATTTGAGCAAGGATGATGAACACTGGTTATGGCACCGGAGGTTGGGGCATCTAAGCTTTTCACAAATAAGGAAAGTATGCAAATACCAGGCAATTCGTGGACTTCCAGATATCAAAATTCCAGACAACAGAATATGCAAATCATGTCAGTTTGGTAAGCAAACCAGAACTAACTTCCTTGAGAAGGAAGGATCAGCTAGCAAGCCTCTTGAGCTTGTCCATACAGATGTATGTGGTCCATTTAGGATAAGGTCACCTCGAGGAGAAGAATACTCTATATTATTCATTAACGACTTCTCCAAGATGGTTTGGTTAGGACTTATGAAGCACAAAGACGAAGCATTCGAAAAATTCAAATCCTTCAAAGTCTTGGCTGAAAATGAATCAGATCACAAAATTAAGTGCCTCATGTCCAACAGAGGTGGGGAGTTTACCTCAAATGAATTTTTCGATTTCTGTGAAGAACATGGAATAAGAAGGGAATTCTCTACAGCTAGGACTCCTCAGCAAAATGGAGTGGTGGAAAGGATGAATAGAATGGTCCAACAAATGGCTCGTGCTATGCTTGATGAGTTTGGAACTCCCGCAACCTTCTGGGGTGAAGCTGCATTTGCTGCGGTTATTATTCCCAACAAAACAAATGTCCGAGTGAACAACACTCAAACTCCTCATGAGCTCTGGTATGGTGAGACTCCTTCGGTAAAGCATTTCAAAAATTTTGGAAGCAAATGTTATATTAAGAATAATGATGAACAACTTGGAAAACTTGAACCTAGAGCAGATGAAGGCATTCTCCTTGGTTATTCTCCACACAACAAAGCATATAAGTGTTACACTAAAAGACTTGGAAGAATTGTTGACAACATTGATGTAGTGGTTGATGAAAAAGGATACATTCCTAGGCAAGTAAATTATGAAAATATCGAAGAGGATGAAGACTACTCTCCAAATCAGACTGATGATGAAGAAGAACCTCAAGAGGCACCAGAGGAACAGATAAGGATAGAAGAGAAGACTCCATCCAGGTACGTTCAAAATAATAATCCAGAATCTCATATTTTGGGGCAGAAAGAGGCAGGTGTACAAACAAGAAGAACAATTGCAGAAGCCTCAAGCTATTTGGCATTGCTCTCCTCCACTGAACCTCAAAATGTAAAAGAGGCATGAAAAGATGAATGCTGGGTCAAGGCAATGGATGAAGAACTTGAGTATAGCGAAAAAAATAACACTTGGGAGTTAGTTCCTAGACCAAAATATAAGAATGTCATAGGGACAAAATGGATCTTTAAAAACAAGTTGAATGAAAATGGGGAAGTGATTAGAAACAAGGCCAGACTTGTTTGTAAAGGGTATGCTCAACAAGAAGGTATAGATTTTGAAGAAACTTTTGCTCCCGTTGCTAGACTTGAGGCCATCTAAATGTTCCTTTCTCTCTCAAGCTTTCAGAAGTTCAAAGTATTTCAAATGGACGTGAAATCAACCTTTCTGAATGGAGACTTAGAAGAAGAAGTGTACATTGAGCAACCAGATGGCTTCATCCTTGGGAATGATCCAAATCTTGTATGCAGACTAAAAAAGGCTCTCTATGGTCTTAAACAGGCTCCAAGGGCTTGGTAATACCGTTTGGACAAATATCTTCATCAACAGGGTTTTTCAAAAGGATCAGCAGATAGCAATCTTTATATAAAAGTTGAAAATGACAAATTGCTAATACTTGTTGTGTATGTAGATGATATTATCTCTGGCAGCAATGAAGAAGCTATGAGTCAAAGCTTTGCCTTGGTAATGCAGAAAGAATTCGAAATGTCTTTGCTTGGAGAACTGACATATTTTCTTGGATTGCAAATCCAACAAAATGAAGGCGGTATCTTTTTGTCTCAAACCAAGTATCTCAAACAGATCTTGAATAAATATGGCATGGAAGATGCAAAACTAGTATGTACCCCTATGGTTACAGGATGCAGCCTCAGTGCAAATGATGAATCTGCAGCAGTGCATCAACCAACCTATAGATCCATGATTTGAAGTCTTCTTTATTTGACAGGTACTCGACCAGACATCATGCATACAGTGGGAATAGTTGAAATATTTCAAGCAAATCCTAAAGAAACCCATCTTCAAGCAGTAAAGAGAATTTTCAAGTATCTTCAAGGAACTCAAAACTATGGCTTATGGTATCCTAGAGATACAGATCTCACTCTACATGCTTATACAGATGCAGATTGGGCTGGAAGCATGGATGATAGAAAGATCACAACTGGTGGAGCATTATTTATTGGTTCCAGATTAGTATCTTGGTTCAGCAAGAAACAGAGTTTGATTGCTTTATCTACAGCTGAAGTGGAATATGTGGCTGTTGCATCTTGTTGCACTCAACTTCTTTGGATGATGCAAACCTTGCAGGACTTTCAAATCACTTGTACACCACCTATCTCCATCTTATGTGATAATACAAGTGCAATCAACATTTCTAAGAACCCAGTCATGCATTCAAAAACCGAGCACATACCAATCAAGTTTCACTTTCTCCGGGAACAAGTGTTGGAACAAAAGGTCAATTTGGATTATGTTCCTTCTAAGGAACAAGTTGCTGATATTGTCACCAAACCACTGCCCAGGGAGACATTTGAATACCTCAGACAGAAGTTGGGGGTAGTTGATGCATCATCTTGCTGTTAAATCTTGTTTATTTCAGAGAAAAATGGGTGTACGCAAGTTGCCTAAGGAGGATCCGCGTACATACGCAGGTTTGTGCAGATATAGTCGCATATATGGATGCTTGATGGATATTAATAGGGACAAGCTCTGGTTATGGTGGAGATAATCTGAATTGGGTCTGATAGAGACCTTCTATCACAGGTTTAGGGGGAGCAGATAAACTTCTAATGATGCATTTTTGGCATTATCTTAGAAGCTTTTGGTTGTAGTTCACAGCTGTTGTTGGTTTCAGGCGGAACAAATGCAGAGAAAGAATAGAGGGAAATCATGGTTGCTGATCTGAATGGTGATTAACAGATGCTGCCGCTATCAGTTTTTGGTGTCTTTCATAAGTATCGCTCTAGATATTTCGTCTCTATGGTGTCAAGGTCATGTAACGGCCTATCTTGGTTTCCCCACTATGCCTGGGATGAAGATGTAATGTTTTTGGTTGTCATATGTACATTTCTGATGTATCCCCACTTGGTTGGGTGATGGATGTATGTATTGAGTCTTTTGCTTATAGGACGGTCTTTTATGATGTATAAGTCATCGTTCTTCTTGTAAAACATCTTTTTGCAGACCTTGCTTATAGTCAGGGGGAGCATGAACAACACACTTCAGCAGAGCAGAGACTTTAGCATGTACTCAGAGGAAGCATGGACAGAGTGGTACACCTTAGCACAGAGTGGTACACCTTAGCATATACAAAGGGGGAGCTCATTCAGAGATTTCATTAGGTACTCAGGGGGAGTATGGGCAGCGGAAAGTTTATCTAGTAAAGAGATTATCTTGGTCTACCCTTTTCCCTTGATAACAAAGGGGGAGAGTGATTGGTTGTTGTTGCCATCAAGTCCAAAGGGGGAGATTGTTGGAATTATGAGACAAGTGTTTTCCTTGATGGAAAGTCACACAGATGATAAATTATAGTGCAACAAAGTTATTTTCAAGTTCACACACTTTTATGCAAAGAAAAGTTTCTTTCATGTAGAGAAAAGTTCACGCACTTTTATGCAAAGAAAAGTTTCTTTCATGTAGAGAAAATTTCATGCACTTTCATGCAGAGAAAATTTTCTTTCATGTAGAGAAAAGTTCACACAATTTCATGTAGAGAAAAAGTTTCTTTCATGTAGAGAAAAGTTCATGCACTTTCATGCAGAGAAAAGTTTCTTTCATGTAGAGAAAAGTTCACGCAAAAAGTTCACACACTTTCATGTAGAGAAAAAGTTTCTTTCATGTAGAGAAAAGTTCACGCACTTTCATGCAGAGAAAAGTTTCTTTCATGTAGAGAAAAGTTCACACACTTTCATGCAGAGAAAAGTTCCTTTCATGAAGAGAAAAGTTCACGCACTTTCATGCAGAGAAAAGTTCCCTTCATGCAGAGAAAAGTTCACACACTTTCATGGTTGGTTCATGGTATTAATCCGACAGTTTTTGATCCTATGATTTTGGTCCGTGGTATTGCATCCAAAAGTGTTGATCTCACGCACTTTCATGGTTGGTTCATGGTATTAGTCCGACAATTTTTGATCCTATGGTTTTGGTCCGTGGTATTGCATCCAAAAGTGTTGATCCCAAGTATTGGGTCCATGGTATTGAATTGTTATGGTTTTGGACCGTGGTATTGTGGAAGGCCTAAGACTATAAAAGAGGATGGAGATCATTTGGCAAGGCATCTTCTGAATCATTGAATATCTGATAAAGTGTTATATCTGGAATACTGTGATTGGGTTATGGTGCAGATCTGGATCTGAATTAAGAAGAAACCTGAGCGCAAGGAGAAGGATAAGTTCTATTGATGGGTAAAAATCTTAAGGCTGGAATAGTGGTATCTCTATATGATTTTGATCTGTGATATGTGGCGAATGCTTGATCTATAAATCTGATAATCCGGGTTAGCTAATATCTGAATGTTTGAAAGAATGAATTTATAGATCTGTACGCAGGTTTCTGAATAGTGAAGTAGCATACATCTCTTGATTTATGTTCTAGATGCTTCTGTTTATTGCTACAGTGTTCTGGGTTCAGAAGTAGGGTGTGATTACTGTTATTATGATCTAGGTACAGTCGTCAGAGAAGTGTTTATTTTGATTCAGTTTTGATTGGTGAAAAGGTGATTGGTTGATGCATAAATTCTTGATGTTTGATTGATGTTATTTGTGGATCCAGTCTGAAAATTTATGAAACGTGGTCCCTGGAAGAAAGAGAAGGTCGTAGCATTCTGTAGGCCAGCACCTATGTACTAGTATCTTGGCTAGCACAAGAGCTAAGGGGGTTGTAGCTCCCTTCCAGAAGAGACTAGAAAACGAGAGAGGGTTGTAGCTCTCTGCAGGTTGCAGCCTGCGTACTAGTAAAGGACTGCACCAGTACAAAATCATTGTAAAAAGAAGTTTCTAATTGAAAGAAGATAGAGACATATTGCAGCATGTGGTTTTCACCCACTTTGGGTTTCCACCTTATATCTAGTGTTCTTTGGTGTGACTATCTGTTTTTCTTGTTCTTGTTCATTATTATATGGCACTGATAATATGGTATCCTCCTCCAAGTGTAATAAGGCTCTCTATCATTATTATATGCATAAATTCTTGATAATATCTGGTGTTGTTTGGTGTGACTATCTGTTTTTCTTGTTCTTGTTCATAAATTTGAAAGGTATATTGAAAGTGTTTGATAATATTGATTCACCCCCCCTCTCAGTATTATTTCCAACACTATTTTCATCTATTAAGTTAGTGCATTTTAGTACCTATACTATTGAATTTTTTGTAGACATATGGCCATTGTTTTTGCTTAGTTTCATGCATCGTCAATGGGGTGTAATGCTTAATACAATGATGTTAACCTGATTTTGCTAGGTTTCTTTTTCATCCCAACCAAGTTCATCCCAGATTCACAATTCTATCCTAACAATAATGGAAAAGGTTCTAGAGTTTCATAGTTGTTAGGAGATCAAATCAGAGGAAAAATTTTGTGAGTTGGATTGGGTACATTATTCAAGAATCATCCTAAATCTTCTCTATGCCAAGCATCCAGATACATTCTCCCTTAGAGTTTTCTATGCCTATTTATACTGGCAATTCCAGAGGGTTAGGCTAGTTTTTGGGTGAGAGAGTGATAGAACTATACTCATTATGATCTGGGATTTTGAGTCTAGGTCATGAGAGAGCCTTATTACACTTGGAGGAGGATACCATACTACAATATTATGGGTATGTCCTCATTTTTGGAGGTATATTACCTTATATTTCTATTCATGATTTATCAAACAATGTTCCCTTCCTCTACTTTTGATCTAATCATGCTCTTTGTCTATACATGTCGTTTTGAGGTTGACAAGCCCTTTGTGGAATGATTTTGTGCATTTGTTTGTTAGTACATGTGTGTAGGGATTTTCTTTATGATAGTTGGGAGAAATATCTTCAAATAGGAGTGAGACTCTCTACAGTAACCCCAAAGGATATCATCATCCTGCAAGGGTGCCTCGTATTAACTTGAAAACTCTTTCTTTCAATCGTCATCTATAAATGTTAAAGATGATTATTTGCATGGGATTGAATTAGGGTTATATCTATTTATTAATATAAAAACACCATTCTAAGTAGATTCTTAGTTGGTCTACTGGGTTAAAAATAGCTTTCTAGCTAAAGAAAAATTTTCCCATAACATGTACATGACATTAATCATGTTTTGGATTGGTCTATGATATCGGTGGAATCTAAAGGAGAATTCTAGCTAGAACCATTATACATCCTTAGTCAAAGGTAGAGCATGCTTTTGAATTTAGTAATAGAGATGTTCAAGGTGCAATGGAAGCAATTTAGACCCGATGAAGCTACCTAGGAAATGGAATATCATATGAGGGTACTCTACTTGTTTTTGTTTACTATGTAAATGAATGTAAGAGCTGTCAATATAAATATTAGTGTTTATAAGTTTGTTTATGTTTATAGAAAACTAAGGAAAATGTTCCCTTAAAGGTGTGGGGTTTGTAACAAACCTTTTTGTTTAACCCCATGATTTTAAATAAGCTTGTGTAAATTTTTGAGACATACGTAAATTTAATTGAAAATCAATTGATGGTTGGATGAAGGGAAGGGCATGGATCTAATGCTTGGAGGGGAAGGTTGCATGGATTATTCGTATTGTTGGTGGAGTGACATGGGTAGACCACACTCACCTCATTTATTCCCATTACCTATCAACCTAACCATGGTGCTTCCTATGTTGATAGACATGGAAGTTTAAAAATGGGAAGCATTGGGATAGGACCATCTATGTCCCTATTTTCTCCTCATGAATTGGGATAGGGAATGGATAAATTGGGAAGAAAAAGCAGCGGGGTCAATGGCCGTAGGTAGAAAAAATGATAAAGTAGAAAGAACAGACAAAAAAGGAACAAAAGACAACAAAGAAGGGAGGCATCATGATCTAGATTTTGCAGCAACAAAATCAAATACAGATATAAACAAAAACATAGAGCTAAAATAAAAATAAAACTTCAATTCATTAATAGAAAACTACTAAAAATTGTTACATGTAGAAAGGAAATAAATTAGTTCGAACGATTGTAGCTTATCTCTAAAAAGAGATGTGGTGGCTACATGTCTTCTGAAATGTGTTGCAATGGGGCTTGGAGGCCTTTTATCATCAAGAAATAATGGAAAACCCTAATTCAAAAGCATAACCCTAGGAGATTAAGCACCAAAAGCTTACAGGCCCTATTGAGGTTAGTTTGAACATTAACTTCTTGTGGTTGTAATTCGATCTCTGTTTGACTATCATAATACCTTGTTTCGAAGATCTCCAAGAGGAGCAAAAAAAATTACTAGTAAAATGGTCTTGAAATTTCTTGGTCTCTCTGTCTTCCCCAAAAAACATATTTTTGGAACTCAAAACGACTCTAAATGTTTAGGACTTGAAAAAATGACAAAATAGTAAGTTTTGCTACAATTAAGGAAACTAAAATAAACAACGGTCAGGGTCCAAATGGAATAGGAGGGTGGAAACCAATATCCACCTATATTAGTCCTCCCCCCTTAGGAAGAAATGGTCCCCATTGCGTTCAGTGCCTCCATGAGATGGGAAAATGTCTATTGAACTTGGTCCCTACAGAGCCACTTCCCTTGGTGTGGGAGTTGGCCAAATTTGAAAACCTGATATAGTTGGATCTTCTCTTGGAAAGTGGTCTTCCTCTTTATGCCCATAATTCGATCAATTGGGGTTTATTCCATGTAGTTTGGGTTGATCTTTGTTGGTGTTAGTTGTTGTACAATGTCAAATGTTTCTAATAAAGGTTGAGTGTATGATCGAAGGTGGTCAAAATTGAACACTTGGTATAGGCCAAGGAATGGGGGAATATTGAGCTCAAAATTGTTGTCACACACAACCTTGGTGATGGTGTAAGGCTCATATTACATTGGTCGGATATTTCTATGGACTATAACAAGGCATTCTTTTTGTGAATGCAACCAAATTTTCTCACCCACCTAAAATTTATGTGGCACCAAATGTTGATCATGTTGCTACTTTTACTTAGCATTGGACTTCTCCAAGATGTCGTGAACTTGCAGGAACATGTGCCAAATGAATTTAATAAAAATGTTTTATTTATTAGCCTTGGATTTTACATGTGTGAATTATGTCTGTGTAGTTTCATGACACATGGAAACATCAATCAGACACAATGGTCCAAATCCCAGACCCACTTGAAAGGGATTGTGACCAGTTGAGCTATGGAGAGCTCTATTATAGCTGTGCCACACATAGGGAAGGTGTTAAACTCACATGGATTGTAAACAATCATAAATGATAGAACTTTGAGTTTCCTATATTATTGACATGATATGCATTTATAGTACATTGTACATGATTGTTGGATTCATCTTCCAACATCTCTTGGACACCAGTGGATGTTCACATTCCACACCAACCCATAGAGGATTAGGTTTCCAGCATTCCCTCCCTTAATCTGAAGCAGTGTGTATGAGTCCAAGAGGAGAGCTGTAATAAAAAATATTCAATAATGCATTACAGCACTAGGCTGAATGTGCTCTCTGAAATGTTGTTATAAGGGGGTGGTTTAAGGATGACCACCAACACTGGAAGGCTTAGTGTAGTTCCTAGAACTCTTCCAAATCTGGCATGAAGCTAAGGTCTTCTGCTAGAGGAAGTTCTTCTCATGTTTGAAGAGGGAATCATTCAACCTTGAAAGGGAGGTCTCACCCCGAATAAAAAGTGAGAACCTCAACCTGAAAAGGGAGGTCTCACCTCGTATAAAAAGTGAGAACCTCAACCCAAAAAGGGAGGTCTCAATCTGTGATGGTTTAAGGATGACCACCAACTCTGGAATGCTTAATGCAATTGCCGGAACTCTTTCAAAGATGGCAAGAAGATGAAGCCTTCTGCTAGAGGAAGTGTCACCAATTCTTTGAAGATATGTCTCAACCCCACATAGATGGTTTAAAGCTGATCATTAATCGAAGGCATGCTTAGGGGCATATTTGCCTCTGGCTACAACTCTGAATCTGGTATGGCAGGTTGTGGCTCAAGCGCGCTTGATGTGGCTTTGAAGATTTTAGATGACCATCATTTCCCCCCATGTCAGATACAAGGTGAGGAGATGGTGAAAAATAAACTGCAAGACCTTTTAATATTTTAGAAGAAATTCTGACATATGAATGAAATATCTTCTTGGTTGTTGAGGCCCATTTCCAAGAAGTGATCCATTCAATATGAATCTTTTTTCTTGTGGGTGGCTTGTTTCTGAAGCATCTGTGTGAAGAATGAGTACGCTGACCACAATGCTTGCACGGATGAAGATAAAAACAATGATCTTTCATATGGCCAAATTGGTCACAATGTTGGCATATAACATTTTTTTGTTGTTGTGGAAGAGGAGTAGAATATAGATGAACCGAAGGTGAACTATCATTAATTAATCCAGCACTATGAAATTGGATGGGATTTGAGTAATATGGAATATGAAAGGACACATCCTTATCATATCCAAGACCATTTCTATGCTTGTTATGGACAAGCTATTCCCAAGGTCTGATGGCTAACTTGGGAAGTGCAAGCTGAATTTCTACATCTGCATGTCACTCTGTTGCTTCATTGGCCACTGGATCTGAATCAACTATAACATTATCGACTTGTTGTTTATGTGAGTCTATTTCAATGTTTCGAAGAGAAACAGGTTCATAATGATGACTCCACTATTGTAATTATTCCTACTGCAATTGAGATTCAAGCTACAAAAAATCAATGTTTCCTTTTGCATTTTGTAAACAGGTTCGAATACCGGAGAGAGTGTCCTTATTGATTTGGACTGTGTTATGAGTAGTAGATAACATTAGATTGTTTAATAACTCTAAAAATTCATCAATTCTATCCATGTGTGGGTGGAAAACTTCTTTAATGGCTACTGGAATACGAACATAAGGAATATTCTCCTGAAATTAAATCTGAAAACTTTAGTGTGTGCATAGTATGGTTGCCCATAGAAACCTGAACTTTATCATTCCCTTGGACTTCAATAATAAAATGACTAATGTTGACATGCGAGGTTATCAAAACCTCTAGCATATACTTTCAAAGGAATAATGATGGCTATCAAAACTTCAACTTCCCATCACTTTTCGATTCGAACATTAATACCTCAATTTCTGAGATTTAGAATCTTCTACACTTATATTGTATCTTCTTTACAACCATAGTTGATACCCACAGTGCTAGCGCAAGAAGAGGAATTGATAGTGAGAACCTCCATAATCGCGATCAACACCGAGCTCATTTGGAGAACCACTCTTGAGCAAAGAAACTATAATTGACGAAGCTTATTTCCTTCTCTTTTTTTTCACCTTATTTCGCTTGGTGTTGTTAGCACAGTTCTAGGCTAAGTCATGAGTATGTTTTGAAATTTTTATTTTTAGGATTAATTTTGTAAAATTAATTTTTTTTAAAACACTACCAGAATTTTCGGTAGCGCCTGATTTTCTTGTTCAGACAGTCTCCCCTATTTTTTGGATAGTCTTTTCGTTCTTGTTTTATTTCCTATTTTCTTTAAAAAAATTCTAATGCTGCCAAAATTTCTGGTAGCGTTTCCCATTTTAAAAAAATAAATCTGAAAACACAACCATTTCTGATTGTCGACGTGTCATAACGGTGAAATATCTAATCCAAATCATGAGATTTCATGATTGGATAGGTCACAAACTCCAAGTCAAGTCATGTGGTATTCATTAATCGTTTTGGTTGATCGTGTTTGCTAGGTGTTAGTCACAGCCATAGCCAACCGTTTTTTACCCCACCCATCTTAAATAACTCATTTTCCCCAAAATCTTAAGCATGTCTGTAGCGTCAGTCTTAGTTAGTTGTTTGAATTTTGACAACCATTCTTTCTGTTCTATGTAATGCGCTACCAGAATTTCCGGCCAGTCTGAATTAATGCAGGAAAATTGCCAGATTTGCAAGATTCTCGTACAACCACCTGTAGCAGATCAGCTAGACTCTTGAAGGCAACTCGACTTCATCATTACAACAACATGTTGTCTATCATGACATGAAATCTTGTGTAATCAGGAAGGATTATATGCATGGAAGATTGAACCATGGCTTCATCTCAAATATTCGAAAGTGAAAGAAATGTCACCATTTTGAGTTTCTGAAGAGAAGCTATGGAGGCACTGATTAAGGAGTTAAAGAACATATCCTCAATTTCCAAGAAGCTTAACTCAATATAGTTGCAACAACTGTAGGGTAATAATTCAAACACTTTGACACTTATTCTTCATAATTAGCAAGCAAATATTCTATGGCACCAAAGTATAGGAAAGGTGGAAAGATCAAGAGAATTGAACCACAAGGAGCTAAGTTAGTCGATGCTAATCCAAAGGTAAGAAGTTTTTTCATTCAGGTAGGCTGGTATCCACTCTACACAAGGTTAGGAGACTCACATCAAGGGGTAGCCCGTGAATTTTCTTAGACATTCAATGGATAGGAAGCTATCATTTTCCGTTTTCAGTGGCAGTTTTCAAAAAAATCTATTGCAGAGGCTTTTAACCTTCCCCGGGAAGGATAAAAGTGGTTCAAAGGACAACCTATCATAGGAGGAGATCTCAATTCTTTTATCAAAGATGAATACCAAGATCCCAACTAGACCAAAGGAAGTCCTAGTAGTTATCTGAGGAAAGAAGGGGAAGAAATAGTCAAGCTAGTTAAGATCTTCCTCACTTGTGAGAGAAGATATACAATAGTTTTTTCTGTATCATATGAGGCTTCTGTCTCATTTTTTAGGTATGAGGGAGCTTAATCTGCCCTATTTTATATTTAAGACCCTAACCAAAATGGCAGCTAGGATTGAAACACATCAAGAAGCATCAGAGTACAGCCTGTATCATCAGGCAATTATCAAGGTTCTGGTTGAAGAAGAATTGAAAAACAGGAACCAGACTTGGGACCATTTCTTTTTTTATAGAGCAGGCCAACCTGCACCAAAACCCTGAGAAACTGATAAGCGTTCTTCAACACGAGTTCAGACAAAAAGGACAGAAACTGCATCAGCTGAGGGAAACTCCAAAAGGAAGACAAGAAGGGAAGGTGTGAGTAGAGGTGCCAAAAGTAGCAAAAAAGAAGCCTTCAGCTACTAAAACTGAAAATAAAAAGGATCAAGGAGAAAGTTCTTCTGCTCAGAAAGTTGAAAGCTAAAAAATGATTCCTCTTGTTAGACCTTTTCTAAAGTTTAAATAAGAGCTATGAGAAGAAAACTTGTAGCTAAAGAGAAATCTTAAGCACAAGTGTTTCTCGAAATTCCAGAAGCACATGAACAACAACAAGAATACCAACCTTTTGATTCTGATGAGAAAATATTGAAGGAAGCAGGGTATACAAGAACTAGTGAAAACAAGAAGGAAGAGCTAAAACTAGTTGTTGGAACTAGGAGGAGGCATACTAGGGAAAAGAACAAATACAGACTGAAATCAAAGGCCCTAAATAACCCTAGTTTGCTAACTGAAGCAATAGTTATAGAAGAACGGCCTATAGAGTTGCAGACTGAGGATCCCTCAGTTGCAGAAATTAGAAGATCCTTGAAGAAACAAAGAGGCAAGCTCCCATGGACCAGCAATTAGAGTCTTGTGAAAGAAAAAAGATTGAAAAAGAATCAAAAAAGAGAGAGGCCATCATCAAAGAAGACACAACAAAAATCACAAGGTCTAAATTTGCTAGAATTAAAACCAACTTGGATAAGCTTGCAGAGGTTGTAGCTCACATAGGATGAAAGGGTATTTTGAAGCACTTTTGTTGAAATTTTGAAGTGGAAACATTATCCTACCGAAAGTTTCGATGTGTTTCCAGTTTTTTTCACCATTTCAGGTATTATCGGAATTTTCGGTAGCCCCTGTCACAACAGAAATATACAATTGTTAGCAGCAAACCTTCGGGCCAGTTTTGGATGACAACAACTCATAATGATATGGATAATAAAGATGATGGATATGAGACAGTTATGAGGTTGTTGAAGGTTATGTTTAATGAAGACATATGGTCATTCAATAGGCAAGACCATAAAGAGAAAATTCAACAGCAAAAGGGGCAGCCAGTCAGTTTTCTAGCAACAAGGTGTCATTCTTCCTTTTCTTCTCATCTACACCTGTACTTTCTGTAGTAATTAGATGGGAGATGATATTAATTTCTAAGAGACACTCATGAAACAAGAATATAGTGGAACCACTAATTTAGGAGAGTTGGAGTTGGTGGCTCTCTCCCTATACATACCTTTTGTAAATATCATTTCACGGTTGGATTCTGGTTCACCTGAAGACTCAACTTAACAAATAACTTTTTCTACACCTCATGTTGGAGGATTTTGTGATTCAAGTCATATCTAATGTGTGGTTTGTCTATCTCCTATTTTCAACCTTTTGAAATATAAATGTTCAGTAGATGTATAGTATGAGTGAGAATCATTAAGAGAATCTAATGATGAGTTATTTACTATCCAGTTTTTTGTGAATTATAATATGTGTTCAAGTAGAACTTGCTAGTGAAAGTTTCAAAAAGGATTTGTGAGATACTGTATACTTGTTTTTACTTCCTAATTGTTGGTTTCCTTGTCAAGACTATTTTAGTCTTTGAAAGATAAATTACTATAGCTAGTATAATATGAGTGAGAATCATTAAGAGGATCTAATGATGACTTATCTACTATCCAGTTTGTTGTAAATCATAATATCAGTTTAAGTAGAAATTTTTAGTGAAGGTTTCAAAAAAGATTTGTGAAATACTTTATACTTTTTCCTACTTTCTATCCGTTATTCTCGTTATAAAAAAATAGAGTTTGCTATAAGGCTTTATGTAGTTGAGGTGACTGTCTTAAGATACTCAGTTTTATTAGGATAAATATCAACTACTTATTCTCCTTCCTTTGCTCCCCTATACTACTCACTTAACCATACAATTTATTCTTGCCACATCTTGCCAAATGCATGAAAGTTAAAGAGGAACTCAATCATTTCAAACCCCTTCAGAAAGCCATCCCACCACTCAAAAAACCCTTTTAAATTTTGAAATGAAATCATGATGAGTAAGCCTTAATCCTTTTACAGTATAGAAGTAACTCCTTACGCTAGTAGGTGAGATTCGAACGTATGACCTTGAGTATACTAGGCTCGAGTGACTAATGCTCTGAGTCGTCTCTCCTCACACACCAGTAGAACTAGCAGAAGAACTAGCAAAATATGCAAGTGGTTTCTTGGCATGTCCAGATTCTCCCACTAAAACACAACTATTAATCCATCCAAGTAAAATATCATATAGGGTAGATGTCAAATGACTTGTCTCTAATTGGTTGGGTAAAACATCTCTAATATGACCTAATCTAGGGTTCTCTACAGCATACTCATCTGGAGGTGAAAAAGAACTATGGAAAACCACAGAGAAAGAAAAACAATCCCTTTTAGATGCAACCATATTATGTGAGCAATGAAGTAGCTCATGCTTCAGTTTTTCCTTTCTAACAATGTGTTTACATATCAAATAGAGCCGCTCCAGTTGAGCATCCTTTTTAACTATTTAGCTTCCACTATAAAACTCTGATCGTAGTTGAGCATTCAGTCCACTAAACGTGGTATGGAGTACGGAGGAGTGGTGCAAAAGATTATCCAAGATATCAGAGATTTTAAATAAAAAACAAAGGTGGACAATGTAGTCGTATTGTGGACTGCTAATACCGAATGATACTTCGATGTTATCGTGGGTTTAAATAAAACAAAGGAAACCCTGCTTGCTTCTCTAGAAAGAAATGAGTCCAAAATCTCACCGTTGACCCTGTATGGCTTGGCCTACGTTCAGGAGAAAGTTCCCTTCATAAACGCTAGTCCTCAAAACACCTTCGTTCGAGTATTGATCGATTTAGCAATTACAAAGAGCAATATCATCACAGGAGATGACTTTAGGAGTGGGCAGACAAAGATGGAGTTGGTACTCGTGGATATCCTAGTTAGTGTCGATCTTAAGCCAACTTCGATTATGAGCTACAACCACCTCAGTAACAATGTCAGGATGAATCTGAAAGCTCCCCAGACTTTCTGGTCAAAGGAGATTTCAAAGAGAAATGGAGAAATGGTAGAGGCATTTTTTCTATTTGAGACAGTGGATAGAGAACCCAACACGAATCTAGCTGAGAGAGGTCAACCAGACAGTGCGGAAAAAGGAATAGGCATGCACACAATAATGGCAGTTCTACAAGAAGGAATGTAGAACTGACATGCATAGAGAGGCCACAATGAGTGGCTCAGATTGGAACAGGCTAGGAGAACACACACTCTGATACCATGTTAAGCTCACATGGATTGTAAACAATCATAAATGATAGAACATTGAGTTTCCTATATTATTGGCATGATATACATTTATAATAGATTGTGCATGACTATTAGATTCATCTTACAACATCACTTGGACTCCAGTGGCTATTCACATTCCACACCAACCCGTAGAGGATTAGGTGTCCAAAAAAAGGCTCTCATCTTAGGTTGATGGATGCATGGAGTTGTACATGTGGAGTATGTGCACTATAATCATTTTGACGACCTCTCTCTAGCCATCAGTATAGGGATGTAATGCAGTTGAGTTGGTGATCTTGGTGTCCAATAATGTCTAGAGGCTCAATCGGAATGTGTTTAGGAACCTTCTATGCCAAAGTAATATAATGGTCTACGGAATCACAAAATGTACCCACACTCCTTCAAAGAATGTTTTTATAGTGTCCTCTATTTTGATATCCTTCTTGCAGAATGCCAATATAGCCATCTTAGAAAACAAATTCATGACCACAAATACATATTCATTACCACACTTGGTAGAAGGGAGGCCAAACATATAGGCCATGGAAATGGATTCCTAGGGTTGGCTAGAAGTAGGCAAAGGATTGTACAAGCCTTGCTTCTTGATGGTTGGCTTGGCAATGACACATATAATGCATATTTGATATATTTTCCAACATCCTATTAGTGTTTTGGCCACTAAAAATACTTATGTTTTACAGCAACAATCTCCACACCAGTGTCTTGTGACCCGACTATAGTGCGCCTCCCAAATCATCTCGGCATACTTGCACTAACCAACACAAAGGTGGCCTAGGTAGCATAATAATGTGCTATAGAGTTGGAAATTTAGAACTTGCATGCCATCCACTAACACCCAGTATGTGGCAGTGAAATATGGATCTTTTTTGTATAGTTACAGCCATCGAAAGGTCTCGTGGCCACAAGAGTTGAGAATAGTAGTCAGTGCTACAATTAGGGGCTAAGGAAATATGCAACATGATTGGTGCTTCCCTTTTTTTATTTAATGTTCAAGTGGAATTATTGCAGATATCTAGACCACTTCTGATGGTGATGTTTCTATAACTTCCCTTGTGTCTGTATAAACTAAAGAGGTTGGTGATTTGTGTGGATGACCATCTCCTTACCCATGTAGGTTTTAACCCTGTACATAAATTACCTTCATATGAATTCTAAAACATAGAAAATAAACAATGCAAGAGAATAACACATAAAACACATATACATAGAGATTTTCCCCTAGATCCCAAAACCGGGACTACCAGCTTGTTTTTCATTATATTCCTTTCAATGTTACAATACATATTTATACATTCCGAAGCATCCAATACCATGGACCGAAAACCATCATGTCCAAAACCATGTGCGAAAAATCATGCACAAAACCATAGGTAGGTTTGCCCAACCTAACATAGGGTCCAGAAAAAAAAAAATTTGGGGCGCTACCTTGGACTCCATAAAGTGGGGCTACTTTCACCCCTCAAACCCCCTATGATTCCCCCCGCTACGCAATCGACTCAACGAATGGGGGGCTATGCGCCCATTCTAATCCCCGGTTAACTACGTGGGCTAGTCGTGGAAATAATATAACACAACCCAACACCCCAGAGTATAATTTTCCCATTGCCAACAAGCTTGCATGATAGAACACATCTCTTTATCATAGGTGGGGTACTTCCAATTTGTATTAGAAAGTGTCTCATTATGATAGGCCAATAGATGCCTCTCATGGGTGAGGACTACACTAATCACATAGTTGAAGGTGTCTATCTCAATTTTAAATGGTTGTTATAGTTCTAAAAATTCGAGTACAGGTGGAAAGTAGAGGCATTCCTTTGGATCAATGAACGCCTTATGTTTGGACTTGGAATAGTAAATCTTTCCTTTTGATCTACCCTTGATAATTTGACTCAAAAGCCAAATGATATGGGAGAATCCTAAAATCAACCCGAACCCCATAGAGTGGGGTTACCTACACCCCTCAAACCCCCTGTGACTCCCCCCGCTACGCAGTCAGCGCAACGAAGGGGGGGCTCTACCCCCCTTCTAAACCCCTGGTTAACCACATGGTCTAGGCATGGAAATAATATAACACAACCCAAAATTCTCCCACTTGTTGTTTTCTTTCCACAAGAGGGCACAAGAGAGCTTAGTCATTTATCCAACCCTACAATGCCCATTGTTTCTCTACACCAAGAGAACTTCTCAGAGCTCATAGATTTTGTCAATGCATCTGCACTATTCTTCAAAGTGTCCACCTTTACCAGCAACACCTTTTTGTCTTCTATAATATCCCTCACAAAGTGATACTAAACATCAATGTGCTTTTTCTTTGAATGGTAAGCAGGGTTCTTTGCCAAGAAAATTGCACTTTGGCTATCACAGTCTATCCTTATAGCTCTCTCTACTAACCCCATACTTGAACACAATCTCTGCAACCAAACTGCTTCCTTGCTTGGATGAGCGGCTGCCATGTATTCTGCCTCTGTAGTTGATAGTTCCACTACTAATTGTTTCTTACTCATCTAATTGACTGCACCTCCAAATAGGTTAAACACATATCCACTTGTAGATCTTCTCTGATCCAGATCTCCAGCCCATTCCACACCAACAAAGCCATAGATATCCAAAACTCTGTCTAATCCTGGTCTTCCTTGGTAGCACAAACCATAAGAAATAGTGCCACACAAATACCTGAAAACCCGCTTCACTACTATCTAATGATCCTTCCCTGGTTTTAACATAAACCTTCTCAATACTACCACTGCATGTGCAATGTTTGGTCTAGTACAGACTGTCATCACTCAGGTTGTCCCTAAAGCTCCTTAAAGGGATACGGCCGAGGTAACCACAAACCAATCTTTGGACTGCAGGTCTTAGCCTACCTGCAGTCAGAGAGGGCTCTCTCTTTATGATTTAGCTTTTTTGAAGATGATATTAGGCTAGTTATTGAGTTCAAGGGGTTTTGTTTATGTTTGGTGGGAAGGAGGATGTTTTCAAGTAGAGAGGCAATGCATAGTGTGGTAAGTTTCAAACCATTGGGCATGGAGTCATGGAGTAGGACTGCTGGTGCATTTTCTTGGTCACAAGAGGAATAAGGAGAAAGGTAGCTGCTCATGAAACAACACTTAAGTTTAAAAGGATAGAATGAGGGCTAAGGAATGAGAGGCAACAAAGAATCTCTCACTCAGCTTAACAGAGGGAAGATGAATGAGATCTATCTAGGAGCAGCTAAGAATTCTTAAACAACAGTCATTCATATGTGAAATAGATCAAACATGAGCCATAAAGGAATTCATATTTATGCCTAAATCAAGAGGAAAACATTAAGAAGCCACAGAAACTAAGCATAGAGTGCAGCTAAGAAAATTCTAGACAAATCTTTTGTTCTGTGACTTGAGCATGTATGAAATTGAAATAACAGAGGTGAGAAACACTTATTGATCCATATAGCAGCACATGAATTCCATCATTCACTCTTCAACCATTAAAAACACTTCAAACAGTCCATCCTCCAAGCTTTAAGCAGTCTTTGATTAAAGAAATCATATCAGATATAGAGCGGGTCTCTAGAGGAGTCATACAACCAACCAACCCTTAAAACTGTGCTGAGAGTGGTATATAAAGAAAAATAGCTACAAACTTCCCTTGAACAGCTGTCAAGGGGGAAAAATATCTCTGAAAACAGATCAAAAGAGATCTGTGCAGTCAATGTCATTGATCCTAATCTATGCTCGAAATAAATGCATGAAATAACTTAAAACGGCTGCACATGAGGGAGCAGCCTCATCAAAATGGTTCTTTAGCGCTACACATGGTCCTGTAGCTTCAAAAATGGACTGAAAGAGTGCCTTGAGCAATGAGCTGTCGTCTGTGTGATAACTGCGTAATTAAGGAAGCAGCGCTGCTCCAAAATGCGTCTGGGACCATTATACTTGTCATAAATCTGCGTTGAAATCCTTTAATCTGCCTTCAAGTGGTCCTGTTGCCTTAAATGGCCAAATCTGTGAGTTGGTGAGCCATTACAGCTCAATGATTCTTTGCTATAACTACTAGGGCCTTTCTGCCTTCATCTACTTTGAATCCGCAATACTGATACTATCTGTCGCTTTCCCGATACCCTTTGACATGCACTTGAGCCTTCTCTTTCCTCTGATACACTTTACGCTGTCAAATTGCCCCTTTTCTGCCTTTTAATGCAAAATTAACTGCTGCAAAGGTTCCCGTGGCCTTTGGAATGCTATCGGCGCTCTGGCCGATCAAAACTAGCTTTAAACTTTGAAAAATGGTGCAAACAGGAGGAAAAAGTGTTGCCGGCTGTGCCGAGGCCGAGACTAGCCCCCTGGAGCAAAACCGAGCTTGGAGCGATCCTAAATGGCTTAAGGATGTATGATTTCCCTTATTGGTTGTGGCGGGTGGGAGCACTGCACACAAACCTTAAACAATGGCCATTTTATCATAATATGAAAATGCTCTCAAAACACTGCGATATTGTGAAAATTTGGCGCTTAAGTGGACACTGTAGCAATCATTAAATCATGGCCATTGGATCCGGTGCGGGCTGATCCAACGGCCCAGATCTCATCACAATATCGCATCGGGGCGGACCATTGGTCCCAAAACATAGTTCCTCCGAAATGCTGCAGACCCGAAATGCTATAGGCTCCTTCTTGAGGGATTTCGGGTCCGGCCCATCGGTGATGTCATATTGGCGGACTTGGTAAAAATGGGTAAGTGAACCCGATATACTATATGTTGCGCTTTATTACTTTTTGGCTCCACTGGTCGGAGCCATATAGGAGTGATGCGATTAAATATGGGCCGTTGATCTTTGGGCCTGAATGGGCGGCTGAGATTAACTCGGCAATTCGCTATCGGCGGGGTCATGGGGTTGCCACATAGAAACGCCGAAACCCATCGGACCCAATAAGTTATACATGCCCTCTTTATTTTATTTCGGGTCTGACCCATCGGCAGAACCCAAATCGGCGGTTTTAACAGTGGAATGGGTCCGCAGACCCGAAAACCCTTAACACTGCATTTGATAACTCATCGGCTCCGCCAAATCGGAGCAGTATATGGGGCGATGCGAAGTGGGGGGCCGCACGATAAGATCTGGGCCGTCAGATCTGGGGCCCAATCCAACGGTCCTGGATCCGTCGGTGGATCGGCAGTCAGAGGGACTGGGGAGCGGCACACATAGAATCGCCGAAATATGGCGAACCCAAAATCCTTTGCAAGCCCTTTATTATTTTTGAAATCGGGTCCGGCCTGGGCTTTCGGCAATGCAACATAGAGTTAACACATTATATCGCCCGACCTCCGACAGTGATATCGCGTCGGAGGGAGGGCACATGTCTTCGGAGGGTTTCCAAATATGCTTGTTATATGCCACTTCCCCCTCCCGATAGAAATATCGCATCGGAGGGGGAAAAAATAGAGCCTTTTCTCATCGGAGCATGCATTTTATTAAAATGCAAAGGTAAATGAATTCGGAGGGGTGATGAAAGTGCTTTGAATGGATCTCTAGGGCATCGGAAGGGGTCCGATGGCCCGAAAAGGAGGATTTTTCAAATTTTTGAAGGTTTTTACATGGTTTGAGTATTCTTATGCCTTGGAAGGAGTCCAAAGGCACTTAGGAGGAAAGTGATGTGGTTTTGAGAGGGGTTTAGTGACCAAAGAGGGTTTCATGCCTTATAAAGGCAAACCAAGGCCAAAGAGATGATTTTTATACATGTGAAGGGAAACTATGCAAAGGAATGAGTCCTTATGCATTTGGAAGATGGTTAGAGGGGTCAATGAGGGTTCTTGCTGAGTTTCAGATAAACTTAGCAATTCCCGAGGATATATATGGTTATTTTTCAACCAGGGGGAAGGGGTAAGTATATAGGGGAGTTATATAGATAGTTTTAGTAGGGGAAGGGTAAAGAGATAGGGAGTTACATAATAAAGTTAGTATTTAATATGATAATGATGAGAAAAAGCACTAAGAATGAAGTCTTAGGCTATCAATGGGGGAAAATGATTGATAGAAGAAGTGTGAACATTCTTTGAGTGAAGCAAATCTTCAACAAGGCAAATGATATGAAGAATGATGAAATTAAGAGGTATCAAGCAGATCTTGACCTCTTTAGGGGAAGTTAGTGAGTGATTTGGGGAAAGAGGAAGAAGGGGAAGTTAGAAATGCCTCGCTTGAAGTCCTTCAAATGGAAAACTGCCTCAAACTTGTGATATGAATAGATATGACACTTGAAAATCTGAAATGGATCACAAGCCATGATTCTGCAACCACAAAGCTACCTACCCGACCTACTCACCTAGCATTTTCTCTTCCTTTGGGTTTGGGTGCACTTGAACTAGCATACCGAGCTTTTTGTTCTTTTCTTCTTGCTGTCCTCCTATCTACAACTACACTTATTGCATCTAGGGGCTCAGATTAAGCTGTTGAGCACCCTTGTTTCTCTACCTATCTACAAATCTGCCAAGATTAAGCTGTTTGGACAGATATTTATTCTCTATATTCTACAACAAGAAATTGAAACCTAGGGAGGTCAAGATTAAGCTATTTGGCCTACCCTTAACTGAAAACTGATCAAAATGGATTACTTATCAAAATTGGAACAAAGCAGTAGCATTAAAACTGGCACACCTTCATGGATATTTCTCTCGTCATCTGTAGCAAATATGGAGCATTGCAGCATGCATAGTACGACATATTTGGCATGTAAAAATGTCGATCATGAAAGATGATTAACCTGCTGCAGCAGGAGGCTAACAGTGGCTCCACTTGGGGATGGCTTTTCCTTGTGAAAAGCCAAGAACAGCAGGTCAGACTGCCTTGATCTTCTGTAGTTGCTGCGCATTGAAAACTTCTTCTGTGCTAACTGCTGAATGACTGGAACTTTAACTTCTGAATGCAACACTCCTCCTTAACTAAAACACTGTGAAAAGTAAAGCATCGCGTGCTTTCTTCTGCGTGCTTGATATTGCATACACTTTTGCTTGAGAACTAAACACAAAAAGGGAACAAAACTGGAGATCTTCTTTTCTTGTCTTTGAACAGGCTGTAGATGTAACGCTAAAAAAAATCCTCTGTTTTGATACTACTGATTGAAGAACTGGGAGCCTGAATGCAGTATTTTTAATAGAACTTGCTATTATAAGTAACAGCGCTACCCTTTTGACACCGAATGTTCAGAACAGCGTTGAACTCTGCTTTGGGAAGCCATCTATCTCTTATTTGCGCACAGGTATCAAAACTGAATACTTTCTTTGAAATATTTCAAAGAACAGAGAACTGTAATGCTGCATTTTTTGCTCCTTTAACTCAAAACTGTGCTGCGTTTTTGTCCTAGCAATCGAATTGCTTTATTCAAACATAAAAGGAGAACGTTGAGTCTAAACAAAGACTAATATACAAATATATACACTGGCCTGAATTGCATTCAATAGATGGGAACATGGTAATGCTTTAATACTCGGCCATTAACCGGGCCTTCTTCAAGTGCGGAGGCATCTTCAGATTTGAGGAAATAAGTATTATTGCCTTGCACAGCGCTGATGATAAAAGGGCCTTTCCACAGAAAGTCAAACTTGGCATGCTTTCCCTTGTCTTCTCGTCTTGAGTCCCACTTTAGAACCTTGTCGCCAATAAAGAAATCCTCAGCTTTAGCCCTCTTGTCAAACGCCTTCTTCAGCCTCTCTTGTAACATTTGAGCTCTGTCATACACCTGTTCTCTAGTTTGCTGAAGGTGAATGGTCTGATTGATCCTTCGTTGAATATCATTTGGTTCAGCTTGAACCTCCTGCAACAGCCTCATAATGGAAATGCCCAAAGAAGATGGGAATCTGGCTTCCATACCGTAAACAAGCTCATAAGGGCTCATCCCAATTGATTTTTTTGTTGAAAGCCTGTCTGCCCAAAGGGCATTGGTGAGCTTTTTATGCCAATTCTTCTTGCTTTCTTCCAAGGTCTTCTTAATGATACTGATCAGGCTCTTATTAGATGACTCGGCTAAGCCATTACCTTGAGGGTAATAGGCTGTGGGATGGCCTAAAGTGATATGGAATTTATGGAAAAAATTGATCATCTTTTTGGATTTGATAGCAGCAGCATTGTCAGTGATGATCTTCTCAGGGCAGCCAAATCTAGAAAGGATATTGCACTCAAGGAATTGGATAATGGTGGTGTCATTAGCTTTTCTACATGGGATGGCCTCAATCCACTTAGTGAAATAGTCGGTGGCTGTTAAGATCCACTTATGCTGGCCTGAGGAGAAGGGATGGATTTCTCCAATGAAGTCAAGACCCCATTGTTGAAAAGGCTTCTCAGTTGAGATGGGTTTAAGAGGCAAAGGGAGCAGCTTTTTCTTGCCTTCAAAGATTTGGCAATTGTGGCATGAGGTGGCAAACTTCTTTACATCTGCAAACAAAGTGGGCCAATAGAAACCAGCCCTTAAAATTTTATCAGCAGTGGACTTCCAATATAGATGTCCTCCACAGTCCCCTGCATGGAATTCTTTCATGACTTTGTTAGTTTCATTCACAATCAAGCAGTTAAGTAATATACCTTCATGACTTTTCCAAAATAATGCACCACCTAAGACATAAAATTTCAAAGCATTCATTCTTAAAAATCTCTTCTTGGTCCTGGACAATCCTGGGGGAGCACACAGGTTTAACAATACAAAGCAAATATCAGCATACCATGGGGATTGCAAAAAGGTGTCACTGATCTGTGGAGTCGCCAGCTCCTCTTCATTGTCCAGTTAGTTGATGTCTAAGGCTCGAAAGTTTGTTTCGGACATCAGTTTAGCTAAATCTTGTCCCTTTATTAGCTTGGTTGGTTTTATTTCTATGTCATACTCAAGAATGTTAGCAATCCACTTGCCTCTTTTGCCTTCTAACCCCTCTTGGGTTAATATGTCTTTTACAATAGCATTTGGCACATAAGCAATCACATGTGAATATAAAATATAAATTCGGAATTCCTTGATTGCTTTAACAAGGGCATAGGCTTGCTTCTCCATGATTGGGTATTTCAGGGGTGCATCTCTTATGGCTCGGCTGAAAAATGCAATTGGCTTTTCAGTTCCTTGATCATCCTTTTGCAAAAGGACAACAGTTATAGTATTATCAGAAGCAAATGAAAATATGATAAAGTCCCTATCAAATTTTGGACTTGTGAGGACTGGGGCTTGAGCTAAGGCTGATTTAATATCCTCAAATGCTTGCTTGGCCTCTAGAGACCACTTTACCTTGGCGTCTTTCTTGAGCATGTTGTTTAACATTCTTATTAGCTCAGCCAAGTTTAGAATAAACCTCCTTAGGAAATTGATTTTCCCAAGGAATGCTTGCAATTATTTTATATTTCTAGGATATGGGATTTGCAATATGGCTTGGATCCTTTCCGGATCAACTCTAATACCATCCTTTGAGATGATATGTCCAAGTAATTTGCCTTCTTCAAGGCCAAAGAGAGACTTCTTGGGATTCAAGGAAATGCCATATTTCCTACATGTGATGAGTATTTGCCTTAGGTGTTTGAGGTGCTCTTTATCAGATTTGGAGAAAGGGGTTAAGTCATCAAGGTAGACAACTAGGAAATCATGGATTTCCTTGCCGAATGCAATGTCCATTGCCCTTTGAAAGGTGGCACCAACGTTCTTTAGGCCGAAAGGCATTTTAACATACTTGAATGTTCCCCACGGTGTGGTAAATGCTGTCTTGTCTTGGTCATCCGGGTGAACAAGTATTTGGTTGAAACCTGAAAAGCCATCGAGTAGGGAAATTCGTGATGACCCCACTACTCTCTGTAGAATGTGATCCATTTTTGGCAAAGGATAGTGGTCCTTTAGGGAGACTTGATTTAGATTTATGAGATCTACACAAAGTCTGATCTCATTTGTTTTCTTTCTTGTGGGAACTAAGTTTGACACCCATTCGGAAAATCTGATTGGTGCTATGAGTCCTGCCTCATACATCCTCTTTACCTCCTTCTCAACCAAGGGAAGGAGCACGGGGTTGATTCTTCTAAGTTTTTGTTTGAAAGGCTTTTGATTTGGTTTTAAGGGAATGGTGTGTTGGATTACTGAGGTATCATAGGACTTCAAGTCCTCATAACACCAAGCAAAGACATCTTGGAATTCTTTGAACAAATCCACATACTTTGGTTTTTTATTAGGAGGCAAAGATTTAGATAGTTTGATCATTTTGGGCTTCTCTGCTGTCCCAATGTTGTATTCTTCTATGGCAGTGTTTATAGGCTGCATTTTTGGATTTTTGGGCACATCATTTGCGTCAAACATGTCTTCTAGTGGAGTGAGGCCAACCGAGAGAAAATTGTCTTTTAGATCAATAATCTCGGCCTCTGTTTTATCTATTTCCTCCAAATGCATTTGTTTCAGCTCTTCAATGTTTGCATTGTCAAAGACTGTTGGGCTTAGGATCTGTCTCGCTGTTACAGCTTGCTGATTTTCGTTTAATGCTTGTTGTTGTGGGTCCTCCATGGTATCCTCATCAATGTTTAGGCCTGCAAATTCATGCTATAAGGTAAGAAAATTGTTTATTTGAGCATCATCCTCGAACACTTGCCAGTCTTTAATGTTATTTGGGATAGCAGACCTATGTTTTATTTCAGCAGTGAAATGGTGATTTGGCTCAAAGGGAAGCTTGCATGTACTAGCGAAAGTGGCTAGGCTGTGAGCATGAATGTTATGATTTCTTGAAATCTTGGCAAGCTTGGATTCAGTGAATGTATCAAGTATTGCAGTGGCAGCAGTCCTGTAAGCTCTTAGCCTTCTATCATTGGTAACAAAGTTGCCTTTCATTTGTTGGATTACTAGGTCTGAGTCACCTAGAATGGAAACTTTGGCAGCTCCTAAAGCTTTGAGCAGCTTAAGGCCTAAGAGGAGTGCCTCATACTCAGCCATGTTGTTGGTGCATTTGAAATTCAGTCTATAAGCATGACCCTCTGCATGGTTTTTATGTGTATTGTGAATCCATATTCCTGCCCCTGCTCCTAACTTGTTAACAGAGCCATCAAACTCTAAATACCATGTGATTTCTTGCTTGTGGCTAGTCTCAAGAGTTTGAGTTATTTTAGGATTGGGCAGATTTGAAAATTCTGTTTGGGGAGGCTCTTGTAATGTGCTGGTTGCATTGGCTATTGTAACAGTCTCATGGGTATGTGCAACCGATTCTTCATTGATGTGTGCTTGTTGCACTAAAGCCATAGGCTTATCATCAGTTGGAGGACTTGTTTCATCATTAAACAAAATAAAAGAATCCATATCAGAATGGATTGAATAGATAGGGAAATTTTGGGGCTTTTCCTCACTACTTACCACATACTTCATCAGTGTTTCTCTATACAATCTCTTTGGTTGCCCAAAGACTGAAATAGTGGCATAGGAGAGGTCTAATTGGAGAGATCCTTGGAGTATTGCCCCCCAAGAGCATGCCATACTTTGGTGGGATGTCAGCAACCACCACGTCCATTAGGATTGTCTTGTTGGGAAATTGGACTAAGGAGACACATAAGTCTTTGATTAAGCCTAAACACTTGACCTGACTTGAGTCAAAGGAGAATAGATCTTTGTAGGGTCTTGTGACATCAAGGTTTAGTTTCTCCATTACAACTTTGGGCATAAGATCGTGTGAGGCACCTGAGTCAAACATAGCATTGTGCAATACTTTTTCATGAATGTGCAAACTGACATAAAAGGGTGGAACAGATCCAATGTTGATTTTCCATTAACTTTAGGACCGAACAACAGCTCAGGGGTATCATCTAAAACATTTACATCATCCTTGACCTCTGGCATTTGAAGTGATCTTTTTAATTTGTTGCCTATACACATCATGTTTGGAAAGTTTTGAGAGGGGGATGGATATTTTAAGTTTTCCAATCTCTGCCTCTAAATTAAATGGCTTTTCCAATGGAGTCTTGGTGTTGATGACGGAAGTTTTTTCTTTTTCATTTGAATTATCAGCGATTTTCTCTTGTATATCAACGTTATGGGAATTGATTGCTTGCGGTTTTTCAGTTTTAAGAGGGATTTTTGGAATGCTGTTCAAGTTCTCTTTTGAGGAAGAAGGTGGCAGAGGCTGATAAACAGAAGGTTGTATGTCTGTTATGTCCTCTACAGTCACTTGGTGCGGGTTTGGGACAATTATATCAGCTGTTTCTGTTATAATAGCCTTGCCTCTAATCTGGTTGGGCTGTTTGCCCTCCTTTGGTTTAACTTTTTCGGGCACATCTATGGTTCTTGTCCTCAGCTTATACTGTTTGTGGACTTCATAAATAGCTGAATCATAACTTTGTTTAAAGTCAAAAGACTCACTAGAGTTAGTCTGAAATTGATTTATCTCATGGTCGTCTTGGTCTTCTTGGGTTAGAAAAATTTGTTGCTCACCCTTCAAATCCATTAAGTTCATGTGAGTGTCTTCTATGGGTTCATTAGAAGTGGATGCCTCTGCGTAGTTTTCTTGAAAAGGAGGTCTTATATCATGGTCTGGGCTAGACCTACCAGCATTTGGATTTTGATTTTTCTTGAAATTCGGGTTCCTGACAGTGTTAGCTTGCTGCCCGTCCCATGATGATTTCCTCTCAACACTCTCTACTCTGTCTCCCAGCCTGTGCATGCCATTGATAATAGCATCTAGCTTTTGATCTAAGGCTGAGGGCTCTTCCTTGAAGGTGGTTCTTCTCTCAATTCTAGCTCTATTTCTTTTGGCAATTAAATTTGCCTCCACAGTGACAGCCACGTTTTGCATGTCTGCAAGGCTGTTAGGGGCTCTTTCTTTTAACTGGTAGGCTATATCTGGGTCGAATCCATCAGGGAATTTATATAAGGCAAGGTCAGGTGGGGGCCTTAAGTTTTGTGGGATAGCATTATAAACGCTATTGAACCTTGCACAATAGTCCAAGACTATTTCTTGTGGACCTCTTTTGATTGTATCGTATTCAGCTAGTATGTGCAAGGGATCTTTCTTTTTCTCCCATCTGTTGATAAATGACTAGTATAAGGCTTCTGGGTCTGCTATGGAATTGGCTGGGAGTGCTCTAAACCAAGTCCTGACATCGCCTGTCAAACTTTGGACAAAAATCTTCATTCTCACACCATCATCGTCAATCTCATAGCTTTCAAAGTAATCCTGCATTTTCTTTGTATGCTGAAGGGCTGTGTAGGCACTTGTGCCATCAAAATATGTGATTTTAGTTTGGTAATCCTGAGGCATAGCCCCGGGATTTGCAGGCAGCTGTAAAGGTGCATATCTATTCACCATATTCACAGGGATAAGAGGGACAATAGGAACAACTGGGATAATAGGAGTAGTAGTGGTAGTATGTGCAGTGAATGGAGGTGTGGAAGGAGTGCTCTGAGACGTGGATGATGAACAAGGGGAACTAGGGTTTGAACGAAATAAAACTTTGGCAGGGGTTGGACCACAGTTTGGCTGAACTATCACAGGAGTAGAATCAGCAAAATCCTCCTTTAGCTCTAATTTCCTGAGGTTTCTTTGGATCAAATTCAGATTTTCAAAGGCAGCTGTAGCATTTGGGTCTGGATTTGACCTTGTATAACGTGAATTCTTCCTAGGAGCTAGCTTCTGGCTTGTTTTTTCGGGGATTTTCTAAGAATAAATGGGTTAGAAAGAAACTTTTGAAGGTTTGGTTCTTTCCTAGTGGAGCTTTCCAACTTGATTTGTGAAATTATCTGAGGATGTCCCCAGTGGAGTCGCCATTATGTTATCACTCAGGTTGTCCCTAAAGCTCCTTAAAGGGATACGGCCGAGGTAACCACAAACCAATCTTTGGACTGTAGGTCCTAACCTACCTGCAGTTAGAGAGGGCTCTCTCTTTATGATTTAGCTTTGTTGAAGATGATATTAGGCTAGTTATTGAGTTCAAGGGGTTTTGTTTATGTTTGGTGGGAAGGAGGATGTTTTCAAGTAGAGAGGCAATGCATAGTGTGGTAAGTTTCAAACCATTAGGCATGGAGTCATGGAGTAGGACTGCTGGTGCGTTTTCTTGGTCACAAGAGGAATGAGGAGCAAAGTAGCTGCTCGTGAAACAACACTTAAGTTTAAAAGGATAGAATGAGGGCTAAGGAATGAGAGGCAACAAAGAATATCTCACTCAGCTTAACAGAGGGAAGATGAATGAGCTCTATCTAGGAGCAGCTAAGAATTCTTAAACAACAGTCATTCATATGTGAAATAGATCAAACATGAGCCATAAAGGAATTCACATTTATGCCTAAATCAAGAGGAAAACATTAAGAAGCCACAGAAACTGAGCATAGAGTGCAGCTAAGCAAATTCTAGACAAATCTTTTGTTCTGTGACTTGAGCATGTATGAAATTGAAATAACAGAGGTGAGAAACACTTATTGATCCATATAGCAGCACATGAATTCCATCATTCACTCTTTAACCATTAAAAACACTTCAAACAGTCCATCCTCCAAGCTTTAAGCAGTCTTTGATTAAAGAAATCATATCAGATACAGAGCGAGTCTCTAGAGGAGTCATACAACCAACCAACCCTTAAAACTGTGCAGAGGGTGGTATATAAAGAAAAATAGCTACAGACTTCCCTTGAACAACTGTCAAGGGGGGAAAATATCTCAAAAATATCTCTGAAAACAGATCAAAAGAGATCTGTGTAGTCAATGTCATTGATCCTAATCTATGATGGAAATAAATGCATGAAATAACTTAAAATGGCTGCACATGAGGGAGCAGCCTCATCAAAATGGTTCTTTAGGGCTGCACATGGTCCTGTAGCTTCAAAAATTGACTGAAAGAGTGCCTTGAGCCACGAGCTGTCCTCTATGTGATAACTGCGTAATTAAGGAAGCAGCGCTGCTCCAAAATGCGACTGGGACCATTGTACTTGTCATAAATCTGCGTTGAAATCCTTTAATCTGCCTTCAAGTGGTCTTGTTGCCTTAAATGGCCAAAATCTATGAGTTGGTGAGCCATTACAGCTCAATGATGCTTTGCTATAGCTATTGGGTCCTTTCTACCTTCATCTACTTTGAATCCACAATACTGATACTATCTGTCGCTTTCCCGATACCCTTTGACATGCACTTGAGCCTTCTCTTTCCTCTGATACACTTTATGTTGTCAAATCGCACCTTTTCTACCTTTTAATGCAAAATTAACTGTTGCAAAGGTTCCCGTGGCCTTTGGAATGCTATCGGCGCTCTGGCCGATCAAAACTAGCTTTAAACTTTGAAAAATGGTGCAAACAGGAGGAAAAAGTGTTCCGACTGTGCCGAGGCCGAGACTGGCCCCCTCGAGCAAAACCGGGCTTGGAGCGATCCTAAATGGCTTAAGGATGTATGATTTCCCTTATTGGTTGTGGCGAGCAGGAGCGCTACACGCAAACCTTAAACAATGGCCATTTTATCATAATATGAAAATGCTCTCAAAACACTGTGAAATTGTGAAAATTTGGCGCTTAAGTGGACACTGTAGCAATCATTAAATCCTAGCCGTTGGATCCGGCGCGGGCCGATCCAACGGCCCAGATCTCATCGCAATATCGCATCGAGGTGGACCATTGGTCCCAAAACATAGTGCCTCCGAAATAATGCGGACCCGAAATGCTATAGGCTCCTTCTTGAGGGATTTCGGGTCCGGCCCATCGGTGATGTCATATCGGTGGACTTGGTAAAAATGGGTAAGCGGACCCAATATACTATATGTTGCGCTTTATTACTTTTCGGCTCCGCTGGTCGGAGCCATATAGGAGTGATGCGATTAAATATGGGCCGTTGATCTCTAGGCCTGAATGGGCGGCTGAGATTAACTCGGCAGTTCGCTATCGGCGGGGTCATGGGGTTGCCACATAGAAACGCCGAAACCCATCGGACCCGATAAGTTATACAAGCCCTCTTTATTTTATTTCGGGTCCGACCCATCGGCACTTTTAACAGTGGAATGGGTCCGTGGACCCGAAAACCCTTAACACTGCATTTGATAACTCATCGGCTCCGCCAAATCGGAGCAGTATATGGGGCGATGCTAAGTGGGGGGCCGCCCGACAAGATCTGGGCCGTCAGATCTGGGGCCCGATCCAACGGTCCTGGATCCCTCGGTGGATCGGCAGTCGGAGGGACCGGGGAGTGGCACACATAGAATCGCCGAAATATGGCGGACCCGAAATCCTTTGCAAGCCCTTTATTATTTTTGAAATCGGGTCCGGCCCGGGCTTTCGGCAATGCAACATAGAGTTAACACATTATATCGCCCGACCTCCGACAGCGATATCGTGTCGGAGGGAGGGCACATGTCTTCGGAGGGTTTCCAAATATCCTTGTTATATGCCACTTCCCCCTTCCGATAGCGATATCGCATCGGAGGGGGAATAAATAGAGCCTTTTCTCATCAGAGCATGCATTTTATTAAAATGCAAAGGTAAATGAATTCGGAGGGGTGATGAAAGTGCTTTGAATGGATCTCTAGGGCATCGGAAGGGGTCCGATGGCCCAAAAAGGAGGATTTTTCAATTTTTTGAAGGTTTTTACATGGTTTGAGTATTCTTATGCCTTGGAAGGAGTCCAAAGGCACTTAGGAGGAAAGTGATGTGGTTTTGAGAGGGGTTTAGTGACCAAAGAGGGTTTCATGCCTTATAAAGGAAAACCAAGGCCAAAGAGATGATTTTTATACATGTGAAGGGAAACTATGCAAAAGGAATGAGTCCTTATGCATTTGGAAGATGGTTAGAGGGGTCAATGAGGGTTCTTGCTGAGTTTCAGATAAACTTAGCAATTCCCGAGGATATATATGGTTATTTTTCAACCAGGGGGAAGGGGTAAGTATATAGGGGAGTTATATAGATAGTTTTAGTAGGGGAAGGGTAAAGAGATAGGGAGTTACATCATAAAGTTAGTAGTTAATATGATAATGATGAGAAAAAGCGCTAAGAATGAAGTCTTAGGCTATCAATGGGGGAAAATGACTGATAGAAGAAGTGTGAACATTCTTTGAGTGAAGCAGATCTTCACCAAGGCAAATGATATGAAGAATGATGAAATTAAGAGGTATCAAGCAGATCTTGACCTCTTTAGGGGAAGTTAGTGAGTGATTTTGGGAAAGAAGAAGAAGGGGAAGTTAGACATGCCTCGCTTGAAGTCCTTCAAATGGAAAACTGCCTCAAACTTGTGATATGAATAGATATGACACTTGAAAATCTGAAATTGATCACAAGCCATGATTCTGCAACCACAAAGCTACCTACCTGACCTACTCACCTAGCATTTTCTCTTCTTTTTGGTTTGGGTGCAATTGAACTAGCATACCCAGCTTTTTGTTCTTTTCTTCTTGTTGTCCTCCTATCTACAACTACACTTATTGCATCCAGGGGCTCAGATTAAGCTGTTGAGCACCCTTGTTTCTCTACCTATCTACAAATCTGCCAAGATTAAGCTGTTTGGACAGATATTTATTCTCTATATTCTACAACAAGAAATTGAAACCTAGGGAGGCCAAGATTAAGCTATTTGGCCTACCCTTAACTGAAAACTGATCAAAATGGATTACTTATAAAAAATGGAACAAAGCAGTAGCATTAAAACTGGCACACCTTCATGGATATTTCTTTGGTCATTTTTAGCAAATATGGAGCATTGCAGCATGCATAGTACGACATATTTGGCATGTAAAAATGTCGATCATGAAAGATGATTAACCTGCTGTAGCAGGAGGCTAACACAGACCATCGCATACATCAGGCTACCGACTACACTTGCATATGGAACATGGGACATATCCTCTTCCTCTTCTTGTGTCTTGGGACACTATTCAATAGATTACTTTACACCTACATGAATGGTAACCTTCACTGGTTTACTATCCTGCATGTTAAACCTCTGCAGTATGATCTCAACATACTTCCTTTGGTTTAACTAGAGGTTCCTCTTTGCTCGATCTCTTTTAATTTCCATGCCCAAAATATAGTTTGCAGCACAAATATC
The DNA here is from genome assembly GCA_031772625.1 of Pinus tabuliformis. Classification (NCBI taxonomy): domain Eukaryota; kingdom Viridiplantae; phylum Streptophyta; class Pinopsida; order Pinales; family Pinaceae; genus Pinus; species Pinus tabuliformis. The sequence continues at coordinate 1,157,945,016 of CM062819.1, forward strand.
TTTCATGTCGAATTTAGAGGACAATTGAGTCTTCAAATCTTGGATAATTTATTTATCATTTCCAACCAATAACATATCATCCACATACAAGACTAGATAAATAGCACGGTCACCAATTAATTTAAAATACACATAGTGATCTTCTTTGCTTCTGGTGAAGCCAAGTCCCCGTATAAATGTATCAAATTTCAAATACCACATCCTTGGTGACTTTTTTAACCCATACAGAGACTTCTTTAACTTGCATACCAGTTTTTCTTACCCTTCACCGCAAAACCTTCAGGTTGCTTCATGTATATATCCTCTTCCAGATCCCCGTGAAGAAATGTTGTCTTCACATCCATCTATTCTACCTCAAAATCAAAAGCAACAACAACAGATAAAAGTAATCTAATAGAAGTTACCTTGGCAATAAGAGAAAAAATATCACCAAAATCAATTCCCGGCACCTGGGAATAACCTTTTGCTACCAACCGAGCTTTGTATTTCTCCACCTTTCCTTCTGCATTTGTCTTCTTCTTGAACACCCATTTGCTGCCAATGGGTTTCCTTCTAGCTGGCAACTCCACCAAATCCCAAGTCTCATTTTTGTGCAAAGATGCCATTTCATCAACCATGGCCTCTTTCTAGAGTTTTCCATCCTTTGAATCTACTGCTTCCTTCATATTCTGGGATCATCATCAGTAATAGATAAAGAAAAATTTGAACAGAAAGCAGATGGACTATACCTTTTTGGCTTCCTTCTTTCTCAAACTGATATTCTCACACCCAGAGTTTTTGGCTCTTCATCTTCTAATTCCTCCTCTGTTGTAGAGTCTGACTCTTCATCCTTAAGCTCAAACTCTATCTTCTCAGGTTCCTTTGGTTGGAATTCTTGTTTAATAACATCTTTCACCTCTCTGAACACCACATCTCGGCTGTACATAACCTTCCTTGTTACTGGGTTCCAAAGCTTATAACCCTTCAAACCATCCTTATACCCAATAAAGATGCACTTTTTAGATTTACAATTCAACTTGGTTGATTTCTCCTTTAGAACATGTACATATGCATCAAATGAAAATACCCTCGTATGTGAAAGAGAGGTTTTCCTACCAGTCCATACCTCTTGTGGAGTCTTATCCTCCAACGATAATGAAGGTGATCTATTGACTAGGTAACATGCTATCTCCAGTGCCTCTACCCAGAATTCTTGTCCTAACACGGCACCACTGAGCATGCTTCTTTCCCTTTCCATCAACATCTTATTCATTCTTTCTACAACTCCATTTTGCTGAGTTGTTTATGGAGTAGTCTTCTGTCGTGCTATAACGCACTTCTTACAAAATTCTTCAAATTCCTTACTGCAAAACTCTCCACCGTCATCTATCCTCAACACCTTTATCTTCTTCTCTGTCTAGTTTTCCATCAGAACCTTAAAATCTTTAAACCTATCAAAGACTTTAGATTTATTCTTAAGGAAATATATCCATGTATTCCTTAAGAAGTCATCTATAAATGATACATAGTACATAGACTTACCTAGTGATGGAACCTTCACAGGTCCAAACACATCACTGTGCACAAGTTCTAATATTTGTTTCGCCCTCTTATCACCAAAGGGGAAACTCACCCGATTCTGCTTCCCATATACACAATTTTCACAGAAATCAAAATCCAAAGATCTATTACTCATACCTTCTACCATACCCTTACCATGAAGTATTCGAAGGCCCTTCTCTCCAATATGTCCAAGTCTTTGATGCCATAGCATGGTTTTCTCTCCACAGACCACTAAATTTTCTGCTCCACTTTCAGGAACCACAGAACTGTTGCACCCATCAACAAAAGTGCTACCTTGCAGCTTGTACAAAGTTCCAATCCGAACTCCCCACATCAATACCAGTGCTCCCTAAACCATCTTGCAGGTATCCTTCTCAAACATTGTTTTCACACCTGCATCATACATGTTGCTTACATAAATCAGATTTCTGGCTAATGCAGGAATATGTAGAACACCTGGAAGTGTTCTAACCCTTCCACTTTTCAACTTCAACTTTACATTTCCACAACCAACAATTCTAGCCTTCCTATCATCCCCTAATAATACATCACCACCATCGTATTTCTCATACTCGCAGAACCACTCTCTATGGGGAGTGAAGTGAAAGGATGCACCTGAATCAATCAACCATGCCTCATGATCTACATTTGTACTTGAAGAAGCCAAGTACACATCCCCACCTTCATCTGAGGTGGTTTTCGCCTCTATAGAAGGAGCATCATCAGATCCCTTTCCTTTTTTAGGAGCTTTAGATTTATAGTACCTTTTGTAGTGCCCTTCCTTTTTGCATTTCCAGCACACCACATTTACATGTTTTCCTGGAGATTTATATCTCCCTCTAGATTTAGATCTCCTACTCAATGACTTATTTTTGTTTCTGTTCTAAGACCATCCTTGTACAGACAAGGCATCACCATTTTGGCTCTCCATATTTTTACATCTCATCTCATTCATTAGGAAGGATGAGACTATTTCATCAAACTGAAAGGTAGTTGTAATGCTACCTATTGCAATAACCAGACTATCCCACGAATCTGGTAGAGAACACAACAAACTGATGCACTTATCTTCATCTAAAATTTTAATATTAGTAGAAAATATCTGACTTACCACAATATTAAATGCGTTCAGATGCTCTGTCACTGAGTCTCCATCTTTCATCCTCAGGTTATACAACCTTTTCCGCAGGAACCGTTTATTCACTAGAGACTTAGATTGGTACAAAGTCCCTAACTTGTACGACAAAGCCTTTGCCGTAGCTTCCCCTGATACATTCAGCAATACTGAATCTGAGACACACAATCGTATTGTGCTCTTTGCCTTTCGATCCAACTTATTCCATTATTCATCGGACACTCCCGTTGGTTTAGTACCCGGATCTACCACAATCCACTGATCTTTATCCACCAACAGATCCTCCATATTTAGTTTCTACAACTCAAAACTCTGACCATTAAAATTCTCAATCTCTATCTTTCCACTGCTCGCCATCTTCTTTCACCACTAGAATCGATCTCATAGATCTGCCACTGAACAGGGTCTATCACAGGGTCAAGCGAAACCCCTCAGCAACAAAGGTGTCTCCTTGAAGCCAAAACAAGTCTGATACCAAATGTAGGTTTTAACCCCATACAGAAATTACTTGCATATTAATTCTAAAACATAGAAAATAAGCAATGTGAGAACATAACACATAAAACACATATACACAGAGATTTTCCCCTGGATCCCAAAATCGGGACTACCCACTTGATTTTTCATTATATTCCTTTCAATGTTTCAATACATATTTATACATGCTGAAGCATCCAATACCATGGACCGAAAACCATCGCGTCCAAAACCATGGACCAAAAACCATCGCGTCCAAAACCATGTGCGAAAATCATGCACAAAACCATAGGTAGGTCTGCCCAACCTAATATATGGTCCAAAAACAAAATTTTCTAGGGCGCTGCCCCGGACCCCATAGAGTGGGGTTACCTGCACCCCTCAAACCCCTTGCTACACAATTGGCACAACGAAGGGGGGGCTCTGCCCCCATTCTAAATCCCCAGTTAACTATGTGGGCTAGTTGTGGAAAGAATATAACACAACCCAACACCCCAGAGTATAATTTTCCCATTACCAATAATCTTGCATGATAGAATACATCTCTTTATCATAGGTGGGGCATTTCCAATTTGTATCAGAAAGTGTCTCACTATGATAGGCCACTAGATGCCTCTCATGGGTGAGGACTGCACTATTCACATAGTCGAAGGTTTTTATCTCAATTTTAAATTGTTGTAATAGTTCTAAAAATGTGAGTACAGGTGGAAAGAAAAGGCATTCCTTCAGATCAATGAATGCCTTATGTTTGGACTTGGAACAGTAAATATTTCCTTTCACTCTACCCTTGATAATTTTACTCAAAGGCCAAATGATATGGGAGAATCCTAAAATGAACCTCCGATAAAAATTAGCAAGGCTCAAAAAACTGCAAAGCTCTATTAGAGTGGTCGTGGTTGGCCAATTTTGAATGAATTGGATCTTATCTAGATCCACATGGTTGTCTTGCTCATCTATGATGTAACCCAAATATTGGACTTGGCTCAACGCAAAGGTGCTTTTCTCCAAATTTGCACACATTTTGTGCTATCACATGTTTTTAAGGACCTGCTAAATGTTTTTCAACTTCTCTTCCCAAATTTTTTTGAATATGAGGATGTCATCTAGATTAACAACCATGAATGAGTTTGTGAAGGACCAAAAGACATCATCCATCAGCCTCATAAAAGTAGCATGGGAACTTGTCAAGTTGAAAGGCATGAACAACCATTCAAATATGCCTTCCTTATATTTGAAGGAAACATCCCATACATCTATGTGATCTATTAGAACCTGGTGATAGCCAAACTTCAAATCAATATTGTTGAAATAGTTGGCCCCATAGCGCTGGTCCAGAAGGTCATCAATCTATGGGATTGGATACTTGTCCCTTACAGTGATTTTTTTAGTGCCTGATAATCAATGCAAAGCCTCCAAGTCCCTTTCTTCTTCTGTATAAGTACATTCGGGCACCCATAAGGTGTGGAACTTGGTCAGATGTGCCCTCTTTTCAGTAACTCCTAGATTTTCCACTTGGTTTCTTTATTTTCCAGAATGGAGCAGCAACATATCTTCCCAATGGGTAGACGTGCCCAGGGAGATAGATCAATCAACTTCTTGACCTAAAAGTGTAAGGGTACCCATGTGGATGAGGAAAACATGTCCCTATATTCTTCCATGACCTTATTAACTAATCTAAAATGGGGCACTAAAGGCCTCTTATCAAGCTTACAAGAACCTCTCCCATTCTAAAGCTTAAATATTTCCAAGACCTTATGATTAACCAATTCTAGAATTAAAAAGTGCTTGAAATAGGTGTATGGTTGTGTTTGTTTTTAGATTGTTAAGTGCTTATGTTCATTTTCTCAAACTGATATAAAATACATATAACAATAAATAAAGCAGAAAATAAGAAAACACATAAGACAACAAGTTTAATATGGATTTAACCCTAATATCTTGGGCTACGTCTCCTTGATCTCTAGTCAACTCAACTAAGCTCTCTAGGATTATGGCTTAAATTCTTTTACAAGCTCCACGCTCAACTCCATTGGTTTACAACTGAACCTATGGGTTTAGAATTCCATCTTACCCTTGGATGTCCTCCCTTTGCAAATAGATCTAGGCTTGTCTAGACTTGACTCCTTCAGTCAGTGCTCTGAGATTATTGAGATTTTGGCTTCTCTGACTCCCTCAGAATTCTCTTAACTATCTCTGGAACTCCTTATCTTGTCTTCAACACACTCTGGACACCAACAATAGCTTGATCATTTGATCTCTTTGTTGTTCTATAGCTTCATTACAGCTCCATGGCTCTTAGAAGTATACTATGAGCTCTTTGGCTCTCACTCTGGCTTTGGCTCTTGGCTCTAGCTCTCACGAGCTTCTAGGTTCGCCCGACCTCCAAGCGAACCTCTATCAGTTCTTCTCTGTATGTTATCTCTTGGCCTCTACTTGCATTCTCAACAACCTTCCGCCTCTGTGCTCTATGTGTATTTTTAACACATCGGTTACAACCTTCTATAATGGAAAACCCGACTATTTCACCACAAGAATCTGTTTACAATGGAAAGGAACTGTCGGTGTGGGAAACTTGATCATTTTTCCTTCCTCTGGTTGAAATAGAAAAATAACATAAATACACAGGAAAATTGGAAAAAACACATCATTGGAGCATTTAACCGAAACTCAGAATGCATTCAATCACATTGATAAACGTAGTGGGTCCGTTCTATCAACGCAAATCACAATCACACAGGTGTATGGCCAAAACATTAATATACAGGATAATACAAAGAAATCCACAAAGACCAGACTTCAAATATTACGTAATCACATCTATATCCCTCTGGGGTCTGCCATTCCATAACAAATCACAATCGCATGGCGTATTGGCCAAAAAACCCAATACACAGGAAATACAAAGAAATCCCGCATTTCCAGATTTCAAATATTATGAAATCGCGTCCATAATTCCCATTGGGTCCACCTTCTATTGATATACCACAATATCACTTATCGGCGGTCGCATGGTCATGGGTCTTGGTCCTTTAACCTTCTTGATTAGCAATCGTTGATTCAATCACAACCATTGATCTATCTTTTAATCCGATGGTTCACACTGAACCTGAAACAGCAAACAGTACACTTAATCTCCGTCATTGATCCTGTGATCTCCAATCCAATGGTTGGCAGCATTTTCCAGTGACTTACTTGCGAGGAGATTACCCACCCAAAAAAATGGTTTTCTCTCTCCTATGTCATGCCACGTGTCAGCCAATGTATGGAATCAGGTGGAGCCCATCCAATACCACTTACTACTTGAAGCCTGCCCGAAATACCGCTTACTGCCCTCCTTCCGGAACTCAAAAGGTTTAGTCTATTTTCTATAAATTCTTCGGGTCCATCTGGCCACTACTGCCCACGTGCTTTATCTGAATTTCAATGTGAAATGCGCTTTATAAAGGTTTAGTGCTTAACAAGGGTTTTAGCGCATAAGGGTAATAATAACCCTTTAGGCCACATTTAATAAGAAGTGACTCCTTTTCTAAGGAAAAGGGGCAATCTTCTTTCTACGATAACTTCTGCATTTGAAGTCCATTTCAGACCATTCAAGTTGTAGTAGATTCAGAATGAAAAGATCTATGCAATGGGATTATTTCCAAGAGCAGCCCTTGATTTCATTTTCCTCTGTGAGGAACACTTTAGACTTAGAAGTCTATTCTAGATCCATTTTGGATCACACCTTCCCACTAAAAAGAAATTTTGGTCTCCAAAAGACTGGCATACTGATCTAAACATTAAATGAGAGCAACAACACCCTCTTTTTTAAGCCTCCTTGCATAGTGCCTCTGAACCAAAGCCTTTGACCACTTTCCTTCCTGGATGTGCTCGTCCTCTTGGGAAGAGTTGTTTTCCTCCTTGACTTCATGCAAAACTCTTGCTAAGATGGTCACAGAAGGTAGTTTGAACTTCTCTTCCTTGATCATTGATCCAAGGTGGCCCAAACCAATGTGAAATTACATCTGCTTCACAAAATTTTCATTTGTACCTCTTTGACATACTCTCAACAACAACCGTTAACAACAACAGGATTACAGACAACAACTGGATGTCCTAAACTCTTGCTTCAACAAAAGAAATAGATTTCACATCTTCTTAACACCTCCATGTCTTCACATCTGCATACAAATGATTGACTAGATAACAAGCTAGAAAAACATGCCTTTAAAACAATTTACCCTTCAAGTTAAGCATGTGGAAAGATCCCAAGGATTCTTTTCAAAAGATGAAACACTTCATCATTATCTCCATCTTGGAGACCAAATCAACTTTTCTAAAGCCAATATTACATGCATGTTTAAAACAAAGCAATCAACCCTCTAAGTTAATTACACACACATGTTCAAATACAAGGAAATCATCAACATCCCTGTGTTCATGCATATCATTCTCATGCGTGCATTTCATCCTTCAACTTTTGCTTAAGTACACTGTACTTTTGAAGCTGAAATGAAATATAATGTTGTAGCAACAAAGCGAGTCTCCTACTCAACTTCTCCATTCACTTTCTTGGTAAAATCCTGCAACTTTCATCTCATTAACAAAGAAATGAAAATAGATGCATCAAATCAAAAGACATGCAATCCTTAATTGGATAAGAACTCTAACCATTTCTTACCAATCCATTTCAAAGGTGCTACCTTTGTTTGCACATCAGCATCGACATGTGAATCATCCTGGAACACATCATTCATGGAAACTTTCTTTCCATTTTTTCCATTTTATCTTTCCACCTTCTTCAACTTTTGTGGAAGCATTGTTGGATTCAGAGTCCAACACTTTTCAGCAATGTGTCCTTGCTTGTGGTAGTAAGTGCAACACATGTGCATCCTCTTGACAACATGATTTGCCTTGTCCAATGGACCTTTGGCTTCTTGCTTCCTTTCCTTCAAAAGTTTCTTGTATGTGGCCATTCTCTTCCAACATCTAGAAACATCATGGTTAACCAAACCACAAAGGGAACATGCAATTATTTTCCCATACTTATATGGAAATTTACCATGCTAAACATAATCAAAAGGAATGTGATTAGAACTAGATTTATACCTTTCTTTTTCACCTTTATTGCCTTCTTGAGGAGGTGAATTGAATGAAGAAGTAGCTCCCTTTGGAACATAATCAATCCCTTGAAGGCTTTCAGAGTTTCCACAACTCTCTGTTTCAAGTGAATTCTTATGAACATCTGCATCCTACAAATTATGTTTCAAGCTATTGCATTCCTCCTGAATGCAATCTTTACACTCTTTAGGTAGAAGACCTGAAATGAAGCTCCTTCTTGGAACTGTTTCAATAGTCTTCATGGTAGCTTTGGAACTTTCTCCATAAGAATGTCCATAGCCAAGACCCAAATACTTAGGCCTTTCCTCAACCATTATTTGCTCAACAATACCCTGTGAATGTTTACACAAGCCTTTCCTTCATAGCCCATGTTGGACATTAGCTTGGAACCTATGCCTCTGGTATGTTTTAAGAAAGAACCAATATAAGCATTCTTAGAAGAATTTGAAGACAAACATGAATTGTTTACCTCTTCTTCAAGATGATACTTGACCAAGGCTTCTTTGGCAACAAAGAGATGTGTCTCCAACTCATGCATCCTTTTCAGGTTCATATTTGCAATATGAAGTTGCCTCTCAATCTCTTGCAATTTTTCAGAAAGCAACTGCTTCTCTTCCTCCACAGAATTCAACTTCTCTCTAAGTATGTTGCTCTTCCTTTCATCCTCATACATTTCTCTCACCTTGTCCATCATGATGAACAGGTCTTGCTTCATGTCTCCATCAAAGAATCTTGTGATGAAGGAGGAATTTTAGGACTCACTTGTAGAAGTTGTCATTATCAAAATGAACAAAAGTACTTCAAACAAGATTAACAAAGAGCTTATTCAAGCAACCTTTTGCAACAAACTTCTTGTGCTTCAACGATTGCCTTGAGCTCCTTTGGGATAAGAAGAATGCCTTCAACCATTCTTCCCTTTTGTCCTCTCCTGGACTGAGCTATCAATAGCTTTCCCCTCACCTCTGCAAAATCAAACAATAGTCAGTCTGCAAACAAGCATATTATCAATCAAACAATCAATCCTTGATTGCCCAAGCACCTTTCAAACAAAGAATCTTTTCTCTGTCAATCAACATTCTGATTTGATACCACTTGCTATGGTATAACCAGCTTTGATATCACCTTCTTTGAAGGTGGGGTTAATCAATCTTAGGCTCTGATACCACCTGATCTGAAATGGGGCACTAAAGGCTTCTTGTCAAGCTTACAAGAACCTCTCCCATTACAAAGCTTAAATATTCCCAAGACCTTATGATTAACCAATTGCAAAATTAAAAAGCGCTTGAAATAGGTGTATGCTTGTGTTTGTTTTTAGACTGTTAAGTGCTTATGTTCATTTTCTCAAACTGATATAAAATACATATAACAATAAATAAACCAGCAAGAAAGCAAACACATAAGACAATAAGTTTAATATGGAGTTCACCCTAATATCTTAGGCTACGTCTCCTTGAGCTCTAGTCAACTCAACTAGGCTCTCTGAGATTATGGCTTAAATTATTTATAAGCTCCACGCACAACTCCATTGGTTTACAAATGAACCTATGGGTTTAGAATGCCATCTTACCCCTAGATGTCCTCACTCTGCAAACAGATGTAGGCTTATCTATACTTGACTCCTTCAGTCAGTGCTCTGAGCTTCTTGCTTCTTTGACTCCCTCAGAATTCTCTTAACTATCTCTGGAACTCCTTCTTCTGTCTTCAGCACACTCTAGACACCAACAACAACTTTATCATTTGATCTCTTTGCTGTTCTGCAGCTTCATTACAGATCCATGGCTCTTAGAAGTTTGTTGTGAGCTCTCTGGATCTAGCTCTGGCTCTGGCTCTAGCTCTAGCTCTTGGCTCTAGCTCTCATGAGCTTCTGGGTTCACCCAACCTCCAAGCAACCCTTTTTCAGTTCTGCTCTCTGTGTTATCTCTCGGCCTCTGCTCACATTCTCAACAACCTTCCGCCTCTATGCTCTCTTTGTATTTGTGACACATCGGTTACAACCCTCCATAATGGAAAACCCCACTGTTTTACCACAAGAATCTGTTTACAATGGAAAGGAACCGTTGGCATGGGAAACCCGATCATTTTGCCTTCCTCTGGTCAAAATAGCCAAATAATGGAAATACACAGGAAAAATGGAAAAAACACATCATTGGAGCATTTAACCGGAACTCAAAATGCATTCAATTGCATTGATTAACCTATTGGGTCCGTCTTGTCATCACAAATCATAATCGCACAGGCGTATGGCCAAAACATTAATATACGAGATAATACAAATAAATCCACAGAGACTAGACTTCAAATATTACACAATCACATCTATATCCCTCTCGGGTCTTCCATTCCATCGCAAATCGCAATCACATGGCGTATTGGCCAAAAAACCAAATACACAAGAAATACAAAGAAATCCTGCATTTCCAGATTTCAAATATTATGAAATCACGTCCATAATTCCCATCGGGTCCGCCTTCTATCGGCATATCATAATATCGCTTATTGGCGGTCACATGGTCACAGGTATCAGTCCTTCAAGCTTCTCGATTAGTGATCACTGATTCAATAACATCCATTGATCTATATTTTAATCCGATGGTTCGCACTAAACCCAGAATGGCAAACAGTCCACTTAATCTCTGTTGTTGATCCTGTGATATCCAATCCAACGGTTGGTAGCATTTTTGGGTGGTTTACTTGCGCGGAGATTACCCGCCAAAAAAAATGGTTTTCTCTCTATTGCACCGTGACATGTGTTAGCCAATGTATGGAATTGGTCGAAGCCTATCAAATACCACTTACTACTTGAAGCCTACCTGAAATACTACTTACTACCCTCCTTCCGGAACTCAAAAGGTTTAGTCTATTTTATATAAATTCTTCAGGTCCATCTGGAAATACTGCTCACGTGCTTTATCCAAATTTCAATGTGAAACATGCTTTATAAAGGTTTAGCACTTAACAAGGGTTTTAGAGCATAAGGCTAATATTAACCCTTTAGGCCACATTTAATAAGAAATGCATCCTTTTCTAAGGATAAGGGGCGATCTTCTTTCTGTGATAACTTCTCCATCCGAAGTCCATTTCAGCCCATTCAAGTTGCAGTAGAATCAGAATGAAAAGATCTATGCAATGGAACTATTTCTAAGAGCAGCCCTTGACTTTCATTTTCCTCTGTGAGGAACAATGTAGACTTAGAAGTCTATTCTAGATCCATTTTGGATCATCTGCCTACTTCTGCTATGTGGAGGAACCCTTCCTGAGGGCCATGGATGTGGCCATGATCTTCCCCTTAATTTTAGAGTGAATAGAAAAGAGAAAAAAATCACAGTCTGGGAGATGATCTAACTACATTTCTTAGTAGACATTAAAGAGATGGTGGTAGGCAGGGCCACCTCTAGTATCCTATATAACTTATTTCGCAAAGTAATAATAATAGTGTGAGGCTTAGACTCATACATAGCATGAAACTTCCATAAGTATGGATGGCCTAATAATACATCAAAAACTTCAGGTGGAGAAATGCCACATAGTACCTCATCCGTGAAGGTTTTAATGCTATAGGGAAGGAAACACATGTGTGTTGCAGGGAAAAGTGTCTATGCAGAACTGCTAATCCCACTAAGGCGGATAGCTACCTTAGAAACAAACAAAGTAAAACTACTTTCGTTTTCCTTTATGAAAGATAGATGAGAGAAGAATAAAGGAGACCAACCTCTGTCTTGCGCTTGGTTCCTTGATCGATTCCTCTCTCTTCTGATAGTCCTTTGCTACTTGCTTTCTTGTATACCCACCTTCACAGAATACCTGTAGAATCAAAGCAGCATAACACTATACGAGAACATGGATCTATTATCATAAACAGTCTAGGATCAGATGTAAATTGACCATACAAATGCACAAAACGTAAATTACACAAGAGTATGCAGGAAAACTTGAATAGCTTTATTGATAATCAAGAAAGAGCCAAGAGAGTTACAACCAATTGTTCTGACCCAGCATCATCCTCTCAACAAGTAAGCCCTTCTTCACCTCATGCAAAGCTTAGATCACCCAACACTATGATGTTGCCTCAAGAAACCAACAGCAATTCCTTACAAGATGCAAAATTCCAGCCTATAACCTCTAGATCTCTGGGATGAGAGATCTATATATAGATATTTGCAGAGGTGTGAGTCAGCTCTAGGTTTTTGATTAGTGTCTTCTCTCTGATAGTTCTTGATTCCACTTGCAGATCTCATTGATCTCTTACTCATCCTTGGGCGTTTCTGAGAGGCAAGTGTCCCAGGAGAAGTTTTTGGAAGATTCCAAGATCATCCACTTAGCAAACTGCTTCTGCCATTTTTCTACTCTCGTCCATCGCACCCCATAGAAGGGATTTTTGAAATGCATCGCACTTCCTGTGTGTACAAGGTGCGATGCATCACACCCTGGCCATGGAGCAAGTGACATGATCCAGTTTTGACCAGTTCTGAGTAGTTTTTCATGGAGAACTTCTGGGAGATGATGTAATCAGCTGACCTTGTTCCTTTAGGGTATGAAACAACACTTTTAGGGACTTAGGAACCCTTGGTTTATGGAATGTTTGATTGTGGTTGCAGTGCCCAAAAATGTCTATAACAGTTACCCCCTAAAGCATGAGGTCGTTAATCTTTTGATGACGGGTGAAATGCTTTATCATGAGGATCCGAAGTTTTTTCAAGTTGGAACGCAACCTATAATAATATACAATACAATACATTATCTTCATAATATTTTCATGATCTAGCTGAGGTGGGCATTCCCATGCTCAGCTTTATAAATTCATTTTCATGTACATGAGACAGACAATCGTCTGAGTATAGACTGATGATTCTGGTAGAGCCATCATCCCTTAGATTGGATGATTATCTGTGTAGCAATGATGTACATTTGATGTTTTTATTTTCCTGAATATATATCACAGCCCGGATGGATGAACTAGATCCGGGGTCTTCAATCTCGTTCGATCTTCACTCAAAGTACAAGTCGATCCATGTGAGAGATGTTCTGGAGTCGAACATGGAAGGACATCGCCTGATTACCAGCCAATGATGTAAGATGTTAACAGGCGCGAGAGGAATCACCAATAATGATAATGATCCTCAAGGTACTGCAGTACAATTCACGTGGTGTGAATAAGGGACTTGTTTTTGAACACCACGCAAAATCTTTCAGTCGAAGGCCATTGATGTAAACCTATCACCGGAAGTGAGAAAATTGCCATTGAGGCATGCAAGCTTCAAAGTACTGAAAGGGTTGTCCCTAGATCGACTTCTTGGATAATGAGCTGATGTCGACAAGAAGCGATCTGTCATAGGAGGGCCTTGATTAATCCCACATCAATGAAACGGAACAGAGCAAATGATTTTAATGGAGGTGAAAACGATCTGGTGATATAAGGTTCAGGGTGGCGGTCATGAAAGAATGGAGCGTAAATTGCAGTGGGTGAGACACAGGTGAATTCTCTGAGCGACTTCTCTTGAACATATCAGTGAAACTGACATGATGGATCGGTAGCATTAACGCCAAATGTGGATGGTGTGATGGAACCATGGTGATGTGACCAATGAATGGAACAACCCAACCCGACTTGGATGCGGAGTGAAAGTGTCATGTTCAAGAGCGACTTGCTACCAACAAAGTTTCTTCAAGTTTTCTTCCCAATTTTTCCCCAATCATTACTGACCAGTACCTCTTTATTTTTGTCAAGCTTGAGGAGGATAACATATGCTTGTTCTATAATTTTCCCTTCGGGCAAACCCATCGCTATGTTTTAACGAGCCTAGTGATAGTGAAACTCGTTCTTGTCTGTTATGGACAAGTTTGTCGCTATTAGGTTTTAACGCGTTTAACGACAAAGATAACTCGGTCCTTTTCAATTTTAGAGAGTCTAAAAAGGGACGTAAAGGAAACTCCAAAAATCCTTTTTCGTCATCTAATCCCTTAGTTTCGAAAAATTATAAAACAATACAGAAGGGATGAATTTTCGGTACTTATAACGAGTCGAACAAAACAAGCGCTCGATCTTTTTGTGTAATAATCCCTCAGGTACAAAATGATTAAAATCTAAAGGAGGGATAGCACTTCCAGTCACTTTAACGAGCTGGAGAGGCCAATGGCTCGCCAATCTTTTCATATTTTACGAGTCAGTTGAAAATAGCTTAAAGGAGACTCGTCTTTGAGGAACGAGTGATAACTTCGGGTAGCAGATGATTCCAGGTAAGGTTTGGAATTTTTCAATCACGGCAGTGTTACAAGGATGGCTAATAGGATCACTCTTCGCAGTTGTTCCTCAAAATGGGTAAACAATCAAGTCGAGGTGAATGATTGGCCAATACAGAGTGGAGATGATGATGAGAACACGACCAAGGCTTTAAAGGCTGAAGTACTACATTCACGATGGTTATTTACCGGAAATTGGTTCATTTTTTAATGAGCTTAAACACTGGGGTAAACATTTGCTCATTTCTTATGTTTATTTTTTAACGAGCATGAAGTCCGCGTTAAAACTGCTCGATGCGGGTTTATTTTTTAACGAGCTTTAACCCTACGGTAACACTGCTCATGATAAGTTTGCATGCCCCCAACATAATAATGAGCTTTAACCCTACGGTAACACTGCTCGTGATAAGTTTGCATGCCCCCAGCATAATAACGCAAATTGAGGTGCATGCCCCCCAAGCTTCATTTCTTTCAACTCAGTGGTTGGAATGAAGGTTTACCTTCAAGATCTTCGAAGGACTCGACTTTGATTTTACGAGATAGTAATCAAAGACTCGATTTGGAAAGGGAGCCATTTCATTTTTTAATGAGGTTGACACAGTAAAAGAACTATCCTCATGACTCCTTGTTTCATTTTTTAACAAGGTCGTCACGAGATAAGAATTTTCCTCGGAATCCACCGTATTTATAGTATTTGATAGAAAATCAAAACTGAAGGATGATTAAGGTTGCTGGAATAATCTTCGTGTTAATCCGGAAGATGGGAGCGATGGTGGTAATCTTCCCATGGTGCCTCTCCTATCATCATTGATTGAATGATTCCTTCGTCTGTAGAATGTACATGCGACCAAGGATCTGAAGAGGTGCCATATTCCTTAGACCTATCTATCCAAACACTCGATGAGCGTTGATTTGGGTTTGCCCCCCAGGCCAAGAAAACTGATTGCTACAATATTTCTAAAATGGCGATGATCCATGCTAACAAAATGTTTAGGAATCTTCTGAATCCATTAGATATAGAAGATTTCATATTGCAGGTTTCCACTGTGGCCACTTCCGCCAAATTACTCGGAGGCGGTAGGGAAAAAGTACCCATTAAGGAAGGGTCTTTTAGGAGGCCTACTCCAATATTTTGAAGCGAATCCTTTCTTCCATGGATCATTGGAATGCTTCTCGTAACTTGTGAACTGTTGGGGAGAAATGTTTGTTGGTCGACAATTGTAATTCCTCCTTTAAAGGGAAATGCAATCTTCCTGAAGTAGGTCGACACAACTGTGGCCATAGCATATATCCAGGGCCTTCCTAGCAGGATGTTGCAATCGAGGTTTCCGTCGATTACTTCAACATCAATTTCTATTGTTTTGCCCCCTAGTTCAACTTGCAAGTTACTTAAAATCCCGTATGGAGTGTATGATCGTCCATCAAATGCTTTTAACATTGTTGATGATTGCGACAAGGGTGGAGAGCCTAAATTTTTCCAGCAACTCATCGACATAATACATGTAGATGCCCCCTCATCAATAATAGTTCGATGAACAGTTTTGTTGAGGGCTTTCACTTGAATAAGGAAAGCTAGTTGAGCTGGTAATTGAGGGTCATATCCTTTATGATCAAAGGCCACAAGATTGGAGTCCATTGGGTCAATCCCACCTATTGTTGATAATAAAGCTTGCTCTTGGGAGGGGCAATTTTGTAGTACTTCAAGTGTCGACATAGCGGATGGCGATTGGGCCAAGTCCCCTACTATATTATAATGCTGTGCTACTTTGGCACAAGGATTAAATGTCGATTTGTGTACTACTCCCTTTGGCGGCTTTATCATTGGTTCAGGAATGATGTGTGGCAGAACTTCGGTCAAAGTTGTTGTTGAACTACTAGGTTGTTCATTAGCCTTGTTATTCGATAGCTATGGATTCCTGTATTCTTTATCCCTTTTCAAAGCATCATTTTGCTACTATGAGATAGACAACATAAGCACTTGGGATCGGGAAGCATTTTGATTAGCAACTAGTTTGGTTCCCGGGTTTGGAAACGGATCAGTCAATACTGCTGAGGTTTTTGAACTCTTAAAGAGTTTCTTAACTTCATCTTTATGTGGACAATCTCTCGCCCGATGATCCTCATCGCATATCTGACACCCCACAGGGGGTTTCCTTTGCCCAGAAGGGTTTGCAGAAGGTTTTTCAGGAGATGACTCATCCTGCTTCTTTTTCCTCCCTTTATTTTTCTTCTTTCCCCCTGGTTGCTTCAGTTGTTTGCCCTTGTCAGTCGACATGACATTTACTTTCGAGGCGAGAAGTTATTCATTTGCATTTTTATCAGAAATCTTACGGGCTTTCTTAGATGTAGCCTTTGTCGATTTCGTGCTTGTCGTACCTATCACGCCATCACCGGCATGAGAGTCTTTGTTTGATTTAGGAGGGGGAGGAACGGAAAATCCGGTGTAGGAGCATCAGGTATTTTATCATAGAGCGTGCCAAACTGAGTATAGATCAAGTCTAGATATTGTGCACGAGCAATAACTTGCTCTTCAATGATGACTCCTCCCTTTGCCACATCTTCTGTGATAGAAGGTAATAATGACTTAATAAACCATTCAGCTAGCAGCTGATCAGGAACATATGTTTTTACCATTCTGCGACGACGTCGCCACTCATGAATATGATCAGATATGTGAGTGGTCGTTGTTTGTTTGAAATTGGTAAGAAGTTTTGTTCCCATTTCGTACTTTATCGATAACTGAAAATGGGTTAAAAAGGTTGTGGCTAGGGTACTGAAGTTATCAAATGAAGCTCTAGGTAATTCGATATACCATTTTGTTGCCAGACCAGTTAACGTTCTCTGAAAAAGGCGAAGCCTAATCGAATCATCGTTTAGGGTGTTTGATGAACACCACAGATGAAAGGTCATCACATGATTCGACGGGTCTTCACCCAGATTTCCATTAAATTTAGGAATATCTGACGGAAGTTTATGCGGAATCGCCGGCCACCAAGTGGCATAAGCAATTGGATCATTCGTCAGCCGGTTTAGATCTGGTAATTCTAGAGTTGCTAAAAAGGGCAACTGTTGATTCAGGTTAGGCGAAGCATACCAAGGATAAGATGGAATCGCCTGAGCAGTGGATCTTTGCATACTAGCATAATGTATTTGATGCTGGTAACTTTGATAAGGTTGATGGGCATAACCATTATAGTATGGTTGTTGATAACAGCTTTGGAAATGCGGTTGCCCATTACTTACAAAGACTTGTTGCTCAGGTCCTTGATATGATTGCTGGAATTGCGGTTGTTGGGATTGAACCAGCCATGGTTGTTGGACCATTTGCTGTTGTCCAATACTGGATGATTGACCAAGATGAGGAATCATAGTACTTGTTTGAGCCTGAGTCGCTCCAGATAAGGAGGCACTAACCTGAGGTTGTGATTGAGTTGCTGAGACAAGAGGCTGTTGTATCGCAACCTGAGAAACTTGGGGTTGACATACAACAGGTAGCACTTGTACTTGCAATGCAGTCACCATAGTAGGTATAGTGGGAATATTCGACACAGGGTGGACTGGTTGCATTGAATATACAACCCTTGGTTGTTGAGGCAGTATTGGTACCCAGTCGCTGGATGTAATTCCTGGTTGAGGGGAAAGTACCCCTAGGGTCCTTTGGGTTAAGACTCTACCAGACTAAAAATTGCTTATTCAAAGAAACACACACACATCCATTATCTTTACTGTAAGCAAATTCTAATGTTGAGGGTACGTACCTAAGGTCCTACGTTCGAGAAGGCCTTTAGGGTCCAAACCCTTCTTGGAGTTCCCTTCTTCTCCTTTGACCTGTAAAACAAACAAATCAAAGAACACAGCAGTACATGGACAAATACTTATACACAAACCATCTTCATGCTATAAAGTTAGTTATAAAAATCTTTAAGTAACTACTTGCATAAGAATTCAAGACAAGAATCTCATAAGCACAAAGAAAGATTGTTTCGGGAACCAAGACGTGTTTCTTTATATAAAGGCAAGTAAAGTACATATAACGGAAAGATTTCACCTGAAACACCTTCAGCAGGCTCCAAGCAAAGCTTCGTCCCGGATTCGTTCCAGCCTCAAGCCTCCAACAAGAGCTCCTTCCAAGTCTTACTCAATGGTGATATAAAGAATGAATGATCACCAATACACATGGAAACAAGGGTTTCCTATGCAAAATGGGGGAAGTGCAGAAGGCACCAAGGACTTTAGACCTGGTCTAAGGGGAAAATCTCAGCATAATAATCTTGCTCTCACTTTTCTCTCTCTCCCCCTTAGGCCTTCCCTTTGATGTCTTTTATACCATCTCCAAAGTAGTTTTTTAGTTAGGAGTTGGTTGGGAACAGTTGGGCCACGTGTACTAATAGGTGATCAGCAGGTAAAAACCGCGATCTCCGCCCGAAAATAAGGAATTATTTATTTTTTTAAGTGTTTTAATACATACACGCGGGTTGGGTATACACAGACCCGTGTGTACACGCATTTAACTCAGGGCAATGTCGCGTATAAGGGATAAAACACTTTTTTTTAATTTTAGGGCCAGGTCTGGAAGGAGGGGTTGCCCTAGGCCATGAGCGTAGCATCACAAACCATAAGAGTGAGATTTGGAGCTATAACAGATGCCCCCTAATATATGAGGTGAGAAGGGGAACATGATGGCCGAAATATATTATGTAAGTACATGGAAAGGAAGTCTTGTCGAGAAACCGAGGAGGAATTCACCAGAATTCAACCTGCCAAGCCACCAAAAGGAGATCAGAAAGAAACACTGTCTGAGGCGGGCATACCCATGCTCAGAAAAAGTAAAGCATGTCCGCATATCAAGTACAAGCGGATTCACTAAGTATACAAGTATAAATGACTGGAAGATACATAATGGATCATCTGATCATAATGAGCAAGTACATGTCGGAATATCACATATAAGACTGTCAATGATGCTGAAAGATGCAACGGATCACTGATATCAAAGACTGATCCCAAAAGGTACCAACTGAACATGATGGAATAGGATGGTACTACACTGCAAACTCAGGTGCCAGCATATAGAATGTCGCCATGACTGACTGCAACATATAAGGTGGAGTGGTATCAACTAGCAGCAACAGAAGCAACTGTCAAGTGAACCAATGAATGCTGATACAACCTGAGGTCTTCACCGACCGCCGTGGTACATTTCTACACCATGGGAATGAATGATCTAAAGTCGACCATGTGAGAAATCGTTTGATTACCGGTCATTGATGTATACCGTTAACAAACGCGAGACTACTCACTGATAATGATAATGAGCGTCAAGGTACCCAGTACAATCTAACAAGTGTGAATAGATGAGCTGAAGTCGAACACCTGTAAGAATCTATCGATCAGGAGACAATGATGGTTTCCCACTGTCGATAGCGAAGGATCTGCCACTAATGACTGCAAACCCCAAGGTACTGCCAAATGGATTCTAGATCTTTGCCCCAGAGCAATGAGTCGGAGTCGATAGGGAAAGATCCGCTAGAAGGAAGGCATTAAGGCATCCTCCATAAATCTAGCGCGAGTGTAACCCGTAGGCCAATAATGTGGAAGGAATCGAACGAAAAAGATGTAGTAACCCAACCGAAGTACGTTTCCGACGTACACAAGATGTGGCTAGCGCACGACAGAAACCCTCTGAACCAACCAATAATGAACGCTGACACAGAGGCGAGGTATCCACCAATAGGGTCAAATGGAAACCAAGGTACTGCACGAATCCCAATGTGTGATAATGTATGCTGATGTCGAACACAAGGGAAACCACTCAGTCAAAGACCCATGATATTGATCGATGCTGAGCACAAGGTGACCTATCAATAATGAAAATAGGGCCAGGGTGCGGCTCTAGGCATGTCCTCAGAGCAAAGTGTCGTCGTCGATAAGGACAAGACCCGCCAGCAAGAAGTCAATGGGGACCTTCTCAAACCGACACGAGTACAGGACCAATATAACTGATGTGATGATAGACATGATACTGACAACCAGGGATGGCCGACTGAAAAATGAGTCAAGAGACACCGCAGAGAGGCTGACTCAGGCTAACTTCCCTTGAACAAAAGCACGACTCAATGTGACTATGTGGCAGCATATGATGACTCTGTATAAGTTCGCCATGCAGGAGGCACGAACAAACCCTCCAGATGATTGGAAGAGATAACCAATCGGGGGAGAACAGACTCAATAACAAGGTTATGGCATACCTAAGTCAAACTAAATCCCACCCATGCGGAGGAGACTTTGTTTTGAGTGCTTTGTTCAAGGGCGACACGACTGACTCTAGCTGCCAACAATAAATGGAAATAATGTCCCTGTTCCCGCTCTTTTTTTGGAATATTTAATTTTTTTGTCTTTTTCTGTTAAGCCGGAAAAAGAATAAAAGAATGCTATGGTACAGTGGAAAGAATGAGTGTCGGTGAAACAGATGATCTAGTTCCTGGGAAGGGAACATTCGTATGCTCAATGCAGGGAGGTGAAAACTGGTCAGTGACACTCAGAGGTATGTTCTTTCCACGGATCTGGGTATGTCAAGCTGCAGAAGTCAAAGGTATGCAAGGTTGATTTTGCAGATGTCATGGTCAAAAGTTGGCTTAAACATGAGTCCAAGTGAAGCCGGCTCTAGGCCAAAAGGTGCAAATGGTCAACATGCAATGCAGAAGTACAACTCGACACACATAGGAGCCTCTAGGGTATAAGGCCAGAACGAAGTGAAGAAGCAAAGAGGAATGAGTCTTGATCGCATAAGTCATGGCAGGACTAAAGAGGACTCCCGAGCCTAGGGACCAAAAAATCAGCATGAGTGCCAAGCGACAACAAGGTACTAACTAGGGCACCCATGATAAGGTAGGCTCTACCACACAAGTCATGGTACTTCTAAGCAATGAGAACGTTCCGCACCATAACTTGGTGGGGTCGATCCTAAGGCAAAATAGGAAAGGAAACTGATAAATGCACAATGCAGGCGGGAAAACCTAACCTATATGCCAGTTTCGAGAACCAATACCTGTCAGAACGGACCAACCATAAACTTCCAAAGGAGAAATCTTCCAAGTTCTGTAAACATAAATAGGAACACTAGACACGAAGTTAATACATCCCACATATAAACTTCATATAAAATCTTTGTGTTATAGGATACAAAACTTGAAAATGTGTACCTCACATGTACAATATGGTACAGGGAACCACGCAGCCTTGCGGCTTACGCATAATAGTTCTGCTGAACAAACCCCATGCAGGGATTGGACCAAGGAATCCTTTGGTAGTCATAACTCATGGCTTCAAAGAGTTCCTCCTATGAAGGCAAAACAAGTTCTAAGAAATCATGAGAACTACAAGGATCAAAAGAGGGAATTAAAGGGTCCCATGTCCCTATAGGATGAATCTCTCAGTCAACTGCCGGGACCAAGTCCCAAGAAGGAGAATAATAAGTCAAAGGATCCTTCTCAGAAGCAATTGAACATTGAGGACTGAATGCCACATAATTCACCCGTGGCGGGGTAGAGTCTACTTGAACACTTGGAACAAACCAAGGGGCATTCTGCAGTAAAGTCGAATTAGGGTGGTGATTATCAGATGCAAGCTGATCAATAGTGACAATATTCCCGTTATGAGGAAAGCACATTACTCTAAAGAGTGAAGACACCACAGCATTCATAGCATAGACATAATCACGCCCAAGTAGCATATTAAAGTCTAAAGGGCCATCAACCACCATCATATCGATTAAGACAGTCTTCCCACCTAAAGTGATAGGCACTTGAGGAAGAACACCCATAGATTCACCAGGCCTTCTATCATAGGCTAACAACTGACTCTGAGCTGTCAACAACTTTGGGGAACCCAAAGCTTTCCAAGTCAAAGAGGATATAATACTTGCAGAGGATCCTTCATCCACCATACATCGATAGACATTTGTAGAATTCACTCTGACCTTTATTTGGAAAGGTGCAGCGGAAGGAAGACGAGGCTCAACAAGAATACCCCAATCAAAGGAAACACTCTTAGAACTTGGAGGGGGAACATTCGAAAAAACCAGAATTCCCCCTATACTAGAAGACTCTATACTAGAGATCAAACAAACTCTTTTGTTAGGCACTTCACCCCCCAAAAGAGGAGTGTAATCGGCCAGCGATTGCACTGGCTTTACCACATTATCAACCAATGGTTGATGGGATTGATGAGAAACCATATCAGATCTAGGAGCAGAAGTATTTTCGGACTCGGACCATATCCTTTGAACCTCTGGAATACCAGGGCATAAATGAGTAATATGGTCTCCCTTGCATATCTTACAAGGGAACTTAGGCTTAAAACTTCTACGTCCGGGTTTCTTATCAACCTCCATTCCGCCAACATGACTCGCAGTGGTTTGTGGAGAGTCCTGAACATGACTTGCAGAGGTCGGTGACTCTTTGCTAGTATGACTTGCAGTGACTAGACCTATGCCCCCAGCATGACTTGCAGCGGCTGAAGACTCATCTCCAACATGACTGGCAGAGGTTGAGGATGAAGTGCTAGTGTGACTTGCAGTGACTAGACTTGTGCCCCCAGCATGACTAGCAGTGGCTGAAGGCTCATCTTCAACATGACTCGCAGAGGTTGATGATGAAATGCTAGTGTGACTCGCAGTGACTAGACTTGTGCCCCCAGCATGACTTGCAGCGGCTGAAGGCTCATCTCCAACATGACTCGCAGAGGTTGAAGATGAAATGCTAGAATTATTCTTCTTCTTTGACTTCCTTTTTCTCCTCTTTTTAGATTTCTTGTGACAAGAAGGAGGAGAAGAAGGAACCCCAGATTTCTCTTTGAAAGAAGATGAACAATTAGCACCCATGTGATGCCCTTGAAATAAAGCATTCAACTGAGAAGATTCAAGAGCATTTGGAATATTCAGAGTGGACCACAGCCAAACGGGTAGTCCAACATTCAACCCTGGAATATTCAAAGTGGCCATCAAGGGAGTACCAACGTTTCCAAAGAAAGGAAAAGCACAAGGATCCCCTTTCGGGAGGGCACCTTGGTTGGTTTCCACAGGAATATTGGCCATATCTAATTGATCCAAAGACCCTTTCCCTTGCGGGAATATAGAAATAACTCTTCAAAGAATATGGGTAAGCAACCAAAACCTTTGCCCTTGAGGAGGCAACTCCACAACTTCTGAAAGAACGACTAAAAGCCTTTCAAGATCGGTAGAGTGGTAAGCCAGCCACTCAGACCACAAAGTCCAAAGGTGACTAGACAAAAATACCTAAAGCCAACTATATACAAGGAACAAAGAGCACACACTATAAAGTCCCTAAAGATATAGCCAGTCAAACAACTTCCGAGTATTTCCACTCCGGGTGATGAGGACCGGACACCAAAATACAAGAAAGTGGAGTCGGGGGCCTTCCGAAGATAGTCTGGGATAATAACGGCCCAGTCCTATCAGCGAAGGTAACAGAGGAAGTTACGCTGACCTCCTAACAACAGCCTGCGCCGGTGCAAGCCCCCGAGCTTCGCAAGGGTGCCCTCCAGTAGTACTGTCGAGAGTGATGCAACGTCAACCTCAGGTGCCACGGGATTCCCCTCCGCAGCCACCTGTGTAGATCCCTAGGAGAGGCAACTATGGGTACCAACTCGTCGCATAAGCCAGGCGGAACAATCGTGAGGTAAGTTCGGACAAGTAGGAGAGGGGGTATCTCTCTTCCCTGTCTTCACAGACCCTCATGCTTAACTCCCAGATCCGGAGCTTTCCTGGTCTTCCTAACGCTATTGGATTTTCTCTCGTTATTCAGACTCTTATGTTTGACGTTTATATGGCCTTGGAGAGTTAACTCTCCACTCGCCTAATCCAAGGCCCTAAAATCCTAAACTTGTTGGTGTAACTGACTAAAACAAAAAGTTCTAGTGGATTTTAATTAGCGCTTGATTTTATTAGGCTATTCTTTAAGTCACAAGGTAATGAAGATGAAACTTGTGGTGTTTTTTGGACGCAAAAATAAATTAATAAAAACTTAACTACATGCATATGCACTTTTTGTTTTCGATGAAGAGCAATTTCTATGAGGTTCAGAGGTACTTCTAATAGAACAAAGCTTTTTGCTTTCTTTTCAAACTCCACACTCACAAAAGCTAACAAAGCTATGTATGCATAAAAAGGGATGCAACAACTATATGTGAATGCAAGATTTTTAAGACTACTCTGCAAACAAAGAAGGAAAGTTGCTCACTTATCAAATTTTTCTTGCCACTAAAATGCTTAGATAGAATATGATGTGCTACCAATCATTTCGTCCAAACAATAAAAACAAGTTCTAAGATAAACATAAAGCACTTTCACTTCGCAAAAAAGGAAATCAAATGAAGAGCAAGTTTAAGAAAGCGAAACTTAAAACTTTCAAAAGATTTTCTTTCAAACAACAAGCAAAGAAGTCTTTTTCAAAGAATGCTCTCAAAAATACTGACACTAATGATTGAAGAATAGGCAACCAAACACTTTTGCAAATTGACACCTTTCAAATGATGAAAACCCGACAAAAATAAATGTGTTTGAAATCGCTCTTGACAATCAAAAGTAGCAAAGAAAGTCCAAAAGATCAAAAGACAAGTCTCAAGAAAGTGATAACAAACAACTTTCCCGAAACTAAGGAGCAAATGGTCACAAAAATGGTTTCGTTAAGAAAACAAAAGGGTCACCAAAACAAAATGAACACAAAGATTGAATCCAATCTTCCTACTCTGCCAAAACAGAGCAGTCAAGATTCTTAACCAGAAATCTTGTGTGTCAAAAAACAATGACGCTTGCAATCAATGAAAACAAGACTAATACTCCTTATAATTAGAGAGAGTTCAGAACAAGATTCCCCCTGTTAAGCAGAGGACTGTTACTAGAAAATGACTGCTTCAAACTGACCCAAACCACCAGACAAACATTCAGCAAAAAGAAAATTTATAAATCTTGAAAATTATGTAATATATGCACCTGCAGTGATGTGCAGAATGCGTGTACACGCGACTGTAACTGAGGAAACCTGCGTATACACGGGTTCACTTAGTTCAACTTGCATATATACGCTTCTGTAATCTAGAAAAACAGCGTATCTGAAGATTTTGAAGAAAAATTAAAAACACAGACTGAAAAAACTGGAAAAGCTTAGAGTTGAAGAACAGATCAGACAGTCAGAGCCAACAAATAGAGGGGCTGAGCCTTGATTGGCTTGAAGACTACCCAAACTAGGAACAACAAGAGTGTTGTTCCCCAGCGGAGTCGCCAATTCTGGTTGAGGGGAAAGTACCCCTAGGGTCCTTTGGGTTAAGACTCTACCAGACTGAAAATTGCTTATTCAAAGAAACACACGCACAGCCATTATCTTTACTGTAAGCAAATTCTAATGTTGAGGGTACGTACCTAAGGTCCTACGTTCGAGAAGGCCTTTAGGGTCCAAACCCTTCTTGGAGTTCCCTTCTTCTCCTTTGACCTGTAAAACAAACAAAACAAGGAACACAGCAGTACATGGACAAATACTTATACACAAACCATCTTCATGCTATAAAGTTAGTTATAAAAATCTTTAAGTAACTACTTGCATAAGAATTCAAGACAAGAATCTCATAAGCACAAAGAAAGATTGTTTCGGGAACCAAGACGTGTTTCTTTATATAAAGGCAAGTAAAGTACATATAACGGAAAGATTTCACCTGAAACACCTTCAGCAAGCTCCAAGAAAAGCTTCCTCCCAGATTCGTTCCAGCCTCAAGCCTCCAACAAGAGCTCCTTCCAAGTCTTACTCAATGGTGATATAAAGAATGAATGATCACCAATACACATGGAAACAAGGGTTTCCTATGCAAAATGGGGGAAGTGCAGAAGGCACCAAGGACTTTAGACCTGGTCTGAGGGGAAAATCTCAGCATAATAATCTTTCTCTCACTTTTCTCTCTCTCCTCCTTAGGCCTTCCCTTTGATGTCTTTTATACCATCTCCAAAGTAGTTTTTTAGTTAGGAGTTGGTTGGGAACAGTTGGGCCACGGGCACTAACAGGTGATCAGCAGGTAAAACCCGCGATCTCCGCCCGAAAATAAGGAATTATTTATTTTTTTAAGTGTTTTAATACATACACGCTGGTTTGGTATACACAGACCCGCTTGTACACGCGTTTAACTCAGGGCAATGTCGCGTATAAGGGATGAAACACTGTTTTTTAATTTTAGGACCAGGTCTGGAAGGAGGGGTTGCCCTAGGCCATGAGTGCAGCATCACAAACCATAAGAGTGAGATTTGGAGCTATAACAATTCCAGTTTGACCTGAACTTTGTTGTAAACTCCCATATGGTTGTTCTCTGGGAGGGAACAATGAAAGGGCATACTGCCCTCCATATGGTGGCGATCCAATACTTAAAGGGAGATTGTCCTTTGAAGACACATTAGGTCAATTTGTTGAGTTTCAACATAAGACATACCAGATGATAATCCGGATGAAGAAATAGGAACTAACCATGTCGTCGAAACAATCCCTGATTGGACTCCGGCTTGTTGTTGATAACTTGCTAGGACAGATGGTATACCGACGAACATCGTTGGAGTAGCAGCAGGAGGCTCTGCCGCTGCTACGTTGGATGACACAGTCCTGGATGTCGACGGTTGTTTAGACATATCTAACCTATCCAAAAGATTTTTTAGCAATTCTACAAGAACTTGTGATGAAGGGAGACTAACTTCTAAGACCAATGAGGGAACAGTGACATTATTCCGACTAAAATAAATTTTACACGCTTTGACACAACTTGTTTTTTCAATTTTTAAGAGTCGAGAAAAAACAAAAGATGACTCTAGTCGCCTTCATTTTTAATGAGCCTGAAGTGAAAAGTGCTCAGATGGACCTTTTCCTTTAAGGAGTCTAAAAAGGAATTAAAGGGACTGCTTTGGAAATCTAGACAAAGGGATTACCAAACCAATTGCAAAACTGCAGAATACTTTTTACGGTACGACAGTCAATCTTCCCGAATGCTGTGTTCAGTGCATTGCGATCGATAGGGCGGCAGACACGGCTTCCTATGGATAAAGGATTAAGCCTATTGTGGTCTCCCAAAATATACTCGATGGTACATGGGAGCACAAGTCCGTACTGGCACTTATCGTCTCAAAGTGGAGGAATCACCCAACCAACAGTGAGAACAACAGTTACCAGGCTTTACGACGCCAGAATATGTCTCTAGCCTAGACTTCTAGATGTTGTGCGTTAGGTTCCAAAGCGTTGTTAGATTCATTAAATTTATTTTATAGTTGATCTTGCTTAAGAAATTTTCCTTTCAGGTTCACCGCGTGATGTAGATGTACAATTCCTAAAATGCAATCTAAGATGATAAACAGTCATTTTATCTTCTTTGTGCAATGAAAATCGTAGCTACTAAGGAAAGAGAGACAATATTCTTTCAACAAAGAGCATAGAGCACACACTATATGCACCGTCCTAAATCAAACCAATGAAACAGTCTAAATGCAAATGCACATGCATGTATTTGTTTTCAGCCTTCTTAATATGTGAATGATAAAAAGAAATCTAATGTGCAAATCTGAATTATTTTTCAAAGCGACAATTACTAACAAGTTCCTTTTCAAAATCAAAATGAAGACAATGACAACACTTTGCGATTTGGAAATGAAAACTTGATTTCGACACTAGAAAAACTACTAATCTAGATCAAATACAATAGTAACAGGGTAATTGACTATCAAGAGAAATCAGACTCTCTTCTATGACTGAAAACAACACTTGCGACACTTTCAAATCAAGAAACGACAGTACAATTACGTTACTTCTTTGTAAAGGAAAACTGAAAATGAATCAACAAATACATAAAAAAATTTACAGTTCTTTGCACAATGGAGGCAGAATAACAGCAAGGAAAGGGGTTTCAAACAGAAGTGTACTGACTACAGGCAGCAAAACTCCTGAATAGATTTGAAAAGAGTGAACACAGAAACCAAAATTTAGGAACAATGCCTAGTCTGATCAGCGCACCTATAACACAGTGAATTTGAAATGCAGCGTACCTACTACACTCAGGAAGTGCACTGAATTTTAGATTCACAGAACGGACAGTGCGCTGGGCTAGGGACGAGACTTTGATTGGGTTCCAGGTCACAGTTTGCAGTTTAGTTCAGGGATTTTGGCCGAGCAAGTGGTAATCAGTAAATCAATCACAGGGGTAGATCCAAGGAGGTTACTAGAGCCACCACAAGGGCAATTAGAGAGTTTGTAAATCAGTTGTTTAATTCATAAACAAAACCCGGAGGTTGACTGAAGCGACATTTATCTACTTTGCATTTGCATAGCAAATGCAGTTCGAAGGCTACCTGGCTCGACTTCAGGCTCCGTCTGTAAGTTTAAAAACTAAACAAGTGTAGATAAACAAACAACCTAGTTGCTCCCCAGCAGAGTCGCCATTTTGTTACAGGGAAAAGTTTCTATGCAGAACTGCTAATCCCACTAAGGCGGGTAGCTACCTTAGAAACAAACAAAGTAAAACTACTTTCATTTTCCTTTATGAAAGATAGATGAGAGAAGAATAAAGGAGACCAACCTCTGTCTTGCGCTTGGTTCCTTGTTCGATTCCTCTCTCTTCTGATAGTCCTTTGCTACTTGCTTTCTTGTATACCCAGCTTCACAGAGTACCTGTAGAATCAAAGCAGCATAACACTATATGAGAAAATGTATCTATTATCATAAACAGTCTAGGATCATATGTAAATTGACCATACAAATGCACAAAACATAAATTACACAAGAGTATGGAGGAAAACTTGAATAGATTTATTGATAATCAAGAAAGAGCCAAGAGAGTTACAACCAGTTGTTCTGACCCAGCATCATCCTCTTAGCAAGTAAGCCCTTCTTCACCTCATGCAAAGCTTAGATCACCCAACACTATGATGTTGCCTCAAGAAACCAACAGAAATTCCTTACAAGATGCAAAATTCCAGCCTCTAACCTCTGGATCTCTAGGATGAGAGATCTATATATAGATATTTGCAGAGGTGTGAGTCAGCTCCGGGTTTTTGATTAGTTTCTTCTCTCTGATAGTTCTTGATTCCACTTGGAGATCTCATTGATCTCTTACTCATCCTTGGGCGATTCTGAGAGGCAAGTGTCCCAGGAGAAGTTTCTGGAAGATTCCAAGATCATCCACTTAGAAAACTGCTTCCACCATTTGTCTACTCTCATCCATCGCACCCCATAGAAGGGATTTTTGAAATGCATTGCACTTCTCGTGTGTACAAGGTGCGATGCATCGCACCCTAGCCATGGAGCAAGTGAGATGATCCAGTTTTGACCAGTTCTGAGTAGTTTTTCATGGAGAACTTTTGGGAGATGACGTAATCAACTGACCTTTTTCCTTTAGGGTATGAAAAAACACTTTTAGGGACTTAGGAGCCCTTGGTTTATGGACATGTTTGATTGTGGTTGAGTGCCCAAAAATGTCTATAACAATGTGGCTGACACAGAGATCTCGTCCCTAGTGGAGCCACTAGATGGTGTATGATGGTAGGTGTGGCATGGTCAGTAGGAAAAACTACTTAACAACCTCTGTTGAGATGAGGTTCGTTTTCCTCCCATTGTCGAAAAAGAACTACAATGGTGACCCCTTCACCCACATCTGTGATTGGAAGAGATGTTCCCCTTCCTTTTAGTCTTCGAGCTTAATCTTCTAGACCTTGGTGGTGGCCACGGTGGCACTGGGCTTTGCATAAATAATCTAATTCCCTATTTCATTACCCTTGTCGAGGTCTAAATCCAAAGCCTTTAGCTTGACCAGCAATGACTGCTTGGCATGACACTCACTTTTGTTGTGAGTGGGGATCTTGTGGAAATCACACAACTTCCCTATTTCCTTCTTCATCTTCATGGTATTTTTCTTTTCTTGCAGCTTCGATGGGTTTTTGTGGGTCACCCCACCTTGTCTTTATACTTTGTTCTACGAGTTGGGGCCCTACTTCATATTTACAGATCCAAAGTATCACTTCTTCTATTTAAATTTTTGTTCAATCTTGGTAGCATATCAGTATGGTACACCAAGTGAGGAGATGTCTAGGAACTCACTTTCATCCTGAATATATTTGAGCAAGAAGTCGCCTTACGTAAGCACTAGATGTTGCTAAATATTTTGTATAGAGTATGGAAATCATTTGTGAACTCATGCACATCTTGGCCTCTTTGTTGTCGTAGTGTTGTCCATTGCATGTATTTGTCCTCATGTCTCCTGATGGGGTAATATTGTTCCTTGACAATGTCTCAGAAAGAGTTCCAAGTGGGTTGAGCTATGCATAGAGAGGGTTCCTCGACCCTTTTCACAGAGTAAGTTTTCCACCAGCTCTTGACATGGCAACGGACCTTAAGTAGTCAAAAAGTAATCTTCTCCCCATCATAGATACTATGGATTGAAAAATAATCCTCCAGTAGATTCAACCATTTATCTACAACATTTGCATCTATTTGACATTTTAATATAGGGATATCAAAATTCACTTCTACCATGAAGGGGGTGGTGACTCCAAAGTGACTGTTAGATGAAGATGCATTTCCAGTGGGCATCCAACAAAGGATTTGGACAAAATTGTCTATCATCTTGTTCCTTTGCCACTTGAGTGATTTTTTGAGCAGTAGTTTCATAGGATCTCCTACTCCCTTTTCTTTCCTCTCTTCTACCATGGGAGGTTGTTGGTGTTAGCAGGGATGGTTTTGCAAGGGTTCAACCAGTTCAAGTCCTATCTCCTTATACCCCGACCTCATTTGGAACATGCATAGAAAAACAGGGAAATAGATGGGTGCTACAGTACCACTGATCAAAACTTATGCAAGAACAAAATGAAATACATATATAAATAGAAACACATAGCTACAATGAAAACATAACTTTAATTCATTAATAGAAAAGTACTAAAAACTATTACATGCAAAATTGAAATAAACTAATTCAAGTGATGGTATATTATCTTTGAGAAGAGATATAGCGACTACATTCCCTCTAAATTGTGTTAGAATAAGACTTGGAGGCCTTTCTATAATTAAGAAACAATGGGAAACCCTAAACATCCAAAAACCAAACACACGGAGATGCCAAAATCTTGTGGGCCCCACTTGGATTAGTTGTAATGTCAACTTTCCATGGTCTAAACATTTATAATATATCCAAGGGGAGGCCAAAAAAATACTAGTAAATTGGTATGAAACTTTTCATGTCTCTCTATTTTCCCAAGAAAAACATCTTTTAGGCCCTCAAAATGGGTTTGAAAGTTTAGGACCCAAAAAATTATGAAAAATATTAAGTTCTGCTACAATTAAGGAAACTGGAAGAAGCAAAGTTGGGGGTCCAAGTGGAATAGGCAGGTCACCACCAATATCCACATGGATTAGTCCTACCCCCTTAGGAACCAATGGTCCTCATTGCGGTGAGTTCCTACATGAGAAGGGGAAACTTCTGTTGAACTTGGTCCTTACTGAGCCACGTGCCTTGGTGTAGGAGTTGTCCAACTTTGAAAATGCAATACAATTGGATCTTTTGTTGGCGATTGGTATTGATCTATGTGTCCATAATCCAATAAATTGTCATCTATTCCATGCACTATGGGATGATCTCTGCCGTTGTTAGTTGTTTTGCAATGTCTAATGTGTCTAAAAATGGTGGAAACTATGTCCAAAGTAAATCCCAATTGAACACTTGGTGCAGACCAAAGAATGGGGGAATAATGAGCTCAAAAGTGTTATCACCCATAACCTTGGTGATGGTGTAAGGCCTGTATCAGAGTCATTGGATCTTTTGATGGGCTTCAACAAAGCATTGTTTCTGCAAGCACGACTAAACTTTGTTGCCCACCTGAAACTTATGTGGCACCCAATGTTGATCATGCCATTGCTTTTACTTGAAATTGGACTTCTCCAAGATGTCTTGAACATGCTAGAAGATGTGTTGGATGCATTCAATAAACCTAGTTTCTTTATCAACCTTATATTGTACATGTGTGGATCATGTTTTTGTAGTCGCATGAGGTATGGAATAATCAGTCAGACACAATGGTTGAAATCCCAGACACACTTGAAAGGGACTGTAACCAGTAGAGCTATGGAGAGCTTTGTTATAGCTATGCTACACATAGGGAAGTCTCTCATCCTAGGTTCATGGATGCTTAGAGTTGTACATGCGTAGTATGTGCACTATCATCGTGTTAATGACCTATGTATCGCCATCAATCTGGGGATGGAATGTTATCAATTTAGTGAGATTTGTGTCTAATAGTCTATATAGGCTCGACCAAAATGTGCTCAGGAACCTATTATCATGATATGATATAATGCTCTATGGGATCCAAAAATGTACCCACACTCACTAAAATAAGATTTTGGCATTGTCCTCTAGTGTGATACTCTTCTTGCAGGTCGCTAATATAACCATCTTAGAAAATCTATCCAAAAAAATAAATATGCAGTCAATACCATGCTTGGTAGAAGGGAGGCAAAAAAGATAGTACAATGGTATGGATTCCCAGGGCTGGATGGGAGTAGGAATAGGAGTGTAAAATCCTTGATTCTTAATTTTTGGCTTGACAATGGCGCAAATAGTGTAGGATCTAATATATTTTCCAAGATCCTGTCAGAGTTTTGGCCAATAAAAATACTTCTATAATATGACCACAATTTTTTCCACACCAAAGTGTCCTATGACCTAACCTCCCAAATCATATTGGCATGCTCACTTAAAGGAACACAAAGGTGGCATAGGTGACATAATAATGCATCCTAGAGGTGGAAATCTAGAACTTGTTTGTGATCCACTAGCATCTGGTATGTGGTGGTTAACTTTGGATCATTTTTGTATAGATGCGGCCATCCATATGTCTCATGGCTGCAAGAGTTCTTAACACTATTCAGTGTTACAACTGCGTGATGTCTAAGGAAATCTACAACATGATTAGTGCTACCCTTTTCATATTTTATGTTCAAATGAAATTTTTGCCTATTTGTAGACCACTTATGATGGTGATCATTATGCAAATTCCCTTGTGTCTATATAAACTGAAGCGGTCATTGATCTATGTGGATGACTGTCTCCTTGAGAATTTGATGTTTCAATCTTGCATGATAGAATACATTTCTTTATCATAGTTGGGGTACATCTAAATTATATCATAAAGTGTCCCGCTATGATAGGCCACCAAATGTCCATGCTAGATGAGGATTACACCAATAGAATAGTCGAAGGCGTGTGTCTCAGTTTCAAATGGTTTTTATAGGTATGACAATGTGAGTACATGTGTAGAGAAGAGGCAACGCATCAGCACAATCAATTCCTTCTATTGGGACCTAGACAAGTAAAAATTTGCTTTTTCTCTGCCCTTGGTAATCTTACTCAAAGGAAAAATGATATGGGAGAATCCCAAAATGAACCTCCAATAAAAATTGGCAAGTCCCAAAAATTTGCGAAGCTATGTTAGAGTGGTCAGGGCTGGCTAATCCTGAATGAATTGGATGTTAGCTGGATCCACATGCATGCCTTGATCATCCATGAGGTAACCCAGATATTGGAGCTAGCTCATGAAAAAGGTGCATTTTTGCAAATTGGCACACAGTTTGTGCTCCTACAAGGTTTGAAGGACTTGTTGAATGTTTTACAGGTGCTCTTCCCAACTCTTGCTTAAGATGAGGATGTCGTCCAGATAAACAACCATGAATGAGTTGGTGAACGGCTATAAGGTTTCATCCATCAGTCTCATAAAATTAGCATGGGAATTTATCAACTCGAAATGAATGACGAACCATTCAAAGAGGACTTCCTTGGATTTAAAGGCAATCTTCCATACATATGTGAGCTCTATTGGAACCTCATGATAGCAAGACTCCAAATCAATCTCTCTAAAATACTTTTCCCCCTTGATTTGGTCTAGAAGGTCATCAATTTGTGTGATTGGATACCTGTTCCTAATAGTGTTTTTTTTTAGTTCTTGATAATCAATGAAAAGAATCTAGGTCAAATAATTCTTCTGTACAAATACAATCAGGCTCCCAAAAGGTGAGGAACTTGGTCGGATGTTTATTTTTTGCAATAACTCTTGA
The DNA here is from genome assembly GCA_031772625.1 of Pinus tabuliformis. Lineage (NCBI taxonomy): Eukaryota > Viridiplantae > Streptophyta > Pinopsida > Pinales > Pinaceae > Pinus > Pinus tabuliformis. The sequence goes on from CM062819.1 coordinate 1,157,979,645, forward strand.
TCTACCACTTGATCTATTTATTTTCTATAATGGAGAGACAATATATCATCCATTGTGTAGAGGTGCTCTAGGAGTCAAATACATTGAATTCTTGACCTGAAAAGTGCAAGGGTACCCATGTGGGTGAGGATAAAATGTCCATGTATTCTTCCACGACCTTATCCACCTACTTTTACCTCATGGAGGATCCATTCCCCAGGGTCATGGATGTGGCCACAATCTTCCCCTTACTTTCATAGTGAATTAGAAGGAAAAAATGTTTCCCAGTCTGGGAGATGATCTTACTGCATTTCTTAGCAAAGATTAAATAGATGGTAGTAAATGGGGCTACCTCTAGCATCTTTTATAGCTTATTATCCAAAGAAATAATGACAGTGTGATTCCTTGACTCATACACAACATGACGTTTCCATGAGTATAATTGGTCTAATAATACATCACAAAATTCAAGAGGAGCAACATCACATAGTACTTCATTGATGAAGGCTTGATGCTATATGGAAGGCGACACTTCTAGCTAACACAAAGATTTCCTCCTTGATTAAGCCACCTAATGGTGTATGGTTGTGGGTGTGGCATGGTAGGTAGACCCAAATTCTTAAGAACCTCTACTAAGATGAAGTTATTTTGGCTTCTATTATCAACAATGAGCTGTAATGGTGACCCCTTCACCCACATCTATTAGTGGAAAGTAATCTCCCCTTCCTCTAGGTCTATGTGATCAATCTTCTAGACCTTTATTGGTGGAAATAGTGTCATTGGGCTCTACATCAATAATCTTCTGCCCTTTTCATTCCCCTTACATAGTCTGACTCGAATTTGTAACATGCATGTGACTCCGAAGCCTTCATCTTGACCACTAGTGACTTCTTGGCACGACACTCACTTGTGTTGTGAGTGGGGGTCTTGTGGAACTCACACCACTTCCATGTGTCCTCCATTGTATTTTTGGTGTTTTTCTTGCAAATTTTATGGGTTGTCTTGAGTCACCTTGCCTTTTATTTGTCCTTTGTTTAGTGGTTTGGGGGCACCTTTTCTATGCTTTGGATTCACAAATCAAAATATTTCTTATTTTGTTTAAATTTTTGTTCAATGTTAGAAACGTATCGGTATTCTGCACCAAACGAGGAGATGTCCAGGAACTTCATTTCTTCATAAATGTATTTATGTACATAATTGTGGTACTTGAGCACCAGATTTTACCTAGAGTCTTTGATAACCAGATTTGCGCGTGGATTATGAAAAATATTTGTCTACTCATGCACATATTTGTCCCTTTGTTATCATAATGTGGTCCATTTCATGTATTTGTCCTCATATCTCCCCACGGGTTAATATTGTTCCTTGACATCATCTAGGGAAAGAGGTTTAAGTGGGTGAAATGGTGAACATAGAGGGTTCCTTGGTCCTTTTCTCACAGTACATTTCCCACTAGTTCTAGACATGGGGAGAACCCTTAAGGAGTGAAAAAGTAATCTTCTCCCTATCAGAGAAACTATGGACTGAAATATAACCCTCCAATAGTTTCAACCATTTATCTACAATGTCTACATCTATTTTGACCTTTCAAAATAGGGATATTGAAGTTCACTTGTACCTCGAAGGGGGCAGTGCCTCTGAAGGGACTGCTGGATGAAGATGTGTGATCAATGGGCATCTGCCAAAAGATTTAGGAAAAGTTGTCCATCATCTCATTCCTTTGCCGCTCAAGGGAGTATTTGAGCAGTAGTTTGATAGGATATATTGCTCCGTCCTCTTTATTTTTATTCACCGTGAGAGGGTGTCATTGTCAATGGGGATGGTCTTGTAATGGTTCAATTAATCCAAGTCCCAACTCCTTATACCCCAACATCGTTGGGGACATACACATAAAAATGGAGACAGAGTAGACAAATTTGATACCACTAACCTGAATTTGTGCAGGAACAAGACAAAATATAGATATAAATAGAAACATAGAGCTACAGAAAAACAAAACTTTAATTCATTGATAGCAAAGTATTTAAAATTGTTGCATGCAAAACAAAAATAAACTAGTTTGGGTGATGGTAGCTTACCTTTGAGAAGAGATGTGGTAGCAATATGCCTTCTGAAATATGTCATAATAAGGCTAAGGGGAATTTTTATTATTGAGAAACAATGGGAAACCCTAAACATTCATAAACCTAACCCTAGAAGATGAAGCACCAAAATCTTGTGGGCCCATTGGGGTTAGCTGGAATGTCAACATCTCGGGGTCATAACTTTGGCATATGATCTTTGTTTGACTATCGTAATACCTCATTTTGAAAATATTCAAGGGGAGGTTGAAATAAGACTTGTAAATTAATATTTCACTTTTCCAATCTCTATAAGAAAACATATTTTAGGCCCTCAAAATGACTCCTAATGTTTTGGACCCAAAAAATATAAAAAATAGTAAGTTATGCTACAATTAAGGAAATTGAAAGAAACAATGGCAGGGGTCCAAGTGGAATAGGCATGTGGCCACCAATATGCACATGGATCGGTCCTCCACCATTAGGAAGTAATGGTCCCCATTTCGTTGAGCACCTTCATGATATGGGGATTTTTTTCTGAACTTGGTCCTTGGTTAGCCACTTCCCTTGGTGAAGAAGTTGGACAACCTTGACAAATCAATATAGTTCGATATTTTGTTGGCAAGTGGTCTTGATCATGTGTTTATAATCCAATAAGTTGTGGCTTTTTCCATGTGTTAGTGTCAGTCAGTTCAGCCTGTCACCTGAGATTAAATATGCTCTTACAAGGTGTTGTTAGGATGTCAAGTGAAATTTTTGTCATTTCAGTGAATATTCAAAAAAAAATTGGTCACTGTCTATTGTGTCTAGGTATCAAATCTTCACTTAAGTGTCTTGGGTCATGAAATGGTTAAATTCCTCATTTTAGGTCATGGTCTAGGGTTTCACTCCATGTGTCATCATGATACCATATGTCAAAACAAAAACATGTCCATCATGTGATTCAGTGGGTAAAGCGAGTTAGAAGCTTAGGGAAAGAAAAATAAAGGTAGAGGTAATGTTTTATTTCAAATAAGACAATGCTGCAATACACTACCTTGTCTCATCTCTCATAAGGACATTTTTGTTTAAAAATATTTTTCTGACCAAATGGAGAATAATTTTTAAAAAGTGAAAGAGTTTGTTTCGATGATAGGCCAATGAACAAACACCTCCTTCAGTTTATGCACGTGTTATGATTTGAGAGAAATTACCAAATTACACTTGCTACAAGAGAGTTGCTGCAATTCTGGATAGTTTGACTTCAAGATAGTTTTTCAGGGATTTGGAGTAGGTGTTGGCAATGCTTAAGGACCATATTATGTAGCCGAAATCACAATATTTCCAACCATACTACTTTCAGACTAAAATTCCTCCACGAAGGTAGTCAAAAGTGCTCTGCAAGTTGGCACTGCGCGTTTGTCAAAAGCACAGTGTATTTTTGGAGTGACCTTGGGAAAACACATTTTTCTTAGCCTTGGAGAGGCCATTTTACATGCTTAAATACTCTATGGACAACTAAAAATCCAAAGAATTCCAATGGTACCTTCACATTGTGATTTGGATTAGTGGAAAACATCCAAAAGTTCTCTAAATTTTGGCATTGTGCTTTTGTCAGAGACACACTGTATTTTTGGAGTGACCTTGGGAAAATAAATGGTTCTCCCTTCTAGAGTGTCCAAATTACATTCTTGAAGTGTCTATCGTATAGGAGACTTCAAGAGATTTCCAAAAAGCTATCAAGTTTGCTATTTGGAGCATTTTAAGGCCTCCAAAAGTGGGTTACAAGTTGGAACTATGTTTCTGGGAGGTGGCACTGCTCTTCTGTGAACTGCAATGCGCTTCTAGAGTTGGCATTGCGCTTTTGTGAACTCTGATGAACTTCTTCCAATGGCACTGTGCTTGGGATAGAGTGGACCAAAACTTTCCATAACTCACCCAAACTTCAAATTTAATCTTGCATTCTGATTCTTTGTTCTTATAAGTTGTTTAACAAGTAAGTACCATCATCTTACTCACTTTTTTCCTTTGGCAAAGCAAGTGAAAATGGTGATTTTTGTTCATCTAGGGTTTATGTAAAATTTCATGCTTCAAAGCTAGTGAAAATGATGGGATTTTTAGATATGACATTTCAAACTTTAAAATTTTCCATATCATACCTATGTATATATATATGAATCACCATCTCATCCACTAATCAACTCATTTACTTTCAGTTTACCTCACCTTTTCAAAAACCCTAGCTCATACCTATCATTTTGGAAACTTTTCCTAGCAGGATTGTTTTTTAAATTCACTGACTCATCTCTCTCCCTCATTTCACTCCTTTCAAACTTCCTAAGTTTTCTACAACCTCTATCCATCTCCCAAAATTCCCCTATCATTGTTTCCTTCCTTGAGCAAGAAAATAGTTAGCTTAAGGCCAAATAACTAATCATGGAGAAAGAGCAATCCAAGGCGTTGCAGCAAGGAGGCAAATTTAAAGTAGTGTTGGAGCCTGGTGAACATGATGAACAGGAAAAACAAGATAGAAAGAAGAAGCCAAGGACCAAGGGACTTAAAAGGGCATTGAAGAAAGGAAAAGAACATAACCTGCTAGATGAAGAGTTAGACATTGAAGACAAAACTGCCTTGGAGATCAATGAAGATAGAAAGTATCAGCTAAGTAAGGTTAATTGCCACCTAGAGCAGCTTCTTTCCAAGGCTAATAGGGACAATCAACTATTGAGGCACATGGCCCACCACTATCAGACCAGAAACATGATTTGCAACACCAAGCTCAAGCAAATGAAAAACAAGTTAAAGGAAACCCTAAAAGACAAAAATGAGAGGGATAACTTGGAGATTCTTTCTGAAGCATCCATGAGAGCATGGAAGACCTCATTATGCAATTCATGACCAATTTTGCGAGTTTTCTGAGCATTTTTGGTTTTTTGAGAATTTTGGTGCAAAATTCATAAAATGGACTAGTCACAGGCACTGTGCTTTTTCTCAGGGCTAAAAATTACAAGTGGCTTACATTTTTGGAAATATTATGGCCTCTTCGCAAAACCCATTTCATCACATTTCTTAGACAGGGCTCATATTTTGAGAAAAAGGTCAAAAAGGGGTCAAAAATCATCATTCTGCCACTTGTTTTGACAGGCGTTGTGCTTTGGATACACCTTGGGAGAATCCATTTTGGAAGGCCTTCCCATGGGTCATTTTAAAAAATTCAAGATATTCTGGAAACTAGACAATAAATAATAGTTTACCATTCCTTCAGATTCAAATTTGACCTCAGGAAGGAACCTAAAAGTGGCCTCAAAGTTGGCGATGCGCTTTTGCAAATTTATGAGTTTTTTATTTAAATTTTCCCTATGTAATTTCTCAAGTTTTTAGTTTGATTTGGTCAAAGTTAAACTCATGATGTAACTTCAGTAGTTCTAGGTTTAGATGATGTAATCATAAATAAATACTTATGATAGGTTGTTTTATGGTTAATTAGGCATCATAAAGGAATCAAAACTCAAATCAAAGTCTAAGAGAAGAGTTTGTTTTTTACCTTCTCACTCTCACTTGTTGGTTGAGAGAATCTTGGAAACAGTTCCACCACTTACGAATTTTAATCTTGAAGGCGGGGAAGTTTTTTTGATTGAGTCTACATGTATCATTTCTCATTTAGAGAGAAGGGTTGGAATTTTTTGGAGAGACTTGTACCTTATGTTTTCATACAACTAATCAAGGAGCAGTTGCAACTATTTTTCAGAAATACTTGTTCAGTGAGTTTGTGGTGTTATTTTCCTTTATTATCAATTTATTATTGATGAAATCATCTCTCTTTACATGATTTTATTTCTTCTTATGGTTTTCCTTATATTCATACAGTCAGAATTCTTAGATTTCAAAGCTCTGTTTATGTGGAAAATTATGTTAATGTTTCTCTTCTTCTAGATTAATGAATTCATGCTAATACATGATTATTATGATTTCTTAAACTCTAAGACCTATACTACATTGACTAAATCTTAAGTTCACCACAACACATTATTATCTAGATCCTATATAGCCCCATTACTGCAAACTTTATAGCTTGACCTAATTTCCTGCTATCATCCCCAGTTTAGCAAACCTAAAAAACCCTACATTTTCAAATACTCAAACAAGACTTATACATCTAGCCTAAAATCCATTTATTTTCTAGTTATTCATTGACAAATCCTTAGAGAGATCCCTCTCTAATTTAGTAGGGCTATCTACTAAACTGAAAGTGGTTAGAGGTTACCTCTTTCGATCTCCTCCTCAGCCTAGGACATTGTAGAGGATAACACCATGTAGTTTGGGTTCAGTTCTATTGGTGTTAGCTATTCTGCAATGTCTAACGTGTCCAACAATAGTGGAAAGTATGGCCAATGGTGGTCCACATTGAACACTGGGTGTAGGCCAAGGAATGGAAGAGTGTTGAGCTCTAGAGATTTTTCACCCACAACCTTGGTGATGGTGTAAGACAGATATCCATGTGGTTGGATCTTTCAATGGGTTTCGACAAGGTGTTTTTTCTGCAAATGCAACCAAACCTTTTTGCCCACCTGAAACTTATGTGAAACCCCATATTAATCATGCCAGTACTGGTACTTGACATTAGAATTATCCAAGATGTCGTGAACCTGCTAGAGGATGTTCCATATGCATTTAATAAAACTGGTTGATTTATTAGCCTTATACTATACATGTGTGGATTCTTTTAGTGTAGTCACATGAGACATCGCAACATCAATAATAAAAAATGGTTGCAATACCATACCCACATGAAAAGGACTATGACCAATCAATCTATGGAGAGCATTGTTCTTATGTGATCCACATAGGGAAGGATCTCATCCCAGGTTTGTGGACGCTTATAGTTGTACATGCAGATTATGTGCAATATTATGCTATTGAAGATCTATGTATAAGCATTAGTCTAGGGATGGAATGTAGTCAACTTAGTGAGCTTGATGTCATATGTGTCTAGAGGTTGGACCAGAATGTACTTTGGATCCTGCTATGATGAACTGATATGATGGTATGTGAGACCCCAAAATGTACCCACACTTGTTCAAAGAAGATTTTGGGAGTGTCCTCTACTGTGATAGTCTTCGTATAGGTTGCCAATATATAAATATTAGAAAATATATCCATGACCAAAAATACAAAGTCATTACGATGCTTGGTAGAAGGAAGGTTAGATATATAGTCCATGGAGATGGATTCCCAAGGCTGGATATGATTATATAGAGGATTGTACAACCCTTCCTTATTTATGGTTGGCTTCGTGATGGCACATGCAGTGTGGGTACTGATATATTTTCTAACATCATGTCAGAGTTTTTGCCATTAAAAATACTTTTGTAGTAAAACCATATTTTTCTCCACACCAAAGTGTCCTACAACCCGACTGTAGTGTGGCTCCCAACTCAGAGCGTACACTCGCTTGAAGGAACACAAAGGTGCCTAGGTCGCATAATAATGCATCCTAGAGGTGTAAATATGCAACTTTATTGCCATCCACTAGCATCTAGTATGTTGTGGTAAAATTTGGATCATTGTTTTATAGTTGCGACCATCCAAAGGTATCGAGGCCACAAGAGTTGAGAACAGTAGCCAGTCTTACAACTGGGGGCTGACTAAGGAAATCTACAACATGATTGGTGCTCCCTTTTTATATTTATTGTTCAAGTTGAATTGTTGGAAATATGTAGACCACTTCTGATGGTGATCATTCTACAACTTCCCTTATGTTTGTATAAACCTAATAGGTTAGTGATCTATGTGGATGACTATCTCCTTCCCCAAAATGTAATGTTTCCATTGCTGAAAAGACTACACAATAAAATACTTCTTGTTATCATAGGTGGGGTAATTCTAAATTGTATCGGAAAGTGTCTGACTATGATAGGCCACCAGATGCCCATGCTGGGTAAGGACTACACTAATAACATTATCAGAGGAATTTGTCTCAATTTCAAAAGGTTTTTGTATTTCTAGCAATGTGAGTACAAGTGTAGAGCAGAGGTAGTACTTTAGCTCAAAAAAATTCCTTCTGTTGGGACTCGAACCAATAAAAATTTACTTTAGCTCTACCCTTGGTGATCTAACTCAAAGGGCAAGTGCTACTGGAGAATCCCAACATGAAACTCTAATAAAAATTGGAAAGGCAAAAAAAATCTACAAAGATTTAATAGAATGGTTAAGGCCAACCAATCCCAAATGACTTGGATACTAGCTGGGTCCACATGCATGCCTTGCCCATCTATGATGTAGCATGGTTATTGGACCTAACTCATGCTAGAGGTGAATTTCTGCAAAATGGCACACAATTTTTGTTGACGCAATGTTTGAAGGACCTGCTGAATGTGTTGCAAGTGATCTTCCCAACTCTCGTTGAAGATGAGGATGTTGTCTAGATAAACAACCATGAGTGAGTTAGTGAAAGGATAAAAGATGTCATCCATCAGCCCTATGAAAGTAGCAAGGGAATTTTTCAGCCTGAAAGGCATGAAAAACAATTCAAAGTGTCCTTCCTTAGATTTGAAGGCAGTCTTCCATACACCTGTCGACTCTATTGGAACCTGGTGATAGACAGACCTCAAATCAATCTTGTTGAAATGCTTGGCCCCCTTGAGCTGGTCTCGAAGGTCATCAATCTATGGGATTGCATACCTAATCTTGAAAGTGATTTTTTTTAGTGCCCGATAATCAATGCAAAGACTCTAGGTCCCATACTGTAGAAATTACTTGTAGATTCAAACTGCTAATTGTAATTTACTAAAAAAAAATACTTGAATCTACTCTACTCATAAATGGAAATAACTAAATGATCAGGAAATCATGAAGCTGTTGATGGTGTTGGACCTGACAACATGTAAGGGGATCTCCCCGATAAGAATTCCCAATTAAACCTTAGACCGTTTGGTGTAGGAGTCCTAGCAATGGGTTGTACAGTAATTCCTTGACCATGATTTAACGTAGAGGCAAGTAAGATAACTCTCTTGATGGCAAAGGTGTGACAATTGCAGCGAGCCAAGGAAGGTGCATGAGATGTTCTAACACACAGGGGTTGAGATGAGTGTGCCCCTTGGAAACCTATAATAATACTCGACATGGAAGGGAACACATGTTTGAAGATGCATGAAAAGCTGGAAAGCAAGTTAGCGATAAATCCAAAGTGATGGTTAAACCAACAACACATTTCAGAAAGATTCATACATATACAAAATAGTCCATATATGCATGCATAAGAAAACAATACATATATCATTTAGATTAAACCGGATAGCATAGAATACAATACAACATATGCATGAAACATGTTGGCTCTATTATATTAAGAAGTGTAAGTTCAAGTCATAATATACATCCATGTCCAACCACTAGTTCCAATAGTGGAACGTTATAGCCACAACCACCTGTTCCTCCAAAGATATGTACTAGCTATGCATAGTGGAGAAGCCAAGGCTCGTTACAATATTGTCCAAGCTCTCTCTAATGTAGTCTTATCAGAAGCTTGGCTGACCAAAAGAATTTACAATGACTTATGAGGTTATATTTATAGCAAAAGGTGGGGTGACCCTTGACATTGCCCTTTGTGACAGTTCATCTACCCTCATGATTCTTCATCTACTCTATGACTGTTACATCCAACTATCAACACTTGGACTTCCACTTGACAAGATGTTACATTACAATACACATGTGCCCATGTGAGACAAAATGGCTTTAGAAAGCCATCACTGACACTCACACCATTGTGGTGAGACCAACTCTTTGACATGCTTGTGATGGTGAAGGTGGTGAGATGATGCCAAGCTTGGCTGCCCATGATTGTGTACATCTACTATATGGTGACATCTTGCTAAAATGAACTCTCGCCTCCATTGCATCTAGGTGCATTGGTGTGGCTCCTCCATCCAACTCGTCTGATAACATGTGCATGGTCTTCTTGGGTGCAGCTAAACGGGAAACACACTGATGCATAGTGTCTGTGTTGATCTTGCAGTGTCTATTAGTGGTCATGCACATCAACTCTCAACTACATGTTCAGCTCCAGTTGGACTTGCTTCCTTTCTTTGCTTCAGTGAGTGTGTTGAATGCGTAGGATCGCATGGGTGTGCACAATGACATGTATGCTATTGAATTCCCTTGCATGATATCAACAATACAGCTCACCATGTCTGCTCCATGCCAGCTACTGGAATGTATCTCTAACTTGTACGGGCATAATTTCATATGTGAGTGCATGTTGCGCCCTGTGTTATTCTTGTTCCTATTGAAACTCATTCACTTGTCTGTGCATCTCATGTTCTTCCTTGAGTTTTTGCTTTAGCACATGCAACTCCTTCTCTATTCCATTTTCTTCCTTTGTGTGATCTTCACATCACATCATCACCTCATAGCCTGAGTCTCCAATGTTACTTTCACCACAAGTGGATATGCTTGAGCTTGCAACTTTGTTCCACCTCTATGTTGTCAACAACCTTCCTCTTGTGTTCGTTGCATCTGATATGTTTCCTTCAACTTCTATTCATGATGTTGTTTGATGTGATGTTGCTACTATTACATCTTGATGTCCTTGCCTATGAAGAACTTTATATCTTCATTAGTAGGCAAGCTCATAGACACGATCGACTGCATCCCCAAGTGTGCTCCAAACGGTGTCTTCGACTTTGTTCTCCTTAATCCATTGTACCGGTATTGCTAAGAGGTAGATGAACTCCTACTGTACCTAGAGACATGGCAACACTCATGGAAAGAAATATGTCAGTCGAAAACCAAAATGAACTTGAGAACTAACTTGCAACATACCTATGTGACTAATCATGAAGGTTGCATAATTTCCACATGGAGGTCAGAAGACTGACTACCAAGACTACGAAAGGCACAGTCTAGGCTACTGTAAGGCTAAATGACTATTGGTACTATGCAATGCATAGTCCAGTCTGGCTGCTGACTATTTGAAATGTGCAATGCATAATCTCAGCTGGCAATGGTTGCAGGCTCAGTGACCGTATTGCACAATGTTTTGGGCTAGCAGTCATTGTCCCTCAGAATTGCACAATGCAAGACTGGAGGAAAGTCACTAGGTGAAAATACACATTTCCTGATAGGAAGACAAAGCCTGCCTTCTCAAGATTGTGCAATCTTGTCTTGGTGACATAAAGTCTAGGCTAGGCTGCCCAGACTCACTAACGGGCAACTAAAAGTGAATGTGAATGTGAATGCATGGAAATATTGAGTGTAAGCATGAGTGAAGGATCATGTATGCAAATGGTGAATGATAGATTAATAAAATGGAACAACATGCATGTGGGTGAGGCGAGTCACCGAATCGGCGATCGTTTGTGAAAATAGCTTCAGGCATGCGACAGCAATGAGATGTTAATGAAAATTGAAACTGTGCTAGTACAAGCTAGTACGTATCAAAAATACAACCAATGCTCACTGAAATCAAGCAGACAACATTCATACAAAGCGAAAACAAAAAAAGCACCCTAAATGCAACACGAGACATGGAAAGTGGGCTTACCCCAAAAAAATGAGCTGAATGTGCCAACGGCTCCTAGATGCGATGTGGGATGTCAAATCCACAAGGTTGATGTGAGGAATGAGCTATGCAACATCTGGTTCATGAATTTTGATAAATTCAAAGATGTGATGCACATGCCACAAATCTAGGAAGAGCGACACTTGTTGGGAGGTTTCCGAAATGATACTTGCATGCAACCTTTGGTTGTTGAAAGTAGATCCCTGAATCAAGGGATACCTTTGCATGTTGCCTTGGGAGTAGTAGCCCTCGTATGCAAATCAGTTTTGCTCGGTCCCGGAGGGAACCGGTCAACTCGACTGCACATGAAAGAGGCTTCTCAACAGCAGGGAGAAAATGAATTTTTCTGGAAGGGAGCTGGGCTGGCTTCTTAGAAGATTTGCGCAATTTCTACGCAGAGGAGCTAACTGGTTCCGAAATTTATGCAAATTCTTGGCTGAGTAGCCCAGCTGGGAAGGATTGTGCAATTTTCTAGGTGAATCTTGCTCAGTAAAATTATGCAATTCTGGGGCCCAGTAGGCTACCAGTCAGGATTGTGCATTTTTTGGAGGGAAGGCTAGTTTCCATCTGGAGTTGCGCAAATTCTCTAAGGAGCTGCTCAGCCTGCTGCTGGACCAAGTTGGGATAAACAACCTATGAGGGGAATGCATCAAGGTTTGATCGACAGGTTGTCTTTCTGTAATAAAATCACTAGATCTTGTGTACTTGACCAAGCAAGACATGTTGATATGAAAGGTTGGTAGGGAGGCTCCAAAACAAAGCTAAGGAAAAATTGTGAAGGGTGGTTGTAGTCGCTACAACACTCGGCGACACACTGGTAGAACTCCAACTCTTTGAATGGACCTTGTTCATGAAAAACAAGTCTAACATATCCAGAAGTATTGTTCAGTCCTTAGTTCATCTTGGTTTCCACACTTGCTTGATTGTAAGATGTAGCATCTGCCACACTCTTGGTAGATTGACACACATTCCAACCCAATTCAACATAGTTGTTTTTATTGGGGTTGAGGGGTATATTGGTGCACAAGAAGTATTGTCATGCAGAAAGAGTCGTTAGTGCGGACACAACTGACCTCCCTAGAAGCCTAAGACTTTCTAGTGAAAAACAAGACAAATAAGAGCAATCCTTCACTAAATATGCCTTTACAATATGAGAAATCAAGTGTTTAGATCCTACCTGTAACCCAACGTTGTTGTAGTAGTCCAGCTTCATTAATCCGGATGAGCTCCTCCTTCCCTTCGAAACCTGCATTCACTAACAATCAGACAATTAAATAGCACCTGAATATCACATAAAATAAAACATATTTAACATATAGACCAAGGAGTATATGAAACAACTCATAGATAACAAATTGTTGAGAAGAATGGACTAATTTGTATTAAAAGGTAACAAAAGGAACCATTACAACCTGAGCCTTGGTGTTGTGCAGGTCCTTCCCAGGGTCCACAAGGGTTCTCCTTTACTCTGATCAGCTCACCCACTTCCAAATGAAACAAGAAAAGATGGTAATCTCTCCTCACAAGCTTCTACAAGGAAGTCCTAATTCCAGCAGCATCTACCCTTAGGAATGTTCAGCTTTCAACCTCCCCTCCCTTTGGCCCATTGCCTGTATTTATAGTATTCTAGAGGAAGTTATTCAGGTCCACCATCAATGGGATAAGCCCCTCTTTGGATGGGATAGCTCCCCTCTTGATGGGATAAGTTCCTCTTTGGTAGGGATACATGAACCATCTAGAGGCGCTTCATACACGTCAAACAAGCTTCTAGAAGACTCTAGAAATGACCACAAGTAACTTTTTTAAGATGAAACTCGCGCCTTTTGACCTTTACAGGGGTACGCACCCACCCCTTTACATACAGAGCGTACAAGTATGCAGGTATTGTGAACTTGGGTTGCATACACACAGGTAAGGCTAAGAGAAACTACGTACCAGAGATAATTGACTTTAAAAGACTTTTCTCTCTTTCTTGAAGTTTGACATGAAGAGCAGAGGCATGAGACTTGCCAAGGAGGATAGTATGACAGTGGATGGAGCCATACTAACTGCAAATAGTCATGGTGACATTTTTTAGTGTAATAGATTGCCCCCTAAAGTGCGAAGCCTGTAGTAGATTAGGGTTTTATATGATCTAGGAAGGGTGAAGTACTTTATCATTTCAAGGAGTATCTTGCGGAGGGCCCGGTCAGAACCTGAAAATATTCAACACAAAATACATATATAAGATGATATCATCGCTGAGGTAGGCATTCCCATACTCAGATTGAAAACTTTAACTAACAATCTAACTACTGCTCTGATACAAGAATGATTTTGCAGTACATCACAATCATAGACTTTTGTAGACACAGTATGGACGCAGCCATCTGTTTATGGTTAGTCTACTATATAATGAATACAAAACTCCTCGCAGCCTGGATGGTGGAAACTAGATCTAGGGTCTTCATCTCTACTTCCTGAATTGGTACGATTCTATCCATGCGAATAAATGAGTTGATGTCAAACATGGTAGAAACCACTTGATTACCAGTCGATGATGTAAACTATTAACAAGTGTGAGAGAGACCACCAGTGATGTCAATGGTTCTCAAAGTACCCAGTACAATCCATGAAATGTGAATGAATGGGTTGATGTCAAACACGTCACGGAATCCTTTGATCGAAAGTCAATGATGTAAACTGTCGTCAAAGGCGAGAAACCTGCCATTGATGCATGCAGACTTCAAGGTACTGACGATTTCTAAGTCATCTTTCTAGATAATGTGCTGATGTCGATAGAAAGTGACCCGTTGCAGGCAAGCCCACAACACGAAATCATTGTTCAAGTTGAAGAAATGTTGCTGTAAGGACTGACTCAGGGATGGTCAAATGGATGACTAGTATTTTGCATATGAATGGTTTATTTGCAGAGACCTCTTGAACACATAACGACACGAAAGATGGCTTGGTGACGATTGACCCAAAGTTAATACCCAGAAATGGTTGAAGACTTTCAAAGTGGTTTTATCAGCTTTAAGGCAAAGGATTTCCCAACCCAGGTGAATGAAACGTGTCGTGTTCAAGAGCGGTGATAAGGTTCTTCTGTAACAAAAGATAACAAATAGGTTCATTCTTCTCTCTTTTCCCCCACCATTTTTGGCAAGTACCTCTTCATTTTTTACAAGCTTGAGGAGGATAACATATGCTTGATTATAAGCTCATCCTTCGGATGAGTCCAACTTAGTTTAGATTCGGACCCTAAGAAGGAGTGGTCTGTTCCTGTTTGTAATCGAACAGGTCCTTTACTGTGAAATTTTAACGAGTCCAGTATAGGAGAAACTCGGTGTTTTTCAATTTTAGAGAGTCTGAAAAAACTAAAGAAGACTCCAAGGTGAACTTTTTCGTAAATTTGTGTCTCCCAAGCCCGAAAAAGTATAAAATAATACCTGAGAGAACCGCTTGATCTTGCGACCAAGGAGTACTTTCATGATTAATGCCTTTGACCTGAAAAGTAAAAAGCGATCAGAGGCATGTCGTTTTATTTCCAATATCGAATTTGAAACGACAAAAATCCGGCAATCTTTTCGTGTTTTTACGGTCAGAAAAGGGTTGTAAGAGGACCGTCTTTTAATTCCATTTTAACGAGTGTAAAAGAAACGCTCGGCAATCTTTTCATGTTTAGGAGTCAGAAAAGGGCTTAAAAGATGACTCTGATGTCTTGGTTCGTGAAAAATGATGATTTTACCCTAAAGTCCTTTTGTCCTGCACAAAAACAACACATTACTCATACCTGTTTAAGATGGGCAAAAATACATTGAAAAATATCCTTTCATGGTGAAAAATAAACAAACTTAGCATTCATTTATCCAAAAAACATATAAAAAGACTTTTTACCATGTCATTTTTACCATTTTACTGTTGAGGGTGAGAAAAGGGCTTTTGACAAGAAACTTCCCGTGGACTTTGCGGAGAATCCAACCGTCGGAATCGAGCGCCGTCTCTTTCAGGTATTTCACAACATCCTCCTCTTCAATTTCATCTATTTAGAATTCCATTTTAAGTTTTAGTTTGATTTTTTGGAGGGTTTGGGGTTTTAGGGTCCGCTTTTCGGGGGACGCAGGTGCCCCATGGGTGACCTGCGTACCCCGACATTTTTGTATATGGGAAAATGGTCAGAGTATGCAGCCCACCTTCAGAACAGCTGCATACCCACGCTCTATTTTCTGAACGCAGGGTGCGTACTCCACGCAAAGCGGATTTTCAAAACCCAAACTCAAAACCTAACCATCAAAATTTGTTTTAATGAATTCTAATCAATGTTTTTTGGTGTGTATATTGCCCACCATGCTAGATTGGC
This sequence comes from Pinus tabuliformis, assembly GCA_031772625.1. Lineage (NCBI taxonomy): Eukaryota > Viridiplantae > Streptophyta > Pinopsida > Pinales > Pinaceae > Pinus > Pinus tabuliformis. The sequence goes on from CM062819.1 coordinate 1,157,995,564, forward strand.
GTGAAAGAGAACACGAAGATGTCGATTTGGCCGCAATAGGTCATCAACCTTCTGTTGATGCTTTAAAGGCATGCGGTCTCTACAAGTACTGGGCCATACCTGGCATGAGGGCCCAGGTGCCATTCTTAAGTGGCTGGTTGAAAGGTGGAATATTCAGGATCATTGTTTTTACATCAGAGAACACCAGCTCGAGATAGAGCCCTCCGACATATATTTTCTCACTGGCTTGCCTAACAGGGGCGAGCAACTGTCTCTATTCGGGACTAGGCCGGGTGGCCAATCCCTTGCTAGTCTCCGGCTAGAGTGGTGCAACAATCAAAACCAGGAGAAGGGGATAGAAATCAAATACATATCCCGACCTGAACTTATGGTAATTGCCTTTACAGTTACCAGACTTTGCGGTGCTGCCGCTTTGCACATAGCCACTGGTTCCCAAATGCGGATGGCTATAGATTGCTTCTGAGGCACCATTTTCAACTGGTGCGATGCTGTGTTGGCCAATATGAAAGGCCAACTGACTAGGGCAAAGAACGGACAATTGAAGACCTTTGGATATGGGCCTTTAGTTGTGAGCTTTTCCCTAGAGAGAGTTCCAATGCTGATCCCCCAACATCTTACTGTTCCAGTTGGGCCTCCTCGCGAGCCTAAGTTGACGCGGTGGGTTTCGGTAATGGCCCGACATCCTGATGAGGGAGCGGGAGTTGTCCGATTTCCTGCGAGTTACTTTCACTAGTTGGAGGACCAGGTCTTTGCGATTCAGGATTTTCCTTATGCCAGAGTAGATTTTTGCAATGATCCGAACATGTTTCTTCCACAGGGAGAACAATGGGATGACAGAGGTACTTCATTTTTCACAAGTTTTTAAATTATCTATTTTTTTTTTTGTGTTTATATATCGTCTCAAAACTGACAGCAAAAATTTTTCAAAATGCAGATGTAGGCCCACGGCGTCCGGCCAATCTCCGGGCTTTTGAGAGAAGAGTACCAGTTGCACCGGCACCGGCCCCACAGGACGCGGCTGCAGAGACACTAGCTGAGTTGGAGCAGGATCTAGAGCGTCTGACAGCGGGTATACCAGATACTACTATAGATGATATTCCTATCAGACTTCAGCGCTACGTAGTCGCAGTCCCAGGACCTTTTAGGAGGTTTTTGTGTAGAGTAGCCCGTGCAGTGGTCTCATATAGAGAGCACCACCAGTGATTGGCTAGTCACTTTTTGTAGACACATGTGACATTTTTCGTTTTTTGTACTTATCATTTTTGTCGATCATAAGGTGTTTTTCAACCTATGATCGAAGACGATGTATATTTTTGACACACTCCTATCAATATATATCATTATTACTGGCTTATTTTGTTAAACATGTGAGATGAAATGTTTATAAATTTACATTTATGATCGTTACAAATGTCTATTTAACATTCGAGACGCCATTTCATCTGCTAATGTATTTAAAGACCTTGGAATATGCTGATATTCAATGTAATCAAATTCACGTTCCAAGAGACGCACCCTCAAAAACAATCTTAATAACACTGGATTTCTAATGGCGTAGACTCTATTAAGTTGTAGTACAACGAGTTCAGAATCTAACCTCACTATCAAAATCCGAATCCCAAATGAAATATATTCAGATAATAATTCAATCACTGCACTGTATTCTGCAATGTTGTTTGTTGTTTGACCGAGGCTCACCCCATGCATAGAAACTAACTCGTCAGAGGGCGAATAGATAACCCAAGCTGCGGAAGAGATATTCCGTGTACTACGACAAGCACCATCAGCAAATCCAATGTACTTTTGGAGAGGCATCGACATCTGTAATATCAAGAGTAAAACCAAGATAAGCCAGAATAACGACAAAAAACACACTCTCTAAGCTAAGCACACTGTCTAAACTAAGCAAACATACCAGCTAGAAAGAAAAATTAACCTAACTAAACTAACTGAATCTCCATACCCACCATTTAAGCATAATACCTCTTTAGGTAAAGTCCATTTCTGGGCTTACCCAAAGAGTCCCCATCAAAATCTACCAGCTCATAGGCCCCTTTTACTAGATTTCGCTTGACAATGTAGGGCCCATGCCACATAGGAACGAATTTTCCAGCACCTAATTTATCGTTAGCTTGATCATATAATAACACTAGGTCTCCTTCCGAAAAATTATGAGGGGTCACGTTACGATCATACTGAGCTTTCATCCTTTTTGCATGAGTCTCGATTGCCAAAGCAACATCACGTCGAGTCTCATCTAATTTAGCTAAGTATAACAGACGTTTCTCCTCTTCGGAAGTGGCTGGGAGTAATTCGATAGCCATTTGAAGTGATGGGATTTCGCATTCAATGGGCAACACTGCTTCCAAACCATAAACTAGTTGGAAAGGAGTGAACCCTGTTGATGTTTTCACTGAGGTTCGGTATGCCCAAAGCGCTGAAAATAACATGTTATGCCAATTCGACCGATGAATGCCAATGATTCGTCGGATCATGATAACTAGAACTTTGTTAATGGACTCAACCAAACCGTTTGCTTGGGGATAATAAGGAGTAGAACTATCATGGCGTAAACCAAGCTGGCTTGTAAGTTCTATCATCATAATGTTTCGAAAATGGCGCCCATGGTCAGTGATTATCGCTTGTGGGACACCAAACCTAGCAATAATATGATTGAATACGAAAATCGCAGCTGTCTTGCCATCTGCCTCGAATTTAGGCATCGCCTCGGCCCACTTAGTAAAATAATCAACCACAAGGATGATATACACATGCCCCCCGGCCGAGTGAGGGTTTTAGCAAAAGGACCAATGGCAATTATAGGGTGGAGAGGAGCAGGTGGTGCGCGCATCTTGCGATCAAACACTTGAAAGTTGTGTCATTTTCGGACCGCAATGATACAATCTTTAAACATGGACGGCCAGAAATAGCCAGCACGCAACACCTTCTGAGTTGTGGCATACCCAGACATATGACCGCCGCATGCTCCAGAATGGCAGTCATTCATAACCCTTTCTGCCTCTTCATGAGTTAAACAACGACGAAAAACTAAATCTGCCCCACTACGATAAAGAGTATCTCCAATAATTTTGTACTGTTGGGACTGGAATCGAATTTTCCGACGTTCCGACTTTGAAGCTTCGGGCCAAAAGGATTGGGTTTGGAGATAGACGATTATATCCCCATACCACGGATCTAAAGTGCTGATGAGAAATAGAGATTCGTCCGCAATGGGTTCCTCTACCACAGTTTCCGTGTCAGCACATGGGAAGTCACACATTAACTCGACAAAAACTAAGGATTTCTTAGACTTGGACTTCTCGAACTCCAAATCGAACTCCTGCAGGATAACAATCCATTTGGAGTACTTGCCCCCTAGCAATTGTTTAGTCAGAATATAGATCATAGGGTTGCAATCCGAAATGACTGTATTTTTACGGAGAAGAATGTAATGACGAAAACGTTGGACAGCCTGAACAGCTGCCAGGGCCAATTTCTCCACATGTGAATATTTTAGCTCAGTGGGATTTAACGTCCTACTAAGATAATATATCACATGTTCCGTTCCGAATTCGTCTTCCTGAACTAAGACCATTCCAATGGTGGAGTGGGAGGCGGTGAGATACAAAAAGTAGTCCTGATTGTAGTTGGGAGGATGCAGCAACGGTGCATGGGTCAACGCGTGCTTAAGTGCATCAAAAGATTTCTGAGCTATCTCATCCCAAGAGAATTGAGCGTTTTGTTTCAACAACCGGGTGAAACCCTTTGGAACCTCGGCGTAGTTAGGAATGAATCGACGTAAAAAGTTTGCTTTCCCCTGCAAACTTTGGAGTTGGCGCAAACTCAAAGGAGGAGGCAATTTGATGATAGCTTCGACCTTCGAGGGATCGACGTGGATACTGGCTTTTGAAACGACAAATCCTAGCAATCGTCCCACTTCTATGCAGAAGACACATTTGTGTGGATTCAACCGAATTGATAATGCTGACACCTCATAAAAATAGCACGTAAGTGAACAAGGTGATCAACTCGATGTAAAGAATGAGCAAGCAAATCATCGAGATACGGTTGCACAATGTGCTTGATGTCGTGAAACGCGTAAGACATTGCCCGTTGGAAAGTGGCTCCGGCGTTCTTAAGTCCAAAAGGTAATTTGCAGTAAGCAAATGTCCCCAGGGACAAATGAAAGCCGTTTTTGGTTGGTCGGCAGGTAGAATATTGATTTGGTTGTAACCGGAAAAACTGTCCATAAAGGAAAATATTTCACTGCCGGCACAATCATCAATTATTTGATCGATATAGGGCATAGGATAGTTGTCTTTTGGACAAGCACGATTTATATCCCTATAATCGATGCATATTCTTATTGTTCCTTGTTTCTTGTTAACCGGAACAATATTCGATACCCAATCCGTTAACGGGATCGGATAAATGAAACCTGCTTTCAACAGCTTCTCGACTTCTACTTTAATCGCGGCCGCTTTCCTAGGGTGTATCTGACGTAGACGTTGCCGAACGGGTTTAGCGTCTAGATAAGTCTTGATCTCATGAACAACAATGGAGGGATCAATTCCTGGCATTTCCTCATAGGACCAGGCAAACACGTCGCGAAATTCTTGAAATAGGACCTTGTATGTTTGAATTTCGTCATCTGTACACGAGGCACCTATATGAATGTTTTCAATAACTCCGGTTTTGACTGAAATGTCAATGGCAATAGTTTGGGAAATGTTTCCCAAATTCAACTCTGAATCAGGATGTTTCATGGGATTCTGAGCGTCCTTGACGTATTCAGCTGTAAAAATTGATGAAAAATCATTTTCAAAGTCATCACCCTCAGGTAAAAACGAAGATCTATGATGAAGATCTTCCCATGGTAGATCGTCTACACTTAGGATTTCGCGAAGTTGTTCTTCAGATGACACAACTTCAGGAAATGTTATCCATTCTGAGGTTGATGTGAAAAGTGATTCCTCATGGACCACATTCATTTGGTCGATTTGGGTTGAACTTGAGTCGGAAAAAGACTGCATGGCCTCATAAGCAATTTCATATGGACTCAAAGGCATTGCATTACCGAATGAGTCTATCTCAGATTCAGATGGGACAATCCAATGATCATCATAGATAATAGTGTCTGAAGTAATCATATGAATGGTTGCGAATGAAGGGTCTGCGTTGATTGGAGGGAAAGGAAAAGTTCCCAGTAAACCGGAATCTTTAACTAATCCTACACCAACATCCGTGTAAGGGATAGTCGTTTTACCGACATGCTGGATACTTTCTGAAGAGGCTGGGTCGGATGAAAAGTAAGCCAGTTGGTCTATTGTCACGATCTTACCATTGTGTGGAAACTTTATAACTCTGAAGACCGATGACACGACCGATGTCATAGCGTAAGACCAACTGCGACCCAAAAGAAGGTTGTAATCTAGAGGGGCATCAACCACTTCCACATCCAGACTATCGGTTTTTCCTTCAACCCCTATAGGCAAATCCTGTAGAATGCCAAACGGATGGAACCCACGGCCATCAAAGGCCTTAAGAATCGTCGGGATTGGTTCAGTGAAGGAGAACCAAGCGATCTCCAACACTGAATCGACATAATACACGTAGAAGCTCCTTCATCAATTACAGTCCGATGAATTGGCCTGTTTTTGACTATCACCGGGATCTGGAAAGCCATCTGATGAGGGAGACGCGGTGTACTATTTTCTAGATCAAAGATTATCAGGTTCAGGTCCTGAACATCAACAGCTCCTATAGCCGACAAAAGTAATTTTCTCTGTGCTGGGCATGATTGCAGCACTTCTAAAGCCGACATTGCTGAGGGTGAAACAGCTAAATCCTCAACAATGTTGTAATTCTGGGCCGCTCTCGCATGTGGATTGAAAGCAGACCTTCGAAGTACACCCTTGGCGGGCGGTTTTATTACTAAGTCAGGGTTAGGTTTCTCGATCTGTAGTGGATCGGAACCGGGAGTTGAGGTTGATGGATTTGAACGAGAAGATTCTGCTTCTTTCGATCCATCAACAGGACTCTTACTACCATAATCTTGCGATCGAGTCACAATCCGTACATGAGACATCATCAATATGTGTTCTTTACTGGCACTCGAGGAAGAACCTATCATTTTACTCTCCTGCTTTGGAAATGGATCTTTCAAAACAACAGGAGTTGGGGAACCTTTAACGATTTTCACAACCTCTGCCCGATGATGGCAATCTCTTGTGAAATGATCTTCTTCACAAATTAAACAAGGATAGCGAGGTTTGTGCTTTTCGTCGTTAGATTCTGACTTCTCTTTTTTCTCCTTTGGAGCCTTGTCTGCTTTATCCTTCTTCTTGCCTTTCTTCTTACCACTGTTTTTTGATTTAGCCGTAGATGACTCTACAGCGTGAATGTCGGGGGTATTTTCAGGAGAAGATTCTCCCGTCAGGGAGTATGGTAAGGTTATTATTGGAGAAGAATTCTTTGAGGATTTCTTCTTACTTTTAGTATTCACCGTACCAATCATGCCATCAGCAGCATGAGACACCGAAGGAGCAGCAGCGATTTGATTCGACTTAGGAAGATCTGGGATCTTCTCGTGCAACGTACCCGACTGAGTGTAAACTAAGTCAAGGTACTGGGCTTGAGCAATGACTTGCTCCTCAGTAACTACTCCAGCCTTAGCTACGTCTTCAGTAATCTTCGGTAATAATGATTTTACAAACCATTCAGCTAAGATTTGGTCCGGGATAAAAACTTTCACTAAACGTCTTCGACGTCTCCATTCATGGATATGATCGGAAATATAAGTGGAGGTCGACTGTTTTAATGAAGTTAATAGCTCCGTGCCGTTATCGTATCTGACCGGCAACTGAAAATGAGTTAGGAACGAGGTAGCCAACTGACTAAAATTGTAAAAAGAGGCCCGTGGTAACTCAATGTACCACTTGGCCGCGAGACCAATGAGCATACGCTGGAAAAGACGTAAGCGGATCGAATCATCCGAGATGGAATTTGAAGCACACCAGAGGTAGTAAGTCATCACGTGATTGGACGGATCGTCTCCAGACTTACCTTCGAACTTGGGTATATCATTGGGCAACTTATTTGGCATTGGCGGCCAGAACGGAAGATATTGTATTGGATCATTCGTTAGGCGCGTCAAGTCTGGTAAATCCAAAGTTGCGATAAACGGTAATTGCTGATTAGGATCCCTAAAACTTTGGGTCACAAGACTAGTCCCAGGAGGAGGATATCCAGGATAACTTGGAACAGGAATCGCATTCGGGATATTATATCCTCCTGGAAAACTAGGATTAACCGGACCGTACTGGGGTTGTTGAGGTTGTTGATAAGTGTATCCAGGATACGGTTGATACTGGTAAACTGGCTGTTGGACAAGAGGACCGAATTGGTACTGTCCCTGGTACTGTTGATAGGTAAATTGAGGTTGACTTGTTACAACAGTACTTAAACCAGGCTGCCCTACAGGCATCTGGATCATGGTTTGAATCGTAGATCCGGACAACGGTAAAGATGTCTGAGGAGTGGTTGCAGAGACAGTAGAAACCGGAGCTGTCGATACTCCAGAAGTAAGTGCGGTAGATGTTGCGGTAGTTGCAGCAGTCGTTTGAGATGGAGTACTAGGTGCAATTGGCGGCTGAGTAACTACCGAAGTTACAGAAGTTTGAATATTTGACTGGACAGGTTGCGGTTGCTGGGGTGAACCAGAAACTACAGGTTGTCCAGTTTGAGGTAACAACTGTATACTTGGCTGCAACACCTGTTGACCTTGTGATGGATCCCACACTATCATTCCAGGGTATTGACCCGTAACAGGTTGAGGATACTGAGATCCATAACCGGATTTAGGATAGGTTTGATAACTGAAAGGCACAGTTCCCATACCTTGAACATATGACTGACCTTGAGGTGGTTGATAACCTTGACTCAAGTATTGACCTTGAGGTTGATAACCTTGTGGTAAATACTGATACTGGGGTTGACCTTGACCTTGAGGTTGATACCCTTGAGGTAAATATTGATACTAAGGTTGACCCTGGGGTACATATTGAGGCTGGGGTTGACCTTGAGGCATGTATTGTACTATGGGTACATACTGTCCTTGAGGTTTCCCCCCAGACGCAATTTGTGTACCTTGAGGTTGCCCCCCAGGTGTTAATTGAGGCTGCCCCCCAGGCGGTAATTGGCCACCTTGAGGTGAGGAACTGGGAACTGAACCTGACATCATGTAAATGTCCCCTACACCCAACGGTTTATTACCATTGTTTCCGGCTAATAACCCATGATCAATGGGTTGAAGAGATGCCCCCGCAAAGGTACCAGAAAGTGACTGATACCCGGCGGGAACAGAAGGACCGCCGTGCAAGAAAGATTCAGGAGATTGAGTGAACACGGACGACTGACCAAACATATTTACAGGAGTATAAATACCTCCAGGTGGAAAAGGAGTACCAGGTGGAGAAAATCTTATCCCTGAGTTGTCTAAATAATTGGTTAACGAAAGGTACCAAGTAGTACTTCTAGGAGGAATGTAAAAGATAGATTCACGCTCCCTTAGATCAATAGTAGGTTGATCTTCAAGGATAGATACGCCTAATTCTTCCTCTGGAGCAAGTTCTTCAATAGCTATCAAACCAGTAGGAAGATTTTCGGTGATGACTCTTTCTACCCTAGGTGAATCAGGTGCACTAGAAGTTGGAGTAACAGGTTCAGATACTTCAGGTTCTTCGCCTATATCACTAGTAAATGAAAAACTACCAGCAAGCTCAGAAACTGCAACAGCTTCAGGATATAACCTATTTCTAGACCTTGGTAATCTGGATGGACTACCAATGACGATTCTCCTTCTTCAGGTGAACCTACTTTACTGCCACTAGGAGTTACAAGGACCTTTAAACCTTCGTAATGACTCGGGACGTCTTGAGGAGGTTCACCCCGAAGTCTACAGGATTTCCTCAACAATTCGGCCACAGAAACAACCTCACGAGACTTGCCCCGAAGTCGACGGGACTGTCTCGGTAATTCCGCCACAGTTAAAAACTTTTAACTACTGCACACGCAAACAAAGTAAAATCTCAAAGAAAACCACCTAAAGTCTCTAAAGAACCAAACAAATTTGAATCACACGCCTAAAGAATCTAGGGCGTCAAACCAAGCACAAACAGTAGCCTTCCGGACCAAAAACGCTAGTTGGAGATGAAACCCAACATCGCCGGATTCAGTACAGAAGTGGCGGGTGGAACAGTTACCCCGGCAACCTGCTTAATGAATAGACCTGCACAAGTTCCTCCACTTTAACCGTCTCGAGTGAAGTGAACCCCCCAGAAAATCCAAGTGAGTATAGCCGACGTCTGCTCCAGGTACAGTGGGATCTTCCCTCCACCATCACCTCGATAGAATCCTAAAGATAATGGTCACTAAGGTTACCAACAACAACAAATGCACCTGGGGGAACAGTCTACACTGCGACAGCACGCAAGGGCAGAGTATCAAGCTCAATCCCCTTGCCGGCTCCTTGACAATAATCCAAGGTTTACCGACAAGTGACCCCTGGCTCCTCGACAATGGTTAATCCGAGGTTTACCGTTTGTAATACGTGCGTGTCTGGCGTCGTTCCCAATGAGGGAGGATTGATCCCCTCACTGGTTCGGACACGAGCTCGTGCTTCTCCTTTAAGAGGAGCTTTCCCAGAGTACAAAGGAAACAATTGGATTTATTCTATCACAAGATAAGCTACTTGTTTGGTTTTGTTGTCTTGGAGAGTTAATTACTCTCCTACTCCAAGACACTAGCCTGATCTAAATTGGTGTTTCAGAGCCCTAGTAAATAAAAGTTACTAAGTTTATTTTACTTTAAGCGTTAATTTTATGGTTTTTTTTAAAGACAAAAAGGTAGTGGAGATGAAACTGGTGGTGTGTAGACTTGACTCGCAACCACTACAAAAATGCACCTAAGATGATTTACACTACTTTTTCTTTTTCAATGAATCTCCTAGCTAAGAGAGTTGGAAAATGCAAATTTTATAGAAAACAACTTTCTTGGCAAAGACAATCAAAGAAACAATTTCTTTATCTTTTCGAAACATATAACTCATGACAACTAATTACCTCACGAGATTTTCTTTTCTCTCCCAAAAGACTACAAATGCTACCAAAGCAAACTTTTTCCAAAAGAATTTTTGTGTTTTTTCCTATATTAATAAAGCATGTAAAACTATTTATCAAATGAAATTTAACAAATCTAAGACAATCAAATCAAAATCACTCAAAAGAAAATTAAAAGGAAATTTACCTAAAAGAAAAAAATAATGAGGACAAAAGCCTACAAGGATAATTCTCGGATGTTTTACTCAGTCAAAATGCAACTAAGGATCAGTTCATGCAGAATCATAAACTAATCAAAAAACAAAATCGAAATCTTTTTGTTCTTTTTTCTCAAAAATGAAATTCAAGGTTTTAACAAACAAACTTTTCGAGATTCGCAAAGAGAAGACACAAAGGTAGGTCTCTCACAAGGGTGACTTCTATGACAGGCCCGACTCCTAAGAGGACTGATCAAAACCAAGGAGATCCAAAGTTTGACAACCTCTAACGCCAAAGTCACTACAGGACCAGTTAAAAATCAAACCCTAAGGCAAAATCCCTATGAATTCCACCAAAACCCTCGACACTAACGGGACAAGTTCAGGTGAAGATCTCTGACAGTAAACTAATGGATCTGGGCAGTAAAACAAATCAAAAACAAAATCTAAAGAGAAAAAAGAGGAAAATGAAATTTTCTCAAATTTGACAGGGGTACGCAGGTGATCTGTTGACACAGGCGCGGGTACGCCCTGTGCACAAAGACGCAGTGCGTACAAGTACGCACTTTGCCTAACTCAGAGACTGCGTACTGCTGGCAAAGCTAAGAAAAATAAAAATCTAATTTGACTCTAAGCTAACCCACCCAAATACACAGTTAGACAGCCAAAAATCAGAAAACAAGCGATTTTTCTTAGACCAAAATATCAAATCAAAAAGAACTCAAACACATTCATGGATTCCCCAGTGGAGTCGCCATTTTGTCATGCGGAAAGAGTCGTTAGTGCGGACACAACCGACCTCCCTATAAGCCTAAGACTTTCTAGTGACAAACAAGACAAATAAGAGCAATCCTTCACTAAATATGCCTTTACAATATGAGAAATCAAGTGTTTAGATCCTACCTGTAACCCAACACTGTTGTAGTAGTCCAGCTTCGTTGATCCGGATGAGCTCCTCCTTCCCTTCGAAACCTGCATTCACTAACAATCAAACGATTAAATGGCACCTGAATATCACATAAAATAAAACATATTTAACATATAGACCAAGGAGTATATGAAACAACTCATAGATAAGAAATTGTTGAGAAGAATGGACTAATTTGTATTAAAAGGTAACAAAAGGAACCATTACAACCTGAGCCTTGGTGTTGTGCAGGTCCTTCCCAGGGTCCTGTTGTGCCCTACAACAACCCCCCATTTCATAACATTTTTTATCACAAACAATTAACATATGAAATGGGTCCCTTTTAAAATTTTAATTGGCATTAATGAATTTGTTCGAAAAGGAATGATAATCAAATGAAATTTGTCAATAAAAGCCTTTTTGAACAAATAATAAGCAATTTTTGGTTAAGTCCGAAAGAGCAATCGCAAGATCATTTGCTACCTTGGTTCTTTCCGATGCGATATCGCTATCGGCCATCGGCGATAGCCAATGCACACACAGAAAAAGCACATGCCTTTTCCCCGATGCGACATGATATCGGTGATCAAATATCGGCGCTGCCTCTTATGAAAAGTCTTTTAAGCCTCGACCCGATGCGATATCGCTATCGGCAGTCGGCAGAATCCCATACATCTTCATAAGACGTTCAGATCTTTTCCCGATGCGATGTAATATCGCTATCGGTAGTCGGTAAATCAATTGATATACATTTAGGGATTATGTTCGCACGCTAAATATAATGCAATGTCGCAATCGACATTTGCCAAGATCTTTCCCAAATGATAATGTCACTCACACCCCCGATGCGATGCGATGACTCTTAATGATGACCTGAAAGGTGATTATTTCAAAGCTTTAAAGTTATATTTAAATCCGATTTGACAAAAGCACAAATTTCAAAATGCCGTTAAGTAAAGGGATAAGGTAATGCATGCGTATTTAAAGCTTTGCCCCTTCGAATTAACGAACAATTACGATTAGACCTTGAAAAAATCTATTGCACGCTTTAAGGGGTCATTCGGTTTAATAACTTAAGTAATGGTCATTTATGGAGCTGCAGGCTGTAAAATCACCATCATTGCATCTGCGGTTCCTTCTCAAATCATTAGATCCGTAGCCACTTTTAGAATTAATCTCACCACGCTTCAAGTTATATATCTATCCCGTTATGGATTGTCATTGTTATTTCCTTGTTACGATTTCTCTTGCATTTGTGTAGAATTCAACCGAGAGAAGTCAGAATATGATGGGAAAGAAGTTCAAGAAGGTGGCAGGTTCTACTACGACACCTGTCTCAGGCCAAGCTGCTATAGTTTCAAAGAAAGGCTTAATCTCAGATACTACATGCACTGGCCTTCCTGGCACTACATGGCAAGGTACATACAATTTGCTAGAAGTAGAACAACCAGAAAAGACAGTAACAGAGGCTAGTGTGGATGAACTAAGAAAGTCTGAGGCAACTCTTAAAGATTTGGCTGACTCCTTTCTGCACAGAATAGCAGCCAGAGAACAAGTTCTGCCTTATACTGATGTGGTGCGCTGGGCAATTGAAGAAATTACTCTCACTGATAGAACCTTCCATACTAAGGATGGAAGGATTTTCGGTTCCTTCAAGCCTGACGACTTGAGACGGATGTATCATTTGCCCAAACCCGAGCAAGTCTATAACAGAGCCTTTGTGGAGAAGTTCGTGAAAGAGAATGAATCACCATCCGAACCTCTCCGAGATTGGAGGCAGAATCCAGCTAAACACAAGCATGATATGTCGGGTAAGTACTCCAATGCTTCTTTGGCTTCACCTTATTGCTATGCTGGAGTTATGATGTGTAGATTGTGGGGATTTCATGACTCTGCTAATATCCATGTTGATATGGTCCCCTTAATGGAAGCGGCCGTAAATAGTATAATCATGGATTGGGCCACTATTCTGTCTGATAAGTTGGTCATAGCTATTCGTGAGTTTAGGGCCAAAACCAGAGTCACCGAGAGGAAAATCCCACCCTTCTATTACTCTGCCTACATTATGGATACCCTTTGTTTTAATTCTGAGTTTCCTGTCCTTGGTTGGAGATGGACCACCCATGACCCAACACCTATTCATTTGTATCATCGGAAATTGTGGAAACCCTCCCACAAAGACCATCTGTATCAAATTTGTAATGGTTTTATGGTTCCCGTTCACTATTCTATTTTTGACAGACCTATCCCTAGAATTTCCTATGAAGCTTCTTTTGACCTACCAGCCGTAGCCCATTGGTTCGGCGAAGAACATTTTACTTATATTAGAGTTTTTGGAAGCAAGGCTAGGCCACATGTTCTCCCCCTATACATCCCAGATAAATTGTTAGCCCGGGAAATCTCCTATCAGATTATGTCTGAGGGTGTCACACAAACTCTCAAAGAGGAGAAAAAGAGAGGATGGCCCTCTTTTCCTTTAAGAATTGGAGTTTACATGCTGCTAAATTACAAGCATGCAGAAAAGGAAGCAGCAAAACTCCAATTGATATCCCTGGTTTCTATTCCAAACAGACTCTATGATCCAAAAAAGACTGCTTTTATTGCCTTGGAACAGGCCAAGCTGTCGAAGGTTGTCCATCAGGAGGATCATTTTGACGACCTGTTCATGAGTGCCGATTCAATAAGCCAAGTCAGACAACTTGCTTCACTGAGATATGAAGATGTGGAGTTAACTGAATTTAATAAACTTAGAAAGCAAAGGTTGCAAACTTTGCCTCTAGATTTATTATCCACAACCCCAACATCTTCCTCAAGCGAGTCTGGTCAGCAGCAAATACACCTATCTCCTGTTACAACTAAAGAGTATGATAGACAACAGGAGGAAAGGCAAAACAAGCTGCAAGCAGAAAAGCATCAAAGGGAGCAGATAGAAAGGCAGCAAAAGGCACAAAAGGATCAAGAGCAAAGAAAGCAAAAGGAGTTAGAAGAACAGAGGAAAAGAGAAGAAGAAGAGAAAGCAAAAAAAGAACTGGAAGATAGGCAGAAAAAGGAATTGGAGGAACAGCAGCAAAAAGAACAAGAGGAGCAACAGCGGAAGGCATTCGAGGAACAACAGAGGATTGAACAAGAGAAAGAACAGAGTAAGCAAATCTCTACTGATCCTGAATTGATTAAAGAATGGAACCAATTCGATTCCATTATAAGTGGTAAGGAAGCCTCCAAAGACTCAGACGCCTCTAAAACAAATAAATCTCCCGATACTACTTCTTCTTCGGTTCTAGAAGGAACCAGCGGCCCACCCATGGTACAGAATGTTGAGGTAATTACTCAAGACCCATCTGATCAAATTGATCTTCAGGTAGAGGAAATTCCTCCCCTAGACATTTTCTACAGCCCAAAGCATAGAGCCGTTGTAAGGCGCTCTAGGAAAAGACGAAGGCTTGATCAACCTTCTATTTCACCTGAGCAAACAGTCACGGGCAATGTCGTCTGGAAGGGAGAATTAGATCCCTCTGAAGATCTGACAAAGCTATCGCAATTTGCGGGAGCTTATTCAGCGGCAACTATTGACAAAGCATCCGAAGTAAGTCTTCTTTTGAAGACTAAAGAGCATGAGATATATGCATTGCAAGCAGAAGTAATTGAGGCAAAGAATAAGGCAGCGCAGGTAGAAGAACAATTGCTGGCCCAACAACAAGAGAATCATTTGTTAACCCAGCAAATTGAAAAACTGAGGATAAACCAATCTGACATTCAGAAAGCAAAAGAATTATCAGAGGCATTATCCCAGTTAAAGGCATCGAATGAGCTGATGATGAAATCTAAAGACGAGCAAATAATTCAGCTATCAGCACAGCTTGAAGGTATTAAGAGCGCCCAGAGTATTGATGATTTCAGAGCAGAGGCAACTCGAATAAACAGCGCACTGATATCACAAATCAGGATCTTGTGCCAACAACTTGTTGACGCTGAATCACTGTGTGAAACATCTACAGCAGTGTGTGAACAAATCGAGAAAGCCAGAAGTAAGTTGGATCAGGCTGAAGACGATATAACAGAGTATATTGAATGGCAAGACACTCCAGAAGGGCAAGCGGCAAATTTCTCCCGAATCTGTGTAACATACAAGGACATACTCTTCATGGAATGGAACATACAGGTGATGAAAGCAGAAAGAGCAGCCTCAAGATGCAAAATGATTGCCAGCAACATGATCAATCTAGTCAATGATACATTGTATCTGGCAAACATGATTTCCCAATGCACACCTGGAAACTTAACAACAGCAAACATGCTGGAGCACAGGAACTACCCTGATCTAGAGAAACAAGGGCGGTTAATTGCTGGAGTAAATACCTTGACCGCCGACGCATACTGGCTTTTCCTGATTAAACCACATTCTCAAAGGTCGGCTCTAAACTGTCTAACAGATGCTCTCCGATACCTGATTGCCGATATTCAAGATGCCACATATGATGCACAGCTGACTTCACGCCTCAATACTCCACCAGAAGTAGAGCCAATGCTGGCGATATGTCAGCGAAGGAGTAAAGGCAAAGAGACCTCTGACTGAAGCATCGCCGCCGACTGCCGAATCACCAAAATGCAAGATGATATTTGTTAATGCCGATTTATTAGTTTTCAGTTTTAGATATTTAGATATTTTAGATTAGCATAGTATTTATAGACCCTTTCATTGTTTTGGAAGGGGTCGTAAAATTTTGTAAAAGACTTAAAGGCTGAAGTTTGCACTATTGTGCTTCAGTCTATATTCTTTTTGAAACTCGACCACTGGTTCTTAATTTTACTTGGAAGGCTGTTTTAAGTAAATTGTGCACTATTGTCGTTTGCTTGGAATGCTTTCTGGTTTGAAGGAAGGACCGCGACATAGCGATTAATATAGTGGATTGATCAAACAGCTTGCATGGTACTATTATCTGTATCTGTTCTCTTTTCTATTATATGAATTGCTGTGTTATTACTTTTGCTATTGTTGATTACATGTATGCAATATAACAGCAAGTCTGCATTTCATATCACTATTGAATGTTTTGTGATTTGTTATCTCTCTTACTTATGCGTGTAACAATGATATAAATGACTGAGTGCAGTAATTCGCTATTATCGCTCTGCATAACTACTTATGCAGAGCAATCTTAAATGATTTAAACATTTATGCTTATTGTTAGTGTCATCTATATGCCTGCCATTAAGCATAGATTATCAAACGCTGCATTCTATGAATCGATAAGTCCCGGGATTAGCTTATAGTTATTATATTTTTCTTGTAGTTTAGTTATTTATTTGTTATCACCTTATATCGTAAATCATTCATCCATCCCGTTTACTTATAATATTTGGGAAACTGGTCCCATTATCCCCAGTCGGAGCCACTATTCCAAACGGAAAAGGAGCTGCACTAAGTTCCGGACCGGGTGGTTTCCCCGATGTTGTTGCAACGAATTTCGGGGCATCAACATTTTTGGCGCTAGAAGGAGGGCCATCGACTGTGAATGGGAAGTAGGTCCAAATCTGCAAACCATTCTAAGAGTAATCCTCCCTCCAAATCCTCTTCCCCTTCTCAATCACATGCTGGTTCTCCGGCACACAATCGAGAAAAAGAGGAATCAACCACCACTGCTCATACCCATCATATTTCAGAACATTTAAGTCTTGAATCCCCTGAAGTTCAGTCTCTTATCCATAAACTTCAGAGCTTCTCGATTTCGCCTCAGAAATCTGAAGTATCACAAAGCAGTGTGACCTCGCAGTTAAACTTATCCCATCCACTTACCAGACTTCAGAGCGAAAAACTCGGTATTGAACCTACTGAGTTCCCTTTACCGAAAAGGAAAAAGGCTAAGAAGATTACTGAAGTATCTGATAGTGAAGATCTTTCTTCCATATCCTCCATCTCAACTCCTCCTCTGCGAATTCAAACATCCACTCCTCCGTTACACACTGTTGTTCATCAGGGAATAAGTACTACAGCATCTCAAACTACTCACTCTTTAACAATCTCTTCTCCTCAGTCATCTGGAATCCCTACAGTAGTAACAACTATTATCGCCAGCATAATGGCAGATCCATGGACTACGCCAGGTGCAGTCAATATGCTCGGACCATTACATGATCTACCTGATGCTCCCGAAAAATGGTTGCCTAAATTTAATCCAGATAACGGAACACAAGCTGAAGAACATATTAACAATTTCATGTTAGCAGTTAATTTAAAAGGAGTGACAGAACAAGATGTTGTTGTCAGGCTTTTCCCTTATACCCTGCAAGGATCGGCAGGATCCTGGTACTTCTCTTTACCTTCTGGTTCTATTACCAGCTGGACCACATGCCAAGAGCAGTTCCTTACCAAATATGGAGATGACAGGTCTCTAGCCACTTTAATAAATGACCTCTCCAATTTGAGAATAGAGCATAGGGAACCAATAAAGGAGTTTAATGCTCGGTTCAACAAACTCCTAAATAAAATCCCCACTGCTTCGAAACCAAGTGAACAAATTAGGAGCGAATGGTATATTACTGCCCTCCCTTCCAACATAGCTATTTTTGTTGACAGGGCTGGCAAACCTACCTTAGCTGAAAATATGAAGGAAGCACTTGCCGTTGAAAAGCGTATTAATGCTCTAGAGAAGAAAGCTGCCTTGGAGGATAGAAAATCCAAAAAAGTTTCATTTAAAGAAGATTCTAAGAAAAAGACCCCAAAGGACCCATACGACATGGAAGGTTTACAAAAAGTCCTCAAAACATTGTCTAATGAAATGGTTGAGATAAAAAAACAGGTGGCCGAAACTTCGAACAAAAGACCATTTAGAACTTTCAAGAAAACTGAAACAAAGCCACCCAATGTTATATCTAATGCAGACTCTGAACAGGAAGAAGAAGAAGAGGAATCAACCTCTCAAATGGATGATGAAGAAGAAGTAGTTGAGTGCCACGGCATGTGGGATTTTATACTCCCAAACTCTGACACTGAGAATCAAGAAGAAGCATTTCCTGTTACTACAAGAAGTAAAATTGCTTCTGAACCTACTCAAACAACTACAAAAAAGAGGAGTGCAGGTGCTGCCACACCAAAAGAAAAAATTCTTCCAAAAAAGTCTCCGGTAGCAGCCCCTCAAAACCAGCCTCCAATTTCTAATTCTCCTTCGACATCTAAGACACTAGTGGTATCTGACTCCATGGAGTATAATATTGTTGATGATATGAAAAAGACTAAGGCAAACATAACCATGTTTGAACTAAGTAAGTTAAAACATCAGCAGAAATTACTCCTAAGAGAATTTAATGCTGTCCCCTCTTCCCCTCTTCCCAGTTCAAAAGCTGCTAATGATTCAGGACAACCCCCTCCAGGTATGGTCGAAGCTACCGATTCGGTTCTGATTGGAGATAGATCCAATTCTCATACCCCACCTTTCTTGCTCACCTATGAAATCTATAATCGAAATCTGCATAACTGTTTAATTGATTCAAGGGCTTCATCTAATATTATGCCAGCTTCAGTTTGTTCTAAACTGAACATAGAACCCCAGAAGTCCGCGATTCATATTGTATAGTTAGACAGAACCAAAGTACAGGTTATAGGAGAAATTAATTCCGTGACTATCAGGTTGTCTGCTGATCCCAGAATAGTACAGAGAATAGATATTTTGATAGCTGACATACCTGAATTCTACGGCTTAATTTTGAGTAGGGATTGGTCTGAGAAACTTCATGGATACATTTCCACGGATTGGTCACATATGTGGCTCCCCTACAAGGGTAAGCCAAATCAAATAAGGATCGACCGTGAGAAACACATGACTCACACAGTAACCGATTTCGAACAAGAAAACCAGCCTGTGGCCTTCAACAATAACATTTTGGGAAATTATTCCTCAGAATCATTCTTTGGCAACTTTGTTGCCCAATCTTCCCCTTTTTCAGTTAACCATTGTACATCTCAAGTAGAAAATTTTTCACAAACCAATTTATCCAAATGCTTCAATGAAAATCAAAAGGATGTAAATATTTTTGTTAATTCTCCTTTATTTTGGTCTTTGTATTTTGATGGCTCTAAGTCCAGCGAGGGCTCAGGAGCAGGTTGCATCTTGGTTAGTCCGCAAGGCGAAAAGACAATGCTTTCCTGTAGATTAGAATTTGAATGCACCAATAACACGGCCGAATACGAAGCTCTAGTGCAGGGATTATATAAGGCAATTGACCTTAAAGTCCAATATATTAAAGTATTCGGCGATAGTGAGATCATTGTTAAGCAGGTAAGGAATACAATTCATTGCCTTTCAAGTCACCTTAAGCATTATCAATCGCTAGTGCAAGATCTTACTTCGCATTTCTCAGCATTCAACATTTCTTCAATTCCTAGATCACAGAACTCAGCAGCCGATTTACTAGCCAACGTAGCTTCCAAACTTCTCCCTTCCGAAGACTATAGCCTTGATAGATTTTCTATAGAATTAATCTTTAGACCTTCAGTTCCTGATAATATCACCAACTAGAGGGTTTTCAACCATGACGAGGACATCTTGCAATTCTTAACCTCTGAAAAATCCTATGACAATCAAATCATTGAAGAGCATGACCATGATTCTCAAATGAAAGAAACATCTCAAGATAACGTGATTCCTAAGCCTGTAGTAAAGCTCGAAGACCTTTATGACATTAAAGATAGGTTCAAACCTGTAATTAATGCAAAACTCCAAAGCTCTACTCTTAGGTTTGAATCGATTAATTTGGGAACAGCTCAAGCTCCTCAAAATATCAACTTAGGACTAGGACTTTCTCTAGAAGAAAAGGAAGCATTCATCAAACTCTTAAGGAAAAACAAGCAAGTTTTTGCTTGGAAGTATGACGACCTCAAGACATATGATACATCTATCATACAACACACTATTCCTATGCTTCCCGATCAAAAACCTATCCAGCAGAAGTTAAGAAAAATATATCCTAATTTGGAGAGCCAGATAAAGTCGGAACTTAATAAGCTCTTAAAAGCTAAGATTATCTTCCCTGTCCGACACTCAAACTGGGTCTCTAATATGGTACCAGTCAGGAAGAAAAACGGCGACATCCGAATCTGTATTGATTTCAGAAACTTGAATAAGGCAAGCTTGAAAGATAATTTCCCACTGCCTACCATGGAACAAATCCTCCAATCGGTAGCAGGATCTGAATTGATGTCCTTTCTCGACGGTTTCTCAGGATATAATCAAGTGCTAGTTCATCCTGATGACCAACTAAAAACCACATTCAGAACAAAATGGGGAACTTATGCATATCAAAAGATGCCTTTTGGACTCATAAATGCAGGAGCGACATTCCAAAGAGCTATGGATACAGCCTTTAGAGGGTTAATTAACTGGACAGTAGTCGTCTACCTCGATGATATTACTGTGTATTCTAAAAAGAGATATAACCACTTGCATGATTTAAATCAGATTTTTCAACGATGCAAAACATATGGTATCTCTCTTAACCCGAAAAAGTCTTTCTTCGCTCTTAACCAAGGTAAGCTTTTAGGGTTTATTGTATCTAAGGATGGCATTTATGTAGATCCTGATCGAATTAAGGAAATTTCTGAAATTCCTTTTCCACACAACAAAAAATCGATGCAGTCGTTTCTAGGACAGATTAATTTCGTTAAACGATTTGTTCCAGATTTTTCACAGATTGTATTACCACTACAAACGATGATTAAAAAGAATTCAATCTTCAGATGGGGATTAGAGGAAAAGCAAGCTTTTAATGACATTAAGCAATCAATAATCAATGTCCCAGCTCTGAATACTCCAAATCTTTCTAATCATTTTACATTATATACTATTGCATCCGACTTATCTTACGCAGCAGTGCTCACTCAGTTGAATGATGACAATTTGGAAGCGCCCATCTCGTTCTTCAGTTCAAACTTTCAAGGCGCCGAATTGAACTATTCCGATATTGAAAAACAAGCTTTTGCTGTCTTTAAAGCAGTCAAACATTATCGACCCTTTCTTTTAAAAACCCATACTAAAGTGATAGTTCCTTTCTCAGCAGTTAGGCAACTATTAATCCAAAAGGAATTGGGTGAAAAGAGGGCAAATTGGGTCGCAGCTCTCCAAGAATATGATCTAGAAATAAAGCCAGCAAAGTTTTTTAAAGGTCAAGGTTTTTGCAGGATATTAGCAGGAGCATCAAACATTCCGGAATCAAGTGATACAGAGCAAACCCAAGAAGTTAATCAGCTAAGTATTCCCGATTCCGAATCTCAATATGCAGATCTGATCTTTTATTTAAAGAATGGTTATGCACCTACCAATTTGTCCTACAAGAAAAAAAGAGCCATTAGATTGAAAGCTAAGAGTTTTTCCATTATTGATGATGTGCTCTTCAGAAAAAACTATGATTCTGTCCTATTAAGATGCCTTGAGAAACCTGAAGCTCAAAAGGTTTTGCAGGAGCTACACGACGGACCAACAGGAGGACATTTCGGAGCTGATACAACAGCTCATAAAATCATTCATGCTGGATACTATTGGCCTACTTTGTTTAAGGACGCTCACGAATATGTAAGGAAATGCATCAAATGCCAAACTGCCAGTGGAAGACAACAAAAACCAGCTTTCCCTTTGCAACCAATCAACATTGAACAGCCTTTTGAACAATGGGGATTGGACATCATTGGAGAAATTAATCCTTCTTCTTCCAAGCAGCACAAATATATTCTTACAGCAACTGATTACTTTACAAAGTGGGTAGAAGCAGTTCCGTTAAAGACAACAAACTCTGAGGCGATTATTGAATTTATAGATCAGTTCATCATTACCAGGTTTGGTGTTCCAAACGCTCTTGTCTTTGATAATGCTTCTTACTTCTCAGGCAATGCAATGATTGATTTCGCTATCAAAAGGGGATTTAAATTAAAGTATTCTGCTAATTACTATCCTCAGGGTAATGGCCTAGCAGAATCAACTAATAAAAATCTAATCAAAATCATTAAGCGAACAATCGAAGAGAATCATAAGAACTGGCATAAATCCTTGGTATTTGCATTATGGGCGGATAGGATAACACATAAAGCTTCCATAGGGACCTCTCCGTTTAATCTTGTCTACGGAAAAGAAGCAATCGTACCAACCAATCTTCTTCTTCCATCTCTAGCCCTAGTGCAATTTATTGACGAAACTCCTTCTTCCTCCATCCAGTTTAGATATGATCAAATTCTCAAACTTGAAGAGGAAAGGGAAAAAGCCAAGGTTACACACGCAAAACATCAGCAAGTCATTAAAGCAGCTTTTGATCTAGCTTCATCTAGCCCTAGACAATTCCAAGTCGGAGATCTAGTCCTGAAATGGGACAAAGCCCATGAAGACAAAGGTAAACATTCCAAATTTCAAAAACTGTGGCTCTGACCATTTTAGATCTGTGAAAAAGTAGGCCATTCCACTTTTATACTGAAAAATCTATCAGGGGTGAGAGATTCTCTCCCTGTCAATGGTCTGATCTTGAAGAAATTCTTTAATTGAGGAGGTAACCCCTTCTCTTTCTAGTTTGATAGTTTTTATATAGTTTGTAGGATTTGTACAAATAAGGATGTGGGACATTTTCCATTGACCTTTCGCTGTAATTAAAAGTTGTCTCGCCATGACACTATTAGTATTTACTTTTGGATAATAGCGTCTTAAACCAAGAGAGATCATTTCTAGGAAATTAGATATCTTTTTATTCTGAACATCACAGTCTAACCTTTGTAAACTTCACTCTGAACAAAGTTCTATGAGTCATCTTGGGTTTTTAAAATTAGTCTCCAAAGGTTATCTATATTAAAATAGGAGCTAATCCATCTTCAGCATCTTTAACTCTTAAACCTGTCATCCATTTACTCTTAAGAAGATAGTTGTTCATCCCATTCACCAAAAGTTTATGATTACTCAGAGTGTAATTCTAAAATATAAAAGATTAAAGATA
This sequence comes from Pinus tabuliformis, assembly GCA_031772625.1. Lineage (NCBI taxonomy): Eukaryota > Viridiplantae > Streptophyta > Pinopsida > Pinales > Pinaceae > Pinus > Pinus tabuliformis. Next base: position 1,158,018,747 of record CM062819.1, read on the forward strand.
AGAGTTCTTATTACAAGCCTGCTTACCATGTTCATAGGAAAATAATTTAACTGACATTACCAAAACTGCATATCAAACAGGGTAATGGCTTGAAATTTCAAGACAAGGGGTCTCATCACGAGCCAGCTTGTTCAGTTTGATTACTACCCGTGAGTGGCATTGTCGTTATCTGGCCACCAAACCAGGACAATGGCTTTTATCTTAAGCAAAGAAGAAAGTGAAATTCAAAAAATTACGAAAATATCTTTTGAATTCATTCTGTTTAGTCACACTCTTAAGTGAATGGAACAATGGACAACGACATGGTTAAAAGGTAACCCTGCCGAGACTATGAACGTCTGCTGGCAGCAGAGGCTCTACCTATGACAGAGGAGTTTATTTTAAAAAGCTGATATGGAAAAGTTTTCTATTTTACCTTTATTAACCAATAAGGACTTGTTTTAAAACTCAAAGTGTATTTATAAAAAGAGGAAGTCAAATGAAGAAACCTGTTTTATTCAGAATCAATAGACATCTAGTTATATTAGAAGTTTCCTTTCTTTATAAAGATTCTATTTGAAAAGGTGTAAGTATATTTATTAGTCCAGAGATAACTGGTTCTACCAGCGAATCGCCAATTGTTGTGCCCTACAACAACCCCCCATTTCATAACATTTTTTATCACAAACAATTAACATATGAAATGGGTCCCTTTTAAAATTTTAATTGGCATTAATGAATTTGTTCGAAAAGGAATGATAATCAAATGAAATTTGTCAATAAAAGCCTTTTTGAACAAATAATAAGCAATTTTTGGTTAAGTCCGAAAGAGCAATCGCAAGATCATTTGCTACCTTGGTTCTTTCCGATGCGATATCGCTATCGGCCATCGGCGATAGCCAATGCACACACAGAAAAAGCACATGCCTTTTCCCCGATGCGACATGATATCGGTGATCAAATATCGGCGCTGCCTCTTATGAAAAGTCTTTTAAGCCTCGACCCGATGCGATATCGCTATCGGCAGTCGGCAGAATCCCATACATCTTCATAAGACGTTCAGATCTTTTCCCGATGCGATGTAATATCGCTATCGGTAGTCGGTAAATCAATTGATATACATTTAGGGATTATGTTCGCACGCTAAATATAATGCAATGTCGCAATCGACATTTGCCAACATCTTTCCCAAATGATAATGTCACTCACACCCCCGATGCGATGCGATGACTCTTAATGATGACCTGAAAGGTGATTATTTCAAAGCTTTAAAGTTATATTTAAATCCGATTTGATAAAAGCACAAATTTCAAAATGCCGTTAAGTAAAGGGATAAGGTAATGCATGCATATTTAAAGCTTTGCCCCTTCGAATTAACGAACAATTACGATTAGACCTTGAAAAAATCTATTGCATGCTTTAAGGGGTCATTCGGTTTAATAACTTAAGTAATGGTCATTTATGGAGCTGCAGGCTGTAAAATCACCATCATTGCATTTGCGGTTCCTTCTCAAATCATTAGATCCGCAGCCACTTTTAGAATTAATCTCACCACGCTTCAAGTTATATATCTATCCCGTTATGGATTGTCATTGTTATTTCCTTGTTACGATTTCTCTTGCATTTGTGTAGAATTCAACCGAGAGAAGTCAGAATATGATGGGAAAGAAGTTCAAGAAGGTGGCAGGTTCTACTACAACACCTGTCTCAGGCCAAGCTGCTATAGTTTCAAAGAAAGGCTTAATCTCAGATACTACATGCACTGGCCTTCCTGGCACTACATGGCAAGGTACATACAATTTGCTAGAAGCAGAACAACCAGAAAAGACAGTAATGGAGGCTAGTGTGGATGAACTAAGAAAGTCTGAGGCAACTCTTAAAGATTTGGCTGACTCCTTTCTGCACAGAATAGCAGCCAGAGAACAAGTTCTGCCTTATACTGATGTGGTGCGCTGGGCAATTGAAGAAATTACTCTCACTGATAGAACCTTCCATACTAAGGATGGAAGGATTTTCGGTTCCTTCAAGCCTGACGACTTGAGACGGATGTATCATTTGCCCAAACCCGAGCAAGTCTATAACAGAGCCTTTGTGGAGAAGTTCGCGAAAGAGAATGAATCACCATCCGAACCTCTCCGAGATTGGAGGCAGAATCCAGCTAAACACAAGCATGATATGTCGGGTAAGTACTCCAATGCTTCTTTGGCTTCACCTTATTGCTATGCTGGAGTTATGATGTGTAGATTGTGGGGATTTCATGACTCTGCTAATATCCATGTTGATATGGTCCCCTTAATGGAAGCGGCCGTAAATAGTATAATCATGGATTGGGCCACTATTCTGTCTGATAAGTTGGTCATAGCTATTCGTGAGTTTAGGGCCAAAACCAGAGTCACCGAGAGGAAAATCCCACCCTTCTATTACTCTGCCTACATTATGGATACCCTTTGTTTTAATTCTGAGTTTCCTGTCCTGGGTTGGAGATGGACCACCCATGACCCAACACCTATTCATTTGTGTCATCAGAAATTGTGGAAACCCTCCCACAAAGACCATCTGTATCAAATTTGTAATGGTTTTATGGTTCCCGTTCACTATTCTATTTTTGACAGACCTATCCCTAGAATTTCCTATGAAGCTTATTTTGACCTACCAGCCGTAGCCCATTGGTTCGGCGAAGAACATTTTACTTATATTAGAGTTTTTGGAAGCAAGGCTAGGCCACATGTTCTCCCCCTGTACATCCCAGATAAATTGTTAGCCCGGGAAATCTCCTATCAGATTATGTCTGAGGGTGTCACACAAACTCTCAAAGAGGAGAAAAAGAGAGGATGGCCCTCTTTTCCTTTAAGAATTGGAGTTTACACGCTGCTAAATTACAAGCATGCAGAAAAGGAAGCAGCAAAACTCCAATTGATATCCCTGGTTTCTATTCCAAACAGACTCTATGATCCAAAAAAGACTACTTTTATTGCCTTGGAACAGGCCAAGCTGTCGAAGGTTGTCCATCAGGAGGATCAGTTTGACGACCTGTTCATGAGTGCCGATTCAATAAGCCAAGTCAGACAACTTGCTTCACTGAGATATGAAGATGTGGAGTTAACTGAATTTAATAAACTTAGAAAGCAAAGGTTGCAAACTTTGCCTCTAGATTTATTATCCACAACCCCAACATCTTCCTCAAGCAAGTCTGGTCAGCAGCAAATACACCTATCTCCTGTTACAACTAAAGAGTATGATAGACAACAGGAGGAAAGGCAAAACAAGCTGCAAGCAGAAAAGCATCAAAGGGAGCAGATAGAAAGGCAGCAAAAGGCACAAAAGGATCAAGAGCAAAGAAAGCAAAAGGAGTTAGAAGAACAGAGGAAAAGAGAAGAAGAAGAGAAAGCAAAGAAAGAACTGGAAGATAGGCAGAAAAAGGAATTGGAGGAACAGCAGCAAAAAGAACAAGAGGAGCAACAGCGGAAGGCATTCGAGGAACAGCAGAGGATTGAACAAGAGAAAGAACAGAGTAAGCAAATCTCTACTGATCCTGAATTGATTAAAGAATGGAACCAATTCGATTCCATTATAAGTGGTAAGGAAGCCTCCAAAGACTCAGACGCCTCTAAAACAAATAAAGCTCCCGATACTACTTCTTCTCCGGTTCTAGAAGGAACCAGCGGCCCACCCATGGTACAGAATGTTGAGGTAATTACTCAAGACCCATCTGATCAAATTGATCTTCAGGTAGAGGAAATTCCTCCCCTAGACATTTTCTACAGCCCAAAGCATAGAGCCGTTGTAAGGCGCTCTAGGAAAAGACGAAGGCTTGATCAACCTTCTATTTCACCTGAGCAAACAGTCACGGGCAATGTCATTTGGAAGGGAGAATTAGATCCCTCTGAAGATCTGACAAAGCTATCGCAATTTGCGGGAGCTTATTCAGCGGCAACTATTGACAAAGCATCCGAAGTAAGTCTTCTTTTGAAGACTAAAGAGCATGAGATATACGCATTGCAAGAAGAAGTAATTGAGGCAAAGAATAAGGCAGCGCAGGTAGAAGAACAATTGCTGGCCCAACAACAAGAGAATCATTTGTTAACCCAGCAAATTGAAAAACTGAGGATAAACCAATCTGACATTCAGAAAGCAAAAGAATTATCAGAGGCATTATCCCAGTTAAAGGCATCGAATGAGCTGATGATGAAATCTAAAGACGAGCAAATAATTCAGCTATCAGCACAGCTTGAAGGTATTAAGAGCGCCCAGAGTATTGATGATTTCAGAGCAGAGGCAACTCGAATAAACAGCGCACTGATATCACAAATCAGGATCTTGTGCCAACAACTTGTTGACGCTGAATCACTGTGTGAAACATCTACAGCAGTGTGTGAACAAATCGAGAAAGCCAGAAGTAAGTTGGATCAGGCTGAAGAAGATATAACAGAGTATATTGAATGGCAAGACACTCCAGAAGGGCAAGCGGCAAATTTCTCCCGAATCTGTGTAACATACAAGGACATACTCTTCATGGAATGGAACATACAGGTGATGAAAGCAGAAAGAGCAGCCTCAAGATGCAAAATGATTGCCAGCAACATGATCAATCTAGTCAATGATACATTGTATCTGGCAAACATGATTTCCCAATGCACACTTGGAAACTTAACAACAGCAAACATGCTGGAGCACAGGAACTACCCTGATCTAGAGAAACAAGGGTGGTTAATTGCTGGAGTAAATACCTTGACTGCCGACGCATACTGGCTTTTCCTGATTAAACCACATTCTCAAAGGTCGGCTCTAAACTGTCTAACAGATGCTCTCCGATACCTGATTGCCGATATTCAAGATGCCACATATGATGCACAGCTGACTTCACGCCTCAATACTCCACCAGAAGTAGAGCCAATGCTGGCGATATGTCAGTGAAGGAGTAAAGGCAAAGAGACCTCTGACTGAAGCATCGCCGCCGACTGCCGAATCACCAAAATGCAAGATGATATTTGTTAATGCCGATTTATTAGTTTTCAGTTTTAGATATTTAGATATTTTAGATTAGCATAGTATTTATAGACCCTTTCATTGTTTTGGAAGGGGTCGTAAAATTTTGTAAAAGACTTAAAGGCTGAAGTTTGCACTATTGTGCTTCAGTCTATATTCTTTTTGAAACTCGACCACTGGTTCTTAATTTTACTTGGAAGGCTGTTTTAAGTAAATTGTGCACTATTGTCGTTTGCTTGGAATGCTTTCTGGTTTGAAGGAAGGACCGCGACATAGCGATTAATATAGTGGATTGATCAAACAGCTTGCATGGTACTATTATCTGTATCTGTTCTCTTTTCTATTATATGAATTGCTGTGTTATTACTTTTGCTATTGTTGATTACATGTATGCAATATAACAGCAAGTCTCCATTTCATATCACTATTGAATGTTTTGTGATTTGTTATCTCTCTTACTTATGCGTGTAACAATGATATAAATGACTGAGTGCAGTAATTCGCTATTATCGCTCTGCATAACTACTTATGCAGAGCAATCTTAAATGATTTAAACATTTATGCTTATTGTTAGTGTCATCTATATGCCTGCCATTAAGCATAGATTATCAAATGCTGCATTCTATGAATCGATAAGTCCCGGGATTAGCTTATAGTTATTATATTTTTCTTGTAGTTTAGTTATTTATTTGTTATCACCTTATATCGTAAATCATTCATCCATCCCGTTTACTTATAATATTTTGGAAACTGGTCCCATTATCCCCAGTCGGAGCCACTATTCCAAATGGAAAAGGAGCTGCACTAAGTTCCGGACCAGGTGGTTTCCCCGATGTTGTTGCAACGAATTTCGGGGCATCAACAGGTCCACAAGAGTTCTCCTTTACTCTGATCAGCTCACCCACTTCCAAATGAAACAAGCAAAGATGGTAATCTCTCCTCACAAGCTTCTACAAGGAAGTCCTAATTCCAGCAGCATCTACCCTTAGGAATGTTCAGCTTTCAACCTCCCCTCCCTTTGGCCCAATGCCTGTATTTATAGTGTTCTAGAGGAAGTTATTCAGGTCCACCATCAATGGGATAAGCCCCTCTTTGGATGGGATATCTCCCCTCTTGATGGGACAAGTTCCTCTTTGGTAGGGATACATGAACCATCTGGAGGCGCTTCATACACGTCAAACAAGCTTCTAGAAGACTCTAGAAATGACCACAAGTAACTTTTTTAAGATGAAACTCGCGCCTTTTGACCTTTACAGGGGTACGCACCCACCCCTTCACATACAGAGCGTACAAGTACGCAGGTATTGTGAACTTGGGTTGCGTACACACAGGTAAGGCTAAGAGAAACTGCGTACCAGAGATAATTGACTTTAAATGACTTTTCTCTCTTTCTTGAAGTTTGACATGAAGAGCAGAGGCATGAGACTTGTCAAGGAGGATAGTATGACAGTGGATGGAGCCATACTAACTGCAAATAGTCATGGTGACATTTTTTAGTGTAACAAGTATAGTCGTCAGAGTCTTAGTTTCATCTCTGGTGTTCCTCCACTGCCAGTAGGCCTAGAGTGTACCCCAACGGAGTCACATAGGAATGCAAGCATGGATCCGCTACCAGTGAGCCTAGTCAGTATCCTGGCGGAATTACATGCACCACCTCTCTGTGCAGGACACCTTTCTCTTCATTCACCTTATGCATTTTTCATTTATTCAAAAAAAATTCACTTTTCCATTTTTTCATTTTTCATCTTCATAATCATGCATAACGCTTATTCATTTCAGAGGCAGAAGAGGGGTCTTGACTTATTGAGAAAGAAGAGGTCATTCCTATATAGAAGTAGTTTATTATACCTCTAATGTGCCTGTTAATGTTTCCCTCCTCACCTTACTCTACTTGACTGAGCTGACAAGGATTAACCCAAAAAGAGCTGACTAGACTAGGTGACACTAGTGAGCACGCAAGTGTTGTGTTTTCACCAAGGTTCACTTCGAACAATACTTAGTTTGCATTGATGTATTATGCACTAAAGACAACAAGTTCTTACATAAGAGAGAAGACAACAGATAACCAAATGTTGATAGTTTTACAAGTCGTCTTGTACTTTACCCAACTTGTTTCAAGAGTCATACATGGTTTCAAGTGAAACTACAAATAAAAGCAGAAGCAGAAGCATAAGCGAGTAAGAAAACAAGAAAGCATGTGAAAAAACCAAAAAAGCAAGTAAGAAAACAAGCATGCAAGCAAATAGACTGAAAGCAAACACTACTCCTACTCCTAAGCTAACGGTGCATGGGCCATATCATGTGAAGTGATACTTCCAATGCAGCCACTAGCGCATTGGTTGACCCATGTTGTTGAAGTGGTTTGTGAAAAAGATAGCTATGTGAACCAGCAAACAAGAAATATGTAACAGTTAAGACAAACACATTCCGAGTTTAGAAGCATCCACAAAACAAAGATGACTAAAAGCACATGACATGCACTCTATGGAAATGCCATGGCGTTGTGCTACACTACATGTAGATTTTGAGTGTATGCATTCTCTTGACTATGACAAGAAAGAAAATGTGAGAAAGGTAAACCACTTACGTTGTGCATGTGTTCTTGTTGTGTAAGATTACTCCATTGCATGAGTGATGGGGTCATGTAGCTCGAGTGGAGTAAGAGAAATCTAGGTGTTTGGTTGATCTTCAATGCAAAGCAGAGTGTGATGAGGCCCCTTAAGTGTTTCAACAATTTCTTGACCAGAAGTGAAACCAACCTGAGGACAGTGATGGCCTGACATAACCATCAGCTCAGGCTAAAGTTCCTCAATAGCTTGTGGGGTTTTGACTTCGTTGACAGATATATCATCATAGACCAGTGTCTTAGACATATTAACAATGATTGAATCAACATCGTGATCCAATGAGGAAGTGAGTAGATCATGACAACCAAGATCAGAAAATTCAGGATGTTGGTCAACATCCTCATGATTTGATGAATCAGGTAGAGGGGTAGATGGGAAGCAAAGATGTTCACCCTCTGTGTTTTCAGGAAAGATAGATGACAGATTGGAAAAATCTTCCAAGGAAGATGTGTCCTCTCTGCACTGTAATGACAGATTGACATCTGACATGTCCCATGAATGATCGGAAGTAGAAACATCTGGAAATGGGTTTTCATAGTGGAAATCAACAACGGCATAATAATGGACATCAAGATAAAGCGGATGAGGCACGACTGGATGGGAGTCATCCTTCACAGTGGGTTCTTCTTTAGATTCCCGCACACACTCATCATGAATGATGGCATAGGTTGGATCGAAGTACAGGGTTTGTGAGGCTATCTGTATGAGGAAGATCCTTGGTGGGTTATTTGGATACTAGATGGATCCTACAACAATTTTTTGTGACAATCAAAGTTGTATGAAATTATCTGTGAATCTAGTTTTTCATGATCAATCCAAGCATATCGACATTCGGCATCACCATCTATGAGATTGTGTGCAAAGGAGAATCATGTTGTTGGAATACATTCCTACAAAGGAAGAAGATGAAGGTATTTGGAGAAGGGCATTGTCAAGATGAAAATTTGAGTTTCATAGAGGCAGGATCGGGGTAACAGATAATCCCTTTCTTGTTGAGAGCGAGTGTTGAAAATGAAATAAGAACATCCTAATTTAATTTTGTCCTTGAATTAAATTACGAATAAAATTGTAATTCGACATCTCATGACAACTTGTATTAGTTGGCTAAGTCAATTTCACTTAATTGGATTAGTTAATTAATGTTGAGGGTCTAACTTGAGTCATGTAGGGTGTCTCCTACGTTATAGAAGCTCTGGTTGAGTTTATATTGAGTTTCAATTAATTAATTCAATTTAATTGAGTTAAAGTCAGTTAAAATAGTTCCAACTATTGGAGGAACCTGTGAGAGTTCTAGTAGTGTCGTGCTACCTGCAGCGATCAACTAGTAAATTCATGATTCACTAATAAATATCTCATGCATGTAGTATATGAGATTTACCCAGTTTAGATTGGATTTTAGGGATAGTGTACTACCAGTTGTATAATCATCTGAATTGTGAAAGTGGTGGATGGAGTCAGAGGAAGGCCTATGAGGATTGCGCAATTCCAATTGAAGAATTTCCCTAATTAATAGGGGCCTAATTCCCAAGGAAATAACACAAGGAAATAGGGACTTGGAAGAGCAAAACATTGGCTAAGTATCGGTCTCAGCTTGTCTAGGAAGTTGTGAGACAGATAGAGATAGCGTAGAGGTTGATTGGGCTTGAGAAAAGCATTGTAATCTTGTCATATTTTATAACTAATGCAATATACAGATATGAGAGGTTTTTAGTTGTGGATTTCCCCAAGAAATAATTTTCTAGATTCTTGATTGAATTATTTCTCTTATATGCTTTTGTTGTAGCGGCTTCAACCACCCTCAAAAATTTTTCCTTAGCTTCGTTTTGGAGACTCCCTACCAACCTTTCACAGTAGCATGTCTTGCTTTGTCAAGTACACAAGCTGAAGTGATTTTATTGCAGAAAAATAGATTGTTGATCAAGCCTTGATGCATTCCCCTCATAGGCTATTCATTCGGACTTGGTCCAGTAGCAAGCTGAGTAGTTCCTTCAAGAATTTGAGCAAATCTGGAGGGAAACTAGCCCTCCCTCCAGAAATTACGCAATCTTGACTTGTAGCCTGCTGGGCCCTAGAATTGTGCAATTCTGCTGAGAAAGCTTCACCCAAAAAGTTGCGCAATCCTTCCCAGCTAGGCTGCTCAGCCCAAAATTTGCACAAATCTGGGTAGCAATTAGTTGCTCTACCCAGAAATTGTGTGAACCTTCTAAGCAGCCAGCCCAACTCCCTTCCAGAAATGTGCATTTTCTACCAGTAGTTGCGAAGCCTCTTGCATGTGCAGTTGAGTTGACCGGTTCCCTCGAGGACCAAGAAAAATGGATTTTCATGCAAGGGTTGCTTCTCCCAAGGAAACATGCAAAGGCATCCCTTGATTCAAGGATCTACTTTTAGCACCTGGAGGTTGCATGCAAGGATCATTTCAGAAACCTCCCACTAATTGTCTCTCTTCCTAGATTTGTGGCTTGCAAGTCACATCTTTGATTTTATCAAAACTCATGAACCGGAAGCTGCAGATCTCATTTGTTGTAGCTCTTACATCCCACATCGCATCTGGGATCCGTCTGCATATTCAACTTAGCTATTTTGGGGTAAGCCCACTTTCCATGTCTTATGTTGCATTTCTGGCGATTTTTGTGTTTCGCTTGATATGAATGTTGTCTACTTGATTTCAGTGAGTGTTTGTTGTCATTTTGATACATACTAGCTTGTACTAGAACCATTTCAGTTTTCGTTAACATCTCACTGTTGTCGCATGCATGAAACTGTTTTCATGAAAGGTCACCAATTTAACGACTCGCCTCACCACATGCATTTTGTTCTGTTTTAAGACATTTTCATTCATCGTTTGCATACATGATCATTCACTCATGCTTACACTCAGTATCTCCATGCATTCACATTCACATGCACTTTCAGTTTCTCGTCAGCGAGTCTAGCGAGCCTGGCCCAGACTCTACCTCACCAAGAAAACATTGTGCAATGCTAAGAAGGAAGGCTCTATCTTTCTCTCAGGAAATGAACATTTATGCCCAATGAATATCCTCCAGTCTTGCATCACACAATTCTGAGGCACAGTGATTACTGGCCTAGAAAATTGTGCAATGCAGACACTGATCCCGCAACCATTGCCAATTGAGATTACACATTGCACAGTTCCAGCAGTCAATAGATATACTAGACTGTTCATTGCGTAGTTCAAGCAGTAAGTTAGCCTCCCAGTAGCCCAAACTGTGCCTTGCATAGTCTTGGCAGTCAGTCTCCTGACCTCCTGACGAAAATTGCACAACCTTCATGATCAGTTACACAGGTATGTCACAAGTCAATTCTCAAGTTCATTTTCGTTTTCTATTGATAGATTGCTTCCCATGAGTGTTGCCATGTCTCAAGGTATAAAAAGAGTTCATCTACCTCTTAGCATTACAGGTACAATGGTTTCAGGAGATCAAAGTCGAAGACACCATTCAGAGCACACTTGGGTCTACAGTCAATCAAGTGTCTATGAGATTGCCTATTCACGAAGATATCAAGTTGTTCATAGGCAAGTGTTGAGTTATGAAATGGGTATGTATTTACTCTTAATTCCATCACCTTTTTCCTCTTTTATTATCTCTTTCATATCTTAATATGCTAACATATTGATGGATTATGATAAGAAACAGATGAATTACTCGCAGTTAGGATTTAGCCATCATAACTAACTTTTACTCCTCTTTATGCAAAAAAATGACGAAAGGAATAGTTGTTGTTCCCTAATGATGGAACAACATAAACCAACAAACGAAGAATGGAACGTGTCTATTGCGGACAGGTCGGAGGACGAATCAGGAGGATCAGCACGAAATAGGAAGGGTGTCTAAAGATAGAATTCAGTTGAATCACATTTATCTTTTACCTCTTTCTGACTATAAAAGCAAATGATTGTAGGAGGAAAGGGGATCACTCTCGGTTATTTCAAATTGTAATTTTAATTTATAGACTCGTGCTGTTGGAGAACGTGACCATATTGTAATGCTACTTAAGTTCAATGATTAATATATACTTGAAGTTGTTGTTCATTCGTATTCTCTGAAGTAGCTCAACAGTGTTCCCTGGTGGCTAAGAGCTCGGCCTCTTATGGATTAAACTGCTTATGTTATATATTTCTGATTCTCACAAGTTTGATTGCTTTGATAATTTTCCCATTTTCTGTGAGTGTATCCTATTCACTATTTACCTCTTTCTTGTATTGAGGTAGTGCATTTTCTTTACATGTTTTACAACACTATCATTTGATTCGATTTACGATTACTCCAGATTAAATTATTTTGAGAGTGAATCATATTAATTTTATTAGCTGTAAGAGTTTGGTTATCGCTATTGAACTCTCATATTGACATCATTTCCATTTGGATTTCTTCGTAGAGATTGAGTATGATTTAGATTGAATCACCTAAGAAGAGATGAGTTATTTCTACTATGCTCTCGGCTGATGCTATTTCTAATTGAATTTCTTGTGTAATATTTGATTATTATTTCAATAGATGATTGAGTCTTGAAGCTTAGATGTCATATTTCCTTTAATGATTGCAATTGGAGTTTATTAGATGCATCCATTTAATCTTGTATCAAAGCTTTGTACTTTATTTTAAGAAACATTACTCTCTGGATTTATAGCATGCACATATTGTGTACACTCTTGGAATAAAAGGACTTGCTTGAGTTGATAATGTGGGGTAATTAGGAGTTTTAAAAGACACCTTTTATCAGCCAAAATTTTGGCACCATTTCTGGGGAGAGTGTCGCCATTTTACATAGGGTGATGTATATCTGATAATTGTTGTTGGGAAAGAATTAGGTATTGAAAACGGAAGGTAAGAGCCTACGTAACGAGCAAGTAAAGTGCTTGCTCCTCCGCCTGCTTTTCAGCACAATTTCAGAAAAGTGAAGTAGATGTTTGATGTTTTTCTGTTGAGAGAGAACTAGGTATTAAAAATGGAAGGTAAGAATTTGTGTACGGAGCAAGTAAAATGCCTGCTCCCTTGCCCTCTTTCCAGTAGAATTGCTAGGAATTTAAGGTAGAAATACACATTTTAATTTTTGCATGAATGACTAAGAAGAAAAGACCAGAAAATAATGCAATTCCACATCCCAAACCTGAAAAATCTAGGGGATCGGTGACCCTTGGACGATCAAATTTTATCGACGACATCTTAAGAAAAGATGAATCTCAACCATCAGTAGGTCCCCAAAATGTTTCTTCCAAACAACCTATTGTCTCCCTTAGAGCCATAGGCTCACCATCTGTAGCCTACGTTGAGGTCCACAATAAAACTGAAGGGACTGAGCATAAATTTCAAGACATTGAAAGTTCACGACCAATTCCCTCAAAAGAAAGGAATTCTTGCAACATTCGTGAAGGAGGAGGAGAAACAGGGCAAACAAAGGAACCAAGATCCCCTTAGGTAGTAATTGAGCAGAGGACACCCAGTGTCTCAGATCAAGGGAGTGTTGTTATGATTATTCCCACCTCTTCTAAAAAACCCAGAGATAACTCTCTAGCTCCAGAAATCCGAAAAGGGTATTGGAATATCTTTGATCAAATGGCCAATAATCCACAAGAACCCCAGACCTCTACATTACAGTATCCTATTGTTGACATAGCTGTCAATGCCCCCATGAAAGCTATCCCTCTACAAGATATTCCCACCATTCATGGACTCACTTCAGAATATCTGGATGCATTCCTATTTGAATTTGACGTCCTACATCAGGGATATGATTACACCACCGATCCCCAGAAACTGAAGTCGTTTCCCTCCACATTAAAGGGAGCAGCCCTGCGTTAGTTTATGGGACTAGGTGGGGGCACCATAAATTATTAGGACCAAATGAAAACTAATTTCCTTAAAAAATATCAGGATTATTGTAGATCTAGAGAACTAAAAGATGAGATACTCCAAATGGTAGGAAGACCTAGTGAAACTTTGGAAGAGTATGTGGAGTGTTTCCAATATAACCTCCAAAGGTCTCCCTACGCAAATCTGCCTCTACCTAATAATGTGCTAAAAACCACTCTGATTAAGGGGATGAAAGACCAGTGGATAGAGTCATTAAATATTATGGGTAAAGGTGATATATATCAAGAAGAATATGATAACATTATTGATTTGTGTATCAGGTGCTCGATGGGTAGTACAAGCCTAAAACCAGATGAATGCGATATGATCACCAGGGACAACAAAATATCTGCTGGAAGCATTACTCGTAATGAAATCGAAAACCTGCTGGAAGATTTCAAAATGGATATCCTGGGAACCTTGACAACACAATTAGACATCATGCAAGCCAAGAAAAAGCAGGCCAAAGCAGAATATAACCTGGTTATTTTTTGCCCTCAATGCAGGAAGAAACATTGTCATAAAGAATGTCCACTAGATATGGTACAGACCTGTGCCATATGCACTAAAGAACATACTGAAAAAAGTTGCCCATCACTCCCAGGATTAAAAGCGGTCTTCAAAGAGGCAGAGGAAGAAATGGAACCAATCTACTTGTTAAATCAGCGGTGCCAATGGCAAGCATGAAAAATAGGTATGCCTACTAACCCATGTTCATTCTTTCAGCCCTCGCAATATAATTCTCAGCAATACACAGGAGCTACATGGAAGAACCAGTCACCTATTCCTAATTGGTCACCACAAGCACTTTCTATGCCACCTTGGTCCAATTAATCAAATCCAAACAATAGTTAGCCAAATTCCTCTTACTTTCCACCATTCTGGTAGAACAATCCATATCCATCTCAATAGCCCCTCTCCACTTCACAAAACCACAACTGGCAGTCAAGCTGGCAAAGACCTACAAACCAGCCAGCAGGAACAATCCGCCTGCCTCAACCTATGCTACCAGCACCTTACACGCTACAGTAGAATCCTAAACCCAATCTACGACCATAGCTCCCAGCCCAGCCCAACCCCAATCCCAAAAATAGACTAGTCCAGTCAGTACAAATTATTGAAGGGATAGATCCAAAAACTAAGTTGAGAGAGTGTAATGAACTCAAATTGAGGTCTAGACGGATAATCAAGTTAGAGGGTGATAAAAATGTACAGTTAGAAGAACCACTACCTGTAGAACAAACATCTCAAAGGGAGAATACAGTTAAACAGAAAAGCCACGAACAAACTATTACCTCTTCTCCACCATTCCCAAAAAGATTGATTATACCTTGCCCAATCGAATATCTCAATTTTGATCTCCTGGGAGAATTAAAAAATCTTTGTGTAAAAATACCCCTCCTCGAAGCTATTCAGGACATTCCAATCTATGAAAAAACCATTAAGGAATTGTGTACCAAAAAGCCTACGAGGAAAATAAAAGCAACACCAACTATCCACGTAGTCAAAAGTTTGTTTGATTTATTATTAGGCAGAGAAACACCGGTGAAATATGAGGACCCAAGAAACCCTATAGTCGCAATACAAATAAATGGATGTTCCTTTCTTAATGCATTAGTCGATCTAGGGGCAACCATTAATATTCTCACAACAACAACCTATCAAATACTTGGCATCATAGCCTTAGATCCAACTACGACCTTGTTGGAACTTGCTGAGCGATCAGTTGTCAAACCAGAAGGGACATTACAAGATGTAATGGTGTCTATAGATTCTTGGTAATACCTAGTATATTTCTTAACTATTAATCCTAGAAACCGGCTAGATGGACATCCTCTAATATTAGGAAGACCTTGGCTAGCAACCAAAGATGCTTATACAAGCTGTCGAATAGGCAGTATGACTATAGCAAGAGGAAGTAATGTGAAAAACCTAGCTTTATATCCTCCAGCTCAGCCAAGCCTAACTATAATAAAAACTAGGAAACAACCTATAACATATTTAACTGAAAATATTCGATCACCACTAACTGTAGTAGATTCTCTTGAATTTAAGAATCAAACAGAAGATGACATTATTAACACTTACATTAACCACCCAGCTGTTGTATTTAACCTAAAATGTCACATGATTGAAGCAGCCTTGGATAACAAAATAGAATAATATCCATTAAAAGATATCAATGACCAAACAATACCAACGACAACTGTTTATAATAGCAAACCCATTGAAATTGAGCCAGGGAAAGTCGTAAACATTAACAAATACCTGACTGATGACCAGCAACAGAGGCTTATCCAACTCAGAAAATATAAAGAGGCTTTCACTTGGGATTACCCAGATATGAAAGGGATTGACCCCCAATTA
The DNA here is from genome assembly GCA_031772625.1 of Pinus tabuliformis. Lineage (NCBI taxonomy): Eukaryota > Viridiplantae > Streptophyta > Pinopsida > Pinales > Pinaceae > Pinus > Pinus tabuliformis. Next base: position 1,158,034,579 of record CM062819.1, read on the forward strand.
TGTATGCACCACATCTACACTAAGAAAGATGCGAGACCCATTCAACAACCTCAACAAATATTATACCCTCACCTAAAGGATGTTGTCAAAGACGAACTACAGAAACTGTCAGATGTAAATTTCATCTATCCTATATCTGATAGCAAATGGGTTTCTCCATTAGTTGTGGTTCCTAAAAATAATGGGAAGTGGCGTATATGTTTCGATTACAAGAAGCTTAATAAAGCAATGCAAAAAGATCATTTTCCCCTCTCGTTCATCGACCAAGTTCTAGACACATTGGTAGGTAAAAATTTCTTCTCTTTCCTAGATGGCTTCAGTGGCTACAACCAAATCCAAATTTCCCCTGAAGACCAAGATAAGACTACCTTCACTTGCCCCTAGGGGACGTTTGCTTATAGGGTATTATCTTTCGGACTGTGCAATGCACCTGCTACATTCCAAAGAGCCATACTCAGCATTTTTGCAGACTTGATAAACGAGGGACTCGAGGTGTACATGGACGATTTTACACCCTATGGAGATGACTTTAAGCCGTCATTACATACGCTGGAAAAAGTCCTGCAAAGATGTCTTTTGGAAAATGCCCATTGATCACACATCTTCATCCAGCAGTCCCTTCAGAGGCACTGCCCCCTTCGAGGTACAAGTCAACTTCAATATCCCTATTTTGAAAGGTCAAAATAGATGTAGACATTGTAGATAAATGGTTGAATCTATTGGAGGGTTATATTTCAGTCCATAGTTTCTCTGATAGGGAGAAGATTACTTTTTCACTCCTTAAGGGTTCTCCCCATGTCTAGGACTAGTGGGAAATGTACTGTGAGAAAAGGACCAAGGAACCCTCTCTGTTCACCATTGCACCCACTTAAACCTCTTTCCCTAGATGATGTCAAGGAACAATATTAACCCGTGGGGAGATATGAGGACAAATACATGAAATGGACCACATTATGATAACAAAGGGACAAATATGTGCATGAGTAGACAAATATTTTTCATAATCGACGCGCAAATCTGGTTATCAAAGACTCTAGGTAAAATCTAGTGCTCAAGTACCACAATTATCTACATAAATACATTTATGAAGAAATAAAGTTCCTGGACATCTCCTCATTTGGTGCAGAATAACGATACGTTTCTAACATTGAACAAAAATTTAAACAAAATAAGAAATATTTTGATTTGTGAATCCAAAGCATAGAAAAGGTGCCCCCAAACCACTAAACAAAGGACAAATAAAAGGCAAGGTGACTCAAGACAACCCATAAAATTTGCAAGAAAAACACCAAAAATACAATGGAGGACACATGGAAGTGGTGTGAGTTCCACAAGACCCCCACTCACAACACAAGTGAGTTTCGTGCCAAGAAGTCACTAGTGGTCAAGATGAAGGCTTCGGAGTCACATGCATGTTACAAATTGGAGTCAGAAAATGTAAGGGGAATGAAAAGGGAAGAAGATTATTGATGTAGAGCCCAATGACACTATTTTCACCAATAAAGGTCTAGAATATTGATCCCATAAACCTAGAGGAAGGGGAGCTTACTTTCCACTAACAGATGTGGGTGAAGGGGTCACCATTGCAGTTCATTGTTGATAATAGAAGCCAAAATAACTTCATCTTAGTAGAGGTTCTTAAGAATTTGGGTCTGCCTACCACGCCACACCCACAACCATACACCATTAGGTGGCTTAATCAAGGAGGACATATTTGTGTTAGCTAGAAGTGTCGCCTTCCATATAGCATCAAGCCTTCATCGATGAAGTACTATGTGATGTTGCTCCTCTTGAATTTTGTGATGTATTATTAGACCAATCATACTCATGGAAACGTCATGTTGTGTATGTGTCAAGGAATCACACTTTCATTATTTCTTTGGATAATAAGCTATAAAAGATGCTAGAGGTAGCCCCATTTACTACCATCTATTTAATCTTTGCTAAGAAATGCAGTAAGATCATCTCCCAAACTGGGAAACATTTTTTCCTTCTAATTCACTATGAAAGAAAGGGGAAGATTGTGGCCACATCCATGACCCTAGGGAATGGATCCTCCATGCAGTAAAAGTAGGTGGATAAGGTCGTGGAAGAATACATGGACATTTTCTCCTCACCCACATGGGTACCCTTGCACTTGTCAGGTCAAGAATTCAATGTATTTGACTCCTAGAGCACCTCTACACAATGGATGATATATTGTCTCTCCATTATAGAAAATAAATAGATCAAGTGGTAGATAAAGAGTTATTGCAAAAAATAAACATCCGACCAAGTTCCTCACCTTTTGGGAGCCCTATTGTATTTGTACAGAAGAATTATTGGACCTAGATTCTTTTCATTGATTATCAAGCACTAAAAAAAATCACTATTAGGAACAGGTATCAAATTACACAAATTGATGACCTTCTAAACCAAATCAAGGGGGAAAAGTATTTCAGCGAGATTGATTTGGAGTCTTGCTATCATGAGGTTCCAATAGAGCTCACATATGTATGGAAGATTGCCTTTAAATCCAAGGAAGTCCTCCTTGAATGGTTCGTCATTCCTTTCGAGTTGATAAATTCCCGTGCTAATTTTATGAGACCGATGGATGAAACCTTATAGCCATTCACCAACTCATTCATGGTTGTTTATCTGGACGACATCCTCATCTTAAGCAAGATTTGGGAAGAGCACTTGTAAAACATTCAACAAGTCCTTCAAACCCTGTAGGAGCACAAACTGTGTGCCAATTTGCAAAAAAATGCACCTTTTTCATGAGCTAGCTCCAATATCTGGGTTACCTCATGGATGATCAAGGCATGCATGTGGATCCAGCTAACATCCAATTCATTCAGGATTAGCCAGCCCTGACCACTCTAACATAGCTTCGCAAATTTTTGGGACTTGCCAATTTTTATTGGAGGTTCATTTTGGGATTCTCCCATATCATTTTTCCTTTGAGTAAGATTACCAATGGCAGAGAAAAAGCAAATTTTTACTTGTCTAGGTCCCAATAGAAGAAATTCATTGTGCTGATGCGTTGCCTCTTCTCTACACATGTACTCACATGGTCATACCTATAAAAACCATTTGAAACTGAGACACACGCCTTCGACTATTCTATTGGTGTAATCCTCATCTAGCATGGACATTTGGTGGCCTATCATAGCGGGACACTTTATGATATAATTTAGATGTACCCCAACTATGATAAAGAAATGTATTCTATCATGCAAGATTGAAACATCAAATTCTCAAGGAGACAATCATCCACATAGATCAATGACCGCTTTAGTTTATATAGACACAAGGGAATTTGCATAATGATCACCATCATAAGTGGTCTACAAATAGTCAAAAATTTCATTTGAACATAAAATATGAAAAGGGTAGCACTAATCATGTTGTAGATTTCCTTAGACATCACGCAGTTGTAACACTGAATAGTGTTAAGAACTCTTGCAGCCATGAGACATATGGATGGCCGCAACTATACAAAAATGATCCAAAGTTAACCACCACATACCAGATGCTAGTGGATCACAAACAAGTTCTAGATTTCCACCTCTAGGATGCATTATTATGTCACCTATGCCACCTTTGTGTTCCTTTAAGTAAGCATTCCAATATGATTTGGGAGGTTAGGTCATAGGACACTTTGGTGTGGAAAAAATTGTGGTCATATTATAGAAGTATTTTTATTGGCCAAAACTCTGACAGGATCTTGGAAAATATATTAGATCCTACACTATTTGCGCCATTGTCAAGCCAAAAATTAAGAATAAAGGATTTTACACTCCTCTTCCTACTCCCATCCAGCCCTGGGAATCCATACCATTGTACTATCTTTTTTGCCTCCCTTCTACCAAGCATGGTATTGACTGCATATTTTTTTTTTGGATAGATTTTCTAAGATGGTTATATTAGTGACCTGCAAGAAGAGTATCACACTAGAGGACAATACCAAACTCTTATTTTAGTGAGTGTGGGTACATTTTTGGATCTCATAGAGCATTATATCAGATCATGATAATAGGTTCCTGAGCACATTTTGGTCGAGCCTATATATACTATTAGACACAATTCTCACTAAATTGATAACATTCCATCCCCAGATTGATGGCGATACATAGGTCATTAACACGATGATAATGCACATACTACGCACGTACAACTCTAAGCATCCATGAACCTAGGATGAGAGACTTCCCTATGTGTAGCATAGCTATAACAAAGCTCTCCATAGCTCTACTGATTACAGTCCCTTTCAAGTGCGTCTGGGATTTCAACCATTGTGTCTGATTGATTATTCCATACCTCATGCGACTACAAAAACATGATCCACACATGTACAATCTAAGGTTGATAAAGAAACTAGGTTTATTGAATGCATCCAACACATCTTCTAGCATGTTCAAGACATCTTGGAGAAGTCCAATTTCAAGTAAAAGCAATGGCATGATCAACATTGGGTGCCACATAAGTTTCAGGTGGGCAACAAAGTTTAGTTGTGCTTGCAGAAACAATGCTTTGTTGAAGCCCATCGAAAGATCCAATGACTCTAATACAGGCCTTACACCATCACCAAGGTTATGGGTGATAACACTTTTGAGCTCATTATTCCCCCATTCTTTGGTCTGCACCAAGTGTTCAATTGGGATTTCCTTTGGACATAGTTTCCACCATTTTTAGACACATTAGACATTGCAAAACAACTAACAATGGCAGAGATCATCCCATAGTGCATGGAATAGATGACAATTTATCGGATTATGGACACATAGATCAATACCAATCGCCAACAAAAGATCCAATTGTATTGCATTTTCAAAGTTGGACAACTCCTACACCAAGGCACGTGGCTCACTAAGGACCAAGTTCAACAGAAGTTTCCCCTTCTCATGCAGGAACTCACCGCAATGGGGACCATTGGTTCCTAAGGGGGTAGGACTAATCCATGTGGATATTGGTGGTGACCTGCCTATTCCACTTGGACCCCCAACTTTGCTTCTTCCAGTTTCCTTAATTGTAGCAGAACTTAATATTTTTCATAGTTTTTTGGGTCCTAAACTTTCAAACCCATTTTGAGGGCCTAAAAGATGTTTTTCTTGGGAAAATAGAGAGACATGAAAAGTTTCATACCAATTTACTAGTATTTTTTTGGCCTCCCCTTGGATATATTTGAAATGTTTAGACCATGGGAAGTTGAAATTCCGACTAATCCAAGTGGGGCCCACACGATTTTGGCATCTCCTTGTGTTTGGTTTTTGGATGTTTAGGGTTTCCCATTGTTTCTTAATTATAGAAAAGCTTCCAAGTCTTATTGTAACACAATTTAGAGGGAATGTAGTCACTATATCTCTTCTCAAAGATAATATACCATCACTTGAATTAGTTTATTTCTATTTTGCATGTAATAGTTTTTAGTACTTTTCTATTAATGAATTAAAGTTATGTTTTCATTGTAGCTCTATGTTTCTATTTATATATGTATTTCATTTTGTTCTTGCATAAGTTTTGATCAGTGGTACTGTAGCACCGATCTATTTCCCTGTTTTTCTATGCATGTTCCAAATGAGGTCGGGGTATAGGGAGATAGGACTTGAACTGGTTGAACCCTTGCAAAACCATCCCTGCTAACACCAACAACCTCCCATGGTAGAAGAGAAGAAAGAAAAAGGAGTAGGAGATCCTATGAAACTACTGCTCAAAAAATCACTCAAGTGGCAAAGGAACAAGATGATAAACAATTTTGTCCAAATCCTTTGTTGGATGCCCACTGGAAATGCATCTTCATCTAACAGTCACTTCGGAGCCACTACCCCCTTCATGGTACAAGTGAACTTCGATATCCCTATATTAAAATGTCAAATAGATGCAAATGTTGTAGATAAATGGTTGAATCTACTGGAGGATTATTTTTCAGTCCATAGTATCTATGATGGGGAAAAGATTACTTTTTGACTACTTAAGGTCCATTGCCATGTCAAGAGGTGGTGGAAAACTTACTCTATGAAAAGGGTCGAGGAACCGTCTCTATGCATAGCTCAACCCACTTGGAACTCTTCCTGAGACATTGTCAAGGAACAATATTACCCCATCAGGAGACATGAGGACAAATACATGCAATGGACAACACTACGACAACAAAGAGGCCAAGATCTGCATGAGTTCACAAATACTTTCCATACTCTATACAAAAGATTTAGCAACATCTAGTGCTTACGTAAGGCGACTTCTTGCTCAAATATGTTCAGGATGAAAGTGAGTTCCTAGACATCTCCTCACTTGGTGTACCATACTGATATGCTACCAAGATTGAACAAAAATTTAAATATGAAGTAGGGCCCCAACTCGCAGAACAAAGTATAAAGACAAGGTGGGGTGACCCACAAAAAACCATCGAAGCTGCAAGAAAAGAAAAATACCATGAAGATGAAGAAGGAAATAGGGAAGTTGTGTGATTTCCACAAGATCCCCAATCACAACAAAAGTGAGTGTCGTGCCAAGCAGTCATTGGTGGTCAAGCTAAAGGCTTTGGATTTAGACCTCGACAAGGGTAATGAAATAGGGAATTAGATTATTTATGGAAAGCCCAGTTCCACCGTGGCCACCACCAAGGTCTAGAAGATTAAGCTCGAAGACCAAAATGAAGGGGAACATCTCTTCCAATCACAAATGTGGGTGAACGGGTCACCATTGTAGTTATTTTTCGACAATGGGAGGAAAATGAACCTAATCTCAATAGAGGTTGTTAAGTAGTTTTTCCTACTGACCATGCCATACCTACCATCATACGCCATCTAGTGGCTCCACCAGGGACGAGATCTCTGTGTCAGCCACATTGTTATGGACATTTTTGGGCACTCAACCACAATCAAACATGTCCATAAACCAAGGGCTCCTAAGTCCCTAAAAGTGTTGTTTCATACCCTAAAGGAAAAAGGTCAGCTGATTACGTTATCTCCGAGAAGTTCTCCATGAAAAACTACTCAGAACTGGTCAAAACTGGATCATCTCACTTGCTCCATGGCTAGGGTGCGATGCATCGCACCTTGTACACACGGGAAGTGCAATGCATTTCAAAAAGCCCTTCTATGGGGCGCGATGGATGAGAGTAGCCATGTACTTCGATCCAACCTACGCCATCATTCATGATGAGTGTGTGCGGGAATCTAAAGAAGAACCCGCTGTGAAGGATGACTCCCATCCAGTCGTGCCTCATCCGCTTTATCTTGACGTCCATTATTATGCTGTTGTTGATTTCCCCTATGAAAACCCATTTCCAGATGTTTCTACTTCCGATCATTCATGGGACATGTCAGATGTCAATCTGTCATTACAGTGCGGAGAGGACACATCTTCCTTGGAAGATTTGTCCAATCTGTCATCTATCTTTCCTGAAAACATAGAGGGTGAACATCTTTGCTTCCCATCTACCCCTCTACCTGATTCATCAAATCATGAGGATGTTGACCAACATCCTAAATTTTCTGATCTTGGTTGTCATGATCATGGTATGCATTCTCTTGACTATGACAACCAAGATCAGAAAATTTAGGATGTTGGTCAACATCCTCATGATTTGATGAATCAGGTAGAAGGGTAGATGGGAAGCAAAGATGCTCACCCTCTGTGTTTTCAGGAAAGATAGATGATAGATTGGAAAAATCTTCCAATGAAGATGTGTCCTCTCTGCACTGTAATGACAGATTGACATCTGACATGTCCCATGAATGATCGGAAGTAGAAACATTTGGAAATGGGTTTTCATAGGGAAAATAAATAGCGGCATAATAATGGACGTCAAGATAAAGCGGATGAGGCACAACTGGATGGGAGTCATCCTTCACAGTGGGTTCTTCTTTAGATTCCTGCACACACTCATCATGAATGATGGCATAGGTTGGATCGAAGTACACGGCTACTCTCATCCATCGCACCTCTGCTCACATTCTCAACAACCTTCCGCCTCTATGCTCTCTTTGTATTTGTGACACATCCGTTACAACCCTCCATAATGGAAAACTCGATTGTTTCACCACAAGAATCTGTTTACAATGGAAAGGAACCGTTGGCATGGGAAACCCGATCGTTTTGCCTTCCTCTGGTCAAAATAGCCAAATAACGGAAATACATAGGAAAAATGGAAAAAACACATCATTGGAGCATTTAACCAGAACTTAAAATGCATTCAATTGCATTGATAAACCTATTGAGTCTGTCTTGTCATCACAAATCACAATCGCATAGGTGTATGGCCAAAACATTAATATACGAGATAATACAAATAAATCCACAAATACCAGACTTCAAATATTACACAATCACATCTATATCCCTCTCGGGTCTTCCATTCCATCACAAATCACAATCACATGGTGTATTGGCCAAAAAACCCAATACACAAGAAATACAAAGAAATCCTACGTTTCCAGATTTCAAATATTATGAAATCACGTCCATAATTCCCATCGGGTCCGCCTTCTATCGGCATATCATAATATCGCTTATCGGCGGTCGCATGGTCACAATTATTGGTCCTTCAAGCTTCTCGATTAGCGATCACTGATTCAATCACATCCATTGATCTATATTTTAATCCTATGGTTCACACTGAACCCAAAATGGCAAACAGTCCGCTTAATCTCTGTTCTTGATCCTGTGATCTCCAATCCAACGCTTGGTAGCATTTTTGGGTGGCTTACTTGCGCGGAGATTACCCACCCAAAAGAATGGTTTTCTCTCTATTGCACCATGACATGTGTTAGCCAATGTATGGAATTGGTCGAAGCCTGTCAAATACCACTTACTACTTGAAGCCTACCCGAAATACTGCTTACTGCCCTCCTTCCGGAACTCAAAATGTTTAGTCTATTTTATATAAATTCTTCGGGTCCATGTGGCGCTACTGCCCACGTGATTTATCCAAATTTCAATGTGAAACGTGCTTTATAAAGGTTTAGCACTTAACAAGGGTTTTAGAGCATAAGGCTAATATTAACCCTTTAGGCCACATTTAATAAGAAATGCATCCTTTTCTAAGGATAAGGGGTGATCTTCTTTCTGCGATAACTTCTCCATCCGAAGTCCATTTCAGCCCATTCAAGTTGCAGTAGAATCAGAATGAAAAGATCTATGCAATGGAACTATTTCTAAGAGCAACCCTTGACTTTCATTTTCCTCTGTGAGGAACACTGTAGACTTAGAATTCTATTCTAGATCCATTTTGGATCATCTGCCTACTTCTGCTACGTGGATGAACCCTTCCTGAGGGCCATGGATGTGGCCATGATCTTCCCCTTAATTTTAGAGTGAATAGAAAAGAAAAAAAAATCACAGTCTGGGAGATTATCTAACTACATTTCTTAGTAGACATTAAAGAGATGGTGGTAGGCAGGGCCACCTCTGGTATCCTATATAACTTATTTCGCAAAGTAATAATAATAGTGTGAGGCTTAGACTCATACATAGCATGAAACTTCCATAAGTATGGATGGCCTAATAATACATCCATCCACAAACCCTAGCTCATACCTATCATTTTGAACAATTTTCCTAACATGATTGTTTTTAAATTCTCTTACTCATCTCCCACTCTTCCTTCACTCCATTCCTAATAATTCTACAACCCCTATCCATCTCCCAAAATTCCCCTATCATCATCTCCCTTCCCTAACTTCCTCATTTCATCATTTCCTTCCTTGAGCAAGAAAACAATTAGCTTAAAGCTAAACAACTCATTATGGAGAAAGAACAATCCAAGGTATTGCAACAAGGAGGAAAAGGTAAAGCAATGTTAGAGCTCGGTGAACATGATTAACATGAAAAGTAAGTTGGTAAAAATAAACCAACAACCAAGGGACTCAAAAGGGCATTGAAGAAAGAGAAAGAACATAATCTATGAGATGAAGACCTGGACATGGAAGACGTAATTGCCTTGGAGATCAATGAGGATAGAGAGTATTGGCTAAGTAAGGTCAATGACCACTTAGAAAAGCTTCTTGACAAAGAAAATAGGGATAATCAGATTTTGAGGCACATGGCACATCATTATCAAACCAGAAACATGATAAGTAACATCAAGCTCAAGTAGTTGAAAAATAAGCTAAAAGAAACCGTAAAGGACAAAAATGAGAGGGATAACTTGGAGATGCTTGCTGAAGCATCCATGAGGGCATGACGTACCTGATTTTTCACTTCATGACCAATTTTGAAGGTTTTCTGAGCATTTTTTGTTTTGAGAATTTCGGTGCCAAATTCAGAAATTGGGCTAAGGTGCTACAATTTTCCTCAGGGCTCCAAATGACAAGTGGATTACATTTTTGGAAATCTAATGATCTCCTCTCAAAATAAATTTCATCATATTTCTTAGAGAGGCCTCAAATGTTCATGAAAAAAGGAGAAAAAGAGGTAAAAAATCATCATTCTAGCACTCCTTTTGACACGCACTGTGCTTCTGCACAGACCTTCGTAGAATGAGTTTTTGAAGGCCTTCCCATGGGTAATTTTAAAAAATTCAAGCTGTTCTGGAAACTAGACAAGAAAGTATATTTGATCATTTTCTTAGATCAAAATTTGGACATCAAGAAGGCACCTAAAAGTGGGCTCAATGTTGGCGCTACGCTTCTGCAAAAGTCTGATTTTTTATTTAAAATTTCACTGTGTAATTTCCTAGTTTTACAGTTTGACTTGGTCAAAGTAAAAACTAATGATGTAATTGTAGTAGTTCGAGGTTAAATGATGTAATCCTAAATAAATGCACATGATAGGTTGTTTTTATGGTTAATTATGCCTCATAAAGGAAGAAAATTTCAAAACAAAGGCTAAGAGAAGAGTTTGTATTTGACCTTCTCACTCTCACCTTTTGGTTGAGAGAATCTTGGAAATAGTTCCACCACTTAGGAATTCGACTACTGAAGGTATGGAAGTTGTTTGACTAGGTCTATATGTATTATTTCTCATTTAGAGAGGGGTTGGACTTTTGTGGAGAAGCTTGTACCTTATTTTCTCTTACAGCTAATACAAGAGCAGTTGCAACTATATTTTAGGAATTGTTGTTCAATATGTCTATGGTGTTGTTTTCTTTTCTTATCAGTTTCTAATGGATAAATCATCTCCCTTTTCATGCTTTATCTTCTTCCTATGAATTTCCTTACAATTATATGGACATAAATCTTATATTTAAGCTTTGTTTATCTAGAAATCATGCTTATGTTTCTTTTCTTCTAAAACTAATGAATTCATGCTTTTACATGCTCCTTATGTTTTCTTAAACTCTCAGAGCTATACTACATTGACAAAACTTGAATTTCACCATATCGCACTGATATCTAGCTCCTTTTTATACTTGTCACTGCATACTTGAAACCTTGACCTTACCTTCTAATCCCTAGTCCAGCAAACAAAAATACCCTAAATTCAAAAATGCTCAAACAAGACTTGTATGTCTAGCCTAAAACCTATTTGTTTTCAGTTATTCATTGAAAGATTCTTAGAGACGTCCCTCTTTGGTTCAATAGGGCTAGCTACTGAACTGAAAGTGGTTCAAGGTTACCTCTTTCGATGTCCTCCTCTTCATAGGAAATTGTAGGGGATAACATTTTGGCGTCGTTAATGGGGAAACAAATGATAAATCGTTCCTGGTGTTAGCCTCCTATTGCAACAGGTCTTCATTTTTCATGATTGACATTTTTACATGCCAAATATGTCATCTTTCATGCTGCAAGGTTCCATATTTCTAGAAGACACCAAAGAAGAAACCATAAAGTGTGGTAGTCCAAATGCCACTGCTGAATTCTAATTTTGATGACTTAACCATTTTTAAAGAATGTTCTATAAAAGGGAGGGCCAAACAGTTTAACCTTGGTCTCCCTAGGTTTCAATTTCTTGTTTTAGAATATAGAGAATGATATATGTCCAAACAGCTTAATCTTGGCAGATTTTGTAGATAGGTAGAGAAACAAAGGAGCCCAACTGCTTAATCTGGGCCCTTGGCAGAAATAAGTGTAAATTGAGATAGGAGGACAGAAAAAAGGAAAATTGTAAAGCTGGGTCTGCAAGTCTAAGTGCACCCAAACCAAAAAGAAGGAACAAATGCTAGGAAAGTAGGCTGGGTAGGTAGTGTTGAGGTTGCAGAATGATGATTTATGATCTTTTTTTTGTTGTTTCAAAGTGTTATATATTTTTAGATCACAATCAGGATGCAGTTTTTCATTTGGAGGAGCTCAAGCTGGACATAACTAACTCCCCTTTCTTCTTATTCCCAAAATCACTCACTAATTTCCTTAAAGAGATCAAGATTTGCTTGAGCCTCTTAATTTCATCATGTTCCATAACATTGGCCTTGGTGAAGATCTGCTTCACTTGAGGATTTCCATTCTTCTTTTACAAAGTTCTATTCCCCCAAAAATATCCTAAGGTTCCTTACCTTAGAGATTTCTCATCATCTTCATATTAACTACTGACTCTATTATGTAAATCCATATCTGTTTTCCCCTTCCCCTATTAAATCTATGTTAATAAACTCCCCTATGTACATATTCCACCTTATAGCACTATAGCTATGTATTTTTCAGTCCTGGGACATAGTAGTCCACCTGGGGCTATTGTGAACCCATCCATGTCATGAAACTGGGATTGGTCTAAACCTCTGGTTAGACCAAGAACCTTTACCCCTTAAAACCCCACATTTTACCCCTCCGCGGTCTTTTTCCAAAGATTAATGTTCAAAAGCTTGATTGAACGTCAAGTTATGTCCCCCCCGCCTAAACTAACCCACGAAAACCCTCATGTCCTAAAGTTTTTACCCTCCCCGCCGCGCTATATCAAAATATGAATATTTGTGCTCCCGTCCATTATTCCCCCGCCGATTCACCTGTCTCGTCCACCGTTGGATCGTTCCCTCCCCATCTGATGGCTCTCGACGATTTCGGAGGCGCCCCGCTACTCGGTCGTTAGCTTCTGATGGCGAGGCGGTTTCTCCATCGTACAAAAGACCCCTGTCCGCCTTCTATTGCATCGGAAGGGCTCTAACGGATACCACTCCCGTACAGAAAGCGGTCTGATGAAACCGCTTTTCGCCTTCTGTACACGCATCCCATGTCACCTATCCTATTCTACGTGTCTACCTCGTCACCGTGCCATGTCATCTGCACAGCATCGGCCTCCTGCCGAGTCACCCTTGCCACGTCACTGCCACCATGTCACTGCCACGTCACCCGCCATACATGCTGACATCATCCTGCTGACGTCATCATGCTGACGTAATCCGCCGTACTGGGTCCCACCCGCTGACGTCATGCTGATGTCATCATCATTTTTTGGAGCGAGAGGTGAAAATCGTGCTTAGGAAGCCTCGATTCAAATTCCGAGGTAGTTTTTCATGCGTGATTAGCGCCTAGCTATGGGAAAAGGGCCAAAGTGGAAAGCCCCTAATCATGCAGCCCCCAGCAAGCCCGAAAGGCGCCGAATGACCCGTTTTTCTTCGCGAAGCTTTCATAACAGAGCAAAAGACAGTTCTAAAGCAAACAGAGGGCCGAACAATGGCCATTAAATTTTGATTTGACCCACAACAAAGGAGAGAACTGGCCCGATTCATTTGTCAAAGAGTATCAGAGGAAAGATGAAGTGACAAAGAGTATCAGTTAAATTGTTTAATGGAAATCTTCAGTTCCCAAAGCAAGTCAGCATTGAATGGCCTCCAGCAAAGTCAAATCAGGTGGTGTAAGTCCATCCCAGCTCTCAAATCACAGTTAAGGCACTTAAAACCACCGAACTACAATGGAACAGAGGGCCATACATAGTTATTGTAGAAGCACTGCACCAAGCCACCGAGGACAACGCATTAATTCAGTTTTGATACGGCTGCCTTCAGCGCAACCAATAGATATTTTCTTGCATTTATTTCTGATAGGTTTAGGTTAAAGTGATCATTTACTTTCAGACCTATTTATGTCAAAACTGTAGTGAACAATTTTGGAGAACTTTTCCTATATATACCACCCTCGGTATTGTTTCAAGGGTTGGTCGATTGATAGCTTTTCATTAGAGACTCGCACTGTATTTCTGATACTTTTTCTTTAATCAAAGATTGCTGAAGAGATTGGAGGAATGACTATCTGATGTGTTGTTAATGGTCTCTAGAGTCCGAATGATGGAATTCTTGTGCTGCAACATGAATCAATAAGTGCCTCTTACCTCTGTTTTCATTTTTCACCATCTAAATAGCAAAAGAAAGATTAGATTAGAACTTGTTTAACTGTACTCTAGGCTCAATTTCTGTTGTTTCTTTATGTTTTTCATCTGAAATGACTTGGACATGAATATGAATTCCCGGTGGCTCATATTTACCCTAATTTACATGTGTTTGACAATTATCTAGGGATTCTTTACTTCCCTTAGATAGAGCTCATCCACCCTTCTCTGTTAAGCTGACTGAGAGATTCTTAATTGCCTCTCTTTCCTTAGCATTATCTCCATCCTTTAAACTTGAAAAATTGTTCCATGTGCAGCTACCTTGCTCCTTATTCCTCCTTTGACAAAGAAAACGCACCAGCAGTCTTACTCCTTGACTCCATGCCCAATTGTTTGAAATCTTCACACTATACCTGCCTCTTTACCTGAAAACATCAATCTTCCCTCCAAAACACAAACAAAACTCCTAAACTCAATAGCTAACCTAAAATCATCATCAACAAAGCTGAATCAGAAAGAGAGAGCCCTCTCTGACTGCAGGTGGGCAAGAACCTGCAGTCCAAAGTTGGTTTGTGGTTACCTTGGCCGTATCCCTTTACTCCAACCTGGGGGACAACCTGAGTGATAACATAATGGAAACTCCATTGGGGACCATCCTCAGTTAATTTTATAAAACAGGTTGGAAAAATCGATTTTCTAATTGCTGTATATTCCTTAAAACTACAGATGAAGCCTAAATATCAGCGAGGAAGCCTTTGAAACTGTTTTTTGCTTTGCATTAACAGAAGTAAATAAAAGCTGCATCAGTCAATCTTCATGCTAGTTTTAGGCTATACATAGCTATTCCAAAATTCGATTAGTCCATTGCCGACTCTAAAAGTATTCCCAGAAAAATACCAAAAACACAAATTTGGAAGCTGGCTCCTAAGAAGAATCCATGATACACAAGGTCAAATCCAAACCCAAATCCCCCAGTTGCTTTTGAAAATCCGAACTTAATCCAAAGATTCTTAGGAAGCAAGAAAAACAAGAAGATTTTGCTGAGTTGAGTCCTGAAACAGCTCACCCAAGCTGTGTTCCAACTCCTGTCAAAGTTTTGTTCTGTTCAACTCCTACTTCCCATTGTTCATCTTCCACATCTCAAAGCACTCCTTCCACACCTCCATTCACGGCACATACTACAACTACCACTACTGTTGTTCCAGTTACTCCTATTATTCTTGTTGTTCCTATTGTTCCACTTATCCCTATGAATATGGCTAATAGATATGCACCCCTACAATTGCCTGCTAATCCTGGGGCCTTGCCTCAAGATTACCAATCCAAAATCACATATTTTGATAGTATTGGTCCTTTCACGACACTACAGCATACCAAGAAGATGCAGGACTATTTTGAAAACTACGAAATAGATGATGATAGTGTGAGAATGAAAATTTTCGTTCAAAGTCTAACAGGTGATGTAAGAACTTGGTTCAAATCACTTGCTGCAAATTCTATAACCACTCCTGATGAGCTTTACTAATCCTTTACCAACAGATGGGAAAAGAAGAAAGACCCCTTGCACATACTAGCTGAATATGATACAATTAAAAGAGGACCTCAAGAGACTGTTTTGGAGTACTGTGCAAGATTCAATAATGTCTATAATGCAATACCACATAACTTAAGACCCTGACCTGACCTTGCCTTGTATAAATTCCCTGATGGATTCGACCCAGATATGGCATACCAGTTAAAAGAAAGAGCTCCTCAGACCCTTGCAGACATGCAAAATGTTGCTGTCAGTGTAGAGGTAAACCTAATTGCCAAAAGAAACAGAGCTAGAATGGAATGAAAACCACCTTTAAGGAAGAACCCTCAGCCTTAGAACAAAAGCTTGATGCTATTATCAGTGGCATGCAAAGGCTGGGAGACAGAGTAGAAAGTGTTGAGAGGAAGTCATCATGGGAAGGACAACAGCCCAATACCATAAGGAACCCAAATTTTAGGAAAACGCAGAACACAAATGTTGGTAGGTCAAGCCCAGATCATGACATAAGACCCCCCTTCCATGAAAATTATGTAGAAGCATCCACTTCTAGTGAACCCATAGAAGACACTCACATGAACCTGATGGATCTAAAGGGTGAGCATCAAACCTTTCTGAGCCAAGAAGACCAAGATGAGCATGACTTCAGTCAATTTCAGACTAAGTCTGGTGAGTCTTTTGATTTTAAACAAGGTTATGATACTGCTGTGTATGAGGTCCACAAACAATATAAGCTGAGAACTAGGACCATTGATATTTCTGAACCTAGAAAACCAAAGGATGGCAAACAGCCCAACAAGACTAAAAGCAAGGCTATTGTAATAGAACCAACTGATATACCTGTCCCAAATCCGCATCATGTGACTATAGAAGACATAACAGAAATGCAGCCTTCTATTGGTCAGCCTCTGCCACCTCTTTCATCTGAGCAAAATTCAACCAATGTTCCAAAAAGCTCTCCTAAAACTGAAGAACCACAAGCAATCAATTCCCATGACACCAATAAACAAGAGCAAATTGCTGGTAATTCAAAAGAAGAAGAAAAAACTGCCATTATCAACACAAAGACTCCATTGGAAAAGCCATTTAACTTAGAAGTAGAGATTGGAAAACTTAAGATATCCATCCCCCTCTCAGAACTAGCCAAACACGATGTATATAGGCAACAAATTCAAAGATCACTTCAAATCCCAGAGAATAAGGACGATGTAAATGTTTTGGATGATACCCCTGAACTGCTGTTTGGTCCAGAGGTTAATGGAAAGTCGACATATGGATCTGTCTTGCCCTTTTATGTCAGTTTACATGTACATGACAAAATCTTGCACAATGCCATGTTTGATTCAGGAGCATCACACAATCTGATGCCCAAAGCAGTTATGGAAAAGCTGAACCTTGATATTACAAGACCCTACAAAGATTTGTACTCATTTGACTCAAGTCAAGTCAAGTGTTTAGGCCTCATCAAAGACTTGTGTGTCTCCTTAGTCCAGTATCCCAACAAGACCATCCTCATGGATGTGGCGGTGGCTGATATCCTGCCAAAATATGGCATGCTCCTGTCAAGATCATGGGGAGCAAAGCTCCAAGGATCCCTTCAACTAGACCTCTCCTATGCTACTATTTCAGTCTTTGGGCAACCAAAGAGACTCTACAGAGAAACACTCATGAAATATGTGGTAAGTAGTGAGAGAAAGCCTGAAAATTTTCCCATTTACTCAATCCATTCTGATATGGATTCTTTTGTTTTGTTTAATGATAATACAAATCATCCAACTGATGATGAGCCTTTGGCTCTATAACAACAACCAAAAATCAACGAAGAATTGGTTGCACATACCCATGAGTCTGTCACAGCAATTAATGCAACCAGCAGGCTAGAAGAACCTCCCCAAATAGAAATTTCAAATCTGCCCGCTGTAAGAATGACTAAAACTCTTAGTACTAACCACAAGCAACAAATTACATGGTATTTAGAGTTTGATGGCTCTGTCAACAAGTTAGGAGCAGGGGCAGGTGTCTAGATTCACAATACATATAACAACCATGCAGAAGGACATGCCTACAAACTGAATTTCAAATGCACAAATAACATGGCAGAGTATGAGGCTCTGCTTTTAGGCCTTAAACTGCTCAAAGCTTTAGGAGCTGCAAAAGTGTCCATTCTAGGTGACTCTGATTTAATCATACAACAGATGAAAGGTAATTTTGTTACCAATGACAATAGAATGAGAGCCTATAGTACTACTGCCACTAATATACTCAATGCATTCACCGAATTCGAGCTTACCAAGATTTCAAGAAATCATAATATTCATGCACACAGCCTAGCTACCTTTGCTAGTACATGCAAACTTCCCTTTGAGCCAAACCATCACTTTATAGCTGAAATAAAACATAGGCCCACTATCCCAAATAATGTTAGAGATTGGCAAGTGTTCGAAAATGATGCCCAGATTTATAATTTCCTCACCCTAGAGCACGAGTTTTCAAATATTAACATCGACACGGATGCTATGAACGATTTAGAACAACAAACAAATGAAAAACAACAGGCTGTAACAGCTGCAACAACCAAACAAATCCTAAACCCGACTGTTTTTGACAAAACAGACATAGAACAACTGAAACAAATGCATTTGGAAGAAATAGAAAACAGAGACAGAGATCATTGACTTAAAGGATAACTTTTTGCCTGCTGGCCTAACTCCACTAGAAGACATGTTCGACGCCAATGATGTTCCCAAAAAGCCAAAATTACAACCATTAAACGCTGTTATAGAAGAACACAATATTGGGACAGTAGAGGAGCCAAAAATGATCAAACTATCTAAAAATTTGCCACCTGATCAAAAGCCCAAGTATATTGATTTGTTCAAAGAATTGCAAGATGTATTTTCTTGGAGTTATGAGGATTTGAAATCCTATGACACCTCGGTGATCCAACACATAATTCCCTTAAAACCGAACCAGAAACCCTTTAAACAGAAACTTAGAAGAATTAACCCTATGCTTCTTCCCATGATTCAGAAGGAAGCAAAGAGGATGTTTGAAGCAGGCATAATAGCACCCATCAGATTTTCTGAATGGGTATCCAATCTTGTTCCCACAAGAAAGAAGACAGGTGAGATTAGACTTTGTGTAGACCTGAGAAACTTAAACCAAGTCTCCCTTAAATACCACTATCCTTTGCCCAAGATGGATCACATCCTACAAAGAGTAGTGGGGTCATCTAGAATCTCTTTGCTAGATGCCTTTTCAGGTTTCAATCAAATACTTGTTCACCCGGACGACCAGGACAAAACTGCCTTTACCACACCATGGGGAACATTTAAGTATGTTAAGATGCCATTCGGACTTAAAAACGCTGGTGCTACCTTTCAAAGAGCAATGGATATTGCATTTGCCAGGGAAATACATGATTTCCTAGTTGTTTACCTTGATGATCTTACCCCATTTTCCAAATCTAATCAGGAACACCTCAAACACTTAAGGAAAATATTCGTGACATGCAGGAAATATGGCATTTCCTTGAATCCCAAGAAATCCCTCTTTGGCCTTGAAGAAGGCAAACTACTTGGCCACATCATATCAAAAGATGGGATTAGAATAGATCCTGAAAGAATCCAAGCCATCCTCCAAATCCCATATCCAAGGAACATAAAAGAGTTGCAAGCATTCCTTGGAAATATCAATTTCCTAAGGAGATTCATTCCAAATCTAGCCGAGCTGATAAGATTGTTAAGCAATATGTTAAAAAAGGATGCCAAGGTAAAATGGACTCTTGAAACCAAGCAAGCATTTGAGAGTATCAAAGCGGCCTTAACCCAAACCCCTGTCCTCACCAACCCACAATTTGACAAAGAGTTTATCATTTTTTCTTTTGCATCTGATCATACTATAGCTGCTGTCCTTTTGCAAAAGGATGAACAGGGAGCTGAAAAGCCAATTGCATTTCTTAGCCGAGCCTTAAGATATGCCCCTTTGAAGTACCCAATCATGGAAAAGCAGGCCTATGCACTTGTTAAGGCCATCAAGGATTTCAGAGTGTACATTTTATATTCACATGTGATTGCCTATCTCCCACACGTTGCTGTAAAAGACATATTGACCCAAGAGGGATTAGAAGGCAAAAGAGGCAAGTGGATAGCAAACATCCTTGAGTATGACATAGAAATAAAACCAACCAAACTGATAAAGGAACAAAGTTTAGCCAAATTGATGTCCGAAACAAACTTTCAAGCCTTGGACATTAACCAACTGGACAATGAACAGGAGATGGGGACTCCACAGATCAGTGAAACCTTTTTGCAATCCCCATGGTATGTTGATGTATGTTTTGTACTTTTAAACCTGTTTGCTCCCCCAGGATTGTCCAAAACCAAGAAAAGATTTTTGAAAATGAAGGCTTTAAAGTTTTTTGTCATAGATGGTGCATTATTTTGGAGAAATCATGAAGTTATATTGCTTAATTGTTTAACCATGAATGAAACTAACAATGTCATGAAAGAATTCCATGCAGGTGACTGTGGAGGACATCTATATTGGAAGTCCACTGATGATAAAATTTTAAGAGCTGGTTTTTACTGGCCCTCTCTTTTTGCAGATGTAAAGAAGTTTGCCATGTCATGTCACAAATGCCAAATCTTTGAGGGCAAGAGAAAGCTGTTACCTTTGCCCCTGAAACCCATCTCAACCGAAAAACCTTTTCAACAATGGGGTATTGACTTCATTGGAGAAATCCATCCCTCTTCCTCAGGCCAGCACAAATGGATCCTAACAGCCACCGACTATTTCACTAAGTGGGTTGAAGCCATTCCCTGCAGGCAAGCCAATGACACCATCATTATCCAATTCCTTGAGTGCAATATCCTTTCTAGATTTGGCTGCCCTGAGAAAATCATCATTGACAACGCTGCTGCCTTCAAATCCAAAAAGATGGTTAGTTTTTGCCACAAATTTCACATCACCTTGGGCCACTCTACAACTTACTACCCCCAAGGTAATGGTTTGGCCGAATCATCCAACAAAAGCCTCATCAATATCATAAAGAAAGTGTTAGAAGAGAACAAGAAGAACTGGCACAAAAAGCTGGTAAATGCCCTATGGGCAGACAAACTTTCAAGCAAGAAATCCATTGGAATGAGCCCTTATGAGCTGGTATATGGCATGGAGGCCAGATTTCCATCATCCCTGGGCATTCCGACCATCAAACTGTTACAGGAAATTCAAGCTGAACCAGATGACATTCAAAGAAGGATTAATCAGACCATTCATCTTCAGCAAACCAGAGAGCAAGTTTATGACAGAGCTCAAATTTTGCAAGAAAAACTCAAAAAGATGTTTGATAAGAGAGTTAAGGCTAAGGATTTCTACATTGGTGACAAAGTTCTAAGGTGGGACTCACGAAGAGAAGACAAGGGCAAACATACCAAGTTTGATTTTTATGGAAAGGACCATTTGTTATTTCTGTTGTTCAGGGAAATAACACTTATTTTCTCAAGTCTATAGAGGATAGTTCTGCTGAAGAAGGCCCTGTCAATGGCCGTATGCTGAAACATTACCATGATCCCTTTTAAGGGATATAGTGCAGCTTTGTATATATCTTTTGTACAGTAATATTTGTATATATCAACGTTTTGTTTTATTTTTCTGAATATTAGAGGAGCAACAATAAATCTTGTGGAGACACAGCCAATACAAGTGTTCCAGTTTTAAAAGCTCTGTCTCTGTACTAATTTCAACAAAACAGCAAGAGTGGCACAGTCACATCACAACAATTCATGGTAAAGGGGAGTTGTTTGCAGTCTTCAGTCAAAAATATCAAAACAGAGGAGTTTTTTTTAGTTTCATATCAGCACCCTTGGTCAAAGCAAAAGTAAAGCAAACACCGCAGTTTTGATCCATGTTGTGAAAATATTTCAAAGGTACAATGCTACAACAACATTCTACATAATAGCAAGCATGCAGAAGAAAGCAGGCAGTGCTATGCATTTCACAATATTTCAGTTGAGATGAAGGTTGTTCATATTAAAAAGTTTCAATTATCTAACAGCTAGCACAAAGAAGTTTCTTCAATCTACAACAACAACAGAAGATCAAGGCAGTCTGACCTACTGTTCTTGGCTTTTCACAGGGAAAAGCCATCCCCAAGTGGAGCCACTGTTAGCCTCCTGTTGCAACAGGTGTTCATTTTTCATGATTGACATTTTTACATGCCAAATATGTCATCTTTCATGCTGCAAGGTTCCATATTTCCAGAAGAGACCAAAGAAGAAACCATAAAGTGTGCTAGTCCAAATGCCACTGCTGAATTCTAATTTTGATGACTTAACCATTTTTAAAGAATGTTCTATAAAAGGCAGGGCCAAACAGTTTAACCTTGGTCTCCCTAGGTTTCAATTTCTTGTTTTAGAATATAGAGAATGATATCTGTCCAAACAGCTTAATCTTGGCAGATTTTGTAGATATGTAGAGAAACAAAGGAGCCCAAATGCTTAATCTGGGCCCTTGGCAGAAATA
The DNA here is from genome assembly GCA_031772625.1 of Pinus tabuliformis. Lineage (NCBI taxonomy): Eukaryota > Viridiplantae > Streptophyta > Pinopsida > Pinales > Pinaceae > Pinus > Pinus tabuliformis. Next base: position 1,158,056,813 of record CM062819.1, read on the forward strand.
AGTGTAGACTTAGATAGGAGGACAGAAACAAGAAAAATTGTAAAGCTGGGTTGCAAGTCTAAGTGCACCCAAACCAAAAAGAAGGAAAAAATGCTAGGAAAGTAGGCTGGGTAGGTAGTGTTGAGGTTGCAGAATGATGATTTATGATCTTTTTTTTGTTTTTTCAAAGTGTTATATATTTTCAGATCACAATCAGGATGCAATTTTTCATTTGGAGGAGCTCAAGCTGGACATAACTAGCTCCCCTTTCTTCTTATTCCCCAAATCACTCACTAATTTCCTTAAAGAGATCAATATCTGCTTGAGCCTCTTAATTTCATCATGTTCCATAATATTGGCCTTGGTGAAGATCTGCTTCACTTGAGGATTTCCATTCTTCTTTTACAAAGTTCTATTCCCCCAAAAATAGCCTAAGGTTCCTTACCTTAGTGCTTTCTCATCATCTTCATATTAACTACTGACTCTATTATGTAAATCCGTATCTGTTTTCCCCTTCCCCTATTAAATCTATGTTAATAAACTCCCCTATGTACATATTCCACCTTATAGCACTATAGCTATGTAGTTTTCAATCCTGGGACATAGTAGTCCACCTGGGGCTATTGTGAACCCATCCGTGTCATGAAACTGGGATTGGTCTAAACCTCTGGTTAGACCAAGAACCTTTACCCCTTAAAACCCCACATTTTACCCCTCCCAATCTTTTTCCTAAGATTTATGTTCTAAAGCTTGATTGAATGTCAAGTTATGTCCCCCCTGCCTAAACTAACCCACGAAAACCCTCATGTCCTAAAGTTTTTACCCTCCCCGCCGTGCTATATCAGAATCTGAATATTCACGCTCCCGTCCATTATTCCCCCGTCGATTCACCTATCCCGTCCACCATCAGATTGGGCCCTCCTCATCTGACGGCTCTCGATGATTTCAGAGGTGCCCCGCTGCTTGGCCGTTAGCTTCTGATGGCGAGGCAGTTTCTCCGCTATACAAAAGACACCTGTCCGCCTTCTATTGCATCAGAAGGGCTCTGACAGATACCACTCTGTTATAGACATTTTTGTGCCTTACAACATTGAGCATGAATTGTCCATAATCTAAGGGATCCAAAGTCCCTAAACATGTTGTTCCTACCCCTAGAGGAACAAGGCTAACTAACCACAGTAATTCACAGAAGTTCTCCACCTGAAACCACTCAAAAACAAGTCAATTCAGGATCATGTCAACTGCTCCACTGAGCATCTGCGCTGAATGTCAACTGCTACACTGGCTACCTGCGTTGAATGTCAACTCCAACACTAGCTACCTGCGCTGAGCGAGTTTGGACAAGTGGCAGGCTCATTCCTCAATGTGGCAATGCTCAGGAAGCTTCCAAAATGACACTTGCCTCAGGGAATTCGACTGGTGATGAGTAAGAGGTTCCAAATCTCCAAGTGGAAGCAAGAACCTCCAAGTGGACTCAAGAACTGAGAGAGGGAGAGGACACTAGTCAGATCTCAAGCTGACTCATCCTCTCTCCAAAATAACTATATATAGATCTCTCCTCCATGAGATATGGAGGCTAGAATTTTGTTATTGCAAAGAATTGTTGTTGGTTTGAGACTGGAAACATTGGGTGCTTAATGCTTTAAAGGGAGCTAAAGAAGGAATTCCATTCTGCTGGGAAGGAGATGCTGGATTGGAGCCCTCTGGGTTGTATCTCTTCCTGAACCTTGTTATCAATCAATAAAGCTATCTTGGTTCTTTCCTATATGCTGGTGTATTTTGTATGATTGCATTAGTGTATTTGATTTACTTCTAATCCTAAATCATTTATGAATATGAATATTTGCCTTTGTGTTGTATTCTTCTCTTTTCGCAAGTAGCTGTTCTCTTGTCACAGGTAGCTGTTCTCTTGTGATCTCGTGGAAATCAAGTAGCTGTTCTCTTGGGCAAGCGAGGAGGCAAGTAGTTGTGAACACCCAAAGAGAAGAGGATCTAGATCGAGGGACAAACGGAAGACAACAGTAAGTCTATCGATCTCCCCTCTTTCACATTTCATAAAGGAAGAAACCATAATAGTTGTATCTGTTTGTTGCTAAGGCACTGTCACACCTTAGGTGGATAGGATCGTCCTGCATAGGCATTTTTCCCCACAAAAAATTGGCGACTCCACTGGGGAATATTGCTTTAGTCATTTTATTTGTGTTTACATCATTGTTTGCTTCATAGACTCAACAACAACAATCAAACTGCTTCTGCAAAGTAGACTGTTGCTGCCTTGATCCTTCACTGGATTTTGTCTATGATCTGAACAATGGACTCACAAATGACTTGATGATCCTTTGTGATAGTCTTTAGTACCCTCTCAAAGCATCCCTTTGATTATACCTTGCTTGTGTTTCTGATTTGGCCTGAAACAATTGATTTTTGAGCATTTTATGACCCAAAACCCAGGGGAAACGAGAGTTTCTCCTTCAGCGCAGACACTGTGAAGGCAATTTTCATTTCAACGCAGGTCCCGTGAAGGCTACCTGCGCTGAATGTCAAACCCACAGTGTTGGACTTGCGCTGAACCAGTTTAGCCTTGTGCAGCTGGGGTTCTCTGCTGTCTGTTGCCCTGTTTTGATCTCTGTTTTTTGCAGCCTTTAACCAGCATAGGTACCAGTCTGATAACTCCTTTTCTTTGCTTAGATTCCGCCTCCTTTTGTACAAAAAGACTGTGAGTGTTTTTATGTGTTTTTACGTCATTTACAGTTTTCCTTTGCATGAGTGAAATAATCATCCTGTAGCCCTTGATTCAGATCTGATTGATTGTGATCTTAGGAGAGAGTTCATTGGCTGTTTACAGTTGATTATAATTTTCTTTTGCTTATTGGTTTGAGTTTGTCTCTTTTAAGTGTCGAAACAAGTATTCATTTCGAAAGTCGCAAAGTGATTGTAATCTCTTCTACCCTTGTTGTTTTCGAAAAAGTAAACTTGTTTGTATCTGTCATTTAAAAGCAAATTCAAAGTTGTACAAAAAACTTTCTTTGTAGGCATCTATACTAAGAAAGTGGAAAACAAACACCTGCATTGTGCATTTGCATTTTGATAAGTTTGCATGATTGATTTAGGAAAGAGTGCATTAGAGTGTGCTGATTGCTCTTTGAGAAAAGATAGTGTCTTTCTTTTCCCTTAGTAGCTAGGATTTTCAAAGTTGAAAAGATAATAAAGCTTGCTTATCATCTTAGACTGCATTTAGGAATTGTACCATACATCTCGTGGTGATCCTGAAAGGCAAACTTCTAAAAATATCAACTTAAAATAAACTTAATGAACCTAACAACACTTTGCAACATAACGCACAACATAGAGGTCTAGGCTAGAGACGTGTTCCAGCGTCGTTAAGCCTAGTGACTGTCGATCTCGTAGAAGGTGGGTGATTCCTCCTGAGGGACGATAGCGCTAGTACGGATTGTGCTCCCACGTACCGTCGCGTATATACTGGGAGACCCCTATAGGCATATATCCTTTATCCTTAGGAAGCTGTGTCGGCCGCCCTACTGATCGCAATGCAGTGAACACAACATTCACGAAGATCGACCGCCCGTACCTTAAAAAGTATTCTGCGGTTTTGCGAAAATTTTGGCACACCCTCTGCCTAGATCTCCAGAGCAGTTTCTTTTGGCCTTTTTCAGACTCTATAACAGAAAAAGTCCATCCGAGCATTTGTCACTTCGGGCTCGTTAAAACATCGAAGGAGACTAGAGTCATCTTTAGCTTTTTCTCGACTCTTTAAAAGTGAAAAAGCAAGTTGTGTCTAAAGCGTCGTTAACAATTTATTTTAAACAGAACAATCACCCTTTATTCCCGCGTTGATCCTTAGGTTGAAAAGATGGAGCACACCAACCAAGGAATCCCTCTTGGTGAAATCCTAGTCCCTTCTCCTCTTGGGGAGATGTGGGTGCGCCCCACATGGCCACATTGTCGCTTCAAGGACTGACAATTGGCCTACCAGTCTGGCTCTTTTCAACCAATGTCGTTCAGAATACCACCATTCCTGAACAGTCGAGTCAACAATTAGATCAGACAAGAGTTGCCTCCCAGCCTTCCACTTCATCTTCCTCCCCTCCTTCCTCTTCGCTTGACGGAACTGGTCAAACAAAAAACCGGGTTCCTAAGGAGAAGAAGGAGAAGAAGAAGAAAGAAAAGAAGAAGAAGGAGCCTAAGGCGACGGGGGGCAAACAAGTGTCATCTAACAAAAATCCACACACAACACTCGTAAGGCCTAAATCACCATGCGTCATATGCAAGGGAGACCACTTCCATAGAGATTGTCCCTGTATCCCCCGGATACTAAGGGACTGGTCCCCCCGTTTGCACAATTCGGTAGCATCGACCTCTGATAGCCATGTCGACTGCTCACCGTCAACTAGTGGGAGTGAAGCCCCAGGACAGAGCGGGAAAGCTAAATTTCCCTGCAGGTTGTGTGAAGGCGATCACGCCATCCACCGTTGTCCCTTCTTAGACGAGGCAAAAAGAGTTCTGGAAGATCGCCCGATTTTACTAGTGCAACTTCCTCTTGGATATCAAAAACTCTTGCCAAGTCCCTCGCTAGTTGAGAATCCGGCTGACCCTCCCAGGTGGTCAGCCGAAGCACCTGTCATTGAAGATGAACCGTCTGGATCCATGCCTGACGAAAGTCAAAAGGTTGATACGGCAGTTGACCCGGTTTTGCCTTCAGAGGCTCTATCTTCGAATGACATCATCACAGAAGAGAATAAAGACGACACCGTCCAAATTCTCTTCATCAGCACTGACTCTGATGACCAAGGGGGCAATGCCTTCATTCCTTTATCGCAGGAAGGAAGTTCATCAGAGTGCTATCCGGCCGTATACTCGGTCCCACCACCAAGCAACCTGGTTGTGTCCTTTGACTGGAACCAACTAGGCAGACCTCGCTTGCCAGCTAACATACCATTCAGAATTATTGTCCAAATATACAGAATGGTAATGGCTGGCACAGTTATTGATGAAGGGGCATCTGTGAGTATCCTTTCCTCTATTGCTTGGAAAGCGCTTGGTTCGCCTGCGCTTTTGCCTGAAATGAGAAATCTATCAGGCTTTGATAAGGGAACCAGTCGACCTTTAGGGATCCTCCCCAATGTGCCCATAACATTGAAAGGGAAGACCATTCAAATGAACGTGATGGTCGTTCAAGGACCCTTGGATTATAACCTACTCCTTGGACGAGACTATATATATTGCATGGGAGCCATCGTCTCATCACTCTTTAGAGTAATGTGTTTTCCGCATGAAGGAAGAATGGTCAAGCTCATGGACCAACTTTCGTTCCCCGGATCACGCATCGCAAATAGTCATATACCATCCCTAAATGGTCTATTCACGCAAGAAGTGTCTCAACCCACGGTCCGTCCTCCTGATGAGCGTGAGTAATCCGGGAGGATATGACTGGAACCCAGGGGGCATGCGTCCTGGCCTGCTTCGGCAAGGAAACTTTGGGTATAGGGTAGGTTTCCGCGGGAGAATATGACTAGTCCGTACCCCGTCCATCTAGGAAGAGGGTTGTTCTAGAATAAGATTCTTTTGTCAAAGTTATGTGAGTGAAATAAACTATTTTTCACCCACCTTTGTCTATTTCGGTAGACATTGCCGAGGAAGTGTTTTGTTTAAACTACTAACGAGACAATCTTTGGGTAACCTGAAAGAGGTAAGCCTCTCTCGTTAAAACAAATGTTTTGACGGAAAAGAAGTAGAGGTAACCTTGAAACTCTGTTTTATACCTGGGGGCATGCAAACCTTTTGGAGTGAAAGCAAGGGGCAACTATTTATTTTTTAAATTTTTAGGACCTCTAACCCTTTAAACTCGTAGGATTAGTCGTTTCCGAACTTGCATAAAGAAAGGATCCGGGGCAAAGATTACGTGAGATGAAGCTCCATAAAAAATAGCATCTCCAATGAGGCACTCTTATCATATGACTGGTATAAACGAGCAGTTTTAGCATAAAGTTCATCCTCGTTAAAAAAAAATAAACGCAAGATCCGAGCAGTTTTAACGCGGAATTCATGCTCGTTAAAAAATAAACATAAGCCTGAGCAGTGTTTTGGCGCATTCAAGCTCTTTAAAAAATGAACCCATTACCGGTAAAATAACCATTGTGTACGTAACCTTATCAGCCATAAAAGCCTTGGTCGTGTTTGCACCGTCACCTCCACTTTTCATTTGGCCGATTGTTTACCTCCATATGATTGTTTACCCATTTTGAGGAACAACTGCGAAGAGTGATTTCACCTAGCCATCCTTGTGACACTGCCGTGATTGGAAAATTCCAACCTGTACCTGGAATCAGCTGCTAACCCTGTTCATCACTCGTTCCTCAAAAGGCGAGTCTTCTTTAAGCTCTTTTCAACTGACTCGTAAAATATGAAAAGATTGCCGAGTTTTGGCCTTCCAGCTCATTAAAGCGACCGGAAGTGCTATCCCTCCTCTAGAATTTAATCTTTTTGGACCTGAGGTATTATTGCACAAAAAGATCGAGCGCTTGTTTTGTTCGGCTCGTTAAAACTATCGAAAACTCATCCCTTCTGTATTGTTTTATACTTTTTCGGACTTAAGGGATTAGATGACGAAAAAGGACTTTTGGAGTTAACTTTATGTACCTTTTCAGACTCTCTAAAAATGAAAAGGGCCGAGTTATCCTTGTCGTTAGACTCGTTAAAATCACTAAATAGCGACAAACTTGTCTTTAGACGAGAACGAGTTTCACTATCGCTAGGCTCGTTAAAACATAGCGATGGGCTTGCCCGAAGGGCAGGTTATAGAACAAGCATATGTTATCCTCCTCAAGCTTGACAAAAATAAAGAGGTATTGGTCAGCAATGACTGGGGAAAATTTGGGAGAAAATCAAGAAAACTTTGATGGTAGCAGGTCGCTCTTGAACATGACACTTTTCCTCCGTACCACAATCGGGTTGGGTTGTTTCATTCACCGGTCACATCACCATGGTCTCGCCACACCATCCATAATTGGGGTAATGCTACCGATCCATCGCATCAGTGTCGCCATATGTTCAAGAGAAGTCGTTCAGAAAGAATCAACCGGGTCCCATCCACTGCCATACATTATCCTTCATCCATTCATGACCGCCACCCTGAATCATATGTCACAGATCGTTTTCACCTCCATTAAAATCATTAGCTCCGTTCCGTGTCACTGATGTGGGATTCATTAAGGCCCTCCTTTGACGGATCGCTTCTTGTCGACATCAGCTCATTATCCAAGAAGTTGATCTAGGAACAACCCCTTCAGTACTTTGAAGCTTGCATGCCTCAATGGCAAGTTTCTCACTTCCGGCGACAGGTATACATCAATGACCTTCGACCAGAAGATTTTGCGTGGTGTTCGACGCCAAGTCCTTTATTCACACCACGTGAATTGTACTGCAGTACCTTGAGGGTCATTATCATTATCAGTGATTCCTCTCGCGCTTGCTAACAGTTTACATCATTGACCGGTAATCAAGCGATGTCTTTCCGTGTTCGACTTCAGCGCAATTCTCACATGGATCGACTTGTACTTAGAGTGAAGATCGAACGAGTTTGAAGACCCCGGATCTAGTTTCATCCATCCTGGCTGCGATATATATTCAAGAAAGATAAAGACATTTGACATGTACATCATTGCAGCAGATGATCATCCTACTCAAAGGATGATAATTTCGCCAAAATTATCAGTCCACCATCAGACGATCGTCTGTTCTATGTACAAAAAATGAATTTATAAAGCTGAGCATGGGAATGCCCGCCTCAGCTAGATCATGAAAGCAGTATGAATCATAATGTATTGTATTGTATCTTATTACAGGTCTCCTCCCAGCAAATGGATGAACTTCGAACCCTCCTGGATAAAGCATTTCACCCGATAAACGACCTCATACTTTAGGGGGCAACTGTTATAGACATTTTTGTGCCTTACAACATTGAGCATGAAATGTCCATAATCTGAGGGATCCAAAGTCCCTAAACATGTTGTTCCTACCCCTAGAGGAACAAGGCTAACTAACCACAGCAATTCACAGAAGTTCTCCACCTGAAACCACTCAAAAACAAGTCAATTCAGGATCATGTCAACTGCTCCACTGAGCATCTGCGCTGAATGTCAACTGCTACACTAGCTACCTGCGTTGAATGTCAACTCCAACACTAGCTACCTGCGCTGAGCGAGTTTGGACAAGTGGCAGGCTCATTCCTCAATGTGTCAATGCTCAGGAAGCTTCCAAAATGACACTTGCCTCAGGGAATTCGACTGGTGATGAGTAAGAGGTTCCAAATCTCCAAGTGGAAGCAAGAACCTCCAAGTGGACTCAAGAACTGAGAGAGGGAGAGGACACTAGTCATATCTCAAGCTGACTCATCCTCTCTCCAAAATAACTATATATAGATCTCTCCTCCATGAGATCTGGAGGCTGGAATTTTGTTATTGCAAAGAATTGCTGTTGGTTTGAGACTGGAAACATTGGGTGCTTAATTCTTTGAAGGGAGCTGAAGAAGGAATTCCATTCTGCTGGGAAGGAGATGCTGGATTGGAGCCCTCTGGGTTGTATCTCTTCCTGAACCTTGTTATCAATCAATAAAGCTATCTTGGTTCTTTCCTATATGCTGGTGTATTTTGTATGATTGCATTAGTGTATTTGATTTACTTCTAATCCTGAATCATTTATGAATATGAATATTTGCCTTTGTGTTGTGTTCTTCTCTTATCGCAAGTAGCTGTTCTCTTGTCACAGGTAGCTGTTTTCTTGTGATCTTGTGGAAATCAAGTAGCTGTTCTCTTGAGCAAGCGAGGAGGCAAGTAGCTGTGAACACCCAAAGAGAAGAGGATCTAGATCGAGGGACAAACGGAAGACAACGTTAAGTCTATCGATCTCCCCTCTTTCACATTTCATAAAGGAAGAAACCATAATAGCTATATCTATTTGTTGCTAAGGCACTGTCACACCTTAGGTGGATAGGATCGTCCTGCATAAGCATTTTTCCCCACAACACACTCCCGTACAGAAAGCGGTCCGATGAAACCACTTTCCGCCTTCTGTACGCGCGCCCCATGTCACCTATCTTGTTCTACGTGTCTACCTCATCACCGTGCTGCGTCATCTGCACAGCATTGGCCTCCTGCCAAGTCACCCTTGCCATGTCACTGCCACCGTGTCACTGCCACGTCATCCGCCGTACATGCTGACGTCATCCTGGTGACGTAATCCGTCGTACTGGGTCCCACCCACTGACGTCATCATCCATTTTTGGAGCGAGAGGCAAAAATCGTGCTTAGGAAGCCCGTATTAAAATTCCGAGGCAGTTTTTCATGCGCGATTAGCGCCTAGCTATGGGAAAAGGGCCAAAGTGGAAAGCCCCTAATCATGCAGCCCCCAGCAAGCCCGAAAGGTGCCGAATGACCCATTTTTCTTCGCGAAGCTTTCAGAACAGAGAAAAAGACAGTTCTAAAGCAAATAGAGGGCCGAACAGCAGCCATTAAATTTTGATTTGAGCCACAAAAAAGGAGAGAACCGGCCCTATTCATTTGTCAAAGAGTATCAGAGGAAAGATGAAGCAGCAAAGAGTATCAGTTAAATTGTTTAATGGAAATCTTCAGTTCCCATAGCAGGTCAACATTGAATGGCCTCCAGCAAAGTCAAATCAGGTGGTGTAAGTCCATCCCAGCTCTCAAATCATAGTTAAGGCACTTAAAACCACCGAACTACAATGGAACAGAGGGCCATACACATTTATTGCAGAAGCACTGCACCAAGCCACCGAGGACAACGCATTAATTCAGTTTTCATACGGCTGCCTTCAGCGCAGCCCATAGATATTTTCTTGCATTTATTTCTGATAGGTTTAGGTTAAAGTGATCATTTACTTTCAGACTTGTTTAGGTCAAAACTATAGTGAACAATTTTGGAGAACTTTTCCTATATATGCCACCCTCGGTATTGTTTCAAGGGTTGGTCGATTGATAACTTTTCATTAGAGACTCGTACTGTATGTCTGATACTTTTTCTTTAATCAAAGATTGCTGAAGAGATTGGAGGAATGACTGTCTGATGTGTTGTTAATGGTCTCTGGAGACCGAATGATGGAATTCTTGTGCTGCAACATGAATCAATAAGTGCCTCTTACCTCTGTTTTCATTTTTCACCATCTAAATAGCAAAAAGAAAGATTAGCTTAGAACTTGTTTAACTGCACTCTAGGCTCAATTTCTGTTGTTTCTTTATGTTTTTCATCTGAAATGACTTGGACATGAATATGAATTCCCCGTGGCTCATATTTAACCTAATTCACATGTGTTTGACAGTTATCTAGGGATTCTTTACTGCCCTTAGATAGAGCTCATCCACCCTTCTCTGTTAAGCTGAATGAGAGATTCTTAATTGCCTCTCCTTCCTTAGCATTCTCTCCATCCTTTAAACTTTAAAAATTGTTCCATGTGCAGCTACCTTGCTCCTTATTCCTCCTTTGACAAATAAAACGCACCAACAGTCTTACTCCTTGACTCCACGCCGAATGGTTTGAAATCTTCACACTATAACTGCCTCTTTACCTGAAAACATCAATCTTCCCTCCAAAACACAAACAAAACCCCTGAACTCAATAGCTAGCCTAAAATCATCATCAACAAAGCTGAATCAAAAAGAGAGAGCCCTCTCTGACTGCAGGTGGGCTAGAACCTGCAGTCCAAAGTTGGTTTGTGGTTACCTCGGCCGTATCCCTTTACTCCAACCTGGGGGACAACCTGAGTGATAACACCTAGGAGTTATTTTAGAGCTTTTAAGAAAACTATTTGTATAGTTGACAATTTCCAATATCTAAAGATAGGTTGATTTTACAAATTTCAACAAGTTTAAGGTGTAAAAAAAATGTATGGCTCCTAAAAGACATACTAGGTCAAATCCTAACCCAAATCCACCTTTTATTGTTGAAGACCTATAAAAGCTACTTAAAAAACTCAAGTTGCCCATCTCTAAAAGTGCAGTTCAAAAAATAAAAAGGACATCTTCTTTGGCTAAAAATATATTTGCTTTTGAGCAGCTTCCTTTTGATATTTAGTTAGAATTGTCTCTTTCAAGGTCAAAATATGAGTCTTGCATTTTTGAAGTGATATCTGAACCTCTTCAATTTCTATCTCATTCCCATTCTTCAGAATCTCTATCTTCTAGAGTTGATCATGAGTTGCGGTTGAATTTTGACAAGCTTCAAAGTCTCGCTGTCTAGCTCCAAATCACTTCTGAAAAATCCTATACCCAATATCAGATTGAATACTTAACTGTTGATTCATCCTCTACTACACCTCCAAATACATATACTACATCTACAAATACCTCAGCTACCTCATCTCTTTTCACCACCTCCATTAGTGTCATCATATTTACCTACACAGCCCATTGTAGCACCTGCACCACCTCCAACAGTCATGGCATGATTTGCACCTCTTATGCTGCCTCCTCAACTTGTTTCTCTACCTCATAAATATGGTCAAAGACTCCCCCTATTTTATGGAAGCTCATAAATCATAGCCCAACATCATGTTGATAAATTGATAGATTTTATTGATTTAGAAGAAATTAATGAAGATGATTCTAAGATGAGAATAATATCTTAGAGCTTTTCCAGAGATGTGAAGAAATGGTTTCGCGGCTACTAATTCTATGAATAATTCTCAAAGATTGATAGAATTGTTCTGAGCACATTAGCAAGAAAATAAAAATTCACTACATATTTTGATTGAGTACAATTCTATGAAAAGGAATCAAAATGAGACAGTCCAAGAGTTCACAACAAGGTTCAATATGGTGTATAATTCTATCCCTGATGATATGAAACCTCCTCTTGGTATGGTACTTCTCCACTATCCTGATGCTTTCGACCCAGACATGGCATATCAACTTAGGGAGAGGGACCCTACAACTCTTGAAGAAATGCAGCAAAATGCAATAAGTGTTGAAGCTAATATGCTCATCAAGAAATTGAAGTGAAAGCCTGAGAGGTCTGAGAAGAAAGTTGTTTTTAAAGAAGATCCCTCATCATATTCAGATGTAAATATTGACACTCTAATCAAAACCATGGAAAGAATTATGGAAAGAATGTCCATAACAGATCGACAAGTGGAAACTTCAGTAAGGAATCCAAACTTTCATGGCTAGCAGCAACAAGAGTTCAAAATAGATAGAAAGAGCAACGAAATCAAGATCCCCAAGGGAAAGTCAAAGCTCCATTTCACCAAAATTATGTTGAAGGAAAGCAAGAAGATGAAGAAGAGATTGTAGAAGAAAATCATTTCTTTGAAGAAGATGAGCTACCAACCTTTCTAATAGAAGAAAATCAGTTTTCTGAAGAATATTTTATACGAAGTGATTAGCAGCTTGTACTTGCAAGTGATGATCTATGGGCTGTCCAAATTGAAGAATACCAAAGAGGATATTAGAATCCTCTTAGTAATTTGCAAAAACAATATAACTTAAGGAACAAAAATGTACCGTTACATTGAACCAGAAGAGGCAGAATGCAGAGAAAGTCACACAGAGCAAAGAAGTAGCTCCTGCAAATCAGAATAAAGAAAAAGAGATTGTTATACTGAGCCCAAATAAAACCAATGAAGCCTTTACCGGCAATGTGAGAAAAGATAAGGAGGTTCAAAATGAAAGTCATAAGAAGGAATCTCAAGCTAAACGGCAGATTGAAAAGAAGGACATCGTTGCAAAAGAGGTTAAAAAGCAATCCAATCTATTTAGTTTAGAGAATGAAATTTCTAAGTTGAAAGTTTCAATTCCTCTAATTGAATTAGTGAAGAATGATAAGTATAAGTTTAAGATTGCTAAAATCCTAAAGGTAGACCAGATGTTAGACAAATTTAATGTGGCCGATGATGAGCCAACAATTCTATTTGGTCCAGCCTTAGAAGGAAATCTTGAAGATAGTGAAATCCCACCTTTTTATATTAGCCTCAAACTTCATAACTTTATCCTCCATAATGCCATGTTGGAATCTAGTGCCTCACATAATCTTATGCCAAAAGTCATCATGGACAAACTAGGATTGAGTATAACCCGACCCTATCATGACCTTTACTCTTTTGATCCAGGTAGAGTGAAATGTCTTGGCCTTATCAAAGATTTAGTAGTGTTCTTGGACCAAATTACAGCCAAGAATAGTCTGATGGATGTTGTGGTCGCTGATATCTCTCCTCGGTTTGGTATGTTTCTTTCGCGGTCTTGGGGAAAAAAATTAAAAGGCACTTTACAACTTGAGTTTTCATATGCTACTATTCCAGTATTTGGGAAACTTAGAAAACCATATTAGGAGAACAAGATGAAATTCATGATTAGTAGCAAGGAGAAACCCATAAATAACCCTATACATGCTACACATACTGATCTTGATTCTTTCATTTTGTATAGTGATATGAATTCAGTCAATGATGAAAGTCATCTTGTAGAAATTTTAGAAGTTTTAGATGTTATAAGCAGTGTGAAAAAAGTTGTGATTGCTGAAGGGAAAGAGATGAATGAAGAATGTTTGCGGCCAATAAATCTTCTTGAAAAGATTACTGAGCTAGTGCAGAAAATAGGCTGTCTTGAGATAGCAGGCCATCCTCCAAAATATCAAATTGTTGAGCCTTTAGAAGTTCTTTTTCTAGATGAAGAAAATGGTCTTTGGACCATGGATTTTGTTGGTGCATTTGGAAAAGAAGGAGCTGGGATTGGTGTTTGGATTCATGATCCATTACATAATTCATGTAAAATTCCACGCAATGTGAGAATGAGTTCTTACAAGTTAGCTTTTGATTGCTCAAACAATGAGGTGAAGTATAAGGCATTATTTGTTGGCCTCAAAATTCTGAAATTGTTGGGAGCAAAGAAAATTTATGTTTATAGAAACACCGAGTTGGTAATCTAACAAGTAAAAGGGGAACTTCAAGCCAAGAATCCAATAATGAGAGCTTATCACAATTTTGTACTTGACATCCTCAAATATTTTGCAGAATACACTTTGTCTCTTATTCCTAGAACTCAGAATGTTATAGCTGATTCTCTTGCTACTGCAGCCAGTATGGTGAAGATTCCCATTCACTCCAATCAAATGTATTCTATCCATGTTAAATACCTCCCATCTGTTCATGATAATATGATGTTTTGGCAGGTGTTTTGAGATGATAAACAAATCAATATTTTTTTGCAAATGGATGGTGAATTCCAAAATTCCCGCGTTGATGATACATCCAATATGAATGATCCAATGATTCAATCAGGTGATATTCAAATATTGCAGTTGAAGGACAACAACACTCCAAGAGGTATTGTACCTTTGGAAGAGTTGTTTGATCATGACGATGTTGCTAAAAAGCCCACCATGGTCCCCACAGAGAAAGGTGTTGAAGATGTGAACATTTGTGTAGCTGACAAGCCTGAGATGGTCAAATTGTCAAGTTACTTATCTCCTAAGATGAAAAGTAAGTAAATAGATTTAATGATGGAATTTTCTGATATATATTCTTGGCACTATTTAGATCTAAAGGTTTATGACACAAATATCATTCAGCACACTATTCCAGTCAAGCCTGATCAAAATCCATTTTTCCAGAAACTGAGAAGCATTAATCTTAAGCTACTACCATCAGTTGAAAAATAGGTAAATAGGATTTATGAGTCTAGTATCATAGTTCCTGTTCCATTTTCAGAATGGATGTCAAATATAATGTCGGTAAGAAAGAAGACTGGGGTGATTCATCTTTGCATTTATTTTAGAAACTTAAACAAAGTGTCCTTGAAAGATAATTATCCCCTGCTAGAGATGGATCATATACTTCAGTGGGTAGTTGGGTCATCCAGGATGTCATTGCTAGATGTATATTCCGGGTACAATTAGATTTTGGTGCATAAAGATGATCAGCTGAAAACAACATTCACAATAGCATGGGGTACATTCATGTACGCCAAGGTTTCATTTGGATTAAAGAATGCGGGAGCGACTTTTCAACGGGCTATGGATATTGCTTTTGCTAATGAAAAGGATGTATTTCTGGTTATATATTTAGATGATCTCACAGGTTTTTCCAAGTCTAATGAAGATCATTTACATCATTCAAGAATTGTTTTTCAGAAATGCAGAAAATTTGGTATTTCACTCAATCCAAAGAAGATCTTATTTTCCATGGAAGAAGGTAAGCTGCTTGGACACATTATCTCCAAAGATAGTATTCACATTGATCTTGTAAGAGTTCAAGCCATTCAGCAATCAGATTTCTCAAGGAACAAGAAATAGATTCATTCTTTTAATCTATAAATCATTTTTTTAAGAAGATTCATCCCCAACCTCGCTGAACATTGGAAAGAGATGACAGAAATGCTGAAAAAGGACAGTGAGGTAAAATGGTCTTTAGAGGATAAGAAATATTTCCATGCATTCAAATTTGCATTATCTATTACTCCTATTCTGATTAGCCTATATTGTACTTCAGATTTTATCATTTTTTCCTTTCTCTCTGAGCATACACTAGCAGCAATCGTAATGCAAAAGAAAGATTAGAAAAATGAGTAGCCTATAGCATTCTTCAATCACACAATAAGAGATGAGCACTAAAATACAACATAATTGAGAAGTAGGCTTTGGTATTGGTGAAAGCTCTCAAAGATTTTTTGATTTTATATTCTGCATTCTCACACCATGGCTTATGTTCCCACAACAACTGTAAAGGAAATTCTTGTGCAAATAGATCCTATAGGTAGACAGGGAAAATGGATTGCAGCCATGCTGGAGTATGATTTTGAGATAAAGCCCACAAAAATCATCAAGGGATAGGGTTTGGCTAAGCTCATGGTTGAATCTAATTTGCATGCTCCAGATATCAATTTGACTGTTGAACTTTCTGAAGAAGAAGAAGAAGAAGATTTACACTTGCAAGTGACTGATATGTTCATTTCATCTCCATGGTATTCTGACATTATTTATGTGTTGCAGCATTTAAATCCTCCACCAGAATTTCCCAAAGGTAAAACTAGATCATTAAAGCTGAAAGCTTCAAATTATTGTATTCTTGATGGTGTTTTATACTGGAAAGACATTGGTGGTGTGTTGCTTAACTGTTTGGTAGAAAATGAAACAAAGGATGTGATGAAAGATTTTCACAAAGGAGACTGTGGTGGCCATAACGTTTGGAAGACTACAACAAATAAGATTTTGAGAGTTGGTTTCTATTGGCCCACTCTCTTTTTTCATGTATATAAAAGAGTGATGAGTTGTCATTAATGTTAGATTTTCCAAGGAAAAAGAAAAAAATTTCCATTACCTTTGCAGCCCATTTCAATCACAGCTCCTTTCCAACAATGGGGTCTTGACTTCATTGGAGAGATTCATCCTTCATCATCAGCACAACACAAATGGAGTTTGATAGTCATAGACTACTTTACAAAATGGATTGAGGTGATCCCAACCAGGAAAGCTACTAATTTTGTCATCATTCAATTTATTGAATCTAATATCTTATCTAGATTTTGATACCATAGAAATGAATCAATGATAATGCTGCTCATTCAAAATAAATAAGGATGGTGGAGTTTTGTGCTAAGTACCATATTGTATTGGGACATTCCACTGCTCAATTTCCATAAGCGAATGTTCCGGCTGAATCTTCCAACAAATCTTTATTCAACATCATCAAGAAAGTTTTAGAAGTCAATAAGAAGAACCGGCACAAAAAACTCATTAATGCTTTATGAGCGGACATAGTCAGTACCAAGAAATTAATAGGTATGTCTCCTTTTCAGTTGGTGTACCCAGTTGACACAGTTCTTGCTTCACCTCTTGTTGTTCCAGTCATGAAAATTCTGTAGGAATTGGACAATGAAACCAATGATATGCAACGGAGGGTAAACTAGATGATCCACCTACAATAAACTAGAGAGGAGGTTTTCCAAAACACTTCTAAACTTTAGGAAAGAATAAAAAATATCCATGATCACAAGACAAAGGAAGACAATTTCAATTTGGGAGATGTGGTTCTTCGTTGGGATGCGAGAAATGAAGAAAAAGGAAAACATGGGAAATTTGAAAATTTATGGAAGGGACCATATAAGATTTCATCTTTCAGAGGAAAGAATGCTTTTCTATGGGAGGAAATGAATGGAGAAGATTATTCGGGAGGAGTGATCAATAGTAGCTTCTCAAGCACTACCATGTTTGAAGCAATTTATGCAAATTCTCACCACCATTGTACATACCAGTTCGTTTTTATGTTCCACTATCTAAGTGACTATCATAGGAGTTTGAAGCCCGAGAAGAAGGCCATAAGGCTTCTTTGACTAGCTACTACTTTATTTTACTTTTACAATCCTGTCATGTCAAATAGTCAGTCAATTTTTAGTTATAGTTTAGTTTTCTGCATTTTGACTCCATTGCCCAATGAATAAGGCTACTTGGTCTATGGTGTTTTTGACACCTCCAAGGAGCTTCCATCCCCAGCTAGAGCCAATGTTAGTGTCGGTTTTGTCTACTTGTCACCAGTGATCAAATATTCTTTTACCAAGTCTATTAGGGGTCTGAAGGTAAAATTTTATAATGTCACTAGGTTTTCAGAGCAAAATTTGGTTATTGGCTAGTTTGTCTAGGAATGTCTCTATTCTTGTGACAAATCTCACATGTTGGTTGCCTACTTCACTCAGATGAAGTAATCATAATAAAGAGGATGTTTTCATCATATCAATAATCATAATTACCATTTCACTCAGTCTGATATCTTCATTAGGTCATTAGGGTTTCAAGGTCCATCCTCATTCCATGCATAAATCCAGCATTAGATGAGTTGTGATAAGCAACTCTTTGCACAAGTGTTTATGAACTTTCATATGTTCTTCACAGTTGAAATCTCAAGGTTCCAAAAGAACAAGTCTCACTGTTTAAAAAAGACAAAAAGAAGCTAAGGTTTCAACTCTTTAAAGTGGCCCAGTTTAAAATGTGAAAATCATGTTTTGGAAAGTCATGTGGGGCCCATTTTTATTCAAAAGAGAATCATTGTTTGCCTATAAAGTCCCAAAAAGTCCCAAACTTGTATTATTTACATCCTAACCTCCTTTGTTCACTGAACTCTCCCGTCCATTGATGAAAAAACACGGGTTTCTAGGTAAAATTGCAAAAAATATCTTGGAATTTCGCTTCTGTGAACCGCGCTATGCTTTTGGAGGTGGCGTTGCGCTCCTATGCATTGTGTTGCGCTTCTACCAATGGTGGTGCGCTTGGGACAGAGTAGCCTGAAATTTGCCAAAACTCACCCAAACTTCAAATTAAAGATTGCATTTCTCTTCTTTGCTCTTCTAAGCTATTCTACTAGTAAGTATCATCATCTTACTCACTTTTTCCTTTGGCAAAGCAAGTACAAATGGTGATTTTTCTTCATCTAGGGTTGATGTGAAATTCATGCTTCAAAGTTAGTGAAAATTATGATTTTGTTAGATATGACACTTCAAACTTAAAATTTTTCCATCTCACACATATGTATATATATAAATCACCATATCATTCAATAATCAACTCATTTACCTTCAATTTTCCTCACCGTTTCACAAACCCTAGCTCATACCTATCATTTTGAACAATTTTCCTAACATAATTGTTTTTAAATTCTCTTACTCATCTCCCTCTCTCATTTCACTCCATTCAAACTTCCTAATATTTCTACCACCCCTATCCATCTCCCAAAATTCCCCTATCGTCATCTCCCTATCTTCCTCATTTCATCATTTCCTTTCTTGAGCAAGAAAACAATTAGCTTAAAGCTAAACAACTCATTATGGAGAAAGAACAATCCAAGATAATGCAGAAAGGAGGTAAAGTTAAAGCAATGTTAGAGCTTGGTGGCACTGTGCTTCTATGCATTGTGTTGTGCTTCTGCCAATGGTGGTGCGCTTGGGACAGAGTAGCCTGAAATTTTCCAAAACTCACCCAAACTTCAAATTAAAGCTTGCATTTCTCTTCTTTTCTCTTCTAAGATATTCTACCAGTGATTATCATCATCTTACTCACTTTTTCCTTTGGCAAAGCAAGTACAAATGGTGATTTCTCTTCATCTAGGGTTTATGTGAAATTTCATGCTTCAAAGCTAGTGCAAATGATGGTTTTGTTAGATATGACACTTCAAACTTTAAATTTTTCCATCTCACACATTTATATATATATAAATCACCATATCATTCAATAATCAACTCATTTACCTTCAATTTGCCTCACCGTTTCACAAACCCTAGCTCATACCTATCATTTTAAACAATTTTCCTAACATAATTGTTTTAAAATTCTCTTACTCATCTCCCTCTTTCATTTCACTCCATTCAAACTTCCTAATATTTCTACCACCCCTATCCATCTCCCAAAATTCCCCTATCGTCATCTCCCTTCCCTATCTTCCTCATTTCATCATTTCCTTTCTTGAGCAAGAAAATAGTGAGCTTAAAGCTAAACAACTCATTATGGAGAAAGAACAATCCAAGGTAATGCAGAAGGGAGGAAAAGTTAAAGCAATGTTCGAGCTTTGTGAACATGATGAACATGAAAATCAAGTTGGGAAAAAGAAACCAACAACTAAGGGACTTAAAAGGGCATTGAAGAAAGAGAAAGGACATAATCTGCTAGTTGAAGACGTAGACATGGAATGCAGAATTGCCTTGGAGATCAATGAGGATAGAGAGTATTTTCTAAGTAAGGTTAATGACCACTTAGAATAGCTTCTTGAAAAACCCAACAAGGATAATCATATTTTGAGGAACATGGCACATCATTATCAAACCATAAACATGTTATGTTAGATCAAGCTCAAGCAGTTGAAAAATAAGCTAAAAGAAACCCTAATGGACACAAATGAGAGGGATAACTTGGAGATGCTTGTTGAAGCATACATGAGGGCATCAAATACCTCATTTTTCAATTCATGACCATTTTTGAAGCTTTTCTGAGCATTTTTTCCTTTTTGAGAATTTTGGTGCCAAATTCATAAATTGGGCTAGTCATAGAAGCGAAGCGCCTTAGTGCTGCGCTTTTTCCTCAGGTCTCCGAATTACAAATGGCTTACAGTTTTGGAAATCTAATGACCTCCTATCAAAACCCATTTCATCAGATTTCGTAGAGAGGGCTCAATTTTAGAGGAAAAAGAGAAAAAAGGGTAAAAAATGATCATTCTGCCACTCTTTTTGACATGCCCTACGCTTCTGGAGACATCTTCGGAAAATGAGTTTTTGAAGGCCTTCCCATCGGTCATTTTAAAACATTCAAGGTGTTCTGGAGACCAGATAGGCAAGGCTAGACAACCTTTATCTCATATCTCAATTTGGATTTCACGAAGGCACCTATATGTGGGCTAAAAGTTGGCACTACACTTCTGCAAATTTCTGAGTTTTTATTTAAAATTTCACTGTGTAATTTCCTAGTTTTTCAGTTTGACTTGGTTAAAGTAAAAAATCATGATGTAGTTGCAGTAGTTCAAGATTAGATGATGTAATCATGAATAAATATACATGATAGGTTTTTTAATGGTTAATTAGGCCTCATAAAGGAAGAAAAATTCAAAACAAAGTCTAAGAGAAGAGTTTGTATTTGACCTGAATCTCACTCTCACTTGTTGGTTGAGAGAATGTTGGAAAGAGTTCCACCACCTAGGAATTCAACTCCTAAAGGTGGGAAGTTGTTTGGTTGAGTCTATATTGACCATTTCTCAATTAGATATAGGGGCTGGACTTTTGTGGAGAAGCTTGTACCTTATGTTCTCTTACAACTAATACATGAGCAGTTGCAGCTATATTTCAAGAATTATTGTTCAGTGAGTCTATGGTGTTGTTTTCTTTTCCTATTAGTTTATAATGGATAAATCATCTCTCTTTTCATGCTTTATCTTCTTCCTATGAATTTCCTTGCAATTATATAGACAAAAATCTTAGATTTAAGCTCTGTTTATCTGGAAATCATGCTTGTGTTTCTTTTCTTCTAAAACTAATGAATTCATGCTTTTACATGCTCATTATGTTTTCTTAAACTCTTAGACCTATACTACATTGACAAAAATTTAAGTTCGCCATAGCACACTAATATCTAGCTCCTTTTTATACTTGTCACTGCATACATGAAGCCTTGACCTAATTACCTGCTGTAATCCCTAGTCCAACGAAACAAAAACCCTAAATTCACAAATACTCAAACAAGACTTGTATATCTAGCCTAAAACCTATTTCTTTTCAGTTATTCATTGACAAATTCTTAGAGAGATCCCTCTCTAGTTCAGTAGGGCTAGTTACTGAACTAAAAGTGGTTTGAGGTTACCTCTTTCGATCTCCTCCTCAACCTAGGAAATTATAGGGGATAACAAATTCCAAAAGGGTAAAGTGTTTACGAATGATTAAGGATATAGAGGTGAATTTGGCTCAGATCCCAGTAAAAAGTGTAGTAATGGATATTGTAGTAGCTAACATCCATATAAGATTATGTAGCCTTTTTTTGAGGTCATGGGGGTCTAATATTAGAGGTTCCATCAATCTATATTTGACCTATGCTATCATTCCTATATTTGGTGAAGAAGAAAGGTGATTGTATAAAGAATCAAGGTTTGTTAAAACAATTATAAGTGTTGATTGTTCAAATAATGCACCAGTATTTGGGAAAGAAATGAATTTCTCCTGCTTACTATTAAAATACGATCATTTTATTTTGGAAGAGACGCAGGTGCAACTTGTAGTTCAATTACATAAACAACTATGGGATTGTGGAAATATATGGAAGCTATATTTTGGTGGTGCTAATTCCAAGGAAGGAAATGGGGTAAGGGTGTTGTTGATATCACTAGAAGGTAGTTTGATCCCTCTCTCATTTAAATTGTAATTTTCAGGTCACAAATAACGTGGTAAAATATGAGGCTTGGCTTCTAAGCCTACAAGCAGCAAGAAACTCGAACATCGAGTGCTCAAATATTTTGGATACTCTGAACTAGTAGTGAATAAAATGAGGAATCAAGGTCAAAATAAGCATCTAAGGTTGAAGTCTTACAGAAACGTGGTCTCGAATTTGATGGATAACTTTTTGTTAACTTTCAATGTACAATTTCTTCCCGAGGAAGAAAATTGAATGGCTAACTCCTTGGCCATAGCTGCGAGTAACTTCAGACCACCACAAAATCCACTTCTTAGATATGAGGTCGAAGTTAGATATATACACTTAGTGTGAGAAAATGTTAGACACTGGAAGGTGTTTAAGGATGACGAGAAGATCGAGTTCTTTATCGAAGTCATAGGGGAATTCTCAAATTATGTGATTGACCAAGAGGATGAAAATATAATATATGAGTAGTGAGTTGCTACTTAGGAGGAAACCATTGCAAGGCATAAAATTTTGTAGTTAAAGGGAAATATTATTCCCCTAGGTCTTGTTCCTTTGGAAATATTGTTCAATTCCAATGATTTAGCATACAAACTTGTTGAACAAGGACTTGATGAACAAGTGGAGGAATGCAACTTCGTCTCGGAAAAGGAGCCTCATATGCTCAAGCTATCAAATGGAACCCCCAATCATTACAAGAAAAGATGCCTAAATCTTTTTAGAGATTATAGAGATGTATTTTCTTGGTCATATGATGATTCAAAAATGTTTGATAGAAATATTATTCACCATAAGGTTCCTTTGAAGAATGGGATGAATCCCCAAAAGGAGAAAATCATACATGTTGACCCTATTTTCCTCCCATCCATCGAGAAGGAAGAAAGTAAATTACTCCAAGCTAAGATTATTGTAACCCTAAGATACTCATAGTGGGTGGTGAACCTGGTTCCTATTAGGAAGAAGAATGGGGAGATAAGGTTGTGTGTGGACTTCAGGAATCTCAACAAAGCTTCATTGAAAGACGATTACCCTTTCCGCAATATGGATTATATTTTACAGAAGGTAGTTGGGTCAACTCAGATGTCTATGATGCATGGCTTTTCAAGATACAATCAGGTAGCAATGCATCCCAACGATCAAAACAAAACTTGTTACACATCATTTTGTCACCATGAAACTTGATCAATATTAATGGATTTCTCACCATCCATGAACATGTTTCATTGAATTCCCTTAAAGGTCAAACAATCAAAAACCCCTTGAAGAAGATGACAATTTCGGGTAAAATGGCTTGCATACCTTGTTAAGTATGACCTACACACTTTTCCTAGAAGTTTCTGCACATTAACTATATTTATCCCTGAGAACAGTGCATAAATGCACTTTTTATACCACTATAGACTACATAGGTGAATCAAATAAAATTAAAAATAAACCGTGAGATCTAGAAGCATTGTTGGGTGAATATATCCCAACTGAAATCTCCCAGGCAATATCTATTCGAGCCAAACCCCTCATATCATGTCCCTAATTCCCTTTCCTCAAGGAACCCTAATCCCCCAATTAGGGGATCTCATCCTCCTCTTTTGGATATGAAAATTCTTCCTCTTGGCCTATAAATTGACAGGAGGGTAGAGGGATTGAGGAGGTGAGAGAAGATAGACTTATGTTGCTGGATTGAGATTGGAAATCTTATCATCTAAGGAGAGGCATGGAGGAATTTTATAGGAACCTAATGAAATAAAGGAAAAGGTTGTAAGTCTCTTCTTTATCCTTGAATTAATACAAATAAATCATTGTTCCATTGTATTGTCTTACTGAAATGATGAATGGTTTATAGTTCTTTGGATATTCATTAAGGAAATTTTAATATCTAATCTTTTTGATCATTAGATTAAGCTTGTTGAAATTGTTACGTTGCATATTCCTTTGATATTTCTTATGTTTGTTGTTTCAGATATTATCAATCATTGAGAAGCTACATCAAGACAAGCGGGGATATTCATCAAGCATTTCACAAATAGTTAAGAGGCTTATTCATTATCTTTTATATTCACAATCCAAATGAAGTAAGCTTCGGGAAAGAGCTATTCAATTGTCTATTTGTTTCTAGTTTCCTTTAGGATATAGGGAGATTTCTCTTGTCAACAAGAGGTATTTATCCACCTAAAAGAATGGTGACCATATTGTGGAGCATTATTGTTCTCTTCTCTTTTCTTGGTTTTTCTTTTCGATATTCTTTGTCTAGCTAGACCCGAGTCTTAGAAAATTTATGATCTTTCAAATCCTTTTTGTTTGATTTTTTTTTTTTTTTTTTTCTTGGATTTCCTAGATCTATGTGATTTATTTTCATACATAGAGCACAAATATGTGCAATTTTTGCATTAAGCAACTTATGCATGCTGACTGGATTACACTGCTTACTTACACAATTCCTAGAAATGCTTGAAAATTAGGTTTTCTATCCGCCGAAGTCTGAATTTTTTATTTCTGAAGGTGTCATCATATTTGTTTTGACTATCCATACCTTTTCTAAACTTGTTTGAGTGCTTTATGAGGTCTTTTTGGGAATTAATCCTTTTTGCAAAATTGATTAGGGTTTTGTCTGGCTTGTTTGTTGATTGATCAAAAAGAGATAGGTTGTCCTCAAGATCACTGTATTCCTGCCTTTTTTGTCAAATACATGAGATCCAATATCAATATTTCTTATTTATGATGAATTTATTTGTTTAATCGCAAATTAGGGTTTCTCAAGAATTAGTGTTTTGACAAGATGTGATTCTTGTGATGCATTGAAAACATAAGTCATTTTTGTTCCAATTCTAAATTTTAATCATAATTACACTTTAAACATTTATTTCATAACATTCATTCAAGCATTTTTCATATTAAGGATATCTTTGGGTGTTTTGAATTTGATTTCCTTTGGCCATTTCTCAAATATTTGTCTGAATTTTTAAACAATTTTTGCATGCTTTTTGTTTTCATATTTTTTGCTGAATTGCGTCTGAGTGTTAATCACCTTTGAGTGTCATTATTTTTTATCTTTGGAATTTTCACCCGATTTCCTTTACTTACACTTTATTGTTTCTTTACTTGTATTAGTGAAGGGAAATAGTCTTGTCATTCTTTCGCTACTTTGGAATCATCTTGTGTTTGTTTTGAAGAATTCTCTTGCATAGATTAAATTTACATGGTTAGAATTATCATTTCATGAATGTAATTTGTGCATAGATTACATTTGCATATATTTCAACAAAAATTTTCATAGATTACATTGCGTGGTTTGTAGCTTAGAGCTTTGAATTACATTGAAAAATTAGAAGTGGTACATTCTGGAGTTAATATTTTGAAGAAGAACCTCTTTACTTACTCTATCTAGAATTCATCAAAATGAAGAGATTACAAATTTCATAATTGATGCATTAGAGTTTAAACTCAAGTCATAATACCATCATTTTCATGTCCATTTACCCTTTAGTAAATAACATCTTAATAACACAAGGTTAAATAAAATCAATTAGTATTTTACATTTTTTAGGACTCTTACCACCTACAACGGATTAAGTGTAGGGATTTCGATTAGGGAAGGAAGTAAAATTTTGAAAGCTACAAACAAACAATAGAATCTTGAGTTAGGGAGAGAAATCAAATTATTTCATTTTTCATCTGGGAAGCTCTTATTATACAGGAGTTAAGCACAAGATCATGACAGATCTAGTGAATTGATCGTACCCACTTCATTGCCTATCATAGATCAATTTGCACAAATTACAACAATGTTGAAAGGTACTTGGGGTCACTTGAAAGTAAACCTCCAATTAACCATGTTGAGGAGCTTTCAAGGGGATTGAGCTTTTTTACTTTTCCCTTGTGTGTATGTCTGATTTACGACTGTCCCCCCAAGCAATATTATTGTAGTTTGTAAACTTAGTCACCATAATCCTACAGCTCTACCTAAGGTGATGACAGAGGGAAGGTCCTGCTGTACCTAGAACAAACATTGGCTAGACTCACTTGGACTTTTTGGAGGGTAATCTTTGCTCGAGATGGCATAAGTGAAGTTACTTGCCCCAGATCATTTGATTAAGCAGGTTGTCAATGTAACTGGTTCCAAATTCTCATTTCTATAAAAAATTTCACTTTGATCTCTGTTACATTGGATTTCATCACCAACTAGTAATTATTGATCTCTGTGACAAGTCAGTTTGTATGGTTTGAATCCATATATTTTTTGGGATGTGTTACCTTGTTTTTTTTAATTTTTACAAGACCTTAGGTGTGGATTATGAATACTATTTAATTTTATTAATAAAAGCTTATTTGGATTGGATCTAATGGAAATAATGTTAGAAGTTACCGATAAAGACCTCCCATTTAACTAGAATCCTAGCCCTTTTCTTGATTTTGAAAATGTCGGTCCTCCTTATATGGCTACATTATCACTTTCCAGATTCACGATAGGTTTACCTGTAAGGTTGTTCTAAACTTATTTAATTCCAAATACTCCAATTATACCATCTTAACCAATTTTTCCACCTCAACCGAGTTCTCCATCTCAACATCACCAACCTATTGTTGATCCTTTACATTCTTCATCCAACATGTCCTCCTCCCTTTCTTCTTCTTCCTTTGGTAAAATCCTTGAAGCTAGTAACCAAGTGACTAAGAAGAAGAACAAATGGAAGAAGAAGAAGATGAAAGATAAGAAAGTAGTCAACCAACCAACCATGGTCATAAGTATTGGTAAGTTGAAGGAACTTCTAAAATGCATCATAAGCCAAAATACCCTTGCATGTTTTGTAAGGGTGACCACTTCCTTATCAATTGTCTTAACATTCCTAAGGTTTTTGAAGTATGGTAAAATAATTCTCATCAACTTACTGTTGATCCATCAACCTGTGATTCTCAGATTCTGGGGAAAAAGCTTAAAGTTAGGTTTCCCTGTAGGTTATACAAAGGGACTCATCATAATCACCTTTCCCCTCACATGGATGAAGCCTCAAAATTGTGGGAAAAACTTATTGTTTCATAGCAATAGCTTCCAACTAATTACTGCAAACTTTCTCCCCCCATACCATCAGTTGAAAAAATGATTGATATAAATCCAAGTACAGTCAATCTCACTCTTCCATTGTAGAGTGAAACATGTATCACTCAAGTTGATGGACTATTTGTTATCAAGTGGTCAAATCGACTCCATCTTCACTCAATCCCACTCTCCCTTTAGAGAGTGAACTTCATACCGCTTAGGTTCTTCATGTCACCTCAGATTCTTCTACACATGGGGGCATTTTATCTATTGCTTTCGAATCCCATCCAAGTAATGATGTTATTTCTTTTGATTGGAGCAGACTGACAGAACTTCGTCTTTCTTATTACACCTATTTCCAAATAATTGTGAAGGCTTATGTTATTAATATGTGTTGCACAAATGTAGATGAAGGTGCTTCTGTCAGTATTTTATCCTCGACAACTTGACAAGCTTTGGGTTCCCGTCAGCTTGTGCCCATTACACATAATCTGTTAGATTTTAACAAAACCATTAGTGAACATTTAGGGACCCTTCCTAAGTTACCTATTACCTTGGAAGGTAAAAATGTATTTATTGATTTTATGGTAGTCCAAGGTCCCTTAGATTTCAATTTTCTCCTTGGGAAAGACTATGTCTATGCCATGAAATTTTTCGTATTGACTCTCTTTCATGTGATGTCCTTCCATCACAATCAAAAAATTGTGATAGTTGATCAACTTTCATACGTTGAGCTTGCTTCGACTATGTTGGTTTGATGGGGCCTGACCTAGGTTCAGCATTATCTACGCCAACCAACAAAACCCTAACTGTTGGTCCTTTCGACAATAACCCACGTAGAGTAGGCTAAAGTCTCACCAAAAGCAGTATTGGGGGATGAAAAAACTAGGTTTCTACATCCAAAGATCAATGTGATAGGTTCCTGTGATTTCTAGGGCTTAGATATGTCTTTGTGAACCCTTAATCTTTCCAAACAAATGATTACTATAAAAATGATTAAACAACTTCCAGACCTTCGTGAAGGCTCTTAATCATTCATGGCACACATAATTATTACTGATATACTAATTTTGCGCACCATATAAGTATTAATTCATATAAATTATAACACAGAGTGAATATACAGAAACTTGCAGAAGTAAGAAATTATACACAAATGCATTAGAATTGGCTCAAAAAAGTCTTCATTAAGTATAATCATTCAAGTACAAACTTTCTTCCCTACGCACTCAGTTGCAGGGGCCCGTGCACTTACCCTATAGAATTACCATGGTCTCCATGCACTCAGCTGTAGGAGCCTTATCCGTTCGCCTAAGTACCAGAAACAAACCTTTCGTGCCTTAGCTCCCTTTCCCTTACAAAAAATTCTTCTTAATTAGATATCTCTCTAGACTCTTTACGACTCATCTATATATAGAATTTTGCTTACAATACCATGGTCTACAAACCATGGGTAGGTCTTAAAACCTCCCTATCACTTACCCACCTAAGGGAATAAAGCCCCTTTGGTTCATACTATCTTCATGCTCTACTTCAATATTTTGTGGAGACTTTACATTTTATACAAAAATTAACCCAAAATCTGAACCAATACTTAACCCCAAGGACCCCATCCCAATAGACTACCAGTCATTTGATACCCCTGAATGTTCCTTATATGGATGTGGTACCTACCCCGTCACGGATTAATTATGTGGCAACTTGTCCCATGTTTTTAATTACCTATGCAAGTGAGCCTCTCACTGTTTTCTAGGCCTATTTTGAATTAGATCCAGTAACTGCCATGGTCAAAACTTGAACGGGGCACTTGAATATGATTTTCTTCTCCCTATTGATCCCCTTGGCATGTGTTCCTTCTAGGGAATTGTTATTCTATTTGATGAAGACCTTTTGAAATCCATGATCAAGTGGTGTCCCATGACGTGTGTTTCTTCCATACGGAATCCATGAACAAGTTATATGAGGATGATTATTCTCTTATGTCAACCTCATTAAAAAATGAAATAGGTCTCATGAGCATAGTTCTCTTCCTATGTCAATTTCATTAAAGAATTAAACAAATCCTCCCCTATTTTAGGTGAGTTTTTAACTAGATCTCATAAATGTTAAGTCAAGTCTATCATTTGATCTCGTAAACAATCCTTAATTTCATCCACCTATTAGTAACCAGTAGTCTACTGAGATGAATGAAACAACATTTCGGAGGCATGTTCCCTTATAGTCATTATGCTAGGGGCATGAAATCTTATCTCAAGCACAATTTTCTCTGTTTCAAGCTTGTGTAAAAATGAAATTGGTCTCAAGAAAAAATTTCCTATGTTTCAAGCTTATGTAAAAATGAAACCTATCTCGAGTCTATTTCGGTTATTATTTTCAAGACTTGTTAAACTCATGAAAATCCTGAGCTCCTTTTGCTATCTCTTCATGTTCTTAAAACATAGATGAAAATTTTGATTTCTTTTTTTCTTTTCTTGTTTGTTGATTAAATTGAAAGTCGATAAGATGTTTATATTTTTATCACTTTCTTGTAGTCGTTAAGGCTTGCAAAAAAGTGAAACCATGGAGTTCTCTTAACGGCCTTTTCAGAATCCTTAAAAACAAAAAGGTCTTTAAGTACTTGTTTGTTCAAACTCATAAAAGTACATGAACAACCATTTATTCAGTATAAGTTTACCTCTTTTATCGACTTAACTAGGCTATTTACGAAAAAGGTATATATTGACTGATTAAAGTCAATAGAGTTATGTCCTGCATAATTTTATCCCTTTTTGGGCTCGAGGGACTAAATTTACAAAAAAGAACATGATGGAGTTTTATTATGTTTTTCTTCTAACTCCCTAAAACTGAAAAACATCGAGCTTTACTTTCTCTGAGCTTGTTAAAATGTTACAGTAAAAGAACTGAATGCGTTTCCTTTTTGTGTCTTTTTCAAACTCTTAAAATAAAATGACACCGAGTTACTCCTTCACTAGACTCGTGAAAATTAAATAGCATAGGACTCATTAATCATAACGAGACAGAACCACTCCTTCTTAGGGTTTGGTAAAAATACTAGGATGGACCCATCCAAAGGATGATCTTATTGGACAACCATATGTTATCCTCCTGAAGCCTGTAAAAACTAAAAATAAAGAGGTACTCTCCAGTAATGGTGGGGGGAAATTGGGAAAAGGTGCTCATTTTAAATTCATCATAAAGGAAGTATGTCGCTCTTGAACACAACACTCCATCGAATTTATGTCCAGGTTGGGAAATCCATTTGTATTACGGTTAATCAAACCCCAATGAAAGTCTTCAACTATTATCGTTATGTAAATGATGTCAATTCAATTGTCATGTTGTTATGTGTTCAAGAGAATTTCAACCTCACTTCATGTTTCTTTGAAAATTTTAACCTTCAATCACATCATCCATCCCTCTGTCGGTCCTTGCAAACTATTTTAAAGAGCTTGACATTCTATTTCATGTTCTAGGCTTTCCTGTGATGGCTCGCTTCGTCTCGACTTCATCTTATTATCTAAGAAGTCGAGCTAGAAACCTTCAGTGCCTTGAGGCATGCATGCCTTAATGGAATATTTCTCACCTTCGACGATAGGTTTTCATCATTGACCTTTAATCAAACAATTCTATGAGTGTTCGACTTCAGATCACATATTCACTCTTCATAGATTGTACTAGGAATACCTTGAGATCCATTGTCATTATTGGTGGTTTATCTCACGTTTGTTAACGAATCACATCATTAACCAGTAATCAAGTGGTTTCTACCATGTTCAACTTTGAGACATTTACTCACATGGATAGATTTGTACTATGGATCGAGAGACACAGATCAATACCTTGGATCTAGTTTCATCAATCTAGGTTGCGAGGAGTTTTATTTTCATGATCATGCAGACAAATTCATAATGGATGGTTGCATCCATAATGTGTCTACTATTGATATTATTATTGAGTCTTTATGTACTTGTTCATTGAGTTGGCTTTACTCTAATTATGTGAATGCCTACCTCAGTGATGATTATAATCCTTGAATTTTCTATTGTAGTGGCTACAACACCCTCCAAAATTTTGATCTGCATTCAATTTCGGACCCTCCCTTTAGTTTTTACATGATGTTTGCATGCACTCAGGCTCACTCCGTGAGTCTTTGCACCCACCTTGCTTAACCATTCAGTGGACAACTTTTGCATGTTGGTAACAATGTCATGCTTGCGACCATGTTATAGTCATACACAAGGTCTCTGGCTCATGTGCACATGCTATGATTCACTATGTAAACATCTGTCGTTCTCACACATAGAGTCATATACACTGTCATGCAAGCATCGTGGCGGTTGTCTAACAATCATTCAAAAATTTCACACTTGTTGATTTTCACCGTCAGTCAGTCATGTTGAGCATGTATGTCTATATGGTTTCAGTTGTCTTGTCATTAAGTCATGTGAGTGTGTGTTTTCAAGATCGCATATGCACATTTTCACTCGCTCACACACTAAATCATTTTACTGAAGTTCTGATGTTTAGATCACCCTCTAATAGCTAGACCTTCACCCCACCATCGACTCGACTAACTGTCACCCAGAAAAACACAGAAGTACCCAACAAGCCATTTTGAGTTGTGTTTCTTGCAAGCTGATCAATCAACCCTCTTGGTGGTCAACCGGAGGTTTTGACTAGGCAGTCACCCCGAGACTGACTCCACTAAAAAATTGTGCAGAGGCTGTAGACCATACCCACTCTGCTGACTGAGAAAATTGCACAGACAAGCCGGATAGGCACCTTGTTCCTATCCCTATCTCCCAGAGAAAATTGTATAGTTTTCCTAGCCAGCCTACTAGTGAGCTGAGTGACTGCTCACCTGAAACACTGCGCAGATTTCATGAGTAAGCCCTCTATAGCCCAGCAGTCCGCTTAGCTCAGAAACTTCACAAAGGTGGTCAACAGGCTAGCCTCCCAGCATTATGCAGGTTTTCCCGCCATCAACTCCCAGTAGCCTGCCACGAACTCCTTGTAGGAACAATGCAATTTTCGCTGCCAAGCTCTGCATAGCCTGCTGCTAGCTCCCTTGAGGAACTGCAAATATTTTGCTTCCAAGCTCCTACCACCCACTCTCTCTAGAAATTACGCAGATTTTTCTTGCCTTGCCCTCCTAAAGCCTCGACTTCTCCTCCCAAAAATTTCATAGATTTGGCCTTTAGTCGAGCCAGATCCCGCAGACAATCAATGCCGATCCAAATTTCCCATCACCATCTCCTAGAGACTTCTGCACAGTTTTCACTAGTAGTGCCTAGAGCCCACATCCCAGCTCGAAACTTGCCTCACACAATTTTGTAACCTTGTCGTTCTCCTGGTCACCTATATCTGAAACGATCATGCATCATGGTAGACTAGGAGGTTTATGGATTTGATATCATCTCATCATGAGTGACTGCAGATACAGGTACATGAATAAACATGGCGCGATGACAGATGGGATGAACAAGGGGAGTACATTCAAAGGACATGTTCAAAAATGGATGCAAAAACGACACATGAAAAGAGATGCATTCGCAAATGGATGACCATGCAAAGATGTGTTCGCGAAAGGACGGACGGACGAACATACACTTCTCGTGAATGGATGAACATGTCAAGCATGCCAACATACAAGATAGGAGCAACGTGCAAATGAAACATCAAGCTAACCCAATGAACATTGAAGACTTTGCACACATTTCCATGCGGAGGTAAAACTGTGACACACCATGAAGACATCCATCACCGAGCAACATTGCAGCTCGACATGTACACCACCACTAGCACAAACGTCCAACATTGTCATGTCGAATCTTGTCATGAGTCATGTCGTCCACATCACTACTGTGGGCAATATTGTTGATCAATGTAATGTAACGTGGGAGTCCAAGAGACCCATTTGTCATATGAAGAGTCATGTAGAGTTGAAACGTCATGGAAGTGAAACAGTCATGAGGGAAGTTGAACAGTCACAAGGGCCAATTTTAGGCTTGGCTAAACATAGCCCTTATTTGTACATGCAAAATAGTTTTCACCTTGGCTCCCCCCACATAGCCTTGAGAGTCTGTAATATTTTCTTTGAGGAGTAAGTAGTGGCTCCAATTCCCTCTTCACGGGGTTAGTGATATACGGTTTATCAATGTGTCTTGGAATTTTCACTTAATTCAGAAGCCCGCTAACAGGCCAACACGTTTTCACACGTGTTGTAACTGTTGTAAGATTTGTCTTGAACACTTGTAATACATGTTGCTTTAACCTGTTTTTAGCACTTGAACTCATTCAACTATTTTAACACATATATTAATGAAAATAAGTTGTATAAGTTATTAACATCGTCTTGCCCGTGTTGGTTACCTCCCAAACATCAAACAAAACCTTTCACATAAACTCGCTATAACGACCATCACATTTCCATGGAATGTCCACTTACTGTTATACGTGCTACCTTCCCTTGTGTTTTGTGACTACCGCATCCATGTGGATTGCTCCTTCGGAGGCTATGCACATCATGTTGTGTTGTGTGTTCCTAACAGAGTTGGGCTTCCTCCAATCCCACTTGGGACTCACTCGCACCCTCTCTCTTTGCGATGAAAGAACCTTGACACAAGTAACACTATCAATCACTAGGAATGCAAACTTCGCTACTCGAAGGCAAAGAAGACCACTTTGTTGTGATGACAAGCAAGAGCTAAGGAAAAAATTTAAGGTAATGGTAATCGGGCCATCATATCGGATGGGACTCCCACACCAAACTGTGTGAGGTCTAGTTGGGACTTCATACCAGGGTGATCCCCTGAATGTTAGTAGGTCCATCACTGTCAACATTTCTAGTGCTATAAGGAGGGTCACCAGTTATTTATGGCTGAATATCCTCTCACACTCACTCATCAACCATCTGGTCAACATAGTAACTTGCACTCCCTCTCACCTATGCTCGACTCTGAAGTTGGTTACTCCTCACCCCCTGCACGTGAACAAGAAATTCCATATCACCACCTTCACTCAGTCCATCCCATCACCCATTAGTTCATGAAAGTAGTTGGACTATCTCAGGAATACCACATCTTCCATATGCATCAAGGAAGCCAAAAACCACTCCCACAGGGGTTATTGTATCATCAGTGGAAGAAGAAGTTCTTGCCACACTTGATGGTCTGGAAGAAGTTGTTGAAGATGGAGAGGAGCCTCTAATTTTCTGATAGGGAGAAAGAGACACCCTCATGATCTTGGGCTAAGACTCCAGTACAGAAGGTGGAGGGGAAGGTAGCGACGCAGGTAGAGGCAGAGACGGACCAACAGACTCAGAGTTGGAACCATTAGATTCTGAAGAAGAGGAGGACGATGAAGAAGAAGAAGACATGTCTAACAAAAATATGGAATGAATGACTCAGGGACTGTTGGCCCTTCCAGGTGCTTTGAACAAGATGCTGAAGAGGTCGGAGAGGATGATCACAAAGTTTGACCCTGACAACACAGTGAAGGCATAAGATCATTTCGACAACTTCTACCTAAAACTATCGACCCTTGAGGTGCGGTATGATGATGTAGCATGTATATTGTTTCCATGTACATTAGATGGTCGCACAGCTGCATGGTATCACAACCTTCTATCCAAATCCATACAGAACTCAGGTGCGTTCAAATGCATATTTCTGGAAAAATTTGCTGATGACAAGACCTAGCCATGTTGCTCAAAGAATTAGGAAGCCTGAAAATGGAGGGGAAAGAAAAGGTATAATACTTCAATCAAATGTTTCTCCGCATATTGAACAATCTTTTAGTGGACACGAAACCTCATGACTCCATTACTTTTGGTTACTACACATCTGCAATGCTGACCAGCATTATGCAGTTCATGAAGCAAGCTATGAAACCAACGTTATTGGAAAACCGTGAAGAGGAAACTGTTGTTGAGAAAGACCCGCGTGAAATTGGAGTCATCAAGGATGATGAAACAACATAGGACTCCATGGATGTGAGCAGGAAGTCTCAAGTTGTGGCAAGCAAGGGTAGAGACAGGGAAACAAGCAATATTGAAACCCTCACTCGCCTCATCAAGAACTTGACATCAGAAGTGTCTGAGCTCAAATAACGAAAAACAGACACATCTACAAGCAACCATCGACAAGGAAGCATGTCATCAAGTAGCAATTTTCTCTTGATGAAAACTGCACAGATCTCCATGTTTTAGCTTGAACGGTGTGAAAACCCTGAATTCTATTCATTTCATGAATATGGTCACTTAGAAAATTATTGTTCAGACTGTAGGCGAGTTACAGACTCAGTATACAGTCACACACTTGACGTAGGCAACAGTATGCAGGAACAGATGGGAGATATTGATAATGATGAAAATGTTGCACCAGATGAGGCATCAATCTCTGGGCATGTGGTAGACATGTATCAGTGCTCGCAAGTTGTGTTGAAGACAAACACCGAGAAATGGACCCAAAAGTAAAATGACCGTTACAATCTCAGGAGTAAGGGGGTTCCCCCTATGGTTGGCGAAGTGAAAGAAAAGTTGAAACTATTGATGAGGAAGGTTTCTCCACCAGCCGTCCCAAAGAAAAAAATACGAAGCAATCCTAGGAAGGCAGCGGTAGATAAGAGTATGTCCATGAGAAACGAACTGCAGAATACTCTATCATACAACACGATCGCGAGTCTTACCCTAGACACATCAGTGATTATACCGCCTCTCGATTACAACATTGTGGATGACATGAAGAAAAGTCACCTAAACATAATTTTTCTCGAGTTAGTGAAGATCTAGAGTCAGTGGGACATCCTGTTGTGCACACTGGACAAACAATAATGGACAGTGCAACCTCTATCAGCAAGTGAGCAATCACACCTCCCAGATCACTTTTAACTATGATAAAGACACTCCAGATGGAAGAAGACAACTCAGGTTTCCCTCCATTACTGCTCTCATTCGATATTTTCAACTGTAATGTTCACAACTTCTTGGTTGATTATGGTGCGGCAGCCAACATTGTGCCGCTCTCCATTGTCAAAAAGATCAATGCACAATGGAGCAAGACATCCCCACAAATCATCCAACTTGATCGAACATCTGTACCAGCCATTGGTGAACTTCAAGATGTGATCATCCGACTATCTCACAATGGTCGAGTCCACCAACGCATCAACATTGTTGTTTTGGACACACCAGAAGCATATGGCTTACTACTCAACAGACAATGGTCCAAAAAGTTGAACGAATACTTCGCTATGGATTGGTCGCACATGTGGCTTCCATACGAGGGTAAAGACAATAACATCCGGGTGTTATCCAAGAGTTATATGAGGCACAATGTCACTCCCATGGATGGCGAAAATGAATCATTGGCCTTCACAGAACTCATGTTTGGCAACTTCTTCTTGGAAGCAATGTTGGGGTGTTATCCTACAAGGACAACCCCAACCCCACCAAACATGCAATTGGGTCTCCTTCCTTGCCTAATTGATGGCAATGAAGCATGTACAATACATTGTAACATTAGTAGTAGTAGCAGTAGAAACAATTGTAGTAGTAGTGCAAGCATGTTGAATGGTCCGTGTACAGATGAGTTGTGTACCATGTATTTCGACAGATCAAAGACACAAGACGGCTTAGGAGTCAGGTGTGTTTTGATCGAACCAAACTACAGGAAACATCTAATTTCGAGTTTCTTGGAGTTCAAGTGCATGAATAACGTTGTTGAGTACGAAGCACCCGTGTTGGGCTTGCAAAAAGCCATTAGCTACAACATGGTTGTGCTTAAAGTGGTAGGTGATTCGAGATAGTGGTATGGTAGGTACGTAAAACCATTCACTGTTTATCACCAAATATCAAAATTTATCAGCAAGAGGTATGGAAAATGATCTCTAAATTCAAGGAAATTAACATCACTATTGTACCACATATGTGTAATGTAGTTGCCAATGCTCTGGCAAATGCAGCCTCTAGCATGTCACTGATTAGGGATAGATTTACTATTGAGATTTTATATAGACCATCTATTCTAGATAACACAACTAACTTGCAAGTGTTTAATGATGATCAACAGATACTGCATTTCATGGCCAACACTGACACCTTCAAGAATGCAACGATAGACAAAGAAGAGCACGAGCAATCTCTGCGAGTAGAAGCTGGTAGTAAGAAAGGCCACCTCATCCCTAAGGGAGTGGAATCATTGGAAAATATTTATGACTTGAAAGAACACTTTCAGGGGCCGAGGAACAACAAAACCCACAGCTCCACCATGATGCATGAGATGATCAACTTGGGAACATAACAACATTCGAAGTTTGTCAATCTCGGTATGTGTTGCATTTAGCAAGAGCGGCAAGACTTTGTCCGCTTGTTCAAATAGTACCAAGATGTGTTCATGTTGATGTACGATGATCTGAAAACTCATGAAATGTGAATAATCCAACACATCATTTTGATAAAATAAGGGGTCAAGCCATATCAGCAGAAGCTGAGGAAAGTACATCTATCACTTGAACCCCTCATACAAAAAGAGCTCACCAGGTTGTTGGATGCACGGATCATATAAAAAGTTCGTTGTTCTACTTGGTTTTCAAACCTTGCTCCTATATGCAAGAAGTTTGGGGAAATATTCTTATGTGTTGATTTTTGGAACGTGAACCGTGCCTCGGACAAAGACAACTGCCCCATGTCATCTATGGACCACATTCTACAAATAGTATCTGGGGCACAAATGTTTTCCTTGATGGTTTTTCAAGATACAATTAGGTTCTGGGAGTAGAACCTAACATACTCAAAACTAACTTCCATACCAAGTGAGGTACGTTCACATATAGACAAATGCCATTTGGGCTTGTGAATGCAGGCACAACCTTTCACTGCGCCATGGACATCACCTTTCATAGACTCATTAGATAGAGTGTAGTGGTATACAACGATGATGTGACTATGTTCTCAAGGAAACATGAGGACCACATACACCATCTAAAGAACTTTTTTGAGCAATGTCGAAATACAAGATTTCTTTGAAGCCCCAAAAGTGCATATTCACAGTGTCTGAGGGGAACCTTCTTGGACACATCGTTGCCAAAAGAGGACGAAAGTTGATCTGAACCACATCTGGACTATTACATAGATCCCTCACCTAGCCAACAAGAGAGCCATGCCGTCCTTCTTGGGTAATATAAACTTCCCGTGGAAGTTCATCTTGGATTATGTACAAATAGGAAAACCCATGCAGGACATGACCAAGAAGGATATAGTCTATAGCTGGGGCGAGAGGGAAAAGTACACATCCACTCATATCAAGAAATCTATTGTGGAAACACCTGCACTCTACAACCCAGACTTCAAAAATGACTTCCTACTATACACCTTCACCTCTAATAATTTTCTCACTAGAGTACTCACTCAAAAGGACGAGATGAACAACAAACGTCCCATCTCCTTCATGAGCGCAAGCATGCAGGGACCCAAACTAAACTACCCCACTATTGAAAATTAAGCATATGCAGTTTACAAGGCAGTAAAACACTTTAGACCCTACTTGTTGAACAACCACTGCATAGTCTACAGTTGTCACCCAGCTATTCCCACACTGCTCATACAACAAGAACTAGGTGAATGACATGTGAACTAGATGATAGGCTTGCAAGAATATGATATTTACATCAATCCAATTCACATGATCAAAAGTCATGGGCTCTATTGAATCACAGCTAAAGTAGTACATGCGCAAGGGGAGGAAGAGAAGCTCTCCAGATGGGAGTAGGAAGATGAAATGTATGATGTAGTGCGAGCAACATGCATTGAAGACAAAAACTCTTGGTACGCAGATGTGCACCAGTACCTTCAGAATGGCATTGTAGCCTCTCACTTTTCCATCAGACAAAAGAGGGCTTTGCATCTCAAAGCTTTAGCATATCAGTTAGTGCACGAAGTGCTTTACAGGAAGCATAGAACCCAATTTTTGCTAAGGTGTCTGAAGGCACATGAATGAGAGAAGGTACTACAAGATCTACATGACAGACCTGTCAGGGGTCACTTTCCGGGAAACACCACTGCACACAAAGTTATGCGAGCTAGTTTCTACTGGCCCACACTATTCAATGATGCACACACTAATTCCTGCAAGTGCTCGGTATGTCAGTGATGCACTGACAGAACACGAAGGTCAACAACCCCACTACACCATGTTGCATTGACTGAACTGTTCAAACAATGGGGCTTGGACATCATTTTGGAAATTTTCCCACATTCATAAAAATAACACCGCTACATTCTAACAACAAATAATTAATTCACACAGTGGACAGAAGTAGTTCTGCTCAAGAAAGTGAATGACCATGTGGTCATCAGCTTCCTCCAACAAAACATCATCTCATGCTTTGACATTTGGGTATCACTTATGTTTGATAATGAAACATACTTTTCATATTTTAAACTTTATGATTTTTCATTACAAAATGGAATTGTGTTGAAACACTCATCTAACTACCACTCGTAGGGAAACAGTCTCACATAATCCAAGAACAATAACCTTATCCACATAATCAAAAAGATTGTTTACTCTGAGCAGTGCAACTGGCATTCTGCCCTAATGAATGCATTATGGGATGACTGCGTAACACCAAAACCCTCTTTCAATACCTCACTATACTTCCTTATCTATGGTAAAGAAGCCATCCTAACACCGAACATCTACTTGCCTGCACTTCAGCTATCTCAAGAATCCCAAGGCAACCTTTGCCAGCTACTTCAGCGTAGGATGGATACACTCTGCAAGCATCGGGAAGAAAGGATGAAAGCAAAAGAAAAGCTTACACTCCACCATAACCATATCAAGAGATGGTTCAATATAAGTCTGCAGGGAAAGCTAACTTCGGTGTTTGTGACTTGGCCTTGAAATGGGATAAATCCCATTAAGACAAAGGTAAACATATGAAGATCTAGTCCATGTGGATTGGCACATACACAGCCTAAGAGAAGCTTCGCCCACACACATACCATCTACAATCAATTGACAAGACGATTGACAACCTTCTTATCAATGGCCAAGATCTCAAACACTATTTTGAGTAGGTCAGGCTGTGCCCTGCACCATGGGCATAGTATTCTTGTTTCTTATTGTTTTCACTTTGTTTGCTTTGATTACTATTTTTGTTTTCATTTTGTTTTGTTTTATTGATACCTTTCTATTTTTGTTTTCTGGAAATAAGTGTTTCCATCTACTGACCACGATGTCACACAAAGGAAAGTAAGATAACTCTGTTAGTAGAAAGGGTGTGATTAATGCGGAGAGTCAAGGAATGTGTACGAGAGGTTCCAAAACTTCTAAGAGAGATGAAGGTGAAGGTGAGTTCTAGGTAGAAAGGGATTAGTCCCAACTCGGTTAGGAACACACCACACAAAGGACATGCATAGCTTCCGACAAAGCAGTTCACTCGGATGCGATAGTCACAACAACAAGGTAAGATAACATGAACAACACTCACGTATTAGTTCGAGATGAGTGTGACTGTTGATATAGCAAGGTTCATGAGAAAGGTTTGTCTGATTTCTGCCAGAGTAGTCGATACGGATAGTGACAACATTAACAACATATGCAACACATTAACAACAAGATTCATATAATTGCATACAAATCAATTCATATACAAGTACGTAAGTTAAACAACATATATCATTAAGGCATCTGGAACAGTCCAACTACAATAATAACATATGCATGAAAATGTGCTTTCTCTTATTATTAAATAAGTGTGAGTCATCTGCCTACTCCTCCAAAGAGATGTACTAGCTTCGTGTAGTGGAGAAGCCAAGACATGATACAATATTGTCCAAGTATTTTTCAAGATAGTCCTAGTAGAAGCTTGGCTGACCAAAATACAATGAGTTATGAGGGACTATTTATAGAAAAGGGTGGGGTGACCCTTGACATTCCCCTTTGTGACAATTCAACTACCCTCATGACTCTTCACCTACTCTATGAATGTTACATCCAACCATTGATACTTGATTTAAACTTGACATGACTCAACATTAAAATGCACATGTATTCATGTGAGACAACATGGCTTGAGCAAGCCTTGCAAGACATCACTGACACTCGGTCTGTTATGATGAGACAAATTCTTTGACATGCTTGTGATGGTGAAGGTGGTGAGTTGATGTCGAGCTTGGTCGTCTGTAACAGGTGTTATGGTTCATCTTTGACCCCTATTTTCAAAAATTCAGTCCAAATTTAATGTAGCTATTTCTATCTTTAGGGAGATGGTTGAGCTCAACTTCCTTAGTACAGGGATGAGCTAATTGTATATATTTTATGAACTTCAGAGTGTAAAGTGTTTGAATTTTTCAGCAGAGGAAAGCTACTTTGGACCATGTAAATATTTTTCTGAATATTATTTTTAATGGAGCAGTTTCTGCCCTTTAGATTTGGGATCCATCACGGTGTTTAATGTGTAGCATGTTTTTCTTGTAAATTCATTTCCATGCTTTGTTTTTTCTGCTAATTTTGTTACAACATTCTCTAAGGGAAGTGTTAGGAATCCATCCACACATGATGCTCCTTTCGTAATGATTATGTTGTTTAATGTAGTGGTTATATTCTTAGAATCCATCCTCTGTTAGATGCTCTGTTGAGTAATCCTTTGCTTCTCTTTCTCCTAAAGTTGCCACTGTAGATCCATCCCCTGATTGATGCCTATAGGGAAACGATCTTTTTCCTCTTTTCTTCTCTAATTATATCTTTAATCTGGCTGAACATTTCACTTACTTTGCCCCAAGTTTTCTAATAGAAACTAGCCCCGATTCCATAGCCCAATGGTCTCTTCCCTTATTGTTTTCAACCCTCAATTTTCAATCAAATCCTCATACTTCATAACTAGCCTAAGATTCACTTATTGCAGCCACATTTTTTTGGCAAAGAGAGAGCCCTCTTTGGTCTAGAAGGGCTAGATGCCAGATCAAAAGCTTGGTCTTTGGTTACCTCGGAATTGCGTCTTCTCAGCCTTGAGGTTCATTCTGAGTGCTAACATATTGGCCATTGCCGAGGAAGAGGTGATATATATTCTCTGGGAAAGATCGTTTAAGTTGCAGATCTGGTTACCGATGGTGGACAACGATCATAAACATATGAAGGCTAAAGCATTCACCTGGCGACTCCAACTCAATCTAGAGATTCCAGTGCTCACTGATCCGTTCATGTACTAAAATTAGATGGTAGGGTATGTGGAAAACACTATGTGTTGTGAAGTTTTCAGAGAAGTTAGAGATCAGTTAGTGGATATTGAAATAGATGAGGTATTTTTCATTACCGTGCTTCAATGTTTGAGATCTCCAATGTTTCCTCTTAAAGGTAAAATTGGTTTCTTTGAGTTAGTGGTTGAAAAATTTGAGAAGGAGATTGAGTATATAGATGTTCAAATTAAGTCATATGAATTTCGAGATCCCAAAAGGTTCTTGGAAACTCTCCCTCCTTCAAAACAAGAAACAATAGGGTTTCCTGTAGATGTTTGCATTGACAATTTATAGCTGGAAGCATATGTCTAGGAGTTAGGGCGGCAGACATGGTCTAGTTTCTATGATCCTATTGTTGCATAAATGGAGTATTTTTACAGTTTGAATGACAAACTAGATTGTCTTTTACACAGCCAAACTCCTTTTGTGCATGTATGGCTGTCAGCATTTCCAATTGTGTCCTGGTACAAGCGCTCCCTAGCATCATCATTGCCATAGCTACTTGATTGGTTGGTCTAGCATTACAACATTACTTGATCTATGAATTTTGCATTAGAGTAGGGTAGATTTGTAAATAAATAAGCTGCCCAAGCCAGTGTTTCAGTTTCCATTATTTGTTTATGTACATATTGCAGTATGTATATGTTTTTAGATTGGTATGAGTTTTTTGGGTTTACAACTGTTTGTGACCGTGTTACCTAATGGATGAGGCACTTGGCCTACGGTGTTCTTGACACCTCCAAGGAGCTGCCAGCCCCATTAAGGCCAATGTTAGTTCCAGTCTTCGTAGCCTGTCACCAGGGATC
Source organism: Pinus tabuliformis (assembly GCA_031772625.1). Classification (NCBI taxonomy): domain Eukaryota; kingdom Viridiplantae; phylum Streptophyta; class Pinopsida; order Pinales; family Pinaceae; genus Pinus; species Pinus tabuliformis. The sequence continues at coordinate 1,158,099,768 of CM062819.1, forward strand.
AAAATGGGCTCTTACTATGTCTAGTTTTCGGAGATGTTTTGCACATGATCTTCAGTGAAAAACATGTCATAATAATGTCCATCAGAAGAAGCTTAGAAAAATATTTCCAACGGTATATGAAACTCCCAAAACCAGCTCCTGGGTCAGAAGATATGATCAAAATGAATGATTGATTCCTGGTTATGCATGTTTTGAGGTCATTTGCTGCACACAGGGACAAGTTTACTACAAAATCAGTTTCTGAAGTAATGGAAATTAATTTTACAAAAGTGAAAGAGGTTTTTGTCAATCACATACCAAATAACAAAAAATACTTTATTTTATGCATAGGTGTTACTATGTGGGAGATATGCAGTGATATTTGAAGCCTACATTAAAACAAAACAAATTTTTCATTTTTTTTACTGTTTTAGTCATTGTAGTACGACGCCATTTTAAATTAGATCGAAAGTATTTTTGAGGAACCCAAAGAGATTTTTGTCAACCACAAGCCATATAACAAAAGCCTCTTTCATTTTATTCACAGGTGTCATTAATTGGAATATTTGACTAGATCTTTATAGCCTATTTTTATAGATTTAAATATTTAATGATTTCTTGTTTTAGAGATTATTTTGTGGCACAGATTCCGAGAAACTGAAACGAATTTCCAAAATTTGAGAGATTTTTTTCTCAAACATGACATTATCTACAAAATATCTTTCAGTTTTTTAATAGGTGTTACGTTTCAGGAGATACAAGTTCATCTTTGACCCCTATTTTTAGAAATTCGGTCCAAATTTAATCTAACTGTTTCTATCTTTAGGGAGATGGTTGAGCTCAACTCCCTTAGTACAGGGATGAGCTAATTGTATATATTTTATGAATTTCAGAGTGTAAAGGATTTGAATTTTTTAGTAGAGGAAAGTTTATTTGGACTATGAAAAGCTTTTTCTGAATATTATTTTTAATGGTGCAATTTATGCCCTTTAGATTTGGGATCCATCACAATGTTTAATGTGCAGCATGTTTTTCTTGTAAATTCATTTCCATGCTTTGTTTTTTCTACTAATTTCGTTATAGCATTCTCTAAGGGAAGTGTTAGGAATCCATCCATGCATGATGCTCCTTTCGAAATGATTATGTTGTTTAATGTAGTGGTTATCTTTTCAAAATCCATCCTCTTTTAGATGCTCTATTGAGTAATCTTGTGCTTCTCTTTCTCCTAAAGTTGCCACTGTAGATCCATCCCTTGATTGATGCTTGCAGGGCAGCAGTATTTTTCCTCTTTTCTTCTCTCAATATATCTTTAATATGGCTGAACATTGCACTTACTTTGCCCCAAGTTTTCCGGCAGAAACTAGCCTTGGTTCCATAGACCAATTGTCCCTTCTCTTACTGTTTTCAACCCTAAACTTTCAACAAAATCCTCGTACTTCATAGCTAGCCTAAGATTCACTTATTACAGCCACATTTTGTTGGCAAAGAGAGAGCCCTCTCTAGTTTGGCAGGGCTAGATGCAAGATCAAAAGATTGGTCTGTGGTTACCTCAAAATTGCCTCTTCTCAGCCTTGAGGTTCATTTTGAGTGCTAACAGGAACAACCTCTTCTACTCTCAATAAGTCAGGATCCCTCTTCTACCCCAAAAATAAATAAGTGCCTATGCACAATCCTCTTAAGATATATATATATATATATATATATATATATATATATATATATATATATATATATATATATATACAAAGATGAAGAGAGAGAAAGGCTTCCTACGCAGAGAGGTGAAGCATGCAACTCCACCAGGGTACTGACCAGGCTCGCTGGCATTGGAACAATGCATGTGTTCTTTTGTTCCAGGCCTGGTGGTAGCAGAGGAACACCAAAGATGAAAGCTTATACTCTAAAAATCTTCAACTCGTGAGCTAAACTACCCTTCCCAATTTCAAAACATTATGATCAAGCTGAAATTTTGTTGTGTTTGAATGAGTTGGCAAAAGGTGAACCATGTCTGTCCATGCGGTAAGTGGGGAAGCCAAAGTAACCCGCACAATGATACAATACTCCCCAAAAGACCAAGGCCCTGTGATGTCAATGAACCAAAACAAAGAAGCTAGAGTTCTACTAGTGTGTCACCAAGTGTTATAGCAGTTGCAACACCCTCTAAAATTTTGGCCTGCATTCAATTTCGGAGCCTCTCTTGAATTTTTACTTAATGTTTGCACATACTCAGGTTCACTCCATGGGGTCATGTGAGTATTTCCACTGACCTTTATTAACTTTTCAATGGGAAACTTTTTCACATTAGTAAAAATTTCATGCTTGCGACCATGTTCTGGTCATACACAAGGTCTCCACTTCGTGTGTACATGCTATGATTCACTATGTAAACATCTGTCACGCTCACACATGGAGTTGTATACATTGTCGCACAAGCATTGTCATGGTCATCCAATGATCAATCACAAACGTTGCGCTTGTTTATTTTCACCATAAGTTAGTCATGTTGAGCATGAGTGTCTAGATGGTTTGAGTCATCTCCTTGTCAAGTCATGTGAGTGTGTGTTTGCAAGATCATGTATAGACATTTTCACTCACTCACACACTTAGTCATTTTGCTGAAGTTCTGCAGACCAGATTACCCTCTAACAGTCGGACCCTCACCCTACCATCGACTTGACCGATTGTCACCCATAACATCATAGAAGTACGAAACAAGCCATTTCAAGTTGTGCTCCCCGTAAGATGATCAATCAACTATCCTTCTGGTCAACCATAGAGTTTGACCGGACAATCACCCCAGTACTGACTCCCCTCAAAAATTTCACAGAGGCTACTGACCATGCTTGCTTTGCTAATTGAGAAAATTGTGTAGATATGCTAGAGAGGCACCCAGTGCCCATCCCTAGCTCCCAGAGAAAATTGTGGAGTTTTCACAGCGAGCCCACTAGTCAGCCAACCAACGGCTCACCCAGAAAATTGCTCAGATTTCATGAGAACGCCCTCTACAACCCAACAGTCCTCTCAATTTAGAAAATGTGCGGAGGTGGTTAGTAGGTCAGCCTCCCAACATCAGCGTAGTTTTTCCCACCAATAGCTCCCAGCAGCCTGCTATCAACTCCCTCTAGGAACTGCGCCATTTTTTTTGCCAAGCTCCCCGCAGCGCCCTCTAGGAATTGTGTAGTTTTGCTGCTAAGATCTTACTGCCTGCTCCCTCCTGAAATTGTAGAAATTTTGACTTCCCAACCCTCCTGTAGCCTAGACTATTGCTCACAAAAATTGTGCAGGTCTATCTTCCAGCCGAGCCAGATCCCGCAGACAGTCACTATAGATCTAGATTGCCCATCACTGTCTCCCAGTGACTTCTGCGTAGTTTTCACTAGTAGTGCCCAGAGCTCGCATCCCAGCTCAACACTTGCCTCTCACAATTTTGTAACCTTGTCTTCTAACTCAGTCACCGACATCTGAAATGATCATGCATCATGGTAGAATAGGAGGCTTATGGATTTGATGTCGTCTCATCATGAGCGACTGCAGATATAGGTACACAAATAAACGTGGCGCAATGACAGATGGGATGAACAAGGGGATTACATGCAAAAGAACATGTTTGTGAACGGATGGACAAATGATGCATGGAAAGAGATGTGTTTGAAAATGGATGACCATGCAAAGATGTGTTCGTGAATGGATAGACAAATGAGCATGCGAAGATGTGTTTGCAAATGGATAGATGATCGAACATACACTTCTCACGAATGGACGAACATGTCAAGCATGCCAACATACAAGCAAGGAGCAACAAGTGAGTGCAACATCAATCGAACACAACGACAATCAAATACTCCACACACCTTTCCATGTGAAGGTGAAACTGTGACACACCATGAGGACATCCATCAGTGATGTGTTTGCTCTTCCATAGGCTATGCACATCCTATTGTGTTGTGTGTTCCTAACAGAGTTGGGCTTCCTCCCATTTGACTTGGGACTCACTCTCACCCTCTCTCTCTGCAGTGAAAGAACCTTGACACAAGTAACACTATCAATCGCAAGGCACGCGAACTTCGCTACTAGAAGGAAAAGCAGACCACTCTCCCATGTTGACAAGCAAGAGCTAAGGGAAACATTTAAGATAATGGAAATTGGTCCATCATACCAAATGGGACTCACACACCAAACGATGTGAGGTCTAGTTGGGACTTCATACTGCGGTGATCCCCTAAATGTTGGCAGGTCTAGTACCATCAACAATTTCTTACAAGTTTCTGACCATTGTCTCTAATATGATCTTTGGCATGATAAAGTGCTTCAATCTTTAAAACTTATTTTTTATAATTCGCACTTTAGGAGGAAATCTATTACACATCATTTTATCACCATGACACTTGATTGATGCAAATGGATTTCTCACCATCCGTGAACATGTTTCATTGAACTTCCTTAGAGGTAAAACAATCAAAAACCCCTTGAAGAAGATGATAATTTTGGGGAAAATGGCTTGTATACCTTGTTAAGTATGACCTTCATAGTTTTCCTAGATGTTTCTACGCATTCATTGTTCTTATCCCCGAGAAAAATCCAGAACTGCACTCAGTTTGCCACTAAAGACCATGTAGGTAAATCGAAGAAAAGTAAAAATAAAAAGTGAGATCTAGAAGAATTTTTGGGCAAATATATCCCAACTAAAAGCTCCCAGATCATATATATTCGAGCCAAACCCCTTAGATGATGGACGTACTTCCCTTTCCTCAAGGAACCTTAATCCCCCAATTAGGGGATCTCATCCTCCTCTTTTAGATATGACACTTCTTCCACTTGGTCTATAAATTGACTAGAGAGTAGAGGGATTAAGGAGGTCAGAGAAGATAGACTTATGTTGTTCGATTGAGATTTGAAAACTTATCATCTAAGGAGAGGGTTGGAGTAATTTGGGAGGAACCTCATGAAATCAAAGAAAAGGTTGTAAGGCACTTCTTTATCCCTTAATTAATACAAATGAATCATTTTTCCATTGTATTGTATTACTAAAATTATGAATGGTTTATAGTTCTTTTGATATTCATTAAGAAAATTTCAATTTCTAATCTCCTTGATCATTAGATTAAGCTTGTTTTAATTTTTATGTTGCATATGCATGTGATATTTCTTATTTTTGGGGTTTTAGGTCTTTTCAAGCATTGGGAAGCTACATCCAGACAAGTGGGGATCTTCATGAAGAATTTCACAAATAGGTAAGAGACTTATTCAATATCTTTTATATTCATAATCCAAATGAAATAAGCTTAGGGAAAGAGCTATTCAATTGTTTTCTTTTTTCTAGTTTCCTTTAAGATCTAAAGAGATCACTCTTGTCAACAAGAGGGATTTATCTGCCTAACAAAAATTCATTTAGCACACCCTGGGGAACCTTCGTGTATGCTAGAATTCCATTTGGCCTTATAAATGTAGGAGCTACCTTTCAAAGAGCAATGGACATTGCATTTTTGGGGGAACATCACAAATTTTTGGTGGTATACATGGAAAATATCATGGTTTTCTCTAAATCAGATGAAGAAGACATTGTGAATTTAAGACTCACATTTGAGAAATGTAGGAATATTAGTTGTCTTTGAATCTTAAAATGTCATAATTTTCCCTAATTGAAGGAAAGCTATTGGGGAACATACTAGCACAAGAAGGGGTGAAAATCGACTGCAAGTGTGTGAAGGCCATTGGCCACATATCCATGCCAAGAAATAAAAAAGGAGTCCATATTTTTCTAGGAAGAATTAACTTCTTGAGAAGATTCATACCCAACTACGTTGACATAGTAAAGGAGATCATAGAAATGTTGAAAAAGGAAAATGAAGTGAAATGGAACCTAGATTCTCAAGAATCATTCTCCAAGATTAGAAGAGTTTGCTTTGAAGCTACTATGCTCATTAGCTCATATTATTCAAAACCTTTTTACATATTTTCTTTCGCATCTCCTCACACTATGATTGTTGTCTTATTGCAAAAGAATAGTAGAGGTCACGAGCATCCAATAGCCTTTTTCAATCAAGTGTGCTTCTTAGCTCATATTATTCAAAACCATTTTACATATTTTCTTTTGCATCTTCTCACACTGTGACTGTTGTCTTATTGCAGAAGAATAGTAGAGGCAACGAGCATCCAATAGCCTTTTCCAATCAAGTGTTGTGGGATGATGAACTGAAGTATAATATCCTAGAAAGGTAACCTTATTCCTTGGTCAAAGCCCTAAAGGATTTCATAGTTTATGTTCTACAATCCAGCATAGTGTCTTATGTCCCAAAATTACTCATAAAAGACATCCTGGTGCAAGGAGATAGTGATGGAAAAAGAGGTGAGTGGATTTCTAAAATCCAAGAGTATGACACGGAAATTAAGCCCACTAAACTCATAAAAGGATAGGGGATATCTAAAATATTATCAGAGTCAAACTGTCAAGATTTGGGTATAAAATTATAAATTAAAAAATATGGAGAATGGATGAAACAGTAGATGATCATGACAACAGTTAAAAAAATCCATATGCAATATGAAGCATTCACCTTGTATAAGGACATCATCCACTACATTTTGTTTCTAAAATATTTAGTGATACTGGATAAAGTGAAGTTTAAGGATCTCAGACTGCAAGCCCAAAATTTTATTATATCGAATAGTGATATAATAAGGTGATCAATGAGTTCCATGATTGTGTTTGTGAGGAAGATTATAGTTGGAAGGATATAACACATAAGATATTGAAAGCAGGTTTTATTCGCCAAAACTATTTGGAGAAGTCCACTCTTATGTTTGGGCCTATGAGAAGTGTCAAATAATCATAGGGAAATAAAAACTAGCTCCACTCCCACTAATCCTTGTCTTTGTTGAACAACATTTCAGGAAATGGGGATTGGATTTCATTAGATAAATACAACCACCTTCTAACAGTCAAAATAAGAAGATACTAATAGATACAAACTGTTTAACGAAATGGGTGGAAGCGATCACGACCAGAAATGCAACCAATGTTATAGTCATAAAAGTTTTGGAGGAAAACATCCTTGCTAGGTTTAGTTGTGCTAATAAAATCGTGACAGATAACTCTCTAGTTTTTAAGTCATACAAGTTAATTATTTTTTTCATAAATTCAACATTATCATTGGTCATTCCACTACCTATTATCCATAGGGAAATAGATTGGCTGAGTCTTCAAATAAGACTTTAGTAAGAATTATGAACAAAACAATTTCAAAAAGACAGAGAAATTGGGACTCAAAACTGAGATTTACCTTATGGGCTAATAGGGTCACAACTAAAAGATCCACTTGGAAATCCCCTTTCAAATTGGTCTATATGAAATTTGCAATTTTCCCCATACATCTTGCCATGCTCGTTGCTAAATATTACAACACATTAAAGAAGAGCATAGCTCCCTAATCCAAAGGATAAATGAACTAGCAAGAGAGTAGAGAGCAGGTGAATCAAAATTTGATCATTTATTAATAGAAAATGAAGTCTTTGTTTGATAAAAAGGCAAAGGATAAACCCCTCCAGCTCAGGGATCTAGTCTGGAGTTGGGAAGTCCGAAGGGAAGACAAGGGCAAGCATGGAAAATTCAATCCTTTATGGTTCACCCCTTTCAATATATTAGTAGTAGAAGGAAATAATACTTTCTTATTGGAAAACCTAGAAGGTGAATCACTTGAGCTGCCAATAAATGGGTAGCTTCTCAAACTTTACTTCTAAAACTGAAGGTATTACTTCCCACTCATTGTAAATATGGGTGTTTTATCTGTAAATAGTTAATGTTGTTTTAAAGTTTTTGTTATTTCTTCTTGTTAAGATTTTTTTTTTCAATAATAAGACTCCATGCCCAAGGAGAAAGATGCTAAGATACATGTTCTCGATGCATTTCTACCAATGCATTGTCCCTAGTTGGAGGCAATGTTATCAGTCATATTGGTTTCTCGAGGATCGATGTCATGGCCACACTAATCAAATTTGCAATTGAAGGCATACTCAAGGAAGGAGATTCGAATTTGAACACACAAGGGAAAGAATTTAGAGAAAAATGTAGTACCCACCGATCCCTGGACCTAACTGCAAACAAAGTAGGCAAGTGGCCCAATACCGGTTTAGAAAGAGGTTAAAAATCATGGATTTCTCAGATCAATCGCTATCCATTCCATATCAAAATTTCTCTTAACTAGTTCAGGGGGCAGGACATGCATGAAATTTATCCCATATGATCTCCTTGGAGTTAAGAATTCAAATTGTGATCTGACGAACAAGATTCATTACATGGGTGAAAGGACTCGTCCACCAATAGGCCGACCTACCGAAGTACAATGGGGACCACACACTGGGTTGGCATCCCCATTAGCTCTTCATGTCACGCACACGTGATATAAAAGGTAAAAGGTGATTTGGTAGTTCTCGCTCCCGCTCTCCTATCCACCTTCCCTAACGAATCCCAGAATGCCACACATCTCCACTTCCCAATGTCATCACCACATAATCATACTGTGGCCCCTCTTTCTCTCACCTCCTTTTCCAAAAGTTACTCTCCATTTCTTGATGCAACCCTCCCCATCAATCATCTGTACAGGCTCTCCCTTTCGAGTACCTAGACCACCCAAAAACTTTCTCCCAATGTTCTTTTCAACTTCTCCTATGGACTCCAAGTAACCCATCATCCAAGACCACCTGTGATTTGTGCTTTTACATATTAAAATGAAACCAAAAATGCTTAAAACCCCAAAAATGTGTGAGATCAAGTATTATTCTTGTGTTGAACCCTTAATGGACATCGAGGGCCAAATTTACCCATCATGTGCTTACCACCTCGTCGACCTTCGTTTTGAGGTATTCATGAACCATATAACAGGAGAAGATACCTTTCAAGTAATTGATTCTAGTTTGTATTACAAAATCACTCCTTCAGTTCATCACTTCCATGAATTCGTTTCTTCGCTGACTGCAACATACCTTGACGAGAATAATTATTTCGTCTCTATCTCTAGAACCAAAATACTTGAAGTAACCCCCGAATTGATCCAAAAATCCCTAGTTTTCCCCATCTCTCCTATTATGTAGTCATTTACTGATGTTACCCTAACCCATCATTTTCTTACCACTCCCTCTTATGAGAAACAATCCTTCTTGAGAGAGATCCTAGCTCTAAGAGGGAAATCTCTACCACACATTGAGATTTTCTCAATTACCCTCTTCAGTGAGCTTTCTCATCCCATTTTGTATGTAATTGTGTGTTTATTGGGTGAAGACAATTCACATATCACCGACAAGGTCATCCTATGATTTTTACACAAAATGATGTAGCCTGATTATTTCTCTAAAATCCGGGCTTACCTATCTACAACCCTATACTTCTAGCTTCATTACTTTCCCACCACCTCTTATTTTCACTATTATTCACTATTGTTCTACCTATTTATGTACACCCACATTGAAGAGTTCGATATTTTGGGTCTAAGTATGGTTGATCGCAACAAGCAAAGGAATTTCATCTTTCATTGGAATATCACATTTAGGAGAAAATCCAACATTCATGGGCACTGTCATTTCATATCATCCATGTAGTTTGTCCGCCTTGAATTCTTCCCCAGAAAAATAACTTCTCCAAATTAGCAAAGACACTATGATAGGGGACTAGTACCTTTATGAGAATTATACAGAAATCATGGTTTATGGGTGTAAGCTCCATCCCTACCGCTTGCCTATATTCATGTCCATGAGATTCTTTGCAATAGACTTTATTTGACAACTCCTTAGTGTAGACCTACTCCATTTCGTTCCTGCAAGAAGGGATATATGTTTAAAGTGGGATAGTTCATGGGTCCTTTCGTCATGAATACAGGATGGGCTTTCAAAATACTTGAGAATTTACCTGAAACAATGGATTTTGATAAGGGAGACATCTTGCACTATGATCCCAAGGGTGTCATTACCCAAAGGAGGAAAAAGATAAAAGCATCAACTTATGTACATGAACCCAGGCATGAAATCGAATGTAAAGCTAAATTTTTTTCATGGCCTCTTAATACAGAAATGGAGAGTAACGACGAATAAAATGTCAAAAATGACCATTGACCAAGCTAGGGATACCAATATGGAGGAAGAACATATAAATAAAAAGGCTAGAAGTCAAGACCCTAAAGAAGAATAGGATTGTGTAACCAAGCTAGTGGAAAAAAGGCCACACCAGCTAGGTTTTTAGGTGAAATTGGAGGATCCATCACAAGCCACAACTTCATCTTCTCTAGAGGTAACAATTATGAGCACTCGGGAAGGTGTTTCTACCACTGGGTCAAGCTGACCTATTGGAAAGACCATTAAGGAAAGCAACAAGAAAGTTAGGGAGAACATAAAATAGGTAATGACTTCCCAATGAGTATCCTATCACACAAGACTACTGGCTTTTATGGAGTTAGAGCCAAATTAGATGAAGTTTTCACTACAACACCCATTGGCACAATATTTACATTCAGGTTCTCAGTTTAAAACTTTAGATGTTTGTCGGGACTTATCAAGTTTCCCCTTACCAAATATAATAAAATTTCATAAGCAAGTGGGGGAAATGTTGTATAATGATCTCAACAAGAACACTATGACCATTAGCAGATCCGAGACATTACTAGAGAAGGCTGCAAACAAGTTAAAACTGCATAAATCCAACTCTTGATACCTTCATATATATATCAAGGGTTTTGAAGAGTTTATAATCAAGATGGGGGTGAATCGAGAGGACAAGACAACAATAGAAACTCTTCTTCATCTGTCTCAAAAGGAGATCCATGGATTGAGACAAACGTTGAAGATGCTAGGTAGTGAACATGTACAGTCTAAGGAGTTGCCCCAAGGTGAGAAAGAAAAAGAGAACCTAATCAAGGATTTGTCCGAAATAAACAATGAGATAGTAGTCCTCAAAAAACAATTGGCCAAACTACAAGAAAAAGTAAGCTCTCATATGTGTGTGGTGGTTGTACATGAAGATCCACAAAACCCCACTAAACAACTCACCAAGGCCGTTACTCATCTACAACTCTCAGAAGGGGACTTGAAGAATGATCTAAAATTCAATAGGAACACAGAAAATTACAAATATAACCATAAATATATAGATGCAATAGAATAACACTTCATTTCATTAATATCAAATATTGAAGTATGCTTACAAACATAATGGAAATAAGACTAGCTCGGGTGATGGTAGCTTATCTCTGAGAAGAGATGTGGCGGATGCATGCCTTTGAACTATGTTATAATGAGGCTAAAAGGCCTATTTATTATTGAGAAACAATGGGAAACCCTAAACATCGAGAAACCTAACCCTAGGAGATTAAGCGCCAAACTATGGGCCCTATTTGGATAAATTGGTACATCAACTTCTCGGAGTCATAACTTTGGAATATGATCTTCATTTGATGTCCATAATACCTTTTTAGAAAGATCTATTTGAGGAATACAAATTTTGAATGCCCAACATTTTTCCATGAGCTATGATGGCCCTGGTTTTCCCAAAAAATGTCATTTAGGGCCTCAAAATGGCTTCGGAAGTTCAAGACCCGAAAAACTACCAAAAATAGTAAATTGTGCTACAAATAATGAAACTGAAAAAACTAAAAGAAACAATGGTGGGGGTCGAAATGGAATAGGTGGGTGGCCACCAATATCCACCTGAATCATTCCTCCCCCTTAGGAAGCAATGGTCCCCATTGCATTGAGTTCATCCATGAGATGAGGAAACTTCTATTGAACTTGTTCCCTCGTGAGCTGTTTTGCAATCTCTTATGTGTCTAGTAATGGTAGGAAGCATGGTTGAGGGTGGTCCATATTGAACATTGGGTGCAAGCCAAGGAATGGGGGGATGACGTGCTCCAAATCATTGTCTCCCACAACCTTGGTAATGGTGTAAGGACCATATCGGAGTGGTCTGAGCTTCTGATGGGCTCTGTAAGGCGTTCTTTCTACAAATGCAACAAAAATTTGTTGCCCACATGAAACTTGTGTGGCACCTGATGTTGATCATGTCGTTGCTTGTACCTAACATTTTTCACAATGGAGCAGCGATATATCGGCCTGTTGGGTAGAGGTGCTTCGGGAGTCAGATCAAACAAATGCTTGATCTGACAGTATAAGGGTACTCTTGTGGGTGAGGAGAAGATGTCCCTGTATTCTTCCATGACATTATCCACCTTCTTATTTTGTGTGGAGGAACCCTTCCCCAAGGCCATGGATGTGGTTATTCTCTTCCCCTTACTTTGCAAGCAAACCATAAAGAAAATAAATTTCTTGGTTTGTGAAATGATCTTACTGTATTTCTTTGCAGTGATAGAAGAGATGGTGGTAGGTGGAGATACCTCCTATATACTGTATAATGTATTACCCAAATAAATAATAACAGAGTGAGGTCTAGACTCATATACAACATGTCACTTCCACAAGTATGGTTTTCCTAATAATACATTACAAACATCGAGAGGAGCAACACCACATAATACCTCATCTGTGAAGGGCTTGATGCTATAGGGAAGGTGTCATTGTTGCCCAACTCAGAGATCTTGCCCTTGGTGAAGCCACCTGATGTTGTATAGTTGCAAGTGTGGTATGGTCAGTAGGCCCTGGCATTTCACGACCTCTGATGAAATGAGGTTCGTTTGGCTACCACTGTCAACAATTAATTGCAGCGGCAAACCCTTTGCCCACATTTGTGAGTGGAAACAACGCTCCCCCTCCTCTAGATCTTCGAGCTCATTATTTTGGATCATGGTGGTGGCAATAGTGGCACTCAACTCTGCATCAATAATATTCTTCCCTTTTTCATTCCTCTTGTTGGGTTCTGACTCAGGGTTGGAACATGCATCTGATTCTGAAGCCTTCAACTTGGCCACCAATGACTACTTGGTCGGACACTCACTTGTGTTGTGAGTGGGGCTCTTATGGAACTCACACCACTTACCTATGTCCTTCTTTGACTTCATGGTGGTGTTCTTTTCTTACAGCTTAAACAAGCTGTCTTGGGTCACCCCGCCTTGTTTTGTCCTTTGTTCTTTAGATTCATAGATTCAAAGTCTCACTTATTTTGTTTAAACTTCTTCTTGATCTTGATAGCGTATCGATACGCCATGCCAACTGAGGAGATGTCCAGGAACTCCATGTCATCCTAGATGTACTTGTGTAGGTAGTCACAATGTTTGAGTACCATATGTCGCTCAAAATCCTTGATACCCAACTTTTTACGAAGGGTATGAAAAAGATTGGTAAACTTTGGCATGTTTTCTTCCCTTCCGGGCGGCAATGTCATCCACTTTATGTATTTATCCTCATAGCTTCTGACAGGGTAGTACTACTCCTTGATGGCATCCTAGAATTAATTCCAAGTGGGTGCAGCTGAAAATAGTGAGGCCATTCTTTCATCCTTATGCTTGCAGTAGGTTTCCCACTAGTCCTTGACGTGGGGGCCGGCTTTGAGAAGTGAAAAGGTGATATTTTCTTCGCTAGAAAAATCATGAACATAAAAATATCCTTATAGCAAATCTAACCATTTATATATGGCATCCACATCTATCTAACCCTCAAATATGGTAATTTCAAAGTTAACTTGTACCTTAAAGGGTGTGGCACTTCCAGAGTAGCTGTTGGAGGTAGATGCGTCACCCATGGGTAGCCGCTGAAGGATCTTGGAAAAGTTGTCCATCATCGCATTCCTTTATCGCTTAAGGGCTTCTTCGAGCAATATTTTGATTGGATTTCCTACCCCCTCATATTTGTTGTCATCTGCCATGGGAGGCCATCGAGATTTGTGAGGCTGGTCTTGCAAAGGTTCGACCAGTTCAAGCCCTAACTCCTTATATCCCGACCTCGTTGGGGACATGCAAAGAAAATTAGAGAAAGATCAGACTGCAATAATACCATTGATCCAAAATTAAACAGGAATGAAACAAATTATAGATATAACCATAAATACAAAGATGCAATAGAAATAACACTTCATTTCATTAATATCAAATATTGAAGTATGCTTACAAACGAAATGGAAATAAGACTAGGTCAATCAATGGTAGCTTATCTCTAAGAAGAGATGTGGTGGATAGATGCCTCTGAACTATGTTACAATGAGTCTTGAAGGCCTATTTATTATTATGAAACAATCAAAAACCATAAACATCCAAAAATATAACCCTAAGAGATGAAGCGCCAAACTATGGGCCCCGTTTGGGTAAATTCGTACATCAACTTCCTGGGGTCGTAACTTTGGCATACAATCTTCGTTTGATCCACACAATACCTCACTAGAAATATCTATCCAAGGAATAAAAAATTTGGATGGGAAACAACGGTCCATGCCCTCTGTTGGCCTCAATTGTTCCAAAAAACATCGTTTAGGGCCTGAAAATGTCTCCATAAGTTTAGGACCTAAAAACCTACCAAAAATAGTAAATTCTGCTAGACATTGGGAAACTGAAAACAATGAAAGAAAAAATGGTGGGGATATAAATGGAATATGTGGGTGGCCAGTAATATCCACCTAGATCAAAGAAGGTGCATAGAGACTTGGATTTCGCTATTGAAATTCTAGCTCAGAAGGAGCATCAATTTTTGGCTACTATAACGAACATTGAGCTCATCAACAAAAATTTGTAGCTAGTGACTCAGGAGGTTACTGAGCTAAAATAAAAGCTAAAATGGAATATGTCTCTTTTGGAATTAAGGAAACTCGTTTGGGATGAGATCACCAAGGAGAATATGAATAGATAGGAGAACATAACGTTGATGCATTAGCATAATGTCATAAGAAAGGATTACAAGAGATTCATCATAGATGCCAAAGAGGAAGGTGAAAGGACTTCTCAGGTGGCCAAGAGATATATCTAATTTGTAAATGGAAGGCCAATCAATGGGTTGAGACCCATCGACGTAGTGGATATAGTCAGCACTATAATGGAGATATCCATTATAGTCAGCACTATAATGTCGCAAGAAAGGATTACAAGAGATTCATCGGAGATGCCAAAGAGGAAGGTGAAAGGAATTCTCAGGTGGAAAAGAGATATATCTAATTTGTAAATGGAAGGCCAATCAATGGGCTAAGACCCATCGACGTAGTGGATATAGTCAGAACTATAATGGAGATATCCATTATAGTCAGCACTATAATGTCACAAGAAAGGATTACAAGAGATTCATCGGAGATGCCAAAGAGGAAGGTGAAAGGAATTCTCAGGTGACCAAGAGATATATCTGATTTGTAAATGAGAGGCCAATCAATGGGTTGAGACCCATCGACGTAGTGGATATAGTCAACACTATAATGGAGATATCCAAAGTAATTCTGAAAGAGGAGGTTAGGATCAAAGCTGATAAATGCCTTGAAATAGTATTAAAAGAAGCGACCACCTTAAGTGTTGAATTTCACAGGGTGTTCCAAGCATGGCTATCCAAATACTAGGAACCTCTTGGGTAGTTGACCCATTGGGAATAGTATAGTGAGAGACTTGTTGAATATTAAAGCAAGGCAGTTTCGTCTCACAACAAAATTGCCTCTCTCAAAGTGAAAACAGTGGTAAGTTATCTGAAGAAGGAATTTCAATTACTAGGAATGGTGAGGATCCTTTTTTTTCATGGCTTAACTGATCTAAAGGTAAGTTATACAGGATTATTCTCCTCTTGTCGTCTACCTGCAACATTATGGAAATGATGCAAGCAATTTGTTAATCCATCGACTGTCTGATTCGTTGAACCATCAACATAACGTACTCCACAACATGCTGCATCGGCCCATCATCCTTGAATATATTCGTTATCATGTTTATTACATTATTTTACTTGCATATTTTATTTTACTCACATTTTTGTGTAAATTTTTTTTACTATTTAGTCTATTACTCTTCAGTTAGTACATGTGTGTTATCAAACATGTTGATATTTTGATAGTTATCAAGAAGAGATCAAGAAAATAATATTTTGTAATGGACCCTCTCTTTCTAGGAGGTCCTATAAGAATAATTTTATGGAAAAATTAAAAGGTTCAGAACTTTTGGTAGGAACCTTTTTCTGGTTTTCATAAGAACAAGGCCTATGGATCTTAACAAATGTATGCTTCTCTGGAAATTAATGAAGGGTTTTTGGTGATTCTGACTTATTGAGTTTGTAGTATGTTCTCTCTTATATGTGTTTACATATATGTTAAATTACTTATCAAATCACATGTAAAGTAGCCACTGGATATACTTTTCATAAACATTCATATTCATTCAAATTAGATGTTGATAAGTAATGTCTTTATAGATATGGAAATTAAGTCCTTAAAAGTGATCTATGTATCTTCACATCTCATATACATTTCTCCTTCTCTCGTTTATTTCTAGACTCGGATATATGGTATTCTTAAACATTTAAGGTTTGTACATCAAGTTTTATTTCTATATGATTCTCCTATTGAGCCTTTTTAAAATAGTTGATTAGTTACAAGCTCTAATCAGAATCAACCATCGTAGACCTATGAATATCATTCTTGTGGATTATTATGTAAATCAGTTCTTGTATTGCATTTATTATTAATGGTTCTGAATAAATCTCATTTGAATTAAATTGAAAAGAAAAAGTGATATGACCTTCCAGCCAAATATGACAGCACTCACTAACATGTCCTAGGCACTGGTCGCCTATCAACCTAGAGACTATCTCTAGGAGAGACAACATCTTCTGGCGGTGTTTGCGGGGAACAAATTAGAGAATTTTCCCCTGGGTACAACATTGATACACTCGTTGATAAGGTGAGTGAAGGAGTGTGGGCTATAGATCCCTCACCTTGGCGACTCCACTGTCTAAATATAAGTTGATCACCCTGGCTTTTAAGAGACCCCGTACCCTATCAGATACTTCTCAACCAATAAATCCACTCGCATCTAACCCTCAAAGAATAATATCTACAAGGATTGGAAGGAAAAAACCAAAACCACAACTTCTAATGTCTCCTTTTTCCCTGAAGCATCCTCTTTCAGCTCACAAAATTCCATATGCATTGCTATGATTTTTCCCCTGGAGTCCTAGTATATACTTCAGAAAGTGGTCAAGTTTTCAACATTGCCTTCCAAATTGTCAAGGAAGAAAAAAATTTGGTTAAAAATCCTTCTTTCTTATTTCCTATCCTCCCTGAAGTTGAGGAGGTTAAATATATTCTCCAAAGTAGTCCTACACAAATTGTGAATAGTGTTTCAATCCAAAGTAAGTTAGTTGTTCTGAAACTGGACATATCACAGAGACCCATAATAAACCTAGTACCACCATCTCTACTCCATACAGCTGTCGCGGGTTTCCTATTGAACAAATATTCTCCCTTAGACCCATGTCAAACTTTGAGTGCTATGCCACAGGACTATCTAAAACTCTTCCCGAGGTTCACAGGAGAAGTGTTAGGGTCCAACCCTAACCCCCTTATTTATGTAATAGGGTCGAGTCATAGTTATAGTTAGTTAAAGAGTCAATAAAGCTCGCATTAATAATTTTAAGTGTTGGATCGACATTTAAGAAATGGACCATAGCTAGTTGCAAATGGGACAAGGTATTAGATAGATGGTATTGAGAGAACCATAATAATGACCCATGATATTGTATGTATGAATCCTATATAAAGGATAGAGACTCCCCATTGTGGAATGTCGTGTTTTATTTTGTAATCGAGCTCTGCTCTGCTAGAGGTTGCCCCCTTGAAGAGACAAGTGAACATTGCTTTCATCTCTGAATAATAAAATATTTGTTTTTTTTCTCATTTTGTTATGTGTTCTGGGTTGTATTTTGTGCATATTTAGTATTCTGGATTCTTCTTGTAGGTCAAGAGCATAATAAGTGGTATTAGAGCACTTTCCAGGGCCCGTGGTACCTCCATTTTTTGCAGAATTTTTTTTAGGCTAGAGACGTGTCCCGTAATCTTTAAACCATGGGATCTATCACTAAGCGCATAAAACTATGGATTTTGGGAGGCATGCATGCAGGAAATACAAAAGGTGGTCACGCTTATTGGACTCCCTTGCAGCCCTTGTGGGTACCCCTTCGCGTTGTAGTGCATTAGACAGAACCGTGCATGGATTGCCTTCCACATACCCTCTAGGTATGTCAGAAGCCCCGTAGGCTCACCTGAAACCTCGCCATAGCTAAACCATTGGTCGTATTTCTGCTACAGTACACTGAGAACAATGCTCGAGTTGATTACTCGCGCGTACGATAGGGTAGTCAGGTAGTACGGCTAAGGGTATGATTGATCCTCCTTAGTTAGTGCCCTAAAAGATTGAGTTGAGTGCTATTGTTGGACCCTTATGTATATTGCAATCTGTAGCACCTGACACTCCTTTGAGACTATAGTTCCCTCAACTCTCTGAAGATCTCCCATTATCTTATTTGTCTGATCAGATCTAGTAGTTGGGGTTCTGTCGCCGCCAGAGTCCAACTCACATTCAACAGTTGGGGGTTTTGCACGTAGATCTGACCGTGTAGTGAGGCTTGTAGCTCCTATAGCCTAGGGCGATTCTCGCAGAACATCGGGTAGGATCAAGTTTTCTAGAATTTGGTCACTGAATTATTAATAAGCAGGGAGTAAAACTCCATTCGGAGTAAAAAAACAAAAAAAAACCAAAAAAAAATATGGGCTTTCCCGGGACGCTTATAAGAGACTTAGCCCTTAAGAATTAGGAAGACGAGCTGATCGCAGTGGTACCATTCACTTGTCAGCTTCAATTTTTGGGAGGTCCCAATTTTTTTCAAAGTGACGACAAGTGACCAAGATTTGTGTATGGTAGAAACCAGAGCTCAAGTCATGGCCAATGAGAAGATCGAGCACCTTGAACACAGGTTGGATACATTCCAGAACCTAATAGACTGGATGTAGAAATTCATGGACCAATTAAAACGAGTGCGTCAGGCATGTATCGAGAGGCACATGGTAGTGATGACGACCTAGAAGGAGAATCTAGCCATTATATTCACTTCCATGGAAATCACCAACATTCCCACCCTTGGCCACCCAAGCTGGACATGTATAAATTTGATGGATCTAATCCAGTAGTATGGGTAGCACAAATAGAACAATATTTCATTCTGAATGATATCCAGGATGGTACAACTAAACTACATGTGGGATTTGTTTACTTTGACCAAGAGAGATGGCAATGGTGGCATTGGCATCAGAAATGCTATCACGGGAGCATAACCTCGTAGGTGTTCACAAAATCTCTTTGTAACCACTTTCACAAAGAATCCAATTTTTTGGGTCATCTTACTAATCTCCGGAAGACAGGCACAGTAAAAGAATACATTGTAGCCTTTGAGATATTGGCCTTCCACAAAAACAGTCTAGGAGATGAATTCTACTTGAAATTTTTTATAAGTGGCCTCAAAGAAGCCATCCAAGCACATGTCCGGATGCACCACCCTCCTACATGGATCGATGCTTGCAATAAGGCTATCAAAGTGGAATGTGCTTTAGCTGCCCAGTCTCCTCATCTAAATTTCATAGCCAAGGGACGCCCCACATAGGCTTAGGGCCCTGCCCAAACACTTAAGGTTCAAAAGGTGTCTCCAGCGTAAATGGCTAAAAGAAGAAAACAAGGATCGTGCTACTACTGTGATGAAAAATACTCTCCTGGGCATAAATGCAAGGAACCCAAATTCTCAAATTGATGTTACTGATCATAGCTCGTCTAAGGAAGCCCCACCCCTTGAGGGACCAGAGGAAAAAGTTGAGGAAACCCAACAAGACAATGAACTGCCAGAAGAACCAGTTATCTCGCTACATGCGTTGGCGGGCATTTATACACCCCAAACTCTCAAAATCAGAGGCTTTATTAAACATCACCCTATAGTAGTATTGATTGATAGTAGTAGCACTCATAACTTTATCCATCAGTGAGTCACCAAAGTTGTTCATTATTTTGTCAGGGCAGTCTCTAATTTCCAGGTCCAGATTGTTGATGGGTGGACAATGAAATGTGAAGGCTGTTGTGAAAATATCAAACTTCAGGTGGGAGATTACCACCTAAAGACCCACATGTTTTCAATTAACGTGGGTGGTTTTTATATTATCTTGGGTGTTGAATGGCATCACACACTAGGCCTAATCACCATGGACTTCTAGGAGTTATATATGATCTTTAAGTAGAATGACCACATGCATACCCTCCATGGACTCTAGGCAGGTGCTCCTTCTATCATCAGCTCTCATTGCACAGAATTTTTTTTGAAAATGGGCCATCATGGAGTTATCACCCATTTTAATGCCATCCAGGCCATCGAGCCCACTACTCTTCATATTCATCTTGACATGCAATAGGTCCTGAATTGACACCCGTGGGTATTTGAAAAACCTAAGGAGCTTCCACCCTCTAGAGGGGAACATGATCATAGCATCACTTTGGTCCCAGGGGCACAACCGTTGAATGTGTGGCCATTTCGATATTCTTTCACCCAAAATAATGAAACTGAAAAAATCATCAAGGAACTCCTTGAAGTCGGTGTCATTCATCCTAGCATCAGTCCTTATTCATCACCAGTGGTCATGGTGCTCAAGAAAGATGGGGAATGGCGCATGTGTCCAAAATTCAAGGCACTCAACAAGCTCACGGTCAAAGACAAAATCCCTATCCTAGTTGTCGATGATCTGTTGGATGAACTACATGGTACTCAATTATTTACTAAGCTAGATATTCGCTCTAGATATCACCAAATACACATTAAAGAAGTAAACATTCCCATGACTTCTTTCCAAACTCATGAAGGCCATTATGAATTCTTGGTCATGCCATTTGGTCTTTGTAATGCCTCATCTACTTTTCAAA
Organism: Pinus tabuliformis; assembly: GCA_031772625.1. Taxonomy (NCBI): domain Eukaryota; kingdom Viridiplantae; phylum Streptophyta; class Pinopsida; order Pinales; family Pinaceae; genus Pinus; species Pinus tabuliformis. The sequence continues at coordinate 1,158,120,587 of CM062819.1, forward strand.
GCCTCATGAATCACTTGCTAAAACCATATCTCCAAAAATTTGTCATTTTTTTCTTTGATGGCATTCTCATCTATAGCCTCACATGGGAAAAACATCTTTAGCATGTAGACCTGCTCTTGCAGCTACTTCGGAATCATAAATTATTTGTCAAATTCTCCAAGTGCTCTTTCAGCATGGAAGAAGGTGAGTATTTAGGCCATAGTGTGGGTCGTGAAGGTGTCAAGGTGGATCCCAAAAAGATACTGGCAATGCAATATTGGCCCTAACCAAAAACCTTGAAGAGTTTGAGGGAATTCTTGGGTCTCACCGACTACTATTGAAAATTTGTCCACAATTATGGCCGCATTGCTAGACCCTTCACTAATCTTCTCAAGAAAAATCCATTCCTCTAGACTGATGCAGCATAATAGGCATTTATGGCTCTCGAACAGGCCATGTGTGCCACTCTGGTATTGGCACTGCCAGACTTCACCAAATCTTTTGTGATTGAATGTGATGCTTTAGGTACTAGTATTGGTGTTTTCTTACTGTAGGAAGGTCAACCATTGGCTTTTATCATCCAAAAACTAAGTGGGAAACATTTGGGACAATCTACCTATGAGAAGGAGATGATGGCCATCTTACATGCAGCCGATACCTAGTGACCATACTTATTGGGGCGGCGTTTTGAAATCCGCACAGACCATCAAAGCCTCAAATATTTTTTGGAGCAATGTCTATCCTCGCCCTAGCAAAATAAATGGCTAGCAAAAATGCTGGGATATGATTATGAGATAATTTACAAGAAAGGGCGTGACAATGTAGTAGCGGATGCTTTATCACGCCAATTTGAGGATGAGAGCACCTTTCTATCAATCTCTCTTCCCATACCATATTGGATTGAAGAAGCCCACAAGGAATGGTTTTCACATCCCTCTCTCTCCCAACTCATTAATAACTTGAGAGTAGATCCTCATTCCTTAGTTGGATACCATTGGAAGGATAAAATTCTTCACTACAAGGATAAAGTAGTTATATCGTCGATATCCACCCTCAAAATGCGCATTTTGGCAGAGTTGCACTCATCTCCCACTGCAGGTCATGCAAGCTTTAGGAAGACTTATGCTTGCACTCATTGTTCCTTCTTTTCGACAGGCATGAAAACTAACATTCTTACTTTTGTAGCTGAATGTGATGTGTGTTCATGCCACAAAGGAGAAACAGTCAAGTCACCAGGCACCTTACAACCATTTCCCATCCCTGCTTCAATATGGATGGATATTTCTATGGATTTCATTACTGGTCTTCTGAAGTCAGGAAACAAGTCAGTCATCATGATGGTTGTGGATAGACTTTCTAAATATGCTCATTTTTGCGCTCTACCCCACACATTTACCCCCACTTTGATGGCTCAAGATTTCATGGACCAGATCTTCAAACTACATGGCATTCCCACTTCCATTGTATCTGATCGTGACCCGACTTTCACCAGTAACATAAGGCACACAACTCCAACTAAGTAATTCCTATCATCCCCAAATTGATGGTCAAATTGAAGCAGTCAACAATTGTTTGGAGACATACCTAAGGTTCTTCACTTCAAAAAAGAAACATCAATGGGTACAGTGGCTACCTCTAGCTGAATGGTGGTATAAAACTAACTATCATGCAACCACCTAGATGACTCCATATGAAGCGGTGTATGGTCAAATCCCACCTTCACCTACTTCTTATATCCCTAGATGCTCTAAGGTGCAAGAATTGGATCAACTCCTACATAACCATCTCAAAGATAATATCCATCAAGCTCAGAATCACATGAAGCAACAGGCAGACCAACATTGTTTAGAGTGCACATTTCAAGAAGGGGATCAAATATTCCTACGGCTGCAACCATATAAGAAAACATCGCTCAGATAAAAGGGCTGCCAAAAATTAGCTCCAAAATTCTACGGACCTTATCAAATACTTAAGCGCATTGGAACAGTCGCCTACAAGCATCCATCCAGTCTTCCATGTAACATGCCTTAAGAAAGTGGTGGGGAACAACTGTAATATTCAAACCAGTATACCTGAATTGGATGAAGAAGGTTCACTCTGGCTCCAACCTGAACAGGTCCTCGATACACAAGAATGACATATGTGTAGCCGCATGATTAAGGAAGTCCTCGTTAAGTGGAAAGACAACTCTCCAGAAGATGCGACCTGGGAACCAACCACTATTCTTCAGAAGTTCCCGCAGATTCAGCCTTGAGGACAAGGTTGCTTTTTATGGGGGAGGGCATGTTAGGGTTCAACCCTAACTCCTTTATTTATGTAATAGGGTCAAGTCATAGTTATAGTTAGTTAAAGAATCAATAAAGGTCGTATTAATAATTGTAAGTGGTTGACTTGCATTTAAGAAAGGGACCATAGTTAGTTGAAAATGGAAAATGGTATTAGATACATGGTATTGAGAGAACCATGGTAATGACCCATGGTATTGTATGTATGAATCCTATATAAAGGATAGAGACTCCCCATTGCAAAATGTCGTGTCTTATTTTGCAATCAAGCTCTGCTCTACTTGAGGTTGATCCCTCGAAGAGGCAAGTGAACATTTCTTTCATCTCTGAATGATAAAATACTTGTTGGTTTTCTCATTTTGTTCTCTGTTCTGGGTTGTATTTTGCGCATATTTGGTATTTTGGAATCTTCTCACAGGTTAAGAGCATGACAAGAAGATGACATATCAGCAAAAAAACATAAATAAGCTTTCAATGCCTTCATAGAAAACATGAACATCGAGCACCTAGATGTATTTCTAAGACTTTTCATTCAATCTGTAGACGGAGAGGCTAGGAAATTCTTCAAGTCCTTGACAAATGCTTCCATTACCACCTGGGAAGAGATGAAAAATTATTTTATGCAGAAATTGGGGGAGAAGAGGGATCATGGATATATTGTCACTAAATTCAATGCTACGAAAAGGAAACAAAATGAATATGTCTCAAAGTTCATAAAAAGGTTTAATAAGATGTACAACTATCTTCCTACTAAAATTAAACCTCCATACGTAGCTACTAAAGTAATTTTTTTTCTATATCTTTTGAATCAAAGTTTGGTTTCAAACTTAGGGCACTTTGGACCAAATTCAAATTAATGCTCTAGAGGTTGAAGCAAACTTTACCTCAACTGGGAATTCAAGAGGTAGAACTAATCTTGAGGAGAGGAGAAAGAGGAAAGAGGAAGCAAATTCCTCAAGTCAAGGGAAATAGTCTCAAGAATTGAAACTAGAGGAAATGAATAACCTAATAAGGAACTTATCTAATAAGCTTGTGAAACTGGAGTTAGAAAACAAAAACCTTTTGTGACAAAATTCTCAAGCCCCTAATCATGCTTTCAGTTATCAATACAGAAGGCCTCCCTTGAAAATATTGCAAAGGGAGGGAAAAGAGTAGCAAGATCACATTCAACCCCCATTATGTATATAAGATGATTGAGAGGAGAAGATACAAACGAGGTTCAAGAAAACCTATTCTCCTTCTCTGATGAAGAACAGGAAGCCGAAGTACATGAGGAAGTAGGGGATGATCTATATGCAACACTAAATGATGGTGAGATTAATGATTACTGCAGGAAGTTCACTAATCTCATGCAGGCTCAGTTGCATAGGAAATATTACCTTCGGTATTCCAGAAAGAGATCAAGGAGGAAAGACCAAAAGAAATATTCTTCCTCCCAGGATTGTCCTAAACCAGTAAACAAAGCGAAGAAGCCTTTACATCCAATCCTACCGAAAAATAAGGAGTCCTCAGACCAAATCTATCGTAAGTCCGAAGGCCCCAAAGTAGAGAAATCACATTCCCCGTCTAAACCCATCTTTGGTAGAGAAAAAGAGCTGATTGAGGTCATCACTATTGAAATGTTTTGTTGCCTTTAATCTTCAAAAAGAACTTGAGAAAGTAAAAAATTTGGTCCCACTAGCTGAATTGTTGAAACAAATGACTTATAAGGCCCAAGTTTCCCAGTTCATGTGTCCATCTGCTCTAGCCCACTTACATTATAGTTTGAATCTTTAAGAAGAATGGCCAATGGTTGTCTTTGGACCCCAATTTGAAGAACAAGTTCCTTCCACAACTCGTTTTTATGTTACCTTAGTAGTGCATGATCATCTGCTATAGAAGTGCATGCTAGGCTCATGTGCTTCCCACAATCGGATGCTACTAGCTTTCATGGAGCAATTGGGGCTACAAATGACTAGACCATACAAGGACTTCTACTCCTTTAACTCCAAAGGGTAAAGTGTTTAGGAATGATTAAGGATCTAGTAGTGAATTCACTCAGATCCCAGTAAAAAGTGTAGTAATGGATATTGTAGTAGGTGAAATCCCTGCAAGATTCGATATGATTTTGTCCAAGCCATGGGGGTCCAAGATTTGAGGTTCCATCAAGCTAGATTTTACCGATGCTACCATTCCTATCTTTGGTGGAGAAGAAAGGCAATTGCATAGAGAATCAAGCTTTGTTAAAATAGTTACGAGACTTGATTGTTCAAATAATGCCCCTATATATGGGAAAAGAAGGGGATTTATCCTACTTGATATTCAAAGAGGATGATTTTATTTGGAAGTGACACGGGTGCATCTTGTAGTCCAATTAGATCATCAGTTATGGGATTATGGCAAGGGATGGACGATATGTTTTGATCATGCTAATTCCAAGTAAGAAAATGGGGTAGGGGTGTCCTTGATATCCCTAGAAGGCAGTTTGATACCTCTCTCATTTAAATTAGAATTTGATGTCACAAATAACGTGGTATAATTTGAGGCTTTACTTCTGGGCCTACAAGCAGTAAGAAACTTGAACATCGAGTGCTTAACTATTTTTCTAGACTCTGAACCGATAGTGAAGCAAATCAAGAATCAGTGTCAAACTAAGAATCCAAGATTGAAGCCTTATAGAAGTGAGGTCTAGGATTTGATGGATAATTTTTTCTTGCTTTTCAATGTTCAATTTATGCCTAGAGAAAGCAATTGAATGGTTGACTCCTTGGCCATAGTGGCCAGTCACTTCAGAAAACTGCAAAATCCACTTCTCAAATATGAGGTAGAACTCATATATAGACCCTCAGTGTCAGATGATTTTAGACATCGGTCAGTGTTTGATGATGATGAGAACATCAAGCGCTTTATGGAAGTCATAGGGGAATTCTCAAATTACGTGATTGACCAAGAGTGTAGGTTTTAACCCCATACAGAAATTACCTTCATACGAATTCTAAAACACAAAAAAATAAACAATGCGAGAGCATAACACATAAAAGACATATACACAGATATTTTCCCACTGGATCCCAAAATCGGGACTACTAGCTTGATTTTTCATTATGCTCCTTTCAATGTTATAATACATATTTATACATGCTGAAGCATCCAATACCATGGACTAAAAATCATTGCATCCAATTTCATGGACCGAAAAACCATCACGTCCAAAAAACATGTGCGAAAATCATGCGCAAAACCATAGGTGGGTCTGCCCAACCTAACATAGGGTCCAAAGCCAAAAATTTTCGGGGCGCTGCCCTGGACCCCAGAAAGTGGGGCTATGGGTGCCCTTCAAACCCCCTATTAACTACGTGGAAAGAATATAACACAAGCCAACATTCTCCCACTTGTTGTTTTCTTTCACGAGGCCACAAGAGAGCTTAGTTATTTTCCCAACCCTGAAATGCCCATTATCTCTCTACACCAAGAGAACTTCTCAGAGCTCACAGATTTTGTCAATGAATCTGCAGTATTCTTCAAAGTGTCCACCTTTACCAGGAACCCCTTTTTGTCTTCTATCATATCCCTCACAAAGTGATACTGAACATCAATGTGCTTTGTATTTGAATGATATGTAGGGTTCTTTGCCAAGAAAATTGCACTTTGGCTATCACATTCTATCCTTATATCTTCCTATACTAACCCCATACTTGAACACAATCTCTACAACCAAACTGCTTCGTTGCTTGCATGAGTGGCTGCCATGTATTCTACCTCTGTAGTTGATAGTGCCACTATAGATTGTTTCTTACTCATCCAAATGACTGCACCTCCAAATAGGTTAAACACATACCCACTTGTAGATCTTCTCTTATCCAGATCTCCAGCCTAGTCTGCATCAACAAAGCCAAAAATATCGAACACTTTGTCCAATCCTGGTCTTCCTTGGTAGCACAGACCATAATCACTAGTGCCACACAAATACTTGAAAGCTCACTTCACTACTGTCCAATGCTCCTTTCCTGGTTTTGACATAAACCTTCTCAATACTCCCACTGCATGTGCAATGTCTGGTCTAGTGTAGACCATTCTATACATCAGGCTACCAACTGCACTTGCATATGGAACACGAGACATGTCCTCTTCCTATTCTTGTGTCTTGGGACATTGTTCAGTAGATAACCTTACACGTACAGGAATAGGAACCTTCACTGGTTTACTATCCTACATATTAAACCTCTGCAGTATTGTCTCGACATACTTCCTCTAATTTAACCAGAGCTTCCTCTTTGCTCGATCTCTTTTAAGTTCCATGCCCAAAATATAATTTGCAACACCAAGATCTTTCATGTCGAATTTGGAGGACAATTGGGTCTTCAAATCCTGGATAATTTCTTTGTCATTTCCAACCAGCAACATATCATCCACATACAAGACCAGATAAATAACACTATCACCAATTAATTTAAAATACACACAGTGATCTGCTTTGCTTCTAGTGAAGCCATGTCCCCGTATAAATGTAGCAAATTTCTGATACCACATCCTTGGTGACTATTTTAACCCATATAGAGACTTCTTTAACTTGCATACCAATTCTTTCTTACCCTTCACTCCAAAGCCTTCGGGTTGCTTCATGTAGATTTCCTCTTCCAGATCCCCATGAAGAAAAGTTGTCTTCACATCCATCTATTCTACCTCAAAATCAAAAGTAGCAGCAACAGATAAAAGTAATCTAACAAAAGTTACCTTGGCAACAAGAGAAAAAATATCACCAAAATCAATTCCCGGCACCTGGGAATAACCTTTTGCTACCAACCAAGATTTGTATTTCTCCACTTTTCCTTCTGCATTTGTCTTCTTTTTGAACACCCATTTGCTGCCAATGGGTTTCCTTCCAGCCGGCAACTCCACCAGATCCCAAGCCTCATTTTTGTGTAAAGATTCCATTTCATCAACCATGGCCTCTTTCCAGAGTTTTCCATCCTCTAAATCTACTACTTCCTTCACAGTTCTAGGATCATCGTCAGTAATAGATAAAGCAAAATTTGAACAGAAAGCAGATGGACTATACATTTCAGGCTACTTTCTTTCTCGAACTGATCTTCTCACAGCTAGAGTTTGTGGCTCTTCATCTTCTGATTGCTCCTCTGTTGTAGAGTCTGATTCTTCCTCCTTTAGCTCAAACTCTATCTTCTGAGGTTCCTTTCATTGGACTTCATGATTAATAACATCTTTCACCTCTCTCAACACCACATCTTAGTTGTACACAACCTTCCTTGCTACTGGGTTCCAAACCTTATAACCCTTCAAACCATCCTTATACCCAATAAAGATGCACTTTTCAGATTTACTATCCAACTTGGTTCGTTTCTCCTTTGGAAATGTACATATGTATCGCATCCAAATACTCTTAGATGTGAAAGAGAGGGTTTCTTAGCATTCCATACCTCTTGTGGAGTCTTATCCTCTAATGCTGATGAAGGTGACTTGTTGACTAGGTAACATGCAGTATCCACCGCCTCTGCCCAAAATTCCTGTCCTAACCTGGCACCACTGAGCATGCTTTTTTCCCTTTCCATCAACATCTTATTCATTCTTTCTGCAACAACATTTTGCTGAGGTGTATATGGAGTAGTCTTCTACCGTGCTATACCACACTTCTTACAGAATTCTTCAAATTCCTTACTTCAAAACTCTCCGCCATTATCTATCCTCAGCACCTTTATCTTCTTCTCTGTCTGGTTTTCCACCAGAGCCTTGAATTCTTTAAACTTGTCAAAGACTTTAGATTTCTTCTTGAGGAAATATATCCATGTATTCCTTAAGAAGTCATCTATAAATGATACATAGTACATAGACTTACCCAGTGATGGAACCTTCACAGGTCCAAACACATCACTGTGCACAAGCTCTAATATTTTTTTCGCCCTTTTACTTCCAGAGGGGAAACTCACTCGATTCTGCTTCCCATATACACAATTTTCACAGAAATTAAAATCCAGATAGCTATTACTCATACCTTCTACCATACCTTTACCATGAAGTATTCGAAGGCCCTTCTCTCCAATATGTCCAAGCCTTTGATGCCACGGCATGGTACTCTCTCCAGAGACGACTAGATTTTCTACTCCACTTTCAGGAACCACAGAACTGTTGCACCCATCAACAATAGTGCTACCTTGCAGCTTGTACAGAGTTCTAGTCCGAACTCCCTGCATTAATACCAGTGCTCCCCAAACCATCTTACAGGTATCTTTCTCGAACATTGTTTTTACATCTACATCATCCAGCTTGCTTACAAAATTAGATTTTTGGCCAATGCAGGAATATGTGGAACACCCAGAAGTGTTCTAACCCTTCCACCTTGCAACTTCAGCTTTATTTTTTCGATACTAATGATTCTAGCCATCCTATCATCCCCCAAGTAGACATCACCACCATCATATTTCTCATACTTGCAGAACCACTCTCTATGGGGAGTGAAGTGAAAGGATGCACCTGAGTCAATCAACCATGCCTCATGATCTACATGTGTATTTGAAGAAGCCAAGTACACATCCCCACCTTCATCTGAGTTGGTTTTCACCTCTATAGAAGGAGCATCATCGTATCCCTTTCCTTTATCGGGAGCTTTAGATTTACAGTCCCTTTTGAAGTGACCTTCCTTTCCACATTTCCAGCACACCACCTTTATAGGTTTTCCTGGAGATTAGATCTCCCTCTAGATTTAGATCTCTCATTCGATGACTTATTTTTGTTTCTATTCTAGGACCATCCTCATACAGACAAGGCATCACCATTCTGGCTCTCCATATTTTTCTGTCTCATCTCCTCCATCAACAAGGATGAGACTATTTCATCAAAATGCAAGGCAGTTGCATTGCTACCTATTGCAATAACTAGACTATCCCACAAATTTGGTAGAGAACACAACAAACTAATCCACTTATATTCATCTAAAATTTTAATATCAACAGATGCTAACTGACTTACCATAGTATTAAATGCATTCAGATGCTCTATCACTGAGTCTCCATCTTTCATCCTCAGGTTATACAACTTTTTCCACAGGAACAGTTTATTCACCAGAGACTTAGATTGGTAAAAAGTCCCTAACTTGTCCCACAAAGCCTTTGCCATAGCTTCCCTTGATACATTCAACAATACTGAATCTAAGACACACAATCGTATTGTGCTCTTTTCCTTCCGATACAACTTCTTCCATTCTTCAGTGGTCACTCTCGTTGGTTTAGTACCTGGATCTACCGCGATCCACTAATCTTTATCCACCAATAGATCCTCCATCTTGATTTTCCACAACTCAAAACTCTAACCATTAAATTTCTCGATCTCTATCCTTCCACCACTCGCCATCTTCTTTCACCACTAGAATCGATCTCGCAGATCTCCCACTGAATAGGGTCTACCACAGGCCCAAGAAAAACCCCTCAGCAACAAAGGCGTCCCATTGAAGCCAAAAACAGCTCTGATACAAAATGTAGGTTTTAACCTCGTATAGAAATTAGCTGCATACGAATTCTAAAACACAAAAAAATAAACAATGCGAGAGCATAACACATAAAACACATATACATAGAGATTTTCTCACTACATCCCAAAACTAGGACTACCAGCTTGATTTTTCATTATGTTCCTTTCAATGTTATAATACATATTTATACATGCCAAAGCATCCAATACCATGGATCAAAAACCATCGCATCCAATAACACAGACCGAAAAACCATTGCGTCCAAAAAAGATGTGCAAAAATCATGCCCAAAAGCATAGGTGGGTCTGCCCAACCTAACATAGGGTCCAAAACCAAAATTTTCCGGGGCGCTACCCCAGACCCTATAAAGTGGGGTTACAGGTGCCCTTCAAACCCCCTATTAACTATGTGGAAAGAATATAACACAAGCCAACAAAGAGGATGAAAAGACAATAAATGATGAGCGAGCTACTTGGGAGGAAACCATCGTAGGGCATAAAATTTTGTAGTTAAAGGGAAATAATATTCCTTGGGGTTTTGTTCCTTTGGAGAGATTGTTCAATTCCAATGACATAGCATCCAATCCTACTAAATAAGGAGTCGATGAACAAGTGGAGGAATGCAACATCAACTCGGAAAAGGGTTCCCAAATGCCCAATTTGTTAAAGGGAATCCTAAATTAATATAAGAAAAGGTACTTAAATATTTTTATAGATTATAGAGATGTATTTTATTGGTTTTATGAGGATTTAAGAATGTCTAATACTTATATTATTCAGCATAAGCTTCCTTTGAAGAATGAGATTAAGCCCTGTTATCATCCCAAGAAACTCTCCTAGGTTGTAGCTCGAAGATGCTCGGGAACGTTACAAACTCAACTTAACGTTGGAAATAGATGAATGGAAGGAATGATGCATATTCAAGCCAGATAACCACTCCTACTTTGCTTGACTCCAGACATGCATGAAAACCCCTAGATTACAAGGCTTTAGACCACAAATTACTCACAATTTAAGGATTGGGTGGATATGGAGAATACTGACCACACCAGTAGATGCACAGGACCCTGTGATGGCCAGCTGCAACTAGTAAAAAGGTCTGCAAATCTAATTCCCTAGTGAACAGATAGGATGACATCTCTTTTCCACTAAGTGAAAAGAAACCTGATTAAAACATTCATTGACACATGCAAGATTCAAACATAGAGGTGGGATGACAGCCCCTCTAATGCTAAACATCAAGAGTTCAGGAAAAAATGCATATCAAGCACAGCCTAGAACATAAACGAGATGGAAAGTGAGCAATTAACAACAAAAGAAGCTTGTATTAGCTGAAACTGAAGCTGAGACACTGCAAGTACCAAAGCAGTTACAGTCTCTAGAAGTTGAACCTTACATCAAAACAACAACCATCAACCCTGATTACATCTTGTTTATGGGTATATATAGAGTCTCATTACAAAGGCACTCGACCATTCTAAGTATGGAAGGGTCATAATTGACCACCAACCACTTTAACTACTTAATGGAGTCTGAATGTGATTTCTTGTTGTAGTGGATGAATTTGATCTTCGTGGGTGCTCTGCTGTCCTCTCAAGTGGCTGGAGTGTCATATGGGATGAAGTTTCATAACTGTTAAATGCATTTTCCTGTTTGTGCTCTGTCCTTTTCCTTCTCGCCATACTGTCTCTTGAATGTGGTTGTTGAGGAGGAAATGTGCCTGGTACAGAAAACTGGTCATCTTCATCCTTCGGGTGCACAGAGTGGGTAAGGACGCGGACTGTGCAGTGGGTGAAATAGTCAGATGGAGGAGCAAGACTGGCTGTTGGATTGGGATAGACGGTGGGGATTTCTTGGCAAAGGATATCGGAAGAAGCAGGAGCGAATATGTGTGAGCCATTGGATCCTGGAAGAGCTGATCGGACAGCGGAGGGATGGTCAGGCGAGCCACTTTATCGGATGTGACAGGAGTCGCTAAATCGGGTTTAGGGCCTTGGGCCTTTACGTATGGAGACGTGTGATTTTCGATCAGATCACATCGCAATATTGCATCGGCGGAAGCAGAGGGGCGCGGTCATTCTACATGTATGGATGTGATTTGAGATTAGATCGCATCACAATATCACATCAGCGGAAGCTGAGGGGCGCAACCTTTATAAACACATGGATGCAATCTGCGATAGCGATTAAACCAAAAACTCATGAAGGAATTAATTATTTTTAGGACTGATGAAGGGGGGGAATGAGTGGGGCAAAGGAAAAAGAGAAAGTGACCGTTATGAGCTTCCCTTTAAGCATAACCAAGCGGACCAAGCTCATTTCTGACCTTTAAAAACTGAATCTATGTAGTGGCGCTAACACTAGCTCCTTCTGGGGATGAGATCCTCCCTACGAGGTCTCAAGAACCGTATACCACTGCCTTCTACATCAGAACAAGATTAAAAACATTTCCTATTATTCCAATGGACATGGAGTCTAATTAAGTTTACACTAAAAGGAACGTATTTACAACATTAAGTCTTGAAACCTGAAACGACCAAAATCTTCAAAAACTGCCCATTTACTAGGCCACCAACATTGTTTCCCCTTCTATCAGTTAATAATTTCATCAAAGATTTGCAAAATCAGATTTATTTGATCATCTACCTCAAAAACTTTAGGGAATTTGACCTTATCAGGTAGAAATGCTTTGTATCTCACCCCCTCTATGTATGCTCTCATCCTTGTATGTTTTTCGTGCGAGCTTTTGTACATCTGCTGAATAAAAATGGCTGTTGTTTACTTGACTGTGCCATCTGTGGCCTACATAATTAATATAAATGGTGAACCAATGTATTCTTGTGTGGAGGACACAAAGGTTTCGCCTGCTCCTGCATCTTTCTTAGAACAGTGCACATCCAAGGAGGTGTCCCAAAACTGTGCATCCTCTTCCTTTGTGATCTGGAAAACTTCCCTTCCAAGATGTGTGGAGGCCAAATGGGCAGACTTTGTAATATCAATACTGAGATTATCCATGTCAACCTTGGGCATCGAATCATGGCTGGCCTCGGTGCCTAGGTGTTATAGACATTTTTGTGCCTTACAGCTATAAGCATGAAATGTCCATAATTGAAGGGATCCAAAGCCCCTAAAGATGTTGTTACAGCTCCTAAAGGAACAAGGTCAACCAATGACAACTTCTCCCAGAAGTTCTCCACCAAAAACCACTCATAAACAGTCAATTCAGGATCAATTCAAAAGCTCCACTAGCTGCCTGCGTTGCAAAGCAACCAAATGCACTGGCTAGGTGCGTTGCAACGCACTTGGATACACTACCCAGGTGCGCTGAGCGGGAAATGACAAGTGGCAGAGTCATTCAACGAGGTGGAGAGACCATGGAAGCTTCTAGAATCTTCTCCAATGACACTTGCCTCACTGAATTCGACCAAGTGATGAGTAAGAGGCTCTCAGTCTCCAAGTGGAAGCAAGAACTGACAGAGAGAAGCCACCAGTCAAAACATAAGCTGACTCATCCTCTCTGCTTACATCTATATATGGATCCCTCATCCCAAAGATCCAGAGGCTGGAATTTTGTACTTTGCAGAGAATTGTTGTTGGTTTGAGATTGAGATTAGTACATTGGGTGATTTATGCTTTGTTGGAGGAGAGGAAGGGATTCCTTTGCTGGGAGGTAGATGCTGGATTGAAACTCACTTGGTTGTATCTCCTCTTGGACTTTCTTATTCTATCAATAAACTCTTTGAGTTTCTCCTATATGCTGTGTATCAATGATGTTTTGTTATGCTTACATGTTTAGCTTAATCTGATCTTGAGCTTTTTATGAATGTATATCTATATCTTTGTGTAGTTTCTCTCTCTTGTGATCTTACAGGAATTTGGTGAAGCTGGGCCGGTAAGGGAGCAGGGATCTGGGAACTATTGAAGAGAGGAGAAATTGGATCAACAAACTAGCGGAAGACACAGGTTAGTTACATCCTCTCTCCTCATTTACATTTCATAAAGAAGAAATACTCAAATAAGTTTCCTTGTTTGTTGCTAAGGCACTATCACACCTTAGAGTGGGATAGGGGCATTCTGAATAGATACTTTTCCCAACAAAAAATTGGCGACTCTGCTGGGGAACGTATCTTGTTAGTTTATTTGTGTTTCTATTGTTGTTCTTCTCATAAACTCAGGAGTGCCGAATCGAAATGCATTTGCCATTTACAAATGCAAAGTAGAGATCTGCCACTCTAGTCCACTCACTGGACCTGTTTATGATCTAAAAAAGCTGATCCACAAATGCTCTAACTGCCCTTTGTGATAGCTCTTAGTCCTCCTTTAAATCATCCTTCTAATTGTACCTTATTGATAGCTTTTATCTGGCCAAAAACTGTAGATTAAACTGCAAACCGTGACCCAGAACCCAGAGACAATTCTCGTTTCTGCTTCAGCGCAGGCTCTGTGAAGAGGTTCTGCATTTCAACGCAGGTCCTGAGAGGGCTGCCTGCGCTGAAGTTTAGTTTCTCTGTGCTGGGGGTGTGCTGCTCAGCCTTTGCCTTGTGCAGCTGTGGTTCCCTGCTTCCTTTTGCTCAGTTTTATCTCTGTTCTTTTGCAACCTGTTATCAGTGTGTGTACCTATCTGAAACCCCTTTTCTTTGCCTCAATTCCACCTCAGTTGTATAAAGAAACTGTATTTGTTCTTTGTGTATTTGTTACATCATTTGCAGTTTCCCATTACAAAAGTAAACTAGTCATACTGTCGCCCTTAGATCTAGACCTGTCGTAAGTGTCGTTTTGATCTTAGGAGTAAATTTGTTTGCTGTTGACAGTTGATTGCGCTTTTACTTTTGTCTTTTCGTTTGAATTTATGAATTTCTAGTGTCGAAACAAGTGTTTACTTCAAAATCACAAAGTGTCGTAATCGTCTTTTTGATTTCAAAAATAAACTTGTTTATGTTTTCACTTGAAATCGAATTCAAATTTGTACAACAACTTTCTTTTTAGGCATCAATATTAAGAAAGTGAAAACAAATACATGCATTTGTGCATTTTCATATTGATAGTTTGTATGGTTTGATTTAGGAAAAGTGCATTTACAGTGTGCTCTATGCTCTTTGAGAAAATATTGTGTCTTTCTTTTCCCCTTGTAGCTAGGATTTTCATTGTTGAAAAGATATAAAAGCTTGCTTATCATCTTTAGACTGCATTTAGGAATTGTATATATACATCTCGTGGTGATCCAAAAAGGAAAACTTCTAAGAAAGATCAACCTAAAATAAATTGAATGAACTTAACAACGCTTTGTAACTTAACGCACAACATAGAGGTCTAGGCCAAAGACGTGTTCAGGCGTCGTAAAACCTGGTGACTGTCGATCTCGCTGATGGTTGGGTGATTCCTCCTGAGAGACGATAAGCGCTAGTACGGATTGTGCTCCCACGTACCGTCGAGTATATATTGGGAGACCCCTATAGGCATAAAACCTTTATCCATAGGAAGCCGTGTCGGCCGCCCTACTGATCGCAATGCACTGAACACAGCATTCGGGAAGATTGACCGCCCGTACCTTAAAAAGTATTTTGCGGTTTTGCGAAAAGTTTCGCACACCCTCTACCTAGAACTCCAGAGAAGTTCCTTTTGGCCTTTTTCAGACTCTATAACGAAAAAAGTCCATCCGAGCATTTGTCACTTCGGGCTCATTAAAACATCGAAGGAGACTAGAGTCATCTTTTGCTTTTTCTCGACTCTTTAAAATTGAAAAAGCAAGCTGTGTCCAAAGCATCTAAAATTCATTTAATTCGGAAACACATTTCCCCTTTTGTATTTTGGTTGATCGAGTAATCCGCAATCATGGAAGAAAGTCAATTGAAACCCCGTCGTTCGCGGAGGCTTACGAGTCAACCGTCTTTGTCTCCGGAATCGAAAACAGTACAGACAAAGCAGACTCGTTTAACCGGTTCGAAATCTCCTATTAAAGTTAGAACAAGTGTTCCAACAACATCTGAGATTCCGGTTACTCCAAACATTTCTGGAAACCCTGCCTCTATAGAAGAAGTTCAACAGCCACAGAGGGACAGTGATACTAATCCTAGTCTGAGAGCAAACAATTGTGTTACTGAACCAGTTCCATCAGCAACCGGTTCGGAGAGTCTTGCTCCTCAAACATTTGTCGCTGTCGATTCAACCCCTTCTTCGGCACCAGAAATATTTTACGGACCTGACGGTCTTCCCCTTCCACCTGGTTTGATTGCGATAGAGGAAATTGTAGAAGATCTGCAAGCAAGTACTCCAACACATTTTGGAGTCGGGGTCACTCTGTTTCCTTCGACATCAGAAGTTAGTCTACCACCAGTGGAAGTTCCTGTAGAATCGCTAGGTAATCTTTTGGGATAGACTCAAAATGTTTGAACAACCGTCAACATCTAGGACTGTGTCGATTGACACAGCGACAGCAGAACTCCCTGTCGTCACTCCGACAATGTTTGCTGGTGTACCATCTGTCCCGACTAGCTCACAATCACTAGAAGGAGTCCATCCAGGGGCTATTTCGACAGTATGGTCCGTTCCTATTTGTTCCTCCGGAATAATATCCGGCAACTCTTATGTTGAGACTCGACAAATTGATCCATTTGGAGGTCAATTTGGGCAATCCAGTCCCCAAGGGCAGACAATCCCCTTGAGTTCCGGATTACCACCGTATGGGGGGCAGTATGCCCTTTCATTACCCCCTCCGGGAGGATATCCATACGGTAGTGTTGTGGGGAAAAGTATCCGACTCGGAATGACCCTATCCCTACTCTAAGGGTGATAGTTCCTTAGCAACAACTGAAAGTAAAGCTTTGATAGTTTTCCTTTATGAAAATACAGAGAGGGAAGAAAAGATTGACTAACCGATGTCTTTCGCTTTTGTCGATCCCGTCTTCTCTCTTTGCCTCTTGCTCCCAGCTCCTTGCTCTCTTGCCGGCCCAGCTACACACAGATCCTGCAAAAACGAGAGAAGGAAACTACAAGAAACATGTACTCATAATTGATGCATGGATTAGGATGAATCAAATATACAGATGAAAACAATACATCATTGCAATACAAGTATATAGGAGAACATCAAAAGCTTTATTGATAGAAGAAAAAGGTTCTGAGAAGGTTACAACCATAAATGGCTCCAATCCAGCAGCACCTCCCCAGCAGCAAGAAATCTCCTCTTCTCCTCTATAAAAGCAATCACCCAATAACTCTAACTGTAAACCAACAGCACTTCCTTACTTTGCACAAAATTCCAGCCTCCCTAGACCTCATGAGAGAGCTCTATATATAGGGTAGAAGGAGAAAGGATGAGTCAGCTTGAGACTGACATAAAGCTGCCTTGTGTCCTCTCCCTCTTCAGTTAAACTTCAGTTCTTGAGTCCACTTGGAGATCCTTGCTTCCACATGGAGATCAAGTACCTCTTACTCATCATAGGGCGAATTCCTTGAACCAAGTGTCAGTTTGGAAGCTTCCTGGGCAGTTGACACCTTGCAGAATGACTGTGCCACTTGGCCAATCTCGCCCAGCGCAGGTAGCCTTCATTGGTTTTGACTTTCAGCGCAGGTACAAGGAGGAGCAGTTGACATTCAGCAGATGCTCAGTGGAGCAGCTGACATGATCCAAAAATAGCCTGTTTTTGAGTGTTTTTAGGTGGAGAACTGATAGGAAGTGCTGTGGTTTGCTGACCTTGTTCCTCTAGGGGTAAGAACAACATGTTTAGGGACTTTGGATCCCTGTAATTATCGACATTTCATGCTCCATGCTGCGAGGCACAAAAATGTCTATAACAGTTGCCCCCTAAAGTATGAGGTCGTTTATCGGGTGAAATGCTTTATCCAGAGGGTCCAAAGTTCATTCAAGTGCTGAGAGGTGCCCTGTAATATAATACAATACAATACATTATTTTTCATTCTGTTTTCATGATCTAGCTGAGGCGGGCATTCCCATGCTCAGCTTTATAAATACATTTTGGTACATAGAACAGACGATCGTCTGATGGTAGACTGATAATTCTTGCTGAAATTATCATCCTTTGAGTAGGATGATCATCTGCTGCAATGATGTACATGACAAATGCTTTTATATTTCCTGAATATGTATCGCAGCCCGGATGGATGAAACTAGATCCGAGGTCTTCAAACTCGTTCGATCTTCACTCTAAGTACAAGTCGATCCATGTGAGAATTTCGCTGAAGTCGAACATGGAAAGACATCGCTTGATTACCGGTCAATGATGAAAACCGTTAACAAGCGCGAGAGGAATCACCGATAATGATAATGACCCTCAAGGTACTGCAGTACAATTCACGTGGCATGAATAAAGGACTTGGCGTCGAACGCCACGCAAAATCTTCTGGTCGAAGGTCATTGATGTATACCTGTCGCCGGAAGTGAGAAACTTGCCATTGAGGCATGCAAGCTTCAAAGTACTGATGGGGTTGTTCCTAGATCAACTTCTTGGATAATGAGCTGAAGTCGACAAGAAGCGATCCGTCAAAGGAGGGCCTTAATGAATCCCACGTCAATGACACGGAACGGAGCTAATGATTTTAGTGGAGGTGAAAACAAACTGTGACATATGATTCAGGGTGGCGATCATGAATGGATGAAGGATAATGTATGGCAGTGGATGGGACACGGTTGACACTTTCAGAATGACCTCTCTTGAACATATAACGACACTGATGCGATGGATCGGTAGCATTACCCCAAAATGTGGATGGTTTGGCGAAGACCATGGTGATGAGACCGGTGAATGGAACAACCCAACCCGATGTGGTACGGAAGAAAAGTGTCATGTTCAAGAGCGACTTGCTACCATTAAGCTTCGATGTTCTCCCAATTTTTCCCCAGTCATTTCTGACCAGTACCTCTTTATTTTTGTCAAGCTTGAGGAGGATAACATATGCTTGTTCTATAACCTGCCCTTCGGGCAAGCCCATCGCTATGATTTAACGAGCTTAGCGATAGGGAAACTCGTTCTCGTCTAAAGACAAGTTTGTCGCTATTTAATCATTTTAACGAGTCTAACGACAAAGAAAACTCGGTCCTTTTCATTTTTAGAGAGTCCGAAAAGGTACAGAAGGTTAACTCCATAATTCCTTTTTCGTCATCTAATCCCTTAAGTCCAAAAAAGTATAAAATAATACAGAAGGGATGGGTGTTCGGTACTTTTAACGAGCCGAACAAGACAAGCGCTCGATCTTTTTGTGTAATAATCCCTCAGGTCCAAAAAGATTAAAGTCTAAAAGAGGGATAGCTCTTCCGGTCCTTTTAACGAGCTGGAAGGCCAAAACTCGGCAAACTTTTCATATTTTACGAGTCTGAAAAGAGCTCAAAGAGGACTCGTCTTTTGAGGAACGAGTGATAAACAGGGATAGCAACTGATTCCAGGTACAAGTTGGAATTTTCCAATCACGGCAGTGTCACAAGGATGGCTAGGTGAAATCACTCTTCGCAGATGTTCCTCAAAATGGGTAAACACACAAATGGAAGTGAATGATCGGCCAAATGACGGTGGAGGTGACGGTGCACAAACACGACCAAGGCTTTTATGGCTGATGAATTTACGATCTCAAAAGGGTATTTACCGGTTCATTTTTTCTGAATGAGCTTGAACTCTAAAGGAAAGCCTGCTCATAAACTTATGTTTATTTTTTAACGAGCATGAACTATGCGCTAAAACTGCTCGGATCTTGCGTTTATTTTTTAACGAGCATGAACTATGTGCTAAAACTGCTCGATATACCAGTCATAAGATAAGAATGCCTCCTCTAAGGATCCATTTTTTATAGAGCTTGCGCCTTACCACAGCTATGCTCCAACTCATCCTTCCTTTATGTAAGTTCGGAAAACGGTTAATCTTAAAACCAGATAAATAACCGCCCCTAGCTTGCATTCCAGAAGGTTTGCATGCCCCCAGGTATAGGGTAGGATTTCGAGGCTGCCCCTCCTCTCCCCCACCTCTGCTTTTCTTTGGGTGTTCACAGCTACTTGTCACCTTGCTAATCTAATGTTAACGATACTAGTCTTCTCGTTGTTTTAAGGGGTCTTACGCGGTACTTGTCTTCCCGTCGGCCCAACTTTTAACGAACAGCTATTCGTGACAAGAGAAGAACACTACTCAAAGATAAAACATTGGTATTATTGAGGGAGGCTTACCTCTTTCTTATTATCCGAAGAGGGTTCTATTTGCTGCCGCAAATCAATCTCTTTCTTCGGCGATGTCTATCATTAGGTTACTCAAAGATGGTTACCCTCTGTCACAACAATAGAATCTCTTTCTTTGGAGGCTGCCCCTACTTATCCTTCAAAACATTTGTTTTAATGGGTGAGGCTTGCTTTTCCCCAAAGATGGTTACTGCTTGTTGCAATAAGGGAATTCCTACTTGGGCATTGCCCACCTCTTTAGACAAAGGTGAATGACTCTTTTGCCAAACACATAACTTTAACAAAAGAATACTATTCCAGAACAACCCCTCTTCCATCCACGGACGGGGTACGGACTAGTCATATTCTTCTGCGGAAATTCTACCTTATACCCAGGGTTTCTTCTGCCCGAAGCAGACCAGGGTGCATGCCCCCTGGGTTCCAGTCTTTCTTTCCGAATCACTCGCACTCATCGGGAAGGAGGACTGGGGGTGGAGGCATATCTTGAGTGAACAGACCATTTAGGATTGGTATTTGACTATTTGCGATGCGAGATCCCGGAAATGAAAGTTGGTCTACGAGCTTGACCACCCTCCCTTCGTGTGGAAAACACATTACTCTAAAGAGTGAGGAGACTATCGCTCCCATGCAATAAATATAGTCACGTCCAAGGAGTAGGTTATAATCCAAGGGTCCTTGGACGACCATCACGTTCAAATTAACGGTCTTCCCTTTCAATGTAACAGGCACATTGGGGAGGATTCCTAATGGTCGACTGGTTCCTTTATCAAAACCTGAGAGATTTCTTAACTCAGGTAAAAGCGTCGGGGAACCCAGTGCTTTCCAAGCAACAGAGGAAAGGATACTCACAGACGCCCCTTCATCAATGATAGTACCAGCCATAATCATTCTATAGATCTGGACAATGATTCTGAACGGTATACTGGCTGGTAACCGGGGTCTGCCTAGTTGATTCCAATCAAAGGATACAACCAGGTTGCTTGGTGGTGGGACCGAATATACGGCCGGATATGACCCTGATGATGTTCCTTCCTGCGATAAAGGAATGGGCGCATTGCCCTGACGCTCATCAGAGTCGGTGCTGATGAAAAGAACCTGGATGGTGTCATCCTTATTCTCTTTAGTGAGGGTGTCGCATGAAGATGACTCTTCGGCGACGGTGTCATTTGAAGATGAAACTTCTGAAGGTAGAACCGGGTCAACTGCCGTATCGACCTTTGGACTTTCATCCGGTCTGGATTCAGTAGGTTCATTTTCAGTGACTGACGCTTCAGCCGACCACTTGAGCGGGCCAGCTGTATTTTCAACCAACGAAGGACTTGGCACGAGTTTTTTGTATCCAGGAGGAAGTTTTACCGGTGAAACCGGAGGATCTTCCAAAACTCTCTTCGCTTCGTCTAAGAAGGGACAACGGTGGATGGCATGACTGCCTTCACACAACTTACAGGGGAATCTTACTCCCCCTTTTTGTCTTGATCCTTCACTTTCGCTGGTTGACGGAAAGCAATCAACCTGATTGTCAGAGGTTGATGCCCCCGAATTGTGCAGACGAGGGGACCAGTCCCTTAGTATCCGGGGAATACAGGGACAATCTCTATGGAAATGGTCTCCTCTACATATGACACATGGCGATTTAGGCCCGGTCTGTGCAGTGTGTGGGTTTTTGTCAGATGCCTTTTGCTTGCCCCCAGTCACCTTAGGCTCCTTCTTCTTCTTCTCTTTCTTCTTCTTCTCCTTCTTCTCCTTGGGAGGCTGACTTTTGCCGGCTCTACCTTGCGAAGATGAAGGATTGGAGGAAGAGTTATCAGAAGTAGAAGGCTGGTGGGCAGCTCTAGACTGATCTAACAGTTGACTCGATTGATCAGGAACCATGGTGGCCTGAACTACATTGGTCGAGAACAGCCAAACTGGCAGGCCTATTGTCAGTCCTGGAAGCGACAATGTGGCCATATGGGGCGCACCAACTTCTCCCCAAGAGGAGAAAGGACTAGGACTTCCATCTTGTGGACTTCCTTGGTTGGGGCGTTCCATGTTCTCAACTTACAGATCAACGCGGGAATAAGAGGTGATTATGTTCCGTTTAAAATGAATTTTATAACGACGCTTTATTAGACACAACTTTGCTTTTTCATGTTTTAAGAGTCGAGAAAAAGCTAAAGATGACTCTAGTCGCCTTCGATGTATTAACGAGCCCGAAGTGACAAATGCTCGGTTGGACTTTTTCAGTTATAGAGTTTGAAAAAGGCCAAAAGAAACTGCTCTGGAGATCTAGGCAGAGGGTGTGCCAAACCTTTCGCGAAACCACAGAATACGTTTTACGGTACGGGTGGTCGATCTTCGTGAATGCTGTGTTCACTGCATCGCGATCAGTAGGGCGGCCGACACGGCTTCCTAAGGATAAAGGCTTTATTCCTATAGGGGTCTCCCAATATACTCGACGGTACGCGGGAGCACAAGTCCGTATTGATACTTATCGCTTCACCGTGGAGGAATCACCCAACCACTCAACGCTAAGATATCACGTTTAACGACGCCGGAACACGTCTCTAGCTTAGACCTCTAATGTGAGCGTTATGTTACAAAGCGTTGTTATGTAAATTCAATTCATTTTAATGTTGATCTTGCTTAGCAGTTTGCCTTAAGGATCACCACGAGATGTATATATACAACTTCCTAAATGCAATCTAAGATGAGAAGCAAAACTTTTCAATCTTTCAACTTTGAAAACCTTAATCTACTGAGGGAAAAGAAAGACATCAACTTTTCACACAGATCATGGAACACACACTAAATGCACTTTTTCCTAAATCAACATGCAAACTGTCAATAATGCACATGCACAATGCAGATATTTCTTTTCTTTATCCTTAATGTTGATGTAAGACAAAAAGGAAACTGTTGTATAACTTTGAATCTAATTTCAAGCGAAAGTAAACAAGCTTGTCCAAAATCAAAAGACACCTTAAGATCGACTTGTTTAGACACTGGAAATGTATAGATTCAAACCACAAAATGAAAAAAAACAAACTCAAACAGCCATGAACAGTAATAAAACTAGCTCTTAAGATCACAAAGACACTTTTACAGTTCAAGATCTAAGAGGCCACAGCTATACTGGTTTGCTTTTCACAATGGGAAACTGTAACTGAAACAAGAAATACTGAAAGAACAATCACAGTTTCATCACACAACTGAGGCGGAATAATGTCAAGGAAAGTTGGTTTACAGCAAGTACAAATGACAAGCAATCAGCAGCAAAATAACAGTGAAAACAGGGCCAAGACTCAGTAGGAAACCTCAGCAAGACACTGGCTAACTGGTCCAGCGCAGGCTCTGGTCTGTCAAACTGACTTTCAGCGCAGTTCCCGAAGGGAGTACCTGCGCTGAAATGCAGACTGCCTTTGGGCAGCCTGCACTGAGACACGAGAGTTGCGTTTACAAGGATTTCCGGGTCATAAAAAGCTCAAAAATTCACTGTTTTTGCTGAAATAAAAAGCTATAGGTCAAGTACAAGCTAAGGTATGATCAAGAGGATGAAAAGCTATCACAAAGAGCACAAGAGTCCTTGTGGATCAGCTCTTCAAATCATAAACTTGCTCAGAAACTGAGCCAGAGCAGCTGCCCTCTACTTTGCAATTGAAGGACTCAATTGCAGTTCGATTTGGTGCTCTCCTTGTTTATGAGATGAATAGCAAGAAACACAATAAACCAACAAGATACTAGGCTCCCCAGCGGAGTCGCCAGTTTGTTGTGGGGAAAAGTATCCGACTCGGAATGACCCTATCCCTACTCTAAGGGTGATAGTTCCTTAGCAACAACTGAAAGTAAAGCTTTGATAGTTTTCCTTTATGAAAATACAGAGAGGGAAGAAAAGATTGACTAACCGATGTCTTTCGCTTTTGTCGATCTCGTCTTCTCTCTTTGCCTCTTGCTCCCAGCTCCTTGCTCTCTTGCCGGCCCAGCTACACACAGATCCTGCAAAAACGAGAGAAGGAAACTACAAGAAACATGTACTCATAACTGATGCATGGATTAGGATGAATCAAATATACAGATGAAAACAATACATCATTGCAATACAAGTATATAGGAGAACATCAAAAGCTTTATTGATAGAAGAAAAAGGTTCTGAGAAGGTTACAACCATAAATGGCTCCAATCCAGCAGCACCTCCCCAGCAGCAAGAAATCTCCTCTTCTCCTCTATAAAAGCAATCACCCAATAACTCTAACTGTAAACCAACAACACTTCCTTACTTTGCACAAAATTCCAGCCTCCCTAGACCTCATGAGAGAGCTCTATATATAGGGTAGAAGGAGAAAGGATGAGTCAGCTTGAGACTGACATAAAGCTGCCTTGTGTCCTCTCCCTCTTCAGTTAAACTTCAGTTCTTGAGTCCACTTGGAGATCCTTGCTTCCACATGGAGATCAAGTACCTCTTACTCATCATAGGGCGAATTCCTTGAACCAAGTGTCAGTTTGGAAGCTTCCTGGGCAGTTGACACCTTGCAGAATGACTGTGCCACTTGGCCAATCTCGCCCAGCGCAGGTAGCCTTCATTGGTTTTGACTTTCAGCGCAGGTACAAGGAGGAGCAGTTGACATTCAGTGCAGATGCTCAGTGGAGCAGCTGACATGATCCAAAAATAGCCTGTTTTTGAGTGTTTTCAGGTGGAGAACTGATAGGAAGTGCTGTGGTTTGCAGACCTTGTTCCTCTAGGGGTAAGAACAACATGTTTAGGGACTTTGGATCCCTGTAATTATTCGACATTTCATGCTCCATGCTGCGAGGCACAAAAATGTCTATAACAGGTAGTTCACAACAGTATTCAGGTTATACTGGAATTACATCAAGTGGTTGGGTACCTATACTACCCCAACAACCAAGGGTTGTGTATTCTATGCAACAATGTGTACCTATGTCGAACATCTCGACAACACCAGCTATTGTAACAGTGTCACAAGTTCAAATGCTGCCTGTTGTATGTCAACCTCAGATTTCTCAAGTTGTAATGCAACATCCCCTTGACCATGTGACTCAACCACAATCGCCAACTAGTGGGACGACACAGGTCCAAACGGGTACAATTACCCCACACCTTGGTCCAACGGTTAGTATAGCGCAACAGAACATGGCTTCACAACTGTGGCTGGTGCAATACCAACAACCACAATTCCAACAAGTGTACCAAGGTTCTGAGCAGCAGATCTTTGCAAACAGTGGACAGTCGTACATTCAAAACTGCCAAAATCAAACACTTTACAGCAGTCATGTCCACCAACCGTATCAGTCATACCAGCATCAACTACATTATGCTGGTATGAAAAGGCCAACAGCTCAGGCAATTCCATCGTACCCTGGGTATGCTTCACCTAACCTGAATCAACAGTTACCATTCGTGGCAACTTTAGAGTTACCCGATTTACACCGGTTAACAAACGATCCAATTGCTTACGCCCCTTGGTGGCCAGCGATTCCTCATAAACTTCCATCAGATATTCCTAAATTTAATGGAAATCCAGGTGAAGACCCATCGAATCACGTGATGACATTTCATCTATGGTGTTCATCAAACACCCTAAACGATGATTCGATAAGGCTTTGCCTTTTTCAGAGGACGTTAACGGGTCCAGCGGCAAAATGGTATATTGAATTTCCTAGAGCTTTGTTCGACAATTTCAGTACCTTAGCCACAACTTTCTTAACCCATTTTCAGTTACCGATAAGGTATGAAACGGGAACGGAAATCTTAACCAACTTCAAACAGACAACGGCCACTCACATATCTGATCATATACATGAGTGGCGACGTCATCGTAGGATGGTAAAAATGTACGTTCCCGATCATCTATTAGCTGAATGGTTTATGAAGTCGTTACTTCCTTCCATCACGGAATATGTGGCAAAGAGGGGAGTCGTAACGGAAGAGCAAGTTATCGCTCGCGCGCAGTATCTGGACTTGGTCTATACTCAGTCCGGCATGCTCTACGACAAAATACCTGACGCCCCTAGACTGGAATTCTCAATTCCTCCTCCTCCTAATTCGAACAATGACTCTCACGCCGGTGATGGCGTGATTGGCGCAACAAACGCGAAATCGACAAAGGCTGCCTCCAAGAAAGCCCGTAACATTTCAGATCAAAATGCAAAAGACGAAATTCTTGCTTCGGAAGTAAATGTCGTATCAGCAGATAAGGGCAAAGAAACCAAACAACCAGGAAGCAAGAAGAAACAAAGTAAAGGGAAGAAGAAGAAACAGGGTGAATCATCTCCTGAAAAAACTTCTTCAAACCCTCGTGGAGAAAGGAAACCCCCTTTCGGGTGTCAAATATGTGATGAGAATCATTGGACGAACGAATGTCCATACAAAGCTGAGCTTAAAAGATTCTTTAAGAGTTCAAAAACCTCAGCAGTATTGACTGATCCGTTTCCAAACCCAGGAACCAAACTCGTTGCTAATCAAAATGCTTCCCAATCCCAAGTGCTTATGTTATCTATATCAAAGCATCAAAATGATGCTTTGACGAGGAATAAAGATTACGGGAATCCAAAGCTGTCGAATAACAAGGCTAATGAACAACCTAGTAGTTCGACAACAACTTTGACCGAAGTTGTGCCACCCATCATTCCTGAACAAATGATAAAGTCGCCAAAGGGAGTAGTACACAAATTGACATTTAATCCTCGTGCAAAAATAGCGCCGAATGATAATATAATAGAGGACCTGGCCCAATCTCCGTCTGCTATGTCGACACTTGAAGTACCGCAAAATTGCCTCTCCCAAGAGAAAGCTTTATTATCAGCAATAGGTGGGATTGACCCAATGGATTCCAATCTTTTGGCCTTTGATCATAAAGGATATGACCCTCAGTTACTAGCTCAACTAGCTTTCCTTATTCAAGTGAAAGCCCTCAACAAAACTGTTCATCGAACAATTGTTGATGAGGGGGGATCTACATGTATTATGTCGATGATTTGCTGGAAAAATTTAGGCTCACCACCCTTGTCGCGATCTTCAACAATGATAAAAGCATTTGATGGACGATCATACACTCCATATGGGATTTTAAGTAACTTGCAAGTTGAACTGGGGGGCAAAACAGTAGAAATTGATGTTGAGGTTATCCATGAAGACTTCGATTACAACATCCTACGAGGTAGGCCCTGGATATATGCCATGGCCGCAGTTGTGTCGACCTACTTCAGGAAGATTGCGTTTCCCTTTCAAGGAAGAATTACAATCGTCGACCAACAAACATTTCTCCCCAACAATTCACAAGTTACAGGAAGCATTCCAATGATCCATGGAAGCGATCATTCGCTTCAAAATATTGGAGTAGGCCTCCTAAAAGACACTGCCTTAATGGGTACTTTTGCCCTACCGCCTCCAAGTAATGTGGCAGAAGTGGCCACAGTGGAAACCTACAATATGAAATCTTCTATATCTAATGGATTCGGAAGATTCTTAAACATTTTGTCAGCATGGATCATCGCCCTAATAGAAATATTGTAGCAATCAATTTTCTTGGCCTGGGGGGCAAACCAAAATCAACACTCATTGAGTGTTTGGATAGATAGGTCTAAGGAATATGACACCTCTTCAAATCCTTCGTCACTTGTACATTCTACAAACGAAGGAATCATTCAATCAATGGTAATTGACGGCGCACCATGGAATGATTCCCACCATCGTTCGCTTCTCCCGGATTGTGGAGAAGATACTAAATATGACCTTTATCATCCTTCAGTTTTCGATTTTCTATCAAATACTGTAAATACAGTGGGCTCCGAGGACGGTTCTTATCTCGTGTCAACCTCGTTAAAAAATGAAACAAGGAGTCATGAGGATAGTTCTTTTACTGTGTCAACCTCATTAAAAAATGAAACAAATCCCCTTTTCAAATCTCAAAGGTAAACCTTCATTCCAACCACCGAGTTGAATGCAATGAAGCTTGGGGGGCATGCACCTCGATTTGCGTTATTATGCTGGGGGCATGCAAACTCATCACGAGCAGTGTTACTGCAGGGTTCAAGCTCGTTAAAAAATAAACCCGCATCGAGCAGTTTTAGCACATAGTTCATGCTCGTTAAAAAAAATAAACATAAGATCGAGCAGTTTTAGCACATAGTTCATGCTCGTTAAAAAATAAACATAAGATCGAGCAAGTGTTTCGACTCGTGTTTAAGCTCGTTAAAAAATGAACTATCCTCCGGTAAATAACCACCGTGAATGTAACATTATCAACCATTAAAGCCTTGGTCATGTTTGCACCATAACCTCCACTTTTCCATTGACTGATCATTCACCTCCATTTGATTGTTTACCCATTTTGAGGAACAGCTGCGAAGAGTGATTTCACTAGCCATCCTTGTGACACTACCGTGCTTGGAAAATTCCAACCCTTACCTGGAATCAGCTGCTACCCATTTTATCACTCGTTCCTCAAAAGATGAGTCTTCTTTAAGCTCTTTTCATCTGACTCGTAAAATATGAAAAGATTGCCGAGTTTTGGCCTTCCAGCTCGTTAAAGCGACCGGAAGAGCTATCCCTCCTCTAGATTTTAATCTTTTTGGACCTGAGGGATTATTGCACAAAAAGATCGAGCACTTGTTTTGTTCAGCTCGTTAAAACTATTGAAAATTCATCCCTTTTGTATTGTTTTATACTTTTTCGGACTTAAGGGATTAGATGACGAAAAAGGACTTCCGGAGTTAACTTTACGTACCTTTTCAGACTCTCTAAAAATGAAAAGGACCGAGTTATCTTTGTCGTTAGACTCGTTAAAAACATTAATAGTGACAAACTTGTCTTTAGACGAGAACGAGTTTCACTATCGCTAGGCTCGTTAAAACATAGCGATGGGTTTGCCCGAAGGGAAAATTATAAAACAAGCATATGTTATCCTCCTCAAGCTTGACAAAAATAAAGAGGTACTGGTCAGCAATGACTGGGGAAAAATTGGGAAGAAACTCAAAGAACCTTTATTGGTAGCAAGTCGCTCTTGAACATGACACTTCCACTCCGTGCCTGAGTCGGGTTGGGTTGTTTCATTCACCGGTCACATCACCATGGTCTCACCATACCACCCACCTTTGGGGTAAATGCTACCAATCCATCACATAAGTGTCACCGATATGTTCAAGAGAAGTCATTCAGAGAAGTCAACCGTGTCCCATCCACTACCATACATTATCCTTCATTCTTTCATGACCGCCACCCTGAACCATATATCATCAGATCGTTTTCACCTCCATCAAAATCATTTGCTCCATTCCGTGTCACTGATGTGGGATACATCAAGGCCCTCCTTTGACAGATCGCTTATTGTCGACATCACCTCATTATCCAAGAAGTTGATCTAGGAACACCCCCTTCAGTACTTTGAAGTTTGCATGCCTCAATGGCAAGTTTCTCACTTCCGGCGACAGGTATACATCAATGACCTTCGACCGAAAGATTTTGCGTGGTGTTCGACGCCAAGTCCTTTATTCACACCACGTGAATTGTGCTGCAGTACCTTGAGGGTCATTATCATTATCTGTGATTCCTCTCGCGCTTGTTAACAGTTTACATCGTTGACTGGTAATCAAGCGATGTCTTTCCATGTTCGACTTCAAAACATTTCTCACATGGATCGACTTGTACTTAGAGTGAAGATCGGGCGAGATTGAAGACCCCGGATCTAGTTTCATCCATCCGAGCTGCGATATATATTCAGGAAAAATAAAGACATTGACATGTACAGCACTGCAGAACAGAAAATCATCCTACCAAAAGGATGATGATTTCATCAGAATCATCATTCTACCATCAGACGATTGTCTGTACTATGTACATAAAAATGAATTTATAAAGCTGAGCATGGGAATGCCTGCCTCAGCTAGATCATGAAAACAGTATGAAAAATAATGTATTGTATTGTATCTTATTACAGGTCTCCTCCCAGCATTGAATGAACTTTGGATCCTCCTAATAAAGCATTTCACCCGATAAACGGCCTCATACTTTAGGGGGCAACTGTTATAGACATTTTTGTGCCTTACAGCTATAAGCATGAAATGTCCATAATTCAAGGGATCCAAAGTCCCTAAAGATGTTGTTACAGCTCCTAAAGGAACAAGGTCAACCAATGACAGCTTCTCCCAGAAGTTCTCCACCAAAAACCACTCAGAAACAGTCAATTCAGGATCAATTCAGAAGCTCCACTAGCTGCCTGCGTTGCAAAGCACCCAAATGCACTGGCTAGGTGCGTTGTAACGCACTTGGATACACTACCCAGGTGCGCTGAGCGGGAAATGACAAGTGGCAGATTCATTCAACGAGGTGGAGAGACCATGGAAGCTTCCAGAATCTTCTCCAATGACACTTGCCTCACTGAATTCGACCAAGTGATGAGTAAGAGGCTCTCAGTCTCCAAGTGGAAGCAAGAACTGACAGAGAGAAGCCACAAGTCAAAACATAAGCTGACTCATCCTCTCTGCTTACATCTATATATGGATCCCTCATCCCAGAGATCCAGAGGCTGGAATTTTGTACTTTGCAGAGAATTGTTGTTGGTTTGAGATTGAGATTAGTACATTGGGTGATTTATGCTTTGTTGGAGGAGAGGAAGGGATTCCTTTGCTGGGAGGTACATGCTGGATCGGAACTCACTTGGTTGTATCTGCTCTTGGACTTTCTTATTCTATCAATAAACTATTTGAGTTTCTCCTACATGCTGTGTATAAATGATGTTTTGTTATGCTTACATGTTTAGCTTAATCTGATCTTGAGCTTTTTATGAATGTATATCTATATCTTTGTGTAGTTTCTCTCTCTTGTGATCTTACAGGAATTCGGTGAAGCTAGGCCGGTAAGGGAGCAGGGAGCTGGGAACTATTGAAGAGAGGAGCAATTGGATCAACAAACTAGCGGAAGACACAGGTTAGTTACATCCTCTCTCCTCATTTACATTTCATAAAGAAGAAATACTCAAATAAGTTTCCTTGTTTGTTGCTAAGGCACTATCACACCTTAGAGTGGGATAGGGGCATTCTGAATAGATACTTTTCCCAACAAAAAATTGGCGACTCCGCTGGGGAACGTATCTTGTTAGTTTATTTGTGTTTCTATTGTTGTTCTTCTCATAAACTCAGGAGTGCCGAATCGAAATGCATTTGCCATTTACAAATGCAAAGTAGAGATCTGCCACTCTAGTCCACTCACTGGACCTGTTTATGATCTAAACAAGCTGATCCACAAATGCTCTAACTGCCCTTTGTGATAGCTCTTAGTCCTCCTTTAAATCATCCTTGTAATTGTACCTTATTGATAGCTTTTATCCGGCCAAAAACTGTAGATTAAACTGCAAACCATGACCC
Organism: Pinus tabuliformis; assembly: GCA_031772625.1. NCBI lineage: Eukaryota > Viridiplantae > Streptophyta > Pinopsida > Pinales > Pinaceae > Pinus > Pinus tabuliformis. The sequence goes on from CM062819.1 coordinate 1,158,151,847, forward strand.
AGAACCCAGAGACAATTCTCGTTTCTACTTCAGCGCAGGCTCTGTGAAGAGGTTCTGCATTTCAACGCAGGTCCCGAGAGGGCTACCTGCGCTGAAGTTCAGTTTCTCTGTGCTGGGGGTGTGCTGATCAGCCTTTGCCTTGTGCAGCTGTGGTTCCCTGCTTCCTTTTGCTCAGTTTTATCTCTGTTCTTTTGCAGCCTGTTATCAGTTTGTGTACCTATCTGAAACCCCTTTTCTTTGCCTCAATTCCGCCTCAGTTGTATAAATAAACTGTATTTGTTCTTTGTGTATTTGTTACATCATTTGCAGTTTCCCATTACAAAAGTAAACTAGTCATACTGTCGCCCTTAGATCTAGACCTGTCGTAAGTGTCGTTTTGATCTTAGGAGTAAATTTGTTTGCTGTTGACAGTTGATTGTGCTTTTACTTTTGTCTTTTCGTTTGAATTTATGAATTTCTAGTGTCGAAACAAGTGTTTACTTCAAAATCACAAAGTGTCGTAATCGTCTTTTTGATTTCAAAAAGAAACTTGTTTGTGTTTTCACTTGAAATAGAATTCAAATTTGTACAACAACTTTCTTTTTAGGCATCAATATTAAGAAAGTGAAAACAAATACATGCATTTGTGCATTTTCATATTGATAGTTTGTATGGTTTGATTTAGGAAAAGTGCATTTACAGTGTGCTCTATGCTCTTTGAGAAAAGATTGTGTCTTTCTTTTCCCCTTGTAGCTAGGATTTTCATTGTTGAAAAGATATAAAAGCTTCCTTATCATCTTTAGACTGCATTTAGGAATTGTATATATACATCTCGTGGTGATCCAAAAAGGAAAACTTCTAAGAAAGATCAACCTAAAATAAATTGAATGAACTTAACAACGCTTTGTAACTTAACGCACAACATAGAGGTCTAGGCCAAAGACGTGTTCAGGCGTCGTAAAACCTGGGGACTGTCGATCTCGCTGATGGTTGGGTGATTCCTCCTGAGAGACGATAAGCGCCAGTACGGATTGTGCTCCCACGTACCGTCGAGTATATATTGGGAGACCCCTATAGGCATAAAACCTTTATCCATAGGAAGCCGTGTCGGCCGCCCTACTGATCGCAATGCACTGAACACAGCATTTGGGAAGATTGACCGCCCGTACCTTAAAAAGTATTCTGCAGTTTTGCGAAAAGTTTCGCACACCCTCTACCTAGAACTCCAGAGAAGTTCCTTTTGGCCTTTTTCAGACTCTATAACGAAAAAATTCCATCCGAGCATTTGTCACTTTGGGCTCATTAAAACATCGAAGGAGACTAGAGTCATCTTTTGCTTTTTCTCGACTCTTTAAAATTGAAAAAGCAAGTTGTGTCCAAAGCATCTAAAATTCATTTAATTCGGAAACACATTTCCCCTTTTGTATTTTGGTTGATCGAGTAATCCGCAATCATGGAAGAAAGTCAATTGAAACCCCGTCGTTCGTGGAGGCTTACGAGTCAACCGTCTTTGTCTCCGGAATCGAAAACAGTACAGACAAAGCGGACTCGTTTAACCGGTTCGAAATCTCCTATTAAAGTTAGAACAAGTGTTCCAACAACATCTGAGATTCCGGTTACTCCAAACATTTCTGGAAACCCTGCCTCTACAGAAGAAGTTCAACAACCACAGAGGGACAGTGATACTAATCCTAGTCTGAGAGCAAACAATTGTGTTACTGAACCAGTTCCATCAGCAACCGGTTCGGAGAGTCTTGCTCCTCAAACATTTGTCACTGTCGATTCAACCCCTTCTTCGGCACTAGAAATATTTTACGAACCTGACGGTCTTCCCCTTCCACCTGGTTTGATTGCGATAGAGGAAATTGTAGAAGATCTGCAAGCAAGTACTCCAACACATTTTGGAGTCGGGGTCACTCTGTTTCCTTCGACATCAGAAGTTAGTCTACCACCAGTGGAAGTTCCTGTAGAATCGCTAGGTAATCTTTTGGGATAGACTCAAAATGTTTGAACAACCGTCAACATCTAGGACTGTGTCGATTGACACAGCGACAACAGAACTCCCTGTCGTCACTCCGACAATGTTTGCCGGTATACCATCTGTCCCGACTAGCTCACAATCACTAGAAGGAGTCCATCCAGGGGCTATTTCGACAGTATGGTCCGTTCCTATTTTTTCCTCCGGAATAATATCCGGCAACTCTTATGTTGAGACTCGACAAATTGATCCATTTGGAGGTCAATTTGGGCAATCCAGTCCCCAAGGGCAGACAATCCCCTTGAGTTCCGAATTACCACCGTATGGGGGGCAGTATGCCCTTTCATTACCCCCTCCGGGAGGATATCCATACGGTAGTTCACAACAGTATTCAGGTTATACTGGAATTACATCAAGTGGTTGGGTACCTATACTACCCCAACAACCAAGGGTTGTGTATTCTATGCAACAATGTGTACCTATGTCGAACATCTCGACAACACCAGCTATTGTAACAGTGTCACAAGTTCAAACGCTGCCTGTTGTATGTCAACCTCAGATTTCTCAAGTTGTAATGCAACATCCCCTTGACCATGTGACTCAACCACTATCGCCAACTAGTGGGACGACACAGGTCCAAATGGGTACAATTACCCCACACCTTGGTCCAACGGTTAGTATAGCGCAACAAAACATGGCTTCACAACTGTGGCTGGTGCAATACCAACAACCACAATTCCAACAAGTGTACCAAGGTTCTGAGCAGCAGATCTTTGCAAACAATGGACAGTCGTACATTCAAAACGGCTAAAATCAAACACTTTATAGCAGTCATGTCCACCAACCGTATCAGTCATACCAGCATCAACTACATTATGCTGGTATGAAAAGGCCAACAGCTCAGGCAATTCCATCGTACCCTGGGTATGCTTCACCTAACCTGAATCAACAGTTACCATTCGTGGCAACTTTAGAGTTACCCGATTTACACCGGTTAACAAACAATCCAATTGCTTACGCCCCTTGGTGGCCAGCGATTCCTCATAAACTTCCATCAGATATTCCTAAATTTAATGGAAATCCAGGTGAAGACCCATCAAATCACGTGATGACATTTCATCTATGGTGTTCATCAAACACCCTAAACGATGATTCGATAAGTTTTCGCCTTTTTCAGAGGACGTTAACGGGTCCAGTGGCAAAATGGTATATTGAATTTCCTAGAGCTTCGTTCGACAATTTCAGTACCTTAGCCACAACTTTCTTAACCCATTTTCAGTTACCGATAAGGTATGAAACGGGAACGGAAATCTTAACCAACTTCAAACAGACAACGGCCACTCACATATCTGATCATATACATGAGTGGCGACGTCGTCGTAGGATGGTAAAAACGTATGTTCCCGATCATCTATTAGCTGAATGCTTTATGAAGTCGTTACTTCCTTCCATCACGGAAGATGTGGCAAAGGGGGGAGTCGTAACGGAAGAGCAAGTTATCGCTCACGCGCAGTATCTGGACTTGGTCTATACTCAGTCCGGCACGCTCTACGACAAAATACCTGACACCCCTAGACTGGAATTCTCAATTCCTCCTCCTCCTAATTCGAACAATGACTCTCACGCCGGTGATGGCGTGATTGGCGCAACAAACGCGAAATCGACAAAGGCTGCCTCCAAGAAAGCCCGTAAGATTTCAGATCAAAATGCAAAAGATGAAATTCTTGCTTCGGAAGTAAATGCCGTATCAGCAGATAAGGGCAAAGAAACCAAACAACCAGGAAGCAAGAAGAAACAAAGTAAAGGGAAGAAGAAGAAATAGGGTGAATCATCTCCTGAAAAAACTTCTTCAAACCCTCGTGGAGAAAGGAAACCCCCTTTTGGGTGTCAAATATGTGATGAGGATCATTGGACGAACGAATGTCCATACAAAGCTGAGCTTAAAAGATTATTTAAGAGTTCAAAAACCTCAGCAGTATTGACTGATCCGTTTCCAAACCCAGGAACCAAACTCGTTGCTAATCAAAATGCTTCCCAATCCCAAGTGCTTATGCTATATATATCAAAGCATCAAAATGATGCTTTGACGAGGAATAAAGATTACGGGAATCCAAAGCTGTCGAATAACAAGGCTAATGAACAACCTAGTAGTTCGACAACAACTTTGACCGAAATTGTGCCACCCATCATTCCTGAACAAATGATAAAGTCGCCAAAGGGAGTAGTACACAAATCGACATTTAATCCTCGTGCAAAAATAGCGCCGAATGATAATATAATAGAGGACCTGGCCCAATCTCCGTCCGCTATGTCGACACTTGAAGTACCGCAAAATTGCCTCTCCCAAGAGCAAGCTTTATTATCAGCAATAGGTGGGATTGACCCAATGGATTCCAATCTTGTGGCCTTTGATCATAAAGGATATGACCCTCAATTACTAGCTCAACTAGCTTTCCTTATTCAAGTGAAAGCCCTCAACAAAACTGTTCATCGAACAATTGTTGATGAGGGGGCATCTACATGTATTATGTCGATGATTTGCTGGAAAAATTTAGGCTCACCACCCTTGTCGCGATCTTCAACAATGATAAAAGCATTTGATGGACGATCATACACTCCATATGGGATTTTAAGTAACTTGCAAGTTGAACTGGGGGGCAAAACAATAGAAATTGATGTTGAGGTTATCCATGAAGACTTCGATTACAACATCCTACGAGGTAGGCCCTGGATATATGCCATGGCCGCAGTTGTGTCGACCTACTTCAGGAAGATTGCGTTTCCCTTTCAAGGAAGAATTACAATCGTCGACCAACAAACATTTCTCCCCGACAATTCACAAGTTACAAGAAGCATTCCAATGATCCATGGAAGCGATCATTCGCTTCAAAATATTGGAGTAGGCCTCCTAAAAGACCCTGCCTTAATGGGTACTTTTGCCCTACCGCCTCCAAGTAATCTGGCAGAAGTGGCCATAGTGGAAACCTACAATATGAAATCTTCTATATCTAATGGATTCGGAAGATTCCTAAACATTTTGTCAGCATGGATCATCGCCCTAATAGAAATATTGTAGCAATCAATTTTCTTGGCCTGGGGGGCAAACCAAAATCAACACTCATCGAGTGTTTGGATAGATAGGTCTAAGGAATATGACACCTCTTCAAATCCTTCGTCACTTGTACATTCTACAAACGAAGGAATCATTCAATCAATGGTAATTGACGGGGCGCCATGGAATGATTCCCACCATCGTTCGCTTCTCCCGGATTGTGGAGAAGATACTAAATATGACCTTTATCATCCTTCAGTTTTCGATTTTCTATCAAATACTGTAAATACAGTGGGCTCCGAGGACGGTTCTTATCTCGTGTCGACCTCGTTAAAAAATGAAACAAGGAGTCATGAGGATAGTTCTTTTACTGTGTCAACCTCATTAAAAAATGAAACAAATCCCCTTTTCAAATCTCAAAGGTAAACCTTCATTCCAACCACCGAGTTGAATGCAATGAAGCTTGGGGGGCATGCACCTCGATTTGCGTTATTATGCTGGGGGCATACAAACTCATCACGAGCAGTGTTACTGCAGGGTTCAAGCTCGTTAAAAAATAAACCCGCATCGAGCAGTTTTAGCACATAGTTCATGCTCGTTAAAAAAAATAAACATAAGATCGAGCAGTTTTAGCACATAGTTCATGCTCGTTAAAAAATAAACATAAGATCGAGCAAGTGTTTCGACTCGCGTTTAAGCTCGTTAAAAAATGAACTATCCTCTGGTAAATAACCACCGTGAATGTAACATTATCAGCCATTAAAGCCTTGGTCATGTTTGCACCATCACCTCCACTTTTCCATTGACCGATCATTCACCTCCATTTGATTGTTTACCCATTTTGAGGAACAGCTGCGAAGAGTGATTTCACTAGCCATCCTTGTGACACTACCGTGCTTGGAAAATTCCAACCTTTACCTGGAATCAGCTGCTACCCATTTTATCACTCGTTCCTCAAAAGACGAGTCTTCTTTAAGCTCTTTTCATCTGACTCGTAAAATATGAAAAGATTGCCGAGTTTTGGCCTTCCAGCTCGTTAAAGCGACCGGAAGAGCTATCCCTCCTCTAGATTTTAATCTTTTTGGACCTGAGGGATTATTGCACAAAAAGATCGAGCACTTGTTTTGTTCAGCTCGTTAAAACTATTGAAAATTCATCCCTTCTGTATTGTTTTATACTTTTTCGGACTTAAGGGATTAGATGAGGACTTCCGGAGTTAACTTTACATACCTTTTCAGACTCTCTAAAAATGAAAAGGATCGAGTTATCTTTGTCGTTAGACTCGTGATCCAGATTTAAACAGGAACGCAACAAATTACAGAGATAACCATATACACAAAGATGCAGTGGAAATAATACTTCATTTCATTAATGGAAAATACTGACATATGCTTACAAACAGAAATGGCAATAAACTAGCTAGGGCGATGGTAGCTTATCTCTGAGAAGAGATGTGATGGCTACATGCCTCTGAACTGTTCTGAACTGTATTACAATGAGGCTCAAAGGCCTATTTATTGTTGAGAAACAATGGAAAACCCTTCACTTACCGAAACCTAACCCTAGAAGATGAAACGCCAAATTGTGGGCCCCGTTTGGGTAAATTGGTACATCAATTTCCCGGGGTCGTAAATTTGGCATACGATCTCCGTTTGACGCGTACGATAGCTCGTTAGAAAGATCTATCCGAGTACTACCACTTTGGGAGGCAACAAAGGGCTCGGTCGCCCCAGAATTCCAAAAAAACGTCGTCTAGGGCCTCAAAACGGCTCCGGAAGTTCAGGACCCGAAAAACTGCTAAAAATAGTAAACTGTGCTACAATTAAGGAAATTGAAAATGCTGAGAAAGACAATGGTGGGGGTCTAGGTGGACCTGGCAGGTGGCCACCAATATCCACCTGGATCATTCCTCCCCCCTTAGGAAGCAATGGTCCCCATTGCGTTGAGCTCCTCCATGAGATGAGGAAACCTCTGCTGAACTTGTTCCCTGGTGAGCCACTTGCCCTGCTGAAGGAGTTGGCCTGCTTTGACAACTCGATACAGTTGGATATGCTGTTGGCGAGTGTTCTTGATCTGTGTGTCCATGATCTGATCAGTTGCAGCTTGTTCCATGCAATCGGGATTTAATTCTGTGGGTTTGAGCTGTTCTGCAATGTCGGATGTGTCTAGCAATGGTGGAAAGTATGGCCGAAGGCGGTCCACATTGAACACTGGGTGCAGGCCAAGGAATGGGGGAATGCTGAGCTCAAATGCATTGTCTCCCATAGCCTTAGTAATGGTGTAAGGACCATATCGAAGTGGTCTCAATTTCCGATAGGCTCCAGTAAGGCGTTCCTTTTGCAAATGCAACCAGACTTTGTCGCCCACCTGAAACTTGTGTGGCACCCGGTGTTGATCATGTCGCTGCTTGTACTTGGCATTTGATTTCTCAAGAATGTCATGGACCTGCTGGCGAATATGTTGGATGCGCTCAATGAAGCTGGTGGCCTTATCTGTTTCGGACTGGACATGAGCTGAATTCATGTGAGTAGCTGCAAGTGGCATGGCCACATCAATGGGGCATAGTGGCTGGAATCCTAAACCCACCTGAAAAGGGCTATGGCCAGTGGAGCTGTGAAGAGCTCGGTTGTAGCTGTGCTGAACATAGGGGAGGCTCTCGTCCCATGTGCGTGGATGCTTTGAGTTATACATGCGCAGAATGTGCACAATCATCCTGTTGACAACCTCTGTCTGGCCATCAGTTTGAGGATGGAAGGCTGTGGACTTCGTGAGTTTGGTGTCCAGCATTGACCAGAGACTGGACCAAAATGTGCTGAGAAACCGACTGTCCCGATCTGAGATGATAGACTGTGGGACCCCAAAGTGCACCCACACTCGTTCAAAGAAGAGTTTAGCAGTGGCTTCTGCTGTGATATTCTTCTTGCAGGCCATCATAATGGCCATCTTTGAGAACCTGTCGACGACCACAAAAACACAGTCATTTCCATGCTTAGTGGAAGGAAGGCCTGACATGTAATCCATGGAGATGGATTCCCAAGGTCGACTAGGGGTAGGCAACGGGGTATAGAGGCCTTGCTTCTTAATGGTCGGTTTGGCAATGGCACAGGCAGTACATGATCGGATGTACTTCCCAACATCCTGTCGAAGATTCGGCCAATAGAAATAGTTTTGCAGTACTGCCACTGTTTTCTCGACCCCGAAATGCCCAGCAGCCCGACTGTAGTGTGCTTCCCAAATCATCTTGGCACGCTCGCTTGAAGGAACACAAAGGTGACCGAGGTGGCATAATAGGGCATCCTGGAGGTGAAAATCTGCAACCTGCCGACCCTCCAAGAGTGTCTGGTATGTGTGGCCGAATTCTGGGTCGCTTTTGTAGAGAAGTGGCCAATCAGAAGTCTCGTGCCCGCAAGAGTTGAGCACGGTGGTTAGCGCCATGATCGGTGGTCGACTGAGGCAATCTGCAACATTATTGGTGCTGCCCTTTTTATACTTGATATTCAAGTGAAACTGTTGCAGGTATGTAGACCACTTCTGATGGCGATCATTCTGCAATTTCCCTTGGGTCTGTATGAATTGCAGAGGTCGGTGGTCTGTGTGGATGACCGTTTCCTTCCCCAAAATGTAATGCTTCCATTGTCGGCAGGCCTGTACAATGGAATACATCTCTTTATCATAAGTGGGGTACTTCTGGACTGTGTCTGAAAGTGTTTCACTGTGATATGCCACTGGATGTCCATGTTGAGTAAGGACTGCCCCAATAGCATAGTCAGAGGCATCTGTCTCGACCTCAAATGGTTGTTGTAAATCTGGTAACGCGAGCACTGGTGCCGTGCAGAGGCGATCCTTCAACTCCCTGAATGCCTTCTGTTGAGATTCAGACCAAAAGAATTTTGCTTTCGCCCTGCCCTTGGTGACTTGACTCAAGGGCCAAGAAATATGAGAAAATCCCAACACAAACCTGCGGTAGAAGTTGGCAAGACCTAGAAAGCTGCGGAGCTCTGTTAGAGTGGTTGGAGAGGGCCAATCCCGAATGACTTGGACCTTGGCTGGATCGACATGCACCCCCTGTTCATCAATGATGTATCCCAGATACTGGACCTCGGTCATGCCAAAAGTGCATTTCTCCAAATTGGCACATAGCTTGTGTTGCCGCAGTGTTTGGAGAACCTGTCGGATGTGGTGGAGGTGCTCTTCCCAACTCTGGCTGAAGATCAGAATGTCATCCAAGTATACTACTACAAAGGAGTTGGTGAATGGCCGCAAGATGTCATCCATTAGCCTCATAAAGGTTGCAGGAGCATTCGTCAATCCGAAAGGCATGACCAACCATTCGAAGAGGCCCTCCTTGGATTTGAAGGCAGTCTTCCACACATCTGAGGGTTCAATTGGTACCTGGTGATATCCTGACTTCAGATCGATCTTGCTGAAATATTTCGCCCCCTTTAGTTGGTCTAGGAGGTCATCAATCCGCGGGATCGGGTACCTATTACGGACAGTGATCTTGTTCAGCGCCCGATAGTCAATACAGAGTCTCCACGTCCCATCCTTCTTCTGTACCAACACTATCGGGCTCCCACAGGGCGAAGAACTCGGACGGATGTGACCTTTCTGTAGGAGCTCCTGAATCTGCCTCTTGATTTCATTGTTCTCCAGAACGGAGCGCCGATAAATTGGTCCATTGGGTAGCGGCGCACCTGGGGTCAGATCAATGGAGTGCTTGACTTGACAGTGCAGAGGAACCCCTGCCGGGGAGGTGAAGATGTCTTTGTACTCCTCCACAATCTTGTCCATTTGTAGCTGCCGTGCAGAGGGACCTCGTTTGGAGGCCGCGGCCACTGTCTTCTTCTTCCCTTGAGGGCGTATCATCAGGAAAACAAATTTCCTGGTTTTGGAAATGATCTTACTGCATTGTTTTGCAGTAATCAAAGAGATGGCGGCAGGTGGTGGTACCTCTGGTATCCTGAACAACTTATTTCCCAATGTAATAATAACAGCACGGGGCCTTGATTCATACACAGCATGTCGCTTCCACAAGTATGGTTGTCCTAGTAATACATCACAAACTTCAAGGGGAGCAATGTCACACAATACCTCATCCGTGAAGGGCTTGATGTTGTATGGAAGGCGACACTGCTGGCTCACGCGAAGATCTCGCCCTTGGTAAAGCCACCCAATGGTGTATGGTTGTGGATGTGCTGTGGTCGGTAAGCCCAACCGCTTCACGACCTCTGCCGAAATGAGGTTCTTTTGACTCCCGCTATCAACAATGAACTGTATCGGGGAGCCCTTGACCCACATCTGGGAGTGGAAGAGACGCTCCTCCTCCTCTGGATCTTCGGGTTCATTTTTCTGGATCTTTGCGGTAGCAACAGTGGCGCTGGGATCCGCATCAATGATCTGCTTCCCTTTTTCATACCCCTTATCGGGTTCTGACTCAGAGTCGGAACATGCATCTGATTCTGAAACCTTTAGCTCAGCCACCAATGACTGTTTGGCCCGACACTCACTTGTGTTGTGAGTGGAGCTCTTATGGAACTCGCACCATTTTCCAGTGTCCTTTCTCGGCTTCGCGGCGTTGCTCTTTGCTTGCAGCTTCAGCTGGTTGTCTTGGGTTGTCCCGCCTTGGCTTTGTCCTTTGTTCTGTGGTTTAGGGGCACCTTTCCCCTGCTTTGGATTCGCAGATCCAAAGTCTCGCTTCTTTTGTTTAAACTTCTGCTCGAATTTGACGGCATACCGGTATGCTGCGCCGAGCGAGGGGATGTTTAGGAACTGTATTTCTTCCTGGATGTACTTGTGCAGGCAGCCACGGTATTTGAGTATCAAATGTTGCTCCGAATCCTTGATACCCAACTTTGTGCGAAGGGTATGGAAAAGATTGGTGAACTCCGGCACATCTTGGTCCCTTCCCTGCCGCAGTGTGGTCCACTTTATGTATTCATCCTCATAGCTTCCGACAGGGTAGTACTGCTCCTTGATGGCATCCCGGAACGAATCCCAGGTGGGTGCGGCTGAAAATAGTGAGCCAGTACTTTCATCCTTCTGCTCGCAGTAGGTTTCCCACCAGTCCTTGACGTGGGGGGCTGCTTTGAGAAGAGCAAAAACAATCTTTTCCCGACTCGAAAATTCATGAACAGAAAAATAACCCTCTAGCAGATTTAACCATTTATCTACGGCATCGGTGTCCATCTGACCCTCGAATATGGGGATTTCAAAATTAACTTGTACCTTAAAGGGTGTGGCGTTTCCAGAGGAGCTGCTGGAAGCCGATGCGCCGCTTCTGGGCAGCCGCTGAAGGATTTGCGCAAAGCTGTCCATCATCGCGTTCCGTTGTCGCTCGAGTGCTTCTTCGAGCAAGATTTTGATGGGATCTCCTGCCCCCTCGTCTTTCTTCTTGTCCGCCATGGGAGGCCGTCGGGATTTGCGAGGCTGGTCTTGCAAAGGTTCAACCAGTTCAAGCCCTAACTCCTTATATCCCGACCTTGTTGGGGACATGCAAAGAAAAACAGAGAAAAAGCAGACCGCTCTGATACCACTGATCCAGATTTAAACAGGAACGCAACAAATTACAGAGATAACCATATACACAAAGATGCAGCGGAAATAATACTTCATTTCATTAATGGAAAATACTGACATATGCTTACAAACAGAAATGGCAATAAACTAGCTAGGGCGATGGTAGCTTATCTCTGAGAAGAGATGTGATGGCTACATGCCTCTGGACTGTTCTGAACTGTATTACAATGAGGCTCGAAGGCCTATTTATTGTTGAGAAACAATGGAAAACCCTTCACATACCGAAACCTAACCCTAGAAGATGAAACGCCAAATTGTGGGCCCCGTTTGGGTAAATTGGTACATCAATTTCCCGGGGTCGTAACTTTGGCATACGATCTCCGTTTGACGCGTACGATAGCTCGTTAGAAAGATCTATCCGAGTACTACCACTTTGGGAGGCAACATAGGGCTCGATCGCCCCAGAATTCCAAAAAAACGTCGTCTAGGGCCTCAAAACGGCTTCGGAAGTTCAGGACCCAAAAAACTGCTAAAAATAGTAAACTGTGCTACAATTAAGGAAACTGAAAATGCTGAGAAAGACAATGGTGGGGGTCCAGGTGGACCTGGCAGGTGGCCACCAATATCCACCTGGATCAACTCGTTAAAAACATTAATAGTGACAAACTTGTCTTTAGACGAGAACGAGTTTCACTATCGCTAGGCTCGTTAAAACATAGCGATGGGTTTGCCCGAAGGGCAAATTATAAAACAAGCATATGTTATCCCCCTCAAGCTTGACAAAAATAAAGAGGTATAGGTCAGCAATGACTGGGGAAAAATTGGGAAGAAACTCAAAGAACCTTTATTGGTAGCAAGTCGCTCTTGAACATGACACTTCCACTCCGTGCCTGAGTCGGGTTGGGTTGTTTCATTCATCGGTCACATCACCATGGTCTCACCATACCATCCACCTTTGGGGTAAATGCTACCAATCCATCACATAAGTGTCGCTGATATGTTCAAGAGAAGTCAACCGTGTCCCATCCACTACCATACATTATCCTTCATTCTTTCATGACCGCCACCCTGAACCATATATCATCAGATCGTTTTCACCTCCATCAAAATCATTTGCTCCGTTCCGTGTCACTGATGTGGGATACATCAAGACCCTCCTTTGACGGATCGCTTATTGTCGACATCAGCTCATTATCCAAGAAGTTGATCTAAGAACACCCCCTTCAGTACTTTGAAGTTTGCATGCCTCAATGGCAAGTTTCTCACTTCCGGCGACTGGTATACATCAATGACCTTCGACCGAAAGATTTTGCGTGGTGTTCGACGCCAAGTCCTTTATTCACACCACGTGAATTGTGCTGCAGTACCTTGAGGGTCATTATCATTATCGGTGATTCCTCTCGCGCTTGTTAACAGTTTACATCGTTGACTGGTAATCAAGCGATGTCTTTCCATGTTTGACTTCAAAACATTTCTCACATGGATCGACTTGTACTTAGAGTGAAGATCGGGCGAGATTGAAGACCCCGGATCTAGTTTCATCCATCCGGCTGCGATATATATTCAGGAAAAATAAAGACATTGACATGTACAGCACTGCAGAACAGATAATCATCCTACCAAAAGGATGATGATTTCATCAGAATCATCATTCTACCATCAGACGATTGTCTGTACTATGTACATAAAAATGAATTTATAAAGCTGAGCATGGGAATGCCCGCCTCAGCTAGATCATGAAAATAGTATGAAAAATAATGTATTGTATTGTATCTTATTACAGGTCTCCTCCCAGCATTGAATGAACTTTGGATCCTCCTAATAAAGCATTTCACCCGATAAACAGCCTCATACTTTAGGGGGCAACTGTTATAGACATTTTTGTGCCTTACAGCTATAAGCATGAAATGTCCATAATTCAAGGGATCCAAAGTCCCTAAAGATGTTGTTACAGCTCCTAAAGGAACAAGGTCAACCAATGACAGCTTCTCCCAGAAGTTCTCCACCAAAAACCACTCAGAAACAGTCAATTCAGGATCAATTCAAAAGCTCCACTAGCTGCCTGCGTTGCAAAGCACCCAAATGCACTGGCTAGGTGCATTGCAACGCACTTGGATACACTACCTAGGTGCGATGAGCGGGAAATGACAAGTGGCAGAGTCATTCAACGAGGTGGAGAGACCATGGAAGCTTCCAGAATCTTCTCCAATGACACTTGCCTCACTGAATTCGACCAAGTGATGAGTAAGAGGCTCTCAGTCTCCAAGTGGAAGCAAGAACTGACAGAGAGAAGCCACAAGTCAAAACATAAGCTGACTCATCCTCTCTGCTTACATCTATATATGGATCCCTCATCCCAGAGATCCAGAGGCTGGAATTTTGTACTTTGCAGAGAATTGTTGTTGGTTTGAGATTGAGATTAGTACATTGGGTGATTTATGCTTTGTTGGAGGAGAGGAAGGGATTCCTTTGCTGGGAGGTAGATGCTGGATCGGAACTCACTTGGTTGTATCTCCTCTTGGAATTTCTTATTCTATCAATAAACTATTTGAGTTTCTCCTACATGCTGTGTATCAATGATCTTTTGTTATGCTTACATGTTTAGCTTAATCTGATCTTGAGCTTTTTATGAATGTATATCTATATCTTCGTGTAGTTTCTCTCTCTTGTGATCTTGCAGGAATTCGGTGAAGCTGAGCCAGTAAGGGAGCAGGGAACTGGGAACTATTGAAGAGAGGAGCAATTGGATCAACAAACTAGTGGAAGACACAGGTTAGTTACATCCTCTCTCCTCATTTACATTTCATAAAGAAGAAGTACTCAAATAAGTTTCCATGTTTTTTGCTAAGACACTATCACACCTTAGAGTGGGATAGGGGCATTCTGAATAGATACTTTTCCCAACAACACTAGGAGGCAATTATGAGTGGTTTTATCTTGAACAGACAGAGAGGCACAAGATGATGGGGAGCTTTCTTCACCCTTTTTGATCGTCGGACTGGGGATAATAGTAGGTTGGTCAGTTTGTAGAGATGCATAGTTATCAGAAGCTGGGCAAGCTTTAGGCTCAGGCCCTTCAAGGATGGTGGGACCTGCTGCTGGTCGCTTCTTCTTATAAGCAGGGCCTTTGGATAATGACTTTTCATAGGCAGCTCTGGTTAAGAAGGGAGCACTGCCCTTGTCTTCCATACCATGGACTTCATCCTCTTCTTCCAATTACTCTTCTTCCATGACTATACCCTGGAAAAGGGTCTTCACCGTTTGGTCTTTGTTTGCATCTTTGCATCTCTGCAAAATTTGCAGCTGCTCTTTTGCTCCTCTATATGGATTTGGATTTGGAAGAGAAAAGGAATTATGAGCTCCTGCTTTCCCAGAATGATGCTTAACTCTCAGCTTAGATATCTCGGCAGCCAATGACTCTATCATTTTAGTCATTTTATCTAGTTTAGGTTCTGAAGATGAAGCAGAGGAAGAAGAAGCCTCACCTCTCTGCCTCCTTCTATCAGCATGACCTTTAAGCTTTTCTGCAACCATAATATTTGACTCCACCTCCAGTGTTGCATCTTTCATATCAGCTAGAGTGGCACATCTTCTTTCTCTCAAAAGCAGATAGAAATCACAGTCAAAATAATTAGCATAAGTGAGTTTGGTAGAGGTGGGGGTAGGATTTACTTCAGCTGGTATCTTACTATACATAGGGTTAAATCTTTTATTAAAATCAGGCAATATTTCCCCATTTTCCCTCTTCAGGTTTCCAAACTCTGTGTGGTAATAGAGCAGATCTTTCCTATCTCCCCATTGCTTTAGGAATGTATCATCTAATGCTTCAATGTCTGCTATGGACCTATAGGGAAATTCTCTGAACCAGTTTCTAGCCTCTCCATCAAGGCTCTAGATGAACACTCTCATCCACACATCATCTTCACTGATATCTAAGTTATCATCATAACTATAAAAAGATTCAAGGTGTTCTTCACCTATTACTCCCTCTGTACCAGTGAACTTGGGCATATATTTATGATATTCTCCTACAAGCATGGCATTCAAAGGAACAGGCAAGACCAGGGGACTGTACCTGGTAGCTATGATCCTTTCCATCTTTGTGGGAGCTTTCTGGCCTGCCATGACTGGGCTAGGTTGAAGGATACTGGCAGATTGAATGATAGGAAGTAATGAAATGGATGACAGACAAAAAGGAATATGATGGACTGTATGGAGGCCTTCTTTGGACTGAGATCCAAAGGGGAACTAACTGAACAAGGAGCTATATGAATCTCTGAAGGTATTTCTTTACTAATAGTGTTGGGCTCTAAAACTTCCAACTATATACCCTCAACTATAACCTTATCTTTCAGAGATGCATAAGTTTTCTTAGGCTTACCTGATCCTCATGCTCCTTTCTGTGAAGTTTTCTTCTGCTTAGCAATCTTCTCAGGGTCACGCACTGGGTCAGCTAGTGATTTTTGAGGATTTCTCTTGGTGTGCCTCACAAACTGAGCCAGAATTGAAATGTGGAGTCGCCACCAGGTAGGTTCTCTAGTATAGTCACCAAATAGATGATTACAACCAGAAATGTGTCCAAACTTGGTCTATCATCAAAGCTAGGAATTGTGTTGTTCTCCCAGGGAAGCTGAGCTTCAATCTCCTCTCCATAGCAATGGCACCAATTAATGTTATCACCCCAAGAAACTCTCCTAGGTTGTAGCTCAGAGATGCTCGAGAACGTTACAAACTCAACTTAATGTTGGAAATGGATGAATGGAAGGAATGATGCATATTCAAGCCAGATAACCATTCCTACTTTTCTTGACTCTAGACATGCGTGAACACCCCTAGACTACAAGGATTTAGACCACCAATTACTAACAATTTAAGGATTGAGTGGATATGGAGAATACTGACCACACCAGCAGATGCATAGGACTGTGTGATGGTCGACTGCAACCAGTAAAAAGGTCTGCAAATCTAATTCCCTAGTGAATAGACAGGATGATAGCTCTCTTCCACTAAGTGAAAAGAAACCTGATTAACACATGCAAGATTCAAACATAGAGGTGGGATGATAGCCCCTCTAATGCTAAATATTAAGAGTTCAGGAAAAAATGCATATCAAGCACAACCTAGAACAGAAAAGAGATGGAAAGTGAGCAATTAACGACAAAAGAAGCTTGTATTAGCTGAAAATGAAGACGAGATGCTGCAAGTATCAAAGTAGTTATAGTCTCCAGAAGTTAAACCTTACATCAAAGAAACAACCATCAACCTTGATTACATCTGGTTTCTGGGTATATATAGAGTCTCATTACAAAGGCACATGGCCATTCTAAGTATGGAGGGGTCATAATTGACCATCAACTGCTTTAACTGCCTGATGGAGTCTGAATGTGATTGCTTGCTCTAGTGGATGAATTTGATCTTCTCGGGTGCTCTGCTATCCTCTCAGGTGGCTGGAGTGTCATATGGGATGAAGTCCCATAGCTGTTAAATGCGTTTTCCTATTCGTGCTCTGTCCTTTTCCTTCTTGGCCATACTCTCTCTTGAATGTGGTTGTTGAGGAGGAAATGCACATGATACTGAAAACTAGTCATCTTCGTCCTTTGGTTGCATGGAGTGGGTAAGGACGTGGACTGTGCAGTGGGTGGAATAGTCGGATGGAGGAGCGAGACTGGCCATCAGATCAAGATAGACGGCGCGGATGGCTTGGCGAAGGGTATCGGAAGAAGTGGGAGAGAAATGAGTGTGGGCCATTGGATCCTGGTGGAGCTGATCAGACAACAAAGGGATGGTCAGGTGAGCCACTTTATCAGGCGTGATGGGAGTCACCAAATCAATTTTAGGGTCTTGGGCCTTTAAGTATGGTGACGTACGATTTGCGATCAAATCGCATCGCAATATCGCATCGACGGAAGCAGAGGGGTGCGATCATTCTACAAGTATGGATGCGATTTACGATCAGATCACATCACAATATCACATCGGCGGAAGATGAGCGGCGCAACCTTTATAAACACGTGGATGTGATCTGCAATAGTGATTAAACCTAAAACCGATAAAGGAATTAATTATTTTTAGGACTGATGAAGGGGGGGAATGAGTGGGGCAAACGAAAAAGAGAAAGTGACCATTGTGAGCTTCCCTTTAAGCGTAACCAAGTGGACCAAGCTCATTTTTGACCTTCAAAGACTGAAGCTATGTAGCGGCGCTAACAAGCCCCATAAGTAGAAGCTCTGATAGATCAACCCTCTTTTTCTCCCGTCCATTGAGAAGGAAGTAAAGAAATTACTCCAAGCCATTATTATTGTACCCCTAAGATACTTAGGCTGCCCATTTCCACTCTGGAACTGGAATCTACTACAATAGACCACCTCGATGCTTACACTCTACTTTTGCCTACTAACAATCAAAACATTTTGCAACATAATTAGCCACCTCTTTATTAAATTTCATCCAATGATAGAACTTCTTAACCGTTGTCAATAACTTCTAATATCTTGAGTGACCTGAATATGGATTGGTATGAAATTTCGTTATGATAAGCTTCTTGAGTTCGTTTTTGTTTGACACATAGATCATGTCCGTAAATCTCACCAAACCATCAGTTGTTAGATGATAATGCACATCTGGATCACTTGTACCCTACTATTGTAACCTTTGCTTAAGATATTGGTACTTTTCATCCTGATGTCATTCCTAGAAGATATGCTCCTGCATGTGTATCCCATAAGAACTCACTATGGCAATGTAATTCATCTATACTCTTTTAATAAGAGCATTTGCAAACCTATTTTCCTTTCCCTTAATGTACATAATCTCAAAGTCAAACTCACAAATGGTCGCGGTTGGGATAGGGTCCCTAGGGTCAAGTTTTGTTAGTTTAATCAATTTTTGAGCAGAATTTTGTAATTAATGTAAAGTCTCTGTGAAATGTTGAAGCAGAGAGTGCAGCTAAGCAAGAGTCAACGGGGCTTTAGTCCCTTGTAGGGGTAGGCAATAGGTCATTTTTGAGACTCAGGCATGGGTCATGGACCATGGTATTGTAATGAAAATACTATATATATAGTTGAGTAATAGCGAGTCTAAATATATAGAACTTTTAGAAGAACAAGTGTAAGGGAAAAGTGCTAAGGCGAGAAAGCTTTGTTTTCCTGTACATAGGCGAAAGGGAAAGGCTCCTACAGATGAGTGTGTGGAGACCTTGGCAAGTCCGTAGCTGAGTGCATGGGCCCTTGCAGCTTGGTGCACAGGTTGGAAGAGTATGTAAATTGGATGTTGAATCTAATGAAGACTGGTTTTGGACCGAATCTATTACATATGTACCTTGTTCTTAATTATGTTTAAGTTTATGCATCTTCACTGAATGATCTATTTTCTATAAAATAAAGTGTATTCTTTGCATGAATCATTTAAATCATTTATATTTGTGCATGAAGTGAGTAATGAATTGTTTTCACGAAGATAGTAACTAGATCTGTTATGATAACTGTTTGGATGGATAGATATGCATGAAGGAAGATCTAGGGTTGCCTGTGATTAAGCGAATGTAGTATATCTGCCTATTTTCTATCTACTAAGCATGATCATGTACCTTCACTAAGACATGAAGGTCATTGAATAGAGTTGAAGTAGTGGATAGAAGGAAGGTATAGATCTGTGCGAAGGCCAGATCTGAGCTGCAAGGGCTTTGGAATACACATCACATGGCCTCTAGGTGCTGAAACCTGGTTCTAGCATCCCCCAATACTGCTTCGAGTGGGACTGCAACCTACGCTATGTAGGTTGTTGCTAAAAGGGCCATAAGTTAGGGTTCTTTTGTTTGGCGGACATAACCTTGAACCTGGGTCAGGCCCCCTTAAGCCAACAAATGGTTTTGTTGTCGAGAACAAAATTTGTCTAAGAGGTCTGTGATGTTGAATAACTAGTTCGCTATGAAGAAATAGATTGAGAAGTGGACTAACCGAAAAGTGCATGCATTTGCGGCTCAAGAGAACAAAATCCCTCAATTATCCAAGGAACAATGGTTGTAGAGATACGATACTGAAGCATTCCTTTGTTTCTTCCCTGATGAACTACATGAGTGGTTGTCTATATTGGCCAATAGTCAAGGGACTTGGAGGCTTGATGGACCTACAGTGTGGACTCTGGAATTGGTGCGGCATCTTGAAGCATCAGAAATAAATATCATGCGGGTCATGGATCATTGGATTGATCACACACTTGTAAGTTTTGTGACTGAGTTCATGGTCAATCAAACTATCAACTATAGCAAAGAAGAATGTAGGCTCTTCAGAGGACCATGAGGTAAGTACCTGAAATCATAGAAAACGTGGATTAAAATATTGTTATGTGAAAAGAGGGTTATGCAATTACCTTGATGTTTGGAGCTATGCGAAGTGGTAAATTCTTCAAAAGAAATGAAGGAATGATTTCAGAGTGTAGTCCTCTGATTGAATTCCCATCTAGTGATGATGAAGTGATGGAGTTCACTACACCGCGAAGTGAAGTATAGTTTATTAAGTAGGGTATCCTGAGATACCTCATTCGTCCACTCCACCTCCACCTCATACGCTGACACCTTCACCTCTACCTCCACCTCCACTTCCACCATTCAACATGGTGAACGTGATGAAGATGCTAGTTTTTAAAGGGATAGGGTGTGAAGACCCCAAACAATTTTGGTTTGTTGCAAGATCTGTATGGATGACACGACAGATTATGGTTGATAACATCAAGAAAGAATAGCTGGTCACAACCTTACAAGATCTAGCATTGAGATGGTATGTCAAGTACTGCACTGATAACACCAACATGATGTTGGCAGAGACCCAACAAGCTTTGAACAAGGAATTTAGGAAACCTAAGTCATAGGTGCAGTCAGTGACTGAATTTAAAGAAAGTCAACAAAAGATAGATGAGTCACCCTGGGATTTCGATCAAAGGTTGAAATTCCTGATTAGGTAGGCCAATATGGTGATTATAGGTTCCCAGCATTGAGATTGGTATATCATGTCACTCTTACCACACTTAAGATTTCCCCTGTCACAACAAAATATATCAACGCAAGCAGAAGCCTTAGAAATCACGATGAGGCTAGAAGCCTCACCCATATAGGATACAAACCTTGAGTGCAATAGATTCATTCATAGCTGGAACTCATACATCTGGAATTGAAGAGCTTGAAGAAAGGAAAGTAAGCCCAACTAGAGGTGTGTGATGAAGTATAGTGCTTGAAATGCAAGGGCCATGGGAACGATAAGGATGATTTCCTGGTTTATGAGAACTATCTTTTTGGGGGAGGTCCCGCTCCCCTGAAATTGAAGAATATTGTTGGGCCGAGCATGACATGGTGCACTATCTATCAGGTTACAGGATAAAAAGTGACTGATAATTACCATTTACTACAGAAGTTTGTATAGAGCCCCAAGTAATTGTTTTCCAATTTTTATAAATCTATAGGTCCTGACGAATGCCATTGTAGGAGTTATGAGCTAATGATGGATAGAAAACCTACCTACTGAATATAGGTAGAAAAACGACCTCAGGATCAGGGTGGAGGAGCAGCGCGTAGAGGATTCCAAGGCCGAGGACGAGGAAGAGGGGGTAGAGCTGGCAGAGGACGGGGATAGATAATTTGCTATAACTATGGTGAAGCATGATAATTCACACGAGATTGCCCAAACCCCACACACCCATCATGTCAGTGTTGTGGAAAGTTTGACCATGTGATAGAGGAATGTCTAATCCTTATAGAAAATATGTAATAAAAGAAGACGTAGCCACAACAACCTACGCATAACATCTAGATGATGAGAGCAGAGCCCCGCGAAGAAGATCATAGCATAAGTATAGTAACAAGAAGTGGTATGGCCACTGGTACAGATAATGGAAAACAACCTGAGACTGATGGGTGGTTGCACAAGGCTACCCAAAAAGAGATAGACTTTAATCTTAATCGAGATAAAGAGACCTTCATGGAAGGAAAGAAGAACTTCGTTGAGGCCTCTACCTCAGGAAGCCAGGAGAAAATGTTGGAAACTAGTATGACAGAATATGTAGATCCTTCGGTATTAACTACTTTTCTAAAGAGTTGTATGAAGTTACTCTGTGATAATAAAGAAGTAGAAGGTCTGCAAGAGCTAATCGAAAAGTGTGCGAATAAAGAAAATATCCCTACTCAATAGTGCACCGTGAGAAAAATTGGTAAGCATAGGAATCAAATGGGGGCATGAGATGAGGCTAACCACACAAATAGGAGAATATGAAATGAACCAGGTAATCTTTGATCTAGGATTTGATGCAAATGTCCTACCTAAGAAGAGGTGGGAGAGAATTGGGAGGCCTATGCTATTATAGTCTCCTATCCAGCTGCACATGGTGAATCAACAAAAGATTAATCTGATGGGGCACTTATATGGTGTAATGGTAGACATTAAGGATGCAAGTGCACTGGGTGACTTTGAGGTTATTTAAATAGTGGATGATAGTAACCCATACCCTTCACTACTAGGGATTGACTAGGATTTTTATATGGATGTAGTAATCAATTTGAAGAAGCGGAAAATGACGTTTGAAAAGAAAGTGCTTAGGGTTGTAGTGCCACTAGACCCTACTGAGGGAGCACGTTATACTGAACCTATTCATGACTTTGTGAAATATGATTATGATCTAGATCATATATACAAGATCACAGCACGAAACGATGATTGGATCAATCCTATGACTGATGGAGAATTTCATGGGACAGGGATATTTCTTGCACCTCATACTGAAATGAAGAGCTTGAACACTAACAGAATCAGTTACATGAAGTATCTATGCTGCATTGCAATATGATGACCAAATCACTGCGTTGTGTCTCAACTGAGGTAAGGAAGCTTCCACATTATGATGGTTTGATTGATATCGATCTGTTTTTAGATGAATTTGAAAGGCAAGTTCCTGAAGAACATCGCTTCCAAGCACTGGAGTTGGCACTTCATGCTACGCCTGCCCATTGGTGGGGTACACACAAGGAGATCTTTGCTAGATGTAAGGAATATAGAAGAATGATGAGATTAAGGTTTGGGTATGCTAATACCCAGATGATAGAAGAGTATAGTGGGAAGGATTATCCGCATGATCATTTGACATGACAGACTAAGGCCTGGGGAACAGAACCACAACCAGATTGGGTGCACATTTTTTGTCATACCTTAGATACAATTCCAATGAACTGGTATTTGGAAACAGAGCTTTGCCATGGGACATCTTAAAAGAGAGTTTCTTATTAACTTTCAACTTTGGGGATGGGGTTGAATGCATTGATGAAGCACTCCAAGAGATCAAAGAAGCTATATTAAGAACCCTGTTACACTAAAATTTGTCACCATGACTATTTGCAGTTAGTATGGCTCCGTTAACTGTCATACTATCCTCCTTGGCAAGTCTTATACCTCTGCTCCTCATGTCAAACTCCAAGAAAGAGAGAAAGTCTTTAGAAAGTCAATTAACTCTGGTTACGCAGTTTCTCTTAACCTTACCTGCGTGTACGCACCTCAAGTTCACAATACCTGCGTACTTGTACGCTCTGTCTGTAAAGGGGTGGGTGCGTACTCCTGTAAAGGTCAAAAGGCGCGAGTTTTACTTCAAAAAAGTTACTTGTGGTCAAATCTAGAGCATTCTAGAAGATGGTTTGACGTGCATTGAGCGCCTCCAGATGGTTCATGCATCCCTATGAAAGAGGAACTTATCCCATGAAGAGGGGAGCTATCCCATTGAAAGAGGGGCTTATCCCATTCATGGTGGACCTGATTAACTTCCTCCAAAGCATTATAAATACAGGCATTGGGCCAGAGGGAGGATAGGTTGAAAGCTGAACATTCCTAAGGGTAGATGCTGCTGAAATTATGACTCCCTTATAGAGCTTGAGAGGAGAGATTCCCATCCTTTCTTAGCTTCATTTGGAAGTGGGTGAGCTGATCAAAGTAAAGGAGAACTCTTGCTGGACCTTGGGAGGGACCTGCACAACACCAAGGCACTAGTTGTAATGGTTTCTTTTGTTTCCAATTAATACTATTAAGTTCATTTTTCTCAACAAGTTGTTATATATAATTTGTTTCATATACTCCTTGGTCTTTATGATGAATATGTTTTATTATATGAGTTATTCAGGTTCTATGTAAACGTTTGCTTGTTAGTGAATGCAGGTTTCGAAGAGAAGGAAGAGCTCATCTGGATCGGAGAGGCTGGACTGCTACAAACAGTGTTGGACTAAAGGTATTCTTTAAACACCTGGTTGCTTGTATTTTAAATGCATATTTAGGGAAAGATAGTGCTTCATTGTCTTGTTTGTCACTAGAAAGCCTTAGCTTCTAGGGAGGTCGGTTTTGTCCGCAAAATTGACTCTTTCTGCATGACAAAATGGCGACTCCGCTAGGGAATCCATGGATTTGATTGATTTCTCTTTTGATTGATACTTTGATTTGAGAAAAGTCGATTTCTTTCTAGTTTTTGGCTGATTGACTGTGAATTTGGGTGGAATAGCTTAGGGTTAAGTTAGATTGTATTTTTCTTGGTTTTGCTAGCAGTACGCACCCTCTGCATTAAGCACAGTGCGTACTTGTACGCACTGCAGCTTTGTACACAGAGCGTGGCTGCACCTGTGCAAACAGGCTACCTGCGTACCTGTCAAAAGTTGAGAAAATTCCAATTTTTTCCTTTTTGCCTCCTAGATTTTGTTTGTAATTTGTTTCTTGCTACCCAGATCCACTGGTTACCTATCAAAAGTTTTCATCTAAGCTTGTTTCATTAGTATCAAGGGTTTTAGTGAAATTCATAGAAATTCTAGCCCTAGGTTTGATTTTTGCATTGGTCATGTAGTGACTTTGGCTTTAGAAGTTGTAAAAACCTTGGATATCCCTAGTCTTTTCAGTCTTCTTAGGAGTCGGACCTTTCGTAAAATCCACCTTTGTGAGAAACCTACCTTTGTGTTGTCTCTTTGCGGAATTTCGAGAAAGCTTGTTTGTTAAAGCTGTGAATTTCATTCTTAAGAAAAAGAACAAAAGATTTTGATTTTTGTTTTTGACTGGTTTATGATTCTGCATGAACTAGTCCTTGGTTGAATTGTGACTGAGTAAAACATCCTGGAATTATACTTTTGTAGGCTTTTACCTCATTAGGTTTGCTTTTAGGTGAATTTCTCTTAGATTTTCTTTTAGGAAAAATTGATTTGATTGTCATAGAATTTTTTTTAAAATTGATTTTTGTTAAGTAGTTTTACTTGATTTGTTAATATAGGAAAAAATACAAAAATCTCTTTTGAAGAAAAGTTTGTTTTAGTAGCATTTGAAGTCTTTGAAAAGAGAAAGGAATTTTCATGAAATAATTAGTGGTCATGTGTTGTATGCTTTGGAAAAGATAAAGAGATTGTTTCTTTGATTTTCATTGCCAAGAAAGTTGTCTTTATATCAATTTTGCATTCTCCAACTCTCTTAGCTAGGGAATTCATTGAAAAGGAAAGATAGTATAAATCATCTTAGGTGCATCGTTTTAGTGGATTTGAGTCGAGTCTACACACCATCAGTTTCATCTCCACTACCTTTTGTCCTAAATAAAAGCCATAAAAATTAACACTTAAAGTAAAATTAACTTAGTAACTTTTTATTTACTAGGGCTCTGAAACACCAATATAGATCAAGCTAGTGTCTTGGAGTAGGAGAGTAATTAACTCTCCAAGACAGCAAAACCAAACAAGTAGCTCATCTTGTGGTAGGATAAATCCAATAGTTACATTTATGCTCTGGGAAAGCTCCTCTTAAAGGAGAAGCACGAGATCGTGTCCGAACCAGTGAGGGGATCAATCCTCCTTCATTGGGAACGACGCTAGATACGCACGTACTACAAACGGTAAACCTCGGATTAACCATTGTCGAGGAGCCTGGGGTCACTTGTCGGTAAACCTTGGATTATTGTCAAGGAGCCGACAAGGGGATTGAGCTTGTTACTCTGCCCTTGCGTGCTATCGGATCGTAGACTGTTCCCCCAGGTATATTTGTTGCTGTTGGTGACCTCAGTGACCATTATCTTTAGGGTTCTACCCAAGGTGACGGTGGAGGGAAGATCCCACTGTACCTAGAGCAGACGTCGGCTAGACTCACTTGGATTTTCCGGGGGGTTCACTTCACTCGAGACGGTTAAAGTGGAGGAACTTATGCCGGTCTATTCATTAAGCAGGTTGTCGAGGTAACTGTTCCACCCGCCACTTCTGTACTGAATTCGGTGATGTTGGGTTTCATCACCAACTAGTGTTTTCGGTCTGGAAGGCTACTGTTTGTGTATGGTTTGACGCCCTAGATTCTTTAGGCGTGTGATTCGAATTTGTTTGGTTATTTAGAGACTTTAGGCGGTTTTCTTTGAGATTTTACTTTGTTTGCGTGTGCAGTAGTTAAAAGTTTTTAATTGTGGCTGAGTTACCGAGACAGTCCCGTAGACTTCGGGGCCAGTCTCCTGAGATTGTAACAGTGGCCAATTTGTTGAGGAAGTCCCGTAGACTTCGGGGCCAACCTACTGAAGACGTCCCGGGTCATTACGAAGGTTTGAAAGTCCTTGTAACTCCTAGTGGCAGTAAAGTAGGTTCACCTGAAGAAGGAGAGTCTTCGTTGGTAGTCCATCCAGATTACCAAAGTCTAGAAACAGCTTATAATCCCGAAGCTATTGCAGTTTCCGAGCTTGCTGGTAGCTTTTCATCTACTAGTGATATAGGCAAAGAACCTGAGATATCTGAACCTGTTACTCCAACTTCTAGTGCTCCTGATTCACCTAGGGTAGAAAGAGTCATCACCGAAAATCTTCCTTCTGGTTTGGTAGCTATTGAAGAACTTGCTCCAGAAGAAGAAATAGGCGTCCCTATCCTTGAAAATCAACCTACTATTGATCTAAGGGAGTGTGAATCCATTTTTTACAGTCCACCTAGAAGTACTACTTGGTATCTTTCGTTAACTAATTATTTGGACAACTCAGGGTCAAGTTTTTCTCCACCTCGTGCTCCTTATCCACCTGGAGGTATTTATACTCCTGTAAATATGTCAGGTCAGTCGTCCATGCTTACTCAATCGCCTAAATCTTTTTTGTACGGCGATCCTTCTGTTCCCTCTGGGTATCAGTCACTTTCTGGTACTTTTGCAGGAGCATCTCCTCAACCCATTGAACATGGGTTATTAACTGGAAACAATGGTAATAAACCGTTGGGTGTAGGAGACATTTACATGATGTCAGGTTCAATTCTTAGTTCTCAACCTCAAGGTGGCCAGTTACCGCCTGGGGGGCAGCCTCAATTAACGCGTGGGGGGCAACCTCAAGGTACACAAATTACGTCTGGAGGGCAACCTCAAGGACAGTATGTACCCGTGGTGCAATACATTCCTCAAGGTCAACCCCAGCCTCAATATGTACCCCAAGGTAAACCTCAGTATCAATTTATACCTCAAGGTCAACCCCAGTATCAATACCTACCTCAAGGGTATCTACCCCAAGGTCAGTACTTGAGTCCAGGTTACCAACCACCTCAAGGTCAATCTTATTTTCAAGGTATGGGAAATGTACCTTTCAATTATCAATCCTACCCTCAATCTAGTTATGGATCTCAATATCCTCAACCTGTTACGGGTGAATACCCCGGAATGAACATAGTGTGGGATCCATCGCAAGTTCAACAGGTATTGTAGCCAAGTGTACAATTGTCATCTCAAACTGGACAACCTTTAGTTTCTGGTTCACCCCAGCAACCAGTCCAGGCTAATGTTCAAACTTATGTACCTTTTGTAGTTTCTCAGTCTGGGCCTATTGCACCTAGTACTCCATCTCAAACGACTGTTGCAACTACCACAACATCTGTTCAATCTACCCCACTTACTTCTGGAGTATCGACAGCTTCGGTTTCTACTGTCTCTGTAACTACTCCTCAGACATATTTACCATTGTCTGGATCCACGATTCAAACTACGGTTTAGATGTGTCATGCGGAAAGAGTCAATAATGCGGACAAAGCCGACCTCCCTAGAAGCTAAGGCTTTCTAGTGACAAACAAGACAAATAAACACTACCTTTCTCTAAACATGCATTTAGAATACAAGTAATCAGGTGATTTTAACATACCTTTAGTCCAACGCTTTGTAGTAGTCTAGCCTCGCCGATCCGGATGAGCTCCTCCTTCTCTTCGAAACCTGCATTCACTAACAAGCCAAAAGATTAAATAGCACCTGATAAACTCATAAAATAATACATATCCATCATACAGACCAAGGAGTATATGAAACAAATCATGAATAACAATCTGTTGAGAAAAATGAGTTCATTTGTATTAAGTGGAAACAAAAGAAACCATTACAACCTGAGCCTTGGTGTTGTGCAGGTCCCTCCTAGGGTCCAGCAAGAGTTTTCTTTTACTTTGATTAGCTCACCCACTCTCAAATAAGGCTAGGAAAGGATGGGAATCTCTCCTCTCAAGCTTTACAAGGGAGTCCTAATTCCAGCAGCATCTATCCTTAGGAATGTTCAGCTTTCAACCTCCCCTCCCTCTAGCCCAATGCCTGTATTTATAGTGCTCTAGAGGAAGTTATTCAGGTCCACCATCAATGGGATAAGCCCCTCTTTGGATGGGATAGCTCCCCTCTTGATGGGATAAGTTCCTCTTTCATAGGAATACATGAACCATCTGGAGGCGCTCCATACACGTCAAACAAGCTTCTAGAATGCTCTAGAAATGAACACAAGTAACTTTTTTGGAGTGAAACTTGCGCCATTTGACCTTTACAGGAGTACGCACCCTCTCCTTTACAGACAGAGCGTACAAGTACGCAGGTATTGTGAACTTGGGGTGCGTACACGTAGGTAAGGCTAAGAGAAACTGCGTACCCGAAGATATATATATTTTTAAAGACTTTCTCTCTTTCTTGGAGTTTGACATGGAGAGCAGAGGTATGAGACTTGCCAAGGAGGATAGTATGACAGTTGATGGAGCCATACTAACTGCAAATAGTCATGGTGACAAATTTTAGTGTAACAGATTGCCCCCTAAAGTGCGAAACCTGTAGTAGATAAGGGTTTCATATCATCTAGGAAGGGTGAAGTACTTTATCATTTCAAGGATTATCTTGTGGAGAGCCCAGTCGGAACCTGCAAGTATTCAACACAAAATACATATATAAGATCATATCATCGCTGAGGTAGGCATTCCCATACTCAGATCAAAACTTTAACTAACAAACTAACTACTGCTCTGATACAGGAATGATTTTGCAGTACATCATAATCATAGACTTTTATAGACACAGTATGGGCACAACCATCTGTTTATGATTGGTCTACTGTATAATGAATACAAAACTCCTCACAGCCTGGATGGTGGAAACTAGATCCAGGGTCTTCATTTCTACTTCCCGAAGAGGTACGATTCTATCCATGCGAATAAATGAGTTGATGTCGAACATGGTAGAAACCACTTGATTACCAGTCAATGATGTAAACTGTTAACAAGCGTGAGAGAGACCACCAGTGATGTCAATGGTTCTCAAAGTACCCAGTACAATCCATGAGATGTGAATGAATGAGTTGATGTCGAACATTTCATGGAATCCTTTGATCGAAAGTCAATGATGTAAACCGTCGTCAAAGGCGAGAAACCTGCCATTGATGCATGCAGACTTCAAGGTACTAACGATTTCTAGGTCATCTTTCTAGATAATGTGCTGATGTCGATAGAAAGCGACCCGTTGCAGGCAAGCCCACAACACGAAATCATAGATCAAGTTGAAGAAATGTAGCTGTAAGGACTGACTCAGGGATGGTCAAGATGGATGATGGGTATTTTACAGTTGAATGGTTTATTTGCAGAGACCTCTTGAACACATAACGACACAACAGATGGCTTGGTGACTTTTGACCCAAAGTTAATACCCGGCTGAAGACTTTCAATGTGGTTTGATCAACTGTGAGGCAAAGGATTTCCCAACCCAGGTGAATGCAAAGTTTCATGTTCAAGAGTGGTGATAAGGCTTCTTCTGAGACAAAGGATAACAAATAGGCTCATTTTTCTCTCTTTTCCCCCACCATTTCTGGCAAGTACCTCTTTATTTTTTACAGGCTTGAGGAGGATAACATATGCTTGATTATAAGCTCATCCTTCGGATGAGTCCAACTTAGTTTTGATTCGAACCCTAAGAAGGAGTGGTCCATTCCTGTTTGTAATCGAACAGGTCCTTTACTGTGAAATTTTAACGAGTCCAGTATAGGAGAAACTCGGCGTTTTTCAATTTTAGAGAGTCTGAAAAAACTTAAGAAGACTCCAGGTTGAACTTTTTCGTAAAGTTGTGTCTCCCAAGCCCGAAAAAGTATAAAATGAGACTTGAGAGAACCGCTTGATCTTGCGACCAAGGAGTACTTTCATGATTAGTGTCTTTGATCTGAAAAGTAAAAAGCGATCAAGGACACGCCATTTTATTTCTAGTATCGAATTTGAAACGACAAAAATTCGGCAATCTTTTCCTGTTTTTACGGTCAGAAAAACGGCTATAAGGGGACCGTCTTTTAATTTCGTTTTAACGAGTGTAAAAGAAACGCTCGGCAATCTTTTCATATTTTAGGAGTCAGAAAAGGGCTTAAAAGATGACTCTGATATTTTTGTTTGTAAAAAATGACATTTCCCCTGAAAATCTTTTTATCCTACGCAAAAACCAACACATTACTCATAACTGTTTAAAGATAGATAAAAATACTTGAAAAATACCTTTTCATGGTGGAAAATAAACAAATTTGACATTTATTTACTCAAAAAACCTATAAAAAGGGCTTTTACCATTTCACTTTTACCATTTTACTGTTGAGGAGAGAAAAAGGGCTTTTGGCAAGAAACTTCCCGTGGACATTGCGGAGAATCCGACCGTCGAAATCGAATGCTGTCTCATCAGGTATTGTACAACATCCTCCCTTGCATTTCCATCCGTTTAGAATTTGTTTTTAGGCTTTAGTTTTATTTTTTGGAGGCCTTGGGGGTTTCAAGGTCCGCTTTTCGGGGTACGCAGGTGCCCCATGGGTGACCTGCGTACCCCGACATTTTCTCCATTGGGAAAATGCCGGGCGTACGCAGCTTGCCTTAAGAGAAATTGCGTACATACGCCCTGTCTCTAAAGGGCTGGCTGCGTACACCGCGGAGTGGATTTTTAAACTCCAATTTCTCCAAAATGAACCAAAAACTTTCAAATTTATGGACTCTAACAGATGTTTTATGGTGTGTAGATTGCCCACCATGCTTGATTGGCGCGAGAGGGAACACGAAGATGTTGATTTGGCTGCGATTAATCACCAACCTTCCATTGATGCTTTGAAGGCATGCGGTCTTTACAAATACTGGGCCATACCTAGCATGAGGGCCCAGGTGCGCTTTCTAGAGTGGCTGGTCGAAAGGTGGAACGTTCAGGATCAGTGTTTCTACATTGGAGGGCACCAGCTCGAGATAGAGCCCTCTGATATTTACTTTCTCACTGGTTTGCCCAAGAGGGGCGAACAATTGACTCTGTCCGAGACTAGGCCGGGTGGCCAGTCCATTGCTAGCCTCCGGCTAGAGTGGTGTAATAACCAAAACCAGGATAAGGGGATAGAAATCAAAAAGGTATCCCGACCTAAACTTATGGTAATTACCTTTACAGTTACTAGACTTTGCGGGGCTGCCGCTTTGCACATTGCCACTGGATCCCAGATGCGGATGGCGATTGATTGCTATCAGGACACTATTTTCAACTGGTGCGATGCTGTGTTGGCCAACTTAAAGGGCCAACTGACTAGGACCAAAAACGGACAGCTGAAGACTTTTGGTTATGGGCCTTTAGTTATGAGTTTTGCCCTAGAGAGGGTTCCGATGCTGATCCCACAGCAGCTTACTGTTGAGGTTAGGCCTCCCCGAGAGCCTAAGTTGATGCGATGGGTTGCGGTGATGGCCCGTCATCCTGACGAGGGCACGGAGGTTTTCCGATTTAGACCGGAGTATTTTCACTGGTTAGAGAACCAGGTCTTCTCGATTCAGGATTTTCCGTATGCTGGAGTGGATTTTCGCGGAGATCCGGACATGATTCTTCCACTGGGAGAACAGTGGGATGACACAGGTACTTCATTTTCCACAAGTTTTTAAATTATTTACTTTTTTTATATTTTTATATCGTCTCAAAACTGATAGTGACAATTTTCAAAATGCAGATGTAGGCCCACAACGTCCGGCCAATCTCTGGCCTTTCGAGAGGAGAGTACCAATTGCACCAGCACCGGCCCCATAGGATGCAGCCACAGAGACCTTAGCTGAGTTGGAACAGGACCTAGAGCATCTTACGGCAGACATACCAGAGACGACTATAGACGATATTCCTATCAGACTTCAGCGCTATGTGGTCGCAGTCCCAGGACCTTTTAGGAGGTTCTTGTGTAGGGTAGCGCGTGCAGTGGTGTCGTATAGAGAGCACCACCAGTGACTGGCTAGTCAGTTTTGTAGACACATGTGACATTTTGGTTTTTGTACTTATCATTTTTGCCGATCATAAGGTGTTTTTCAACCTATGATCGAAGACGGTGTATTTTTTGACACACTCCTATCTATATATATTATTATTACCGACTTATCTTGTTAAACATGTGTGATGAAATGTTTTTAAATTTACATGTATGATTATCGCAAATGTCTGTCTAACATTCGAGAAGCAATTGCATCTGCTAATGTATTTAATGACCTTGGAATATGCTGATATTCAATGTAATAAAATTCACGTTCCAAGAGGCGCACTCTCAAAAATAACCTTAATAACACTGGATTTCTAATGGCATATACTCTATTAAGCTGTAATACAACGAGTTCAGAATCTAACCTCACTATCAAACTCCGAATCCCAAATGAAATAGATTCAGACAATAATTCAATCACTGCACTGTATTCTGCAATGTTGTTTGTTGTTTGACCGAGGCTCACCCCATGCACAGAAACTAACTCGTCAGAGGGCGAATAGATAACCCAAGCTGCGGAAGAGATATTCCATGTACTACGACAAGCACCATCAGCAAATCCAATGTACGTTTGGAGAGGTGTTGACATCTGCAATATGAAGAGTAAAACCAAGATAAGCCAGAATAACGACGAAAAACACACTCTCTAAGCTAAGCACACTGTCTATACTAACAAACACACCAGCTAGAAAGAAAAAATGTAACCTAACTAAATCTCCATACCCATCATTTAAGCATAATACCTCTTTAGGTAAAGTCCATTTCTGGGTTTACCCAAAGAGTCCCCATCAAAATCTACCAGCTCATAGGCCCCTTTTGCTAGCTTTCGCTTGACAATGTAGGGCCCATGCCACATAGGAACGAATTTTCCAGCACCTAATTTATCGTTAGCTTGATCATATAATAGCACTAGGTCTCCTTCCGAAAAATTTCGAGGGGTCACGTTGCGATCATACTGAGCTTTCATACGTTTTGCATGAGTCTTGATTGCCAATGCAGCGTCACGTCGAGTCTCATCTAATTGAGCTAAGTATAATAAACGCTTCTCCTCTTTGGAAGTAGCTAGAAGTAATTCGACAGCCATTTGAAGTGACGGGA
Organism: Pinus tabuliformis; assembly: GCA_031772625.1. NCBI lineage: Eukaryota > Viridiplantae > Streptophyta > Pinopsida > Pinales > Pinaceae > Pinus > Pinus tabuliformis. Next base: position 1,158,184,984 of record CM062819.1, read on the forward strand.
TTTCGCATTCAATGGGCAGCACAGCTTCCAAACCATAAACTAGTTGGAAAGGAGTGAACCCTGTTGATGTTTTCACTGAGGTTCGGTACGCCCAAAGCGCGGAAAATAACATGTTGTGCCAATTCGACCGATGAATACCAATGATTCGTTGGATCATGATAACTAAAACTTTGTTGATGGACTCAACCAGGCTATTGGCTTGTGGATAATAAGGAGTTGAGCTATCGTGACGCAAACCAAGCTGGCCTGTAAGTTCTGTCATCATAACGTTTCGAAAATGGCGCCCATGGTCAGTGATTATCGCTTGTGGGACACCAAACCTAGGAATAATGTGATTGAATACGAAAATTGCAGTTGTCTTGCCGTCTGCCTCGAATGTAGGCATCGCCTCGGCCCACTTAGTAAAATAATCAACCGCAAGGATGATATACGCATGCCCCTCGGCCGAGTGAGGGTTACATGTAATAAAATTGATACCCCATTTAGCAAAAGGACCAATGGAAATTATAGGGTGGAGAGGAGCAGGTGGTACGCGCATCTTGCGATCAAACACTTGACAGTTGTGGCATTTCCGGACCGCAATAATACAATCTTTAAACAAGGACGGCCAGAAGTAGCCAGCGTGCAATATCTTTTGGGCTGTGGCATACCCAGACATATGACCGCCACACGCTCCAGAGTGACAGTCATTCGAAACCCTTTCAGCTTCCTCATGAGTTAAGCAACGAAGAAAAACTAAGTCTGCCCCACGGCGATAAAGAGTATCTCCAATAATTTTGTACTGTTGGGACTGAAATCGAATTTTCCGACGTTCCGACTTTGAAAGTTCGGGCCGAAAGGATTGGGTTTGGAGATAGACAATTATATCCCCATACCACGGATCTAAAGTGCTGATGAGAAACAGAGATTCGTCCGCAACGGGTTCCTCTGCCACAGTTTCCGTGTCAGCACGCGGGAAATCACACATCAACTCTGCAAAAACTAAAGATTTCTTATACTTAGACTTTTCAAATTCTAAGTCGAACTCCTGCAGGATAACGATCCATTTAGAGTACTTGCCCCCTAGCAATTGTTTAGTCAAAATGTAGATCATAGGGTTGCAATCCGAAATGACTGTAGTTTTACGGAGAAGAATGTAGTGACGAAAACGTTGGACAGCTTGAACGGCTGCCAAGGCCAATTTCTCCACATGTGAATATTTGAGCTCAACGAGATTTAACGTCTGACTAAGGTAATAGATCACATGTTCCGTTCTGAATTCATCTTCTTGTACTAAGATCATTCCAATGGTGGAATGAGCGGCGACAAGGTACAAAAAGTAATCCTGGTTGTAGTTGGGAGGATGCAACAACGGTGCATGGGTCAACGCGTGCTTGAGCGCATCAAAAGATTTCTGAGCTATCTCATCCCAAGAGAATTGAGCGTTCTGTTTCAACAACCGGGTAAAACCCTTGGTAATCCAGTGGAGTCGCCATTTTGTCATGCGGAAAGATTCGATAATGCGGACAAAACCGACCTCCCTAGAAGCTAAGGCTTTCTAGTGACAAACAAGACAAATAAACACTACCTTTCTCTAAACATGCATTTAGAATACAAGTAATCACGTGATTTTAACATACCTTTAGTCCAACGCTTTGTAGTAGTCCAGCCTCGTCGATCCAGACGAGCTCCTCCTTCTCTTCGAAACCTGCATTCACTAACAAGCCAAAAGATTAAATAGCACCTGATAAACTCATAAAATAATACATATCCATCATACATACCAAGGAGTATATGAAACAAATCATGAATAACAATCTGTTGAGAAAAATGAGTTCATTTGTATTAAGTGGAAACAAAAGAAACCATTACAACCTGAGCCTTGGTGTTGTGCAAGTCCCTCCTAGGGTCCAACAAGAGTTTTCCTTTACTTTGATCAGCTCACCCACTCTCAAATAAGGCTAGGAAAGGATGGGAATCTCTCCTCTCAAGCTTTACAAGGGAGTCCTAATTCCAGCAGCATCTACCCTTAGGAATGTTCAGCTTTCAACCTCCCCTCCCTCTGGCCCAATGCCTGTATTTATAGTGCTCTAGAGGAAGTTATTCAGGTCCACCATCAATGGGATAAGCCCCTCTTTGGATGGGATAGCTCCCCTCTTGATGGGATAAGTTCCTCTTTCATAGGGATACATGAACCATCTGGAGGCACTCCATACACGTCAAACAAGCTTCTGGAATGCTCTAGAAATGACCACAAGTAACATTTTTGGAGTGAAACTTGAGCCTTTTGACCTTTACAGGAGTACGCACCCTCTCCTTTACAGACACAGCATACAAGTATGTAGGTATTGTGAACTTGGGGTGCGTACACGCAGGTAAGGCTAAGAGAAACTGCGTACCCAGAGATATATAGATTTTTAAAGACTTTCTCTCTTTCTTGGAGTTTGACATGGAGAGCAGAGGTATGAGACTTGCCAAGGAGGATAGTATGACAGTTGATGGAGCCATACTAACTGCAAATAGTCATGGTGACAAATTTTAGTGTAACAAGATGCCTGTAGGACAACCTGGTACGGTTGTCACAAGTCAACCACAATTCACTTATCAACCGTACCAGGGACAGTACCAATACGGGCTTGCTGTCCAGCAGCCAGTTTACCAGTATCAACCGTATCCTGGTGTTATAGACAATTTTGTGCCTTACAGCAACAAGCATGAATTTTCAATAATCCAAGGGATCCAAAGTTCCCTAAACATGATGTTCCTACCCCTAGAGGAACAAGGTCAGCAAACCAACAGCTCTCAGATCAGTTCTCCACCTGAAAACACTCAAAAACAAGCAATCCTGAAATCAAAGCAGGTGCTCCACTAGGTTTCTGCGCTGAAACTCAGTTGCTCCATGGTGTACCTGCGTTGCAAAGCAAGTGGGACAAAGGCCACCTGCGCTGAGCGAAAAGGGACAAGTGGCACAGTGAGTCATTGCTTTGGAATCTTCCAAAAATGACACTTGGATCAAGGATTTTGCCTTGTGATGAGTCAGAGGCTTTGTTTCTCCAAGTGGAAGCAAGGTTCACCAAGTGGACTCAAGAACTGAAGATCAACTAAAGATTAACTGAAGAGAGAGAGGACACAAGGCAGCTACACATCAGTTGCAAGCTGACTCATCCTTTCTCAATTCATCTATATATTGAGCTCTCTCCTATGAGCTCAGGAGGCTGGAATTTTGTGCAAAGTAATGATATGCTGTTGGTTTCACTATTGAGTTATTGGGTGATTGTTTGAGAGAGGTGAAGAAGAGAAATTCTTTCTGCTGGGAGGTGTTGCTGGGTTGGAGCCTTCAATGGTTGTAATACTCTCAGAACCTTTATTTCTTCATTAATAAAAGCTATTGAGGTTCTTCTATGTGCTCTTGTTTCAATTATATATTGTGATGATTGCATGTTTGGTTTACACTAATCCATGAACCAGTTATGATTGCATGCCTCTTGTAGTTTCCCTCCTTGTTATTTTGCAGGATCTCATCGTAGCTGGGCGAGCAGAAGAACAAAGAGCTAGGAGCAAGCGGCCAAAGAGAAGAGTTTGGATTCGACATTAAGCGCAAGGCAACGGTTAGTGCTCTCTCCATTCTCTTTTGCTTTCAAAAAGAAGTAAACCTTAAGTAGTTTGTTTTACAGTTGTTGCTAAGGAACTGTCACCCTTAGAGTGGGATAGGGTCATCCGAGTCGGATACTTTTCCCTACAACAAACTGGCGACTCCGCTGGGGATCGTATCCGTTTGATTGTGTTTGTAGTATTTTGCTATTCATTTCCTAAACAAAAGAGTACCAAATCGAAAAGCTTTTGACTATATCAAAAGCGAAGTAGAGGGCAGCTACTCTTGCTCATTTTCTGAGCAAATTCATGATTTGAAGAGCTGATCTACAAGGATCCTTGTAAGCTCTTAGTGATAGCTTTGCACCTTCCTAATCATCCCTTTGAGTGTGCTTGACTGATTGCTTCTGATTTGAGCAAAAACCGTGCATTTTTGAGAAAATTATGACCCGGAAACTGTGAAAACGCAATTCTCGTTTTCCAAAGCAGGTAGTACACAGGCTACCTGCTTTGCAACACAGGTCCCGAAGGGGCTACCTGCGCTGAGAGCCAGTTTGGCTGTGCAGAGCCTGCGTTGGCCCAAATTTGCCTAGTGCATTTTGGGTTTCCTCCTTTCTCTTGCCTGTTTTCACTTAGTTTTGCTGCTACGTGTCAGTCTTGTGCTTGTTTTGAAACCAATATTACTTGCCATCATTCTGCCTCTGTTATATAACGAAATTGTACTTGTTCTTTGTATTTCTTACTCATTTACAATTTCCCATAACGAAAAGTAAACTAGTCATGCTTTTGGCCTTTTAGATCTGAACCTGTGTTAAGCATTTTGCTGGTCTAAAGAGTTAGCTTGTTTGCTGTCCATAGCTGATTAGTCATTTTACTTTCGTTAGTATGGTTTGATTTCATGTATTTCCAGTGATTAAGCAAGTGAATCTTAAGGTGTCTTTTGATTTTGGACAAACTTGTTTACTTTCGCTTTAAATCGAAATCAAAGTTATATAACCACTTTCTTTTTGTAATCCATCCACATTAAGAAAGGGAAAAGAAAATACATGCATTGTGCATTTTGCATTTGACTGTGTGCTTGACGATTTAAGAAAGATTTTCATTTTAGTGTGTGCTCTATGATCTGTGTGAAAAGATTTGCCTTTCTTTTCCCTCAGTAGTTAAGGTTTTCAAAGTTGAAAGATTGAAAAGTTTGCTTCTCATCTTAGACTGCATTCAGGAATTTGTTATATACATCTCGTGGTGATCCTTAAAGGCAAACTGATAAGCAAGATCAACATTAAAATAAATCCAATTTACATAACAACGCTTTGTAACATAACGCAAACACATAGAGGTCTAGGTAGAGACCTGTTCCGGCGTCATTAAACATAGTGACTGTCGATCTCTACGAAGGTGGGTGATTCCTCCTGAGAGTCGGTGGCACTAATACGGACTTGTTCTCCCACGTACCGTCGCGTATATATTTGGAGACCCCTATAGGCAATTATCCTTTATCCATAGGAAGCCGTGTCGGCCGCCCTACTGATCGCGATGCAGTGAACACAGCATTCACGAAGATCGACCACCCGTACCGTAAAACGTATTCTGTGGTTTCGCGAAAAGTTTGGCACACCCTCTGCCTAGATCTCCAGAGAAGTTTCTTTTGGCTTTTTTCAAACTCTATAACTGAAAAAGTCCATCCGAGCATTTGTCACTTCGGGCTCGTTAAAACATCGAAGGCGACTAGAGTCATCTTTAGCTTTTTCTCGACTCTTAAAACATGAAAAAGCAAGTTTGTGTCTAAAAGCGTCGTTAATAAAATTTATTTTAAGCAGAACATAATCACCTGTTATTCCCACGTTGATCTTTCAGTTGAAAAGTATGGAGCCCACCAACCAAGGAAACAACCTTGGTGGAAGTCCAAATCCCTTCTCCTCTTGGGGAGATGTTGGTGCGCCTCATATGGCAACATTGTCACTTCCAGGATTGACAATTGGCCTACCTGTATGGCTCTTTTCAACTAGTGTAGTCCAGATCGCCACTAATCCTGAGCAGTCGAATCAACAGTCAGAACAGTCTAGAGCTACCCACCAGCCTTCCACTTCTTACAATTCTTCCTCTGATCCTTCATCTTCACAAGGAAGAGCCGGCAAAAGTCAGCCTCCCATGGAGAAGAAGGAAAAGAAGAAGAGAGAAAAGAAGCAGAAGGGGCCTATGGTGAAGGCGACTGGGGGCAAGCAAAAGACAGCTGACAAAAACCCACACACTGCACCAACCGGGCCTAAATCGCCATGTGTCATTTGCAAAGGGGCCCACTTCCATCGTGATTGTCCCTGTATTCCCCGGATACTAAGGGACTGGTCCCCAAGGTTGCACAATCCGGTAGCATCAACCTCTGGTAGTCATGTTGATTGCAGTCCGTCAACTAGCGAGAGTGAAGGACGAAGAGGGAGACCAAGATCACCCTGTATATTGTGTGAAGGCGATCACGCCATCCACAAATGTCCATTCTTAGATGAGGCAAAGAGAGTTTTGGAAGATCGTCCAGTTTCACCGTTACGACTTCCTCCTGGATACCAAAAACTCGCGCCTAATCCCTCGGTAGTTGAAAATCCAGCTGACCCGCTCAAGTGGTCAGCTGAAGTGTCGGTCATTGAAAATGAACCTACTGAATCCAGAACAGACGAAAGTCTAAAGGTCGAAACGGCAGTCGACCCCGTTCTTCCTTCGGAGGTTTCATCCTCCAATGACCCCGTCATTGAAGACCCATCTTCAAATGACACCCTCACTGAAGAGGATAAGGATGACACCGTCCATATTCTTTTCATCAACACAGACTCTGATGAGCATCAGGGCAATGCGCCCATTCCTTTATCGCAGGAAGGAACATCGTCAGGGTCGTATCCGGCCGTATATTCGGTCCCACCACCAAGCAACCTAGTTGTATCCTTTGATTGGAATCAACTAGGCAGACCCCGGTTACCAGCCAGTATCCCATTCAGAATCATAGTCCAAATCTACAGAATGGTGATGGCTGGAACTATCATTGATGAAGGGGCATCTGTGAGTATCCTTTCCTCTGTTGCTTGGAAAGCACTGGGTTGCCCGGCGCTTTTACCTGAGATGAGAAATCTATCAGGTTTTGATAAAGGAACCAGTCACCCGTTAGGGATTCTCCCCAATGTTCCAGTTACATTGAAAGGGAAGACAGTTCATATGAACATCATGGTCGTCTAGGGACCCTTGGCATATAACTTACTCCTTGGACGAGGCTATATATATTGCATGGAGGCAATAGTGTCCTCGCTCTTTAGAGTCATGTGTTTTCCGCACGAAGGAAGAATGGTCAAGCTCGTAGACCAACTTTCATTTCCAGGATCACGCATTGCAAATAGTCAAATACCATCCCTTAACGGTTTATTCAATCAAGGAATGCCACCGCCCCCGGTTCTACTTCCCGATGAATGCGAGTAATTCGAGAAGAAAAGAATGGGGACCCAGGGGGCATGCACCCTGGCCTGCCTCGGGCAGAGAAAACCTTAGGTATAAAGTTAATTTCCGCAGAAGAATGGACTAGTCCGTACCCCGTCCAAAAAAGGAAGAGAGGGTTGTTCTAGGATAAAATTCTTTTGTCAAAGTTATGTTGAAGCGGAAGAATCGCTCCCTTTGTCTAAAGAAGTGGGCTCTCCTAAGGAGGGGATCTATTTGTGGAAACAAGAAGGCACCATCTTTGAATGTCAAGCCTCACCCATTAAAACAATATGTTTTAAAAGAGAAGTAGGGGCAGTCTTCAAAGAAAGAGAGGAAATTGCTGCAACAAGTAGTCACCATCCTTAGCAACCTAATGATAGACATCGCCGAAAAGAGAGTTTAGTTTGCGGCAGCAAACAAAACCATTTTTCAGATAATAAGTAAGAGGACCTCTCCCCCGTAACACCAATGTTTTATCTATTGCGATCTTGCAAAAATCAAAAAGTGAACTGATGGGAAGACAAGTACCATCGGCACCGAAAAATAACGAGAAGACAAGTATCGTTAAAAATATAGCAAGACGACAAGTAGAAAAACAAAGGTGGGATAGAGGAGAAGAAGAGCCTTGAAATTATACTTTATACCTGGGGGCATGCAAACCTTTTGGAGTGCAAGCACGGGACGACTATTTATTTTTTGTAAATTTTTAGGTCCTCCCTTTAAACCTGTAGGTCTAACCCGTTAAACTCGTAGGATTAGCCGTTTCCAGCTTGCATAAAGAAAGGATGAAGGGCAAAAGTTAAAACCTGCCAAATTGGAGTAATTAGTGAGGTATCGCTCCTTAAATAAGATTACCTCACCTAAAGCATTCCTTGTATTAAGACTGGTATAATCGAGCAGTTTTAGCAATGTTCATGCTCGTTAAAAAATAAACGCAAGAATCGAGCAGTTTTGTACAGAGTTCATGCTCGTTAAAAAATAAACACAAGTTGTGAGCAATCTTTCCCTACAGTTCAAGCTCATCCAGAAAAAATGAACCGGTAAACAACCTCGAGAAATGTAACCTTTGAAAGCCATATTAAAATCCCTTGGTCGTGTTTATATGCCATCACCTCCATCCATTCATTTGGCCAATCGTTCACCTCCATATGTTTGTTTACCCATTTTGAGGAACAGCTGCGAAGAGTGATTTCACTTAGCCATCCTTGTGACACTGCCGTGATTGGAGAATTCCAACCTGTACCTGGAATCTGCTGCTATCCCTGTTCATCACTCGTTCCTCAAAAGACGAGTCTTCTTTGAGCTCTTTTCACTGACTCGTAAAATATGAAAAGTTTGCCGAGTTTTGGCCTCCCAGCTCATTAAAGGACAAGAAGAGCTATCCCTCCTCTAGATTTTAATCTTTTTGGACCTGAGGGATTATTACACAAAAAGATCGAGCGCTTGTTTTGTTCGGCTCGTTAAAGAAATCGAAAATTCATCCCTTCTGTATTGTTTTATACTTTTTCAGACTTAAGGGATTAGAAGACGAAAAAAGAATTTTGGAGTTAACTTTTCGTACCTTTTCAGACTCTCTAAAAATGAAAAGGACCGAGTTTTCTTTGTCGTTAGACTCGTTAAAATGATTAAATAGCGACAAACTTGTCTTTAGGCGAGAACGAGTTTCCCTATCGCTAGGCTCGTTAAAACATAGCGATGGGCTTGCCCGAAGGGCAGGTTATAGAACAAGCATATGTTATCCTCCTCAAGCTTGACAAAAATAAAGAGGTACTGGTCAGCAATGACTGGGGAAAAATTGGGAGAACCTCACAGCATTAATGGTAGCAAGTCGCTCTTGAACATGACACTTTGTCCTCTGTATCACATCGGGTTGGGTTGTTTCATTCACCGGTCTCATAACCATGGTCTTCGCCACACCATCCACAATTGGGGTAATGCTACCAATCCATCACATCAGTGTCGTTATATGTTCAAGAGATGTGGTTCTGTAAAGAGTCAACCGTGTTCCACCCACTGCCATACATTATCCTTCATCCACTTCATGACCGCCACCCTGAATCATACATCACAGTTTGTTTTCACCTCATCACAATCACTAGCTCCGTTCCGTGTCACTGATGTGGGATTCATTAAGGCCCTCCTTTGACGGATCGCTCCTTGTCGACATCAGCTCATTATCCAAGGAGTTGATCTAGGAACACCCCCCTCAGTACTTTGAAGCTTGCATGCCTCAATGGCAAGTTTCTCACTTCCGGCGACAGGTATACATCAATGACCTTCGACCAGAAGATTTTGCATGGTGGTCGACGCCAAGTCCTTTATTCCCACCATGTGGATTGTACTGCCGTACCTTGAGGGTCATCATCCTTATCGGTGACTCCTCTCGCGCTTGTTAACGGTTTACATCATTGACCGGTAATCAAGCGATGTCTTTCCATGTTCGACTTCAAGAAATTCTCACATGGATCGACTTGTACATCGAGTGAAGATCGGAAGAGATTGAAGACCCCGGATCTAGTTTCATCCATCCGGGCTACGATATATATTCAGGACATAAAGACATTTGATATGTACACCATTATAGCAGATGATCATCCTTCTCAAAGGATGATAATTTCAGCAGAGAATTATCAGTCTACAATCAGACGATCGTCTGTTCTATGTACCAAAATGTATTTATAAAGCTGAGCATGGGAATGCCCGCCTCAACTAGATCATGAAAAATGTATGAAAAATAATGTATTTTATTGTATCTTATTACAGGACACTTCTCAGCAGATTGAATGAACTTCGGATCCTCTCAATAAAGCATTTCACCCGATAAACGACCTCATACTTTAGGGGGCATCTGTTATAGACAATTTTGTGCCTTACAGCAACAAGCATGAATTGTCAATAATCCAAGGGATCCAAAGTTCCCTAAACATGATGCTCCTACCCCTAGAGGAACAAGGTCAGCAAACCAACAGTTCTCAGATCAGTTCTCCACCTGAAAACACTCAAAAACAAGCAATCCTGAAATCAAAGCAGGTGCTCCACTAGGTTTTTGCGCTGAAACTCAGTTGCTCCATGGTGTACCTGCGTTGCAAAGCAAGTGGGACAAAGGCCACCTGCGCTGAGCAAAAAGGGACAAGTGGCACAGTGAGTCATTGCTTTGGAATCTTCCAAAAATGACACTTGGATCAAGGATTTCGCCTTGTGATGAGTCAGAGGCTTTGTTTCTCCAAGTGGAAGCAAGGTTCACCAAGTGGACTCAAGAACTGAAGATCAACTAAAGATTAACTGAAGAGAGAGAGGACACAAGGCAGCTACACATCAGTTGCAAGCTGACTCATCCTTTCTCAATTCATCTATATATTGAGCTCTCTCCTATGAGCTCAGGAGGCTGGAATTTTGTGCAAAGTAATGATATGCTGTTGGTTTCACTATTGAGTTATTGGGTGATTGTTTGAGAGAGGTGAAGAAGAGCAATTCTTTCTGCTGGGAGGTGTTGCTGGGTTGGAGCCTTCAATGGTTGTAATACTCTCAGAACCTTTATTTCTTCATTAATAAAAGCTATTGAGGTTCTTCTATGTGCTCTTGTTTCAATTATATATTGTGATGATTGCATGTTTGGTTTACACTAATCCATGAACCAGTTATGATTGCATGCCTCTTGTAGTTTCCTTCCTTGTTATTTTGCAGGATCTCATCGTAGCTGGGCGAGCAGAAGAACAAAGAGCTAGGAGCAAGCGGCCAAAGAGAAGAGTTTGGATTCGACATTAAGCGCAAGGCAACGGTTAGTGCTCTCTCCATTCTCTTTTGCTTTCATAAAGAAGTAAACCTTAAGTAGTTTGTTTTACAGTTGTTGCTAAGGAACTGTCACCCTTAGAGTGGGATAGGGTCATCCGAGTCGGATACTTTTCACTACAACACCTGGGTACACTTATCAACAATCACAACAACCCCAGTATGGTCCGGTTAATCCTGGTTTTCCGGGAGGATACAATATCGCGAATGCAATTCCTATTCCTAGTTATCCTGGATATCCTCCTCCTCGGACTGGTCTCGTGACCCAGAGCTTTAGGGATCCTAATCGTCAGTTACCGTTTATCGCAACTTTGGATTTACCAGACTTGTCGCGCCTAACGAACGATCCAATAAATTATCTTCCGTTTTGGCTGCCAATGCCAAATAAGTTGCCCAGTGACATACCCAAGTTCGAAGGTAAGTCTGGAGAGGACCCGTCGAATCATGTGATGACTTACCACCTCTGGTGTGCCTCTAATTCCATCTCGGATGATTCGATCCGCTTACGTCTTTTCCAGCGTACTCTCATTGGTCTCGCGGCCAAGTGGTACATTGAATTACCACGAGCCTCTTTTTATAATTTTAGCCAGTTAGCTACCTCGTTCTTAACTCATTTTCAGTTGCCGGTCAGATATGATAATGGCACGGAGTTACTAACTTCATTAAAACAATCGACGTCCACGTATATTTCTGATCATATTCATGAATGGAGACGTCGAAGACGGTTAGTGAAAGTTTTTATCCCGGACCAAATCTTAGCTGAATGGTTTGTTAAATCATTGTTACCAAAGATTACTGAAGACGTAGCTAAGGCCAGAGTAGTTACGGAGGAGCAAGTGATTGCTCAAGCGCAGTACCTTGACTTAGTTTACACTCAGTCAGGTACGTTACATGAAAAGATCCCAGATCTTCCTAAGTCAAATCAAATCGCTACTGCTCCTTCGGGGTCTCATGCCGCTGATGGCATGATTGGTACGGTGAATACTAAAAGCAAGAAGAAATCCTCAAAGAATTCTTCTCCTATTATAACCTTACCAGACTCCCCGAAAGGAGAATCTTCTGCTGAAGTTTCCGCAGATATTCATGCTGTCGAGTCATCTACGACTAAATCAAAATCCGGTGGGAAAAAGAAAGGTAAGAAGAAGAATAAAGCAGACAAAACTCCAAAGGAGAAAACTGAAAAGTCAGAAACCAATGACGAAAAACGCAAACGTCGATATCCTTGTCTTATTTTGAAGAGGATCATTTTACAAGAGATTGCCCTCATCGGGCCGAGGTTGTGAAAATCGTCAAGGGTTCCCCAACTCCTGCTATTTTGAAAGATCCATTTCCAAAGCAGGAGGGTAAGATGATAGGTTCTTCCTCGAGTGCCAGTGAAGAACCCATATTGATGATGTCTCATGTAAGGATTGCGACTCGATCGCAAGATTATGGTAGTAAAAGTCCTGTTGATGGCAAAGAAGCAGAATCTTCTCATTCTAATCCATCAACCTCAGCTCCCGGTTCCGATCCACTACAGATCGAGAAACTTAACCCAGACTTAGTAATCAAACCGCCCGCCAAGGGTGTACTTCGAAGGTCTACTTTCAATCCACATGCGAGAGCAGCCCAGAATTACACCATTGTTGAGGATTTAGCTGTTTCACCCTCAGCAATGTCGGCTTTGGAAGTGCTGCAATCATGCCCAGCACAACGTAAATTACTTTTGTCGGCTATAAGAGCTGTTGATGTTCAGGACCCGAACCTAATAATCTTTGATCTAGAAAATAGTACACCATGTTTACCTCATCAAATGGCTTTCCAGATCCCAGTGATAGTAAAAAACAGGCCTATTCATCGGACTGTAATTGATGAGGGAGCTTCCACGTGTATTATGTCGATACAGTGTTGGAAATCGCTTGGTTCTCCTTCACTAAATCAATCCGCGACAATTCTTAAGGCCTTTGATGGCCGTGGGTTCCATCCTTTTGGCATTCTACAGGATTTGCCTATAGGGGTCGAAGGAAAAACCGTTAGTCTAGATGTGGAGGTGGTTGATGCCCCTCTAGACTACAACCTTCTCTTGGGTCGAAGTTGGTCTTACGCTATGACAGCGGTCGTTTCATCGGTCTTCAGAGTAAGAAAGTTTCCACATAATGGCAAGATCGTAACAATAGACCAGCTGGCTTACTTTTCATCCGACCCAGCCTCTTCAGAGAGTATCCAACATGTCGGTAAAACGACTATCCCTTATAAGGATGTTGGAGTAGGATTAGTTAAAGATGTCGGTTTACTGGGAACTTTTCCTTTTCCTCCAATCAACACCTTGTCTTCGTTTTCATCCATTCATATGATTACATCAGATACCATTGTTTATGACGATCCTTGGATCGTTCCTTCTGAATCTGAGATAGACTCATTTGGTGATGTTATGCCTTTGAGTCCATATGAAATTTCCTATGAAGCTGTGCAGTCTTTTACCGACTCGCGTTCAACCAAAATCGACCAAATGAATGTGGTCCATGAGGAATCACTTTTCACGTCAACCTCGGAGTTAATAGCGTTTCCCGAAGTTGTGTCATCTGACGAGCAACTTCGTGAAGTCCTGTGTGTAGACGATTTACCATGGGAAGATCTCCATCACAGATCTTCGTTTTTACCTGAGGATGATCATTTTGAAAACGATTTCTCATCAATCTTTACAGCTGAATATGTCAAAGAAGCTCAGAATCCAATGAAACATCCTGATTCAGAGCTGAATTTGGAAAAAATCTCTCGCACTATTCCCATTGACATTTCAGTCAAGCCCGGAATTGTTGAGCACATTCATATAGGTGCCTCGTGTTCAGATGACGAAATTCAGACATACAAGGCCCTATTTCAAGAATTTCGCGACGTGTTTGCCTGGTCCTATGAGGAAATGCCAGGAATTGATCCCGCGATTTTTGTCCATGAGATCAAGACTTACCCGGACGCTAAACCCGTCCGGCAACGTTTGCGTTAGATTCACCCACGAAAAGCGGCTGCAATTAAAGCAGAAGTTGAGAAGCTGTTGAAAGCAGGGTTCATTTATCTGATCCCATTAACGGATTGGGTATCGAATATTGTTCCGGTTAACAAAAAACAGGGAACAATAAGAATATGTATCGACTATAGGGACATTAATCGAGCTTGTCCAAAGGACAAATATCCAACACCCTATATCGATCAAATAATTGACGATTGTGCCGGCAGTGAAATATTTTCCTTTATGGACGGTTTTTCCGGTTACAATCAAATCAATATTCTACCTGCCGATCAACCAAAAACGGCTTTCATTTGTCCATGGGGGACATTTGCTTATTGCAAATTACCTTTTGGGCTTAAGAACGCTGGAGCCACTTTTCAAAGGGCGATGTCTTATGCGTTTCATGACATCAAACACATTGTGCAACCGTATCTCGGTGATTTTCCCGCTCATTCATTACATCGAGTTGATCACCTTGTCCATTTACGAGCAATCTTCATGAGGTGTAGGCATTATCGAATTCGTTTGAACCCACACAAATGTGTCTTCTGTATAGAAGTGGGACGATTGCTGGGATTTGTAGTTTCGATAGCCGGCATTCGCGTCGATCCCTCGAAGGTTGAAGCTATCATCAAATTGCCTCCTCCTTCGAGTCTTCGCCAACTCCAAAACTTGCAGGGGAAAGCAAACTTTTTACGACGATTCATTCCTAACTACGCCGAGGTTACAAAGGATTTTACCTGGTTGTTGAAACAGAACGCTCAATTCTCTTGGGATGAGATAGCTTAGAAATCTTTTGATGCACTCAAGCACGCGTTGACCCATGCGTCGTTGCTGCATCCTCCCAACTACAACCAGGATTACTTTTTGTACCTCACCACCTCCCATTCCACCATTGTGATGGTCTTAGTTCAGGAAGACGAATTCGGAATGGAACATGTGATATATTACCTCAGTCGGACGTTAAATCTAACTGAACTCAAATATTCACATGTGGAGAAATTGGCATTGGCAGCCGTTCAAGCTGTCCAACGTTTTCGTCACTACATTCTACTCCGTAAAACTACAGTCATTTCGGATTGCAACCCTATGATCTACATTTTGACTAAACAATTGCTAGGGGGAAAGTGCTCTAAATGGATCGTTATCCTGCAAGAGTTCGACTTGGAATTTGAAAAATCTAAGTCTAAGAAATCTTTAGTTTTTGTAGAGTTAATGTGTGATTTCCCGCGTGCTGAAACGGAAACTATGGCAGAGGAACCCATTGTGGACGAATCTTTGTTTCTCATCAGCACTTTAGATCCGTGGTACGGAGATATCATCATCTATATCCAAACCCAATCCTTTAGGCCCGAAGTTTCAAAGTCGGAACGTCGGAAAATTCGATTCCAATCCCAACAGTATAAAATAATTGGAGATACTCTTTATCGCCGTGGGGCGGATTTGGTTTTTCGACGTTGTTTAACTCACGAGGAAGCTGAAAGGGTTCTGAATGACTGTCACTCTGGAGCATGTGGTGGTCATATGTCTGGGTATGCCATAGCCCAAAAGATATTGCGCGCTGGCTACTTCTAGCCGTCCTTGTTTAAAGATTGTATTACTGCGGTCCGGAAATGCCACAACTGTCAAGTGTTTGATCGCAAGATGCACACTCCACCTGCTCCTCTCCACCCTATAATTGTCGTTTGTCCTTTTTCCAAATGGGGTATCGATTTTATTACATGTAACCCTCACTCGACCAGGGGGCATGCATATATCATCCTTGCGGTAGATGATTTTACTAAGTGGGCCGAGGCGATGCCTACATTCGAGGCAGACGGCAAGACAACTGCAATTTTCATATTCAATCACATTATTGCTAGGTTTGGTGTCCCACAAGCGATAATCACTGACCATGGGCGCCATTTTCGAAGCGTTATGATGACAGAACTTACAGGCCAGCTTGGTTTGCGTCACGATAGCTCAACTCCTTATTATCCACAAGCGAATGGTCTGGTTGAGTCCATCAACAAAGTTTTAGTTATCATGATCTGACGAATCATTGGTATTCATCGGTCGAATTGGCACAACATGTTATTTTCTGCGCTTTGGGCGTACCGAACCTCAGTGAAAACATCAACAGGGTTCACTCCTTTCCAACTACTTTATGGTTTGGAAGCTGTGTTGCCCATTGAATGCGAAATCCCGTCACTTCAAATGGCCATCGAATTACTTCCAGCTACTTCCGAAGAGGAGAAGCGTTTATTATACTTAGCTCAACTAGATGAGACTCGACGTGAAGCTGCATTGGCGATCGAGACTCATGCAAAATGGATGAAAGCTCAGTATGATCGAAATGTGACCCCTCGAAATTTTTCGGAAGGAGACCTAGTGCTATTATCTGATCAAGCTAACGATAAATTAGGTGCTGGAAAATTCGTTCCTATGTGGCATGGGCCCTATATTGTCAAGCGAAAGCTAGCAAAAGGGGCCTATGAGCTGGTAGACTTTTACGGGGACTCTTTGGGTAAACCCAGAAATGGACTTTACCTAAAGAGGTATTATGCTTAAATGATGGGTATGGAGATTTTAGTTAGGTTAGGTTTTTCTTTCTAGCTGGTGTGTTTGTTAGTTTAGACAGTGTGCTTAGCTTAGAAAGTGTGTTTTTCGTCGTTATTCTGCTTATCTTGGTTTTACCCTTGATGTTTGCAGATGTCGATGCCTCTCCAAACATACATTGGATTTGCTGATGGTGCTTGTTGTAGTACACAGAATATCTCTTCCGCAGCTTGGGTTATCTATTCGCCCTCTGACGAGTTAGTTTCTATGCATGGGGTGAGCCTCGGTCAAACAACAAACAACATTGCCGAATATAGTGCAGTGATTGAGTTATTGTCTGAATCTATTTCATTTGGGATTCGGAGTTTGATAGTGAGGTTGGATTCTGAACTCATTATATTACAGCTTAATAGAGTGTATGCCATTAGAAATCCAGTGTTATTAAGGTTATTTTCGAGAGTGCGTCTCTTGGAACGTGAATTTGATTACATTGAATATCAGCATATTCCAAGGTCTTTAAGTACATTAGCAGATGCAATTGCTTCTCAAATGTTAAACAAACATTTGAAATAATCATACATGTAAATTTAAAAACATTTCATCATACATGTTAAACAAGATAAGCCGGTAATAATGATATATATAGATAGGAGTGTGTCAAAAAATACATCGTCTTCGATCATAGGTTGAAAAACACCTTATGATCGGCAAAAATGATAAGTACAAAAAACCAAAATGTCACATGTGTCTACAAAAGTGACCATCTAATCACTGGTGATGCTCTCTATATGACACCACTGCACGAGCCACCCTACACAAGAACCTCCTAAAAGGTCCTGGGCCTGCGACTACATAGCGCTGAAGCCTGATAGGAATATCATCTATAGTAGTCTCTTGTATGTCTGCTGTAAGACACTCTAGGTCTTGTTCCAACTCAGCTAGGGTCTCTGTGGCCTCGTCCCGTGGGGCCGATGCCGCTGCAACTGGTAGTCTCCTCTCGAAAGGCCGGAAATTGGCTGGACGACGTGGGCCTACATCTGCATTTTGAAAATTATTACTATCAGTTTTGAGACGATATAAAAAAAATAGATAATTTAAAAACTTGTGAAAATGAATTACCTGTGTCATCCTATTGTTTTCCCGGTGGAAGAGTGCGTCTCTTGGAACGTGAATTTGATTACATTGAATATCAGCATATTCCAAGTTCTTTAAGTACATTAGCAGATGCAATTGCTTCTCAAATGTTAAACAAACATTTGAAATAATCATACATGTAAATTTAAAAACATTTCATCATACATGTTAAACAAGATAAGCCGGTAATAATGATATATATAGATAGGAGTGTGTCAAAAAATACATCGTCTTCGATCATAGGTTGAAAAACACCTTATGATCGGCAAAAATGATAAGTACAAAAAACCAAAATGTCACATGTGTCTACAAAAGCGACCATCTAATCACTGGTGATGCTCTCTATACGACACCACTGCACGAGCCACCCTACACAAGAACCTCCTAAAAGGTCCTGGGACTGCGACTACATAGTGCTGAAGCCTGATAGGAATATCATCTATAGTAGTCTCTTGTATGTCTGCTGTAAGACACTCTAGGTCTTGTTCCAACTCAGCTAGGGTCTCTGTGGCCTCGTCCCATGGGGCCGATGCCGCTGCAACTGGTAGTCTCCTCTCGAAAGGCCGGAGATTGGCTGGACGACGTGGGCCTACATCTGCATTTTGAAAATTATTACTATCAGTTTTGAGACGATATAAAAAAAATAGATAATTTAAAAACTTGTGAAAATGAATTACCTGTGCCATCCTATTGTTTTCCCGGTGGAAGAACCATGTCCAGATCTCCACGAAAATCAACTCCGGCATAAGGAAAATCCTGTATAGAAAAGATTTGGTCCTCTAACCAGTGAAAGTACTCCGGAGTAAATCGGACAACCTCCGTGCCCTCATCAGGATGACGGGCCATAACCGCAACCCATCGCATCAATTTAGGCTCTCGGGGAGGCCCAACCTCAACAGTGAGCTGTTGTGGGATCAGCATCAGAACCCTCTCTAAGGCAAAACTCATAACTAAAGGCCCATAACAAAAATTCTTTAGCTGTCCGTTTTTGGTTCTAGTCAGTTGGCCCTTTAAATTGGCCAACATAGCATCACACCAGTTGAAAATGGTGCCTCGATAGCAATCAATCGCCATCCGCATCTGGGATCCAGTGGCAATGTGTAAAGCGGCAGCCCCGCAAAGTCTGGTAACTGTAAAAGCAATCACCATAAGTTCAGGTTGGGATATAGTTTTGATCTCTATCCCCTTCTCCTGAGACTGAGTGTTACACCACTCTTGTCGGAGACTAGCGATGGACTGGCCACCCGGCCTAGTCCCGAACAGAGTCAAGTGTTCGCCTCTCTTGGGCAAACCAGTGAGAAAGTAGATATCTGAGGGCTCTATCTCGAGCTGGCGCCCTCCAATGTAAAGGACTGGTCCTGGACGTTCCATCTCTCTACTAGCCACTCTAGAAAGCCCACATGGGCCCTCATGCCAGGTATGGCCCAGTATTTGTAAAGGCCGCATGCCTTCAAAGCATCAATGGACGGTTAATCATTAATCGCGGCCAAATCAACATCTTCGTTCTCTCTCTCGCGCCAATCAAGCATGGTGGGCAATCTACACACCAGAAAACATCCATTAGAATCCATGAAATTAAAAATTATTGGTCCAATTTGGAGAATTTGGGGTTTGTAAACCCTTTGCGCAGAGTACGCACCCTACCTTTAGGAACAGAGCGTGGGTACGCGGGTTCCTTTAAGGCAAGGTGCGTACACCCGCTATTTTCCCAACTGAGAAAATGTCGGGGTACGCGGGTCACCAGTGGAGCACCTGCGTACCCCGAAAGGCGGATCTTGAAACCCCAAAGCCTCCAAAAAATGAAACTACGACCTAAAAACAAATTCTAAATGGATGAAAATGAAGAGGAGGATGTTGTAGAATACCTGAAAGAGACGGCGTTAAATTTCGACGGTCGGATTCTCCGCAATGTCCACAGGAAGTTTCTTGCCAAAAGCCCTTTTTTCTCTCCTCAACAGTAAAATGGTAAAAATGAATTGGTAAAAGCCCTTTTTATAGGTTTTTTGGGTAAATAAATGGTAAATTTGTTTATTTTTCACCATGAAAAGGTATTTTTCAAAGTATTTTTATCTATCTTTAAAGAGGTATGAGTAATGTGTTGGTTTTTGTGCAGGATAAAGGATTTTCAGGGAAAATTGTCATTTTTCACAAACAAAAACATCAGAGACATCTTTAAGCCCTTTTCTGACTCCTAAAATATGAAAAGATTGCCGAGTGTTTCTTTTACACTCGTTAAAATGGAATTAAAAGACGGTCCTCTTATAGCCCTTTTCTGACCGTAAAAACATGAAAAGATTGCCGGATTTTTGTCGTTTCAAATTCGATACTGGAAATAAAACGACGTGTCCTTGATCGCTTTTTACTTTTCAGGTCAAAGACACTAATCTTGAAAGTACTCCTTGGTCGTAAAGATCAAGAGGTTCTCTCAAGTATTATTTTATACTTTTTAGGGCTTAGGAGACACAAAATTACGAAAAAGGTCAACCCTGGAGTCTTCTTAAGTTTTTCAGACTCTCTAAAATTGAAAAACGCCGAGTTTCTCCTATACTGGACTCGTTAAAATTTCATAGTAAAGGACCTGTTCGATTACAAATAGGAACAGACCACTCCTTCTTAGGGTTCGAATCTAAACTAAGTTGGAATCATCCGAAGGATGAGCTTATAATCAAGCATATGTTATCCTCCTCAAGCTTGTAAAAAATAAAGAGGTACTTGCTAGAAATGGTGGGGGAAAAGAGAGAAAAATGAGCCTATTTGTTATCCTTCGTCTCAGAAGAAACCTTATCACCACTCTTGAACACGACACTTTTCATTCACCTGGGTTGGGAAATCCTTTGCCTAACTGTCATGCGGAAAGAATCAATAGTGCGGACACAACCGACCTCCCTAGAAGCAAAAGCTTTCTAGTGACAAACAAGACAAATAAACACTACCTTTCTCTAAACATGCATTGAGAATACAAGTAATCAGGGGATCTTAACATACCTTTAGTCCAACGCTTTGTAGTAGTCCAGCCTCGCCGATTCCGATGAGCTCCTCCTTCTCTTCGAAACCTGCATTCACTAACAAGCCAAAAGATTAAATAGCACCTGATAAACTCATAAAACAATACATATCTATCATACAGACCAAGGAGTATATGAAACAAATCATGAATAACAATCTGTTGAGAAAAATGAGTTCATTTGTATTAAGAGGAAACAAAAGGAACCATTACAACCTGAGCCTTGGTGTTGTGCAAGTCCCTCCTAGGGTCCAGCAAGAGTTTTCCTTTACTTTGATCAGCTCACCCACTCTCAAATAAGTCTAGGAAAGGATGGGAATCTCTCCTCTCAAGCTTTACAAGGGAGTCCTAATTCCAGCAGCATCTACCCTTAGGAATGTTCAGCTTTCAACCTCCCCTCCCTTTGGCCCAAATGCCTGTATTTATAGTGCTCTAGAGGAAGTTATTCAGGTCCACCATCAATGGGATAAGCCCCTCTTTGGATGGGATAGCTCCCCTCTTGATGGGATAAGTTCCTCTTTGGTAGGGATACATGAACCATCTGGAGGCGCTTCATACACGTCAAAAAAGTTTCTGGAATGCTCTAGAAATGACCACAAGTAACTTTTTTGGAGTGAAACTTGCGCCTTTTGACCTTTACAGGAGTACGCACCCATTGCTTTACAGACAGAGCGTACAAGTACGCAGGTATTGTGAACTTGGGGTGCGTACACGCAGGTAAGGCTAAGAGAAACTGCGTACCCAGAGATATATAGATTTTTAATGACTTTCTCTCTTTCATGGAATTTGACATGGAGAGCAGAGGTATGAGGCTTGCCAAGGTGGATAGTATGACAGTTGATGGAGCCATACTAACTGCAAATAGTCATGGTGACAAATTTTCGTGTAACAGATTGCCTCCTAAAGTGTGAAGCCTGTAGTAAATTAGGGTTTCATATCATCTAGGAACGGTGAAGTACTTTATCATTTCAAGGATTATATTGTGGAGAGCCCAGTGGGAACCTGCAAGTATTCAACACAAAATACATATATAAGATCATATCATCGCTGAGGTAGGCATTCCCATACTCAGATTGCTAATTGACTATCTACTGCTCTGATACAGGAATGATTTTGTAGTACATCATAATCATAGACTTTTCTAGACACAGTATGGACGCAGCCATCTGTTTTTGATTAGTCTACTGTATAATGAATACAAAACTCCTCACAGCCTGGATGGTGGAAACTAGATCCAGGGTCTTCATTTCTACTTCCCGAACAGGCACGATTCTATCCATGCGAATAAATGAGTTGATGTCGAACATGGTAGAAACCACTTGATTACCAATCAATGATGTAAACTGTTAAAAAGTGTGAGAGAGACCACCGGTGATGTCAATGGTTCTCAAAGTACCCAGTACAATCCATGAGATGTGAATGAATGAGTTGATGTCGAACATTTCACGGAATCCTTCGATCGAAAGTCAATGATGTAAACCGTCATCAAAGGCGAGAAACCTGCCATTGATGCATGCAGATTTCAAGGTACAGACGATTCCTAGGTCATCTTTCTAGATAATGTGTTGATGTCGATAGAAAGCGACCCGTTGCAGGCAAGCCCACAACATGAAATCATAAATCAAGTTGAAGAAATGTAGCTGTAAGGACTGACTCAGGGATGGTCAAAATGGATGACGGGTATTTTGTAGATGAATGGTTTATATGCAGAGACCTCTTGAACACATAACGACATGACAGATGGCTTGGTGACATTTGACCCAAAGTTAATACCCGGCTGAAGACTTTCAATGTGGTTTGATCAACTGTGAGGCAAAGGATTTCCCAACCCAGGTGAATGAAAAGTGTCGTGTTCAAGAGTGGTGATAAGGCTTCTTCTGAGATAAAGGATAACAAATAGGCTCATTTTTCTCTCTTTTCCCCCACCATTTTTGGCAAGTACCTCTTTATTTTTTTACAATCTTGAGGAGGATAACATATGCTTGATTATAAGCTCATCCTTCGGATGAGTCCAACTTAGTTTTGATTCGAACCCTAAGAAGGAGTGGTCTGTTCCTGTTTGTAATCGAACAGGTCCTTTAATGTGAAATTTTAATGAGTCCAGTATAGGAGAAACTCGGCGTTTTTCATTTTTAGAGAGTCTGAAAAAACTTAAGAAGACTCCAGATTGAACTTTTTCGTAAAGTTGTGTCTCGCAAGCCCGAAAAAGTATAAAATAATACTTGAGAGAACCGCTTAGTCTTGCGACCAAGGAGTACTTTCTTGATTAGTGCCTCTGACCTGAAAAGTAAAAAGCGATCAAGGACACGTCGTTTTATTTCCAGTATCGAGTTTGAAACAACAAAAACCCGGCAATCTTTTCTTGTTTTTACGGTCAGAAAAGAGCTATAAGGGGACCGTCTTTTAATTCTGTTTTAACGAGTGTAAAAGAAATGCTCGGCAATCTTTTCATGTTTTAGGAGTCAGAAAAGGGCTTAAAAGATGACTCTGATGTTTTGGTTCGTGAAAAATGATAATTTTCCCTGAAAGTCCTTTTGTCCTGCACAAAAACGACACATTACTCATACCTGTTTAAGATAAGCAAAAATGCATTGAAAAATATCCTTCTATGGTAAAAAATAAACAAACTTAGCATTCATTTATCCAAAAAACCTATAAAAAGACCTTTTACCATGTCATTTTTACCATTTTACTGTTGAGGGAGAGAAAAGGGCTTTTGGCAAGAAACTTCCCGTGGACTTTGCGGAGAATCCGACCGTCGGAATCGAGCGCCGTCTCTTTCAGGTATTTCACAACATCCTCTTCTTTGTTTTCATCCGTTTAGAATTTCATTTTAAGCCCTAGTTTGATTTTTTGGGGGCTTTGGGGTTTCAAGATCCGCTTTTCGGGGTATGCAGATGCCCCATGGGCGACCTGCGTACCCCGACATTTTCGTTAATGGGAAAATGGCAGGAGTACGTAGACTACCTTCAGAACAGCTGCGTACCCAACGCTCTGTTTTCTGAAAGCGGGGTGCGTACTCCGCGCAAAGTAAATTTAAAACCCCAAATCTCAAAACTAAACCATCAATTTTTGATTTAGTGAATTCTAATGGATGTTTTCTGGTGTCTAGATTGCCCACCATGCTTGATTGGCGCGAAAGAGAACACGAAGATGTCGATTTGGCCGCAATAGATCATCAACCTTCCATTGATGCTTTGAAGGCATGCGGTCTCTACAAATACTGGGCCATACCTGGCATGACGGCCCAGGTGCGATTCCTAGAGTGGCTGGTTGAAAGGTGGAATGTTCAGGATCAATGCTTTTACATCGGAGGGCACCAGCTCGAGATATAGCCCCCAGACATATATTTTCTCACTGGTTTTCCCAATAGGGGCGAGCAACTGACTCTGTCCGGGACTAGGCTGGGTGGCCAATCCCTTGCTAGCCTCCGGCTAGAGTGGTGCAATAATCAGCACCAGGAGAAAGGGATAGAAATCAAATACATATCCTTGCCTGAACTTATGGTAATTGCCTTTAAGGTTACCAGACTCTGCAGTGCAGCCGCCTTGCATATTGCCACCGGGTCCCAAATGCGGATGGCGATTGATTGCTACCGAGGCACCATTTTCAACTAGTGTGACGCTGCGTTGGCCAATATGAAAGGCCAACTGACTAGGGCAAAGAACGAGCAATTAAAGACCTTTGGGTATGGGCCTTTAGTTGTGAGCTTTTCCCTAGAGAGAGTTCCAATGCTGATCCCGCAACATCTCACCATTGCAGTTGGGCCACCTCGGGAGCCAAAGTTGATGCGATGGATTGCAGTAATGGCCCGGCATCCTGATGAGGGAGCGGGAGTTGTGCGATTTCCTGCGGGTTACTTTCACTGGTTGGAGGACAAGGTCTTTGCGATCCAGGATTTTCCTTATGCCGGAGTGGATTTTCGCGGTGATCCGGACATGGTTCTTCCACAGGGAGAACAATGGGACGACAGAGGTACTTCATTTTTCACAAGTTTTCAAATTATTTTACTTTTTTTGTTTTGTTTTTTATATCGTCTCAAAACTGACAATGACAATTTTCAAAATGCAGATGTAGGTCCACAGTGTCCGGCCAGTCTCCGGCCATTCGAGAGAAGAGTACCAGTTGCACCAGCACCGGCCACATAGGATGCGACCGCAGAGACCTTAGCCGAGTTGGAACAAGACCTAGAGCGTCTCACGACGGACATACCAGAGACGACTATAGACGATATTCCTATCCGACTTCAGCGCTATGTGGTCGCAGTCCCAGGACCTTTCAGAAGGTTCCTGTGTAGGGTAGCGCAGGCAGTGGTGTCGTATAGAGAGCACCACTAGCGATTGGCTAGTCACTTTTTGTAAACACATGTGACATTTTGGTTTTTTGTACTTATCATTTTTGCCGATCATAAGGTGTTTTTCAACCTATGATCGAAGATGATGTATATTTTGACACACTCCTATCTATATATATCATTATTACCAGCTTATCTTGTTAAACATGTATGATGAAATGTTTTTAAATTTACATGTATGATTATCGCAAATGTCTATCTAACATTCGAGAAGCAATTGCATCTGCTAATGTATTTAATGACCTTGGAATATGCTGATATTCAATGTAATCAAATTCACGTTCCAAGAGGCGCACTCTCAAAAATAACCTTAATAACACTAGATTTCTAATGGAATATACTCTATTAAGCTGTAATACAACGAGTTCAAAATCTAACCTCACTATCAAACTCCGAATCCCAAACGAAATAGATTCAGATAATAACTCAATCACTACACTGTATTCTGCAATGTTGTTTGTTGTTTGACTGAGGCTCACCCCATGCATAGAAACTAACTCGTCAGAGGGCGAATAGATAACCTAAGCTGCGGAAGAGATATTCTGTGTACTATGACAAGCACCATCAGCGAATCCAATGTATGTTTGGAGAGGCGTCGACATCTGCAATATCAAGAGTAAAACCAAGATAAGCCAGAATAACGACTAAAAACACACTCTCTAAGCTAAGCACACTATCTATACTAACAAACACACCAGCTAGAAAGAAAAACTAACCTAACTAAATCTCCATACCCATCATTTAGGTAAAGTCCATTTCTGGGCTTACCCAAAGAGTCTCCATCAAAGTCAACCAGCTCATAGGCCCCTTTTGCTAGCTTTCTCTTAACAATGTAGGGTCCATGCCACATAGGAACGAATTTTCCAGCACCTAATTTATCGTTAGCTTGATCATATAATAGCACTAGGTCTCCTTCCGAAAAATTACGAGGGGTCACGTTGCGATCATAGTGAGCTTTCATCCTTTTTGCGTGAGTCTCAATTGCCAATGCAGCGTCACGTCGAGTCTCATCTAATTTAGCTAAGTATAATAGACGCTTCTCCTCTTCGGAAGTAGCTGGAAGTAATTCGACAGCCATTTGAAGTGACAGGATTTCGCATTCAATGGGCAACACTGCTTCCAAACCATAAACTAGTTGGAAAGGAGTGAACCCTGTTGATGTTTTCACTGAGGTTCGGTACGCCCAAAGCGCTGAAAATAACATGTTGTGCCAATGCGACCGATGAATACCAATGATTCGTCGGATCATGATAACTAGAACTTTTTTGATGGACTCAACCAAACCGTTTGCTTGGGGATAATAAGGAGTAGAACTATCATGACGTAAACCAAGCTGGCCTGTAAGTTCTATCATCATAATGTTTCGAAAATGGCGCCCATGGTCAGTGATTATCGCTTGCGGGACACCAAACCTAGCAATAATGTGATTGAATATGAAAATCGCAGTTGTCTTGCCATCTGCCTCGAATGTAGGCATCGCCTCGGCCCACTTAGTAAAATAATCAACCGCAAGGGTGATATACGCATGCCCCCCGGCCGAGTGAGGGTTACATGTAATAAAATCGATACCCCATTTAGAAAAAGGACCAGCGGCAATTATAGGGTGGAGAGGAGCAGATGGTGCACGCATCTTGCGATCAAACACTTGATAGTTGTGGCATTTTCGGACCGCAATGATACAATCTTTAAACATGGACGACCAGAAGTAGCCAGCACGCAACACCTTCTGGGCTGTGGCATACCCAGACATATGACCACCACACACTCCAGAATGACAGTCATTCATAACCCTTTCTGCCTCTTCATGAGTTAAGCAACGACGAAAATCCAAATCTGCCCCACGACGATAAAGAGTATCTCCAATAATTTTGTACTGTTGGGACTGGAATCGAATTTTTCGGCGTTCCGAATTTGAAAGTTCGGGCCGAAAAGATTGGGTTTGGAGATAGACAATTATATCCCCATACCACGGATCTAAAGTGCTGATGAGAAACAGAGATTCGTCCGCAATGGGTTCCTCTGCCACAGTTTCTGTGTCAGCACGCGGGAAATCACACATTAATTCTGCAAAAACTAAAGATTTCTTAGACTTAGACTTTTCAAATTCCAAGTCGAACTCCTGCAGGATAACGATCCATTTAGAGTACTTGCCCCCTAGCAACTGTTTAGTCAAAATGTAGATCATAGGGTTGCAATCCGAAATGACTGTAGTTTTATGGAGAAGAATGTAATGACGAAAACGTTGGACATCCTGAACAGCTGCCAGAGCCAATTTCTCCACATGCGAATATTTTAGCTCAGTGGGATTTAACGTCCTACTAAGATAATATATCACATGTTCCGTTTTGAATTCATCTTCCTATACTAAGACCATTCCAATGGTGGAATGAGTGGCGGCGAGGTACAAAAAGTAATCCTGGTTGTAGTTGGGAGGATGCAGCAACGGTGCATGGGTCAACGCGTGCTTTAGCGCATCAAAAGATTTCTGAGCTATCTCATCCCAAGAGAATTGAGCATTTTGTTTCAACAACCGGGTAAAACCCTTAGAAATCTTGGTGTAGTTAGGAATGAATCGGCGTAAAAAGTTTGCTTTCCCTTGCAAACTTTGGAGTTGGCGCAGACTCGAAGGAGGAGGCAATTTGATGATAGCTTCGATAATGCCTACACCTCATAAAAATTGCTCATAAATGGACAAGGTGATCAACTCGATGTAATGAGTGAGCGGGCAAATCATCGAGATACAGTTGCACAATGTGCTTGATGTCATGAAATGCATAAGACATCGCCCTTTGAAAAGTGGCTCCAGTATTCTTAAGCCCAAAAGGTAATTTGCAATAAGCAAATGTCCCCCATGGACAAATGAAAGCCGTTTTTGGTTGATCGGCAGGTAGAATATTGATTTGGTTGTAACCGGAAAAGCCGTCCATAAAGGAAAATATTTCACTGCCGGCACAATCATCAATTATTTGATCGATATAGGGTGTTGGATAGTTTTCCTTGGGACAAGCACGATTGATATCCCTATAGTCGATACATATTCTTATTGTTCCCTGTTTCTTGTTAACTAGAACAATATTCGATACCCAATCCGTTAACGGGATTGGATAAATGAAACCTGCTTTCAACAGCTTCTCAACTTCTGCTTTAATTGCAGCCGCTTTCCGAGGGTGTATCTGACGCAGACGTTGCCGAATGGGTTTAGTGTCCGGGTAAGTCTTGATCTCATGAACAACAATGGAGGGATCAATTCCTAGCATTTCCTCATAGGACCAGGCAAACACGTCGCAGAATTCTTGAAATAGGGCCTTGTATGTTTGAATTTTGTCATCTGAACACGAGGCACCTATACGAATGTGTTCAACAATTCCGGGCTTCACTGAAATGTCAATGGGAATAGTGCGAGAAACGTTTCCCAAATTCAGCTCTGAATCAGGATGTTACATTGGACTCTGAGCGTATTTGACATATTCAGCTGTAAAGATTGATGAGAAATCATTTTCAAAACGATCATCCTCAGGTAAAAACGAAGATCTATGATGGAGATCTTCCCATGGTAAATCGTCTACACACAGGACTTCACAAAGTTGTTCGTCAGATGACACAACTTCGGGAAACGTTATTAACTCTGAGGTTGACGCGAAAAGGGATTCCTCACGGACCACATTCATTTGGTCGATTTGGGTTGAACGCGGATCGGTAAAAGACTGCACGACTTCATAAGCAATTTCATATGGACTCAAAGGCATAGCATCAACGAATGAGTCTATCTCAGATTCAGATGGGACAATCCAAGGATCATCGTAAATAATAGTGTCTGAAGTAATCATATGAGTAGATGCAAACAAAGACACGGCATTGATTGGAGGAAAAGGAAAAGTTCCCTGTAAATCGGCATCTTTAACTAATCCTACGCCAACATCCTTATAAGGGATAGTCGTTTTACTGACATGCTGGATACTCTCTGAAGAGGCTGGGTCGGATGAAAAATAAGCCAGCTGGTCTATGGTTATGATCTTGCCATTATGTGGAAACTTTATTACTCTGAAGATCGATGAAACGACTGCTGTCATAACGTAAGACCAACTTCGACCCAAGAGAAGGTTGTAGTCTAGAGGGGCATCAACCACCTCCACATCCAGACTAACGGTTTTTCCTTCAACCCCTATAGGCAAATCCTGTAAAATGCCAAACGGATGGAACCCACGGCCATCAAAGGCCTTAAGAATTGTCGGGGATTGGTTCAGCGAAGGAGAACCAAGTGATCTCCAACACTGAATCGACATAATACACGTGGAAGCTCCCTCATCAATTATAGTCCGATGAATAGGCTTGTTTTTTACTATCACTGGAATCTGGAAAGCCATCTGATGAGGGAGACGTGGTGTACTATTTTCTAGATCAAAGATTATCAGGTTCGGGTCCTGAACATCAACAGCTACTATAGACGACAAAAGTAATTTTCGCTGTGCTGGGCATGATTGCAGCACTTCTAAAGCCGACATTGTTGTGGATTGAAAGCAGACCTTCGAAGTACACCCTTGGCGGGTGGTTTTATTACTAAGTCAGGGTTAGGTTTCTTGATCTCTAGTGGATCGGAACCGGGAGCTGAGGTTGATGGATTTGAATGAGAAGATTCTTCTTCTTTCGATCCATCAACAGGACTTTTACTACCATAATCGTGTGATCGAGTCGCAATCCTTACATGAGACATCATCAATATGGGTTCTTCAGTGGCACTCGAGGAAGAACCTATCATCTTACTCTCCTGCTTTGGAAATGGATCTTTCAAAATAGTAGGAGTTGAGGAACCTTTGACGATTTTCACAACCTCGGCCCGATGGGGGCAATCTCTTGTAAAATGATCCTCTTCACAAATAAGACAAGGATATCGAGGTTTGCGCTTTTCGTCATTGGTTTCCGACTTTTCTGTTTTCTCTTTTCGAGTCTTGTCTGCTTTACCCTTCTTCTTACCCTTCTTCTTCCCACCGTTTTTTGATTTAGCCGTAGATGACTCTACAGCGTGAATATCAGCGGAAATTTCAGGAGAAGACTCTCCTGTCGGGGAATCTGGTAAGGTTATAATGGGCGAAGAATTCTTTGAAGATTTCTTCTTGCTTTTAGTATTTACTGTACCAATCATGCCATCAGCAGCATGAGATCCCGAAGGAGCAGCAGCGATTTGATTTGACTTTGGAAGATCTGGGATCTTTTCATGTAACGTACCTGACTGAGTGTAAACTAAGTCAAGGTACTGCGCTTGAGCAATTACTTGCTCCTCAGTAACTACTCCGGCCTTAGCTACGTCTTCAGTAATCTTCGGTAATAATGATTTAACAAACCATTCAGCTAAGATTTGGTCCAGGATAAAAACTTTCACTAATCATCGTCGATGTCTCCATTCATGTATATGATCGGAAATATAAGTGGACGTCGACTGTTTTAATGAAGTTAGTAGCTCCGTGCCATTATCATATCTGACCGGCAACTGAAAATGAGTTAGGAACGAGGTAGCTAACTGACTAAAATTGTAAAAAGAGGCCCGTGGTAACTCAATGTACCACTTGGCCGCGAGACCAATGATCCACGATCGAATCATCCTAGATGGAATTTGAAGCACACCAGAGGTGGTAAGTCATCACATGATTGGACGGATCCTCTCCAGACTTACCTTCGAACTTGGGTATATCATTGGGCAACTTATTTTGCATTGGCGGCCAAAATGGAAGATAATTTATTGGATCGTTCATTAGGCGAGACAAGTCTGGTAAATCCAAAGTTGCGATAAACGGTAATTGCCGATTAGGATCCCTAAAACTCTAGGTCACAAGACCAGTCCCAGGAGGAGGATATCATGGATAACTTGGAATAGGTATTGCATTCGGGATATTGTATCCTCCTAGAAAACCAGGATTAACCGGACCGTACTGGGGTTGCTGAGGTTGTTGATAAGTGTACCCAGGATACAGTTGATACTGGTAAACCGGCTGTTGGACAGCAGGCCTGTATTGGTACTGTCCCTGGTACGGTTGATAAGTGAATTGTGGTTGACTAGTGACAACCGTACTTAAACCAGGTTGTCCTACAGGCATCTGAACCGTAGTTTGAATCGTAGATCCAGACAATGGTAAAGATGTCTGAGGAGTAGTTGCAGAGACAGTAGAAACCAGAGCTGTCGATACTCCAGAAGCAAGTGTGGTGGAAGGAGCAGATGTTGCGGTAGTTGCAGTAGTCGTTTGAGATGGAGTACTAGGTGCAATTGGCATCTGATTAACTACCGAAGGTACAGAAGTTTGAACATTAGACTGGACTGGTTGCTGCGATGGACCAGCAACTAAGGGTTGTCCAGCTTGAGATGACAACTGTACACTTGGCTGCAATACCTATTGAACTTGCGATGGATCCCACACTATGTTCATTCCGGGGTATTGACCCATGACAGGTTGAGGATATTGAGATCCATAACTAGATTGAGGGTAGGATTGATAACTGAAAGGCACAGTTCCCGTACCTTGAACATATGATTGACCTTGAGGTGGTTGATAACCTTGACTCGAGTATTGACCTTGAGGTTGATAACCTTGAGGTAAATACTGATACTGGGGTTGACCTTGACCTTGAGGTTGATACCCTTGAGGTAAATATTGATACTGAGGTTGACCCTGGGGTACATATTGAGGCTGGGGTTGACCTTGAGGAATGTATTGTACTATGGGTACATACTGTCCTTGAGGTTGCCCCCTAGACGCAACTTGTGTACCTTGAGGTTGCCCCGCAAGCGTTAATTGAGGCTGCCCCCCAGGCGGTAATTGGCCACCATGAGGTTGAGAACCAGGAACTGAACCTGACATCATGTAAATGTCCCCTACACCCAACGGTTTATTACCATTGTTTCCAGCTAATAACCCATGTTCAATGGGTTGAGGAGATGCTCCCGCAAAAGTACCAGAAAGTGACTGATACCCGGAGGGAACAGAAGGACCACCATACAAGAAAGATTCAGGAGATTGAGTGAACACGGACGACTGACCAGACATATTTACAGGAGCATAAATACCTCCAGGTGGAAAAGGAGTACGAGGTGGAGAAAAACTTATCCCTGAGTTGTCTAAATAATTGGTTAACGAAAGGTACCAAGTAGTACTTCTAGGAGGACTGTAAAAGATAGATTCACGCTCCCTTAGATCAATAGTAGGTTGATCTTCAAGGATAGATACGTCAAATTCTTCCTCTGTGTTGGCATTATGATTCAAGTGTTGTCCTTGATTGCAACTCACTCAGAGGATGGTACAGGTGCTCAGAGGTTGGTACAGGTGATGGCATCTTAATCAGAAGACAGATCTTAGTACAGCATGCCAAGGAAGTTCATATACGCGAGTTCGTTAAGCCCAAGTCGCGTGTACACGCAAGTTGGATTCAGAAAAAGCGCGTGTCTGTGGAAAAGTACCTTTGGTCCATGGTGGTTAGTCCTTGGAAGTTGTGCCTATGATTTCGGACCATTGTGTCTCGACGGGCGTGTCGATCCCTAGTTTTGAAGTTGATGGTATTATGTTACTATGGTTTTGGCTCTTGGTATTGAGCAAGACCTAAGGCTATATAAGGAGAAGAAGATCATTAGGCAAAGGCATCTTTTGGACAAGGCTTGAATATCTAAGAGAGAGAGAGATCTGATATGCAGGTTCTGGGTTGCTTGATCTAAGCCAAGGAGAGATCACATCGGTTGATGGAAGACTAGATCTAAGGATAGATCGGGATCTAATGGTTTGAAATGCACTATCATGATATGGTTGATTATGCATACTTCTAGATCTGCATATTGTCGCAATGCTATGTTCTGGGTCTAACTAATGTCTGGTACAGCTGCAAATTGAGAAAGTTTATTTTTAGATCTGTACGCAGGTTGGCTTCGGTAAAAGCGCGTGTATACGCGGGTTTTGCTCATTGAAGTAGCGTATATCGTTTGAAGCTTGATTTTGGGTTTACAGTGGGGTCTGACTGTTATTGCAGAGTTCTGTAGTCTGCTCTGTGTTCTGGTAACTGGTGATTGACAGGGTTCAGTGGTTCAGTGATTCAAAGTTTGGTTGTTTTATGCTTCAATGATCTGTTGTGGAAATTGAATGAATTGTGGTCTTCAGATTGTAATGTTGTGCTTCAGGAATATCCAAGTCTGAAAATGTATGAAAAGTGATACCTGAAAGAAAGAAGGTTGTAGGTCAGCACCTACGTACTAGTATCTTGGCTAGTACAAGAGCAAAGGGGGTTGGAGCTCCCTTCCAAGGAAGTTTGGAGAACGAGAGAAGGTTGTAGCCTTCTGCAGGTTGTAGCCTGCGTACTGGTATAAGGCTGCACTAGTACAAAATATTGTAAACTGAAGTTTCATATTAAAGAAAGATAGAGACAACTTGCAGCAGGTGGTTTTCACCCACATTGGGTTTCCACCTTATATCTTGGTGTTCATGTGTGTGGCTTTTGATCTGTTCTGTTATACTGCACATGTTTACTGTTAATGTGGTGAATAATGTCCTGATGCACTTAACTGAAGAATAAGCTAACTAAATTGTGAGTTTTCTTCTTATACGCTGTTTTACTTAGTCACAGTAGCGTGTACACGCTGGTTCACTTAACTGAAGTAGCGTATATGTTTCTGAGCATTAAAAAAAAGTTTGATTGATCTGATAATACTGATTCACCCCCCCCCTCTCAGTATTATTTCCAACAATTGGTATCAGAGCAGGTCCTTCAGAGAAGCTTGATCGCTTGAAGGTAGATCATTCATCATGAGCAACTACGAAAAAGAAGCATCAATCAGGCCACCAGTTTTTGATGGAACAAATTTCAATTATTGGAAGGTAAGAGTTACTGCATATCTTCAATCTCTTGGTACAGAAGTTTGGAACATTGTAGAAACAGGCTATGCTTTTCCTTCAGCTACTCCTACAGATCCAGCTGAGAAAAAGACATATGAAACAAATGCAAAAGCAGTCAGTACTCTATTAGGAAGTATATCCCAAACAGAATTCATGAAGGTCATGCACTTCAAATCAGCAAAAGAGATATGGGACAAAATGATCACTAGCTATGAAGGAGATGAACAGGTAAAGGAAGCTAAACTTCAAACTCTCAGGATTCAATATGAGACTCTCAAGATGTATAATGATGAAAGTGTGGCTAATTATTTTCTTCGGGTAGATGAGATTGTTAATTGTATGAAAAATTTGGGTGAAGAAATAAAAGAGACTATAGTAGTTTCAAAGATTCTAAGATCATTATCCCCAAGTTTGAATCTAAAGTATCTGCAATAGAAGAAAAGGAAAATCTCAAAGTTCTCACTATGTCTCAGCTACATGGAATTCTAACTGCTTATGAAATGAGAAAGGGAGGTCCATCAGACAGAAGGGAAGCTGCTTTTAAGGCATCGGGAAAAGAAGATTACTATGAAGCAAGCCATGTTCCAGAAGAAGAGGAAGAAGAATCAAATTTTGTCAGAAATCTTCAAAGGGGTGCTGGAAGGTTCAGAGGTAAGCTACCTTTCAAATGCTTTGCTTGTGGAAGAGTAGGTCATTATGCTGCAAAATGTCCTTATAAGGATAAAGGAAAAGAACCTGCTAGATGGAACAAGAAACAAAGTGCAAATAAGAAAAGCTACTACACCCATGAAGATAGTGATGGCTTATCAAACAGTGATGAAGATGAACAAGGTAATAAATATAAGCTGTTAATGGCATTTGAAGATGATGATTATGAGGATGCTGTAGATGTGGATAATCTCTATAATGAAATTACTAGACTCAAGAGATGCATAGAAGAAAAGAGTGTGATCATTGATACTCTGCAATTTCAAATTGATGAAAAGGAAAAATATCTTGAAAAACTAGAAGGTGAAATTGTTGGCCTCAGAAAAGAAATTGAGAAAACAAAAGCTATTAATCTTAAGTTTGTCAAAGGATCTGAAACTTTGGATGAGATTATCAATGTGCAGCGGTCTCCTCTAAACAAGACAGGTTTGGGCTATAATGGAGAAACCTCTCAAGCATCCACCTCAAAAAGTTATCTTGATGCAGCAAGAAGAAATGAGCAGAAGAACAATAAAGATAATCAGGTAAAGCAGGGACGAATTACAAACAGAAACTATCAGGGACAATCCTTCTTAAGGGTGAACAAAAGCTACAACCAACCACAGGTAAAATCTTCTCAGTTTGGCACAAGAATAGATGAAAATAGAAATCAGTTGGCTGGTAGACTCAATAACCCCAGAAGCTTCTTCAATGGACAATGCTTTTCTTGCCATAACTTTGGTCACAAAGCAACTCAATGTGTTGCATATAAAACAATCATGACTAGGGAAGCTCAAAAGCAAAGAAGTATGACAGGGATTACAAAGAGGACCTATAACAACTTTTCGGTTCTTGAAAATGAAGTTGAATGTTCTATTTGCAATAATTTTGGTCATAAAGAATCTGAATGCAGGAGCAGGTTTCAGGAGAAAAAGGAACAAGCCACGAGCACCAAAAAATGGAGAATAAAGGAACCTCAGACAGAAAGATGTGGGATAGCTTTTTATGCAGAAGGACAGGAAAATCTATGGTACATTGACAGTGGATGTTCGAAACATATGACAGGTGATAAAGAAAAACTTGAATCTTATTCTACTTTAGAAAAAGGAAAGAAAGTTTCTTTTGGAAATGATACTCCTGCAACTATAAAAGGAAAAGGTATTGCTCCTTTGAAAGAAAAAGTCAAGGCTGGAAATGTTTTGTATGTTGATGGATTGAAGCATAATCTTCTAAGTGTCAGCCAGATGTGTGATCAAAGAACCGAGGTTATTTTCAGATCGAATGGATGTCTTGTTCGTGATCTTGATACAGGTAAAACAGTTCTCAAAGGCAAAAGAACTCCAAATAATCTGTACATATTTGAAGAAGGACAACAACAATGCTATCTTAGCAAGGATGAAGAGCACTGGTTATGGCATCGAAGGTTGGGACATCTAAGCTTCTCACAAATAAGGAAAGCATGCAAATATCAGGCAGTTCGCGATCTTCCAGATATCAAAATTCCAGACAACACCATATGCAAATCTTGTCAGTTTGGAAAGCAAACCAGAACTAACTTTCCAGAGAAGGAAGGATCAGCTAGCTTGCCTCTTGAGCTAGTCCATACAGATGTATGTGGTCCATTTAGGAAAAGGACACCTCGAGGAGAAGAATATCTGATATTATTCATTGATGATTTCTCAAGGTTTGTTTGGTTAGGGCTTATGAAGCACAAAGATGAAGCATTCGAAAAATTCAAATCCTTCAAAGCATTGGCTGAAAATGAATCAGGACACAAAATTAAGTGCCTCAGATCTGACAGAGGTGGGGAGTTCACATCAAATGAATTTTTCGATTTCTGCGATGAACATGGGATAAGAAGAGAATTCTCTACAGCTAGAACTCCTCAGCAAAATGGGGTTGTGGAAAGAATGAACAGAACTATCCAACAAATGGCTCGTGCTATGCTCGATGAATCAGGTACTCCTGCAACCTTCTGGGGTGAAGCTGCACATGCTGCTGTTATCATTCTTAACAAAACAAATGTCCGAGTAAACAGCACTCAAACACCTCATGAGCTTTGGAGTGGTAAAACTCCTTCCGTGAAGCATTTCAAAATCTTTGGGAGCAAATGTTATATTAAGAATACTGATGAGCAACTTGGCAAACTTGAACCTAGAGCAGATGAGGGCATCCTTCTTGGTTATTCTCCACATAGCAAAGCATACAAGTGCTACAATAAAAGACTTGGCAGAATTGTTGACAGTATTGATATAGTGGTTGATGAGAAGGGATATATTCCTAGGCAAGTTCATCATGAAGAAAATGAAGGTTACTCTCAAAGGCGAAATGATGAAGAAGAAGAACCTCAAGAAGAAGAAGAATCTCAAGAAGAACCAGAGGAGCAGACAAGAATAGAAGAGAAGACTCCATCCAGATATGTCCAAAAGAATCATCCAGAAACTCAGATTGTGGGGCAGAAAGAAGCAGGAGTACAAACAAGAAGGACACTTGCAGAAGCTTCAAGCTACTTGGCTCTACTCTCCTCCATTGAACCACAAAATGTGAAAGAAGCATGCAAAGATGAATGTTGGGTCAAAGCAATGGATGAAGAACTTGAGCAAATCGAAAAGAACAACACTTGGGAATTAGTTCCTAGACCAAAAGATAAGAATGTAATAGGAACAAAATGGGTCTTCAAGAATAAATTAAATGAAAATGGAGAAGTAATTAGAAACAAGGCTAGACTTGTTTGTAAAGGGTATGCACAGCAAGAAGGAATAGATTTTGAAGAGACCTTTGCTCCTATGGCAAGACTAGAGGCCATCCGAATGTTCCTTGCTCTCTCAAGCTTTCAAAACTTCAAGGTATTTCAAATGGACGTAAAATCAGCCTTCCTGAATGGAGACTTAGAAGAAGAAGTATATATTGAGCAGCCAGATGGTTTCATTCTTGGGAATGATCCAAACCTTGTATGCAGATTGAAAAAGGCACTCTATGGGCTCAAACAAGCTCCAAGGGCTTGGTACTATCGGTTGGACAAATATCTTCACCAACAAGGCTTTTCAAAAGGATCAGCAGATAGCAATCTCTATATAAAAGTTGAAAATAACAAATTGCTAATTCTTGTTGTTTATGTAGATGATATTATTTTTGGCAGCAATGAAGAAACTATGAGTCAAAACTTTGCCTTGGTTATGCAGAAATAATTCGAAATGTCACTTCTTGGAGAATTGACATATTTTCTTGGATTGCAAATCCAACAAAATGAAGGAGGTGTCTTCTTGTCTCAAACCAAATACCTCAAGCAGATCTTGAAGAAGTATGGTATGGAAGAGTCAAAGCCAGTATGTACACCCATGGTTACAGGATGCAGCCTCAGTGTACAAATGATGAATCAGCAGCAGTTCACCAACCCACTTATAGATCCATGATTGGGAGTTTGCTTTATTTGACAGGTACTCGACCAGATATTACACACGCAGTAGGAATGGTTGGAAGATTTCAAGCTAACCCAAAGGAAACTCATCTTCAGGCAGTCAAAAGAATCTTCAAATATCTTCAAGGGACCCAAAACTATGGCTTATGGTATCCTAGAAATACAGATCTCACTCTTCATGCTTACACAGATGCAGATTGGGCTGGAAGTGTGGATGATAGGAAAAGCACAAGTGGAGGTGCTTTCTTCATGGGTTCCAGATTAGTATCTTGGTTCAGCAAGAAACAAAGTTCGATTGCCTTATCTACAGCTGAAGCAGAATATGTGGCTGCAGCATCTTGTTGCACACAACTTCTTTGGATGATGCAGACCTTGCAGGACTTTCAAATCACTTGCACTCCACCTGTCTCTATCTTATGTGATAATACAAGTGCAATCAGCATTTCAAAAAATCCAGTCATGCACTCAAAGACCAAGCACATACCAATCAAGTACCATTTTCTTCGGGAACAAGTGCTTGAGCAGAAGGTCAAGTTGGAGTATGTTCCTTCTAAGGAGCAAGTTGCTGATATTCTCACAAAGCCACTGCCCAGGGAAATTTTTGAATATCTCAGACAAAAGCTGGGAGTAGTTGATGCTTCATCCTGTTGTTGAAGTTTGTTTGTTCTACAGAAAAGTTGGTATACGCAGGTTACAGAAGGGATATGCGCGTATATACGCGGATTCCTGCTGGGTAAGTCGCGTGTATGTTGAACGCTTGTTGCAGAAAGAATATCCGCGTACATACGCTGTTTTATACAGGAGAAATCGCGTATATGAAGTTCTGAACAGCAAGGGAAAACTCTGAAGTTCTGAACAGCAATGGGAATGTCAGAATTCTTCAGGCACAGTTTCAGGGAGTGCAACAGGCACAGGTTCAGGGGGAGCAGCTTAAAAGTCTCATAAAGCATTGTTGGCATTCAGATGTTTTGGTTGTTGGTTTCAGGAGAAGGAGCTCAGAAAGAAATCCCAGTTGCTGATCTAACAAGATGTTTATCAGATGCTGCTGGTGCCTTTCCTAAGTCTTGGTCTAGATCTGTTGTCTCTATGTCATGTATCTCTCTTGTCATATCTCTTTTATGATGTCAAGGTCATGTAACGGCCTATGTTGGTTTCCCCACTATGCCTGG
The DNA here is from genome assembly GCA_031772625.1 of Pinus tabuliformis. Lineage (NCBI taxonomy): Eukaryota > Viridiplantae > Streptophyta > Pinopsida > Pinales > Pinaceae > Pinus > Pinus tabuliformis. Next base: position 1,158,223,950 of record CM062819.1, read on the forward strand.
GATGAATGCTGTAATATAATTGGTTGGTTCTGATATGTCCCCTCTTGGTAGGGAGTATGGATGTATGTATTGAGTCTTTTGGTGATAGGAAGGTCCCTTATGGTGTATAAGTCTTGGTTCTTGTTGAAGAACATCTTTTGCAGATCTGGCCTACTGTCAGGGGGAGCACGAGTCAGCACAGACAAGCAGAGGTATCAGCATGTCCTCAGGGGGAGCAAAGCCCTTTGCCCTTGATGTCAAAGGGGGAGAGTGACTTGGTGTGGTGGTTGCCATCAAGTCCAAAGGGGGAGATTGTTGGCATTATGATTCAAGTGTTGTCCTTGATGGCAACTCACTCAGAGGATGGTACAGGTGCTCAGAGGTTGGTACAGGTGATGGCAACTTAATCAGAAGACAGATCTTAGTACAGCATGCCAAGGAAGTTCATATACGCGAGTTCGTTAAGCCCAAGTCGCGTGTACACGCAAGTTGGATTCAGAAAAAGCGCGTGTCTGTGGAAAAGTACCTTTGGTCCATGGTGGTTAGTCCTTGGAAGTTGTGCCTATGATTTCGGACCATTGTGTCTCGACGGGCGTGTCGATCCCTAGTTTTGAAGTTGATGGTATTATGTTACTATGGTTTTGGCTCTTGGTATTGAGCAAGACCTAAGGCTATATAAGGAGAAGAAGATCATTAGGCAAAGGCATCTTTGGACAAGGCTTGAATATCTAAGAGAGAGAGAGATCTGATATGCAGGTTCTGGGTTGCTTGATCTAAGCCAAGGAGAGATCACATCGGTTGATGGAAGACTAGATCTAAGGATAGATCGGGATCTAATGGTTTGAAATGCACTGTCATGATATGGTTGATTATGCATACTTCTAGATCTGCATATTGTCGCAATGCTATGTTCTGGGTCTAACTAATGTCTGGTACAGCTGCAAATTGAGAAAGTTTATTTTTAGATCTGTACGCAGGTTGGCTTCGGTAAAAGCGCGTGTATACGCGGGTTTTGCTCATTGAAGTAGCGTATATCGTTTGAAGCTTGATTTTGGGTTTACAGTGGGGTCTGACTGTTATTGCAGAGTTCTGTAGTCTGCTCTGTGTTCTGGTAACTGGTGATTGACAGGGTTCAGTGGTTCAGTGATTCAAAGTTTGGTTGTTTTATGCTTCAATGATCTGTTGTGGAAATTGAATGAATTGTGGTCTTCAGATTGTAATGTTGTGCTTCAGGAATATCCAAGTCTGAAAATGTATGAAAAGTGATACCTGAAAGAAAGAAGAGGTTGTAGGTCAGCACCTACGTACTAGTATCTTGGCTAGTACAAGAGCAAAGGGGGTTGGAGCTCCCTTCCAAGGAAGTTTGGAGAACGAGAGAAGGTTGTAGCCTTCTGCAGGTTGTAGCCTGCGTACTGGTATAAGGCTGCACCAGTACAAAATATTGTAAACTGAAGTTTCATATTAAAGAAAGATAGAGACAACTTGCAGCAGGTGGTTTTCACCCACATTGGGTTTCCACCTTATATCTTGGTGTTCATGTGTGTGGCTTTTGATCTGTTCTGTTATACTGCACATGTTTACTGTTAATGTGGTGAATAATGTCCTGATGCACTTAACTGAAGAATAAGCTAACTAAATTGTGAGTTTTCTTCTTATACATTGTTTTACTTAGTCACAGTAGCGTGTACACGCTGGTTCACTTAACTGAAGTAGCGTATATGTTTCTGAGCATTAAAAAAAAGTTTGATTGATCTGATAATACTGATTCACCCCCCCCCCCCTCTCAGTATTATTTCCAACACTCTGGAGCAAGTTCTTCAATAGCTATCAAACCAGCAGGAAGATTTTTGGTGATGACTCTTTCTACCCTAGGTGAATTAGTTGCACTAGAAGTTGGAGTAACAGGTTCAGATATTTCAGGTTCTTCGCCTATATCACTAGTAGATGAAAAACTACCAGCAAGCTCGGAAACTGCAACTGCTTCGGGATTATAACCTGTTTCTAAACCTTGGTAATCTGGATGGACTACCAACGACGATTCTCCTTCTTCAGGTGAACCTACTTTACTGCCACTAGGAGTTACAAGGACCTTCAAACCTTCGTAATGACTCGGGACCTCTTCAGGAGGTTCGCCCCGCAATCTACGGGACTTCCTCAACAAATCGGCCACAGTAATAATCTCAGGAGACTTGCCCCGAAGTCTACGGGACTGTCTCGGTAATTCAGCCACAGTTAAAAACTTTTAACTACTGCACATGAAAACAAAGTAAAATCTCAAAGCAAACCACCTAAAGTCTCTAAAGAACCAAACAAATTTAAATCACACACCTAAAGAATCTAGGGCGTCAAACCATACACAAACAGTAGCCTTCCAGACCGAAAACACTAGTTGGAGATGAAACCCAACATCGCCGAATTCAGTACAGAAGTGGTGGGTGGAACAATTACCCCGACAACCTGCTTAAGGAATAGACCGGCACAAGTTCCTCCACTTTAACTGTCTCGAGTGAAGTGAACCCCCCGGAAAATCCAAGTGAGTCTAGCCGACGTCTGCTCCAGGTACAGTGGGATCTTCCCTCCACCGTCACCTCGGTAGAATCCTAAAGATAATGGTCACTAAGGTTACCAAAAGCAACAAATGCACCTGGGGGAACAGTCTACGACCCGATAGCATGCAAGGGTAGAGTAACAAGCTCAATCCCCTTGCCGGCTCCTTGACAATAATCCAAGGTTTACCGACAAGTGACCCCAGGCTCCTCGACAATAATCCGAGGTTTACCGTTTATAGTACATGCGTATCTGGCATCTTTCCCAATGAAGGAGGATTAATCCCCTCACTGGTTCGGACACGGTCTCGTGCTTCTCCTTTAAGAGGAGCTTTCCCAGAGTACAAATGAAACAGTTGGATTTATCCTACCACAAGACGAGCTACTTGTTTGGTTTTGCTGTCTTGGAGAGTTAATTACTCTCCTACTCCAAGACTCTAGCCTGATCTATATTGGTGTTTCAGAGCCCTAGTAAATAAAAAGTTACTAAATTGATTTTACTTTAAGCGTTAATTTTATGGCTTTTCTTTAAGACAAAAGGTAGTGGAGATGAAACTGATGGTGTGTAGACTCGACCGAAATCCACTAAAAAGATTCACTTAGGATGATTTATACTAATTTTTCCTTTTTCAATGAATTCTTTAGCTAAGAGAGTTGGAGAATCCAAACTTGATATAAAGACAACTTTCTTGGCAATGAAAATCAAAGAAACAAACTCTTTATCTTTTCAAAACACACAACACATGACCACTAATCACTTCACGAAAATTCCTTTTTCTTTCAAAGACTCAAATGCTACCAAAGCAAACTTTCCTTCAAAAGATATTTTTTATATTTTTCCTAATTAATAAAGCATGTAAAACTTACTTTAACAAAAATCAAAGTTAAAAAAGCTATGGCAATCAAATCAACTCAATTTCACTCAAAAGCAAATCTAAGAGAAAAGCACCTAAAAGTAAATCTAACGAGGCAAAAGCCTACTAAAGATGATTCCTGGATGTTTTACTCAGTCAAAATGTAACTAAGGACTAGTTAATGCAGAACCAAAAACCAGTCAAAAACAAAAATCAAAATCTTTTGTTCTTTTTCTCAAGAATAAAATTCAAAGCTCAAACAACAAACTTTTTCGAGATTTGCAAAGAGAAGACGCAAAGGTAGGTCTCTCACAAGGGTGAATTCTATAACAGGCCCGACTCCTAAGAGGATTTGAACAAAACCAGGGAGATCCAAAGTTTGACAACCTCTAACGCCAAAGTCACTACAGGACCAGTTAAAAATCAAACCCTAAGGCAAAATCTCTATGAATTTCACTAAAACACTCGACACTGACGAAACAAGATTAGGTGAAGATTTATGGCAGAAAACCAGTGGATCTGGGCAGAAAAAACAAATTAAAAACAAAATCTAAAAGGCAAAAAGAAGAAAATTGAAATTTTCTTAATCTTGACAGGGTACGCAGGCTACCTGTTTGCACAGGTGCGGGTACGCTCTGTGCACAAAGAGACAGTGCGTACAAGTACGCACTGTGCTCAACGTAGAGGCTGCGTACTTCTAGCAAAACAAAGAAAAACTAAAATCTAATTTAACCCTAAGCTAGCCCACCCAAATACACAATCAGATAGCCAAAAACCAGAAAACAAACGACTTTTCTCAGATCAAAGTTTCATACAAAGGAAAAAACATTCACATCAATGGATTCCCCAGTGGAGTCGTCATTTTGCCATGCGGAAAGAGTCGATAGTGCGGACACAACCGACCTCCCTAGAAGCAAAAGCTTTCTAGTGACAAACAAGACAAATAAACACTACCTTTCTCTAAACATGCATTGAGAATACAAGTAATCAGGGGATCTTAACATACCTTTAGTCCAACGCTTTGTAGTAGTCCAGCCTCACCGATCCGGATGAGCTCCTCCTTCTCTTCGAAACCTGCATTCACTAACAAGCCAAAATATTAAATAGCACCTGATAAACTCATAAAACAATACATATCTATCATACAGACCAAGGAGTATATGAAACAAATCATGAATAACAATCTGTTGAGAAAAATGAGTTCATTTGTATTAAGAGGAAACAAAAGGAACCATTACAACCTGAGCCGTGGTGTTGTGCAAGTCCCTCCTAGGGTCCAGCAAGAGTTTTCCTTTACTTTGATCAGCTCACCCACTCTCAAATAAGGTTAGGAAAGGATGGGAATCTCTCCTCTCAAGCTTTACAAGGGAGTCCTAATTCCAGCAACATCTACCCTTAGGAATGTTCAGCATTCAACCTCCCCTCCCTTTGGCCCAATGCCTGTATTTATAGTGCTCTAGAGGAAGTTATTCAGGTCCACCATCAATGGGATAAGCCCCTCTTTGGATGGGATAGCTCCCCTCTTGATGGGATAAGTTCCTCTTTGGTAGGGATACATTAACCATCTGGAGGCGCCTCATACACGTCAAACAAGTTTCTAGAATGCTATAGAAATGACCACAAGTAACTTTTTTGGAGTCAAACTTGTGCCTTTTGACCTTTACAGGAGTACGCACCCATCGCTTTACAGACAGAGCGTACAAGTACGCAGGTATTGTGAACTTGGGGTGCGTACACGCAGGTAAGGCTAAGAGAAACTGCGTACCCAGAGATATATAGATTTTTAATGACTTTCTCTCTTTCTTGGAGTTTGACATGGAGAGCAGAGGTATGAGGCTTGCCAAGGAGGATAGTATGACAGTTGATGGAGCCATACTAACTGCAAATAGTCATGGTGACAAATTTTAGTGTAACACTAACAGTTGATCAAACCACATTGAAAATCTTCAGCCGGTTCCGGGTATTAACTTTGGGCCAATTGTCACTAAGCCATCTGTCGTGTCGTTATGTGTTCAAGAGGTCACTGCAAATAAACCATTCATCTGCAAAATACCCGTCGTCCATTTTGACCATCCCTGAGTCAATCCTTACAACTACATTTCTTCAACTTGATCTATGATTTCGTGTTATGGGCTTGCCTGCAACGAGTCGCTTTCTATCGACATCAGCACATTATCTAGAAAGATGACCTAGAAATCGTCAGTACCTTGAAATCTGCATGCATCAATGGCAGGTTTCTCGCCTTTGACGACAGTTTACATCATTGACTTTCGATCGAAGGATTCCGTGACATGTTTGACATCAACGCATTCATTCACATCTCATGGATTGTACTGGGTACTTTGAGAACCATTGACATCACTAGTGGTATCTCTCACACTTGTTAACAGTTTACATCATCGACTGGTAATCAAGTGGTTTCTACCATTTTCGACATCAACTCATTTATTCGCATGGATAGAATCGTACTATTTCGGAAAGTAGAAATGAAGACCCTGGATCTAGTTTCCACCATCCAGGCTGCGAGGAGCTTTGTATTCATTATATAGTAGACTAGTCATAAACAGATGGCTGCGTCCATACTGTGTCTACATGAGTCTATGATTATGATGTACTGCGAAATCATTCCTATATCAGAGCAGTAGTTAGTTTGTTAGTTAAAGTTTTCAATCTGAGTATGGGAATGCCTACCTCAGCGATGATATGATCTTATATATGTATTTTGTGTTGAATATTGGCAGGTTCCGACTGGGATCTTCACAAGATAATCCTTGAAATGATAAAGTACTTCACCCTTCCTAGATGATATGAAACCCTAATCTACTACAGGCTTCGCACTTTAGGGGGCAATCTGTTACACTAAAATTTGTCACCATGACTATTTGCAGTTAGTATGGCTCCGTTAGCTGTCATACTATCCTCCTTGGCAAGTCTTATACCTCTTCTCCTCATGTCAAACTCCAAGAAAGAGAGAAAGTCCTTAAAAAGTCAATTAACTCTGGTTACGCAGTTTCTCTTAACCTTACCTGCGTGTACGCACCTCAAGTTCACAATACCTGCGTACTTGTACGCTCTGTCTGTAAAGGGGTGGGTGCGTACTCCTGTAAAGGTCAAAAGGCACGAGTTTTACTTCAAAAAAGTTACTTGTGGTCGAATCTAGAGCATTCTAGAAGATGGTTTGACGTGTATTGAGCGCCTCCATATGGTTCATGCATCCCTATGAAAGAGGAACTTATCCCATGAAGAGGGGAGCTATCCCATTGAAAGAGGGGTTTATCCCATTCATGGTGGACCTGATTAACTTCCTCCAAAGCATTATAAATACAGGCATTGGGCCAGAGGGAGGAGAGGTTGAAAGATGAACATTCCTAAGGGTAGAGGCTGCTGAAATTGGGACTCCCTTATAGAGCTTGAGAGGAGAGATTCCCATCCTTTCTTAGCTTCATTTGGAAGTGGGTGAGCTGATCAAATTAAAGGAGAACTCTTGCTGGACCCTGGGAGGGACCTGCACAACACCAAGGCACTGGTTGTAATGGTTTCTTTTGTTTCCAATTAATACAATTAAGTTCATTTTTCTCAACAAGTTGTTATATATAATTTGTTTCATATACTCCTTGGTCTTTATGATGAATATGTTTTATTATATGAGTTATTCAGGTGCTATGTAATCGTTTGCTTGTTAGTGAATGAAGGTTTCGAAGAGAAGGAGGAGCTCATCTGGATTGGAGAGGCTAGACTGCTACAAACAATGTTGGACTAAAGATATGCTTTAAACACCTGGTTTCTTGTATTTTAAATGCATATTTAGGGAAAGATAGTGCTTGATTGTCTTGTTTGTCACTAGAAAGCCTTAGCTTCTAGGGAGGTTGGTTTTCTCCACAAAATTGACTCTTTCTGCATGACAACCCCTAAGGAACCGGTAGAATGGAATCAATTGAATTGGGGTACAGAGCCGTGCCATGCGTTGGAATGTTACAATGTGACTACTGAAAAGGAAGAAGATGATCCATAGAATATTAACATTCCAGAGGTAAAAGGACAACGTGTAGTTGAAGGACCAAAAGAATAAAACCCAGATATATCGGAGCCTTTGAAAACTAAACAAGTAAATATTGAATCTGAAGAAAAGCCTAAGTTCGTGAAGATAGGAGACTATTGGGACAAAGATATAGTCGATAAGTGGCCAAACTGCTACCTGAATACCAGGATCTATTTCCAACAAAGTTTTCGGATCTAAAGGGGATTGGTGGAGATTTGGGCATTATGAAGATTATGCTGAAACCAGAAGCGAGGCCTGTTAAGCAGGGACCTTATTGGCTCAATCCGAAGTATAAATAAAAGGTGTGCCAAGAGCTTGATAAGATGGTCGATGCAAGAATTCTTTAGCCAGTAGAGGAATACGATTGGGTGATCCCAATGGTTGTCCAAGGGAAGAAACAGAAATGAGAAATCAAGATGTGTGTAGATCTAAGAAAATTGAATGATGCATGTGTGCATGATCCGTTTCCAGCACATTTTACAGATGAAGTGTTAGAGAATGTTGGAGGACATGAGGATTATTCTTTTTGTACCTCGCCGCCTCCCATTCTTTTTGGACACGAGTAACTTTTTTGGAGTGAAACTTGCGCCTTTTGACCTTTACAGGAGTACGCACCCTCTCCTTTACAGATAGAGCATACAAGTATGCAGGTATTGTGAACTTGGGGTGCGTACACGCAGGTAAGGCTAAGAGAAACTGCGTACCCAGAGATATATAGATTTTTAAAGACTTTCTCTCTTTCTTGGAGTTTGACATGGAGAGCAGAGGTATGAGACTTGCCAAGGAGGATAGTATGACAGTTGATGGAGCCATACTAACTGCAAATAGTCATGGTGACAAATTTTAGTGTAACAGATTGCCCCATAAAGTGCGAAGCCTGTAGTAGATAAGGGTTTCATATCATCTAGGAAGGGTGAAGTACTTTATCATTTCAAGGATTATCTTGTGGAGAGCCCAGTCGGAACCTGCAAGTATTCAACACAAAATACATATATAAGATCATATCATCGCTGAGGTAGGCATTCCCATACTCAGATCAAAACTTTAACTAACAAACTAACTACTGCTCTGATACAGGAATGATTTTGCAGTACATCATAATCATAGACTTTTGTAGACACAGTATGGGTGCAGCCATCTGTTATGATTGGTCTACTGTATAATGAATACAAAACTCCTCGCAGCCTGGATGGTGGAAACTAGATCCAGGGTCTTCATTTCTACTTCCCGAAGAGGTACGATTCTATCCATGCGAATAAATGAGTTGATGTCAAACATGGTAGAAACCACTTGATTACCAGTCAATGATGTAAACTGTTAACAAGCGTGAGAGAGACCACCAGTGATGTCAATGGTTCTCAGAGTACCTAGTACAATCCATGAGATGTGAATGAATGAGTTGATGTCGAACATTTCACGGAATCCTTCGATCAAAAGTCAATGATGTAAACCGTCGTCAAAGGCGAGAAACCTGCCACTGATGCATGCAGACTTCAAGGTACTGACGATTTCTAGGTCATCTTTCTAGATAATGTGTTGATGTCGATAGAAAGCGACCCGTTGCAGGCAAGCCCACAACACGAAATCATAGATCAAGTTGAAGAAATGTAGCTGTAAGGACTGACTCAGGGATGGTCAAGATGGATGACGGGTATTTTACAGATGAATGGTTTATTTGCAGAGACCTCTTGAACACATAACGACACAACAGATGGCTTGGTGACTTTTGACCCAAAGTTAATACCCGGCTGAAGACTTTCAATGTGGTTTGATCAACTGTGAGGCAAAGGATTTCCCAACCCAGGTGAATGCAAAGTGTCGTGTTCAAGAGTGGTGATAAGGCTTCTTCTAAGACAAAGGATAACAAATAGGCTCATTTTTCTCTCTTTTCCCCCACCATTTCTGGCAAGTACCTCTTTATTTTTTTAAAAGCTTGAGGAGGATAACATATGCTTGATTATAAGCTCATCCTTCGGATGAGTCCAACTTAGTTTTGATTCGAACCCTAAGAAGGAGTGGTCCGTTCCTGTTTGTGATCGAACAGGTCCTTTACTGTGAAATTTTAACGAGTCCAGTATAGGAGAAACTCGGCGTTTTTCAATTTTAGAGAGTCTGAAAAAACTTAAGAAGACTCCAGGTTGAACTTTTTCGTAAAGTTGTGTCTCCCAAGCCCGAAAAGGTATAAAATGATACTTGAGAGAACCGCTTGATCTTGTGACCAAGGAGTACTTTCATGATTAGTGTCTTTGACCCGAAAAGTAAAAAGCGATCAAGGACACGTCGTTTTATTTCTAGTATCGAATTTGAAATGACAAAAATCCGGCAATCTTTTCCTGTTTTTGCGGTCAGAAAAAGGACTATAAGGGGACCGTCTTTTAATTTCGTTTTAATGAGTGTAAAAGAAACGCTCGGCAATCTTTTCATATTTTAGGAGTCAGAAAAGGGCTTAAAAGATGACTCTGATATTTTTGTTTGTAAAAAATGACATTTTCCCTGAAAATCCTTTTATCCTGCACAAAAACCAACACATTACTCATACCTGTTTAAAGATAGATAAAAATACTTGAAAAATACCTTTTCATGGTGGAAAATAAACAAATTTGACATTTATTTACTCAAAAAACCTATAAAAAGGGCTTTTACCATTTCATTTTTACCATTTTACTGTTGAGGAGAGAAAAAGGGCTTTTGGTAAGAAACTTCCCGTGGACAATGCGGAGAATCTGACCGTCGAAATCGAACGCCGTCTCATCAGGTATTCTACAACATCCTCCCTTGCATTTCCATCCGTTTAGAATTTGTTTTTAGGCTTTAGTTTTATTTTTTGGAGGCCTTGGGGGTTTCAAGGTCCGCTTTTCGGGGTACGCAGGTGCCCCATGGGTGACCTGCGTACCCCGACATTTTCTCCATTGGGAAAATGTCGGGCATACGCAGCTTGCCTTAAGAGAAACTGCGTACATATGCCCTGTCTCTAAAGGGCTGCCTGCGTACACCGCGGAGTGGATTTTTAAACTCCAATTTCTCCAAAATGAACCAAAAACTTTCAAATTTATGGACTCTAACAGATGTTTTATGGTGTGTAGATTGCCCACCATGCTTGATTGGCGCGAGAGGGAACACGAAGATGTTGATTTGGCTGCGATTAATCACCAACCTTCCATTAATGCTTTGAAGGCATGCGGTCTTTACAAATACTGGGCCATACCTGGCATGAGGGCCCAGGTGCGCTTTCTAGAGTGGCTGGTCCAAAGGTGGAATGTTCAGGATCAATGTTTCTACATTGGAGGGCACCAGCTCGAGATAGATCCCTCTGATATTTACTTTCTCACTGGTTTGCCCAAGAGGGGCGAACAATTGACTCTGTCCGAGACTAGGACGGGTGGCCAGTCCATTGCTAGCCTCCGGCTAGAGTGGTGTAATAACCAAAACCAGGATAAGGGGATAGAAATCAAAAAGATATCCCGACCTGAACTTATGGTAATTGCCTTTACAGTTACCAGACTTTGCGGGGCTACCGCTTTGCACATTGCCACTGGATCCCAGATGCGGATGGCGATTGATTGCTATCAGGGCACCATTTTCAACTGGTGCGATGTTGTGTTGGCGAACTTAAAGGGCCAACTGACTAAGACCAAAAACGGACAGCTGAAGACTTTTGGTTATGGGCCTTTACTTGTGAGTTTTACCCTAGAGAGGGTTCCGATGCTGATCCCACAGCAGCTTACTGTTGAGGTTAGGCCTCCCCAAGAGCCTAAGTTGATGCGATGGGTTGCGGTGATGGCCCGTCATCCTGACGAGGGCACGGAAGTTGTTCGATTTAGACCGGAGTATTTTCACTAGTTAGAGAACCAGGTCTTCTCGATTCAGGATTTTCCGTATGCCGGAGTGGATTTTCGCGGAGATCCGGACATGATTCTTCCACTGGGAGAATAGTGGGATGACACAGGTACTTCATTTTCCACAAGTTTTTAAATTATTTACTTTTTTTTATTTTTATATCGTCTCAAAACTGACAGTGACAATTTTCAAATTGCAGATGTAGGCCCACAGCGTCCGGCCAATCTCCGGCCTTTCGAGAGGAGAGTATTAATTGCACCAGCACCGGCCCCACAGGATGCAGCCGCAGAGACCTTAGCTGAGTTGGAACAGGACCTAGAGCATCTTACGATAGACATACCAGAGACGACTATAAACGATATTCCTATCAGACTTCAGCGCTATGTGGTCGCAGTCCCCGGACCTTTTAGGAGGTTCTTGTGTAGGGTAGAGCGTGCAGTGGTGTCGTATAGAGAGCACCACCAGTGACTGGCTGGTCACTTTTGTAGACACATGTGACATTTTGGTTTTTGTACTTATCATTTTTGCCGATCATAAGGTGTTTTTCAACCTATGATCGAAGACGATGTATTTTTTGACACACTCCTATCTATATATATTATTATTACCGGCTTATCTTGTTAAACATGTGTGATGAAATGTTTTTAAATTTACATGTATGATTATCGCAAATGTCTGTCTAACATTCGAGAAGCAATTGCATCTGCTAATGTATTTAATGACCTTGGAATATGCTGATATTCAATGTAATAAAATTCACGTTCCAAGAGGCGCACTCTCAAAAATAACCTTAATAACACTGGATTTCTAATGGCATATACTCTATTAAGCTGTAATACAACAAGTTCAGAATCTAACCTCACTATCAAACTCCGAATCCCAAATGAAATAGATTCAGACAATAATTCAATCACTGCACTGTATTCTGCAATGTTGTTTGTTGTTTGACTGAGGCTCACCCCATGCACAGAAACTAACTCGTCAGAGGGCGAATAGATAACCCAAGCTGTGGAAGAGATATTCCGTGTACTACGACAAGCACCATCAACAAATCCAATGTACGTTTGGAGAGGCGTCGACATCTACAATGTCAAGAGTAAAACAAAGATAAGCTAGAATAACGACGAAAAACACACTCTCTAAGCTAAGCACACTGTCTATACTAACAAACACACCAGCTAGAAAGAAAAAATGTAACCTAACTAAATCTCCATACCCATCATTTAAGCATAATACCTCTTTAGGTAAAGTCCATTTCTGGGTTTACCCAAAGAGTCCCCATCAAAATCTACCAGCTCATAGGCCCCTTTTGCTAGCTTTCGCTTGACAATGTAGGGCCCATGCCACATAGGAACGAATTTTCCAGAACCTAATTTATCGTTAGCTTGATCATATAATAGCACTAGGTCTCCTTTCGAAAAATTTCGAGGGGTCACGTTGTGATCATAATGGGCTTTCATACGTTTTGCATGAGTCTCGATTGCCAATGCAGCGTCACGTCGAGTCTCATCTAATTGAGCTAAGTATAATAAACGCTTCTCCTCTTCGGAAGTAGCTAGAAGTAATTTGACAGCCATTTGAAGTGACGGGATTTTGCATTCAATGGGCAGCACATCTTCCAAACCATAAACTAGTTGGAAAGGAGTGAACCCTGTTGATGTTTTCACTGAGGTTCGGTACACCCAAAGCGCGGAAAATAACATGTTGTGCCAATTCGACCGATGAATACCAATGATTCGTCGGATCATGATAACTAAAACTTTGTTGATGGACTCAACCAGGCCATTGGATTGTGGATAATAAGGAGTTGAGCTATCGTGACGCAAACCAAGCTGGCCTGTAAGTTCTGTCATCATAACGTTTCGAAAATGGCGCCCATGGTCAGTGATTATTTCTTGTGGGACACCAAACCTAGCAATAATGTGATTGAATACGAAAATTGCTGTTGTCTTGCCGTCTGCCTCGAATGTAGGCATCGCCTCGGCCCACTTAGTAAAATAATCAACCGCAAGGATGATATACGCATGCCCCCCGGCCGAGTGAGGGTTACATGTAATAAAATTGATACCCCATTTAGCAAAAGGACCAACGGTAATTATAGGGTGGAGAGGAGCAGGTGGTGCGCGCATCTTGCGATCAAACACTTGACAATTGTGGCATTTCCGGACCGCAATAATACAATCTTTAAACAAGGACGGCCAGAAGTAGCCAGCGCGCAATATCTTTTGGGCTGTGGCATACCCAGACATATGACTGCCACACGCTCCAGAGTGACAGTCATTCGAAACCCTTTCAGCTTCCTCATGAGTTAAGCAACGACGAAAAACTAAGTCTGCCCCACGGCGATAAAGAGTATCTCCAATAATTTTGTACTGTTGGGACTGAAATCGAATTTTTCGACGTTCCGACTTTGAAAGTTCGGGCCGAAAGGATTGGGTTTGGAGATAGACAATTATATCCCCATACAACGGATCTAAAGTGCTGATGAGAAACAAAGATTCGTCCGCAATGGGTTCCTCTGCCACAGTTTCCATGTCAGCACGCGGGAAATCACACATCAACTCTGCAAAAACTAAAGATTTCTTAGACTTAGACTTTTCAAATTCTAAGTCGAACTCCTGCAGGATAACGATCCATTTAGAGTACTTGCCCCCTAGCAATTGTTTAGTCAAAATGTAGATCATAGGGTTGCAATCCGAAATGACTGTAGTTTTACGGAGAAGAATGTAGTGACGAAAACGTTGGACAGCTTGAACGGCTGCCAAGGCCAATTTCTCCACATGTGAATATTTGAGCTCAGCGGGATTTAACGTCCGACTAAGGTAATAGATCACATGTTTCGTTCTGAATTCATCTTCCTGTACTAAGACCATTCCAATGGTGGAATGAGCGGCGGCGAGGTACAAAATGTAATCCTGGTTGTAGTTGGGAGGATGCAACAACAGTGCATGGGTCAACGCGTGTTTGAGCGCATCAAAAGATTTCTGAGCTATCTCATCCCAAGAGAATTGAGCGTTCTATTCAACAACCGGGTAAAACCCTTGGTAATCCAGTGAAGTCACCATTTTGTCATGCGGAAAGAGTCGATAATGCGGACAAAACCGACCTCCCTAGAAGCTAAGGCTTTTCTAGTGACAAACAAGACAAATAAGCACTACCTTTCTCTAAACATGCATTTAGAATACAAGTAATCAGGTGATTTTAACATACCTTTAGTCCAACGCTTTGTAGTAGTCCAGCCTCGCCGATCCGGATGAGCTCCTCCTTCTCTTCGAAACCTGCATTCACTAACAAGCCAAAAGATTAAATAGCACTTGATAAACTCATAAAATAATACATATCCATCATATAGACCAAGGAGTATATGAAACAAATCATGAATAACAATCTGTTGAGAAAAATGAGTTCATTTGTATTAAGTGGAAACAAAAGAAACCATTACAACCTGAGCCTTGGTGTTGTGCAGGTCCCTCCTAGGGTCCAGCAAGAGTTTTCCTTTACTTTGATCAACTCACCCACTCTCAAATAAGGCTAGGAAAGGATGGGAATCTCTCCTCTCAAGCTTTACAAGGGAGTCCTAATTCCAGCAGCATCTACCCTTAGGAATGTTCAGCTTTCAACCTCCCCTCCCTCTGGCCCAATGCCTGTATTTATAGTGCTCTAGAGGAAGTTATTCAGGTCCACCATCAATGGGATAAGCCCCTCTTTGGATGGGATAGCTCCCCTCTTGATGGGATAAGTTCCTCTTTCATAGGGATACATGAACCATCTGGAGGCGCTTCATACACGTCAAACAAGCTTCTAGAATGCTCTAGAAATGACCACAAGTAACTTTTTTGGAGTGAAACTTGCGCCTTTTGACCTTTGCAGGAGTACGCACTCTCTCCTTTACAGACAGAGCGTACAAGTACGCAGGTATTGTGAACTTGGGGTGCGTACACGCAGGTAAGGCTAAGAGAAACTGTGTACCCAGAGATATATAGATTTTTAAAGACTTTCTCTCTTTCTTGTAGTTTGACATGGAGAGCAGAGGTATGAGACTTGCCAAGGAGGATAGTATGACAGTTGATGGAGCCATACTAACTGCAAATAGTCATGGTGACAAATTTTAGTTTAACAAGATGTCTGTAGGACAACCTGGTTTAAGTACGGTTGTCACAAGTCAACCACAATTCACTTATCAACCGTACCAGGGACAGTACCAATACGGGCCTGCTGTCCAGCAGCCAGTTTACCAGTATCAACCGTATCCTGGGTACACTTATCAACAATCACAACAACCCCAGTATGGTCCGGTTAATCCTGGTTTTCCGGGAGGATACAATATCCCGAATGCGATTCCTATTCCTAGTTATCCTGGATATCCTCCTCCTGGGACTGGTCTCGTGACCCAGAGCTTTAGGGATCCTAATCGGCAGTTACCGTTTATCGCAACTTTGGATTTACCAGACTTGTCACGCCTAACGAACGATCTAATAAATTATCTTCCGTTTTGGCTGCCAATGCCAAATAAGTTGCCTAGTGACATACCCAAGTTCGAAGGTAAGTCTGGAGAGGACCCGTCGAATCATGTGATGACTTACCACCTCTGGTGTGCCTCTAATTCCATCTCGGATGATTCGATCCGCTTACGTCTTTTCCAGCGTACTCTCATTGGTCTCGCGGCCAAGTGGTACATTGAGTTACCACGGGCCTCTTTTTATAATTTTAGCCAGTTAGCTACCTCGTTCTTAACTCATTTTCAGTTGCCAGTCAGATATGATAATGGCACGGAGTTACTAACTTGATTAAAACAATCGACGTCCACATATATTTCTGATCATATTCATGAATGGAGACGTCGAAGACGGTTAGTGAAAGTTTTTATCCCGAACCAAATATTAGCTGAATGGTTTGTTAAATCATTATTACCGAAGATTACTGAAGACGTAGCTAAGGCCGGAGTAGTTACCGAGGAGCAAGTGATTGCTCAAGCGCAGTACCTTGACTTAGTTTACACTCAGTCAGGTACGTTACACGAAAAGATCCCAGATCTTCCTAAGTCAAATCAAATCGCTGCTGCTCCTTCGGGGTCTCATGCCGCTGATGGCATGATTGGTACGGTGAATACTAAAAGCAAGAAGAAATCCTCAAAGAATTCTTCTCCTATTATAACCTTACCAGACTCCCCGACAGGAGAATCTTCTGCTGAAGTTTCCGCCGATATTCACGCTGTCGAGTCATCTACGACTAAATCAAAATCCGGTGGGAAAAAGAAAGGAAAGAAGAAGAATAAAGCAGACAAAACTCCAAAGGAGAAAACTGAAAAGTCGGAAACCAATGACGAAAAAATGCAAACCTCGATATCCTTGTCTTATTTGTGAAGAGGATCATTTTACAAGAGATTGCCCTCATCGGGCCAAGGTTGTGAAAATCGTCAAGGGTTCCCCAACTCCTGCTGTTTTGAAAGATCCATTTCCAAAGCAGGAGGGTAAGATGATAGCTTCTTCCTCGAGTGCCAGTGAAGAACTCATATTGATGATGTCTCATGTAAGGATTGCGACTCGATCGCAAGATTATGGTAGTAAAAGTCCTGTTGATGGCAAAGAAGCAGAATCTTCTCATTCTAATCCATCAACCTCAGCTCCCGGTTCCGATCCACTACAGATCGAGAAACCTAACCCGACTTAGTAATCAAACTGCCCGCCAAGGGTGTACTTCGAAGGTCTACTTTCAATCCACATGCGAGAGCGGCCCAGAATTACAACATTGTTGAGGATTTAGCTGTTTCACCCTCAGCAATGTCGGCTTTGGAAGTGTTGCGATCATGCCCAGCACAACGTAAATTACTTTTGTCAGCTATAGGAGCTGTTGATGTTCAGGACCCGAACCTAATAATCTTTGATCTAGAAAATAGTACACCACGTTTACCTCATCAAATGGCTTTCCAGATCCCAGTGATAGTCAAAAATAGGCCTATTCATCGGACTGTAATTGATGAGGGAGCTTCCACGTGTATTATGTCAATACAGTGTTGGAAATCGCTTGGTTCTCCTTCACTAAATCAATCCCCGACAATTCTTAAGGCCTTTGGTGGTTGTGCATTCCATCCTTTTGGCATTCTACAGGATTTGCCTATAGGGGTCGAAGGAAAAACCGTTAGTCTAGATGTGGAGGTGGTTGATGCCCCTCTAGACTACAACCTTCTCTTGGGTCGAAGTTTGTCTTACGCTATGACAGCGGTCGTTTCATCGGTCTTCAGAGTAATAAAGTTTCCACATAATGGCAAGATCGTAACAATAGACCAGCTGGCTTACTTTTCATCCGACCTAGCCTCTTCAGAGAGTATCCAGCATGTCGGTAAAACGACTATCCCTTATAAGGATGTTGGAGTAGGATTAGTTAAAGATGTCGGTTTACTGGGAACTTTTCCCTTTCCTCCAATCAACACCTTGTCTTTGTTTTCATCCATTCATATGATTACATCAGATACCATTGTTTATGACGATCCTTGGATCGTTCCTTCTGAATATGAGATAGACTCATTTGGTGATGCTATGCCTTTGAGTGCATATGAAATTGCCTATGAAGCCGTGCAGTCTTTTACCGACTCGCGTTCAACCAAAATCGACCAAATGAATGTGGTCCGTGAGGAATCACTTTTCACGTCAACCTCGGAGTTAATAGCGTTTCCCAAAGTTATGTCATCTGACGAGCAACTTCGTGAAGTCCTGTGTGTAGACGATTTACCATGGGAAGATCTCCATCACAGATCTTCGTTTTTACCTGAGGATGATCGTTTTGAAAACTATTTATCATCAATCTTTACAGCTGAATATGTCAAAGAAGCTCAGAATCCAATGAAACATCCTGATTCAGAGCTGAATTTGGAAAACATCTCTCGCACTATTCCCATTGACATTTCAGTCAAGCCCGGAATTGTTGAGCACATTCATATAGGTGCCTCGTGTTCAGATGAAGAAATTCAGACATACAAGGCCCTATTTCAAGAATTCCGCGACGTGTTTGCCTGGTCCTATGAGGAAATGCCAGGAATTGATCCCGCGATTGTTGTCCATGAGATCAAGACTTACTCGGATGCTAAACCCGTCCAGCAATGTTTGCGTCAGATTCACCCACGAAAAGCGGCTGCAATTAAAGCAGATGTTGAGAAGGTGTTGAAAGCAGGGTTCATTTATCTGATCCCGTTAACGGATTGGGTATCGAATATTGTTCCGGTTAACAAAAAACAGGGAACAATAAGAATATGTATCAACTATAGGGACATTAATTGAGCTTGTGCAAAGGACAACTATCCAACACCCTATATCGATCAAATAATTGACGATTGTGCCGGCAGTGAAATATTTTCCTTTATGGACGGTTTTTCCAGTTACAATCAAATCATATTCTACCTGCCGATCAACCAAAAACGACTTTCATTTGTCCATGGGGGACATTTTCTTATTGTAAATTACCTTTTGGGCTTAAGAACGCCGAAGCCACTTTTCAAAGGGCGATGTCTTATGCGTTTCATGACATCAAACACATTGTGCAACCGTATCTCGATGATTTGCCCGCTCATTCATTACATCGAGCTGATCACCTTGTCCATTTACGAGCAATCTTCATGAGGTGTAGGCATTATCGAATTCATTTGAACCCACACAAATGTGTCTTCTGTATAGAAGTGGGACAATTGCTGGGATTTGTAGTTTCGAAAGCCGGCATTCGCGTCGATCCCTCGAAGGTCGAAGCTATCATCAAATTGCCTCCCCCTTCGAGTCTTCGCCAACTCCAAAGTTTGCAGGGGAAAGCAAACTTTTTACGACGATTCATTCCTAACTACGCCGAGGTTACAAAGGGTTTTACCCTGTTGTTGAAACAGAACGCTCAATTCTCTTGGGATGAGATAGCTCAGAAATCTTTTGATGCACTCAAGCACGCGTTGACCCATGCGTCGTTGCTGCATCCTCCCAACTACAACCAGGATTACTTTTTGTACCTCGCCGCCTCCCATTCCACCATTGGGATGGTCTTAGTTCAGGAAGACGAATTCGGAACAGAACATGTGATATATTACCTTAGTCGGACGTTAAATCTAACTGAACTCAAATATTCACATGTGGAGAAATTGGCATTGGCAGCCGTTCAAGCTGTCCAATGTTTTCGTCACTACATTCTACTCCGTAAAACTACAGTCATTTCGGATTGCAACCCTATGATCTACATTTTGACTAAACAATTGCTAGGGGGCAAGTACTCTAAATGGATCGTTATCCTGCAAGAGTTCGACTTGGAATTTGAAAAATCTAAGTCTAAGAAATCTTTAGTTTTTGCAGAGTTAATGTGTGATTTCCCGCGTGCTGACACGGAAACTGTGGCAGAGGAACCCATTGTGGACGAATCTTTGTTTCTCATCAGCGCTTTAGATCCGTGGTACGGAGATATCATCGTATATCTCCAAACCCATTCCTTTCGGCCCGAAGTTTCAAAGTCGGAACGTCGGAAAATTCGATTCCAGTCCCAACAGTATAAAATAATTGGAGATACTCTTTATCGCCGTGGGGCGGACTTGGTTTTTCGACGTTGTTTAACTCACGAGGAAGCTGAAAGGGTTCTGAATGACTGTCACTCTGGAGCATGTGGTGGTCATATGTCTGGGTATGCCATAGCCCAAAAGATATTGCGCGCTGGCTACTTCTGGCCGTCCTTGTTTAAAGATTGTAGTACTGCGGTCCGGAAATGCCACAGCTGTCAAGTGTTTGATCGCAAGATGCACGCTCCACCTGCTCCTCTCCACCCTATAATTGCCGTTGGTCCTTTTGCCAAATGGAGTATCGATTTTATTACATGTAACCCTCACTCGGTCGGGCGGCATGCATATATCATCCTTGTGGTAGATTATTTTACTAAGTGGGCTGAGGCGATGCCTACATTCGAGGCAGACGGCAAGATAGCTGCAATTTTCATATTCAATCACATTACTGCTAGGTTTGGTGTCCCACAAGCGATAATCACTGACCATGGGTGCCATTTTCGAAACGTTATGATGACAGTACTTACAGGCCAGCTTGGTTTGCGTCACGATAGCTCAACTCCTTATTATCCACAAGCGAATGGTCTGGTTGAGTCCATCAACAAAGTTTTAGTTATCATGATCCGACGAATCATTGGTATTCATCGGTCGAATTGGCACAACATGTTATTTTCTGCGCTTTGGGCATACCGAACCTTAGTGAAAACATCAACAGGGTTCACTCCTTTCCAACTAGTTTATGGTTTGGAAGCTGTGCTGCCCATTGAATGCGAAATCCCATCACTTCAAATGGCCATCAAATTACTTCCAGCTACTTCCGAAGAGGAGAAGCGTTTATTATACTTAGCTCAACTAGATGAGACTCGACGTGAAGCTGCATTGGCGATCGAGACTCATGCAAAACGGATGAAAGCTCAGTATGATCGAAATGTGACCCCTCGAAATTTTTCGGAAGGAGACCTAGTGCTATTATATGATCAAGCTAACGATAAATTAGGTGCTGGAAAATTCGTTCCTATGTGGCATGGGCCCTATATTGTCAAGCGAAAGCTAGCAAAAGGGGCCTATGAGCTGGTAGACTTTGACGGGGACTCTTTGGGTAAACCCAGAAATGGACTTTACCTAAAGAGGTATTATGCTTAAATGATGGGTATGGAGATTTTAGTTAGGTTAGGTTTTTCTTTCTAGCTGGTGTGTTTGTTAGTTTAGACAGTGTGTTTAGCTTAGAAAGTGTGTTTTTCGTCGTTATTTTGCTTATCTTGGTTTTACCCTTGATGTTTGCAGATGTCGATGCCTCTCCAAACATACATTGGATTTGCTGATGGTGCTTGTCGTAGTACACGGAATATCTCTTCCACAGCTTGGCTTATCTATTCGCCCTCTGACGAGTTAGTTTCTATGCATGGGGTGAGCCTCGGTCAAACAACAAACAACATTGCCGAATACAGTGTAGTGATTGAGTTATTGTCTGAATCTATTTCATTTGGGATTCGGAGTTTGATAGTGAGGTTGGATTCTGAACTCGTTATATTACAGCTTAATAGAGTGTATGCCATTAGAAATCTAGTGTTATTAAGGTTATTTTCGAGAGTGCGTCTCTTGGAACGTGAATTTGATTACATTGAATATCAGCATATTCCAAGGTCTTTAAATACATTAGTAGATGCAATTGCTTCTCGAATGTTAAACAGACATTTGCAATAATCATACATGTAAATTTAAAAACATTTCATCATACATGTTAAACAAGATAAGCCGGTAATAATGATATATATAGATAGGAGTGTGTCAAAAAATACATCGCCTTCGATCATAGGTTGAAAAACACCTTATGATCGGCAAAAATGATAAGTACAAAAAACCAAAATGTCACATGTGTCTACAAAAGCGACCATCTAATCACTGGTGATGCTCTCTATACGACACCACTGCACGAGCCACCCTACACAAGAACCTCCTAAAAGGTCCTGGGACTGCGACTACATAGCGCTGAAGCCTGATAGGAATATCATCTATAGTAGTCTCTTGTATGTCTGCTGTAAGACGCTCTAGGTCTTGTTCCAACTCAGCTAGGGTCTCTGTGGCCTCGTCCCATGGGACCGGTGCTGCTGCAACTGGTAGTCTCCTCTCGAAAGGCCAGAGATTGGCTGGACGACGTGGGCCTACATCTGCATTTTGAAAATTATTACTGTTAGTTTTGAGACGATATAAAAAAAAAAATAGATGAAAATGAATTACCTGTGTCATCCCATTGTTCTCCCGGTGGAAGAACCATGTCCGGATCTCCACGAAAATCAACTCCGGCATAAGGAAAATCCTGTATAGAAAAGATCTGGTCCTCCAACCAGTGAAAGTACTCCGGAGTAAATCAGACAACCTATGTGCCCTCATCAGGATGACATGCCATAACGCAACCCATCGAATCAATTTAGGCTCTCGGGGAGGCCCAACCTCAACAGTGAGCTGCTGTGGGATCAGCATCGGAACCCTCTCTAAGGCAAAACTCACAACTAAAGGCCCATAACCAAAAGTCTTTAGCTGTCCGTTTTTGGTTCTAGTTAGTTGGCCCTTTAAATTGGCCAACACAGCATCACACCTGGTGCCTCGATAGCAATCAATCGCCATCCGCATCTGGGATCCAGTGGCAATGTGTAAAGCGGCAGCCCCGCAAAGTCTGGTAACTGTAAAAGCAATCACCATAAGTTCAGGTCGGGATATAGTTTTGATCTCTATCCCCTTCTCCTGAGACTGAGTGTTACACCACTCTTGTCGGAGACTAGCGATGGACTGGCCACCCGGCCTAGTCCCGAATCGAGTCAAGTGTTCGCCTCTCTTGGGCAAACCAGTGAGAAAGTAGATATCTTAGGGCTTTATCTCGAGCTAGTGCCCTCCAATGTAAAAGCACTGGTCTTGGACGTTCCATCTCTCTACCAGCCACTCTAGAAAGCGCACCTGGGCCCTCATGGCAGGTATGGCCCAGTATTTGTAAAGGCCGCATGCCTTCAAAGCATCAATGGACGGTTGATGATTAATCGCGGCCAAATCAACATCTTCGTGCTCTCTCTCGCGCCAATCAAGCATGGTGGACAATCTACACACCAGAAAACATCCATTAGAATCCATGAAATTAAAAATTATTGGTCCAATTTGGAGAATTTGGGGTTTGTAAACCCTTTGCGTGGAGTACGCACCCCGCCTTTAGGAACAGAGCGTGGGTACGCGGGTCACCAGTGGAGCACCTTCCTACCCCGAAAGGCGGATCTTGAAACCCCAAAGCCTCCAAAAAATGAAACTAGGGCCTAAAAACAAATTCTAAATGGATGAAAATGAAGAGGAGGATGTTGTAGAATACCTGAAAGAGACGGTGTTCGATTTCGACGGTCGGATTCTCCGCAATGTCCACAGGAAGTTTCTTGCCAAAAGCCCTTTTTTCTCTCCTCAACAGTAAAATGGTAAAAATGAATTGGTAAAAGCCCTTTTTATAGGTTTTTTGGGTAAATAAATGGTAAATTTTTTTATTTTTAACCATGAAAAGGTATTTTTCAAAGTATTTTTATCTATCTTTAAAGAGGTATGAGTAATGTGTTGGTTTTTGTGCAGGATAAAGGATTTTCAGGGAAAATTGTCATTTTTCACAAACAAAAACATCAGAGTCATCTTTAAGCCCTTTTCTGACTCCTAAAATATGAAAAGATTGCCGAGCGTTTCTTTTACACTCGTTAAAACGGAATTAAAAGACGGTCCTCTTATAGCCCTTTTCTGACCGTAAAAACATGAAAAGATTGCCGGATTTTTGTCGTTTCAAATTCGATACTGGAAATAAAACGACGTGTCCTTGATCGCTTTTTACTTTTTAGGTCAAAGACACTAATAATGAAAGTACTCCTCGGTCGTAAAGATCAAGCGGTTCTCTCAAGTATTATTTTATACTTTTTCGGGCTTACGAGACACAAATTTACGAAAAAGGTCAACCCTGGAGTCTTCTTAAGTTTTTCAGACTCTCTAAAATTGAAAAACGCCGAGTTTCTCCTATACTGGACTCGTTAAAATTTCACAGTAAAGGACCTGTTCGATTACAAACAGGAACAGACCACTCCTTCTTAGGGTTCGAATCTAAACTAAGTTGGACTCATCCGAAGGATGAGCTTATAATCAAGCATATGTTATCCTCCTCAAGCTTGTAAAAAATAAAGAGGTACTTGCTAGAAATGGTTGGGGAAAAGAGAGAAAAATGAGCCTATTTGTTATCCTTCATCTCAGAAGAAACCTTATCACCACTCTTGAACACGACACTTTTCATTCACCTGGGTTGGGAAATCCTTTGCCTAACTGTCATGCAGAAAGAGTCGATAGTGCGGACACAACCGAACTCCCTAGAAGCAAAAGCTTTCTAGTGACAAACAAGACAAATAAACACTACCTTTCTCTAAACATGCATTGAGAATACAAGTAATCAGGGGATCTTAACATACCTTTAGTCCAACGCTTTGTAGTAGTCCAGCCTCGCCGATCCGGATGAGCTCCTCCTTCTCTTCGAAACCTGCATTCACTAACAAGCCCCAAAAGATTAAATAGCACCTGATAAACTCATAAAACAATACATATCTATCATACAGACCAAGGAGTATATGAAACAAATCATGAATAACAATCTGTTGAGAAAAATGAGTTCATTTGTAGTAAGAGGAAACAAAAGGAACCATTACAACCTGAGCCTCGGTGTTGTGCAAGTCCCTCCTAGGGTCCAGCAAGAGTTTTCCTTTACTTTTATCAGCTCACCCACTCTCAAATAAGGCTAGGAAAGGATGGGAATCTCTCCTCTCAAGCTTTACAAGGGAGTCCTAATTCCAGCAGCATCTACCCTTAGGAATGTTCAGCTTTCAACCTCCCCTCCCTTTGGCCCAATGCCTGTATTTATAGTGCTCTAGAGGAATTTATTAAGGTCCACCATCAATGGGATAAGCCCCTCTTTGGATGGGATAGCTCCCCTCTTGATGGGATAAGTTCCTCTTCGGTAGGGATACATGAACCATCTGGAGGCGCTTCATACACGTCAAACAAGTTTCTAGAATGCTCTAGAAATGACCACAAGTAACTTTTTTGGAGTGAAACTTGCGCTTTTTGAACTTTACAGGAGTACGCACCCATTGCTTTACAGACAGAGCGTACAAGTACGCAGGTATTGTGAACTTGGGGTGCATACACGCAGGTAAGGCTAAGAGAAACTGCGTACCCAGAGATATATAGATTTTTAATGACTTTCTCTCTTTCTTGGAGTTTGACATGGAGAGCAGAGGTATGAGGCCTGCCAAGGAGGATAGTATGACAGTTGATGGAGCCATACTAACTGCAAATAGTCATGGTGACAAATTTTAGTGGAACAGATTGCCCCCTAAAGTGCGAAGCCTGTAGTAGATTAGGGTTTCATATCATCTAGGAAGGGTGAAGTACTTTATCATTTCAAGGATTATATTGTGGAGAGCCCAGTCGGAACCTGCAAGTATTCAACACAAAATACATATATAAGATCATATCATCGCTGAGGTAGGCATTCCCATACTCAGATTGCTAATTGACTATCTACTGCTCTGATATAGGAATGATTTTGCAGTACATCATAATCATAGACTTTTGTAGACACAGTATGGACGCAGCCATCTGTTTATGATTAGTCTACTGTATAATGAATACAAAACTCCTCGCAGCCTGGATGGTGGAAACTAGATCCAGGGTCTTCATTTCTACTTCCCGAACAGGCACGATTCTATCCATGCGAATAAATGAGTTGATGTCGAACATGGTAGAAACCACTTGATTACTAGTCAATGATGTAAACTGTTAACAAGTGTGAGAGAGACCACCGATGATGTCAATGGTTCTCAAAGTACCCAGTACAATCCATGAGATGTGAATGAATGAGTTGATGTCGAACATTTCACGGAATCCTTCGATCGAAAGTCAATGATGTAAACCGTCGTCAAAGGCGAGAAACCTGCCATTGATGCATGCAGATTTCAAGGTACTGACGATTCCTAGGTCATCTTTCTAGATAATGTGTTGATGTCGATAGAAAGCGACCCATTGCAGGCAAGCCCACAACACGAAATCATAGATCAAGTTGAAGAAATGTAGCTGTAAGGACTGACTCAGGCATGGTCAAAATGGATGACGGGTGTTTTGTAGATGGATGGTTTATATGTAGAGACCTCTTGAACACATAACGACACGACAGATGGCTTGGTGACATTTGACCCAAAGTTAATACCCGGCTGAAGACTTTTAATGTGGTTTGATCAACTATGAGGCAAAGGATTTCCCAACCCAGGTGAATGAAAAGTGTCGTGTTCAAGTGTGGTAATAAGGCTTCTTCTGAGATAAAGGATAACAAATAGGCTCATTTTTCTCTCTTTTCCCCCACTATTTCTGGCAAGTACCTCTTTATTTTTTTACAAGCTTGAGGAGGATAACATATGCTTGATTATAAGCTCATCCTTCGGATGAGTCCAACTTAGTTTTGATTCGAACCCTAAGAAGGAGTGGTCCGTTCCTGTTTGTAATCGAACAGGTCCTTTACTGTGAAATTTTAATGAGTCCAGTATAGGAGAAACTCGGCGTTTTTCATTTTTAGAGAGTCTGAAAAAAGTTAAGAAGACTCCAGGTTGAACTTTTTCATAAAGTTGTGTCTCGCAAGCCCGAAAAAGTATAAAATAATACTTGAGAGAACTGCTTAGTCTTGCGACCAAGGAGTACTTTCTTGATTAGTGCCTCTGACCTGAAAAGTAAAAAGCGATCAAGGACACGTCGTTTTATTTCCAGTATTGAGTTTGAAACGACAAAAACCCAGCAATCTTTTCCTGTTTTTACGGTCAGAAAAGAGCTATAAGGGGACCATCTTTTAATTCGATTTTAACGAGTGTAAAAGAAACGCTCGGCAATCTTTTCATGTTTTAGGAGTCAGAAAAGGGCTTAAAAGATGACTCTGATGTTTTGGTTCGTGAAAAATGATAATTTTCCCTGAAAGTCCTTTTGTCCTGCACAAAAACGACACATTACTCATACCTGTTTAAGATAAGCAAAAATGCATTGAAAAATATCCTTCTATGGTAAAAAATAAACAAACTTAGCATTCATTTATCCAAAAAACCTATAAAAAGACCTTTTACCATGTCATTTTTACCATTTTACTGTTGAGGGAGAGAAAAGGGCTTTTGGCAAGAAACTTCCCGTGGAATTTGCGGAGAATCCGACCGTCGGAATCGAGCGCCGTCTCTTTCAGGTATTTCACAACATCCTCTTCTTTGTTTTCATCCATTTAGAATTTCATTTTAAGCCCTAATTTGATTTTTTGGGGGCTTTGGGGTTTCAAGATCCGCTTTTCGGGGTATGCAGGTGCCCCATGCGCGACCTGCGTACCCCGACATTTTCGTTAATGGGAAAATGGCAGGAGTACGTAGCCTACCTTCAGAACAGCTGCGTACCCACGCTCTGTTTTCTGAAAGCGGGGTGCATACTCCACGCAAAGTAAATTTAAAACCCCAAATCTCAAAACTAAACCATCAATTTTTGATTTAGTGAATTCTAATGGATGTTTTCTGGTGTGTAGTTTGCCCACCATGCTTGATTGGCGCGAAAGAGAACACGAAGATGTTGATTTGGCCGCAATAGATCATCAACCTTCCATTGATGCTTTGAAGGCATGCGGTCTCTACAAATACTGGGCCATACCTGGCATGAGGGCCCAGGTGCGATTCCTAGAGTGGCTGGTTGAAAGGTGGAACGTTCAGGATCAATGCTTTTACATCGGAGGGCACCAGCTCGAGATAGAGCCCCCAGACATATATCTTCTCACTGGTTTGCCCAATAGGGGCGAGCAACTGACTCTATCCGGGACTAGGCCGGGTGGCCAATCCCTTACTAGCCTCCGGCTAGAGTGGTGCAATAATCAGCACTAGGAGAAAGGGATAGAAATCAAATACATATCCCTGCCTGAACTTATGGTAATTGCCTTTAAAGTTACCAGACTCTGCGACGCAGCCACTTGCATATTGCCACCGGGTCCCAAATGCGGATGGCGATTGATTGCTACCGAGGCACCATTTTCAACTGGTGTGACGCTGTGTTGGTCAATATGAAAGGCCAACTGACTAGGGAAAAGAACGGGCAATTAAAGACCTTTGGGTATGGGCCTTTACTTGTGAGCTTTGCCCTAGAGAGAGTTCTGATGATGATCCCGCAGCATCTCACCATTGCAGTTGGGCCACCTCGGGAGCCAAAGTTGATGGGATGGGTTGCGGTAATGGCCCGGCATCCTGATGAGGGAGCGGGAGTTATGTGATTTCCTGCGGGTTACGTTCACTGGTTGGAGGACCAGGTCTTTGCGATCCAGGATTTTCCTTATGCCGGACTGGATTTTCGTGGTGATCTGGACATGGTTCTTCCACAGGGAGAACAATGGGATGACAGAGGTACTTCATTTTTCACAAGTTTTCAAATTATTTTACTTTTTTTTTTGTTTTTTATATCGTCTCAAAACTGACACTGACAATTTTCAAAATGCAGATGTAGGTCCACAGCGTCCGGCCAATCTCCGGCCATTCGAGAGAAGAGTACCAGTTGCACCAGCACCAGCCCCACAGGATGCGACCGCAGAGACCTTAGTTGAGTTGGAACAAGACCTAGAGCGTCTCACGGTGGACATACCAGAGACGACTATAGACGATATTCCTATCCGACTTCAGCGCTATGTGGTCACAGTCCCAGGACCTTTCAGGAGGTTCCTGTGTAGGGTAGCGCGGGCAGTGGTGTCGTATAGAGAGCACCACCAGTGATTGGCTAGTCACTTTTTGTAGACACATGTGACATTTTGGTTTTTTGTACTTATCATTTTTGCCGATCATAAGGTGTTTTTCAACCTATGATCGAAGACGATGTATATTTTGACACACTCCTATCTATATATATCATTATTACCGGCTTATCTTGTTAAACATGTATGATGAAATGTTTTTAAATTTACATGTATGATTATCGCAAATGTTTGTCTAACATTCGAGAAGCAATTGCATCTGCTAATGTATTTAACGACCTTGGAATATGCTGATATTCAATGTAATCAAATTCATGTTCCAAGAGGCGCACTCTCAAAAATAACCTTAATAACACTAGATTTCTAATGGCATATACTCTATTAAGCTGTAATACAACGATTTCAGAATCTAACCTCACTATCAAACTCCGAATCCCAAACGAAATAGATTCAGATAATAACTCAATCACTACACTGTATTCTGCAATGTTGTTTGTTGTTTGACCGAGGCTCACCCCATGCATAGAAACTAACTCGTTAGAGGGCGAATAGCTAACCCAAGCTGCGGAAGAGATATTCCGTGTACTACGACAAGCACCATCAGCGAATCCAATGTACGTTTGGAGAGGCGTCGACATCTACAATATCAAGAGTAAAACCAAGATAAGCCAGAATAACGACTAAAAACACAATCTCTAAGCTAAGCACACTGTCTATACTAACAAACACACCAGCTAGAAAGAAAAACTAACCTAACTAAATCCCCATACCCATCATTTAAGCATAATACCTCTTTAGGTAAAGTCCATTTCTGGGCTTACCCAAAGAGTCTCCATCAAAGTCAACCAGCTCATAGGCCCCTTTTGCTAGCTTTCGCTTAACAATGTAGGGTCCATGCCACATAGGAACGAATTTTCCAGCACCTAATTTATCGTTAGCGTGATCATATAATAGCACTAGGTCTCCTTCCGAAAAATTACGAGGGGCCATGTTGCGATCATACTGAGCTTTCATCCTTTTTGCGTGAGTCTCGATTGCCAATGCAGTGTCACGTCAAGTCTCATCTAATTTAGCTAAGTATAATAGACGCTTCTCCTCTTCGGAAGTAGCTGGAAGTAATTCGACAGCCATTTGAAGTGACGGGATTTCGCATTCAATGGGCAACACTGCTTCCAAACCATAAACTAGTTGGAAAGGAGTGAACCCTGTTGATGTTTTCACTGAGGTTCGATACGCCCAAAGCACTAAAAATAACATGTTGTGCCAATTCGACCGATGAATACCAATGATTCGTCGGATCATGATAACTAGAACTTTGTTCATGGACTCAACCAAACCGTTTGCTTGGGGATAACAAGGAGTAGAACTATCATGACGTAAACCAAGCTGGCCTGTAAGTTCTGTCATCATAATGTTTCGAAAATGGCACCCATGGTCAGTGATTATCGCTTGCGGGACACCAAACCTAGCAATAATGTCATTGAATACGAAAATCGCAGCTGTCTTGCCGTCTGCCTCGAATGTAGGCATCGCCTCGGCCCACTTAGTAAAATAATAAACCGCAAGGATGATATACGCATGCCCCCCGGTCAAGTGAGGGTTACATGTAATAAAATCGATACCCCATTTAGCAAAAGGACCAACGGCAATTATAGGGTGGAGAGGAGCAGGTGGTGCGTGCATCTTGCGATCAAACACTTGACAGTTGTGGCATTTTCGGACCGCAATGATACAATCTTTAAACATGGACGGCCAGAAGTAGCCAGCACGCAACACCTTCTGGGCTGTGGAATACCCAGACATATGACTGCCACATGCTCCAGAATGACAGTCATTCATAACCCTTTCTGCCTCTTCATGAGTTAAGCAACGACGAAAAACCAAATCTTCCCCATGACGATAAAGAGTATCTCCAATAATTTTGTATTGTTGGGACTGGAATTGAATTTTTTGGCGTTCCGACTTTGAAAGTTCGGGCCGAAAAGATTGGGTTTGGAGATAGACAATTATATCCCCATACCACGGATCTAAAGTGCTGATGAGAAATAGAGATTCGTCCGCAATGGGTTCCTCTGCCACAGTTTCTGTGTCAGCACGCGGGAAATCACACATCAATTCCGCAAAAACTAAAGATTTCTTAGACTTAGACTTTTCAAATTCCAAGTCGAACTCCTGCAGGATAACGATCCATTTAGAGTACTTGCCCCCTAGCAACTGTTTAGTCAAAATGTAGATCATATGGTTGCAATCCGAAATGACTGTAGTTTTACGGAGAAGAATGTAATGACGAAAACGTTGGACAGCCTGAACGGCTGCCAGAGCCAATTTCTCCACATGCGAATATTTTAGCTCAGTGGGATTTAACGTCCTACTAAGATAATATATCACATGTTTCGTTTCGAATTCATCTTCCTATACTAAGACCATTCCAATGGTGGAATGAGCGGCGGCGAGGTACAAAAAGTAATCCTGGTTGTAGTTGGGAGGATGCAGCAACGGTGCATGGGTCAACGCGTGCTTTAGCGCATCAAAAGATTTCTGAGCTATCTCATCCCAAGAGAATTGAGCATTTTGTTTCAACAACCGGGTGAAACCCTTAGTAATCTTGGCGTAGTTAGGAATGAATCGGCGTAAAAAGTTTTCTTTCCCTTGCAAACTTTGGAGTTGGCGCAGACTCGAAGGAGGAGGCAATTTGATGATAGCTTCGACCTTCGAGGGATTGACGCGAATGCCAGCTTTTGAAACTACAAATCCCAGCAATCGTCCCGCTTCTATGTAGAAGAGACATTTGTGTGGGTTCAACCGTATACGATAATGCCTACACCTCATAAAAATTGCTCGTAAATGGACAAGGTGATCAACTCGATGTAATGAGTGAGCGGGCAAATCATCGAGATACAATTGCACAATGTGCTTGATGTCATGAAATGCATAAGACATCGCCCTTTGAAAAGTGGCTCCAGAATTCTTAAGCCCAAAAGGTAATTTGCAATAAGCAAATGTCCCCCATGGACTGAAAGCCCTTTTTGGTTGATCGGCAGGTAGAATATTGATTTGGTTGTAACCGGAAAAACCGTCCATAAAGGAAAATATTTCACTGCCGGCACAATCATCAATTATTTGATCGATATAGGGTGTTGGATAGTTGTCCTTGGGACAAGCACGATTGATATCCCTATAGTCGATACATATTCTTATTGTTCCCTGTTTCTTGTTAACTGGAACAATATTCGATACCCAATCCGTTAACGGGATCGGATAAATGAAACCTGCTTTCAACAGCTTCTCAACTTCTACTTTAATTGCAGCCGCTTTCCGAGGGTGTATCTGACGCAGACGTTGCCGAACGGGTTTAGCGTCCGGGTAAGTCTTGAGCTCATGAACAACAATGGAGGGATCAATTCCTGGCATTTCCTCATAGGACCACGCAAACACGTCGCGGAATTCTTGAAATAGGGCCTTGTATGTTTGAATTTTGTCATCTGAACACGAGGCACCTATCTGAATGTGTTCAACAATTCCGGGCTTCACTGAAATGTCAATGGGAATAGTGCGAGAAAAGTTTCCCAAATTCAGCTCTGAATCAGGATGTTTCATTGGACTCTGAGCGTCTTTGACATATTCAGCTGTAAAGATTGATGAGAAATCGTTTTCAAAACGATCATCCTCAGGTAAAAACGAAGATCTACGATGGAGATCTTCCCATGGTAAATCGTCTACACACAGGACTTCACAAAGTTGTTCGTCAGATGACACAACTTCGGGAAACGTTATTAACTCCGAGGTTGACGCGAAAAGGGATTCCTCACGGACCACATTCATTTGGTCGATTTGGGTTGAACGCGGGTCGGTAAAAGACTGCACGGCTTCATAAGCAATTTCATATGGACTCAAAGGCATAACATCACCGAATGAGTCTATCTCATATTCAGATGGAAAATCCAAGGATCATCGTAAATAATAGTGTCTGAAGTAATCATATGAATAGATGCAAACGAAGACACGGCGTTGATTGGAGGAAAAGGAAAAGTTCCCAGTAAACCGACATCTTTAACTAATCCTACGCCAACATCCTTATAAGGGATAGTCGTTTTACCGACATGCTGGATACTCTCTGAAGAGGCTGGGTCGGATGAAAAATAAGCCAGCTGGTCTATGGTTACGATCTTGCCATTATGTGGAAACTTTATTACTTTGAAGACCGATGAAACGACCGCTGTCATAGCGTAAGACCAACTTCGACCCAAGAGAAGGTTGTAGTCTAGAGGGGCATCAACCACCTCCACATCCAGACTAACAGTTTTTCCTTCAACCCCTATAGGCAAATCCTGTAAAATGCCAAACGGATGGAACCCACGGCCATCAAAGGCCTTAAGAATTGTCGGGGATTGGTTCAGCGAAGGAGAACCAAGCGATCTCCAACACTGAATCGACATAATACACATGGAAGCTCCCTCATCAATTATAGTCCGATGAATAGGCCTGTTTTTTGATTATCACTGGAATCTGGAAAGCCATCTGATGAGGGAGACGCGGTGTACTATTTTCTAGATCAAAGATTATCAGGTTCGGGTCCTGAACATCAACAGCTCCTATAGCCGACAAAAGTAATTTTCGTTTTGCTGGGCATGATTGCAGCACTTCTAAAGCCGACATTGCTGAGGGTGAAATAGCTAAATCCTCAACAATATTGTAATTCTGGGCCGCTCTCGCATGTGGATTGAAAGCAGACCTTCGAAGTACACCCTTGGCAAGCAGTTTTATTACTAAGTCAGGGTTAGGTTTCTCGATCTGTAGTGGATCGGAATCGGTAGCTGAGGTTGATGGATTTGAATGAGAAGATTCTACTTCTTTCGATCCATCAACAGGACTTTTACTACCATAATCGTGTGATCGAGTCGCAATCCTTACATGAGACATCATCAATATGGGTTCTTCAGTGGCACTCGAGGAAGAACCTATCATCTTACTCTCCTGCTTTGGAAATGGATCTTTCAAAACAGCAGGAGTTGAGGAACCTTTGATGATTTTCACAACCTCGGCCCGATGGGGGCAATCTCTTGTAAAATGATCCTCTTCACAAATAAGACAAGGATATCGAGGTTTGCGCTTTTCGTCATTGGTTTCTGACTTTTCTGTTTTCTCTTTTGGAGTCTTGTCTGCTTTACCCTTCTTCTTACCCTTCTTCTTCCCACCATTTTTTGATTTAGCCGTAGATGACTCTACAGCGTGAATATCAGCGGAAATTTCAGGAGAAGACTCTCCTGTCAGGGAATCTGGTCAGGTTATAATGGGCGAAGAATTCTTTGAAGATTTCTTCTTGCTTTTAGTATTTACCATACCAATCATGCCATCAGCAGCATGAGATCCCGAAGGAGCAGCAGCGATTTGATTTGACTTTGGAAGATCTGGGATCTTTTCATGTAACGTACCTGACTGAGTGTAAACTAAGTCAAGGTACTGCGCTTGAGCAATTACTTGCTCCTCAGTAACTACTCCGGCCTTAGCTACGTCTTCAGTAATCTTCGGTAATAATGATTTAACAAACCATTCAGCTAAGATTTGGTCCGGGATAAAAACTTTCACTAATCACCGTCGACGTCTCCATTCATGTATATGATCGGAAATATAAGTGGACGTCGACTGTTTTAATGAAGTTAGTAGCTCCGTGCCATTATCATATCTGACCGGCAACTGAAAATGAGTTAGGAACGAGGTAGCTAACTGACTAAAATTGTAAAAAGAGGCCCGTGGTAACTCAATGTACCACTTGGCCGCGAGACCAATGAGCGTACGCTGGAAAAGACGTAAGTGGATCGAATCATCCGAGATGGAATTTGAAGCACACCAGAGGTGGTAAGTCATCACATGATTGGACGGATCCTCTCCAGACTTACCTTCGAACTTGGGTATATCACTGGGCAACTTATTTGGCATTGGCGGCCAAAACGGAAGATAATTTATTGGATCGTTCATTAGGCACGACAAGTCTGGTAAATCCAAAGTTGCGATAAACGGTAATTGCCGATTAGGATCCCTAAAACTCTGGGTCACAAGACCAGTCCCAGGAGGAGGATATCCTGGATAACTTGGAATAGGTATCGCATTCGGGATATTGTATCCTCCTGGAGAACCAGGATTAACCGGACCGTACTGGGGTTGCTGAGGTTGTTGATAAGTGTACCCAGGATACGGTTGATACTGGTAAACCAGCTGTTGGACAGCAGGCCCGTATTGGTACTGTCCCTGGTACGGTTGATAAGTGAATTGTGGTTGACTAGTGACAACCGTACTTAAACTAGGTTGTCCTACAGGCATCTGAACTGTAGTTTGAATCGTAGATCCAGACAATGGTAAAGATATCTGAGGAGTAGTTGCAGAGACAGTAGAAACCGGAGCTGTCGATACTCTAGAAGCAAGTGTGGTGGAAGGAGCAGATGTTGCGGTAGTTGCAGCAGTCGTTTGAGATGGAGTACTAGGTACAATTGGCGGCTGAGTAACTACCGAAGGTACATAAGTTTGAACATTAGACTGGACTGGTTGCTGGGATGGACCAGCAACTAAGGGTTGTCCAGCTTGAGATGACAACTGTACACTTGGCTGCAATACCTGTTGAACTTGCGATGGATCCCACACTATGTTCATTCCGGGTATTGACCCATGACAGGTTGAGGATATTGAGATCCATAACCGGATTGAGGGTAGGATTGATAACTGAAAGGCACAGTTCCCGTACCTTGAACATATGATTGACCTTGAGGTGTTTGATAACCTTGACTCGAGTATTGACCTTCAGGTTGATAACCTTGAGGTAAATACTGATACTGGGGTTGACCTTGACCTTGAGGTTGATACCCTTGAGGTAAATATTGATACTGAGGTTGACCCTGGGGTACATATTGAGGCTGGGGTTGACCTTGAGGAATGTATTGTACTATGGGTACATACCGTCCTTGAGGTTGCCCCCCAGATGCAACTTGTGTACCTTGAGGTTGCCCCCCAAGCGTTAATTGAGGCTGCCCCCCAGGCGGTAATTGGCCACCTTGAGGTTGAGAACCGGGAACTGAACCTGACATCATGTAAATGTCCCCTACACCCAACAGTTTATTACCATTGTTTCCAGCTAATAACCCATGTTCAATGGGTTGAGGAGATGCTCCCGCAAAAGTACCAGAAAGTGACTGATACCCAGAGGGAATAGAAGGACCGCCATACAAGAAAGATTCAGGAGATTGAGTGAACACGGACGACTGACCAGACATATTTATAGGAGTATAAATACCTCCAGGTGGAAAAGGAGTACGAGGTGGAGAAAAACTTATCCCTGCGTTGTCTAAATAATTGGTTAACGAAAGGTACCAAGTAGTACTTCTAGGAGGACTGTAAAAGATAGATTCACGCTCCCTTAGATCAATAGTAGGTTGATCTTCAAGGATAGATATGCCAAATTCTTCCTCTGGAGCAAGTTCTTCAATAGCTATCAAACTAGCAGGAAGATTTTCGGTGATGACTCTTTCTACCCTAGGTGAATCAGGTGCACTAGAAGTTGGAGTAACAGGTTCAGATATTTCAAGTTCTTCGCCTATATCACTAGTAGATGAAAAACTACCAGCAAGCTCAGAAACTGCAACTGCTTCAGGATTATAACCTGTTTCTAAACCTTCGTAATCTGGATGGACTACCAACGACGATTCTCCTTCTTCAGGTGAACCTACTTTACTGCCACTAGGAGTTACAAGGACCTTCAAACCTTCGTAATGACTCGGGACCTCTTCAGGAGGTTCGCCCCGCAATCTACGGGACTTCCTCAACAAATCGGCCATGGTAACAATCTCAGGAGACTTGCCCCGAAGTCTACGGGACTGTCTCGGTAATTCAGCCACAGTTAAAAACTTTTAACTACTGCACACGCAAACAAAGTAAAATCTCAAAGCAAACCACCTAAAGTCTCTAAAGAACCAAACAAATTTGAATCACACGCCTAAAGAATCTAGGGCGTCAAACCATACACAAACAGTAGCCTTCCGGACCGAAAACACTAGTTGGAGATGAAACCCAACATCACTGAATTCAGTACAGAAGTGGTGGGCGGAACAGTTACCCCGGCAACCTGCTTAATGAATAGACCGGCACAAGTTCCTCCACTTTAACCGTCTCGAGTGAAGTGAACCCCCCGGAAAATCCAAGTGAGTCTAGCCGACGTCTGCTCCAGGTACAGTGGGATCTTCCCTCCACCGTCACCTCGGTAGAATCCTAAAGATAATGGTCACTAACGTTACCAAAAGCAACAAACGCACCTGGGGGAACAGTCTACGACCTGATAGCACGCAAGGGCAGAGTAACAAGCTCAATCCCCTTGCCGGCTCCTTGACAATAATCCAAGGTTTACCGACAAGTGACCCCAGGCTCCTCGACAATAATCCGAGGTTTACCGTTTGTAGTACGTGCGTATCTGGCGTCTTTCCCAATGAAGGAGGATTGATCCCCTCACTGGTTCGGACACGGTCTCATGCTTCTCCTTTAAGAGGAGCTTTCCCAGAGTACAAATGAAACAACTGGATTTATCCTACCACAAGATGAGCTACTTGTTTTGTTTTGTTGTCTTGGAGAGTTAATTACTCTCCTACTCCAAGACTCTAGCCTGATCTATATTGGTGTTTCAGAGCC
This sequence comes from Pinus tabuliformis, assembly GCA_031772625.1. Classification (NCBI taxonomy): domain Eukaryota; kingdom Viridiplantae; phylum Streptophyta; class Pinopsida; order Pinales; family Pinaceae; genus Pinus; species Pinus tabuliformis. Next base: position 1,158,261,196 of record CM062819.1, read on the forward strand.
CTAGTAAATAAAATGTTACTAAATTGATTTTACTTTAAGCGTTAATTTTATGGCTTTTCTTTAAGACAAAAGGTAGTGGAGATGAAACTGATGGTGTGTAGACTCGACCGAAATCCACTAAAAAGATGCACTTAGGATGATTTATACTAATTTTTCCTTTTTCAATGAATTCCCTAGCTAAGAGAGTTGGAGAATGCAAACTTGATATAAAGACAACTTTCTTGGCAATGAAAATCAAAGAAACAAAATCTTTATCTTTTCAAAACACACAACACATGACCACTAATTACTTCACGAAAATTACTTTTTCTTTCAAAGACTCAAATGCTACCGAAGCAAACTTTCCTTCAAAAGATATTTTTTATATTTTTCCTAATTAATAAAGCATGTAAAACTTACTTTAACAAAAATCAAAGTTAAAAAAGCTATGGTAATCAAATCAACTCAATTTCACTCAAAAGCAAATCTAAGATAAAAGCACCTAAAAGTAAATCTAACGAGGCAAAAGCCTACTAAAGATGATTCCTGGATTTTTTACTCAGTCAAAATGTAACTAAGGACTAGTTAATGTAGAACCAAAAACCAGTCAAAAAAAAAAATCAAAATCTTTTGTTCTTTTTCTCAAGAATAAAATTCAAAGCTCAAACAACAAACTTTTTCGAGATTTGCAAAGAGAAGACGCAAAGGTAGGTCTCTCACAAGGGTGAATTCTATAACAGGCTTGACTCCTAAGAGGATTTGAACAAAACCAGGGAGATCCAAAGTTTGACATCCTCTAACGCCAAAGTCACTACAGGACCAGTTAAAAATGAAAACCTAAGGCAAAATCTCTATGAATTTCACTAAAACACTCGACACTAATGAAACAAGATTAGGTGAAGATTTATGGCAGAAAACCAGTGGATCTGGGTAGAAAAAACAAATTAAAAACAAAATCTAAAAGGCAAAAAGAAGAAAATTGAAATTTTCTTAATCTTGATAAGGTACGCAGGCGACCTGTTTGCACAGGTGCGGGTACGCTCTGTGCACAAAGCGACAGTGCGTACAAGTACGCACTGTGCTCAACGCAGAGGCTGCGTACTTCTAGCAAAACAAAGAAAAACTAAAATCTAATTTAACCCTAAGCTAGCCCACCCAAATACACAATCAGACAGCCAAAAACCAAAAAACAAACGACTTTTCTCAGATCAAAGTTTCATACAAAGGAAAAAACATTCACATCAATGGATTCCCCAGTGGAGTCACCATTTTGTCATGCGGAAAGAGTCGATAGTGCGGACACAACCGACCTCCCTAGAAGCAAAAGCTTTCTAGTGACAAACAAGACAAACAAACACTACCTTTCTCTAAACATGCATTGAGAATACAAGTAATCAAGGGATCTTAACATACCTTTAGTCCAACGCTTTGTAGTAGTCCAACCTCGCCGATCCGGATGAGCTCCTCCTTCTCTTCGAAACCTGCATTCACTAACAAGCCAAAAGATTAAATAGCACCTGATAAACTCATAAAACAATACATATCTATCATACAGACCAAGGAGTATATGAAACAAATCATGAATAACAATCTGTTGAGAAAAATTAGTTCATTTTATTAAGAGGAAACAAAAGGAACTATTACAACCTGAGCCTTGGTGTTGTGCAAGTCCCTCCTAGGGTCCAACAAGATTTTTCCTTTACTTTGATCAGCTCACCCACTCTCAAATAAGGCTAGGAAAGGATGGGAATCTCTCCTCTCAAGCTTTACAAGGGAGTCCTAATTCCAGCAGCATCTACCCTTAGGAATGTTCAGCTTTCAACCTCCCCTCCCTTTGGCCCAATGCCTGTATTTATAGTGCTCTAGAGGAAGTTATTCAGGTCCACCATCAATGGGATAAGCCCCTCTTTGGATGGGATAGCTCCCCTCTTGATGGGATAAGTTCCTCTTTGGTAGGGATACATGAACCATCTGGAGGCGCTTCATACACGTCAAACAAGTTTCTAGAATGCTCTAGAAATGACCACAAGTAACTTTTTTGGAGTGAAACTTGCGCCTTTTGACCTTTACAGGAGTACGCACCCATTGCTTTACAGACAGAGCGTACAAGTACCCAGGTATTGTGAACTTGGGGTGCGTACACGCAGGTAAGGCTAAGAGAAATTGCGTACCCAAAGATATATAGATTTTTAATGACTTTCTCTCTTTCTTGGAGTTTGACATGGAGAGCAGAGGTATGAGGCTTGCAAAGGAGGATAGTATGACAGTTGTTGGAGCCATACTAACTGCAAATAGTCATGGTGACAAATTTTAGTGTAACACTAATAGTTGATCAAACCACATTGAAAATCTTCAGCTGGTTCCAGGTATTAACTTTGGGTCAATTGTCACCAAGCCATTTGTCGTGTCGTTATGTGTTCAAGAGGTCACTGCAAATAAACCATTCATCTGCAAAATACCCGTCGTCCATTTTGACCATCCCTGAGTCAGTCCTTACAGCTACATTTCTTCAACTTGATCTATGATTTCGTGTTGTGGGCTTGCCTGCAACGGGTGGCTTTCTATCGACATCAGACATTATCTAGAAAGATGACCTAGACATTATCACTACCTTGAAATCTGCATGCATCAATGGTAGGTTTCTCGCCTTTGACGACAGTTTACATCATTGACTTTCAATCGAAGGATTCCGTGACATGTTTGACATCAACGCATTCATTCACATCTCATGGATTGTACTGGGTACTTTGAGAACCATTGACATCACTGGTGGTCTCTCTCACACTTGTTAACAGTTTACATCATCGACTGGTAATCAAGTGGTCTCTACCATGTTCGACATCAACTCATTTATTCACATGGATAGAATCGTACTATTTCGGAAAGTAGAAATGAAGACCCTGGATCTAGTTTCCACCATCCAGGCTGCGAGGAGTTTTGTATTCATTATATAGTAGACTAATCATAAACAGATGGCTGCGTCCATACTGTGTCTACATGAGTCTATGATTATGATGTACTGCGAAATCATTCCTATATTAGAGCAGTAGTTAGTTTGTTAGTTAAAGTTTTCAATCTGAGTATGGGAATGGCTACCTCAGCGATGATATGATCTTATATATGTATTTTGCGTTGAATATTGGCAGGTTCCGACTGGGCTCTCCACAAGATAATCCTTGAAATGATAAAGTACTTCACCCTTCCTAGATGATATGAAACCCTAATCTACTACAGGCTTCGCACTTTAGGGGGCAATCTGTTACACTAAAATTTGTCACCATGACTATTTGCAGTTAGTATGGCTCCGTTAACTATCATACTATCCTCCTTGGCAAGTCTTATACCTCTTCTCCTCATGTCAAACTCCAAGAAAGAGAGAAAGTCCTTAAAAAGTCAATTAACTCTGGTTGCGCAGTTTCTCTTAACCTTACGTGCGTGTACGCACCTCAAGTTCACAATACCTGCGTACTTGTACGCTCTGTCTGTAAAAGGGTGGGTGCGTACTCCTGTAAAGGTCAAAAGGCGCGAGTTTTACTTCAAAAAAGTTACTTGTGGTCGAATCTAGAGCATTCTAGAAGATGGTTTGACGTGTATTGAGCGCCTCCAGATGATTCATGCATCCCTATGAAAGAGGAACTTATCCCATGAAGAGGGGAGCTATCCCATTGAAAGAGGGGCTTATCCCATTCATGGTGGAGCTGATTAACTTCCTCCAAAGCATTATAAATACAGGCATTGGGCCAGAGGGAGGAGAGGTTGAAAGCTGAACATTCCTAAGGGTAGATGCTGCTGAAATTAGGACTCCCTTATAGAGCTTGAGAGGAGAGATTCCCATCCTTTCTTAGCTTCATTTGGAAGTGGGTGAGCTGATCAAAGTAAATGAGAGCTCTTGTTGGACCCTGGGAGGGACCTGCACAACACCAAGGCACTGGTTGTAATGGTTTCTTTTGTTTCCAATTAATACAATTAAGTTCATTTTTCTCAATAAGTTGTTATATATAATTTGTTTCATATACTCCTTGGTCTTTATGATGAATATGTTTTATTATATGAGTTATTCAGGTGCTATGTAATTGTTTGCTTGTTAGTGAATGCATGTTTCGAAGAGAAGGAGGAGCTCATCTGGATCGGAGAGGCTGGACTGCTACAAACAGCGTTGGACTAAAGGTATGCTTTAAACACCTGGTTGCTTGTATTTTAAATGCATATTTAGGGAAAGATAGTGCTTGATTGTCTTGTTTGTCACTAGAAAGCCTTAGCTTCTAGGGAGGTCGGTTTTGTCCACAAAATTGACTCTTTCCGCATGAAAAACCCCTAAGGAACCAGTAGAATGGAATCAATTGAATTGGGGTACAGAGCCATGCCATGCGTTGGAATGTTACAATATGACTACTGAAAAGGAAGAAGATGATCCACAGAATATTAACATTCCAGAGGTAGAAGGACAACGTGTAGTTGAAGGACCAAAAGAATAAAACCCGGATATATCGGAGCCTTTGAAAACTAAACAAGTAAATATTGAATCTGAAGAAAAGCCTAAGTTCATGAAGATAGGAGACTATTGGGACAAAGATATAGTCGATAAGGTGGCCAAACTGCTACCTGAATACCAAGATATATTTCCAACAAAGTTTTCGGATCTAAAGGGGATTGGTGGAGATTTGGGCATTATGAAGATTATGTTGAAACCAGAAGCGAGGCCTGTTAAGCAAGGACCTTATTGGCTCAATCCGAAGTATAAAGAAAATGTGTGCCAAGAGCTTGATAAGATGGTCGATGCAAGAATTCTTTAGCCAGTAGAGGAATATGATTGGGTGATCCCAATGGTTGTCCAAGGGAAGAAACAGAAATGAGAAATCAAGATGTGTGTAGATCTAAGAAAATTGAATGATGCATGTGTGCATGATCCGTTTCCAACACATTTTACAAATGAAGTGTTAGAGAATGTTGGAGGACATGAGGATTATTCTTTTACTGATGGATTTTCAAGATGCCATCAAGTAATGATCGTGTCAGAGGATTGCAGCAAGACAACCGTTGAAACAGAGTGGGTTTGCTTTCAGTATACAATAATTTCATTTAGATTGAAGAACGAGTCTTCAATATTCTCCCGAGTAATAATCGAGGCATTCAAGGAGTTTATTCATAAATTTTTGGAAGTTTATTTTGATGATTGGACTATGTTTGGGTTGGTGAAGCGCTATGTTACAAGTGTGCACCTTATGCTAGATACATGCTGAAGGTATCAGATCACGCTGAATTTGAAGAAGTGCATATTCTATGTGCCCTTTGGAATTTTGCTTGGCCATGTAGTATGTAAGTAGGGATTGATGGTGGACCCTGCAAAGATTGCTATGATTGTGAATTTTGAAGCTCCCAAGAATGTAAAACAGTTGCGCACGACCTTCAGGCACACTGAGTATTATAGAATTTTTATTAAGGCATATGCTTAGATAACCACGATGGAAAAATTATTGAAGAAATATGCGATGTTTTGTTGCGATGAAGAATTTCAACACAGTCTGGATGTGCTAAAGGAAAATATGGTGACTGCACCTATCTTTGTGTTTCTAGACTTAAAGAAAGAATTCCATGTGCATGTAGATGCCTCTTGCATTGTGCTCTGTGAAGTATTAAAAAAGGCAGGAGAAGGAGAAATTGATCATCCAATAACCTTTGCAACCAGAACGTTGTCAAAGGCTAAGAAGAATTATTCCACTACAGAGTAGGAAGGACTAGCGATGGTCTACACGCTACAAAAATTTAGACATTACTTGTTGGGCAGATATTTTAAAATGTATATAGATCACTCTGTGCTGAAGTACCTGGTCAATAAGCCTATGTTGGGGGAGAAAATTTGTCAATGGTTATTATGGTTTCAAGAATATGACCTTGAAGTGATTGTGAACCCTGGAAGGTTGAATGCAAGACCAACCACCTATCAAGGATTGAAAAAGGGGAAGTACCAAATAGTTTGGAGGAAGGATTGTCAAATGTGTAGCTCTTTGTAGTGTGCATCGCGGATGACCATTTTGTTGATATCATTCAATTTTTAACCACTGGAATAGCTCTAAAAGGATATTCCACTCAATAGAAGAAGGAATTAGTAGTTTGATCTGTAGATTTTTCTGTGATTTCACATCACTTGTATAAAATGGGAATAGATGAAATAATGTAAAGGTATGTTCCAGAGTTTGAACACGCTAGTATCCTCATCGAAGCACATGGAGGAGCAGTGAGAGGACACTATGCAGGAAAGGCGACTACACAAAAGATTTTGCACACAGGGTTATGGTGGCCTACATCACATAAGGATTCCAAAGCATATTGGAAGGTGTGCGATGCTTGACAAAGGACAAGAAAGCCTTCCCGAAGAGATGAATTGCCTTTAAATCCTCAGGTTTCATTGTAGGTATTTGATAAGTGGGTTACTAATTTCATAGGTCCAATACAACCACCAAGAAGGAAGATGGGAACGTGGTATATTAATACTACAACAAAGTATTTAACTAGACGGGCATAAGCACAAACAATGAAGGATTGTATAGCTCGTATTGCTACAAAGTTTTGGTTTGAATATGTATTAACACGGTTTGGATGCCTGAAGGTGTTGATGAGTGATAGGCGCACACATTTCTTGAATGAAACAATTAGCGAGATGCTTGAATAATTCTAGGTATACCACCAAAAGAGCATGCCTTATCATCCAGACGTGAATGGAACGACGGGAGAATTTAACAAAGTCTTGGAGAACACATTGACAAAAGTCTATAACACATAGAGGAATGATTGGGATGCACACGTACCCACAGTTCTATGGGCATATAAGACGACTTGAAAGATGTTGATAGGCCAAATTTTGTTTAGGCTAGTCTATGGGATTAAAGCAGTGATGCATATGGAATATATGGTGCCAAGTCTATGTATTGAAACTTTGGTAGAGATGGTGGATCGTGAGACCACGGATGAATGGCTAGAGTTGGAAGAGGACCTCTTTCTTACTGGATTTCACCAGCAAGTACAAGAAGAACGAGAAAAAGCATGGCATGATAGGAATATTAAGTTGCGGACCTTCAATATAGGTGATTTAGTGTTGCTATATGGCAACAAGTTCACAAAGTTTCCAGGAAAATTTAAATGCACTAGTTAGGGCCATATGTTGTTAAGTAGATCATAGATGGTGGTGCAGTTCAGCTCACGAATCTGAATGGTGAATTATTCTTTGGAAGAGTGAATGGCAACAGGTTGAACTTGTATATAGGGGATTCTACCTCTATGCAATGACTATATGGAAGTAGGACAGTCTTAGTAATCTAGGAGGCTACAAGGGATCATGAAACTATAAACTACATTGCCTGCAAAAAAGAAAAGCAAAATAGGGAGGCTATGCAACAAAAGCAAGGAGTGCACCAGGAAGAGCTACGAATGGAGGGCTATGCCATGGAGGATGGTGCCATGCAGTTAGGTCCAAAATTTGTCGTTGAAGACACTTTTCATGATTGGATAGTGAAAATCCCATTAGCAAGATTGGGTAAGCAACATTTATGGCAAAAATATTTGGAGATCTGTAGCCAATGCCACATTTATGACTAGAAAATGGAGGGAACGGTCAATTTGAATTCAAATTTTCATATATATATATATATGGCATACTGGGCTATTGCAGAATATTTTTCTCTTTGGTAAATTGGTATAAGACCTCTTTTTTTGCTATATGAATCGACAGGTTTGGGAGGACTTAGTTTCCAGTCTCGCATTCACGAAGCTACCTGTAATTAGCGAGCTACTTATTATTGAAAAAATGTCTGCTCCAGTCAATTCTGATGTCATTGTTTCTCAAGAAGAAGGCCATGAAGTCATGACCATGGAAGTTGTGCCCTCTCTGCCTACAATGTCGAGGTCACCCAAACCAAAGAAATCGACTCCTAAGAGGAAGTAGAAGAAACCTTTACCTGTGAGGTAGTCACTAAGGAAGAACCCGGAGGCTCGATAAAAAGAGAAGAAGGAAAAGGAAAGGTAGCCAAAGGAACCAATGGAATTGGAAGTAGAGGAACTCCGCGATGGCATGGAAGAATAAGATGCTAAGGAGGGTGACCCTCTCACTAAGCTCTCGGTGTATATCCCTCCATGGAAAGGGAAAGCCAAGGTAATCAATGATGCATATTGGGGAAACTTTACGATCTCTACACCGCTGTTGCCTAAGGAGGTAGTTTTTGAAGGCACACTCTTAGCGCAAATATCGATGTTGAAGATGGAGGATTGGGATCTCACCAACCACAAGAAGTTCCCTCACATAGCTACCAATAAGTAGATGACGAAGATTTACTATGAAGAAACTATGGTCACAAGGCTAGAACCTATGAAATGGGTCAAAGGTGTCGAGCAGGTTGGATTACTACATATGCTTTGCATGCCACACTTCCACAAATCAATCATCAACATTGTTTTCCTGTGCTAGCTTCTCACACTGGTGCATAATGGGTGCTTATGGCTCGATGAACCCATCCCTATAACCGATATGCTAATTCATAGAATTACGAAGATGCCCTATAAAGGGGCAGACCCTGCCAAGGAGTTTGCAGGAAAAAGCAAAGAAAAGGAGTTGGTGATAAAATGAAGACCGAGTTTGGGTTGATCAAAAAGTCGCGCAAATATTCTATCCGCTCAGTTCAAGACCAAGCGGTGTAGTTTTTTGCCCAAATTTTAGCTCAAAAGATAATGAGGAAATGTCATGCAGTCGAAGTTTTGGCGCTAGTAGCTTTGTTGGCTACATAATGCACGAAGGGGGTGTAGTACAACTAGGCGCAGTACCTATGTAAAGAATTCCTATTGAACTTTCTTAAAGCACAGGAAGAGAGCAAGGTGTTTCACTATGCTTGGCTCCTATTACTAATTTTATTGGTAGAATTGTGATTGCTAGAGGATAGTCAGTTTCCTCCGTAGGAAGAATATTTACCAGAGGCAGCTAAATTCACTTCGTTGTGGTGGATGAAGGATCTAGAGAGGATCATGGAGTGAAAGGTTTTTTGGACACTGGTTGAGATGGACCTAGGCATAGTAAGAAGTTAGCAGCCACTGTTGTCTCCAACCTTGTTTGAGTAGTTGAGGGCCTTCGCGGAGTTTAAGGCTGACTTTCATAATGTCTCTATCCGGGAAAGGCGAGACCCTAAGTAGATCTGGCACAAGTTTCTATAATTAGTGACAGAAACTGATGTGCAGGAGATTGTGGGACTATGGCCAGCGGAGTGGCAGGAACCCACAGACCTTGATGCAAGTACCAGCAGGGCCGAAGATATCCTTGCTATGTAGATGGCAGTTGCGCAGAACTAAAAAGAAGTAGCATAGGAAGCGGCGTAGGCATTGGCCGAGAAGAGAAAGAAAGAAGTTGTTACCAAGGTAGCTACTAAGAAAGAGTGCATTAAGAAAGAGCATACTAAGAAAGATCACACCAGAAAGCATGACATAATGGAAGTCGGAGCATTGGCCTCCCAACATATCGAGGAATAGGAACTGTCCGAGCCGGGTGGAGACGGTGGGGATGAGCATAGTACTCCCTTCACATTGAAGAAGCAAAGGAGACAACTATTGGGCCAAGGAAGAAGAACAAATCAGACAAGTAAGCACGCATTGACCCAATGGTCCTCACAGAAGGGGACCTCAATGAAATCGGGGATAAATTCAAGGACACCACAACAAAGTTGTGGCAACAATTTGAGCAGCAATACATGCATATGCTAGGGAGTGTTTAGAAGGATCTACATGAGCTACAGATCCAAATAGGCAGGATTCAAGTGAGCGTAGGGCAAGCAAGCGGCATACAAGAGATCCTATCACAAGTGAGCAAGAACGTGTTGGAGACAGAAAGGACTCTAGACCTCAGAGTCATCTCCTTACCAGAAGAATCAGTCTACTGAGAAACAGAGGAAGATCATGCCGAGCTAGGAAAGATCAAAGGCATGGGGTGAAGTTAGCCATGCTACCACTTCATACGCTTCATGTGCTTCATCAGGGGGTCTCGGATGAGATTTGAATCAAAGAGCACTATTCACTTGCAGTGATCAGCGAGGTTAAGTTAAATAATGAACAAATATTCGCTGAGAAGGCTCAGGCCCTAAAAGAAAAGGAAGAGCTAGAAGCATGAAGTCAGAGCCTGGAAGTAGCAATTATAGAGGTGTGTAATTTCTTCCCTGAGATACATATTATAGAAGATGCCACAACTACAAAGAATATCAGGAAATTGGCTACTATAGTTCCAGAATCAAAAGATAAGACATGTAGAGTCACTTTTGACTTCCAGATGAGGATATCAGAATTACAGCCGAAGCTACAACTGAATACTCTACCAGAGGTCAGGGAGTCATGCAATGCAACCATCAAAGAGCATATGAATACTTTAGACATTGGAGTTAAATACTGTGACTTTCTTTTTGACCATGCCATGGAATTATGGGACAATTTGCAGAAGGATCCAAACTTATAGAGGTTGAGTATAGAAATTAGAGAGTCCCAACATAAATATGGTGAGATCATGGTGACTGTGTGGACATTAGCTCTAGTCCAGTGCTTCACACGCCTATAGGAAGGTTTGGTGAAGTAAAATTATAAGTGCAGACACAAACAAATTCCTCTAGCCCGATGATGGGTCTAGCCACAATAGATACATTCTATGGAATATTTCCTTAGGTTAGAATCAATCAAGAGGGCCTACCTCTTGGTTCACTTATCCTTCTTGATGATGTCCTTGCTTGCTCACTCCATCTATCTCTCGCTTCCTTCTTCAAGCACCTGAAACAAGTAAACAACAACAAACAACACACATGATAGTAGACAAATTGTAATTCAACCTACTTAACAAGTCAAGACACATTAAGACATGAATGTATAATATAACAAAAACATGTACGAAATCAATTGATAGTTGCATATATTAATGTCAAAGAGAGATTACAACCATTTGTCTTGATGTTGCAATCCTCCTCTGACAAGACTAGGTTCCCACACACTTCTACTAGCATTCCATGATGGCCTCAAGCAACAATAGTTTTAAGGCTCTTCCCTGTAGGCTTCACTCCAAACCAAATCACACTTCTCCCTCACACAACTAGATAGCTACAACTAGTAATAGCTTGTTGTCTACTCCAAACCAAAATATCATCAACGCTCAACCAAAAAACTAGATTATGCTTGGGAGGAAGGGAGGTTTATATAGGAATGATGGATGGGAGATGGATCCTCCTCTCATGGGAAAAGGACTTATCCCTTGAGGTAGTTCCATCATTATAGGGAAAAGGAGACCAAACTGTCATCCTCAACCCCATCCATCCAAACCATTTACTAGACTTCTGTTATGAAGCTTCAGCTCCAAATTTAAAAAACTTTCGAAAATAGGACCGATGCGACTGGAACATAGCTCAGTCGCATCGGTCGGTGCGATGGATAATGCTAATCTCTGCACATTGGTGTGGGGGAAGAAAAATGTCATTACTGTCAGTCTTGTAAACTAGGCAAAACAAAAGTTTGAGGGGAAATGGTGCAAAAGGGAATTGATTTTCTCATGAAGAGGGACAAATGGGAGTTTCTTCATGAAGTCAAAGCATGTCAGGTTCACTGTAGAGGTCCTCCAGGATCAAGGAACAGGGAGTACTGTGACAGTGACAAAATGTTGTGTAATAGATTCCCCCTAAAGCATGAAGGCCAAGTTGGAGTGAGGGGTGAAATGCTTCATAAATCAATTCGGGGAATCAGTTTACCATCAAAAATCCTGCAAGCAAGTACATATACATATACATAAAGTAAGATATCTTTAAAATGATACATGAATCATGGCATGGATGCATCCATCTAGAGAATTATCATGTAAATGGATCCAAGTATGGGTGCATCCATCTGTCAAAGAGGATCATAACGAAACCAAGGTATGGTCGCAACCATCTAATAATGAGAAGGATCACATATGATAACTCATGGTTTGGTCACAGCCAGCCATCTGATAGAGACATGCATATCATCATAACCATGTCACACCACTTCACAACCTAGAATTTTTTAATCTGAGTCCAGGGTCTTGTGCTCCAACATGACCTGATCAAAGTACAAATTCTAACATGTGAATAGATGTGTTAACATCGAACATGCTAGAAAGTCAATTGATTACCAGTCGATAATGTAAACTGTTAACAAGCGTGAAAGAAACCACCTATAATGAAAATGGTCCTCAAGGTACTATCAGCGCAATTCATAGAATGTGAATAGAGAAACTGAAGTAGAAAACCCACGAAATCACTCGATCGAAATCCAATGATGTGAACTTGTCATCGAGTTCGAAGAACTTGCCATTAGGGCATGCAAGCTCTAAGGTACTGGAAGGGAGTCTCTTGGTTAACTTCCCAGGTAATGAGTTGAAGTCGATGGAAAGTGACCGTGTCAAAGGAGGGCCATAATGGATCACACATCATCGACGCGAGACAATAGGATGCAAAATGATTTTAGATGATACAAAGAATCAGAGGTAAATGTAACTACAGAAGGCAACTCTTGAACATATCGGTGACACAACTAGAAGTTTGGAAGCTGTTGGATCCATAGGATTGGTGGTCATGATGACATGGTAGATATCAAATGGAAGGAAAAATAAACAGCCCAACCCAAGAAGGTCAACGATACAAAGGAGGATGTCCCATCCCCGACACGAAGCAAAGAATGTCATGTTCAAGAGTGAGTTGCCGACACAATTAATAGATTTCCAAATTTCCCCCCACCATTTCTAGCAGGTACCCAATTATTTTTTAATCTCAAGCTTGAAGGGGATATCATATGCTTGCATTGTAAGTTCATCCTTTAGACGAATCTGACCTAGTAAGTTTAATGATCCCTAGGAAGGGGAATCTCACGTTCGTCATTGTGATGAATCTAATGTCATTTAATAGTTTAACGAGTCCGAAGAAGGTGTAACCTGGTATAATTTTCATGTTTAGAGAGTTTGAAAAAGACACGTAAAAGAAAACTCCACATGGTCCCTTTTCATACGTTTGTATCTCTCGAGCCCAAAAAGGTAGTAAACAATACTTGAGAGAATCACTTGACCATTTCAGTCAAGTAGTACCTTTTTCGTAAATAGTGCCTCCCAGCCTGAAAAAGGAGTAAACTCATACTGGGCACATGATGTTTCACATCCATTAATGAGTTCGGAATGACAAGTTCTTGGCCATATTTTTGCTTTTAAAGGGCCAGAGAAGAGCTGAAAGCGGACCCCTCGTTTTTATTCTCTTTAACGAGTCAAAAAGGGAAAAATACTCAGCAATCTTTTCATATGAGTTTAACAAGTCAAGAAAAGAGCTTAAATGTGACTCATCATCATCGTCACCTGTCTTACCAGATGGAGAGGACTTTGATAATGAAGGTAAAAAACCAAAAGTTTTTAATTTTGAGGTTTTTAATTGTTTTTGGTATATATGTGATAAGTGATTTTTAAATTTCTCTTGTTAATGCAGATGTTGGACCAGAACAGCCTGCTGGGATGTCCCTGATAGCCAAGTATATGCCCCACCCCATTAATGAAGTCGCCTCTTATCAGGAAGGCAGTGACAACGAGGAGGAGATCACAAGGATCCTTGAGGAGTTGACTCGTGGTATCACGGAGTATGCTCGGGTAGGAGACATTCCTTGTCAGTACTAGAGGCACACGGTGGGAGTCTCATATTGGATCCGCTGATTACTGACTCATGTTGCATGAGCCGTGTCATGCTACCATGATCACCATGCTGATTAGTTCCTCGGTCCAGCACTTACATATTTTTTTGAATCCTGAGTACCACGGATATATGAGGCCTGCGAGCCACTGATGTTATTTTAGACATGCATATTATTTTTTGGGGTTCTAATGTATCAAACGTTATCACTATATATATATATATATATATATATATATATATATATATATATATATATATATATATATATATATATCTATATATATATATATATATATATATATATATATATATATATATATATATATATATATATATATATATATATATATATATATATATATATATATATATATATATATATATATATATATATATATATATATATATATATATATATATCTGTGTGTGTGTGTGTGTGTGTGTTGTATTTTACTATCTACTATGGTACAAATGGTTTATTTTATCTTACACATGTTTCTTAAATGTTTTTCCAACACATGATTAGCTAATGCATTTGCTAATGTACTCATGCATCTAGGAATATGATGATATGTAATATAATAAAAAATTCCTTTCCAATAGATGAATACGGAGATACATTCTCAATATTTGAGGGTCTCTGATGGAATATTGCCCGTTGAGTTGAAGAACAACAAGCTGTGAATCTAAGCTGACAACTAGTTCTCTGATTCCCAAAGTGATGGCTTCTGACAACAGTTTAATGACCGCGCTATTTTCAACAATGTTGTTGGTTGTGCAACTCAGACAAATACCTTGAAGGTAAATCAACTCACCATTAGGGTCATAGATAGCCTATGCCGCGGATGATAGGTTTCAGGTACTATGGAAAGCACCATCAGTGAAACTAACATGGGGATTTGTGGATAGCTACAAAGCAAGAAAAGCATAGTAAAAAAAAAATATGTTTGAAAACTATCACACAAAACCAAGTTGTACAAAAATGAATCACACACTAATGTACAAAAGCAACCATGGAAGATGACCTAAGAATATTACGTTTTGAGGGAGTCCATGCTGGGACTCAAGTAATCAATCAACACAGAAGGACATCAGAGTTTTACTGTTGTCATGATGAGTAAGCATCAACTTAGACAAATAATGGAGTAGAAGTCATATACGGCTTTGCCACCATGCCCCCTAGGCGAGGGAGGGTTATGAGTCAGATGGCAACCCCATTGCAATAATGTGAAATCAGTGAAAACTCGGGGAGGGTGAAAAATCCTAAATCCATGAAGGGATAAAGGTGCCCTCAGTGGAAAGATATTGATCATGTCAGGCTAAACTGACACATCAATGAGCAATGGAGAAGAGCATTCTTCGAAAAAGGTAGACACAAGCACCAGGCGAGGTAGGAATGAGGAGCGATGATGAGTATCAATCCAAGGTAGTTCCTCAAGAGACATGACTTCCATGATACCTTCATTAGCAAGGAAGGTCTCGGCTAAGGGATCAGGTGATTCCAAAATGCCAAGCCATGGGCATTGAGAATACGTATTGAAAGAGGTCTTTGACATATAAGAATTAGAGGATGCAAAGTTCGAAGCTGAAAAAATTCCATGTAATTTACTTCGGCAGGACTAAGCAGCATAACCTCGCCCCAAGTATCATCAAGATCTGGTGCAGATATGACCCAGGGATCAAATTTTACTGAGATCATGTTGACAATGGCAGCATGAGGAGGTGGGAGTGGAAGAATTCCCATTAAGGCAGAATCTTTGAAGAGACCTTCCCCCACACTATCATAGGGAGCACCAAAGTGCTTGACATATAGAACATTGCCATCTAAGGAGGAAGAGGCAAAGAAAGATAGCTGGTTGATAGTGACAATCTTCCCTTGATGGGGAAAAAGAATCACATGAAATAAAGAGGAGGCCATGGCATGCATGGCATGAGTCCAACTTTGGCTGAGTAGAAGATTATAATTGAGATTGGTGTCAAAAATCTCTAATTCAAATTGCACTATCTTGCCTTCCAAAGTGATGGTAAGGTTAGGTAAGACACTGAAGGGTCATGAATCATGCCCATCGAACGCTTCCAAAGTGTTCGGAAATTGGTTCAGTGCAGGAGAACCAATAGCCTTCCAACATGCGGTCGACATGATGCAGGTGGAAGCACCTTGATCAATGACAGTTCGGTGGATGGTCTTCTCATTAATGATTACTTGAATAAGAAAGGTAATCTAATGAGGGAGCAGCAGAACATGGTTCTCTAGATCGAAACATATCAAATTGGAATTGGTGGGATTGATGCCCCAGATAGCTGACAACAAAGATTTCCACTGCAATGGGCAGCTTTCGAGTTCCTCGAGAGATGACATGGCTGATGGCGCCTAAGCCAAATCCTCAACAATATTGTAATGTTGGGTAGCTCAGGTGTTGGGATTATATAAGGATTTCTGCGGTACACCTCAAGAGGGTGGACACATAGAGGAATCAGGGTTAGGGTGCTCATTATGTAGAGGACCAGAACTCAGGGTAGAATAAGAAGGTGCAGCTTCTTTATCTTTCCTAGCTACTGGAGCAGGAGTTTGATAGTCTTTTGACCTAGTAGCCACATTAATAGGTGTACTCATCATGAACAATTGAGATCCGAAGGAAGCCGTTTGGGGTTGGTCTACCATTTGGGTTTGCTGAGATAGAAATAGATCTTTGAGGATAGTAGGGGTCCCTCTGAGCAGGCGACTAACTTCAGATCGTCAGGCACAATCCATAGTGTAGTGATCTTCCTCACAAATGAGGCATGGTTATTTAGGTTTCCGTTGCGATGATTCGCCAGCAGACGATTTGGGAGGACCCTGTTTCAGGGCATCAGCTTTAGCTTTGCCTTCACTTTCTTTTTCCCTTTCGAGGATTTATCCACTGCAGTAGATTGGACAATTTGGACCTATGAAGTTTAACCAGGGCCAGGTGGATTATGAGATGAACTACTAGGTGTTGGGTTGTGTTATATTCTTTCCATGACTAACCCACGTAGTGAACCGGGGGGTTAGAGGGGGGCGGAGCCCCCCCTTCGTTGCGTCGATTGCGCAGCGGGGGGGTCACAAGGGGGGAGGTAGCCCGCCCTATCCGAGGGGTTTGAGGGGGGTGGGTAGCCCCCCTCTACGGGTTCCGGGGCAGCGCCCCGGGAATTTTTTTTTTGGACCCTATATTAGGTTGGGCGAACCTACCTATGGTTTCCGGTCCTTGGTTTTGGACGCGATGGTTTTCGATCCATGGTATTGGATGCTTCGGCATGTATAAATATGTATTGTAACATTGAAAGGAATATAATGAAAAATCAAGCTGGTAGTCCCGGTTTTGGGATCCAGGGGAAAATCTCAGTGTATATGTGTTTTATGTGTTATGCTCTCGCATTGTTTATTTTTCTGTGATTTAGAATTCGTATGCAGGTAATTTCTGTACGGGGTTAAAACCTACATTTGGTATTAGAGCAGTTTTGGCTTCAAGGGGACGCCTTTGTTGCTGAGGGGTTTCGCTCGGGCCTATGGTAGACCCTGTTCAGTGGGAGATCTACGAGATCGATTCTGGTGGTAAAAGAAGATGGCAAGCAGCGGAAAGATAGAGATCGAGAAGTTCAATGGTCAGAGTTTTGAGTTGTGGAAACTCAAGATGGAGGATTTGTTGGTGGATAAAGACCAGTGGATCGTGGTAGATCCAGGTTCTAAACCAACGAGAGCAACCGATGAAGAATGGAAGAAGTTGGATCGGAAGGCAAAGAGCACAATACGATTGTGTGTCTCAAATTCAGTATTGCTAAATGTATCAGGGGAAGCTACAACGAAGGCTTTGTGGGACAAGTTAGGGACTTTGTACCAATCTAAGTCTCTGGTGAATAAACTGTTCCTGCGAAAAAAGCTGTATAACCTGAGGATGAAAGATGGAGACTCGGTGACAGAGCATCTGAATGCATTTAATACTGTGGTAAGTCAGTTATCGTCTGTTGATATTAAAATTTCAGATGAAGATAAGTGCATCAGTTTGTTGTGTTCTCTACCAGATTTGTGGGATAGTCTGGTTATTGCAATAGGTAGCAATGCAACTGCTTTGCAGTTTCATGAAATAGTCTCAGCCTTATTGACGAAGGAGATGAGACGGAAAAATATGGAGACCCAGAATGGTGATGCCTTGTCTGTACGAGGATGGTCCCAGAATAGAAACAAAAATAAGTCATCGAGTGGGAGATCTAAATCTAGAGGGAGATCTAAATCTCTAGGAAAACATGTAAAGGTGGTGTGCTAGAAATGTGGAAAGGAAGGGAACTTCAAAAGGGACTGTAAATATAAAGCTCTTGATAAAGGAAAGGGATCTGATGATTCTCCTTCTACAGAGGTGAAAACCACCTCAGATGAAGGTGGGGATGTGTACTTGGCTTCTTCAAGTACACATGTAGATCATGAGGCATGGTTGATTGACTCAAGTGCATCCTTTCACTTCACTCCCCATAGAGAGTGGTTCTACGAGTATGAGAAATACGATGGTGGTGATGTCTTCTTAGGAGATGATAGGAAGGCTAGAATCATTGGTTGTGGAAAGGTAAAGTTGAAGTTGCAAGGTGGAAGGGTTAGAACACTTCCGAGTGTTCTGCATATTCCTGCATTGGCCAGAAATCTGATTTCTGTAAGCAAGTTGGATGATGCAGGTGTAAAAACAGTGTTCGAGAAGGATACCTACAAGATGGTCCGGGAAGCACTGGTATTGATGCGGGGAGTTCGGACTGGAACTCTATACAAGCTGCAAGGTAGCACTGTTGTTGACAGATGCAACAGTTCTGTGGTTCCTGAAAGTGGAGCTGAAAATCTAGTGGTCTCTGGAGAGAAGACCATGTTGTGGCATCAAAGGCTTGGACATATTGGAGAGAAGGGCCTTCGAATACTTCATGGTAAAGGTATGAGTAATAGATCTCTGGATTTTGATTTCTGTGAAAATTGTGTATATGGGAAGCAGAATCAGGTGAGTTTCCCCTCTGGTGGTAAGAGGGCGAAACAGATACTAGAGCTTGTGCACAGTGATGTGTTTGGACCTGTGAAGGTTCCATCACTGGGTAAGTCTGTGTACTATGTATCATTTATAGATGACTTCTCAAGGAATACATGGATATATTTCCTTAAGAAAAAATCTGAAGTCTTTGACAGGTTTAAAGAATTTAAGGCTCTGGTCGAAAATTAGATAGAGAAGAAGATAAAGGTGCTGAGAATAGATAATGGTGGAGAGTTTTGCAGCAAGGAATTTGAAGAATTCTGTAAGAAGTGTGGTATAGCACGACAGAAGACTACTCCATATACACCTCAGCAAAATGGAGTCGCAGAAAGAATGAACAAGACGTTGATGGAAAGGGCAAGAAGCATGCTCAATGGTGTCGGTTTAGGACAAGAATTCTGGGCAGAGGCGGTGGATACTGCATGTTACTTGGTCAACAGGTCACCTTCATCAGCGTTGGAGGATAAGACTCCACAAGAAGTATGGACTGGTAAGAAACCCTCTCTTTCACATATGAGGGTATTTGGATGTGATGCATATTTACATGTTCCAAAGGAGAAACGAACCAAGTTGGATAGTAAATCTAAAAAGTGCATCTTTATTGGGTATAAGGATGGTTTAAAGGGTTATAAGCTTTGGAACCCAGTCACACGGAAGGTTGTGTACAGCCGAGATGTGGTGTTCAGAGAGGTAAAAGATGTTATTAACATGAAGTCCAACCAAAGAAACCTGAGAAGATAGAGTTTGAGCTAAAGGAGGAAGAATTAGACTTTGCAGCAGAGGAGGAATCAGAAGATGAAGAGCCACAAACTCCAGTTGTGAGAAGATTAGTTCGAGAAAGAAGGCAGCTAGAAAGGTATAGTCCTTCTGCTTTCTGTTCAATTTTTTCTTTGTCTGTTACTGATGATGATCCCAAAAATGTGAAGGAAGCAGTAGATTTAGAGGATGGAAAACTCTGGAAAGAGGCCATGGTTGATGAAATGGCATCTTTGCACAAAAATTAGGCTTGGGATCTGGTGGAGTTGCTAGCTGGAAGGAAACCCATTGGCAGCAAATGGGTGTTTAAAAAGAAGAAAAATGCAGAAGGGAAGGTGGAGAAATACAAAGCTCGGTTGGTAGCAAAAGGATATTCCCAAGTGCTGGGAATTGATTTTGGTGATATTTTTTTCTCCTGTTGCCAAGGTAACTTCTATTAGATTACTTTTATCTGTTGTTGCTGCTTTTGATTTTGAGGTAGAACAGATGGATGTGAAGACAACATTCTTCACTGGGATTTGGAAGAGGAAATCTACATGAAGTAACCTGAAGGCTTTGCGGTGAAGGGTAAGAAAGAACTAGTATGCAAGTTAAAGAAGTCTCTATATGGGTTAAAATAGTCACCAAGGATGTGGTATCAGAAATTTGATACATTTATACGGGGACTTGGCTTCACCAGAAGCAAAGCAGATCACTGTGTGTATTTTAAATTAATTGGTGACTGTGTTATTTATCTGGTCTTGTAGGTGGATGATATGTTGCTGGTTGGAAATGACAAAGAAATTATCCAGGATTTGAAGACCCAATTGTCCTCCAAATTCGACATGAAAGATCTTGGTGCTGCAAACTATATTTTGGGCATGGAAATTAAAAGAGATCGGGCAAAGAGGAAGCTCTGGTTAAACCAGAGGAAGTATGTCGAGACAATACTGCAGAGGTTTAATATGCAGGATAGTAAACCGGTGAAGGTTCCTATTCCTGTAGGTGTGAGGTTATCTGCTGAACAGTGTCCCAAGACACAAGAAGAGGAAGAGGACATGTCCCGTGTTCCATATGCAAGTGCAGTTAGTAGCCTGATGTATGCAATGGTCTGTACTAGACCAGACATTGCACATGCAGTGGGAGTATTGAGCAGGTTTATGTCAAAACCAGGGAAGGAGCACTGGACAACAGTGAAGCGGGTTTTCAGGTATTTGCGTGGCACTAGTGATTATGGTTTATGCTACCAAGGAAGACCAGGATTGGACAGAGTGTTGGATATTCGTGGCTTTGTTAATGCAGACTGGGCTGGAGATCTGGATCAGAGAATATCTACAAGTGGGTATGTGTTTAACCTATTTGGAGGTGCAGTCAGTTGGATGAGTAAGAAACCATCTGTAGTGGCACTATCAACTACAGAGGCAGAATACATGGCAGCCACTCATGCAAGCAAGGAAGCAGTTTGGTTGCAGAGATTGTGTTCAAGTATGGGGTTAGTACAGGGAGCTATAAGAATAGACTATGACAGCCAAAGTGCAATTTTCTTGGCAAAGAACCCTGCTTATCATTCAAAGACAAAGCACATTGATGTTCAGTATCACTTTGTGAGGGATATGATAGAAGACAAAAAGGTGTTGCTGGTAAAGGTGGACACTTTGAATAATACTGCAGATGCATTGACAAAACCTGTGAGCTCTGAGAAGTTCTCTTGGTTTAGAGAAACAATGGGAATTTCGGGGTTGGAAAAATGACTAAGCTCTCCTGTGGCCCCGTGTGGAAAGAAAACAACAAGTGGGATATTTCTGGGTTGTGTTATATTCTTTCCATGACTAACCCACGTAGTGAACCGGCGGGTTAGAGGGGGTTGGGTAGCCCCCCCTATCCGGGGGGTTTGAGGGGGGTGGGTAGCCCCCCTCTACGGGGTCTGGGGCAGCGCCCCGGGAAATATTTTTTTGGACCCTATATTAGGTTGGGAGAACCTACCTATGGTTTTCGGTCCTTGGTTTTGGACGTGATGGTTTTTGGTCCATGGTATTGGATGCTTCGGCATGTATAAATATGTATTGTAACATTGAAAGGAATATAATGAAAGATCGAGATGGTAGTCTGGTTTTGGGATCTAGGGGAAAATCTCAGTGTATATGTGTTTTATGTGTTATGCTCTCGCATTGTTTATTTTTCTGTGATTTAGAATTCGTATGCAGGTAACTTCTATACGCGGTTAAAACCTACACTAGGGACAGCATTTGAGATCGACTTCTATTTGGAAGAAGTTTTAGCAGGGGCCTGGGATACTGAACCAATAACTCCATCGATGGAAGGAAAAACTGGTGACTTTGATGCTACAGGATCAGATGATGGCCATGGAGCATTGGGTAATAACTCATATAAAGTGCCAAACTGATAGTAAACGAGATCCAAGTATTGGGCATGCGCAACTGTCTGATCTTCAGTGATGCATCCACCCATAGCTATATTGCAAGCGATTGGGGATACGAATTATTTGGTAAACCATTCATTGAGTGATTGATCAACAATCTTGAATTTGATCAGGCGACGCCTATGTATCCATTCATGGATGTGATCAGAGATGTGTGTTGCAGTATCTTACTTAAGTGATGTGAGAAAATAGGTGCTAGTTTCATATCAAACTGGCAGCTGAAAATGTGTGAGGAAAGCCATGGCTAAAGAGTTAAAGTAATGGTAAGTACTTTGAGGTAGCTCGATGTACCACTTCGCTGCAACACCCATGAGGGTTTGTTGGAAAAGACAGAGACAAATGGAATCGTCTATGTACGAGTTTGACGAGTAGTAGAGGCGATATGTCATCAGATGGGACTAAGGATCTTCTTTAGCTTTCCCATCATACTTTGGGCAATCACTTGGTATCTTGGAGGACACCGGAGGCCAGTACAACGAATGAAGGATCGGATCATTCGTAAGGAGAGATACATCTGGCAACTCGAGTGTAGCCAAGAAAGGCAATTGGGTGTTAAAAGGCATGGGAGGTCATAAGTGGGCCGATAGGGAGGAACCCATACCTACTGGTAAGGATTTTGGCCTCACAGTGGGGGATTTTGGCCATATAGCATCTGAGGCTGCCCCCATTGTGGATTACCTTGACCATAGTGAGTATTTTGACCTTGAATATCTTGTAACTGTCCAACCATAGGTTGTTGATAAGCAACGTACGGGTTAAAAGGTTATTGAGCCTGTTGACCTTATACATATGGATATGGGACCTATTGTCCTTTAACATATGGCTGATGAACCCATTGTCCTTGAACAAGAGGGTTTTGGACCTGTCGTCCTTGGGCATAAGGTTGATACACTTATTGCCCTTGGACATAGGAATTCTGTACCTGATGCCCTTGGCCGGTAGGATTCTGAACTTGTTGACCTAGGACATGAGAATTTGGAGCCTACTACTACAGGACTTGACCTTGACCCTGCCCCTACAAGAGTTGACCTTGTTGATATGTATACAATGATTTCTAATGCCTTGGTTGGTTTTGCTGTTGCAAGGGTTGACCTTGATCCTAAATGGATCCTAAAACTGTCTAATTCTTTCAATACTTAAAAATTATCGCAAAGCATAAACATTGAAGAATGGGGGAAAACACAATCGCAAGGGAAAAACATTAAGAAATGGTGAAAAGAGAGTTAAATGGAGGCTAAAGAAACATCGCACAGGAGCCATCAGATCTGGCCGATCAACAGTTCAGATCTAATTGGCATATTTCAATCGAAGGTGGAAAGCGGAGTCCATCAGAGGCGGCCTTATGGGAAATCATGATAACTATTAGCGCGATTAAACGAGGTCTGTTGATCAAGCACGCAGATCAACAGTCTAGATCTACTCATACTATTGCATCACTAATACACACACAGAAGGACTTAGCGGGGGTCCGAAGACCATGCGATATGCTATTGCAATATATCGCATCATAGCGATACAAAGTAGGGAGGCCGACACAAAGTGCGACATGTGATAAAGCCGAACCCAACAGGTTTTATGCGAATATATAGATTTTGAGTTCGATAAAAAGGGTTTTTTATGTAAATTCACATTTTCGTTAAATAAAAGAAATACAAAGGAAATGTGCCCGGAGCGATAAAACGGACCCGAAAGGTTTATACCTGCAGCGACATATATTTTGAGTTTTGTAATGAGTGAGATTTTAGGAGGGCCTCAGGCGGTAAGTGGTAGTGGACGGGCTCCGCCCGAGCCCATACACTGGCTGACACGTGCCTTGGCGACGGAGAGAGAAAATTTCCCTTTCAAGCAGGTAATCTCCATGCGCATAAGCTACCCGAAATGTATATCAACTGTTGGATCAACAATCACATAGATCAATGGTGGACTTGCGATAGCGACCAAAGGTGGATCTGAAAGGCTTATAGGGTGGATTTGATGATTTTTGAAGTACAATAAAAATAGTTTTTGTGTGTTTTTAGTGTATTTCTCTGTGTAAATAGGGAAATGTGTTCTAGAGAATTTCAACCGTGCCAAAGTTCCTTTCCGTTCAAAAATAGGTGGCCACCATACCTGAAGGCTTTTCACAATGATTGTTTAATGATCAGAGGGGATTTGAACGAAAAGAGGCCAGGAGCCTTCGAGCCAAAAGGGAAAATGAACAGAAAAACGTCAATTGGTTTAAAAGCCACTAAATGACAAACACAGGAGCAGGCAATGCTAAGACAGAGAGAAACAAGAGATAGAGAATGAGAGGGAGTGTCTGTGTACTCAGAAAGACTTGAGGGATTCAAGCAAAACCCTGTTGTTTGTTCCTGTTGTGTTGAGACTCACTTTGAGCTCACATTTGTAAAAAATATTCTCTTGAAGACATAATAGAGAAGTCACCATTGAAAGCTGGACTACGAGATGTAGCCCAAGAGTTTTGGGTGAACTCCTTGATTATTTTCTATTATGTGTGTGTCTGTTATGTTTCTTTAACTTCTCATTGTCTATATTATTCACAATATTTTCAATCTGTTGCACTAAGTGATATAGGGAAATCTTGCACACGAGTCTGTAATATCTTAATATTAGTCTAAGATCTCATTTTCAAATCAACTGGTATCAGAGCTTTAGGTTTGCTAAGGTTAGACATGCTTGTGCTGGATTTTTGAATGCTAACTAGGTCAAAGCTCAAACTAGGAGAAGGAGAACTTGTTGAGGCTAATCCAGAAATTGGAAGACTCTATCCTCATAGGAGAATGGCAGAAGGAACTCCATTGGAATTAGAATCTTAGTTCATAGACAATTTTATGGCCATGTGATCCATGGTGGAAGAGATGTATCGGGAATTTAAGAAGGGTTGAGGTGAAAGAACTTCAACACCAAAACAAGACAAAGGAGTAGAGGAACCTTCTCTAGATGCCCCTCCAGAGGGAAAAGGGGAAGGGGAAAAGCCTCCTCCATCATCACCTCCACCATCTCCTTCATCATCGTCATCTCCTAGCCCTGAAAAGAAAAAGAAGAAAACTTCTTTGATTAAATTAGATGTAAAGTTTGATTTTCCAATTTATGATGGAGAATTAAATGAATAAAATCTAGATAACTGGATTAGATATGTATATTGTAGGGTGCAGAACATTAATTCAGAAAGGAGAAAGATTTAGCTGGCTAGCCTTTACCTTGGAGGAACTGCCCTAGTGTGGTGGGAAGGCAAGATACAAGCTGATCTGAAGAGACATGGTAAAATTCTTTCTACCTGGAATGAATTTGTTTTTGCCATAAAAAATCAATTATATCCTCTAGCTTATATGCAGCAAGCAATGATGAGTTGACAAACTCTTTTCCAATTAAAGGGCCAAAGTGTACAAATTTATACTCAGGAATTTAGAAAAAGAGCTTTAACTCTAGGCATATCTCTAGATTCACCTGAAACTTTGTTGAAGTATATAGGTGGCCTGCATAGCTATTTGAAGCACATCATTCTCATTTTTAATCCCACTAGCCTAGATGATGTACTAGTTCAGGCTACACATCTAGAAGCTAGAGGCAAGAATGTGAACCCAGAGGTTGGGGGATCATCAAAACCCTCTACAAGAAAGAACAAGGAAAAGAAGAAGATAAAATGGAAGGAGAGGAAGACAAATACTGTATAGAAGGAAAAACCTTCAGGCACTCACTGCAAGAAGGATGGACACGATGTTGAACACTGCTAGTCTTTGCATCTAGAGATGAAACCTAAGAAGTTCGGTGGTAAGAAGAAGAATATTGTTGCTGCTATTCAGAAAGACTTGGGGTCAGACTCAGGTGATGAAACAACAATCACAGCCACAGGTATAAAAGCTAAAATTCTGAAGCATCTACAAGTAATTCCGCTCAATCTATTGATAATGAAGATAATGAGAGCAAAATACATCAGCATTTTCATATTATAGTTATTTCCAAGCACCAAAAGGTTGATACTTTATTTGATAGTGGATGACAAGTAAACTTGATTTCTAAAACAATTGTAAAGAAGTTGGGATTACTAACAACACCTCACAAGAAGCCATATCCATTAGGTTGGGTATGTGATAAAGCAAAGCTACAAGTGACTAGACAATGTAAACTTAGGTTTGCTATTGGGTCAACATTTGTAGATGAGGTTGAGTTAGATATAGTTCCCTTGGATATATGTGGTATTGTTTTAGGAAGTCCTTACTTGTATGATAGAAAATCCATTTTCTATAGAGCTAAAAATAAGTATCAACTCACTAAAGATGGAATAGAATATATTGTAAGAGCTCATAAACTTAAAAATAACTATTCTCTAACTATTCTCTCATAAACTCAGGGCAGATCAAAAGAATTGTAAATTCATGCAAGCAATTTTTACTAATTGTTGTAAAGGAAAAGAACCCTGATAAAACCAATGTATTTGAAGGCTGTGATGCTAAATAGAAAGCTGATTTAGTTAAATTTGTTTCAGAATATGATATCCTATTTCAAGAACCTAAAGGTCTGCCACCCAAAAGGGAAATAGTACATGATATTCATTTGCAGTAAGATGCTCCATTACCTAACATCGGAATGTATAGGTTATCCACTTTAGAGAATGCATATATCAAGAAGCACGTACAAGAGCTGCTCTATAAATGGTTCATAAGACCAAGCACATCACCATGTGGATCTCCAATCATACTGGTGAGAAAGAAAGATGGTTTGTGGAGGATGTGCATGATTATAGAGAACTGAATAAAATAACAATCAAGAATCGTTGTCCTCTTCATCGCATTGATGATCTATTAGATCAGCTGAAAGGAGCAGTTTACTTCTCCAAGTTAGACTTTCATAGTGGCTATCATCAAGTCAGAGTAGTAACACAAGATGCATGGAAGACTGCTTTCAAAACAAAGCAAGGGCTGTATGAATGGCTGGTTATGCCTTTGGCTTAACTAATGCTCCTACAACTTTCATGAGAGTTATGAATGATGTACTCAGACGCTTTATTGATGATTTTGTAATTGTATATTTAGATGACATTCTTGTTTTCAGTAAAACATGGGAAGAACATTTGAAGCATGTAAAGCAGACTTTAGATGTTTTGAAAAGAGAATATCTCTATGTGAAGTTATGAAAATGTGAATTTAGCAAAACATATTTAAGTTATTTGGGTCATATTGTAGGGGGTGGTGAATTGAAGATAGATCCCTCTAAGGTTGAAGTCATTGTGAGCTAGCCTAAACCCAAATCTGCTACAGAAGTTAGGAGTTTCATAGGAGCAACACAATATTGGAGAAAGTTTATTGCTAATTTTTCCTTGATTGCAACTCCCTTACATGCTTTAACAAGATTGAACAAGGTGTTTCAGTGGTGAGGCAAACAGTAGAAAGCCTTCAACACCTTAAAAGAAAAACTTAGTACAACACCAGTACTAGCACTGCCAGTTCTTCAACGACCATTTGAGATTGAAACAGATGTTAGTGATTGTCCCATGGGAGTAGTGTTGATGAAACACG
Source organism: Pinus tabuliformis (assembly GCA_031772625.1). NCBI lineage: Eukaryota > Viridiplantae > Streptophyta > Pinopsida > Pinales > Pinaceae > Pinus > Pinus tabuliformis. The sequence continues at coordinate 1,158,288,575 of CM062819.1, forward strand.
GTAAAAACATATGTTATAATTATGAGACATTTACTTCTATGGTAGTTAATTATCCCACATATGATAAATAATTGCATTAGTACAAAGTGTGAAAAAGTGGAAACATTACCTAATGGGTAAGGAAGCAATCATACATACAGATCATCAAACACTTCAATATTTGCACTCACAAACTAAATTGCAGAAATCAAGACACTATAGGTGGATGGGTTTCCTGCAACAATTTCATCTTGTCATCAGATATAAGAAGGGCATACACAACAAGGTTGCAAATATGTTATCAAGACCAATCATAAATGCATCTACTATACTTAAGCATAACTTAGTAATGCATTAAAGCTACATTGAACAATATACTCAAGATGTAGATTTTAAAGATGTATATGAAACTTTAAGTCATGGCAAACAAGTAGAAGAATTGGATTATTATGTTAAGGACCAACTCTTGTATCATTTGGGAAAGTTATGCATTCCACAAACTAAAAGAGTTAACATAATCCAAGAAGCACATACTTCTCTTATATCAGGTCATTTTGGTGTAAGTAAAATAGTTACACAGCTACAAAGGTTCTATTATTGGCCAAGAATGCATGAAAGAGTTTCTAGATATATTAAAGGGTGTACCATGTGTGCTAAAAGCAAGCCTAGCAATAGAAAAATAGGCTTGTACACTCCACTTCCAGTTCCTTCTTGTCCTTGGGAAAGTGTTTCCATGGACTTTGTTGGGGGATTGCCAAAATCTAGAAAAGGTCATGATTATTTATATGTTATTATGGATTGGTTTAGCAAAATGTGTATTTTGATACCTTGTACAAGCAGGTTACAGCTGAATAAACAACGAAGTTGTTCTTTCAGCATGTATGGGTTCATTTTGGGTTATCCACTTCTATTGTATATGATCGAGATTCCCGATTTTTTGGGAAGTTTTGGTCAAGTCTATGGGAGTTTATGGACACCAGATTGAAGAAAAGCACAACATTTCATCCAAAAATAGATGGTCAAACAAAGGTGGTCAATAGGACAGTGATCCAGTTGCTCAAAGGCTATTGCAGCAAACATCCCAAGCTTTGGGATGAACATTTGTGTTATGTGAAACATGCTTACAACCGTGCCAAGCACTCTTCTACTTAGAGATATCCTTTTGAGACTTGTTTTGGTTTCATACCAAAGTCTCCTTTGGATTTTGTATTTGGTAAAGACATAATAGTTGATGGACATAGTGATGTGGAAAAAGCAGCCAAGTTCATTGAACAGAATCAAGAAATTCACCAGGCAGTGCAAGAACCACTGGAAAGAAGCCAGGCCAAGTACAAGGCAAGGCATGAGAAGCATCAAATTGAGCATAGCTTCCAAGTTGGTGATCAAGTCTGGCTGTACATAAGCAAATATAGAATGAAAGGTGAAGGTAAGAAGCTGAAACCAATAAGGTATGGGCCTCTCAAGATACTTGAGAAAATTGGTGAAAACGCTTTTCACCTTGATTTGCTAGCTTATATGCATATCTATTCAGTCGTTAATGTAGAGAAATTGAGACTGTATGAACCTTCATTGATTGAAGATCTCGAAGAGCAAAGTAAGTTGCCTTCTATTGATGATCTGTTGCCTGAATATCTCAATGAGTTGTAGGAAGACACAGTTCTGGACAGGAAGGTGAGAACTACGCGAAGAGGGGATGTTGAGTGCCTGAGAATCGGACTAAAGGTTCAAAGACAAGTAGTGCATGATGGATAGATATTGGACAAATGACGAAGCTATATCCTCACTTGATCGATGCCTAAAAACCAAATTTTGGTGGTCCAAAAGCTTTTTCAGTGGGAAGGTGTCATCCAAAATGGATCCTAAAACCCTCTAAGTCTTTCAATACTGAAAAGCTATCGTAAAGGATAAACCTTCAAGAATGGCAGAAAACACTATCGCAAGGGGAAAACATGAAGAAATGGCGAAAACAGAGTTAAACAGAGGTTAAAGCAACATCACACAGGAGCCGTCAGATCTGGCCGATCAACGATCAAGATCTAATCGGCATATCGCAATCGGAGGTGGACAACAGAGCCCATCGAAGGCGACCTTATGGGAAATCACAATTAAATGAGGGCCATTGATTAAGTGCACAAATCAACGGTCCAGATCTACTTGCGCTATCACATCGCTAATACACACACAGAAGGACTTACCAGGGGCCCAAAGACCATGTGATATGCAATTGCGATATATCGCATCGCAATATCGCATCACACCGATACACAGGAGCGGGGCTGATACAAAGTGTGACATGGGATAAAGATGGACCCAGCGGGTTTTATGGATGTGAATATATATATATATATATATATATATATTGAGTTCCAGTAAAAAGGGATTCTCTATGTAAATTCGCATTTTCATTAAATAAACGAAATACAAAGTAAATGCGCCTGGAGTGATAAAACAGACCCGAAAGGTTTATACCTACAACTACATATATTTTGAGTTCCGTAATGAGTAGGATTTTAGGTGTGCCTTAGGCGGTAAGTGGTATTGGACGGGCTCCGCTCGAGCCCATACACTGGTCGACACGTGGCTTGGCGGCAAAGAAAGAAAACCGCCTTTTCGGGCAGGTAATCTCTGTGCACATAAACTGCCCAAAATGTATATCAACCGTTCGATCAACGATCACACAGATCAATGGTGGATTGCAATAGCGACCAAAGGTGGATCCGAAAGGATTATAGGGCAGCTTCGATGATTTTTTAAGTACGATAGAAAGAGTTTTTGCGTGTTTTTAGTGCATTTCTCTATGTAAACAAGGAAACATGTTCCCGAGAATTTCAACCACGCCAAAGGTCCTTTCCATTCAAAAATAGGTGGCCACCATACCTGAAGATGTTTCGCAATGATTGTTTAACGCTCAGAGGGGATTTGAATGGGTAGAGACTGGGATCCAGAGAGCTTAAAGGGAAAACGAATAGACAAGTGTTGATTGGATTAAAAGCCACTGAATGACATAGATAGGAGTAGGCATTGCTAAGACAGAGAGAAAAAAGAGATAGAGAAGGAGAAGGAGAGTCTTTGTACTCATAAAGACTTGAGGGATTTAAGAAAAACCCTATTGTTTGTTCTTGTTGTGTTGAGACACACTTTGAGCTCACATTTGTAAAAAATCTGCTCTTGAAGACATAATAGAGAGGTAACCACTGAATATGGACCAGTAGATGTAGCCCAAGAGTTTTGGGTGAACTCCTTGATTGTTTGTTGTGTTATGTGTGTGTCTGTTATGTTTCTCTAACTGCTCATTGTCTATATTATTAGCAATATTCTCAATCTGTTGCACTAAGTAATATAGGTAAATCCTACATATGAGTCTATAATACCTTAATATTTATCTAAGATCTCATTTTCAGATTAGACCTTGCGGTTGAAAAAAATTTCCCTGGGGTTGCAGAGTTTGGCCCTGTAAGGACATGGTTGAGAGGTGTGCAAAGCATATTGCATCTACTGTTGTGTAGCCTGCTGCATGTGTTGCAAGGGTTGACCCTGTGGTTGTTGCAGTTGACATTGATCTGGGATCATTTACCCTTACTGTTACGTGGAGAGCCCTTGCTACAACAAAGGTTTCCCTTGTGGTAACAAAGGTTGCCCTTATGGTTGTAGAGGCTATCCTTGCTGTTGCAAGGGTACTTGAGTAATGCCCGAGAAATTATTGAACTGAATCTAGCCATAGCCAAGATAGATGTACTACCCAGATTGGAGGGTGTAAGGTTGATTAACCATTCCTTGAGAACCATATGGAATGTAAGGATTTTGGTATTGGACCTGAGCCCCATAGGGCTATTAATACTGAGAATTTCTCAATCCAGACAGAACAACGGGGTCCTAAACCTGTTGGTACGGTACATTGCTTGACCCAGTAGGATCAACAGGGTTATAAATTATACCAGAAGAAGGATGGTTTATACCAAGCATGTGAGCTTGTGAGCCACTCACATTAGTGGAACTTGACACCATAGAAACATTCAGATTCTGCCCCCAAGGTGGTGGCATAACCTGGCCACTGACTAGCGGGACAGAGGAACTGACAGAGACAATCTTTGAAACTGCCAGTTGTGCCTGATGGGTAACTAGGATTGAAGATGAAAGTGTATTCAGAATGGTGGGTTGCACCAAGACTAAGGTAAGAGCCTGTTGGGAAGTCATGTTTGTAACGAATGGAGTTGATGTAGGCTTGGCGCTTGACACCCATACAGGATTATGGTAAAGTGATGAGGCACTAGGCATACCTAAAACTAAATGCGCCAAAAACACATAGTTGGGTGGAAAAATAGTGGGAATACCTTCTGAAAAAGGGAAACCCTCAGGAGGAAACTATAATTACAATTCTCCCCCCTCAACAATGTGTGGAGTAGAAACTTTAGACTCATCTGGAGATGTGACTAGAGCATCACCTTCGGGTTCCATGTCTGAAAGTAAATGACAACGAATGGCTGAATGAGTATGAGGGGATAGTTCCAAAGGAACACTCGACTGGTCGTACAGACTGTAAGGACACTGTGGTGATATCACAACAGGGTCAAACAGAGGGTTCCGAGGGTAGGTAACCAGTCCAAGCTGACTGTTAGTGGTCGACGAGTTCTCTCGAGTTTGAATGGGATTTTCTGGATATTCCAAGCCAAGATCAGCAGCTGACCTAGTATCAAAAGTAGGCACAGGAAGAGATGACAAGGGTTGAATGCTTAAAACAATTGTGAGTTCAACATATTGGTCCTCAACTGTTGGGCATGGAATCCCCCCACAGCATGTTTTGGGGCTCAAAGCCCAAGTTTTGAGTTGATATTGTTGTAAAGCTCCGTGAAGTGCAGGTGCAAAATGTATGTTAGTGTCATAGGGCTATCTACCCTAGTTTTGAATGTAATGTCGGCCTACGCATGGTCCGTAGACCATGGGATTGTATAAATAGAGAAAGGCTCTAAGTTGTAAAGACATCTAATGGAATCTAATCAGAGGGATTAGAGGATGGGCATGAAAGGTCGTAGAGATTAATTCGAAGTGCGGAGTGTGTCTTGTGTCATTAGAGTAGGAAAAGGCTCTACAGTTGAGTACACAGAGGCCTAGTAGAGTTCATAGCTGAGTGCGCGGACCCGTGCAGTTGAGTCTGAAGGGCAGAATAGAGTCTGTAACTGAAGGAAGAGAATAATAAAGAGAATATTTATCTGAATTCCGTGTATTTGTTCTTGGGTTATTATCGATTAGATATGAATTGTAATTATACTATTCATTTACTGCATGCACTTGTATGAACTATGAATATTTTTAAGTATAACTGAAGGCATATAGACAAGTTAAGTTAATCAACTAATATTATGATTACTAATAAGGAATTGGGTAATAACATTGTTTGGCCCATGAGTAGGGATGCGTAAAGCCAGCATATGAAGCTGCAAGGTACGGGTAAGTGCACGTAGCGACGTGCGCGCAGGGTTGAACAGCAGACCACTTGAACCCATGAGACATCTCTAAGGTGTGGAAACTTGGTTCTATCACCCTCCCATACTACTTCGGGTGAGACCTCAGTCCGTGCTCAGCGGATTGTTACCAAAAGGGCCAGTAGTCCCAGGATTTGTTTGGCTAAATCACTTTTGAACCTGGGTCAGGCCCCAACAAGCCCATCAAGTGACTCTGGTATCTTAGGAAATGACTCCTTAGACAATCTTTTAGGTGGAGGAGAGGAAGAGGAATTGGGTGAACCAGATGGTTCAGCGACATTGACCTTGTTTTAGTCGACAGAACAATTAACTTCAAGGCTTTAAAATGTTATTTTAAGGGAAACTCACAATTTGGTCTCAGAAAAGACTAACAGAGTGTTTTTAATCATGGGCAAATCATTTATTAAGATGCATAAAAGACTGGTGCTCCTTTATTTTTTAAGGGTCGAGAAAGAAACAAATATGACTCTATCGCTTTTGATTGGAAACGAGCTCGAAAGGACAAGTGCTTGAACGACCTTTTAATTTTAATGAGTCTAAAATATCAAATGAATTCTCTAGATGATCTAGGTAAATAGGATTACCAGGCAACCGTGAACTGCAGAATACCTCCCAACGAATGAAGAAGTACGAGCAGGAAATCTACTTCAATTTTTGTGTTTGGTGTATCACATTTGCAAGGTGGCCAACTTGGCTTCCTAAGGATAAAACTATTGTAGCCTAGTGGGGTCTCCCGATATATACTCGATGGTATGGGGAGAAAAATCCATACTAGTAACATCTAATGCCGAAGCTAATGATAGCTGCTAGGTTTAAAGACGCCAGAACATGTCTCTAGCCTAGACATTCTAGATGTGATCATTAATCTCAAATGTGCCTTAGGTTAATTGAATTCATTTTAAAGTTGATCTTGAGTTATAGTTCAATTTTTAGGTCTTAGAGATGTGACTCAAAAAACCTTAAATGCAACTAAATGAGACAAGACCCTTTCAATTCGATGAAATGCCTACACTAGATAGGGTAGAAACTACTCAATCAAATGCAAACAATCAAGAAACTAAAAAAGAAATGATCTTTCACTACCTTAATTTTTCAAAAAATAAACTAATGAAAAGCATTCCAATTCTCAATTTCCTGATAAGCACTTATCTATTAGTCCTTTCAAAAGAAAACAAGTTCTCTTCCTTTTTCAAATGCCAATGCAATTCTAGTCTTTCAATGATGCAAGTTATCATAACATAATAATGCAACAAACTATAATTTCATACTCTGTCATGAAACAACGAAAAAAACTTTTCGCATACAATCTTTTAGTGAAATTTTTTTGAGACAATAAGCTCTTCAAGCAAATGAACACATGAGAAGAGAAGCTCATTCAGACTAATAAAACACTGACTTTACCAATCACAAGATCAAGAATGTAATCTATGCCGGTAAAGAAATGTTTAGGCAAGCAAACGAAAACTTTTCAAACTTGTGTAAAGGAGGTCAAAGTCGTAAAAGGACCAAAAACAAAATACAAACAGTAAGTACACCTACAAACTGACTTACTAAGTTCGTAAACAGTTGAATGGACGACCGACTAGACGCCGTAGTGTCGCTGGACACTCAACGAATCAATCAATCAAGCAGAAATATGATAAGACAATAAGAAAACAAAACCAAATGAAAAGTAGCTTTCTAATCAAGGAAAAAATGGTCCAAAAGGCTTACAGGGTCAAAACTACAAGAGCAGAACACACTGGCCAAGATTGGGGTCAAGCCCTAATCTTCAGTCATAGGCATCGGCGCAACTGCCTAACTCACACCAAGCGCCAGAGGCTGGTCAATCTGACTGTTTCTCAGCAACTTGCACTAGTTGGTGCGACTATCAACGGATTACATGCACTAACCGAGGGAGCTAAGGAAAAATAAAAATCAATTGAAACAAGGACCAGATCTTATACTGTGAATTTTAGACTCAGACCAGTAAGTAGGAGAAAAGAAACAGAAACAAAGGAAAAAAGTGAAACTAGAAAAGTTCTCACAAAATCAAGAAAGCCAAGACAAACAAAAGGATTGGGATCCCCAGTAGAGTTGCCAATTTGTGGTGAATTAAAATTATAAGTGCGGACACGAACAAATTCCTCTAACGTGATGATGGGTCTAGCCAAAACAGATACATTCTATGGAAGATTTCCTTAGGTTAGAATCAATCAAGAGGACCTACCTCTTGGTTCACTTATCTTGCTTGATGATGTCCAGGCTTGCTCGCTCCAACTATCTCTCACTTCCTTCTTCAAGCACTTGAAACCAGTAAACAACAAACAACACACATGATAATAGACAAATTTCAATTCAACCTACTTAACAAGTCAAGAAACATTAATCCATGAATGTATAATATAACAAAAACATGTAGGAAATCAATCAATAGTTGCATATATTAATATCAAATAGAGATTACAAACATTTGTCTTGACATTGCAGTCCTCCTTTGACAAGACCAGGTTCCCACATGCTTCTGCTAGCATTCCATGATGGCCTCAAGCAACAATAGTTTTGAGGCTCTTCCCTTTAGGCTTCACTCCAAACCAAATCACACTTCTCCCTCAAACAACTAGATAGATACAACTAGTAATAGCTTGTGGTCTACTCCTAACCAAAATAGCATCAACACTCAACCAAAAAACTAGCTTGTGCTTGGGAGGAAGGGAGCTTTATATAGGAAAGATGGATGGGAGATGGATCCTCCTCTCATGGGAAAAAGACTTATCCCTTGAGGTAGTTCCATCATTATAGGGGAAAGGAGACCAAACTATCATCCTCAACCCCATCCGGCCAAACCATTTACCAGACTTATGTTAGGAAGCTTCTAGAGCTGGAAGCTTCAGCTCCAATTTAAAAAACTTTCCAAAACATGACAGGAATGACTGGAACATAGCTCAGTCACATTGGTTGACGTGAGGGATAGTGCTAATCTCTGCACATCAGCATGGGGGAATACAAATTTCATTAGCGCCAGTCTTGCAAATTGGGAAAAACAGAAGTTTCAAGGGAAATGGTGCAAAATGGAATTGATTTGCTCATGAAGAGGGACACAATGGGAGTTTCTTCATTGAGGAAAAGTATGTGGGATTCACTGTAGAGGTCCTCCATGATCAAGGAATGTGGACTATAGGGATAGTGATAAAATGTTGTGTAACAGAAGGGAAGCAAATACAGGCACAAGTTCAGGAATTACAGAAAAAAGAATCAATGTTAAAGGCTCGACATCAACCTTGGATGGAGGAAACCAACCCAATATTTTAGACTGTTCAGGAGAAGTTGAAATCTTTGCAGCAGACTCAAAGGACCATGCGAATTGCGGTAGAGGGACCAACTATAGAAAATTTGGTCAAATAGGTGAACAAGGCTGCAATACAAGGCATCGTTGAGTTGGAAGCATTAAAATAGGATTTTGGTGAGCTCCACCACAAAGTAGAGAAGCCAACTGAGTGTCAAGGGCGAGTCACCATATTTGTGTTGGGGGGCTATTCAGATAGGGTCCATATGGTCAAGTTTTGTTAGTTTAATCATTTTTTTAGTAGAATTTTGTAACGAATGTAAAGTCTCTTTGAAATGTGGAAGCAAAGCACATAGCTAAGAAAGAGTCAAAGGGGCTTTAGTTCCTTGTAGGGGTAGGTGATAGGTTAGTTTTGATACTCACCCATGGGCCACGGGCCATGGTATTGTAATGAAAAGAGTTATATATATAGTTGAGTCATACAGAGTATAAAGATATAGTAGGTTTAGAAGAAAAAGTGTAAGGGAAAAGTGCTAAGGCATGAAAGTTGTGTTTTCTGGTACTTAGGCGAAAGGGGAAGGCTCCTGGAGCTGAGTGCATGGATACATTGGCAAGTCCACAGTTGAGTGCGTGGGCCCCTATAGTTGAGTGCGGAGGTTGGAAGTATCTATAAGTTGAATATTTAATATAGTAAATACTGGTGTTGGACCGAATCTATTGCATTTTTGCCTTGTTCTTAATTTTTTTTAAGTTTATGCATCGCCGCTTAATTATCTGTTTTCTATAAAATAAAGTGTATTCTCTACATGAATGTTAGATCGTTCATATCTATGCATGAAGTTAGTAATGAACTATTTTTGCGAAGATAGTAACTAAATTTTTTATGATAACTATTTGGATGGATAGATGTATGTGAAGTTAGATCTCAGGTTGCCAGTTCTTAAGCGAAAGTAGTATATCCACCTTTTTTTTGTCTGCTAAGCATGATCATGTACCTTCATGAAGACCTGAAGGTCAATTGAATAGAGTTGCAGTAGTGGATAGAAGGAAGGTATAGATCCGCGTGAAGTCAGATGTATGGTGGAAGGGCTTCAAAATACATATCACACGGTCTCTAGGTGTAGAAACCTCGTTCTATCATCCCCCAATATTGTTTCGGCTAAGGCAGCAGCCTGTGCTATGCAGGTTGTCTCCGAAAGGGTGAGAAGTTAGGATTTTGTTGGTTGACGAAAATAAATTTGAACCTGGCTCAGGCCCCCTTAAGCCAACAGTAGCCAACCATCTATCTTGTCTATTATTCAGATTAGATTTACCAAATACGTACTTCAGTCCACCAAGATGACTCATCAAAATGAACCCCCTCCATAGAAGACAATGTCTCCACAACATCAATGCATGAATGGTAGTTTCTAATTCAAGATAATGAGTCACATAGTTCTACTCGTGCTCATTCAATTTCCTTGACTCATAGCATACTACCTTTCCTTCCTACATCATAACTCCACCAAGTCCTCTCTTGTAATAATTTGTACATACCACAAACAATTTTTCTGGATCTACAATATTCAAGAACAGAGCATATTAAAGAAAATACTTCAACTTCCCAAAAATAGTTGCACATTCCTATGTCCATTCAAATTTCTTTCCTTTTCTCTACAAGGATATAATAAGATAGGCAGTTTGTGAGAAGTTTATAATGAACCTCTTGTAATAACCTGATAGTCCCATGAATGATTTGACCTCATCCACATTCCTAGGAGTTTCCCATTCCATGATAGCTATGATCCTTTCTAGGTCCACTTTTATACCCTCCTTGGAGACCACATGCCCGAAGAAATGAAATTTGTTCTCAAATACATTACACTTACTGAGTTTCACATAAAAATAATTCTCTCTTAGTAATCTCAACACTGCTACCAAGTTTTCTGCATGATCTTCCTCATTCTTAAAATATATCAATTTGTCATTAATGAAGATTATCACAAACTTGTCCAGATAAGGACGCAACACACTATTCATTAAACACATGAAAGAAACTAGAGAATTAGTCAAACCAAAAGTAACTACTACAAACTCTAATGCCCATACCTGGTTCAAAATGCAGTTTTGTATATGTCTTATTATTTTATGGATACTTGATTATATCCTCATTTCAAATCAATATTCAGGAACAATTTTTTGCACTTCAACTGATGAAATAAATTATTGATCATCGGTAATGGAGGTATGATCTTGATCATCACCTTGTTTAACTATTTTTAATCAATGAAAAACCTAAGAGTACCATCCTTCTTCTTCATAAACAATATTGGTACACCCAAAAGTGAGACAGTTGGCCTAATGTACCCCTTATCAAGCATTTCCTTAAGCTACAACTTCAATTCCACTAATTCTAGAGTTCTCATCCTGTATGATGCTTTCGATGTTGGTGTTGCTCCTGGAATCAACTCAATACAAAATTCCACTTTCCTATGTGGTAGTAACTCTAATGTCATTGACGAAAATACATCCTAAAATGGCTACAAAACCAAATACCTCTTTAAGACTTCAACATCCTCAACATCCTTCCCTTTATCATTCGATATTTTAACTACAAATAATACACATCCTTTCCTCCTAATGCGTTCTTGGCTTGACGGGGCTTGGACCCAGGTTCAAAGTTAGCTTCACTAACCAACAAAACCCTACTCTACTGTCTATTTTGGCAACAACCCATGTACCACAAGCTGCACTCTCACCCGATGCAGTATTGGGGGATGCCAGAACCATGTTTCTGCATCTAGAGGACTATGTGATGTGTTTCTGTCAAATGTAGGTTTTGAACCCATACAGAAATTACCTGCATATGAATTATAAAACACATAGAATAAACAATGCAAGAGCATAACACATAAAACACATATATACAAATATTTCCCCTGGATCCCAAAACCGAGACTACCAGCTTGATTTTTCATTATGTTCCTTTCAATGTTATAATACATATTTATACATACTGAAGCATCCAATACCATGGACCAAAAACCATCGCATCCAAAACCATGGACCGAAAGCCATCGCATCCAAAACCATGGACCAAAAACCATCATGTCCAAAAACATGTATGAAAATCATGCACAAAACCATAGGTGGGTCCACCCAACCTAACATAGGTTCCAAAACCAAAATTTTCCAGGGCGCTGCCCCAGACTCCATAGAGTAGGGTTAGTTGCACCCCTTAAACCCTGTGTGACCCCCTCGCTACGCAATCGGCGCAACGAAGGGGGGGCTTCACCCCCCCTCTAACCCCCCTGGCTAACTACGTGGGCTAGTCATGGAAAGAATATAACACAACCTAACATTCTCACACTTGTTGTTTTCTTTCCACAGGCGACCACCAGAGAGCTTAGTCATTTATCCAACCCTGCAGTGCCCATTGTTTCTCTACACCAAGAGAACTTCTCAGAGCTCACAGATTTTGTTAATGCATATGCACTATTCTTCAAAGTGTCCACCTTTACCAGCAACACCTTTTTGTCTTCTATCATATCCCTCGCAAAGTGATACTAAACATTGATGTGCTTTGTCTTTGAATGATATCCAAGGTTATTTTCCAAGAAAATTGCACTTTGGCTATCAGAGTATATCCTTATAGCTCCCTTTACTAACCCCATACTTGAACACAATATCTGCAACCAAACGGCTTCCTTTCTTGCATGATTGGCTGCCATGTATTCTGCCTCTGTAGTTGATAGTGCCACTACAGATTGTTTCTTACTCATCCAACTGACTACACCTCTAAATAGGTTAAACACATAGCCACTTTTACATCTTCTTTGATCCAGATCTCCAGCCCAGTCTACATCAACAAAGCCACAAATTTCCAACACTCTGTCCAATCCTGGTATTCCTTGCTAGCACAAACCATAATCACTAGTACCATGCAAATACCTGAAAACCCGCTTCATTATTGTCCAATGCTCCTTTCCTGGTGTTGGCATTAACCTGCTCAATACTCCCACTGCATATGCAATGTCTGGTCTAGTACAGACCATTGCATACATTAGGCTATCGACTGCACTTGCATATGGAACATGGGACATGTCCTCTTCCTCTTCTTGTATCTTGGGACACTGTTCAACATATAACTTTACACCTACAGGAGTAGGAACCTTCACTGGTTTACTATCCTGCATATTAAATATTTACAATATTGTCTCGACATACTTCCTCTGGTTATACCAGAGCTTCCTCTTTGCCTAATCTCTTTTAATTTCCATGCTCAAAATATAATTTGCAGCACCAATATCTTTCATGTCGAATTTGGAGGAAAATTGGGTCTTCAAATCCTGGATAATTTCTTTGTCATTACCAACCAGAAACATATCATCCACATACAATACCAAATAAATAACATGGTCACCAATTAATTTAAAATACACACAGTGATCTTCTTTTCTTCTGGTGAAGCCAAGTCCCCGTATAAATGTATCAAATTTCTAATACCACATCCTTGGTGACTATTTTAACCCATACAGAGACTTCTTTAACTTGCATACCAGTTCTTTCTTACCCTTCACCTTAATGCCTTCAGGTTTCTTCATGTAGATTTCCTCTTCCAAATCTCCATGAAGAAATGATGTATTCACATCCATCTATTCTACCTCAAAGTCAAAAGCAGTAGCAATAGATAAAAGTAATATAATAGAAGTTACCTTGGCAACAGTAGAAAAAATGTAACCAAAATAAATTCCCGGCACCTGGGAATAACCTTTTGCTACCAACCAAGCTTTGTATTTCTCCACTTTTACTTCTGCATTTGTCTTCTTCTTGAACACCCATTTGCTGCCAATGGGTTTCCTTCTAGCTAGCAACTCCACTAGATCCCAAGCCTCATTTTTGTGCAAAGATGCCATTTCATAAACCATGGCCTCTTTCCATAGTTTTCCATCCACTGAATCTATTGCTTCCTTCACAGTTCTGAGATCATCATGAGTAATAGATAAAGAAAATTTTGAATAGAAAGTAGATGGACTATACCTTTTTGGCTGCCTTCTTTCTCAAACTGATCTTCTCACACCTAGAGTTTGTGGCTCTTCATATTCTGATTCCTCCTCTACTGTAGAGTCTGCTTCTTCCACCTTTAGCTCAAACTCTATCTTCTTAGGTTCCTTTGGTTGGAATTCATGTTTAATAACATCTTTCACCTCTCTGAACACCACATCTTGGCTATACACAACCTTTCTTGTTACTGGGTTCTAAATCTTATAACTCTTTAAACCATCCTTATACCGAATAAAGATGCACCTTTCAGATTTACTATCCAACTTGGTTTGTTTCTCCTTTGGAAGATGTACATATGCATCACATCTAAATACCCTTAGATGTGAAAGAGAGGGTTTCTTACCAGTCCATACCTCTTGTGGATTTTTATCCTCCAATGCCGATGAAGGTGATCTGTTGACCAGATAACATGATGTCTCCACCACCTCTGCCCAGAATTCTATCCCAACCCGACACCACTGAGCATGCTTCCTTCCCTTTCCATCAATGTCTTGTTCATTCTTTCTGCAACTCCATTTTGCTAAGGTGTATATGGAGTAGTCTTCTACCATGCTATACCACACTTCTTACAGAATTATTCCAATTCCTTACTGCAAAACTCTCCACCGTTATCTGTCCTGAACACCTTTATCTTCTTCTCTGTCTAGTTTTCCACCAGAGCCTTGAATTCTTTAAACCTATCAAAGACTTCGTATTTCTTCTTAAGGAAATATATCCATGTATTCCTTGAGAAGTCATCTATAAATGATACATAGTACACAAACTTACCCAGTGATGTAACCTTCACAGGTACAAACACATCACTATGCATAAGATCTAATATATGTTTCACCCTCTTACCACCAGAGGGGAAACTCATATGATTCTACTTCCCATATACAAAATTTTCTCAAAAATCAAAATACGGAGAGCTATTACGCATACTTCTACCATACCTTTACCATGAAGTATTCGAAGGCCCTTCTCTCCAATATGTCCAAGCCTTTGATGCCACAGCATGGTCTTCTCTCCATAGGCCACTAGATTTTATGCTCCACTTTCAAGAACCACATAACTATTGCACCCATCAACAACCGTGTTACCTTGAAACTTGTACAGAGTTCCAATCCAAACTCCCCAAATCAATACTAGTTCTCCTCGAACCATCTTCCAGCTATCCTTCTCGAACACTATTTTTACACTTGCATCATCCAACTTGCTTACAAAAATTAGATTTCTGGCCAATGCAAGAATATGCAGAATGCCCAGAAGTGTTCTAACCCTTCCACCTTGCAACTTCAACTTTACTTTTCTGCGACCAACGATTCGAGCCTTCCTATCATCCCCTAAGAAGACATCACCACCATCGTGTGTCTCATACTCGTAGAACCACTCTCTATGGGGAGTGAAGTGAAAGGATGCACCCGAGTCAATCAACCATGCCTCATGATCTACATGTGTACTTGAAGAAGCCAAGTACACATCCCCACCTTCATCTAAGGTGGTTTTCGCCTCCGTAGAAGGAGCATCATCAGATCCATTTCCTTTATCAGGAGCTTTAGATTTACAGTCCATTTTGTAGTTCCCTTCCCTTTTGCATTTCCAGCACACCACCTTTACAAGTTTTCCTGAAGATTTAGATATCCCACTCGATGACTTATTTTCGTTTCTGTTCTGGGACTGTCCTCATACAAACAAGGCATCACCATTCTGGCTCTACATATTTTTCCGTCTCATCTCCTTCGTCAACAAGGATGAGACTATTTCATCAAACTGCAAGGCAGTTGCATTGCTACCTATTGCAATAAGCAGACTATCCCATGAATCTAGTAGAGAACACAACAAACTGATGCACTTATCTTCATCTAAAATTTTAATATCAACAGATACTAACTGACTTACCACAGTATTAAATTCGTTTAGATGCTCTTTCACCAAGTCTCCATCTTTCATCCTCAAGTTATACAGCTTTTTCTGCAGGAACAATTTATTCACTAGAGACTTAGATTGGTACAAAGTCCCTAAGTTGTCCCACAGAGCCTTCGCCATAGCTTCCCCTGATACATTCAGTAATACTGAATCTGAGACACATAATTGTATTGTGCTCTTTGCCATCCAATCCAACTTCTTCCATTCTTCATTGGACACTCCTGTTGGTTTAGTACCCAGATCTACCGTGATGCATTGATCTTTATCCACCAATAGATCCTCCATATTGAGTTTCCACAACTCAAAACTCTCACCATTAAATTTCTCGATATCTATATTTCCACTGCTCACCATCTTCTTTCACCACTAGAATTGATCTCGCAGATCTCCCACTGAACAGGGTCTACCATAGGCCCGAGAAAAACCCCTCAGCAACAAAGGAGTCCCCTTAAAGCCAAAACCTATCTCTAATACCAAATGTAGGTTTTAACCCCGTACAGAAATTACCTGCATACAAATTCTAAAACACATAAAATAAACAATGCAAGAGCATCACACATAAAACACATATACACAGAGATTTTCCCCTGGATCCCAAAACCGAGACTACCAGCTTGATTTTTCATTATGTTCCTTTCAATGTTATAATTCATATTTATACATGCCAAAGCATCCAATAGCATGGACCGAAAACCATCACGTCCAAAACCATGGACTGAAAACCATTGCATCCAAAACCATGGACTGAAAACCATCACGTCCAAAACCATGGACCAAAAACCATCGCGTCCAAAAACATGTGTGAAAATCATGCACAGAACCATAGGTGGGTCCACCCAACCTAACATAGGTTCCAAAACCAAAATTTTCCAGGGCACTGCCCCAAACCCTATAGAGTGGGGTTACCTGCACCCCTCAAACCCGCTGTCACCCCCCCGCTATGCAATCGATGCAATGAAGGGGGCGCTTCACCCCCTCCTCTAACCCCCCAGTTAACTACGTGGGGTAGTCGTGGAAAGAATATAACACAACCCAACATCAAAGTTATGGATTTATCTTAACCTTTGCGAACCTTAACCCTTAAGACCCAAAAATTACAATATTTAAGAGTTAGAAGATTTATTCCCTTTGCCAATCAAGGAAAAATTTAAGGATGGAAAATTATCTTGAAGTTTAAAAACATTGGCGAATCTCACTAGTCATTAATATGAAAACTATAAAATGTTTATTGATGTATTTGTATAAGTATTAAAATTTATAATGATTTTATATATACTCTCTATATAATGTTGGTGATTTTTAAGGTAAAATAATGTTATATTGTAAGATTTGGGTGAACCATTTTTATAAAAAATCTAAATTGGCAGATCGTTTTTTTGGAAAAGACATGGAAAATTATCCCACATACATATATTAGCCCCTAAAATTTTCCATGTCGTCAATTATGCTAAACATGCATAACATCATATAAATAAATAGATCTACGTCTTTGTGAATCTAATAAATATATTTCTTGATTAATTGCATTCAACAAATTATAAATACAATAAATTAATATATAAACAACAATATGCTAATATAGAGATAGTTATGCAAAACAAGCCTTTATTATGCTTAAGATCTTCAATTATAGTTCTTTCCAACCCGTCGCACTCAACTGCAGACTTACCAAGGCCTCCCTGCACACAGCGACAAGACCCTTCCCCTTCACCCAAGTAAAGAATAGACAAGAACAAACTCAAATCATGTAGTATTCTATTCTTAGCTATCCCCTTATGACTCTTCTATGACTCCCTTTTATATCTTTCTTCACTACGATACCACGGTCTGCGAACCATGGTAAAGTCTCAAAATAGCTTAACTCTTAACAAACTAAGGGGCTTTGACTTTCTAAAAGCCCCTTTGACTCCTGTCAACCTACACTACTCCCGCTCCGCTCCTCTAATTCTGGAGACTTTACAATATTTGACAAAAATTTACAAAAAGTTACCTAGGGGACCACGTCCTAATAGGCCCCCAACAAAAAGTCGTGACTCATCTCGAGTCACTCTATTGGTGTTGCCTCGATCTTTAATGCATAAAGATCTATTGTTCCCTACAAAGCAGCCTAACGAATGTCTCCCACTAGTTTCTCCATGGTTGGACCTTTGACTGCAAGGTGCACATTTCTCTGCGTCTCCTCTAGAGCCTTTAACTTTCTCTGGATTGTCTGTGATATTCAGCTTGCCTCATGGGCCCATGGTTTCATCCTTGAGTAGATAATGGATGCCTTCCAAAGTAACTCATCAATCTAGGTCTAGATGAACTTTCCTTCCTAAAGTCTGGTGAACATTTGCACAGGTGCTAAGGTCCATGCTGTCACCCTGATCTCGTCATACTGCAGTTTTTTTTCATGGATTTCTTCTTCGATCATCTGCAAGTGTGGATCCTCCTACAGTAAGGTCCCCATCTCCATTATCTTCTCAAACAATTGCCTGTTGTCCTTGACTGCAACTTCTAGAGTGGTCATATCTTCTTTAATAGCAGTCTCACACTCCTCTCTGACTTCTGGAGGAGTGGTTGGCTGCAAGTTAAGTTGAATTTCTAAAATATGTAATTGCAACTGAAATCAGACATTTCAAATTTCCTCCTTGGCTTCCTTTACTTCACTAGATAACTTCTTAATTTTCTCTGCTGAGGTCGCTTTTGCTAGAATTTGGAGCTCAGGGAGCTCACTGCATACTTGGGTAGGGGCGGTCTCTCACTGTTGATTTTGTTGTATTGCCTTGTTGCGGGCCTGCAACTTCTGTTCAAAAATTTGTTTAATTTTATCTTTTACATTATCATAATAAAAAATTCTTGTTTCTCCTAGATGCGGAACTCATCGAAAACTCCTTATTGCAGCTCATGCAAGGTCTTGATCGACAGTGCTACAAGGTTGATACTTAGATTCTTCCAGAATTGTGTGTGCTCCCGATCTTCGACTGTCTCAAATTGGAGAGAGCTCCCTGGTAGTTGTATTGGGTAGATCCTGGATGTGAATTCTTCTATACTAAATCTTGGCACACTTGCTTGATCCACGCTCTCTTGTTCCACACTCACCTGGGTCACCCCTATCTAGACCTGCAATTCCTTCAGGCCTTATTGTACTTTTTCCAATACCTGGTGGTACTGGTCCTTGATGTGTCCCCATATAGTTTTAGTGGTGGAGAAGACAACATATCCTATCTCATCAAGTTACCCCTCTGTGATGATCAATGGTGTCCCACTCGCAGACTTATCGACCTTTTACTTCTTGCGAGGTCCTGTGTTACTGTGCTTCTACCTCTTCCTCACCCTGAAGGGGGACTCTAAGTTTGTACCCCCTTCCTATTCACCTTTGGTTTCAACCTCAACATGGTTGTGTGCGGTCTCAAGCTCTTGAGGTCAATAGTGACTTGTGATGTTTCTTCTTGTGCAACTTTCTCCTTTGGTGCTTTTTTTTTTTGGCAGAAACCTTTTCTTTTTGCACTTCCTTCTCTTTTGTAGAAGCATTTCCTTTTTCCACTTCCTTCTCTTTTGTAAAGGACTTTTCTTGTTGTGCTGCATTTTCTTTATATGTTGCCTTTTCTTTATGTGCTTCCTTTTCAATTTGCGTGGCCTTTTCTTTGGTAGAAGCCTTTTGTGCTTCTTTCTCTTTGTCTTTCTTGGCTACTATCACAGCGATCTTTTTCCTCGTTTCACCTTCTGTAGCCTTACTTGTTCCTATGCCTTCATTAGATGGGGTGAGCCATTCACTCGGTCATTTGCTAATGACCCTTAGAATGTCATCGACTATGACTAAATATGACAACTTATGCCATGTTTCTGCAACATCCTTCTTTGTGCATATGGACTGATTGTTAAAATTTGCCTTGAAATCAACAATATTTGTGTATTGCGCATGCAAACTAGGTGACAACCACGGTCATTGATTGATCACCATCCATAATTCAGACTTGAAAAACACCCATAACATATTTGTTTTAATGATGTGGTAAGGATTCTTTGTCGCCCATAGTGAGGCAAATTTCACAGCCTCGCACAAGTCTGGATCCTGTGTAGGGACATGGCTATCCTCAGGCATCCTCCATGCTACCAGCTCGATCAATAGAAGTAACCCTTCTTAGTGGAATTCCTTTCCATCCTCCTGGTCTTCGCGGAAATCCTCCAGGAACTTGTGATAGAGGTACTTGGCCCAATTTTATTAGACCCCTTTGCTGCACTGCATATCTAAAGATACTACTAGTGCCAGAACTTCATTAGCATGACACTTCCTCATTATTTTTCCTGCCAAAATATATTGAGCAAACTGCATAGCTCCATCCAATATGGAGCTAATAGTGTAGCCGTGTGACTTCTTCACCAGCCCAAAATCTCTCGTCATCCAATCTGTGAGCTTCCTCTCCTGTGACTTCCCGACAAAGGCATCTACAAGGTCCACACCCTGATAAGGTAACAAGGTGATTCTATGGACCAGCATATCATCAATTGGAATGGTCCCTCTGATCTAGAGGCACCCATCATTAACAAATTCCAACAATTGACGCACACAAATAGTGTTAGTTATGTTGTGGCTAAAGTGTGGAACCCATAACATGTTGAGAAATCCCGCGCACTCAATTCCATCTGCCCACTTCATTGGCTCAAGCCTTGTAACACTCAACTCCTCATTGTAGACCGATTTCAAATATTTTTTGGGTTCCAATTGTGGGAACTTTGCATGATCACCCAGATTCCAGTCCTCCAAATTTGGAAATAGTACTCCAGCCAACAAGTTTCCCTCCATAGGTACATCCTCTAGCAACAATGGTGTGAATACTGATGAGCCCCAAAAATGGGTAACTTTATGGGCTCATTTTGCCTATTATTCTCGATTAATCCACCATTCTTCATAGTTTTATGCATGCTTTCGAATATATTTATGTTAATTGAATGAATGAGAATACTCACTTGACCACAAAGTCTAATACGTGCTTATTGCAGATTTTTGGACCAAGCTCAAGCATTTATGAGCAAGTTCACAGCCAAATACGAAGGAACAAGGCTGAGGATTGGTAGGAAGGGTGTCTCCTGCACTAAATGACCCCTTCCTCGAGTTCTCCACCATCATCTCGGAGTTCAACAACCCACCAAAGATGATTTCAAGGGGCTGCCGAGCAGGTTTTGTGAAGTGGGTGATTAACTGCAGTCTTGAGCAGCTAAGCTCCTAAAGTTAAGGAGGACTATTGGGAGTTTAGCACTAAACAATATTTTTTCACACTTGAGTGTAGCTCTATATTTCAGCTCATTTTCGAGCTCTTGCTGTAAACAGTTTTGTGACATGACTATTATTTTTTGAGTAATGGAGGTGAATTTCACTTTGCACCAGCTCAGAGCTTTCTTAGGAGGTTGTAGCTCTTGGGGTTGGGTCCAACCCAAGTGCCAGTACCTCCTTTGTGTACTTTTATGCATTTTTCTTTCATTCATAGAATAAATTTTGTTATTTAGGTTAAAATTTTGCTTTGTTACTTCGGTTGCTTTTGACGATTAAAATAGCTTTTCATGTTGTAGCTTGATTTGACAGTTGGGTAATAGAAAAGATCTGCAAAAATGCCATCAAGAAATCCTTGATTTCATCCCTCCCTCCTTGGGACCATGAGCTGAGACCAAGGCATACTTGCTGCCACAAAAGCACTAGTTTTGCCTTTCAATGCAATTGCTAATGTTAGATTTCGAGTTGGAAAAGTTGATACCAATTGTACTTGCATGTTTAGATCCATTCTTGCTTAGTTTCCATAGCTATCTTGCATGATTTCCTATCTATAAACTTTTGTTCATCATGTTTCTGGTTTTTAGGTCAGATTAGGTCAAAATAGATAGATCTCTGGTTTTTCTAGTCTTTGGTTGACCATTTTTGGAAAATAGTGTGCAAAGTACCTGTAATACATTCCTACCTACCCTTCCTCTATCATCCAACCTGTTCCAGCCCCTAATCCAAGATTCCTTCACTTCATTCGCCACACTTTCCCAATTTTCCTTAATTTCTATATTTTTGTGTAACATTGCTTTCTCCATCCTTGAACAAATCGAACCATCTTCATCAATCCTGAGCTTCATTTACCAGGTCCCATACCTCTTCACATCCTTATCCATCCTCCATTTCCACTTTCCCACCATTTTTCCTCCATCAATCCTCTAAAAATCACTTTCAGCCTATTCCTATAGAACATCCTGTAGAACCCCCGCAGACTTCCTGTAGAAGTTCACGTGAGCAGTTTTTTCGAGATCTAATCACTAGGAAACTCTCTGGAAGGGTGTTGGGGACCTCTTAGGCCCTCTTCTCACCTTCCCAATCTCCTGCAAGTGCCCACTCCATTTCCTTTCACCAATTAACCTCTACACAGTCAAAAAAAATTAAAGCACGTGCATAATAATCCTGCCAGATTACTCAAAAATACAAAAAGAAGTTTCTTTCCAGATTTTACTTTAGAAGTAGCTTAGTCACATGCATTTTACCTTTCCAAGAGTCAATGGCATCCATTTCCACAGCTTTCATCTCTTTTCTTGCACCAGTAGGATTAATTGGTAAAACTAGGGTTTGTGTTTCCTTTCAGCTTTCATCTTCTTTCTGCAAGTAGACTAGCCTCTTTTGATTTAGCTTTCATCCATCACAGTTAAAAGATTATTCTAAGAGCTCATAGAAGATGGCTTAATCTCCTAGTTAACTTGTGCCATCTGATCAATTGACAGCCTGTGGCAAGAGCTAGTACTTGTGCATATAGCACAGTCACTTCCAAGTTTGTTACGAACAAACAGGTTGATAAAAGTAAAGAAGGGAGTCGCAGGAGTTGTAGCGTCATTTCTGCAATACTGGAGCCCACTATCTTTTTGGTGCTATTGCTGTGGAAGCGTCAAAGTATTTGTGATTGCTGCTTTTCTTCTATTCTCTACTGCAACCTTCTGCTAAGTAGTTTATTTCAGCAAGAGTAGAGTAGTTGTTTCATTTCCGTTCTGCAATTTTATTTCTGGAAAAGTAGTTTAGACATCTCCCACTTTAATTTAATTTCAGCAAGCGTAGATTAGATATTTCCTACTTTTATAGATTAGCATTTCCCTTCCGCAATCTCAATTCTGCAAGCGTAGATTAGCATTTCATTACTGCAATTTCAATTCTGCAAGCATAGATTAGCATTTCCTTTCTGTAATTTCAATTATACAAGCGTAGCTTAGCATTTCATTTCTGTAATTTCATTTCAGCAGCATAGATTAGTCATTTCCTACTTTCTTTTCAATTCTAAAATTTTCATTCCAGCAAGGTTTATTCTAGTTAGTTGCAATTTTTTGTTTAATCAAATCAGTTTTGTAGGTACAAGTAGAGAAAAACATGAAAATTAACCAAAAATATTTCATTTCATGCCTCGTAGGAACAGAGACAATTTAAGAAAATTCTTACCCAACACCTCCACCACATCATTGAGTCACCCTTCTCTCTTCTTTAGTGGCAGTGATCCAGGAGAACCTATAGGTGAACCTCCAGAGATATATGTTGGCATTATGGCATTATGGACATGTGTTGAACTTGATGGAAACCCTCTCACAGACAGACATTTCTCTTGATGGGGACAAGAAGAGCCAAAAGGAGAGAAGAGGGGACATTTACATATGCTTATTGGAACCTTTGAGCCATTGGGAGCTTATCGGAGCAATAGAGGCTCTTTCTCATATATAAAGAGCTTATCGGGAGTGATCAGGCCTCATATGCATGTATTAGTGTTATCGGAGGTGTTTGGGCGCTTAAAACCCATATATGTATGCATTATCACTATCAGGAGCTATCGGGCTTATTAAAACCCATATATGCATGCATTTATATTGTCGGGAGTTGGTTGGGTGCGTAAAACCCATATATATGCATTATATCCCCTTTCGGCGGTTACATGAATAATATCATTGCGACATCGAAGTTTTGGCATATTGCATAACAATTATATATATATATATATATATATATATATATATATATATATAGATATATATATATATATATATATATATCTATCTATCTATCTATCTATATATATATAAATATATATATATATATATATATATATATATATATATATGTTTTTCGGCATATCAGCGCATTGGGTTTTCGGCTGTGTAACCCGGAAGCATATCGCAATGGACCTGATGGTGGCATTAACTCTGGCTTATAATAATATCGCATCCGCAGTTCGGCACATATGCGCATTGGACTTCGTTGAAACCTCTGATTGCGGTCAGAACCGATGGAGGCATCAAACACGGTTTATAATATATCGCGTCCGCAGTATATCGGAATACATAAAGGGTCACCCACCCCAATCCTCCGATTGCGAGCAGACCCAATGGTGGCTTCAAACATGGATTTTAATAATATCGCATCCGGCTATGTGACTTTGGTGAAATCCTCCTATTGCGATAAGAGGGGTTGGACCCGATGAAGGAATTAAAAGCATTTCATATTAAATCGCATTCGCGGTGTTCGCCCATAAGCCTCCCACTTCAAATCACCGATAGCGATGAAAGGAGCAGACCCGATATATTAATAAAGGCTGGTTAATGGGGCATATCGCATCCGATCCATCGGATCGGACATCGGGCATGTATTGTTAGCAATGAGAGCGGACCCGATATATTATTAGTGTGAATGCATTATGTTAAAAGTCCGCATTTGCGGTTTTGGAACCATTTTCATAGTTTTTCCCGCTTAAGCCTATTCTTAAGAGATCGGTCAAAAATAGTTGTGCCTCAGGTTTTCGGATCCTATGGTTTCGATTCATGGTTTTATCAAATGTGTGATTACATAAAGAGAAAGGGGATCCGGTGGCAAAGGATTGATGATGAATTGAAGATCTTAAGGAAACTGTGCAGCCGCAGACACGCAAAATATAGAAGTCTCTTCGGGTGTGGAGAATCGCTATTCAGGAGGTGATGTGGGAGCTGTCACCCATAGCCTCCGAGTGTGCAGCAGTATGTAAATCCTCTGTTTCGGTCTTAATATCAGCCTCTGTTGACTAAATCGGGTGATAACTGTCATGTATATGGATCTGATGCTTGGGTAACTAGATTTGATTGCGATCATACATACTATCCTTGTAAAGTGTATTGATCTGGTGATTGGGTGATTCAAAAGAATTATGTGCTTCAATGATATTAAAGGGTCCAGTATGAAAATTGGATGAAACGTGGCCTTTCAGATTATGTATTGTGCTTCAGGTTTATCCAGTCTGAAAATGTATGAAACGTGGTACCTAGAGGAGCGAAGATTGTAGGCTGGCGCCTACGTACTAGTATCTAAGCTATTACAAGAGCAAAGGGGGTTGTAGCTCCCATACTGGTATAAGACTACACCAATACTAATATTGTAAAAGGATTTTCTTATTAAGAAGAAGATTGAGATGACTTGCAGCAGGTGGTTTTCTCCCACATTGGGTTTCCACCTTATATCATGGTGTTCATGTGTGTGACTTATGTGTGATGATCTGTTCTATTTTACTGCACCAGTTTACTGTTAATATGGTTGATAATGTTCTAATGCACTCATTAAGGATCAACTAACTGAATCATAAGAAGTTGTGGAAGTAGCATATATGAATCTGAATATGGAAATGAAAAAGTTTTATTAATGTGATAATACTGATTCACCCCCCCTCTCAGTATTATTTCCAACAATTGGTATCAGAGCAGGTCCTTCAGAGAAGCTTGATCACTTGAAGGAAGATCGTTCATTATGAGCAACTACGAGAGGGAAGCATCAATCAGGCCACCGATTTTTGATGGGACAAACTTCAATTATTGGAAGGTAAGAGTTACTGCCTATCTTCAATCTCTTGGTACGGAAGTTTGGGATATCATAGAGACAGGCTACACTTTTCCTTCAGCTACTCCTACAGATCCGGCCGAGAAAAAGAAATATGAAACAAATGCTAAAGCAGTCAATACTCTATTGGGATGCTTATCTCAATCAGAATTCATAAATGTTATGCAATATAAATCCGCAAAAGAAATATGGGCCAAGATTGTCTTGAGCTACGAAGGAGATGAACAGGTAAAGCATGCTAAACTTCAAACCCTTAGGATTCAGTATGAGAATCTCAGAATGTATAATGATGAAAGTGTGGCTAACTATTTCCTTAGGGTAGATGAGATTGTTAACTGCATGAAAAACTTAGGTGACGAAATAAAAGAGGCTATTGTGGTTGAAAAAGTTCTAAGATCCTTGTCCCCCAAGTTTGAATCTAAAGTGTCCGCCATAGAAGAAAAGGAGAATCTACGAACTCTCACCATGTCACAGCTGCACGGAATTCTAACTGCTTATGAAATGAGAAAAGGAGGTCCTTCAGACAGGAGAGAAGCTGCCTTCAAGGCTTCAGGCAGAGGAGAGTACTTTGAATCAAATCATGTGTCAGAAGAAGAAGAAGAATCAAATTTTGTCAGAAATATTCAACGAGGTACTAGCATATTCAGAGGTAAGTTACCCTTCAAATGTTTTGCTTGTGGAAGAGTAGGTCACTATGCTGCCAAATGTCCTCATAAGGATAAGATTGAAAAGGGAAAGGAACCTGTTAGATGGAACAAGAAACAGAATGCAAATAAGAAGAGCTATTACACCCATGAAGACAGTGATGGTCTATCAAATACCGATGAAGATGAACGAGGTAATCCCTATAAACTTTTAATGGCTTTTGAAGATGATGATTACATGGATGCTCCAGATATAGATAGCTATTATGAGGAGATGTCTAGACTCAAGACATGCTTAGAAGAAAATAATGTGATCATTGAGACTCTGCAAATCCAACTTGATGAAAATGAACAATCTCTTGAAAAGTTAGAATGTGAAATTGTTGGGCTTCGAAAAGAAATTGAGAAAACAAAGGCTCTCAATCTTAAATTTGTTAAAGGATCTGAAACTCTAGATGAGATCATCAATGTACAGCTCTCTCCTCTAATTAAGACAGGTCTGGGGTATAATGGAGAAACATCTCAAGAATCCACCTCGAAGAGTTATCTCGATGCTGCAAGAAGATATGAGCAAAAGCCAAACAGAGATCACCAGGTAAAACAGGGACAAATTTCATCAAGAATAAACAAAGACTACCAGACAAATCAGGGACAATTCACCTTAAGGACGAACAAAAGCTACAATCAGCCAAGATCCTCTCAATTTACCTCAAGAATGGATGAAAATAGAAATCACAACCATATGACTGGTAAATTTGATAATCGCAGAAGTTTCTTCAATGGCCAATGTTTCTCTTGCCATAACTTCTGTCACAAAGTAGCTCAATGTGTTGCCTACAAAACAATCATGACTAGAGAAGATCAAAAGCAAAGAAGTATGACTGGGATTACAAAAAGGACCTATAACAACTTCTCGGCTCTTGAAAATGAAATTGAATGATCTATCTGTAATAACTTTGGTCATGAAGACTCTGAATGCAAGAGTAGGTTTCGGCAAACAAAGGAACAAGATTCAAGCACTAGAACATGGAGAATAAAGGAACCTCGACCAGAAAGATGTGGGATAGCATTTTATGCAGAAGGACAAGAAAATCAATGGTACATCGACAGCGGATGTTCGAAGCATATGACAGGTGATAAAGAAAAAGTTGAATCATACACTGCTTTAGAAAAAGGAAAAAAAGTTTCATTTGGGAATGATACTCCTGCTGCCATAAAAGGAATAGGTATTGCTCAATTGAATGAAAAGGTCAAAGCAGGAAATGTTTTGTACATTGATGGATTGAAACATAATCTTCTAAGTGTCAGTCAGATGTGCGATCAAGGAACCGAGGTAATATTTAGATCAAATGGATGTCATGTTCGTGATCTTGATACAGGTGAAACAGTGATCAAAGGAAAAATAACTCCAAACAATCTATACATATTTGAAGAAGGACAACAACAATGCTATATGAGAAAGGATGATGAGCACTGGTTATGGCACCAGAGGTTGGGGCATCTAAGTTTTTCACAAATAAGGAAAGCATGCAAGTATCAGGCAGTTCATGATCTTCCAGATACCAAAATTCCAGAGAATACAATATGCAAATCATGTCAGTTTGGTAAACAAACCAGGACTAACATCCCTGAGAAGGAAGGATTAGCTAGCAAACCTCTCGAACTTATTCATACAGATGTATGTGGTCCATTTAGGACAAGGACACCTCGAGGAGAGGAATACCTTATATTATTCATTGACGACTTCTCCAGGTTTGTTTGGTTAGGACTTATGAAACACAAAGACGAAGCATTTGAAAAATTCAAATCCTTCAAAGCCTTGGTCGAAAATGAATCAGATCACAAAATTAAGTGTCTCAGGTCTAACAGAGGTGGGGAATTTACCTCAAATGAATTTTTCGATTTCTGTGAAGAGCATGGAATAAAAAGGGAATTCTCTACAGCAAGGACTCCTCAGCAAAATGGAGTGGTGGAAAGGATGAACAGAACAGTCCAACAAATGGCTCGTGCCATGCTTGATGAGTCTGGAACTCCCGTAACCTTCTGGGGTGAAGCTGCATATGCCGCGGTTGTTATTCTCAACAAAACAAATGTCCGAGTGAACAACACTCAAACTCCTCATGAGCTCTGGTATGGTAAGACTCCTTCGGTAAAGCATTTAAAAATTTTTGGAAGCAAATGCTATATTAAGAATACTGATGAACATCTTGGCAAACTTGAGCCTAGAATAGATGAAGGCATTCTCCTTGGTTATTCGCCTTATAGTAAATCATATAAGTGTTACAATAAAAGACTTGGAAGAATTGTTGGCAGCATTGATGTAGTGGTTGATGAAAAAGGATACATTCCTAGGCAATTAAATCATGAAAATATCGAAGAAGATGAAGACTGCCCTCAAAGACAGAATGATGAAGAAGAAGAACCTCAAGAAGCACCAGAGGAACAGATAAGGATAGAAGAAAAGACTCCATCCAGGTATGTACAGAAGAATCATCCAGAATCTCAGATTTTGGGACAAAAAGAGGCAGGCGTACAAACTAGAAGAACAACTGCAGAAGCTTCAAGCTATTTGGCATTACTCTCCTCCACTGAACCACAAAATGTAAGAGAGGCATGCAAGGATGAATGTTGGGTCAAGGCAATGGATGAAGAACTTGAACAGATCAAAAAGAACAACACTTGGGAGTTGGTTCCTAGACCAAAGGATAAGAATGTCATAGGAACAAAATGGATCTTCAAAAATAAGTTGAACGAAAATGGGGAGGTAATTAGAAACAAGGCAAGACTGGTGTGTAAAGGGTATGCCCAACAAGAAGGAATAGATTTTGAAGAAACATTTGCTCCTGTTGCAAGACTTGAGGCCATCCGAATGTTGCTTGCTCTCTCAAGCTTTCAAAAGTTCAAAGTATTTCAAATGGATGTGAAATCAGCTTTTCTGAATGGAGACTTGGAAGAAGAAGTATACATTGAGCAGCCAGATGGTTTCATTCTTGGGAATGATCCAAATCTTGTATGTAGATTAAAAAAGGCTCTCTATGGTCTTAAACAGGCTCCAAGGGCTTGGTACTACCGTTTGGAAAAATATCTTCATCAACAAGGTTTTTCAAAAGGATCAGCAGATAGCAATCTTTATATAAAAATTGAAAATGAAAAGTTGCTAATACTTGTTGTATATGTAGATGATATTATCTTTGGCAGCAATGAAGAAGCTATGAGTCAAAACTTTGCCTCGGTAATGCAGAAAGAATTCGAAATGTCCCTACTAGGTGAACTGACATACTTTCTTGGATTGCAAATCCAACAAAATAAAGACGGTATCTTCTTGTCACAAACCAAGTACCTCAAGCAGATTTTGAAGAAGTATGGCATGGAAGATTCAAAGCCAGTATGTACCCCCATGGTTACAGGATGCAGTCTTAGTGCGAATGATGAATCAGCTGCAGTTCATCAACCAACATACAGATCTATGATTGGAAGTCTTCTTTATTTGACAGGTACCCGACTAGACATCATGCATGCAGTTGGAATAGTTGGAATATTTCAGGCAAATCCAAAGGAAACTCATCTTCAGGCAGTAAAGAGAATCTTCAAATATCTTCAAGGAACTCAAA
The DNA here is from genome assembly GCA_031772625.1 of Pinus tabuliformis. Classification (NCBI taxonomy): domain Eukaryota; kingdom Viridiplantae; phylum Streptophyta; class Pinopsida; order Pinales; family Pinaceae; genus Pinus; species Pinus tabuliformis. Next base: position 1,158,318,346 of record CM062819.1, read on the forward strand.
ACTATGGTTTATGGTATCCTAGAGACACAGATCTCACACTTCATGCTTACACAGATGCAGATTGGGCTGGGAGTGTGGATGACAGGAAAAGCACAAGTGGTGGTGCTTTCTTTATGGGTTCCAGATTAGTATCACGGTTCAACAAGAAACAGAGTTCAATTGCCTTATCTACAGCTGAAGCAGAATATGTAGCTGCTGCATCTTGTTGCACCCAACTTGTTTGGATGATGCAGACCTTACAGGATTTCCAAATCACTTGTACTCCACCTATCTCCATCTTATGTGATAATACAAGTGCAATCAACATTTCAAAGAACCCAGTCATGCATTCAAAAACCAAGCACATACCAATCAAGTATCATTTTCTCAGGAAACAAGTGCTTGAACAAAAGGTCAAGTTGGAATATGTTTTTTCTAAGGAGCAAGTGGCTGATATATTTACCAAAGCATTGCCTAGGGAGACTTTTGAATACCTCAGGCAAAAGCTTGGGGTTGTCGACGCATCATCCTGTTGTTAATTCTTAGATTGATGCTTGTACGCAAGGTTCGTATGGGGTATATGCATACAAGGCTCAGGGGGAGCATATCTAATCCATTGTTGGCATTATAGTATTGCACCATATTTGATCTCAGTAGGAGCAAACAGGGTGGATGGCGGTCCTCGGTAAGTTCTTGATTAAAGGTGCCGAGTTCGATCTGCGGCACGAGCAGAAGGGAAAACAGGGCAGTCTTTGTATTATAAGTAGCCAGTAGTTGTGGAGTGGAATGGTTACCCGAAAAATCTGAAGTTGATATCGCTTTGAGCATCCGGTTCATAATCAGGCGGAACAAGCTCTCAGGGGGAGAAATAGTCAGGAGATGCAGATATCCGCTCTTTCCCCTTGATGTCAAAGGGGGAGAGTGCTTTTTGTGCTTTTTTGGTCGGTGTTGTTGCCATCAAGTCCAAAGGGGGATATTGTTGGCATTATGGCATTATGGACATGTGTTGAACTTGATGGCAACCCTCTCACAGACAGACATTTCTCTTGATGGGGACAAGAAGAGCCAAAAGGAGAGAAGAGGGGCCATTTACATATGCTTATTGGAACCTTTGAGCCATTGGGAGCTTATTGGAGCAATAGAGGCTCTTTCTCATATATAAAGAGCTTATCGGGAGTGATCAGGCCTCATATGCACGTATTAGTGTTATCGGGAGGTGTTTGGGCGCTTAAAACCCATATATGTATGCATTATTACTATCGGGAGCTATCGGGCTTATTAAAACCCATATATGCATGCATTTATATTGTCGGGAGTTGTTTGGGTGCGTAAAACCCATATATATATGCATTATATCCCCTTTTCGGCGGTTACATGAATAATATCATTGCGGCATCGAAGTTTTGGCATATCGCATAACAATATAAATATATATATATATATATATATATAAATATATATATATATATATATATATATATATATATATATATATATATATATATATATATATATATATATATATATATATATATATATATATATATATATATATATATATATATATATATATGTTTCGGCATATCGCCGCATTGGGGTTTCAGCTGTGTAACCCGGAAGCATATCGCAATGGACCCGATGGTGGCATTAACTCTGGCTTATAATAATATTGCATCCGCAGTTCGGCACATATGCATGTTGGACTTCGTTGAAACCTCCGATTGCGGTCGAACCCGATGGAGGCATCAAACACGGTTTATAATATATCGTGTCCGCAGTATATCGAAATACATAAAGGGTCACCCACCCCAATCCTCCGATTGCGAGTGGACCCGATGGTGGCTTTAAACATGGCTTATAATAATATCGCATCCGGCTATGTGACTTTGGTGAAATCCTCCAATTGCGATAAGAGGGATCAGACCTGATGAAGGAATTAAAAGCATTTCATATTAAATCACATCCGTGGTGTTCGCCCATAAGCCTCCCACTTCAAATCGCCGATAGCGATGAAAGGAGCGAACCCGATATATTAATAAAGGCTGGTTAATGGGGCATATCACATCCGATCCATCGGATCGGACGTCGGGCAAGTATTGTTAGAAATGAGAGCGGACCCGATATATTATTAGTGTGGATGAATTATGTTAAAAGTCCGCATTTGTGGTTTTGGGACCATTTTCATAGTTTTTCCTGCTTAAGCCTATTCTTAAGAGATCGGTCAAAAACAGTTGTGCCTCAGGTTTTCGGATCCTGTGGTTTTGATTCATGGTTTTATCAAATGTGTGATTATATAAAGAGAAAGGGGATCTGGTGGCAAAGGATTGATGTTGAATTGAAGATCTTAAGGAAACTGTGCAGCCGCAGACACACAAAAGATAGAAGTCTCTTCGGGTGTGGAGAATCGCTATTCAGGAGGTGATGTGGGAGCGGTCACCCACAGCCTCTGGGTGTGCAGCAGTATGTAAATCCTCTGTTTGGGTCTTAATATCAACCTTTGTTGATTAAGTCGGGTGATAATTGTCATGTATATGGATCTGATGCTTGGGTAACTAGATCTGATTGTGATCATACATACTATCCTTGTAAAGTGTATTGATCTGGTGATTGGGTGATTCAAAAGAATTATGTGCTTCAATGATATTAAAGGGTCCAGTATGAAAATTGGATGAAACGTGGCCTTTCAGATTATGTATTGTGCTTCAAGTGTATCCAGTCTGAAAATGTATGAAACGTGGTACCTGGAGGAGAGAATATTGTAGGTTGGCACCTACGTACTAGTATCTAAGCTATTACAAGAGCAAAGGGGGTTGTAGCTCCTGTACTGGTATAAGACTGCACCAGTACTAATATTGTAAAAGGATTTTCTTATTAAGAAGAAGATTGAGATGACTTGCAGCAGGTGGTTTTCTCCCACATTGGGTTTCCACCTTATATCATGGTGTTCATGTGTGTGACTTATGTGTGATGATCTGTTCTATTTTACTGCACCAGTTTACTATTAATATGGTTGATAATGTTCTAATGCACTCATTAAGGATCAACTAACTGAATCATAAGAAGTTGTGGAAGTAGCATATATGAATCTGAATATGGAAATGGAAAAGTTTTATTAATGTGATAATACTAATTCACCCCCCCTCTCAGTATTATTTCCAACAATATACGAAGATCCTATAATAGGAGAAGAGCAAGAAAACATTCCTCCTGAGACCATGGCTGAACACAGAAATGGTATAGGAAATGGGGAGAGAATAGAAGGCACCTTTCCCATCTGAGAGACCAATGGGGACACAAAATGAAAAACATAAGTCCCTCAACCTTACCTCACTTCCATGGATTGACCACTGAAGACCCTGATACCTTCTTGTTTGAGTTTGTTGTCCTTTGTCGAACTTATGACTATGTAGAAGACAAGCAAAAGTTGAAACTCTTTCCCTCTACCCTTAAGGATGTAGCACTACGCTGGTTATGGAGTTACTTGGAAACAGTATTACAACTTGGGCTCAGATGCAGCAAGCCTTTAACAACAAATACCAGGATTACTGTAGGTCAAATGAAACAAAGGGAGAAATCTTTCAGATGACCATGGGAAGTGATGAATCTTTACAAGACTATGAAAACAGGTTCCAACTCACTTATAAATGGGCTAGGTGTACACTTGACCCTGAATCTCTGAAGCTAGTTCTGCTCTGAGGATTCCCTGAAGACCTTTTAGATACCTTCCATTTGCTGGCTAGGGGAGATATCTACCAACTACCTTATGATGACATAAAGACTGTGTTTAGAAACCATTCTAGGGTATCCCGGAAAAAAGGTAGGGGGAGTCAACTTTCAACTAGTACCACCTTATCCAAAAATGAGTTTGCAAATCAGATGGAAGACCTCAAAAGTGAGGTGAGACAGACCATTGCCATGCAAATGGATACCTTTCAAATCCAACAGAAGCAAGAGGAAGCTGAGAGGGCTTTGGCCATATTTTGTCCCAGATGTACAAGGAAGCACCCCAGGAATGAGTGCCCATTACACGCCATGGAGGTATGTTTCGTTTATGAGGCAGGCCACCCTACAAACCAATGCCCAACCTTACCCAGACTTAAAGCTATGTACCAAAAAGCCGAAGGAGCCACTAAACCACTCTACTTCCTGAACCAAAGGAGGCCACATAGACCCATACCTTACCAGCAGGGGATACAAGGGACATCCTAGACTTATTACAACCCCAATCAATCCACTCACATACCTTCTTGGGGTCCCTCTGCTCATCCTTCCTGGTCCACACCCCCTCCATGGTCATATCCATCTCAATACCATACTCAACCTACTGCTCATTCGTTTCGTTCTCATGTTCAGCCACAACCTCAGTGGAATGCACCTCAATAGGGGTGGAGGCCACAATACAACTCTCCTCCTGCTCTTTTGCTTCCACCACCTTCTCAACCACAACCATTACCTCTGACTCCTCCAAGACAACCCCAGATGCCTGCTCAACCAAACCTGAACCCCAGTAACAGACAGGCCCAACAGGTATATACTGGAGAGACAACATGTCCTACCTATGTTGTGGAGATTCAAGAGATCAACCTATGATCTAGGAAGGTCCTCCCAGATAGCCAACCTCCTCCTAAGGAGGATGAGGAAGAAAAATAGGTAAGTGAACCTAAAGACATTCCACCCTTTCCTGAGAGACTAACCAAAACCATGCAACCAAACCCAGAAGAGACTGAACTTCTGGAAGAACTTAAATGATTATGTGTCAAAATACCACCTCTCCAGGCCATAAAAGATGTACCAATCTACAACAAATAGATCAAAGAGAAGTGTTTCAGGCACCCAAGTAGGCACAAGAGAGATGCCCCAACTATCAATGTCATAGGACAATTGTCCGACCTCATGTTGGGACAAGTAATCTGTCCAAAATATCTTGACCGTGGGAGTCCTGTAGTCGATGTCCACATCAATGGCACCATAATCTCCCACGCCTTGATCGATCTAGGGGCTGCCATTAATGTGATGACCAAGGACACTATGCTCAAACTCAACCTTCAGAGTTCCCTAAGAAAGACCTCGACAGTAATGTAGTTAGCAGACCGCTCCACCGTGACCCCCAAAGGGATTGTGGAAGATGTCATGGTCTCCGTTAATTCTTGGGAGTACCCTGCAGACTTCTTGGTCCTTCAGCCAAAGGAAAAACTCACTAGATACCCGCTCATTTTGGGAAGGACTTGGTTAGCTACTGCAGATGCTTACATCAGCTGTCGAGCTGGGAGCATGACCATTAAGAATGGGCCTATGTCTAAATAGCTAGTCCTATATCCTCCGACCCAACCTCTGCTAGAACATGACTTACCTCTCTAGTTGTAGGAGGAAGATGAGGATGAAGTTTACTCTAAACCATTGTGCATAGTGGAAGCCACCAGGGGAGGTCCTCAAATCGAGGATGACCTTATTGAAAATTTGATTTAAAATCCACCTCCCAGTGTGCTGCCATTAGAAGAGTTGGTAGAAGACACCGAAGCCAGTGCTTTAGTGGATCTCTGTGTGACTGATCTGACCTCTCCCCGAGTTAAGAATGTGGAATTTGTCCTCAAAAGAACCTTGAAGATCAACTCATCCCTATCCCCCTCTCAGGAGAAAGAGTTGTGTAGCTTATTGAACAACCATTTGGATGCTTTTGCTTGGAGCTATAAGGAGATGAAAGGAGTCCATCGTTCAGTCTGTACCCATCACATCTACATTTAAGAGGATTTTAAACCAGTTAGGAAGCCTCAGAGGAAGATGAATCCAGCCCTCAAGGACATTGTCAAAGAAGAACTATAAACGTTGTTGGATGTAGGATTCATCTACCCCATCTCTGACAGCGAGTGGGTTTCTCTCTTGGTGCTTGTGCCCAAGAAGAACGGGAAGTGGAGAATCTGTGTAGATTATCGAGAACTTAACAAATCTACCAAGAAGGACCATTTCCCTTTGCCTTTCATAGATCAAGTGTTAGATGGCCTAGCAGGGAATAAGTTATTTTCCTTCCTAGATGGGTTTAGCAGGTATAATCAGATCCAAATCAGCTTGGAAGACCAAGATAATACCACTTTCACTTGTCCATCGGGTACCTTTTCCCACCAAGTCCTTCCCTTTGGGTTATGCAATGCTCCTGCCACTTTCTAGAGAGCAGTACTGAGCATATTTGCTGAGCTGGTTCATGATTCGGTGGAAATCTATATGGATGACTTTACTCCTTATGGGTCCAGCTTCCAAGAAGCATTGAACAACCTGGGAAAATTTTTAACCAAGTGTATTGAAATGAACCTATCCCTCAGTCCTGAAGAATGTGAATTCCTAATGACTGAAGGGACTGTGCTAGGTCATACAATTTTTCAGCAAGGCTTAGAGGTGGATCCCAACAAGATTGCTATCATTCCAAGGGTTCCACCTCCTCAAAAGGTAAGAGATGTTCAGAGTTTTCTAGGCTTGGCAGGATATTATAGAAGATTCATTAAATATTTCAGTAAGCTAGCCTCTCCATTGTTTGGTATTTTGGGGAAGAAGTTTAGTTTACATGGACTGACAACTATCAAGAGGCTCTAGATGCGTTGAAAGGTAAGCTGGTAACTACCCCAATCTTGAGAGGTCCAAACTGGGCCCTACCTTTCCACATTCACTCGAGCAAAGCCATAGGAGTAGCCTTAGGACAAGTTGAAGATAAGCTACCATATGCCATATATTTTGTCAGTAAAAAGCTATCCAAGGTAGAGTTAAACTATACTGTGACGGAGAAAGAGCTCCTAGTTGTAGTCCATTCCCTAAGCAAGTTCAAACACTACATCACTGGTTATGAAACATTCGTACACAATGATCATGCTGAAATTAGGTATCTGATGAATAAACCTGGTGTAAATGCTCGTATCATTAGATGGTTACTTTTATTGTAGCAATTTGATTTGACCATTGTTGATAAGCTAAGTAAGGAAAATGTTGTTGTTGATTTTTTGTCTAGACTAGATTTTCCTACAGGTGAAGAAGGGATGGTGGATGATCAAATGCTAGATGAACACCTGTTTAGTATTTTAGTACTCTCTCCATGGTTTGCTGATATAGAAAATTACTTGGTTTCAACACAGTTTCCACCACACCTATCCTCAAAAGAGAAGAGTAAGATCATGAGGAAAAGTGCCCCATTCACTTGGATTGGGGGAAAATTGTTTAAACTTGGCCCATATCAAATTTTGGGGCATTGTGTCAGGGAGGAGGAAGTCTTTGATATCCTCCTAACCTGTCATGATGGGCCCTTTGGAGGCCACTTTGTAGTAAAAAGAACCGCCTTCAAAATTCTATACGCAGGCTTCTATTGGCCCACTCTTCATCAAGATGTCAGGAAATACATCAACCAATGTGACCGATGTCAAAGGATGGGGAAACCGACTCCAAGGAATGAGATGCCCCTCCAACCTCAAGTGACTTTCAAGCCATTTGAGAAGTGGGGCATAGACTTTGTGGGTCCTATCAACCCTCCTTCAAAACAGAGGTCTTACATCATTGTGTGCACAGATTACCTAATAAAGTGGGCAAAAACAAAGGCAATCAAAGCAACGACAGAAGAAAAGGTAGCTGAGATTTTGAGGGAAAATATCTTCTACAAGTTTGGCTACCCATGAGAATTAGTCACAGATCGAGGAAGTCAATTTAACTCTAACTTGATTGAAGACTTGCTCACACATCACAATATTAAGCACAAAACTTCCACCCCTTATCATCTGCAAGAAAATGGATAGGTGGAAGTCACTAACAGAGCTTTGGAAGAGATTTTTACTAAAGTAGTGAGCAACAGCAGAAAAGATTGGGCAAATCACTTGGTTGAAGCCACCTGGGCCTACAACACTACTTGGAAAACTACAATATGTTTCACACCCTATGAGCTGGTCTATGGGAAGAAGGCTTTGCTATCCATAGAATTTGAATATAACACATTGAGTTTGGTAGCTCAGATGGACCTAGACCTCAGCCATGCACAATAGGAAATATTACTGCAGCTGAATGGACTAGATGAACATAGAATGCAGGTCCTTCTCCACTCAGAGGTGGTCCAATGTCAAAGAAATATATGGCATGACTGACACCTTAAAGAAAATCAATTTCAGGCAAGAGATTGGGTGATGTTATATGATTCAAGATATAAGGATTTCAAAGGAAAGTTGAGGACAAGATGCCTGGGACCGTATACAGTGGAGAAATGCAATGAAAATGGTTCAGTCCTTATCAATACCATTGATGAAGAAGCCATCCCCATGCTCGTCAATGGGCATTGATTGAAAATCTACAGGAAGCCCCTTTCTCAGCAGGAGTTCATTGAAACTATGGATAAATCAGTGTTGGTAGTGGAACAAGCCCTTGTCTCCACTCCACCCACACCTTGAACACATAAAAAAAGAAGGAAAAGAATAAAATATCCTTGGGTGAAAACATCTGGGAGGTGCCCATGGGAGACAGTGAGGGCGAAAACCTCCTGGAGGCGCCCCATCTATCTCAAACTAAAAAAAAAAGGTGAAAAAGGAAAAAAGAGAAAAAGAAAAAGAAAAATAAACCTAGTTTCTGTTGAACAAATTGCAGGTTGCAGGAAGGAAATTGCAGGTTAGGAGGACCGCACAAGACAAAGACAGAGGTCAGCACTAGGCTACAAGCATCCCTCACAATCCATTCCTCCATGACCACTACCCTTTCCTAAGATTTCGTCTCATTCGGGCTAAGATTTCACCTTCTACTAGAAGTTTTGTGTCTTCTACAGGAAGATCTTGTAGAACCTACAAACAAGCCAAAATCAATCTCAGAAGAGGAACCGAAGGTTAGGAATCTGCCCATGAGGCTTGTAAACCTCCCTGCTTCCATCCATTTCCATATGTCACCTTTTTCCATCTCTGTACACCTTCATTGCACTCATTTTTTTTTCCCTGCACAGTCACACACAGAAATCCTGTTTTCTTCATACTGCCAGCAAAAACTTTTTTAATGACAAATCAAGCAGCAATTTTTCACTCACCATACCTGTTACCCTCCATCTATACTCCTCATTAGTCGAGAACCTCATCAAAAATATAGCCCTTCTCATTCTAGCTTGCATTCCAGGAGGAGAAGCAGCTATAGGACATCCTACAGGAATCCTGTAGCAGTTGATCCCTCTGAAAGACATACTCCAGCGACAGGGACAACAAAGTATGGCAGAAGAAACATGCATGGAGCTCTACTTGAACATATGAACATCAGCAACAGTCGAGGCCAAGCATGTAGTGTGCATGCAACAACAACAAATGAAGGAATGGGTTCCAAAACTCAAAATCTGCATAACACAGATGTGACCACGCAGGTAAGTGCCTATACTCGTTCTTCAATTTCATAAATTATATTTTAAAGCTACATGACTATGGGAATGGTTTGGATTGAGTGGAATTGGTGTCTAGTCAACTAGCCACTCTCAGCCAGTTACACATCCTCATGGAATCCCAACAAGATCCATTAAATTCAAAACAGCCAATTAGATGTGCAACTAGCACGTGTGGAGTGTCCATTCAGGAAGAAATCGTTGGGACTAGTAGTGGTGGCGATAGTTAACAGGAGAAAGGAGGTGATGGTGGTCAAAAACATGCAGAAAAATTATGGCTATGACGTCGGATCAACGGTCCAGTCCAGCCACCTCATCCCCTCACCATGAATCACGTCGTAGTTAAAAGACACTCAGTTGAAACATGCACCACCATCTGTTCATTCTGCACTCACAACATTCTCAACTAGAGTACGCATCCACCACTTCCAGAATAGTTAACCAGTCATCCTCCACCAGTTTTTCTGCCTATTTTCGAAAATCTCCCGCCTATCAGGCTCTGTCAAAAGCACAATTTCATTCTACAGGAACTAGGAGCCTTCTACAGTAAGGATTCTACAGGGAAGGTAGAGAATAGCTTTGCGGAAGGAAAACCAAGAATTTTCATTGAATTTCAAGCTCCAAATGAGGTAGGCTTGAGAAAACTCCTCTGTGCATGATTTTTTTGAGCAAGGTGGTGAATTGAACACGCCATTAGATTGAAAAACAAGGGTAAAAGTCTGCCTGTGCATTGAGAAAAAAAAGTGAAAGTATACCTGCATATTTCCCTGAGTCTACACAATTTCCTTTCTCTCTGCATTTGAAATCTCCCCATCGTTTTTCAAAATTTTCCTGTAAGAAAGATACATGCAGCAATAAGGGCCAGCCTGTGTGAGTGTGTGAAAAAATGACTGTGCCTATCTATCTATGTGTTAAGAAAAGAACCCGTGCCCTTATACATTGTTCTATAAAAAAAAAATCTTTTCATAAATAGACAATCAAATTCCGGGTGATAGTAGTCTTAAAACAAGAGAATTATTGCTACTTGATATTGTAAGGAACACACGAGAAATTCCTTCTTGGGTTCAGAAGAAACCAGATTTAGCTATCCTCTGTTGCAGTGATTGATTGTTTGTTTTCTTGAGCATTTTCCTTTCTTGTTAAAATGTAAGAAGAGAACTCAACACCATGCCAGGATGATTCATAAGGAAAGAACCCTTAGACTCTAGCAAGTTGCATGAGCACCTTGAGGTGGTGGAACCTTTCACTTGGGCAAATTGGATATCCTTCTTTGACAAAATTCAGGGTTATGATGAGGAAATAACTGAAGAGTTTTTAATGTCCCTGAGACCACATTCAAAGACACATGCCACAGTTAGTTTTAGGGGTTTGACCTTAGAACTTACCCCTGAGCTCATCAGTAGAATTACTGGTCTACCACTGGGGCTCCCTTGGAGCAAAGAAGAGAGATCATTGGGCCAAGATGCTAAGAAAACATTTTTTCTGCCTGAGGAACATCCTGTAGAAGACAAAAATGGAGTTGTAAGGAGAAGCTTGCCTCCTCTCTAGAGTGAAATTAGCTATCAAGTTATGAAGTATATCACGTGTGAAGGGAGGTTTAGCATCATCTATGCATATCATTTCAGGCTGTTACATGAATTAAGGCATGGGATGGACTTGCCTCCAGCCAAGAAACTGAGCATCCCATATTTCCTTCTTTAGTCCTTAATTGAATGTGGTACAAAGCTAAAAGAAGGGATCCCAGATCAGTTGGCCCACCATGGGCTCATCAAACTATTGGTGGAAGATTCTTTACACACCCATATTGTCCCCATAGCTTGGGAAACCTTTAGAAATATGTCGAGGGATGATAACATTAGAACTTTGGTTAAGAACATCACCCCATCCAGCAATGAGGAAGGGGAGAAAATTGAAGAAATTCAGAAGAACAAGGATGACGGAGGCTTTGGCAAGAGTGCCACTTTATAAACAGTCAGTGCAAAATCTGAAGGCCAACTGGATTGGCCTAAAGTTTAGTCCTCCATTGCTTTTGGGACTACTAAAAGGGGTCAAAGAAGAAGAAGAACATAGGAAATGGGAGGAAGTAGAGAGAAAAGTAGGGTTTCATGACCGAGAAGAGGACATCACCTTGGAATCCTGGGATGTCAGAGAGGTATTCAAAGAAATAAAAGATGATGAGCTGGATTAGTCGCTCAGAGGGGAGCAACACATTCAGCACGGGGGTGATGATGAGCCCCAAAAATGGGTAACTTTATGGGCTCATTTTGCCTATTATTCTCGATTAATCCACCATTATTCATAGTTTTATGCATGCTTTTGAATATTTTTATGTTAATTGAATGAATGAGAATAGTCACTTGACCACAAAGTCTAATACGTGCTTATTGCAAATTTTTGGACATCTTCTGGACCAAGGTTAAGCATTTATGAGCATGTTGACAACCAAATATGAAGGAACAAGGCTGAGGATTTGTAGGAAGGGTGTCTCTTGCACTAAATTACCCCTTCCTCAAGTTCTCCACCATCAGCTTAGAGTTCAACAACCCACCAAAGATGATTTCAAGGGGCAGCCGAGCAGGTTTTTTGAAGTGGCTGATTAACTGGAGTCTTGAGCAGCCAAGCTCCTAAACTTAAGGAGGACTATTGGGAGTCCTCATGTTTCATAAGTAGGAAGGCTTCAAGCCTTGGTAGTTTAGCTATTGAACAATTGTTTTTCGCACTTGAGTGCAGCTCTGCATTTCAGCTCATTTTCGAGCTCTTGCTGTAAACAATTTTGTGACATGACTATTATTTTTTGAGTAATGGAGATGAATTTTGCTTTGCACCACCTCTGAGCTTTCGTAGGAGGCTATAACTCTTGGGATTGGTCCCAACCCAAGTGCCAGTACCTCCTTTGTGTACTTTTATGTGTTTTCCTTGCATTCATAGAATAACTTCTGTTATTTAGGTAAAAAATTTGCTTTGTTACTTAGGTTGTTTTTGATGATTATAATAGCTTTTCATGTTTTAGGTTGATTTGAAAGTTTGGTAACAAAAAATATCTGCATAAAAGCCATCAAGAAATCCTTGATCACATCTCTCCCTCCTTGGGACCATGAGTTGAGACCAAGGCATACTTGCTGCCACAAAAACACAGTTTTTGCCTTTCAATGCAATTGCTAATGTTAGATTTCGAGTTGGAAAAGTTGATACCAGTTGTACTTGCATGTTTAGATCTATTCTTGCTTAGTTTCCATAGCTATCTTGCATGATTTCCTATCTATAAACTTCTGTTTATCATGTTTCTGGTTTTTAGGTCAGATTAGGTCAAAATAGATAGATCTCTAGTTTTTCTAGTCTTTCGTCGATTAGTTTTGGAAAATATTATGTAGAGTACTTGTAATACATTCCTACCTACCCTTCCTCCATCATCCAACCTGTTCCAACCCCTAATACAAGATTCCTTCCCTTCATTCGCCACACTTTCCCAATTTGCCCTAATTTCTATATTTTTGTGCAACATTGCTTTCTCCATCCTTGAACAAATCGAACCATCGTCATCACTCCTGAGCTTCATTTACCAGGTCCCATACCTCTTCACATCCTTATACATCCTCCATTTCCACTTTCCCACCATTTTTCCTCCATCAATCCTCTAAAAATCACTTTCGGCCTGTTCCTGTAGAACTTCTTGTAGAACATCCTCTAGAACCCCTGCAGACTTCCTGTAGAAGTTCACATGAGCAGTATTTTTGAGATCTTATCATTGTGGAACTCTCTGGAAGGGTCTTGGGGACCCCTTAGGCCCTCTTCTCACCTTCCAAACCTCCTACAAGCACCCACTCCATTTCCTTTCACCAATCAACCTCTGCACAGGCAAAAACAATTAAAGCACATGCATAATAATCCTGCCAGATTACTCAAAAATACAAAAAGATGTTTCTCTCCCAATTTTAATTCAGAAGTAGCTTATTCACATGAATTTTACCTTTCCAAGAGTCAATGGCATCCATTTCTATAGCTTTCATCTCTTTTCTTGCACCAGTAGGATTAATCGGTAAAACTAGGGTTTGCGTTTCCTTTCAGCTTTCATCTTCTTTCTGCAAATAGACTAGCCTCTTTTGAGTTATCTTTCATCGATCATAGTTAAAAGCTTCTTCTAAGAGCTCATAGAAGTTGGCTTAAGCTCCTAGTGAACTTGTGCCAGCTGATCAAGTGACAGTCTGTGGCAAGAGCTAGTACTTGTGCATATAACATCGTCACTTCCAAGTTTGTTACGAACAACCAGGTTGATGAAAGTAAATAAGGGAGTCCCAGGAGTTGCAGCATCATTGCTGCAATACTGGAGCCCACAAAATACCTTGTATTTCCTTGAGTCTGGGCCCTTAGTTACTTTGGTTGTGGATTTCCTAGGGGGTAAATATGATGGTAGGTGAGTAATCAACACTTCTTCCTCTACGTCGATACCTTCAATCCCCATAGTCAATACTTCCACATCCAATTCCAGGGTTTCCATCAGTTGCTTGCTTTTATCCATCTGACCCTTCTGTCGAACCTTAGTTGGTTTTTTGGGTGGTGATTTCCGAGCCCACCCTTGCTATGGCTTCTTTTGCTTCTTCTCTCCTACCGTAGAGGTAGTAGGTTTAGGTCTCGATGACCAAGGCACTGTGATAGGGACTGGTGGTGTTGCATTGATTCTTTCAATGCTCTCCTACAATATTTTCTTCTTCGACTCAAACAAATCTTCCTCAAACCCAATCCCTTATTGCGAAAACTCCTTTTGTATCTCTTGCCAATCTCAACTAGACATGCAGCAATTGCTTCAGCTCAAACTCAAGAACAAAAAATCAAGTCAATCTCTCTAGAATAAAAGTATTCAAATGTGGAGCAAGATGTTGTATTTATAGCCCTTTTTGAATTCAAATCCATCCATTCCCTCCAGATCTCCTTCATTAATTCTCTTTTGGCAGAATATTTTCAAAGATATGCTTCTTAAATGCTTCCCCTCTGCTCCCTTTAATAGAAAAATATCCATCCAATCATCTACAGTGTTGTCAACAGTTTATTTTTGGCCGGGCTATGTGAGACCCACCATGCCAACATAACTCATTCATTGCAACTCCCATCTATGCCTTTCTCCTAATCGTCACACAACCCATTCGCTTTGCCAAAAATCTCCCTCTGGAAGCATAGCTTATAGTCCCACACTTCATTGCAGTTGCCTAAAGTACTAAGACTATCCTGCATCCATATAGGCATTTTGTAGGGGTGGAGTCACTCCTATACAACTTCAACTGACTCCAATTCATTTTTCTTGGAAATAACTCCCCATTTAACTTCAGAACTTGAACGACACCCCCATTTGTAATCTCCTTGATGATGTATGGTCCCAGCCAATGCATCTGAAATTTTCCTAGAAACTTCGTAAACTTTCTATCATACATCAATACTAAATCTTTATTTTAAAGGTGCATTGCTTAATGTGGCGATCACGCCACACCTTTTCTCTAGCCTTTTCCACATGTTGATGAAATTCTGCTGAGAAGCGATCTTCTTCTAACTCAAGTATCTACGTGAGGCATTCCTCCATTATGTCATGATCTTCCATCTCTATAACTGCAACAATCCTCAATGATGTACTCCATTGGCATCACTGCCTCTTGTCTATAGACCAACCTAAATGGTATTTGTCTATTCAACTTCTTACAGGTAGTTTTGTATGCCCAAAGAATATCTGGTATCCGCACATCCCAATCGTTCCTATTCACGTACAGATCTTTGTCAAAGCATTCTCCAGGTTCTTATTAAAGGCTTCAACTGTGCCATCTATTTGAGGATGATATGACATGCTTTTCTGATAATACATATGGAATTCTTCAAGCAAAGAAGAAATTGTTTCATTCAAGAAGTTCAAACCCCTATCGCTCATCAAAATCTTACAACATCCAAGCCAAGATAGAATTTACTCAAATATGAACTTCATGGTTGCAGCCTTGTTGCAATCTTTCATGGGTTGTGCCTCATCCTACCTAGTCAAGTATTATGTCACTGTGATGATGTATCGTGTTGCTGTCTTCTTTCTTGGTGATTGAATAGGTCCAACAAAATCAATTGCCCATTAATTGAATGCCTGTAATGAGACTTGCGAATTTAGAGGAAATTCATCCCTCTAGCATGACTTCCTGGCCTTCTCACAAACATCGCACACCCTACAATATTCCTTGGCATCCCTATGCATAGTTGGCCACCATAGCCCAGCTCATAAGATCTTCTGCGCAGTCGCCCTTCGCACATAATGTCCTCCAATAACTCCTCCATGCTTCAATGAGGATACTTTGTCTATCATAATATGGTACATACCTGCGAAGAACTTCATCTTAGTCCATTTTATACAATTTCCCCACAATTTCACAACTTTGTCTATAAATACCAGTTCATCGAGATAATATCCAAAGTGTGGCAGAATATATGTACCCATTGAGCTTGTGGTTCCTCTCCCCATTCTTTCATCCAATCAGTGAGATGCCCACGCTATTCATCCTTTCCTATATAGTTTTTGGTAATGCGGGGATTGGCATATCCAAACCACAACTTCATCATCCTTTAGTATTCCTTCCAGTCTGCAAAACTATTCTTATGTTTACCCCACCATCTAACAGACATAACCCTCAGCACAATGTACAATGCTTGGAACTGATGCTCATACAGTACATCCCTTTCAAATTTATCAAGAAAGAAATTTACATCTTCTAAGCCATCATAATATGATAAATTGCGTACCTCAGTAGATATACACCAGAGTGATTTGGTAATTCTGTTACATCGCAGCATTGACACTTCATGCACTATATTCTGCCAATGCTCAAGCTCCTCATCTAAATCCAAGTTGTAGGAGCTGTCCTTTTCGCAAGTAATTTTGTAATCCACTGTAGGGTTCATCCAATCCTCATTCTATGTAATAAGCTTATAGATGTGCTCAATATCATCCTCTTGATAGTAATCTCGGATTGGTTTCGTATACCATGCACCTTTGGTTGTATCTAATGGAACAATGACCCTTAGTTCCTTCTTTTCAAATGCCATACTGGGTTTCTTTAGGTTAATGACCGCATTCATATCAAACAACCAATCAATTCCAAGAAACACTGGGTAGGGATTACTATCATCCACTATTTGATTACCTCAAGATCATCTATAGCAAGCACCCCTTCAATTTCTAAAGTTACTCCATGTAAGTGTCCCATAGGAATAATCTTTTGTTGGTTCACCATTCGCAATTGAATTGGGGACCACTGTAGTGCTGACTTTCCCATTTGTTCCCAGGTTTTTCTGGAAAAACCTTCATATCAGATTTGAAATCTAGGATCACCTCATCCATTTCAAATTCCTTGATTTCCACTGTCAATATCATCTCTCGACCGCTCCTTTTGTTACCTTTTTCTACTTTATGCAATAGCTTACCCTTGCTAGCACAATTGTCTGTTAACTCTTGCAGTCCCTCCACTGCTTTTTCGTCCCTTAGAATCTTCATGCATGTAAGAAGCATGTCAACACTGAGGCATTCATTTCTTGCGCAGCAATGACTTCTTCATGTTTCTTTGTTCATGCACTTTTAGTCTTTGATGTGGAAGTTCCTAAATCCACGAAACTATTTTTCACCTCCATAAAAGTTTCCTTTGCCTTATGAAAGTCAAATTTAGCGCCCTTGTCAGCAGCCTTGCTATTGGGCATGGAATCCCCCCAAGGCATGTTTTGGGGCTCAATGCCCAAGTTTTGACTAAATCTTGTTGTAAAGCTCCGCGAATTGCGAGTGTGGGGCGTGAAAGTATAATAAAGTCACTGGGTTGTCCGCCCTAGTTTTGTAATGTAATGTCGGCTGGATAGACCTACCCATGGTCTGCAGACTTGTATAAATAGAGAAAGGCTCTAAGTGTAAAAGAGATAGAGAATGATAGAGAAGAGTAAAGAGTCTAAGTGACTGAGTCGTAAGTTGAAGTGTGTCTTCGGGCTGTAGCGTAGGAGAAGGCTCTGCAGCTGAGTGCACAGAGGTCTAGTAGTCCGCAGTTGAGTGCGCAGGGAGAAGTCAAGTCTGTAACTGAGGAAGGAATTAATAAAGAGATGTTTTATCATAATTTTGTGTATCTGTTCTTGGGTTATTGCATGTTTGATATAGTTTGCAAATATACTGTTTATTTACTGCACGCACTTGTATGAATGGTTTATGTTTTTAAGTATAACTTAAAGCATGAAAGTAGGCTAAGATAATCAACTAACATTGGAATACTAGTAAGGTCTTGGGTAATAACACAGAGCATAACATTCAGCCCCTGGGTAGGGATGTGAAGAAATAGGATACTGTGAGGTACAGGAAAGTGTGTGAAGCAACCTACGCTCCGGGTCAAATCGCGGACCACTTGAACTCATCAGACCTCTGTTGGAAATAATACTGAGAGGGGGGGTGAATCAGTATTATCAAATTATTTTCAATATATTTATACTTTGAATTATTCTTCAGATATTGTGTGTCATAAAATAATGAGCATGAACAAGAAAAACAGATAGTCACACCAAAGAACACCAGATATAAGGTGGAAACCCAATGTGGGTGAAAACCACCTGCTGCAATATGTCTCTATCTTCTTCCAATTAGAAACTCCTTTTACAATGATTTTGTACTGGTGTAGTCCTTTACCAGTACGCAGGCTGCAACCTGCAGAGAGCTACAACTCTCTCTCGTTTTCCAGTCTCTCCTGGAAGGGAGCTACAACCCCCTACTTCTTTTCTTTCAAGGACCACTTTTCATTAATTTTCAGACTCGATCCAAGAACATCAAATAAACATCAAGTACATGAGAATCAACCAATCTCCTTATACAGTCAAACCAATGAGCCACCCAAACTTCTCAGAATGCTGTAAATAGAAAATCAACACCAGTAACCTAAACCCAGCACACAGCAGCAAATAGAAAACAGGCAGCCAACAAATATTTCAAAATAGGTCCGTAACTTCACCAAAATAAGCCTGCGGATACCCGCACTTCACCTTCAGTTGCGTTGTGTATACCCGCACTTCGTCTTCTTTTGTACTATGTACCCCGCACTGTGCCTTCAGCTGCGCTGTGTATTCCCGCATTGCGCCCTCTTCTAAACTGCATACCCCGCACTGCGCCTTCAGCTGCGCTGCGTATACATGCACTGAGCCTTCTTCTGTACGGCGTACCCCCGCACTGTGCCTTCAGCTGCGCTGCGTATACCCACACTGCGCCCTCTTCTGAACTGCGTACCCCCGCACTCACGCTGTAGATCACCTGCGAACCTCTAATTAGGGCCAAATTAACAGTCCTCCAATGTACCACAGATAGTCAGATCCACATATCTGATCATGCGCCCGAGAGATCACGACTTAGCAATAGATTCGCCTTTAAATTTTACCTTGATTTAGATCTAGCTTTTAAAACTGATAACCCAAAATTCAGATCTTAAGATATTCAACTTTCAAAGATATCTCAGCCAAGAGATCTCCTTCCCTATTTATAATCAAGTCCTTATTTACACCATGGGACAAAACCATTAATAACCAATACAAGGGATCCAAACCGGGGCTAAAATAGATCCTATACCACGGGCCAAAACCATAGGATCATGAACGACGGGCTAAATACCACGGGCCAAACATAAGAAACCCCACGTGAGCGCACTTCTCTACCTTGAAGTGAGTGAACTGGGGGACCGCACTTTCTGAACGGGTAACCTGCGAGTATCATGAATGACGAACCTGTGGGTCCGCACCTTTTGAACCATTCACCTGCGAACCTCGTAATTTTCATCATTTTGAGAGCTTGAACAGAGTTTTGCCACTTGAGTGAGTTGCCATCAAGTACAACACCTGTACCATAGAGCCAAACCAGAATCATAATGCCAACAATCTCCCCCTTTGGACTTGATGGCAACCTCAAGATCCTCAACGTCATTCTCCCCCTTTGACATCAAGGGCAAAGGGTTATGCTCCCCCTAAGAACATAAACTAGATCTGCAAAGGAAATAATTTCTTCAAGAAGAACCATAAAACACCATAAATGACCATGAAAGAGATAGAGACATCGTGCAGCAATATTCCTTTGTACTTCCTCCATAATGCCAACAATGCATTATATGCTCCCCCTGAGCCTGTGCCATTCGATCTTCGACCAATCCACAACTCAGCAAATGTACACATATACCCCAGATGAACCTTGCGTACAACCAACAATCAGAAGAGATTCAACAACAAGATGATGCATCAACAACCCCCAGCTTTTGCCTGAGGTATTCAAAAGTCTCCCTGGGCAATGGTTTGGTGAGTATATCAGCAACTTGTTCCTTAGAAGGAACATACTCCAACTTGACCTTTTGTTCAAGCACTTGTTCCCAGAGAAAGTGATACTTGATTGGTATGTGCTTGGTCTTTGAATGCATGAATGGGTTCTTTGAAATGTTGATTGCACTTGTATTATCACATAAGATG
This sequence comes from Pinus tabuliformis, assembly GCA_031772625.1. Taxonomy (NCBI): domain Eukaryota; kingdom Viridiplantae; phylum Streptophyta; class Pinopsida; order Pinales; family Pinaceae; genus Pinus; species Pinus tabuliformis. The sequence continues at coordinate 1,158,338,174 of CM062819.1, forward strand.
GAGATAGGTGGTGTACAAGTGATTTGAAAATCCTGCAAGGTCTGCATCATCCAAAGGAGTTGAGTGCAGCAAGATGCAGCAGCCACATATTCTGCTTCAGCTGTAGACAAAGCAATTGAACTCTGTTTCTTGCTGAACCAAGATACTAATCTGGAACCCATAAAGAATGCACCACCACTTGTGCTCTTCCTGTCATCCACGCTTCTGGCCCAATCTGCATCTGTATAAGCATGAAGTGTGAGATCTGTATCTCTAGGATACCATAAGCCATAGTTTTGAGTCCCTTGAAGATATTTGAAAATTATCTTCACTTCCTGAAGATGAGTTTCCTTTGGATTTGCCTGAAATCTTCCAACTATTCCCACTGCATGCATGATGTCTGGTCGGGTACCTGTCAAATAAAGTAGACTTCCAATCATAGATCTATAGGTTGGTTGATGCACTGCTGCTGATTCATCATTTGCACTGAGGTTACATCCTGTGACCATGGGTGTACATACTGGTTTTTCATCTTCCATACCATATTTCTTCAAAATCTGCTTGAGATACTTGGTTTGAGACAAGAAGATCCCTCCTTCATTTTGTTGGATTTGCAATCCAAGAAAATATGTCAGTTCTCCAAGCAAAGGCATTTCGAATTCTTTCTGCATCACCAAGGCAAAGCTTTGACTCATAGCTTCTTCATTGCTACCAAAGATAATATCATCTACATACACAACAAGTATTAGCAATTTGTCATTTTCAATTTTTATATAAAGATTGCTATCTGCTGAAACTTTTGAAAAACCTTGTTGATGAAGATATTTGTCCAAACGATAGTACCAAGCCCTTGGAGCTTGTTTAAGACCATAGAGAGCCTTTTTCAGTCTACATACAAGATTTGGATCATTTCCAAGAATGAAACCATCTGGCTGCTCAATGTATACTTCTTCTTCTAAGTCTCCATTCAGAAAGGCTGATTTCACGTCCATTTGAAATACTGTGAACTTCTGAAAGCTTGAGAGATCAAGGAACATTTGGATGGCCTCAAGTCTTGCAACAGGAGCAAAAGTTTCTTCAAAATCTATTCCTTCTTGCTGGGCATACCCTTTACAAACAAGTCTGGCCTTGTTTCTAATTACTTCCCCATTTTCATTCAACTTATTCTTGAAGATCCATTTTGTCCCTATAACATTTTTATCCTTTGGTCTAGGAGCCAACTCCCAAGTGTTATTCTTTTCGATCTGCTCAAGTTCTTCATCCATTGCTTTGACCCAACATTCATCTTTGCATGCCTCTCTTACATTTTGTGGTTCAGTGGAGGAGAGTAATGCCAAATAGCTTGAAGCTTCTGCAATTGTTCTTCTTGTTTGTACACCTGCTTCTTTCTGCCCCAAAATCTGAGATTCTGGATGATTCTTCTGAACGTACCTGGATGGAGTCTTCTCTTCTGTCCTTATCTGTTCCTCCGGTGCTCCTTGAGGTTCTTCTTCTTCATCATTCTGTCTTTGAGGGTAGTCTTCATTTTCTTCGATATTTTCATGATTTACTTGCCTAGGAATGTATCCTTTTTCATCAACCACTACATCAATGCTGTCAACAATTCTTCCAAGTCTTTTATTGTAGAACTTATATGCTTTGTTGTGTGGAGAATAACCAAGAAGAATGCCTTCATCTGCTCTAGGTTCAAGTTTTCCAAGTTGCTCATCAGTATTCTTAATATAGCATTTGCTCCCAAAAATTTTGAAATGCTTTACCGAAGGAGTCTCACCATACCAGAGCTTATGAGGAGTTTGAGTGTTGTTCACACAGACATTTGTTTTGTTGAGAATAATAATCGCAGCATATGCAGCTTCACCCTAGAAGGTTGCGGGAGTTCCAGACTCATCAAGCATAGCACGAGCCATTTGTTGGATTGTTCTGTCCATCCTTTCCACCACTCCATTTTGCTGAGGAGTTCTAGCTGTATAGAATTCCCTTCTTATTCCATGTCCTTCACAGAAATCGAAAAATTCATTTGAGGTAAACTCCCCACCTCTGTCGGACCCGAGGCACTTAATTTTGTAACCTGATTCATTTTCAACCAAGGCTTTGAAGGATTTGAATTTTTCGAATGCTTCGTCTTTGTGCTTCAAAAGTCCTAACCAAACAAACCTGGAGAAATCGTCAATGAATAATATCAAAGTATTCTTCTCCTCGAGGTGACTTTGTCCTGAAAGGACCACATACATCTGTACGGACTAGTTCAAGAGGCCTGCTGGCTAATCCTTCCTTCTCCGGGAAGTTGGTTCTGTTTGCTTACCAAACTGACATGATTTGCATATGGTGTTGTCTGGAATTTTGATATCTGGAAGACCACGAACTGCCTGATATTTGCATGCCTTCCTTATTTGTGAAAATCTTAGATGCCCCAACCTCCGGTGCCATAACCAATGTTCATCATCCTTGCTCAAATAGCATTGTTGTTGTCCTTCTTCAAATATGTATAGATTATTTGAAGTTATTCTACCTTTGATCACTGTTTTCCCTGTATCAAGATCACGAACACTACATCCATTTGATCGAAATATTACCTCAGTTCCTTGATCACACATCTAACTAACACTCAAAAGGTTATGCTTCAAGCCATCAACATACAAAACATTTCCAGATTTGACCTTTTCTTTCAACTGAGCTGTGCCTTTTCCTTTTATAGCTGCTGGAGTATCATTTCCAAAAGAAACTTTCTTTCCCTTTTCTAGAGCAGAATATGATTCAAGTTTTTCTTTATCACCTATCATATGCTTCGAACATCCACTGTCGATGTACCATAGATTCTCCTATCCCTCTGCATAAAAGGCTATCCCACATCTTTCTAATTGTGGTTCCTTTATTCTCCATGTTCTGGTGCTTGAGGCTTGTTCCTTTGTCTACTGAAACCTGCTCCTGCATTCAGAATCTTCATGACCGAAGTCATTACAAATAGAACATTCAATTTCATTTTCAAGAGCTGAAAAGTTGTTATAGGTCCTTTTTGTAATCCCAGACATACTTCTTTGTTTTTGTGATTCTCTACTCATGATTGTTTTATATGCAACACATTGAGCTGCTTTGTGACCAAGTTATGGCAAGAGAAACATTGGCCATTGAAGAAACTTCTGCGGTTATCAAATCTACCGGCCAAATGATTGTAATTTCTATTGTCATCCATTCTTGAAGCAAATTGAGAAGATTTTACCTGTGGCTGGTTGTAGCTTTTGTTCACCCTTAAGACAGATTGCTCTTGGTTTACCTGGTAGTCTTTGTTTGTTCTTGATGTAATTCGTCCCTGCTTTACCTGGTGATCTTCATTGTGCTTTTGCTCATTCCTTCTTGCTGCATCAAGATAACTCTTTGAGGTGGATGCTTGAGATGTTTCTCCATTATACCCCAGACCTGTCTTGTTTAGCGGAGAACGCTGTACATTGATGATCTCATCCAGAGTTTCAGATCCTTTGAAAAACTTAAGATTAATAGCCTTTGTTTTCTCAATTTCTTTTCTAAGGCCAACAATTTCACATTCTAACTTTTCAAGAAAATTTTCTTTTTCATCAATTTGAAATTGTAGAGTATCAATGATCACATTCTTTTCTTCTATACATGTCTTCAGTCTAGAAATCTCTTCATAAAAACTATCCACATCTATAGCATCCATGTAATCATCATCTTCAAAGGCCATTAAAAGTTTATAGTCATTACCTCGTTCATCTTCATCACTATTTGATAGACCATCACTGTCTTCATGAGTGTAGTAGCTTTTCTTATTTGCATTTTGTTTCTTGTTCCATCTAATAGGTTCCTTTCCCTTGTCGATCTTATCCTTATGAGGACATTTGGTAGCATAGTGACCTACTCTTCCACAAGCAAAGCATTTCAAGGGTAACTTACCTCTGAACCGTCTAGCACCCCGTTGAAGATTTCTGACAAAATTTGATTCTTCTTCTTCTTCTGACCCATGTCCTGATTCATAGTACTCTACTTTGCCTGAAGCCTTGAAGGCAGCTTCTCTCCTATCAGATGGACCTCCTTTCCTCATTTCATAAGCAGTTAGAATTCCATGCAGTTGTGACATTTTAAGATGTTGTAGATTCTCCTTTTCTTCTATAGCAGAAACTTTAGATTCAAACCTAGGTGACAAAGATCTTAAAACTTTTTCAACCACAACAGCCTCTTTTATTTCTTCACCCAAATTTTTCATACAATTAACAATCTCATCCACACGAAGAAAATAGTTAGCCACACTTTCATCATTATACATCTTGAGATTTTCATATTGAATCCTGAGGGTTTGAAGTTTTTCACGTTTTACCTGATCATCTCCTTCATAGCTCAGAACAATCTTGTCCCATATTTCTTTTGCGGATTTATACTGCATAAATTTCACAAATTCTGATTGAGATAGACATCCTAGAAGAGTATTGACTGCCTTTGCATTTGTTTCATATTTCTTCTTCTCAGCTGGATCTGTAGGAGTAGCTGATGGAAAAGTATACCCTGTTTCTATGATGTCCCAGACTTCTGTACCCAAAGATTGAAGATAGGCAGTAACTCTTACCTTCCAATACACGAAGTTTGTCCCATCAAAAATCGGTGGCCTGATTGATGCTTCCCTCTCATAGTTGCTCATGATGATAGATCTTCCTTCAAGCGATCAAGCTCCTTCAGAAGGACCTGCTCTGATACCAATTGTTGGAAATAATACTGAGAGGGGGGGTGAATCAGTATTATCAAATTATTTTCAATATATTTATACTTTGAACTATTCTTCAGATATTGTGTGTCATAAAACAATGAGCATGAACAAGAAAAACAGATAGTCACACCAAAGAACACTAGATATAAGGTGGAAACCCAATGTGGGTGAAAACCACCTGCTGAAATATGTCTCTATCTTCTTTCAATTAGAAACTCCTTTTACAATGATTTTGTATTGGTGCAGTCCTTTACCAGTACGCAGGCTGCAACCTGCAGAGAGCTACAACTCTCTCTCGTTTTCCAGTCTCTCCTGGAAGGGAGCTACAACCCCCTACTTCTTTTCTTTCAAGGACCACTTTTCATTAATTTTCAGACTCGATCCAAGAACATCAAATAAACATCAAGTACATGAGAATCAACCAATATCCTTATACAATCAAACCAATGAGCCACCCAAACTTCTCAAAATGTTGTAAACAGAAAATCAACACCAGTAACCTAAACCCAGAACGCAACAGAAAATAGAAAACAGACAGCCAACAAATATTTCAAAACGGGTCCGCAACTTCACCAAAATAAGCCTGCAGATACCCGCACTTCATCTTCAGCTGCGTTGCGTATACTTTCACTTCGTCTTCTTCTGTACTGCGTACCCCGCACTGTGCCTTCAGCTGTGCTGCGTATTCCCACAGTACGCCCTCTTCTGAACTGCGTACCCCGCACTGCACCTTCAGCTACGCTGCGTATACCCGCACTGAGCCTTCTTCTGTACTACGTACCCCCGCACTGTGCCTTCAGCTGCACTGCGTATACCCGCACTGCACCCTCTTATAACTGTGTACCCCCGCACTCACGCTGTAGATCGTCTGCGAACCTCTAATTAGGGCCAAATTAACAGTCCTCCAATGTACCACAGATAGTCAGATCCACAGATCTGATCATGAGCCCGAGAGATCATGACTTAGCAATAGATTCGCCTTTAAATTTTACCTTGATTTAGATCTAGCATTTAAAATTGAAAACCCAAAATTCAGATCTTAAGATATTCAACTTTCAAAGATATCTCAACCAAGAGATCTCCTTCCCTATTTATAGTCAAGTCCTTATTCACACCATGGGACAAAACCATCAATAACCAATACAAGGGATCCAAACCGTGGCTAAAATAGATCCTATACCACGGGCCAAAACCATAGGATCATGAACGACGGGCTAAATACCACGGGCCAAACATAAGAAACCCCACGTGAGCAAACTTCTCTGCCTTGAAGTGAGTGAACTGGGGAACCGCACTTTCTGAACGGGTAACCTGCGAGTATGATCGCACTTCATGAACGACAAACCTGCGGGTCCGCACCTTTTGAACCATTCACCTGCGAACCTCGTAATTTTCATCATTTTGAGAGCTTGAACAGAGTTTTTCCACTTGAGTGAGTTGCCATCAAGTACAACACCTGTACCATAGAGCCAAACCAGAATCATAATGCCAACAACATCTCCAGTGTGCGGAAGCCTAGTTCTATCACCCTCCCATACTACTTTGGGTGAGACCTCAGTCTACACTCTGTGGACTATTGCGAAAAGGGCTAGTAGTACCGAGATTTGTTTGGCTAACTTAACTCTGAACCTGGCTCAGGCACCAAGAAGCCAACAAATGGTTCCATTGCCAAGATCGGGATCTTCATAGAGATGTCTAATGTCATATCAGTGGAATCCAACAAAGAAAGGCATTGAAGAGTGGTTGGATAGAAAGATTCATGAGTTTACGGCACAAGAAAATAGGAATTCATGATTATCGAAGGAAGAGTGGTTAGATTGCTACTTATATATGGAAATCCACACAATTTTCTTTGAATCGTTCCCCTCTGAGTTGTACGAGTGGATCGCGAAGCTAGCAGACAGCCAGGGAAGGTGTAGGCTCAACAAACCTATTCTGTGGACTCCAGAGTTGGTGTGCTAACTCGAAGCATTGGAAGATAAGATCGTGTGCACTATGGATCATTGGCTTGATCGAATTATTAGAGGATTTATCACTGAGTTTGTGGTAGACACTTCAGTCAACTATAGTGAGGTGAAACGACACTTCCTCAAAGGACCGCGAGGTAAGTACGTTAAATATTTGAACACTTGGATTAAAATGCTACTATGTGAAAATCAGGTTATGTGAATAAATTGATGTTTGGGGCTACGCGAAGTGGGAGGATCTATAGAAATGAAGGTAGTGCAGAACTAGAAACTAGCCCCTCGATTTCACCTCCATGAGGAAGCGAGGAAGAGCTCGCGAAAGTCTCACCAAGAAGTGCGATTAGTTTGATAAAGCAACGAATTCCGTGCATACCACTTCCACCTACACCACCACCAATTTCACCATCTTCACCCACATCTTCACCCACACCACCTCTGCCACCATCATAGGTCAATATGGCAAGCGCGATAATGTTGTTGGTGTTCAAAGGAGTGGGAAATGAAGATCCAAACTAGTTTTGGTTCATTGTATGGGCTGTATGGGAAGTGCAAGGAGTCAGGAATGAAAATATAAAGAAAGAAATGCTAGTCAAGGCTTTGCAGGATCATGCATTGACTTGGTACATTAAGCACTCTAATGACAATCCCAACGCAAGGATCGTGGATAGCCAAGCTATGCTAAACAAAGAATTTAGCAGGCCAAAGTCGGAGACACAGTCGATAATTTAAGGAAATTGTGATGCTTCGAAGAAAGACCCCCTGGGAGATGGATCAGAGACTGAAGTGTACAATTCGTGAAGCCAATATGACCTTGATGGAAGGGCAGCACTGTTGAGCCTCAAAATTACTCTTTCCCTAGCAACTCTTCTCATTCCTTTTTGTTTGTTTTTCCATAAGAAAGATGAATTCTCATCACTAATAACTGGTATATACTGTCTTGAGGAGGACATTTAGTCATTTACATTTTGTGCTTTTTATGTTTTGTTGTTTGAATAAATTTGTGTATATTAGCTATGGAACACAACCTATTCTGCAGCTAACCAGTTGTTCCATAGCTACCTCCAAGCTCTAATAGGTTCCATATGTTAGAAGGAGAAACTAGCCACATGGGCAGCTTTGAAATCATCATGACATGGACCCTGTCCTATTCATTCAGTCGAGGTCGACAAAGAAGATGGAATAAGAGTATGGTCAATGGATAAGTCAAACCCAAAGAGACAGAGGGTAGCAGGACTCTGTTTCATGGTTAATTAGTGCGTTTCATAGTGATGGGAAGTGTTATTTGGAGCAGCTACCTGTACCTATGGACTCCAACAGCCACCTATACAAATGAATCCAATAGTCACCATGTCTTGGATTTATATCTCCAGCAGTCGAGGAAGAAATTCCACATATCTGTCTTCTACATGCTTGGTTATGGCATGCTTTTCTCCACAAACAATTATATGATTTTTCTTATAAATACCTATGTAAGGGACCAAAGAAGTTAGTAATAGTTTTAATGTGAAATCCAAGTTCTAGACTCTGTAATTTTTGGGCGTTTTGTGTCCATGTTTTAATATGAGAAGACCGCATGTTTTTATGAACATCTAAAGTAGTTTTCTTGGAGTTGATTTAGCAAGCATTGCCTAATCAGTTGTAGAGGGCCCCTGCACCAAAGAAGATTTCATTTTATTTATTTTTCTTCTTCTTGTTAACTGTAAATTAATCATTTTCTTTGTAAAACAATGTTTATAATCATTTTCTTACTAACAATGTTTATAATTTAGAGCACTTTCCATTACCTTGATTTCTTTTTAGTTCTTATCAGTAGTTTAAAATATAGAACTCAATAGTGTAATCTCATTTCTTGAATTAAAAACTAACCTTGTTTTAGGATGAGAGTAGGATTGAAGAATGATAAGGATACATTGTTAGATAGTTTACTTCATTCACTGTTTTGCTAGTTTAAATTATCAATTAAACTGATGAGTGTCATTTACTGTATTTGCCATTTCATTTTTAGTTTAAAATACTAACTCATGGTGTTAATGAATGTTTATGGAAAACCCTTCAAGTTGATAATTCATCCTTAACTAAGTGGTTGAACATTTCATCCATGCAATGAGTTATTTCTACATCTTTGCATTTGCTTTCTCTTAGATTAATGAAGTACATAATTACTTAAAAGTCAAACCAAGGAGACTGTCTCCCAAAATTCAGAGGCATAGTAACCAAGTATTTTATTTAGTTTTATTTCTGTAATTAGTTAGACATCAATTACAAATTTCACTTTCAGTTTTAATTTATGATTTGGAAATAATGGTAAAATAAGAATAGAAGCTTTGTTTTCATTTCTTTCTTAGCTTTGTTTCCATATCTTTCTTAGCTCTGTTTTCATTTCTTTCTTAGCTATGTTTTCATTTATAGATTTTGAGCAGTCTTTAAGAAAGATAGATTTAGTTTTGATAATTTACATTGTAAATCATTAGGAATTAAAAGACCAAAAACCCTCAAAACAACATAAAACATAAAAACAATGAAGTAAGAAGCGATAGCTAGCACAAAAAATGCACTACACTTCATCAGTTTACGATAACTGGATTGATAATTTATGTAGAGGAATTTAGGACACTAAATTGACCAAACAAGCACCACACATGGCTCATAGCATCGCTAACACTGCATCTAAGGAATGCGTTGTCACAACAGAAGCTAACCACTCAGGTCTAGGCCTTGGAGATCGCAATGAGATTGCATGAGACCCCAATACAAGACCCTAACTTGGGAGTTCAACAGATCCACGCACAGTTGAAAAACTTGTGCCTTGAGATGCAGAGTTTGAAACAAGACAGGACAACTTGCCCAAAAGCGTGCGAGGAGGTATGGTGCGTAAAGTGCAAAGGCCAGGGACATGCCAAGGACCATTGTCCAATCTTCGCGAACAACCTGGCGGGAGGGCGACCAATTCCATTAAGACCAGAGCCACAAGAAAGACCGAGTGTGGTGCCTGAATTATGGTGCATGATTTGTAAGATAGGAGGGAAGCATGCTACAGGTAACTGCCATCTGTTACAGAAGTATACACAGAATTCTCAGCAGTTGTTCTATAATTTCTGCAGGTCAGTAGACCACGATGAGCGCACCTATAGAATTTATGAACTGATGATGGATTGGACTCCTACCTACAGAGTTCAGACCGAAACATGGGCCCTTGGTCAAAATGCAGGGATGGCGTGCACTGGATTTCATGGGCGCGGATGAGGTCGAGGTGGAATGGGACCAGGAAGAGGTCGCAAAAAATTGATATGTTACAATTGCGAAGGACTGAGGCATTGTGCCCAGGATTGTACAAATCTGATGACACCATCATGCTTACATTGTACCCAGTTTGATCATGAGAAAGAGGATTGTCCCATGCTGATAGTGAGGTTGTGTGATAAAGGATCACTCCAACCTCCCCCAACTCATAACCTGCAAATGATGAGGTTTGAGCCATGCGAGGAATACCTGAATGTAAATATCGTGCTCTGAAGTGGTGTCATGATAGGAGATGACAACGACAAGTAGCTTGAAGAGAGTCCCTAGGTTCACAAGGCTCCAACAAAGGAACCAGAATTTGATTTAGAGTGCGCTAAGGAGACATTCATGGAATCTAAGAAGAACTTCATGGAGGCCTCCACTTTAGGAAGTAAAGACAAACTAGAACCAGAAATGGACCCATCAATGCTCACTACATTTTTGGAGACATGCATGAAGTTGCTGCGCAACAACAAGGCTGTGAAGGGGTTGCAAGGACTCATAACTAGATGTGAAGGGCTGCAAGAACTCATAACTGGTGCGACTACTGAAGGATGACACGCATGTAGTCTGGAAAGCCTCAGATGCGAATGAAAGCTGAGTATGATGGACGAAATAACCTGTGTGCCCACCTTTCCAGATGGGTACAAGTGCATGGTGCGCAACCTACACAAATGCACAATGTCCTCATGATAGGAAACACAACTAACAAGCAGGAGTGGTTAAGATAATGGCGTAAACAACCCCTCCATTTGGGACTAGGAGGTATGATAAGACCAAGCATGCAGAAGATTGTCCATGTGAAAGCCTTTGAAAAAGTGTGCGAAGTACTGAATAGGGCCCACAATGCAAAACAGACTGACTGGGACCTGCACATACCAGTAGTTCTATGGGTGTATAGGACCATGTGCAAGAACATGACTGCATAGGCCCCACCAAGGCTGGAATATGAGATGAACGTTGTAAGCCCTCTAGTTCTTGAAAAACCTAATCCAACACTGATATGGATGGCGGTACACAGAACCTTGGAAGCTGAAATCCAACAGGGAAACCTTTGACTCCAAGAACTTGAAGAAGAAAGGGTACGGTTAAGAAAGAAAAGTGCTCTGGTGGACGCAGAAGTGAAGAAGCCGGAGGATGAGATAAAGGAATATTTTCTTGCCAAAAAAACTAGGATGGTAAGGAAAGGTGCGTACAATCATACTAATAAGTTTGAGAACTGTTGTCATGAATTGATTAGTTTGATGCCTTCGCTGGGACTGCATATTGCTAAGCATGGTGACCACGGTAGCGCGTTGCAAATGATGAAGTGCACGATGCCGACTGTAACAGTAAAAGGTGGGGATTCTCTAGGAACTGTGATAGAGGAAAGGATGGAGCTCTACATGGGTGGTGTAGCCACCTGACTAGTCGATCAAAGGATAGCCTTATCTCTCCAAGCAGTTGGAAGGGAGCATAGGACTATAAGCTATTATGCCTGGGCGCTGCACGGTATTGGAGATGCACGCAGAGGCGAAGAGTCACAAGGTATGCGACCACGCACAAGGGGTTGCGCTGCCACATAGGTTGGCTAGGAAGTGACCATTGAAGTCACTATTCATGATGGGATGCTCAACCTGAGGCCAAATGGAGCGAGAGGCAGGAATTTAAGCCGTGATCTATGGGCAAGGTTTGGGAAAATCTGCCGCCAAGAAAGCATTAATGAACCGGAATTGGGGGCAATGATCGAATTCAAATTCAAAAAGTGCTATAAAATACAAAGGGCTGCCTAGCAAACAACACTTGGTCATTTTTGAATTGAGTGATTGAGCAGAGCCCTGAGTTTTGTGAGCCGAGCATTTCTTGAGCCCCTGAGTTCACGAGTGTTAGATTTCCACACGAGTATGATGACAACTGCTTAGGATGTTATGGACATAACAAAAATGACTACCGCACACGCCAAGACCCAAGAAGGACAAGCAAGCAATGGCTCCCATACATATGTCCCTAAGGAACCTGCTGTGTAGCCAACTATCGATGGAGGAGAAGTGGAAAGCTGTCACTATAGAAATAGAAGAAGAAGAAGAAGATATGTAAGATCTTGCCATCGTAGAAGAAGAATATGAAGGCATGGAGGTGGATACTCAACCTAGGCACTCTGCGACAAAACTACCGGCTATGTCCCCCCGTGAAAGGGGAAGGAAAAAGTGCCCAAGGACCTAGACGAGACCAAGAGTTCGCTCCAGACCTCGCTCCTCCCAGATGGCATTATGTTTGAAGGCACGCATCTGGGCCACTTGTTGAGCATGAAATTAGAAGATTAGGACCTTGCTGACCACGCGAAGTTCCCTCACTTGGAGATCGAAAATGTAATGAAGCAGAACACCACGGGCATGGTGACAGAATTAGAGCCACAAAAGCAGTTACACAGAGTGGAAAAGGCTAAGTTGCTAAACCTACTCTAGGTGCCACATTTCCACCATGCCCCAATAACCATTTTCCTCATCAGGCAACTACTCTGCCTACTGCATGATGGGTGTTTATGGCTAGATGAGCCCATCCCCATCACGATAGACTTGATTCATCGTGTCTCTCGGATTCCATACAAAGGAGAGGACTTCGCGGCCATATCGAAAGGGAAGGGTAGGGATTTGGCCATCGTAGAGTCCATGAAGAAGAAGTAAAAGATGGAAAAGAAGAAGAGGGGCTATTCCATCTCCAACATCAAGGAAAATGTAGTACACATGGAAACTCAAATCATCGCAAGAAAAGTTATGTGTAAGTTCCACACAGATGAGGTACCTGCACCAATGGTCGCACTAGCCAAGTAGTGTGTGGAGGGGGTAGAAGAACAAAAGAGGAAAGATGAGGCCAAGCTGTGCATCGCAAAGTTGGTCAAAAAATGAAGGAAGGAAATAGTAGTAGCAGAAGTGTGGGCACCATAGGATGCGGCACAGAACGCAGCTGAGAAGGTTGCGATAGCAACAACATGAAAAGCAATAGCTACAAAGGCAGACGAGGGCCAAACAATGTTGTCGCAGGGGCAAGAAGCAGAGGTAGAAGAAATAGAAGAAGGAGGCGTAGACCCATGAACCGCGTCAATACAGCTGAAGTGCCAACACCCAATAGAGTGGGTAGGGTCGTGGAAGAAGGTCAAGGCCTCGAAGTTGTCGATTGACCTGATCACCCTATCTGAGGGTGATCTACATGACATGGACGAGACAGTGCGTGATGTCACCTATGAGGCTCTCCAAGATTTCATGTAGGAGAAACAGATTGTGTTGGGGGCCCTTAGAGTGCAATTGTAGGAATTACAAGCGCGCCCCCCTCAGGTTGGTACCCTTTTGACCAACCTTGCAGTCAGATCCATGGCAGCAGAGCAAATGTTGCATGCACAGATGACGAACCCAATAGTGCTGCTGGAAAGGGCACTAGTGACCTCAAATGAGGCTGAAAGGCCTTCTGTTAGTGTCTTAAAGGTCTCAGTGTTAATCTTGTTGCCCTCTTGTGTGAGACATTATATTTGTGGCAGGATGGGATATCTAAAGAGCTGCGAGATAGGGAGAATCGCACGCTCCAAGTCCTTAGTGAGCAGAAGATAAATATGGAACAACTAAGCTTGTAGCTCGACGAATTGGTGTCACAAAATCAACAACTGGTGTAGGTGATAGACGATGCTTGCCGAAGCATCCCAGAGCTATCCATCCCAACAGATATGCCAGTAGAGGCGCAGATTCATAGGTTAGCAGCATGGGTCCACGAGGTTAGAGAGGAAATGACAAAGGTTCAGCTGGAGTTGAATGTTCAAATTGCTGAGTTGCAGTTAAAGGTGCAACCATCCACTCCCCTGGAAGTCAAAGAATAGTGTGCTAGTGTTATCACAGTGGGATTGAAGGAAATCAGAGGTTCAGTGCGAGACTACACGAGCATGTTGGAAGAATCACTTGAGGTCCTCACAACTCTATAAGAGGACCTCAACATCCAACACTTAGAGACAGAGGTGCGAGAAGTCCAACAGTAGTATGACAGTGTCCGAGGAACCGTGCAGACAGTGGTCCTCACCCAGAGGCTTGCACGGATGTAGCAGGCTAAAGCACTGAAGGAGCAGGTGGACACAGCATGACATAAGGAAGCAGTCCTAAAAGCGCATGTCCAACCTTGGATTGACGAGGTCTTCACCATCATGGCAAACATCAAAGGCAAACTCACACACATACAAGGGATGCACACATTGATGCAGGGAAGCACTCTCGACACAGAGGTCTCGGAACAATGTATGCAGCAGAACCAGTAAGCAACAGCTCATTGCATTACTGACCTCTGCGTAGTTTGAGAATAGTTGGGGGGACTCCATGCAAAGATTGCCACACTGATAGAGTGACTCAAGTGCAAGTCACGATGTTTGTGTTGGGGGCCTGTTGGGCATGGAATCCCCCCAACGCATGTTTTCGGGTTCAAAGCGCAATTTTGACTGAATCTTGTTGTAAAGGTCCGTGAATTGTGGGTGCAGGGCGTGAAATTATAATAGAGTCACAGGGTTGTCCACCCTAGTTTTGTAATGTAATGTCAGCTAGATAGACAATTGTATAAATAGAGAAAGGCTCTAAGTGTAAAATAGATAGATAACTGATATGAAAACCACTCGTGAATGATCTCAGTTAACTAATTAAGGTATTACAGACCCATGTGCTGGGGTGTGCCTATGTTATTTTAAGCAAAAAATCGATAAGATTACAAAATACATAGCCACTTGAAACAGTAAGAGAAACACAATAAGAAAATACAAAAACACAACAAATTTAATAAGGATTTCACCCAATCCTCCTAGGCTACGTCTCCTGGTCCAGTCTTCAGTGGTGGCCTTTTCTATTGTGTCTTAAAGCAGAGATTTTACAATAAGGAGCTCAATTTGAGTCTCACTTAATAGAGAATGATCGGTAGGATTGTACTTGGATCCCCCAAGTCTCTAGAGTACACAAAATCCCCTTACTAAATCTCAACCTCGACTGGTCACTGTGGCATGAGTCCAATTTGGTACTCAATACCTGTCAGGTCTACACAGAGGAGTTGCTTGAACCTCTGAAGCCTTCTCTAGAGTTCACAGACTCTTGGACTCTCTCTGTTTTGTCTGCTCGATGCTACCTTTACTCTGTAGGTCAGCTCGACTTCTTTTTTCTCTACAATTCACTTCTTTCTCTCTACCTTTGTCCCCTCTACTCTTTGTTTGTTCGTGGCATAAAGCTAATTTTCTCCTTGACTATTCATTTCCACTTCCTGGATCTCTGGATCACCTGCCTCTGTCTGTTGGAATTCCCCTACTCTGTGTCATCATCGCTATGTAGCGCTTCACAGAGAGGTGGCCACCTATCTCCCCATGAACTGAGTGTCAGTTCTCTTTGAATGGTCATTATTTCCGCTGCTCCAAGATTGCCCGTGAAACTATTCCTTTGCCAACTCATCAGTCATGTCAGACCTCAAATATCATGTACCTCAGTCTATTTCCCCATCAAATCCAGTCTTCCATTGGGTTGATTCTCCATCATTGATCTGGAGCCTCCAGATCCTATGTTCTCTGTCTATATCGTGCGGGTAAGTTGTTCAACTGTTACTTATGCAATGTAACTGGTTTTCTCTCACATCCGTTGGACGTGTGTCACCCGGTGTGTGGCATCATGCTGAACTCGGCCAAAACTGCTTACCGCTCGAAGTGCACGTGATATCATGCCAGTTTTGGGCTTGGGATCCGCCTTCTGATGGTTTCCACATAGTTTCCTGTTTTCCTCATGACCGGGTGCTCGGGGCTTTCCTTCATGGAGAGTTTTTCCGCTAATCACGTATCAGAAATTGCCTCTGTTTTTGGATTTAGGCTTCCAATTTCCAATTTGTGTCCATGCGCAGTCTCCATGGGCCAACGGTCAGTGCGCTTTGACCGAGGGTCCTCGTTGTTCTGTGCTGGCCATAAATTTCCATTGTCCAAAGGTCATTTTTGATAAGCTTGTCATTCATAAGATTTTGAAGCCTGACATAGTTTGAAACAGTCATGGAAATGTTTAAGGATCTAATTCGGATCACGGCCTTCCCATTGAAAAAGATTTTGGACCACCAAAATTTGGTTTTCAAGCATTGACTAAGTGAGGGTATAGCTGTCTCACTTGTCCAATCTCTATCCTTTTTGCACTGCTTGACTTTGAACCCTTGAGTCCAATCCTAAGGTAATCAACATCTCCCCTATGTGTCGTCCTCACTTTCCGGTCCAGAATTGTGTCTTCCTATAATTCATTGAGATATTCAGGTAACATATCATCAATAGAAGGCAATTGACTCTGCTCTTTGAGATCTTCAATTAATGAAGGTTCAAATAGTCTCAAGTTGTCTGCATTAACGACTGAGCATATGTGAATGTAAGCTAGTAAATCAAGGCGGAAAGCATTCTCACCAATTTTCTCAAGTATCTTGAAAGGTCCATACCTTATTGGCTTTGGCTTTTTAACTTCACCTTGCATTTTGTTTTTGTTGATATACAACCAAACTTGATCACCAACTTGGAAACTATGCTTGATCTTGTCTTGCCTTTCCTTGTATTTGGCTTGGCTCTTTTCCAGTTGTTCCTATACTGCCTTGGGAATCTCTTGGATTTTTTCAATGAACTTGGTTTCCTTTTCCACTTCACTGTGTCCATCAACTACCGTGTCTTTACCAAAGACAAAATCCAAGGGAGACCTTTGGTTCGAAACCAAAACAGGTCTCAAAAGTAGATCTCTATGTAGAAGAATGTTTTGCTCGGTTGTAAGCATGCTACACATAACACAAATGTTCATCCCAATAGCCTCTAAGCAACTAGATCACTGTCCTGTTGACCACTTCTATCTAGACATCTTTTTGTGGATGAAAATCTGTGCTTTTCTTCAGTCTGGTGTCCATTAGTTCCCACAGACTCGACCAAATCTTCCCAACAAATCGGGTGTCTCGATCCGATAAAATGGAAGTGGGTAATCCAAAATGGACCCATACATGCTGAAAGAACAACTTTGCAGTTTGTTCAGCTATAATTTGTTTGTTACAAGGTATTAACATACACATTTTTCTGAACCTATCCACAACAACATACAAATGGTCATGACCTTTCCTATATTTAGGCATTCCTCCAAAAAAGTCCATGGAAATACATTCCCAAGGATGAGAAGGAACTGGTAGTGGAGTGTACAAGCCTAGTTTTCTATTGCTGGGCTTGCTTTTAGCACACTGGTACACCCTCTTACATATCTAGATACTGTCTCATTCATTTTTGGCCAATAACAAAATCTTTGCAGCTGTGAAACCATTTTACTTACGCCAAAGTGACTTGATATTAGAGAAGTGTGTGCTTCTCGAATTATCTTTACTCTTTCATTTTGTGGAATGCATAGCTTCCCACAATCATACAAGAGTCGGTCCTTAACATGATAGTCCAATTCTTCTACTCGTTTGCCTTGAATTAAAGTTGCATATACATCTTTAAAATCTAGATCTTGAGCATATTGTTCAATGTAGCTCTCATGCAGTACCAAATTATGATTAAGTATAGTGGATGCATTTATAATAGGTCTAGATAACATATCTGCAACTTTATTATGTATTCCCTTTTTATATCTGATGACTAAATGAAACTATTGTAGAAAACCCATCCATCTATAGTGTCTTGATTGCTGCAACTTAGTTTGGGAGTGTAGATATTGAAGTGGTTGATGATCAGTATGTATAACTGTCTCTTTGCCCATTAAGTAATGTTTCCACTTTTTCACACTCTGTACTAATGCATACAATTCTTTATCATATGTGGGATAGTTAACTACTGCATAATTAAATGTCTCATAATGATAACATATGGGTTTACCATGATGTATCAACACTGCTCCCATGGCATAGTCACTGGCATCTATTTGGATTATAAATGGTCTTTGAGGATCGGGCAGTGCTAGTACTGGTGATGTACTAATCTTTTCTTTCAAGGTGTCGAAGGCTTTCTGCTATTTGCCTCCCCACTAAAACACCTTGTTCAATCCTATTAAAGCATGTAAGGGAGCTGCAATTAAGGAAAAGTGTCTACACAGAACTGCTTATCCCACTAAGGTGTGGTAGCTACCTTAGAAACAAACAAAGTAAAGCTACTTTCATTTTTCCTTTATGAAATATAGATGAGAGAATAACAAAGAAGACCAACCTCTATCTTGCTCTAATCTCCTACTGCGATTCCTCTCTCTCTTGATAGTATTTCACTACTTGCTCCCTTGTACGCCCAGCTTCACCAAGTACCTGTAAGATCATAGTATCATAGCACTATACAAGAACATGGATCTATAATCATAAACAATCTAGTATCAAATGTAAATTGACCATACAAATGCATAAAACATAAATGACACAAGAGTATGGAGGAAAACTTGAATAGCTTTTATTGATAAACAAGAAAGAGCCAAGGGAGTTACAACCAGTTGTTCTGACCCAGCATCATCCTCTCAGCAAGGAAGCCCCTCTTCACCTCATACAAAGCTTAGATCACCCAACAATCTGATTTTGTCTCAAGAAACCAACAACAATTCCTTACAGTATGCAAAATTCTAGTCTCTAGATCTCTGGGATGAGGGATCCATATATAGATATCTGTAAGGGAGATGAGTCAGCTTGTGAATTGATTAGTGTCTTCCCTCTGATAGTTCTTGCTTCCACTTGGAGATTGATGATATCTTACTCATCCTTGGTCGAATTCAGATAGGCTAGTGTCATAGGAGAAGTTTCTGGAAGTTTCCATGCCTCTCCACCTCGCGGAATGACACTGCCATTTGTCACTTCTCACCCATCGCACCCCGTAGAAGGGTTTTTTGAAATGAAACACACCCACACAGTGTATTTAGGTGAGATACAATGCACTTTGCCTATGGAGCAGCTGAAATGATCCTGTTTTGACCAGTTCTGAGCAGTTTTTCATGGAGAACTTCTGGGAGAAGCTGTAATCAGTTGACCTTGTTCCTTTAGGGGTTATGTTATAGAAATTTTTGGGCACTACAACCCCAAGCATGAAATGTCAATAAACCAAGGGCTCCTAAGTCCATAAAAGTGTTGTTCTAACCCCTAAAGGAACAAGGTCAACTGATTACAACTTCTCCCAGAAGTTCTCCATGAAAAACTGCTCAGAACTGGTCAAAACAGGATCATTTCAGTTGCTCCATAGGCAAAGTGCATTGCATCTCACCTAATTACACTCTGTGGGTGTGCTGCATTTCAAAAAGCCCTTCTATGGGGTGCGATGGGCGAGAAGTGACAAATGGCAGTGTCATTCCGCGAGGTGGAGGCATGGAATCTTCCAGAAACTTCTCCTGTGACACTTGCCTCTCTGAATTCGACCAAGGATGAGTAAGAGATCATCAATATCCAAGTGGAAGCAAGAACTATCAGAGGGAAGACACTAATCAAATCACAGGCTGACTCATCTCCCTTACAGATATCTATATATGGATCCCTCATCCCAAAGATCCAGGAGGCTGGAATTTTGCATATTGTAAGGAATTGTTGTTGGTTTCTTGAGACAACATCAGATTGTTGGGTGATCTAAGCTTTGTATGAGGTGAAGAGGGGCTTCCTTGCTGAGGGGATGACGCTGGGTCAGAACAACTGGTTGTAACTACCTTGGCTCTTTCTTGTTTATCAATAAAAGCTATTCAAGTTTTCCTCCATATTCTTGTGTCATTTATGTTTTCTGCATTTGTATGGTCAATTTACATCTGATCCTAGATTGTTTATTATTATAGATCCATGTTCTTGTATAGTGCGATGTTACTGTGATCTTACAGGTACTCTGTGAAGCTGGGCATGCAAGGGAACAAGTAGCGAAAGTCTATCAAGAGAGAGAGGAATCGAACTAGGAGATTAGCGCAAGATAGAGGTTGGTCTTCTTTGTTCTTCTCTCATCTATACTTCATAAAGGAAAAACGAAAGTAGCTTTACTTTGTTTGTTTCTAAGGTAGCTATCACACCTTAGTGGGATAAGCAGTTCTGTGTAGACACTTTTCCCTGTAACAGGTTAGAACAACACTTTTAGGGACTTAGGAGCCCTTGGTTTATGGACATTTCATGCTTGGGGTTGTAGTGCCCAAAAATGTCTATAACAGTTTCCCCCTAAAGCATGAGGTCGTTAATCTTTTGATGTCGGGTGAAATGCTTTATTATGAGGATCGAAGTTCTTTCAAGCTGGGAGGACACCTGTAATAAGATACAATACGATACATTATCTTCATAATATTTTCATGATCTAGCTGAGGCGGGCATTCCCATGCTCAGCTTTATAAATTCATTTTCAAGTACATAGGACAGACAATCGTCTGAGTGTAGACTGATGATTCTGGTAGAGTCATCATCCCTTTGATTGGATGATTATCTGTGCAGCAATGATGTACATTTTATGTCTTTATTTCCCTGAATATATATCGCAGCCCGGATGGATGAAACTCGATCGAGGGTCTTCAATCTCGTTCGATCTTCACTCGAAGTACAAGTCTATCCATGTTAGAGATGTTCTGGAGTCGAACATGGAAAGACATCGCCTGATTACCAGCCAATGATGTAAGCTGTTAACAGGCGCGAGAGGAATCACCGATAATGATAATGACCCTCAACGCACTGCAGTACAGTTCACGTGGTGTGAATAAAGGACTTGGCGTCGAACACCACGCAAAATCTTTCGGTCGAAGGTCATTGATGTAAACCTGTCGCCGGAAGTGAGAAACTTGCCATTGAGGCATGCAAGCTTCAAAGTACTGAATGGGGTGTTCCTCGATCGACTTCTTGGATAATGATCTGATGTCGAGAAGAAGCGATCCGTCACAGGAGGGCCTTAATGAATCCCACATCAATGACACAGAACGGAGCAAATGATTTTAATGGAGGTGAAAACAATCTGATGACATAAGGTTCAGGATGGCGGTCATGAAAGAATGGAGTGTAAATGTATTGTAGCGGGTGAGACACAGGTGAATTCTCTGAATGACTTCTCTTGAACATATTGGCGACACTGACGTGATGGACTAGTAGCATTAACCCCAAATGTGGATGGTGTGATGGGACCATGGTGATGTGACCGGTGAATGAAACAACCCAACCCGACTTGGATGTGGAGTGAAAGTGTCATGTTCAAGAGTGACTTGCTACCAACAAAGTTTCTTCAAGTTTTCTTCCCAATTTTTCCCCAGTCATTGCTGACCAGTACCTCTTTATTTTTGTCAAGCTTGAGGAGGACAACATATGATTGTTCTATAATTTTCCCTTCGGGAAAACCCATCGCTATGTTTTAATGAGCCTAGCGATAGTGAAACTCATTCTTGTCTGCTGTGGACAAGTTTGTCGCTATTAAGTTTTAACGAGTTTAACGACAAAGATAACTCGGTCCTTTTTAATTTTAGAGATTCTGAAAAGGAATTTAAAGGAAACTCCAAAATTCCTTTTTCGTCATCTAATCCCTTAAGTCCGAAAAAGTATAAAACAATACAGAAGGGATGAATTTTCGATACTTTTAACGAGCTGAACAAACAAGCACTTGATCTTTTTGTGTAATAATCCCTCAGGTCCAAAAAGATTAAAATCTAAAGGAGGGATAGCACTTCCGGTCCCTTTAGCGAGCTAGAGAGGCCAATGGCTCGGCAATCTTTTCATATTTTACGAGTCAGTTGAAAAAGAGCTTAAAGGAGACTCGTCTTTTGAGGAACGAGTGATAAAATTGGGTAGCAGTTGATTCTAGGTAAGGTTTGGAATTTTCCAATCACGGCAGTGTTACAAGGATGGCTAGTGAGATCACTCTTCGCAGCTGTTCCTCAAAAAGGGGTAAACAATCAAATGGAGGTGAATGATCGGCCAATAAAAAGTGGAGGTGATGATGAGAACACAACCAAGGCTTTTAAAGGCTGAAGTACTACATTCACGATGGTTATTTACCAGGAAATAGTTCATTTTTTAATGAGCTTAAACGCGGGGGGAAACATTTGCTCATGGCTTATGTTTATTTTTTAACGAGCTTGAACTATGCGCTAAAACTTCTCGATTAATCCAGTCGTATAATAATAATGTCCCATTTAAAAATGGCAATTTTTAGATTTTTGCCCCACATCCTTTCTTTATGCAAGTTAGGAAACGACCAATCCTACGAGTTTAAAGGGTTAGAGGACCTACAAATTTAAAAAATAAATGGTCGCTCTTTGCTTGCATGCCAAAAGGTTTGCATGCCCCCAGGTATAAAATAAAGCTTCAAGGTCACCTTTTGTTCTACCGAAAAAAAATTTGTTTTATCAGGAAAGGTATACCTCTTTCAGGTTACCAAATATTGTTTTATTCACAGGGCAAACAAAACCTTTCTTCAGCGATGTCTACCGAAATAGACAAAGGTGAGCAGTGCAGATGCCTCCACTCACATAACTTTGACGAGGGAATCTTGTTCCAGTCTAACCTCCTCTTCCAATCACGGATGGGAGTACAGTCTAGTCATATATCTCTCGTGGAAACCTACCCTATACCCGAAGTTTTCCTGCCAAAGCAAACCAGGGTGCATGCCCCCTGGGTTTCAGTCATGTCTCCTGAATCACTCGCGCTCATCAGGTGGACGGACTGGAGACTGATGAGAAATTCCTTGTGTGAAAAGACCATTCAGGGATGGCATATGACTATTTGCTCTGTATGATCCTGGAAATGAAAGCTGGTCTACGAGCTTGACCACTCTTCCTTCGTGCGGAAAACACATCACTCTAAAGAGTGATGAGACAATGGCTCCCATCCAATAAATATAGTCTCGTCCAAGGAGTAGATTATAATCCAGGGGTCCTTGAACTACCATTACGTTCATGTGAACAGCTTTCCCTCTCAATGTTATGGGCACATTGAGAAGGATCCCTAACAGTCGACTAGTTCCTTTGTCAAAACCTGTTAGATTTCTCATCTCAGGCAAAAGCGATGGCGAACCAAGCACTTTCCAAGCAGTCGAGGAAAGGATACTCACAGAAGCCCCTTCATCTATGATGGTACCGGCCATAACCATTCTATATATTTGAGCAATAATTCGGAATGGAATACTAGCTGGTAAACGGGGTCTGCCTAGTTGATTCCAGTCGAAAGAGACAACTATGTTGCTTGGAGGTGGGACCGAATAGACGGCCGGGTATGACTCTGACGAACTTCCTTCCTGCGGTAAAGGAACGGGTAAATTGCCACCATGTTCATCGGATTATGTGCTTACGAAAAGAATTTGGACGGTGTCATCCTTATTCTCTTCTGTGACTGTATCATCTGAAGATGGAACCTTTGAAGGCAAGACCGGGTCAACTGCCGCCTCGACCTTTTGAATTTCGTCTGGCATGGGTTCAGATGGTTTGTCTTCAATGATAGATGCTTTGGCCGACCACCTGAGTGGGTCAGCTGGCTTTTCAACTAGTGACGGATTCGGCAAGAGTTTTTTATAACCAGGAGGAAGTCGTAACGGTGAGACTGGACGGTCGTCCAAAACTCTTTTAGCTTCATCTAAGAAGGGACAACGGTGGATGACATGGTCGCCTTCGCACAATTTACAAGGAAATCTATATTTTCCTTTCTGTCCTGGGGCTTCACTTTCACTAGTCGATGGTGTGCTTTCAACATGATTCATCAGAGGTTGACGACACCGGGTTGTGCAAACGAGGAGACCAGTCCCTTAAGATTCGAGGGATGCAAGGACAATCTCTATGATAGTGGTCCCCTTTGCAAATGACACATGGCGATTTAGGCCTGGTCGGTGTAGTGTGTGGATTTTTGCTAGACGACACTTGGTTGCCCCCTTTCGCTTTTGGCTCCTTCTTCTTCTTCTTTTCCTTCTTCTTCTCAGGTACTTGATTTTTGGCTTTACCAACCCCATCAAGCGAAGAAGAAGGAGGAGAGGAAGAATTGGAGGAAGTAGAGGGTTGGTGGGTAACTCTGGATTCGTCTAGTTGCTGACTCGATTGTTCAGGAATTGTGGT
Source organism: Pinus tabuliformis (assembly GCA_031772625.1). Lineage (NCBI taxonomy): Eukaryota > Viridiplantae > Streptophyta > Pinopsida > Pinales > Pinaceae > Pinus > Pinus tabuliformis. The sequence continues at coordinate 1,158,362,095 of CM062819.1, forward strand.
GTTCTGAATGACAGAGGTTGAGAAGAGCTGTACGGGCAAGCCGATTGTCAATCCTAGAAGCGACAATGTGGCCATATGGGGTGCACCAACATCTCCCCAAGAGGAGAAGGGACTAGGATTTCCTCCAAGGGGAATTCCTTGGTTGGTGGGTTCCATTTTCTCAGCCTAAGATCAACGTAGGAAAAGGTGATGATTATTCCGTTTAAAATAAATTTTAGACGCTTTGACACAACTTGTTTTTTCAATTTTTAAGAGTCGAGAAAAAACAAAAGATGACTCTAGTCGCCTTCGATTTTTAATGAGCCTGAAGTGACAAGTGCTCAGATGGACCTTTTCCGTTAAGGAGTCTGAAAAGGAATGAAAGGGACTGCTTTGGAAATATAGGTAGAGGGATTACCAAACGAATCGCAAAACTGCAGAATACTTTTTACGGTACGGCAGTCAATCTTCCCGAATGCTGTGTTCAGTGCATTGCGATCGATAGGGCGGCAAACACAGTTTCCTATGGATAAAGGATTAAGCCTATTGTGGTCTCCCAAAATATACTCGATGGTACGTGGGAGCACAAGTCCCTACTGGCACTTATCATCTCAAAGTGGAGGAATCACCCAACCATCAGTGAGAACAACAGTTACCAGGCTTTACGACGCCAGAATACATCTCTAGCCTAGACTTATAAATGTTGTGGGTTAGGTTCCAAAGCGTTGTTAGATTCATTGAATTTATTTTATAGTTGATCTTGTTTAAGAAATTTTCCTTTCAGGTTCACCGCGAGATGTAGATGTATAATTACTAAAATGTAATCTAAGATGATAAACAGTCTTTTATCTTCTTTGTGCAATGAAAATCCTAGCTAATAAGGAAAGAGAGACAATATTCTTTCACAAAGAGAAAAGAGCATACTCTAAATGCATTGTCCTAAATCAAACCAATCAAACAGTCTAAATGCAAATGCACATGCATGTATTTGTTTTTGACTTTCTTAGTATGTGAATGGTAAAAGAAAGTTGATGCACAAATCTAAATTACTTTTCAAGCGACAATTACTAACAAGTTTCTTTTCGAAATCAGAAATGGAGACAATCACAACACTTTACGATTTGGAAATGAATACTTGCTTTCGACACTAGAAAAATTACAAATTCAAACCAAATACAATAGTAACAGGATAATCGAATATCTACAGCATCCAAACTCTTTCCTATGACTGAAAACAACACTTGCGACACTTTCCAATCATAGGACGACAGTACGATTACGTTACTTTTTGCAAAGGAGAACTGAAAATGACTCAACAAATACACAAAAACATTTACAGTTCCTTTGTACAATAGAGGCGGAATAACAGCAAGGAAAATGGGTTTCAAATAGAGATATACTGATTACAGGCAGCAAAATTCATGAATAGAACTGGAAAGAATGAATCACAGAAACCAAAACTGAACAATGCCTAGTCTGATCAGCGCACCTATAACACTGGGAATTTGAATTGCAGTGCACCTACTACACTCGGGAAGTGCGCTAAATTTCAGATTCACAGAACAGTACCTGTGCTGGACCAGAGACGAGACTTTGCTTGGGTTCTGGGTCACAGTTTGCAGTTCAGTTCATGGGTTTTGACCGAGCAAATGGTAATCAATAATGCAACAATCAGGGGTAGATCTAAGGAGGTTTTGAGAGCTACCACAAGGGGCAATCAGAGAGTTTGTGAATCAGTTGTTTAAGTTATAAACAAATCCCAGATATTGACTGAAGCGACATTTATCTACTTTGCATTTGCATAGCAAATGCAGTTTGAAAGCTACCTGGCTCGACTTCAGGCTCCATCTGTAAGTTTATAAAATAGACAACAAGGAAGATAAACAAACAAACTAATTCGTCCCTAGCGGAGTCGCCATTTTGTTATAGGGAAAAGTGTTTACACAGAACTTCTTATCCCACTAAGGTGTGGTAGCTACCTTAGAAACAAACAAAGTAAAGCTACTTTCATTTTTCCTTTATGAAATATAGAAGAGAGAAGAACAAAGAAGACCAAACTCTATCTTGTGCTAATCTCCTAGTGCGATTCCTCTCTCTCTTGATAGTCTTTCGCTACTTTCTCCCTTGTATGCCCAGCTTCACTGAGTACTTGTAAGATCACAGTAGCATAGCACTATACAAGAACATGGATCTATAATCATAAACAATCTAGGATCAGATGTAAATTGACCATACAAATGCATAAAACATAAATGACACAACGGTATGGAGGAAAACTTGAATAGCTTTTATTGATAAACAAGAAAGAGCCAAGGGAGTTACAACTAGTTTTTCTGACCCAGCATCATCCTCTCAGCAAGGAAGCCCCTCTTCACCTCATACAAAGCTTAGATCACCCAACAATCTGATGTTGTCTCAAGAAACCAACAACAATTCCTTACAATATGCAAAATTCCAGCCTCTGGATCTCTGGGATGAGGGATCCATATATAGATATCTGTAAGGGAGATGAGTTAGCTTGTAATTTGATTAGTGTCTTCCCTCTGATAGTTCTTGCTTCCACTTGGAGATTGATGATCTCTTACTCATCCTTCGTCGAATTCAGAGAGGCAAGTGTCATAGGAGAAGTTTCTAGAAGTTTCCATGCCTCTCCACCTCGCGAAATGACATTGCCATTTGTCACTTCTCGCCCATTGCACCCCATAGAAGGACTTTTTGAAATGAAATGCACCCACACAGTGTATTTATGTGAGATGCAACACACTTTCCCTATGGAGCAGCTAAAATGATCCTATTTTGACCAGTTCTAAGTAGATTTTCATGGAGAACTTCTGGGAGAAGCTGTAATCAGTTGGCCTTGTTCCTTTAGGGGTTAGAACAACACTTTTAGGGACTTAGGAGCCCTTGGTTTATGGAAATTTCATGCTTGGGGTTGTAGTGCCCAAAAATGTCTATAACAAAAAGTTAGAAATGAACTTTCTCCAATATTGTGTTGCTCCTAGGAAGCTTCTGACTCCTGTAGCAGATTTGGGTTTAGGCTAGTTTACAATGACTGCAACTTTAGAGGGATCTATCTTCAATTCACCACCCCCTACTAGATGACCCAAATAATTCAAATATCTTTTGCCAAATTCACATTTTGACAGTTTAACATAAAGTTTTTCTCTTTTCAAAACATATAGTGTCTGCTTAACATGCATTAAATGTTCTTCCCACGTTTTGCTAAATATAATAATGTCTTCTAGATATACAATAACAAAATCATCAAGAAAAGGTCTGAGTACATCATTCATTATTCTCATGAAAGTAGCAAGAGCATTAGTTAAGACAAAAGGCATAACCAGCCACTCATACAATCCTTGCTTTGTTTTGAAAGTAGACTTCCATGCATCTTGTTCTGCAACTCTGACCTGATGATATCCACTATGCAAGTCTAACTTGGAAAAATAAACAGCTTCTTTCAATTGATCTAATAGATCATCTATGCGAGGAAGGGGATAACGATTTTTTATTGTTATCTTTTTCAATGCTCAGTAATCAATGCACATTCTCCATGAGCCAAATTTCTTCCTTACCAAAACGATTGGAGACCCACATGGTGATGTGGTAGGTCTGATGAATCCCTTCTCGAGCAACTCCTGCACCTGCTTCTTGATTTTTTAATTCTCTAACGCGGACAACCTGTACATTTTGATGCTACGTAATCCAACATCTTGTTGCAAATTAATATCATGCACTATTTCCTTTTCGGGTTGCAAGCCTTTAGGTTCTTGAAACAAGATATCATATTCTAAAACAACTTTTTCTAAACCATCTTGTTGTTTAACATCACGGCCCTCAAATACATTGGTTTTATCAAGTTTCTTTTCCTTTACAACCATCATTAAAAATTGTTTGCATGAATTTACAATTCATTTCATCTGCCCTGAGTTTATGAGAGTATAATTATTCTTGAGCTTATGAGCTCTTACAAAGTATTCAATTCCATATTTAACCAGTAGATACTTGTTCTCGACTCTATATAAAATATAATTTATATCATACAAGTAAGGACTTCCTAAAACAATTCCACATATATCCAAAGGAACTATATCTAACTCAACCTCATCTACAAATGCTGACCCAAAAAAAAGCTTTAGTTTACATTGTCTAGTCACTTGTAGTTGTGCTTTATCACTTAACCAACCTAATGGGTATGGTTTCTTGTGAGGTGTAGTCAGTAATCCCAACTTCTTTAAAATTGCTTTAGAAATTAAATTTACTTGTGAGCCACTATCAAACAAAGTATCAATCATTTGATGCTTGGAAATAACTCAAATATGGAAAATCTCATGTATTTTTCTCTCATTTTATTCATGATTAATAGATTGTGCAGAATTACTAGTATATGCTTCATAATATTTACCTTTTATACCTGTGGCTACAATGGTTGTTTCATCTCCTGAGTCCGACCCCAAATCTTTCTAAATAGCTGCAGAAGTCTTCTTCTTCTTGCCCTCGAACTTCTTAGGTCTGAGCTCTAAATGCAGAATCCGATAGTGCTCATCATCATGCCCATCCTTCTTACAGTGACTGCATTAATACTTGCTTTTTTGTACAATGTTGGCCTTCCTCTCTTTCCATTTCTATTTTATTTTCTCCTTATTCTTGCTTTCAATGGGCTTGGACGATCCTCCAACTTCTGGGTTCCCATTCTTTCCTCTTGCTTCTAGATGTGTAGCTTGAACAGACACCTCATCTATACTAATGGGATTAAACATGAGGATAGCATGCCTCATGTAGCTATGTAGACCACCTATGTACTCCAATAGAGCCTCAGGTGGGTCTAATGAAATTCCTAGAATCAAAGCTCTTTTCCTAAATTCTTGGGTGTAACCTTGTACACTTTGCCCTTTCAATTGGCGAAGAGCTTGCTAGCTCATCATGGCTTGCTGCATGTAACCTAGTGAATAGAACTGCTTTTTGATTGCAGAAACAAATTCACTCTAGACAGAAAGAATCTAACCATGTTTCTTCATGTCAGCTTGTGTCCTGCCTTCCCACCATACCAAGGCAGTGCCTCTGAGGCATAGATTGGCTAGCTGAATCTTACTCTTGTCTAAGTCAATACTCTGCACTATGCAATAAACATCAATTTGTCTGATCCAATCATCCAGCTTCTTTGCATTCAACTCTCCATCATATATTCGTAAATCAAATTTAACATTTAATTTAATCAAAGATCTCTTCTTTTTATGTTTAGCACTATTAGGAGGTGTGAGAAAGTTTTCTTCTTTCCCTTTGCCTTTTGAGTGGTCATGGAGGAGAGATTCTTCTTCTCCTTTTTCTTTGGAGTGCTGTTATAGACATTTTTGTGCCTTACAGCATTGAGCATGAAATGTCCATAAACTAAGGGATCCAAAGTCCCTAAACATGTTGTTCCTACCCCTAGAGGAATAAGGCAAACTAACCACAGCAATTCACAGAAGTTCTCCACCTGAAAACACTCAAAAACAAGCCAATTCTGGATCATGTCAACTGCTCCACTGAGCATCTGTGCTGAATGTCAACTGCTACACTGGCTACCTGCGTTGAGTGTCAACTCCAACACTAGCTACCTGCGCTGAGCGAGTTTGGACATGTGGCATAGTCATTCCTCAAGGTGTCAATGCCCAGGAAGCTTCCAAAATGACACTTGTATCAAGGAATTTGACTGGTGATGAGTAAGAGGTTCCAAATCTCCAAGTGGAAGCAAGAACCTCCAAGTGGACTCAAGAACTGAAAGAGGGAGAGGACACTAGTCAGATCTCAGGTTGACTCATCCTATCTCCAAACATCTATATATGGATCTCTCCTCCATGAGATCTAAAGGCTGGAATTTGGTAATTGCAAAGAATTGCTGTTGGTTTGTGGCTAGAAACTTTGGGTGTGTAATGATTTGAAGGGAGATGAAGAAGGAATTCCATTCTGCTTGGAAGGAGATGCTGGATTGGAGCCCCATGGGTTGTATCTCTTCCTGAACCCTGTTACTTTCAATAAAGCTATCTTGATTCTTTCCTATATGCTGGTGTATTTTGTATGATTGCATTAGTATATTTGATTTACTTCTAATCCCGAATCATTTATGAATATGTATATTTGCCTTTGTATTGTGTTCTTCTCTTGTCGCAAGTAGCTGTTCTCTTGTCATAGGTAGCTGTTCTCTTGTGATCTCATGGGATTCAAGTAGTTGTTCTCTTGAGCAAGCGAGGAGGCAAGTAGCTGTGGACACACAAAGAGAAGAGGATCTAGTTCGAGGGACAACCAGAAGACAATGGTAAGTCTGCCGATCTCCCCTCTTTCACATTTCATAAAGGAAGAAATCATAATAGCTGTATTCGTTCGTTGCTAAGGCGCTGTCACACCTTAGGTGGATAGGATCGTCCTGCATAGGCATTTTTCCCCACAAAAAATTGGCGACTCCACTGGGGAAGAACTTGTTTATTCATTTCATTTGTGTTTCCGTCATTTGTTTACTTCATAGACTTGACAACAACTATTGAACTGCATCTTTCCCGGATGCAAGGTAAAAAGTTGCTGCTTTGATCCAGTTTGTTGGACTTGTCTATGATCTAAACTAGATCCACAAATGATTTGATGATCCTTGTGATAGTCTTTAGTACCCTATCAAAGTATCCCTCTGTTTATACCTTGCTTGTGTTTCTGATTTGGCCTGAAACAGTTGATTTTTGAGCATTTTGTGACCCAGAAACCAAGGGAAACGAGAGTTTCTCTTTCAGCGCAGGCACTGTGAAGGCAGTCTGCATTTCAACGCAGGTCCCGAAGGGGCTACCTGCGCTGAATGTCAAACTGACAGTGTTAGACTTGCGCTGAACCAGTTTGGCCTTGTGCAGCTGGGGTTCTTTGTCCTCTGTTGCCCTGTTTTGATCTCTGTTTTTGCAGCCTTTAACCAGCATAGGTACCAATCTGATAAACCCTTTTCTTTGCTTGAATTCCACCTCATTTTTGTACAAAAATATTGTGAATGTTTTTATGTGTTTGTGGCGTCATTTACAGTCTTCCTTTGCATGAGTAAAGTAGTCATTTTGTAGCCTTTGATTCAGAACTGATTGATAGTGATCTTAGAAGAGAGTTCATTGGCTGTTTTTTAGATTGATTATAGTTTTACTTTTGCTTATTGGTTTGAATTTGTCTCTTTCAAAGTGTCAAAACAAGTCTTTATTTCGAAAATCGCAAAGTGATTGTAATCTCTTCTACCCTTGTTGATTTCGAAGAAAGTGAACTTGTTTATATTGATCATCTTAAAAGCAAATTCAAAGTTGTGCAAAAAGCTTTCTTTGTAGGCATTCATACTAAGAAAGTGGAAAACAAACACCTGCATTGTGCATTTTTCATTTGATAGTTTGCATGTTGGATTTAGGGAAAGTGCATTAGAGTGTGCTGATTGCTCTTTGAGAAAAGATTATGTTATTCTTTTCCCTTAGTAGCTAGGATTTTCAAAGTTGAAAGATAATAAAGCTTGCTTATCATCTTAGACTACATTTAGGAAGTTGTATCATACATCTCGTGGTGAACCTTGAAAGTCAAACTTTAAAAAGATCAACCTAAAATAAACTGAATGAACCTAACAACGCTTTGTAACATAACGCACAACATAGAGGTCTAGGCTAGAGACGTGTTCCGGCGTCGTTAAGCCTAGTGACTGTCGATCTCGAAGAAGGTGGGTGATTCCTCCTGAGAGATGGTAGCGCTAGTATGGATTGTGCTCCCACGTACTGTCGCGTATATATTGGGAGACCCCTATAGGCATATATCTTTTATCCTTAGGAATCCGTGTCGGCCGCCCTACTGATCGCAATGCAGTGAACACAGCATTCACGAAGATCGACCACCCGTACCGTAAAAAGTATTCTGTGGTTTTGCGAAAAGATTGGCACACCCTCTGCCTAGATCTCCAGAGCAGTTTCTTTTGGCCTTTTTCAGACTCTATAACAGAAAAAGTCCATCCGAGAATTTGTCACTTCGGGCTCGTTAAAACATCGAAGGAGACTAGAGTCATCTTTAGCTTTTTCTCGACTCTTTAAAACTGAAAAAGCAAGTTGTGTCTAAAAGCGTCGTTAACAATTTATTTTAAATGGAACAATCACCCTTTATCCTGCGTTGATCTTTAGGTTGAAAAGATGGAGCACACCAACCAAGGAGTTCCCTTGGGTGGAAATCCTAGTCCCTTCTCCTCTTGGGGAGATGTTGGTGCGCCCCACATGGCCACATTGTCGCTTCCAGGACTGACAATTGGCCTACCCGTTTGGCTCTTTTCAACCAATGTCGTTCAGAATACCACCATTCCTGAGCAGTCGAGTCAACAGTTAGATCAGACAAGAGTTGCCTCCCAGCCTTCAACTTCATCTTCCTCCCCTCCTTCCTCTTCGCTTGAAGGGACTGGTCAAATTAAAAACCAGGTTCCTAAGGAGAAGAAGGAGAAGAAGAAGAAAGAGAAGAAGAAGAAGGATCCTAAGGCGACTGGGGGCAAACAAATGTCATCTAACAAAAATCCACACACCGCACTCGTAAGGCCTAAATCGCCATGCGTCATATGCAGGGGAGACCACTTCCATAGAGATTTTCCCTGTATCCCACGGAACTAAGAGACTGGTCCCCCTGTTTGCACAATTTGGTAGCATCGACCTCTGATAGCCATGTCGACTGCTCACCGTCAACTAGTGGGAGTGAAGCTCCAGGACAGAACGGGAGAGTTAAGTTTCCCTGCAGACTGTGTGAAGGCGATCACGCCATCCATCGTTGTCCCTTCTTAGACGAGGCAAAAAGAGTTCTGGAAGATCGCCTGATTTTACGAGCGCATCTCCCTCCTGGATATCAAAGACTCTTGCCAAGTCCCTCACTAGTTGAGAATCCGGCTGAACCACTTAGGTGGTCAGCCGAAGCATCTGTCATTGAAGAAGAACCATCTGGATCCATGCCTGATGAAAGTCAAAAGGTTGATACGACAGTTGACCCGGTTTTGCCTTCAGAGGCTCCATCTTCGAATGACACCATCACAGAGGAGAATAAAGACGACACCGTCCAGATTCTCTTCATCAGCACTGACTCTGATGATCAAGGGGGCAATGCCACCATTCCTTTATCACAGGAAGGAAGTTCATCGGAGCGATATCCGGCCGTATATTCGGTCCCACCACCAAGCAACCTGGTTGTGTCCTTTGATTGGAACCAACTAGGCAGACCCCGGCTGCCAACCAGTGTACCATTCAGAATTATTTGTCAAATATACAGAATGGTAATGGCTGGCACTATCATTGATGAGGGGGCATCTGTGAGTATCCTTTCCTCTATTGCTTGGAAAGCGCTTGGTTCACCAGCGCTTTTGCCTGAGATGAGAAGTCTATCAGGCTTTGATAAAGGAACCAATCGACCTTTAGGGATCCTCCCCAATGTGCCTATAACATTGAAAGGGAAGACCGTTCAAATGAACGTGATGGTCGTTCAAGGACCCTTGGATTATAACCTACTCCTTGGATGAGACTATATATATTGCATAGGAGCTGTAGTCTCCTCACTCTTTAGAGTAATGTGTTTTCCGCATGAAGGAAGAATGGTCAAGCTCGTGGACCAACTTTCGTTTCCCGGATCACACATCACAAATAGTCATGTGCCATACCTAAATGGTCTATTCATGCAAGAAGTGTCTCAACCCATGGTCCATCCTCCTGATGAGCGCGAGTAATCCGGGAGGACATGACTGGAACCCAGGGGGCATGCGTCCTGGTCTGCTTCGGCAGGAAAACTTTGGGTATAGGGTAGGTTTCCGCGAGAGAATATGACTAGTTCGTACCCCATCCGTGGTTGGAAGAGGGGTTGTTCTAGAATAGGATTCTTTTGTCAAAGTTACGTGTTTGACACCAGTCATTCACCCTTGTCTATTTCGGTAGACATTGCCGAGGAAGTGTTTTGTTTGAAAGATTAACGAGACAATCTTTGGGTAACCTGAAAGAGGTAAGCCTCTCTCGATTAAAACACATGTTTTGGCGGAGGGTAAGTAGAGGTAACCTTGAAACTCTGTTTTATACCTGGGGGCATGCAAACCTTTTGGAGTGCAAGCAAGGGGCGACTATTTATTTTTTAAATTTTTAGGTCCTCCCTTTAAACCTGTAGGTCTAACCCTTTAAACTCGTAGGATTAGCCGTTTCCGAACTTGCATAAAGAAAGGATCAGGAGCAAAGCTTAGTGAGATGAAGCTCCATAAAAAATAGAATCTTGATGAGACACTCTTATCAAATGACTGGGTAATCGAGCAGTTTTAGCATAAAGTTCATGCTCGTTAAAAAATAAACGCAAGATCCGAGCAGTTTTAACGCAGTCTTCATGCTCGTTAAAAAATAAATATAAGCAGTGAGCAGAGTTTCCTCCAGTGTTTAAGCTCATTTTTAACTAAAAAATGAACCTATCCCGGTAAATAACCACTGTGAATGTAATTTTATCAGCCGTTAAAGCCTTGGTCGTGTTTGCACCTACCACTTCCACTTTTCATTTGGCCGATCGTTCACCTCCATATGATTGTTTACCCGTTTTGAGGAACAGCTACGAAGAGTGATTTCACCTAGCCATCCTTGTGACACTGCCGTGATTGGAAAATTCCAACCTGTACCTGGAATCAGTTGCTATCCCTGTTTATCACTCGTTCCTCAAAAGACGAGTCTTCTTTAAGCTCTTTTCAACTGACTCGTAAAATATGAAAAGATTGCCGAGTTTTAGCCTTCCAGCTCGTTAAAGGACAGGAAGAGCTATCCCTCCTCTAGATTTTAATCTTTTTGGACCTGAGGGATTATTGCACAAAAAGGTCGAGCGCTTGTTTTATTTGGCTCGTTAAAATTATCGAAAACTCATCCCTTCTGTATTGTTTTATACTTTTTCGGACTTAAGGGATTAGATGACGAAAAAGGAATTTTGGAGTTAACTTTATGTACCTTTTCAGACTCTCTAAAAATGAAAAGGACCGAGTTATCCTTGTCGTTAGACTCGTTAAAATTATTAAATAGCGACAAACTTGTCTTTAGACAAGAACGAGTTTCACTATCGCTAAGCTCGTTAAAACATAGCGATGGGCTTGCCTGAAGGGCAGGTTATAGAACAAGCATATGTTATCCTCCTCAAGCTTGACAAAAATAAAGAGGTACTGGTCAGCAATGACTGGGGAAAAATTGGGAAAAATCAAGAAAACTTTGATGGTAGCAGGTCGCTCTTGAACATGACACTTTTCCTCCGTACCACATTCGGGTTGGGTTGCTTCATTCACCGGTCACATCACCGTGGTCTCACCATACCAGCCATATTTGGGGTAATGCTACCAATCCATCACATCAGTGTCGCCATATGTTCAAGAGAAGTCGTTCAGAAAGAGTCAACCGGGTCCCATCCACTGCCATACATTATCCTTCATCCATTCATGACCGCCACCCTAAATCATATGTCACAGATTGTTTTCACCTCCATTAAAGTCATTAGCTCCGTTCCGTGTCACTGATGTGGGATTCATTAAGGCCCTCCTGTGACGGATCGCTTCTTGTCGACATCAGCTCATTATCCAAGAAGTTGATCTAGGAACAACCCCTTCAGTACTTTGAAGCTTGCATGCCTCAATGGCAAGTTTCTCACTTCCAGTGACAGGTATACATCAATGACCTTCGACCAGAAGATTTTGCGTGGTGTTCGACGCCAAGTCCTTTATTCACACCACGTGAATTGTACTGCAGTACCTTGAGGGTCATTATCATTATCGGTGATTCCTCTCGCGCTTGTTAACGGTTTACATCATTGACCGGTAATCAAGCGATGTCTTTCCATGTTCGACTTCAGTGCAATTCTCACATGGATCAACTTGTACTTAGAGTGAAGATCGAACGAGTTTGAAGACCCCGGATCTAGTTTCATCCATCTGGGCTGCGATATATATTCAGGAAAAATAAAGACATTTGACATGTACATCATTACAGCAGATGATCATCCTACTCAAAGGATGATAATTTCCCCAAAATTATCAGTCTACCATCAGACGATCGTCTGTTCTATGTACAAAAAATGAATTTATAAAGCTGAGCATGGGAATGCCCGCCTCAGCTAGATCATGAAAGCAGTATGAATCATAATGTATTGTATTTTATTTTATTACAGGTCTCCTCCCAGCAGATGGATGAACTTCGGACCCTCCTGGATAAAGCATTTCACCCGATAAACGGCCTCATACTTTAAGGGGCAACTGTTATAGACATTTTTGTGCCTTACAGCATTGAGCATGAAATGTCCATAAACTAAGGGATCCAAAGTCCCTAAACATGTTGTTCCTACCCCTAGAGGAACAAGGCAAACTAACCACAGCAATTCACAGAAGTTCTCCACCTGAAAACACTCAAAAACAAGCCAATTTTGGATCATGTCAACTGCTCCACTGAGCATCTGCGCTGAATGTCAACTGCCACACTGGCTACCTGCGTTGAATGTCAACTCCAACACTAGCTACCTACGCTGAGCGAGTTTGGACATGTGGCAGAGTCATTCCTCAAGGTGTCAATGCCCAGGAAGCTTCCAAAATGACACTTGTATCAAGGAATTCGACGGGTGATGAGTAAGAGGTTCCAAATCTCCAAGTGGAAGCAAGAACCTCCAAGTGGACTCAAGAACTGAAAGAGGGAGAGGACACTAGTCAGATCTCAGGCTGACTCATCCTATCTCCAAACATCTATATATGGATCTCTCCTCCATGAGATCTAAAGGCTGGAATTTGGTAATTGCAAAGAATTGATGTTGGTTTGTGGCTAGAAACTTTGGGTGTGTAATGCTTTGAAGGGAGCTGAAGAAGGAATTCCATTCTGCTGGGAAGGAGATGCTGGATTGGAGCCCCATGGGTTGTATCTCTTCCTGAACCCTGTTACTTTCAATAAAGCTATCTTGATTCTTTCATATATGCTGGTGTATTTTATATGATTGCATTAGTATATTTGATTTACTTCTAATCCTGAATCATTTATGAATATGTATATTTGCCTTTGTATTGTGTTCTTCTCTTGTCGCAAGTAGTTGTTCTCTTGAGCAAGCGAGGAGGCAAGTAGCTGTGGACACACAAAGAGAAGAGGATCTAGTTCGAGGGACAACCGGAAGACAACGGTAAGTCTGCCGATCTCCCCTCTTTCACATTTCATAAAGGAAGAAATCATAATAGCTGTATTCGTTTGTTGCTAAGGCGCTGTCACACCTTAGGTGGATAGGATCGTCCTGCATAGGCATTTTTCCCCACAACAAGTGCGATGAATCTTCATCTTTACCTTTCTTAAACTCCCTGTACATTTCCTCTACCATGGATCTCATGGCCAGGAAACTATCTATGAATTGGGGGTCTGGTCCCAAGGGACTTTCTTCTAACATTTTATTCTTAGGACAAACCCTTCCAATTTCCGGGTTATTTTTGACCAACTCTCCTTTTCCTAATTTAAGATTTGATCTAGTTAGCATTCAACAACAAAATCCAAAACAAGCTTGTCTAACCTTAAACAACCTAGAGCTCCGATACCACTTGATCTAAAAATCACTCGTGAATGATTTCAGTTAATTAATGAAGGTATTACAAACCCATGTTCTAGGGCGTGCCTATGTTATTTTAAGCAATGGATTGATAAGATTGCGAAATACATAGGAACTTGAAATAGTAAGAGAAACATAGTAAGCAAATACAAAAACACAACAAAATTAATAAGGATTTCACCCAATCCTCCTGGGCTACGTCTCCTGGTCCAACCTTCAGTGGTGGCCTTTTCTATTATGTCTTAAAGCATAGATTTTACAATAAGGAGCTCAATTTGAGTCTCACTTAACAGAAAATAATTAGTAGGATTTTACTTTGATCTCCAAAGTCTCTAGAGTACACAGACTCCACTTACTAAATCTCGACCTCGACTAGTCTCTATGGTATGAGTCCAATTTGGTACTCTATACCTGATAGGTCTACATAGAGGAGTTGCTTGAAACTATCAAGCCTTCTCTGGAGTTAATAAACTCTCAGAATCTCTATGTTCTGTCTGCTCAATGCTACCTTTGCTCTGTAGGTCAGCTCGACTTCTTTGTTCTCTGCAATTCACTTCTTTCTCTATACTTCTGTCCCCTCTTCTTTTTGTCTGTTCATAGCTTAAAGCCAATCTTCTGCCTGACTGTTCCTTTCCGCTTCCCGGCTCTTTGGATCGCCTGCCTCTATCCGCTGGAATTCCCCTACTCTGTGTCATCATCGTTGTGTACCACTTCATAGAGAGGTGGCCACCTGTTTCCTCATGAACTGAGAGTCAGTTCTCTTTGAATAGTCGTTATTTCCGTTGCTCCAAGTTTTCCCATGAAACTGTTCCTCTGCCAACTCATAGGTCATGTAGGACCTCAAATATCATGTACCTTACTCTATTTCCCCATCAAATCTGGTCTTCCATCAGGTTGATTCTCTGCCGTTGATCTAGAGCCTCCAGATCCTACAGTCTCCATCTATATTGCGTGGGTAAGTTTCTCGACCATTACTCACGCGATGTAAGTGGTTTTCTCTCACATCCACTGGACGCATGTCACCCGGTGTGTGGCATCATGCTGAACTCGGCCAAACCCACTTACCACTCGAAGTGCACACGATATCCTGTCAGTTTTGGGCGCGAGACCCACCTTCTAACGGTTTCCGCACAGTTTCCTGTTTTCCTTGTGACTGAGTGCTCAGGCTTTCCTTCACTAAGAGTTTTCCCTACGATACACGATTTGTGCTAATCCCGTATCAAAAGCTGCCTCTGTTTTTGCATCTGGGCTTCTGATTGCTAATTTGCATCCATGCGCAGTCTCCATGGGCCAACGGTCAGCATGATTTTACCGAGGGTCCTCATTGTTCTGTGCTAGCCACAAATTGCCATTGTCGAGAGGTTATTTCTAATAAGCTCGTCATTCATAAGATTTTGAAGCCTGACATAATTTGAAACAGTCATGGAAATGTTTAAGGATCCAATTCAGATCAATGGTGGTAGAGAAGAGGAAAGAGTCTAAGTGACTAAGTCGTAAGTTGAAGTGTGTCTTTGGGTTGTAGAGTAGGTGAAGGCTCTACAGCTGAGTGCGCAGACCCCTGCAGCTGAGTTCACAAGGCGAATTCGAGTCTGTAACTGAGGAAGGAATTAATAAAGAGAAGTTTTATCATAATTTTTTATATCCGTTCTTAGGTTAATGCATGTTTGATATAGTTTTCAACTATAATTTTTATTTACTGCGCACACCTGTACGAATGGTTTATGTGGTTAAGTATAACTTAAAGCATGCAAGTAGGCTAATATAATCAACTAACATTGGAATACCAATAAGGTCTTGGGTAATAACAAAGATCGTGATGTTCAGCCCCTGGGTAGGGTTGTGCGGAAACAAGATATCAAGCTGCGAGGTACGGGAAAGTGCGTGAAGCAACCTGCGCACAGGGTCAAACCGTGGACCACTTGAACTCATCAAAATTCTCTAGGGTGTGAAAACCTGGTTCTAGCACCCTCCCATACTACTTCAAGTGAGACCTTAGTCCACGCTCCATGGACTGTTGCCGAAAGTGCCAATAGTATGGGGATTTGTTTGGCTAACTTAACTCTAAACCTAGGTCACGCCCGAATAAGCCAACACTTGCGCACCCATATATTTTCTTCTAGTTTTTTTCCTCTAGTTTTATCTTCCTCAATAGCTATACTGCTTCGCATAACTATACTAACATTGGACCCATCTTTGTATGGCTTTGATCTCATCATTTGTATGTTCTGAGTGGGCTGCTGCTTATTCTTTTCTTGCATGTTTGCGATGAGTATAGGATAATATTATATAATGTGGTAAAAATGTCATCAATATTGACAATATGGGTGCATCGAGTTCTGACAATCTGGGGCGAAGTGGCATCTTTCCCCACAATTGTAACAAATAATCTATCTATGACCTCCTCCATCTCTTCCCCCTCATCCTCTTCCTCGTCCCTTAAATCCTCCACATGCTGCAGGTGCACCTTGATCCCGCTCAGGGCGTGTCTCATCTTGTACTCTATATGTCAAGGTTCCATCCATCATTAACTCAAAGCTTTTGAAATTACACTCATCATGGCCTACAGACTTATAGAAATTGCAGAACAGTTGTTGGGGAGTATATACAAACTTCCGTAAAAAATGGCAATTGTCAGTTGAAGTTTTTCCTATTAGTTGGAAGATAGTGCACCATGGCACTACATTGGTACTCGATCCAGTGGTATTTTCTGGCTTCAGGGGGATAGGACCTCCCCAAATTAGATAGTTCTGATATACCTGGAAATTATCCTTATGATGACCATTCCCTTTGCACTTTAAGCACCATACTTCAACACGGGTATCATTTTGGACCTCTTTACCAGTTTTGAGATCCTACAACTCCATATATGGGCTAGCAAACTACGACTGAATCTGCTACACTCCCAGATTCGTATCCTGAATAGGTGAAGCGTCCAACTTCATAGAAATTTCCAGTGCTTCAGCCTATGATCCAACCTTTTACTGTGACAATGGTAATCTGAAACAAGGTAACAATGAAGCAATATACCAATCCTTATGTGGCTCATACGAGATATGCATATTAGCCCATTGTAGCATACATTTCAACCTATGATTAAAATCCTATGTAGATTCATTAACCATTTGGTTAATTTCTTTGACCTTAGTCATATAATAGGCTTGGGACTCAGGCTTCTTGAATTCATTATTCAGTGCATATTTTGTGCCTTTCAATGACACAGCTGGTTGAGTCGTATTGTAGTTAATATACCAACTCAACACCACGTCTTCCAATGTTGTGACGAACTGTGATTTCTTCAGGCCGTCATCTGTTATTTGTTGTCACTTATACACAACATCTGCTACAAACCAAAATTGATCAGGGTCTTCTGTCCCTAGACCCTGAAATACAGGTATCTTCATATTGTTTTCCATACTGAATAGTGGAGGTGGAGGTGGAGGTGGAGGTGTAGGTGTGTGAGGTAGACGTGAAGGTGGAGGTGGAGTGGATGGATGCGGTATTCTTGCAATACCCTGATCTATCATCTGTGGTTCACCCTCAACTATCTTTAGCCTATTACTTTGTTCTTCTCTATCAGATGCTCCAAACAAAGAACAGTGCTCAACACTTGTATCTAGATCTCTTATAAATGGTTTGCGCCTTCACATAGCTCTCGTCGAGTCTCATCTAAACATCAATTTAGTGGCATAACTTGTTTCTCGCATAATAGCATTTTAATGCACATTCTCATGGAATTCAGATACTTACCTCTTGGTCCCTTGAACGACTAACGTTCAGCTTCGCTATAACGAGCAGACGTATCAATTGTGAAATCAATAATAAATCTGCCCAAAATACTATCAATCCAATAATCAACAGCCTTCATGACCTTGTTTTCTGATCCTTCGAGGCACTTCACTGACCATGGAGTAAACATAATAGGGTTATCCAGATTCTAGGTAGGTTGACCATTTGCTAGTTTAGCCAACCATTCGTATAATTCACATGGAAAAGAGCAAAAGAAAACTTCATGTTACTCTTTATATAGGTATCTCTGCAACCACTCTTCTGTTGAACTGAGGCCTCTGTGATCCATATGAAGTTTATGAGAAAAACAATTTCGGTGTAAATCACATGATAATACATTTGTTGACACGTTTCAAACCAACGAGTTTGGTTCATTGTCAGGACAAGTTGAAGAATAAAATCATGGCTACATGTTAAATAGGGATAACAGATCTCCCAATGGCTAGGTTTGACTGGAAAATGGATATTTTTAGTTTCGAGGGCAAGTTATTTGAGAAGACCTGTGGTGTTACCATGGGCTCACCCCTGTCCCCTATTGTTGGTAATATTTTTATGGAATATTTTGAATCCAAGGCTTTGGCCTCAGCCCATCTCCTGCCCAAGCTCTGGAAAATATTTGTAGATGACACTAATGTCATCTGGTCTCATGGCCAGGAGGAGTTTGATCTCTTATTCAAGCATCTCAACAGTCAATCCTCTGCCATTAAGTTCACCATGGAACAAGAAGTTGATGGTTGCCTCCCTTTCCTTGATATTCCTATTTTGAAGAATATTGACGGTTCCTTCTCCCACCAAGTGTTTTTGGAAGAAAACAGATACTGAGCAGTATCTTCATGCCAGTTCCCATCATTTCCCTGCTCAAACATTGGGCGTTATCAACACCCTTGCTACTCGTGCTCTAAGAATCTCCGATGAAAAGAGATTCAATAAAGAGAAATCCCATCTCCTTAATGTCTTTGTTGAGAACAGTTATAGTAGACATCTTTGTCAGAAGGATTTCCTTAAAGCCTACAAGAATTCGGTGGTTAATAAAGAACCTAAAGATCGAGTCCCAAGGGTCCATGTACCTTTCATCCAAGGGACCACTGATAAGATTGATAGGATTCTTAAGAAGCATAATGTTCCCTTGACCTTTAGACCCCTTAATGCCATTTGTAATTCCTTCTGATCAGTGAAGGACCCTGTCAACCCTAAGGACATGAAGGTGCCTATATTATTCCTTGCTCCTATGGGACCCCTTACATTGGTGAGACTAGATGCTCTATTAATTAAAAGATTAATGAGCATGCAGAAGACCTAAAACATGGGAGAACCAAGTCTTCTACACTAGTGGAGCATGAGGAGAAGAATAAACATCATGTTTATATTGAGGAGGCCCAGGTTATTGCTAAGGTTGTGTAGCTTCATCACCGAAAATTTAGGGAAGCCATTAAGATTGACAAAAGGCCAAGCAATCTCAATAGAGAAGATGATTGGAAGATCAGTAGTTGTTGGATCCTTGCCCTCTCTTCCTATTCATTGCTTCCCCTTCCTCCTCCCCTCTATTAATTACTTGAACTAATTTTCTATTTCCTTTCTTTTCCCCTAATTATCATGTAGTAAAGCTTCTAACTAACCTGTTTTCTTTCTCCTTAATTCTTATTTGAGTTTTTGGTCCTCTTTGGAAATCTTTGGAAATCTCCCTTATTTTCTTTTCCTTATATTTATGAGATAATCATTTTCATGACTAATTGAATGGGTTAAAATTATATATTATAAGATAATTATTTAGACTTTTTAAGTAGTAAGTTTAATTTCACATTAAATAGCTGAACTAATAAATTTATATTAATAAGTTATCCAAACCATTAATAATAAGAATAATACTATTATTATAACATTATTATAATAATATTTAATATTATTGCTAAGGATAATATTAAATCCATACAATTACTAATAGTTATAATCCCTAGATCGATTAATATATGTTAACATTTTACTTAAAAAAACACACAATACCAACCAAAAAGTATTAAAATAATATTCATATTTAGCATTCTAGACTTTAATGACATTCAGAACATTATAAAATATATTGACATTAAACACTAATACATTGAACAACTATTTATCTAATAATATTATTATAATTAAATAATTTGACTAGTCAAATCTAGCCGTTTCATGGTCAATTATAGTTGTTTGTCTAGTCTAGCCTAATATAGTCATTTTCCAGTCAAGCCTAGCCGTTGGAAGATCTGTTATCCCTGTTTAACATGTAGCCATGATCTGATTCTTCAACTTTTCCTGCCGATGAACCACACTCATTGGTTCTAAATGCGTCGACAAATGTATTATCATGTGATTTACGCCGATTTTTTTCTCATAAAACACTCTTCTTTCAACAAGCGCAGATTCCTGTTTTCTTGAGCTATAAACTCATGCAACTTCTGATCTATCCACTTTTCAATATCCTTCTTAGTCGATATCCACTTATGCCACATCACACATTCCTCAGATAGATCCTAGTCCTAGCAACGAAACCATTTTTTGGCTTGAGGGGGCTTGGACCCAGGTTCAGAGTTAGTTGCACTAACCAACAAAACCCTACACTATCAGCCCTTTCGGCAAGAACCCATGTACTGTAGGTTGCAGTCTCACCTGAGGTAGTATTGGGGGATGCCAGAACTAGGTTTTTGCATCCAGAGGACTATGTGATGTGTTTCTATCAAACTTAGGGCTTTATCTTGACCTTCGTGAACCCTAACCCTTAAGACCCGAAAATTACAGTATTTAACAGTTAGCAGATTTATGCCCTTTGTCGATTACACTAAACATGCATAACATCATATAAATAAACAGATCTACATCTTCACAAATCTAATAAATATCTTTCATGATTAATTAGATTCAACAGATCATAAATGCAGTAAATTCATAGATACACACCAATACACATACACACAGATAGTTCTTCAAAACAAGCCTTTATTAGGCTTCAGATCTTCAATTACAGTTCTTTCCAACCTTGGGCACACAGCTGCAAGGGTGCACACACTTTGTTGTGGTATTACCAAGGTCTCTGCGAACATAGCTGCAAGAGCCTTCCCCTTGACTGAAGTACAAAATAGACAAGAACAGACTCAATTCATGCACTATTCTATGCTTATCTACCCCCCTATGACTCTTCTATGACTCCCTTTTATATCTTTCTCCATTACAATACCATGCTCTACGAACAATGGGTAGGTCTCAAAATAGCTTGACTCTTAACAAGCTAAGGGGCTTTGACTTTCTAAAAGCCCCTTTAACTCCTATTGACCTACACTAGTCACGCTCTGATTCTCAAATTGCAGAGACTTTACAATATTTGACAAAACTTTACAAAATTTGACCTAAGGGACACCGTCCCAACATGCAATTTGCCTACATGGCTATAACCATCTTCATTGATGTAGGCTTATTCTTAACCTACAATATTCTCATCTCTCCATCATCACCCAAGCACTCAATATCCTTATCATAAGAATTTACCTTATTCCTATGAATGTACAACCAATCCATACCCAATAGTATATTTTTTGATTCCAACAGAAGCACATTTAGATGTGTTGATGTAGACATACCATTCAATTCAAATGCACAAGATCTTACCTAATGATGAGCTCTTTTCTTAGTACCTATAGCTAAATGCACCAATGAAGACTCTGCATGCACTTCTTTATTCAAGCAATACTTATCCACTAGGTTAGGATGAAGATAACTATAGTTATATCCAACGTCAATCAAAATAGAAACAACTTGATGACAAAGCTTACCTTCCATCTCAATAATAGATTCTTGATGATCAGCGCGCCTATTATCCAATGTTGTAGAAATATAAGGAATTCTCTATCCAACATTCCCAACTGTCTTTGCCTCCTGAGCACTATAAATTTGAAGTCTACCACAGTAATATTATGGACAACCTCTCACGCGATGATCCTTGTAAAAATTCCAACATTGCAAAGACTTCCTACCATCACCCTTGTTTTGCTACTTAGACTGAAATCCCTATCCTCTATTAACTGCATTGGATTTGTTCTACGGTGTTGCATTCTCCTTGTCATCTATATCATGAGGATTTCCTCTCTTATTAGCCCACCTTATTTTATTTTTCTCATTACCTTTCAAATCCTACTTAGACTCAGTTTTGCACTTTGATTTATCATAAGAGTGCTTCAACTTTCATATGGCTTCCTCCATCGATCTAGGCTCATCAAACTCAATCTCGTCTTTGAATGACACTGGTGACCCACTAATGAATATCTGGTTCTTTTCTTTCTCCTCCTTAAGATAAGGAACATATATCAACAACTCCAACAATCTTCTTGTATACTCCTCATCTATCATAGTTCCTATGTTCAACTCATAGAAATCATTTTCCCTATCATCACGGTATCTTTCATATAGATAGTTATTTCTAAAAAGACTCTCGAACTCACTCCAAGTTAGTTCCTCTTCTTGAATGCCTCCGACATTTTTCAAATATTCCCACCAACTGTCTACTTTTACTTTAAGATTGAAAGTATTTATCGGGGCTTTCATATTTTCTCAATAACCATGAAATATGAATAAGTTATTCATCCCAAGAAACCATGGTTCTGCATATTACAAATTATTCATTTCTTTATCAAGTGTAAGAGGCTTTTATTTCTTGAACTGCTCTGGAAAGTAATGCTTCTCACCCCTCCTATACAGATGGTGGGAGTGATGAAATTTTTTTCTCTCTGAATTGGAACTGGAATAGACCCATAGTCATTATCCCTCTTATCAGGTGTATCCAAGAACCTAACATCTTTGACTATGTCATCCTTGTCAAACTTGTATCCTAATTGAGACTTGTTGCCATATGCCCCATTAGTCCTTTCCTCCTGTCCATGACTGATCCTAAGTAGTTTTTGTCTTTGCAAATCTAATAGACTCTAAAGGATGAATGAATTAAGTTCTGCTATTCCTTTGCAAGTCTTTCCTGTGACTGAAATATACTATTTTTATCTTCCTTACAACTTCTAATATATGCTTTTAAAATTTTCAATGTATCTATTATTCCATAGGATTACTCATCACCATGTTGTTCATCTAATCTGTATGGAGAATCATGTGAAATATGGTCCACCATTCTACTAGTCATCTTGATCTTCTTCTTCTTGCAAACATACCATGTCATAAAAACTAAATATGAACATGATAAAACATACCTCAGTGTAGTTCATGGGAGGATATCGCATGGGAGGATTAGCACAACATATGTATATATAATCAAATCAACATATCAATCATCTAAACATCAACATCATCAACCTCTACATGATGACACAACTGCAAAAATCACTATCGCAATGCACACATAGAAATACATCGACAACTAAGATGCACACATGAAAAACACTTTCTACCCATCCAGTCTAAGTGCTTGAACCTAGTAGCTCTTATACCAATCTGTAATCACCACTCCCATCTTTACCTAGTTTCACCAGCCTATTGAGTAAACATGATACTAGCAATTACTAAGACATAACCCAAGCTCCAAACTTTACTTATGAAAATGGGGTTGAAAACTGATGACAAACTAAAAACTCATGTTATCTCTTAGGGCTATTGGACACTCAAGCACCAAAGGACAAACCCATGGGACCAAGCCTTGAGTTGGAGTTGCATTTCTCAAAATTTAACCCCTAACTACATGCATGACAAGGCCTCCATGTGGTTATAGGCCTCCAACCGCATGCACAACATGTCCTGGGTGTGGTTGTGGCCCAAATTGTCTAGTTCAGAGGGTTCGATACCTAGATCTAAGCCTCAATTCTAGGTCAACCTCCAAACCACTGCCCAAAACTTCTTGAAATTCTCAAAATAATTAAAGAAATGACAACAACGCTAAACATAAAAATTTGAAGGAAGAACTTGACCTAGACTTCCTAGAACATAACAAACATTACATCAAACACATGACAAACATGTAAGCTACAGGTCATGAATGCATATTCAATGATAAAATTCTAAGATTCATATGAGAATCACCAAGAAGGCCCTATGGCCTCTCAACATAGATGCAACAACATTTATTACTACATACATTTGTAAACTAATTAATAGATAAAAAACTCATAAAAATATCCACAGAAGACATGCATCATATGAACAACATATAACCAAAAAATAACTAGCATATAAACCATGGAAACCCAACCATAATATCACCAATATATTGGCAAAAAATATACATGAATCAAAATAGAAGAGTAGCTCTTATCAACATATGAAATACCAATCAAATCAAGGACTTACACATACTACTTGACCATAGATGGGGCTGAACAAAATCTCTCTTTTTGGCAATCACCCCCATGCCATATTCCAACCATGAATGTGGTATATCATGGAATAAGCTAATACCCACCAAACTAGGGCTTCTAGAGGCCAAACCACCTCAATCCTCAATCAGTGCTTCCACCTCACAATCAGACATCACTAACACCAACCAGATTGGTCTCTACCCAAGTTGTTCAGGGCTCTTGGAACTAGTAACTCAAACCACAACCTTCCAGGGCTCCAAAGTGTTTTTCCAACCTAGATCTTGGGACTAGTAACTCAACCCACCAAGGGCTCCAAAGCATTTATCCCAACCAAGCCTATCCAGGAAATGACAAGGAAAGGCTAAAACCATTGCCACTCTAGGAAATCCTCCATGCCAATGACAACACATAACCAGAAAACCACATGCATATACCATGCATCCATAACACAATAAGGAAATCAAACTTGAAATATGTTACCTGCAAATAAATCTAGCTATAGCTATCGATCCACATGATCCCTTACACTTTCCTTCTTTTCCTTGCCTTCTTTCTCGAATCCAAGTAAAAACTAGAGTGTTCCGAGCATGCTCTAAGATTTCTCTAAGTGTTGAAGAGTATGAGAGAAGGAATATAGCTTTGAGGTAAATTTGATAAAAAGTTGCGATTTTATCCCCAGAAGCTTTTTTATCAGTGAGGCCTCTATTTTCTTCATTTTCTTCAATTTCTCTCTCATGAAAATGTGTGCCCTTTCATCTGTATTTTCTCATATTTTCCTTTCTTTCATAAATAAAATTCTACTTAATTCCACTTATCCTTTGCCAATGCCTTTTCCAATTTCCATAGCCATAAATTAATCTCTAATGATATGCAACACTATGTTTTCCTAACATTCAACTTGGAATATGTGTCCCATGAGCTTGGTCTTATTTTATTTACATATGAAATCAACCAAGGGATGTTACAAGTATTATATTCAAGGGAAGCATGACTGAGGCTTCCATTTTGATAACTAAAACAAAGAAATTTTCCCTTCCCATTTATCTTTTTATTCTCCTTAGTTTATTGAGCATGAAAGAGAAGACAAGTATGCTCAATAGGTTCCTTTTTCATCAATTTTGTCCCCAAATCCCGAAAAAGAGATAAAACAATACAAGGGAGAAGCTTCTAACCATAATAGACTAGAATATTCCTTTTTCATAACTATTCTACTTAGTTAAGAAAAGGGTTAAACTTATATTGAATAGACATCCCTTCAAATACTTTAATGAGCATGAACGAGACAAGTTCACTCAACAATCTTTTCTATGGAGTCTAAAAAGAGAATAAAGGAAACTCACCCTGTAGGAACAAGTGGTGTAAAGGGTATCAACTGGTTCTAGTCATGGTGGAACTACTCAAAACATCTAAAGGTCAAGAGGTTATCTAACAATACCACAAATCATAGTGGTTCCTCCAAGAAAGAGTAAAGCACTGATTGAAATTGAATTATAGGCCAAGAATATGGTGAGAATGGAATGAGAAAACCATGGCTCATCTTTCAAAAATAAGGTGTTAAAAAAGTTGTAATCAGAAAGTATAAAGTGTGGAATACTCCTAGGTAAGGTCAAAAATATGACAAAGAAGAGTACATGAGGCTATGATTCTAGGTCATGGTGGGTCAGATGGAGGAATTCCAAAAAGGAAATGAATGAGATACAACATATATACCAAGATGATAAAAAGGTGCTATATTAGGCCATCCATGATCAGGTAGGTGCTACCATCAAGCTATGACATCAATAAAGAAAAATGGTTAATGTCACAACTTGACAGGGTCAAACCTAAGGCACAACAATAACACTGATGGTAAATAATGCATCAGTGATGGTGATATATGACCGACCCTTATATGCCAAGTTCAAAGAAATGTGTCTAAATTTCAATGAATGTCTCAGTAGAAATTCCACCATATCTTATAAAAATCATCCAAAGGGATTAAACCCATGGTTAAATCAAATAATGAAAAAGATAAAACATGAGTTCGATAAAAACAAGACCATAATTTTTTTATTTTTTGAGTTTTATAATTTTTATTTTTATTTTTTGGAATATATTATGTATTGGAAAAGTTCTCACACCAATCCAAAAAGAGAGAAAAAGATCACACATTCTATATACAATATGTACAAGAATAACTTAGTCGAATAGGTCATGTCGAGGTGTACTCACTTCCATGCACAAGCCAAGGATTTGCATACATAAACTCATGGAGGAGTGGAGGTATCGTATGGCCCACCATGATGGGCCATGACATAGACACTTAAACTTCCTAATTCCTAAAGGCTGATTATGCCAGGGAAAACCTAGAAGCATAGTGTTATTAGGAATGATCCAAGGTCATTCAAGGTTAGTAGTCTCATGAGCTAGTGCATCTCCTTGACCAAGGTGATCAAGACATAAAGGGGGTACAAGGAACTCATCGATAGGTGGAGAGGAATTGGACACTTCATTGGAAAGCTCAACATCAGAAACCCAAGACTTGACTCGGTATATGGGTGGAAATTCCAAGGAAGGCCAAGGATTTCCCCCCTTGTTTGATTCAATATTTTTCTTGCAAATCTCCACCTCTTCCAATTCAGGAATAGTAGTTGCATGAAGAGGCATAATATCCCAAGGATGGGAAATAGGTGAATCCATGTCTTCTAAGATGAATTATTGAGAATAAGACTCGTCATCAAAGGAGACACGTGGAAGAGAAAGAGTGATGGTATCTGTGGGAAAAGGATCTTGGTCATAGTCCATATTGGGATGGAGCTTCTGACCAACATCAGAAGGTACTAATGAGAATGCTAATATGTAAATATCTTCCACAAAAGGCAAGATATTTTTACCATGACAATGTAAATCTATAGAAGAATAAAGCTAACAAGGATTAGGAGTCATATGGGGTGAACATGTGACAGAAGAGGCCATGTGCATGGGAGCAATGGTAGAGGAAGAAGGAATTTCTGGCACGGGTAAATAAAATACACCCATTGTTATAGAATCATTTAGAACTCCTATAGACTTGATGTTGTTTTATGGCCCTAGGCGGTCCTTTTTCTATGCATATTTGAATTTATACTATAAAAAAAATCTCAAATTGCATATGTGACTCTACCCCTACTAGATTTTGTACATACATGGGTCCCATAACACTATACCTGCATACACCTTTCAAAATATGGAAAAAAAAAATTCTATTTCTAAGGAGGGATTTATGGGGTTTACTAAGACCCCACCTACACAAACTCGTGGCCTAACTAAAATAACCAATTTGAGGTGGTATATATACACCCCTTGGGTAGGACTATGGATACAAGAAGAAATATATTGACATTATACTGAATTTCTCCCACATCAACTCTACTTTTAACATGCCTCCTACACTCCCAGTCTCTAGGAAAGCCTGGTTTCCTTTGCATAGATGGTAAACATCCTTATCTAGGATCTATTTTCACTTACTAGAGATTTTTTCTTCATGGCTTGGGCTAGAAGGATCTAGAGGAAGGCTTCGTCGATGCATTTAGCCTACATCAGGTTGTATATTTCTTGTACTTACTATTGCTAATCAATAAAGAAGCTCATCTCTTGTTCCCAATATATGTTTTCACCTTATTAATGATGGTTCATATGTTTATATATGTTGATCTAACATATTACTATGTATGCACATTGAATTATCTACTACATATATG
Organism: Pinus tabuliformis; assembly: GCA_031772625.1. NCBI lineage: Eukaryota > Viridiplantae > Streptophyta > Pinopsida > Pinales > Pinaceae > Pinus > Pinus tabuliformis. Next base: position 1,158,389,468 of record CM062819.1, read on the forward strand.
CTTCTGTGGTTGATTTGTAGGTTTTCACATCTTGGAGGAAGAAGAGGGTTTGGACCCTACAAGAACATCCTAAAATGTAGGGCCTCTAGGTATGTCTCCAAATCCAAATTTGACAATTCGTATGTTTGGCATGATTGTCTGAGTTCCATTTGTTGGTTATCTTACCCTTCTCTATTGAGGCTTTCAACCCTTTCCTTAGGGAGCTTTTCCCGCCAATAGATTTGGAAAATCCACTAGGGAATACCATCAAGTATTTCCTAGAAGGGTTGTTTTTCTTTGCTCTTAGTTTAGTTTGCTATTTTTTTATTTTTTCCAACCTTCTTGACTCTGAAGTAATTTGGTTATTTATCCTTATATTTTAGATCTGGGATTTCTTTTTATTTTTTCCTTCATTTCCCATTTATACGCGATTTTTCTTATAAACAATTGCACATATAAGAAGTTTCTTCCAAAGAAACCTATGTATACACATGTTTCTTCAGACACAATTGCATATACATGAAAGATTGTATTTAAACAGTCGCGTGCATATCTGAAAATTTAAATTTTTCTTTTCTAACTTTTACTAAGATCTTGATCAATTTTTTTTATGATTTCTTTATGTTTATGGAGCTTGGAGCCTGAAATCACTTTGATGTCTATTGTTGTTACTAGTGTCATTCATATCTTTTGAGAAATGCCTATGTCAACCTAGGGTTTGTAGGTTTTGAGGATTTTGTGTTTAAAGTTGGTCTCCAGGTCTTCTTTGTGAAGTTTTTGGTTGTTTCGTGCTTCTAGAACAAGTCTTCTTGCCTATTGATAAATCAATCTTTGATTTGCTTCTTTTACAACCTAGAATTTGGATTCTTTTTTCTCTCTTCCTTGTCTTCAAAAGTGGTTTGTGATTATTGAATGAATGAGAGATTTTAGTTCTCTAAAGTCTTACTGATTTTCACAATATTTTGTATATTTTTGGCCAAATTATTTGAAGTGATTAAGTCTCTAATTTTCTCTAGTCTTTTATCTTTGTGATCATTTGTGACTACGTAGATTTGAGTCTTTTTCATTCCTTTGGTCTTAAAATCTTTGTTTGTTTTCGCTTTCTGAACTTTAAGTTATTTATATCATTAAAAGAAAAAGAATTTTTTTTTTGTGTTTATTTCATTTGTTTTTTTGTCTCTGTAGTCTTTTGGGTTCTCAGAAAATGTATGAAATTATTTTTATAAGGTTAAAAGTCTTTTGCTTTAAGGAGTGATTTTTATTTTTGGATTTGCTTCTCTTTGCTTGTTGAATTGGCCTTTACCTTTGTGATCACATTTGTTTACCTTTAAGCCTTCCTTTGAATCTTGAACATTCTAGTATGCATTAGGTTAGATGAATTTTAGACATTATTTCATCTTTTTTTGATAATTTTTGAATGTGTGAGTGCTAAATTGGAAAAGGAAAAAGAGTTTTGCTATATTAAGTTTCTCTTAAAACCTTTGTAGAAATCACTTTTCATCGAAGAAAAAGAGTTGCATTTTCATGTATCTTAGGTTTTCTATTGATTTATTTTGCATCAAAACATCATCAGTTTCACATTCTCTTTCGTTGTCTTAAATAACAACCAACTAGAATGAGAACTTAAAATTAAAATGAACTATACTTTTTCTCTTTGTCATATGAACATCAACTAGTCTTGGGAATTTAGGGCCTTGGAATAGGTGTGTGGAGAGTAAACTCTCCAATGCCACTTAAACTAAAATTATAAAATTTTATTAATGAGTGGAAATATAGTGTCATTAAGTTTTATGAGAAAACCCTATAAGACTGGAGTCAAGCACAAGGACATGTGAAGACATGGAGACAGAGATACCCCCTCTCCTACTTGTTGGATTGTGCTGACGATTGTTCTGCCCGGTTTCTTATCATGAGCAAGTGAACTTGGCTTCATTTCCTAGGGACCACAAAGTTGACAACAAGGGGGGATGCCTGTGGTACCTAAGGTAGATGTTGCATCACTTTAATAGTACTTCTAGAGATTACCCTTACGAAACTTGGGTACTTGTACCATAAAAGGTTGTTTTCTAGAGGTCAACATAACTGCTTCTGACACCCTCATTGGTAGGCTTGGACCCTTATCATCCCAAACTACCTTTGGGAGGTCCTTTCTTCAATTTATTATATTTTGGTGTTCGACCCTAATCACCCGTAGCATAAATACATGGAAGTTGTTTTCTTGGCTATATCTTTAGGAATTTATAGTGGAGTTCTCTTTTTCTCTTTTTATTTAGTTGGATTTAGTTGGATTTTGTATCGTCACTTTTAGACCTTTGATTCTGATTGACTGACCCACCACTCCACTGGTCTTGAAAGGATTTTTATATTTCTCTTGTAATTGTGGAGTTTCCTCATTAAGGGAAAAGGTTTTATTTTGCATCTCTCTTCCTTGAAAAATATTTTGTTATCCCATAAGGGAGGGATCTGCGTATAAGTTGAGTTTGGCAAGGATTCCTATGGAGGCCAACCAAGGGACTGTTATGTCCCTATACTACTAATGTAGACCCTTATTGTATTATTATGCCCATGTAACCCACTATTATTATTATTATTGTGCCCTTACAATATTATTGGTATCTGGCTCTAATTCCAAACGTTATGCAACCATCTCACAAAATAGAACAACAGATAGATCAACGACTTCAGAATTAGCCTCTTTGAGGGGGAAACATCCTTTACATTACATAGTTGAAAAATTATTGGATGATACAAATGACAAGACCTTCTTTCTATTTATAGGAGTCTAAGGGGTCACAATATAATCAGAGCCTACATAACAATAATATTGTAAGGGAAAAATAATAACAATAGTTGGCTACATGGAAACAAAAATATAATAAGGGGGTTGCACTAATAATGATAATGGGTTGTTGTACCTGTTTCCCATAGGCAATCCTTGGCTGCAAAAACTATGCGAGGAAACCAACTTAACTAGCCTTTAGGTTCAAGCTGGCCCTTGAACCAGAGGGGCTCCCTCAGTTATTATGAGGCTTTGTTTAACACTATTCACTTGTCACTCAACAATAGCCTTTGAAGCACAATGGCCAGATTTATGGTTTTAATTGGGGGTGGTTTGCGATCAATGACAATCCCTAATCATGATTAAAGGCCTATTTCATAGGGTCCCTTCTGAAAGTGTCAACTTCCAGCCTGACATAATGACTTAGCTTTTTCAAGAATTATGGTAGAATAATGTAAGGGGATTCCTAATAATTGAGCAGTCAAATTGACTACTGAACAACTAGGGAAATTTGGATGCATGTAGAAGATTTCTACAGCCCAACAAAACATATTCAGAGTATTCAAGAAGGCCAAACTTAAACCAATTCTAAGAGGAGTTATTTCATACAGATAGTCCAATAAGCTAATCCCTTTTAATGAATATCAGAAGGCATAAAGCAAAAACCAATCAAAGAGGAGTTATCTTGGACAAAAAATCCAATAAGCTAATCTCTTTCTAAAGGTTACGATTTTGCAAACCTTCCTATAAACACTTTTAACATGTCTAGAAATAAGATATGAAAAACTAGAAAAACATACTCGAAGCACAAAATTCTATCAAAACTAGAGCCATAAGGCTTTCATTAGAAAAACTACAAAAGAAGATTTATTACAGAGTGAAGAGTCTTGGCATCAAAATCCAACACCAATTACTTCAATTGATGAAGTATTTATACAAATTCTAAACTAAAATATCTTGAAAAAATATCAATATTTGTTTACAAATATCTCAAACTGTTTTACATTAATAGAACTTAAATAAAGGAAATTCAAATCTAATGAATCTATTTGCACTACTTTTATGGATTTATGGTGACAAAGAAGAGAAATTCAAACTTGATGGCAACTCTTAATTGATGATGAGGCAACCCAGTCACTAACTACATCCTTTCTTTGTGCATTCCGCTCCAGCAATTCAGCAAGATTAGGGTCCATTGATACCTTTGTATATCTCAATCTGAGATAGTTCTATAAACCGTGAGAAAGGTTACTATAGATGAATTCGTTATTTAGATAAACCTCTTTCATTTTCCCAAAATTCGGCTCTAGTTGTTCAAAATAATTTATGCAAAAAGGTGTCTAAAAAGGAATTTACCCAATCCGAACAATATGATGTGAATATGTACTTGTATATCTGATTATGTAATAGCTAACTAAAATATGAAGTAGGTTATTGTACTTGAGCATCTTAGAAGCACAAACCTCCTTCATTTTCACAAGAATCATCTCTGATTATCCACAATAGTTTATTTAAAAAGGTGGCTTAAACAGGACATTGCACAATCGGAAAAATAGGCTAAACATGATGAGAGTGTATATACCAACCCCTGACACCTGTCTGAAAAGTGAAATAGGTTTTTTTATTCTGGAACCTTATGAACCAAAACCTCTTCTAGTTTCCAAATATTCATCTTTGTTAAGTCACATTATCCTCTGCAAAAAGGTGACTAAAACAGGAAATTTCTGGAAAGCATCCCTTCAAAGATGCATTTTCATCGCCCAACCCATAATAGCGGTTACAAAACGGAGAGAGGTTTTTGTACATGAGGATGTTATAAACAAAAACCTCTTTCATTTTTTTAAAATTCGTTCTTAGATGTTTGTAAACCATGTTTGAATTTACTTTATTACATCATTTTAATCGTGTTTAAATGCATGATTAACTAAATCAACTAGCTAATGAAACATAAATTTACATTTTGAGGGTGCATTTACTCTTGCAGACCCATTTATTATTTCTAAACTACTAAAACCTATTATGTCAGCAAATTTAAATTACCAAACTAATCATGTTACAACATGGGCTACACTAGTAGTATGGGGACCTACCCCTCCAAAAGGGGATCCTTATGCTTTTCCTTGATTTGGAAGCATTGGTACCCCCTTGATGGCCACTTTGAATATTCCTAGATTGAATTTTGAACTACCCATTTGCCTCCACTCCAAATATTCAAAATTTTCTTAAAGCTTCTCAGATGAATTCTTTATTTCAAGGGCATGAAATGGGTGTTAATTATTTGTCTTCTTCACCAGAGAAATCTAGGCTACCTATTTCCCCTCCTTATTGTAATAATAAATCTAAAAAGAAGACGAAGAGGAAGAATAAGAAGAAGAATAGTTCTTTCCATGTATCATTACCAACCTTGGCCACTCATGTTGGAGATGAGCCTTCAGTTGCTGCAAGTCATGCTCAGGGCATAAGTATAGTCACTGCAAGTCATACTAGTAATGGGTCACCTACCTCTATGAGTCATGTTGTTTATGACTGAATTGCTTCTATGAGTCAGGTTGTGGGTACAAGTCCTATCTCTCTTGGGAAAGAGTGACCAACCTCTGCAAGCAATGTTGGAGACCCTCCACTAGCCACTACTTGTCATGTTAAGGGAATTAAGGTTGATCAAAAACCTAGGAGTAGAAGATTTAAACCGAATTTCCTGTGTAAGATATGTAAGTGAGATCATATTACTCATTTGTGCCCTGATATTTTAGTGGTAAAAAGGTTGTGGTTTGAGTCTAAACGTTCTTCTACTCCTGAATCTATTTTTGTTTCTCAACAATCTAATTAGCCATTGGTTGATCAAGTGGTCAAGCCAGTGCAATCTTTAGCCGATCGCACTCCTATTTTGGGAGGTGAAATGCCAAACAAAAGAGTCTCTTTTAGTTCTAGTTTAGAGTCTCATATTCTAGGGGGCATTCCGATCTCTTCGAATGTACCCCCTCCAAGTTATAGGAGTGTTTCCTTTGATTGGGATAATCTTGTTGAGCCTCGTCTTCCTTCTGTTGCACCTTTCCAAATAAGGGTTAGAGTTACTTCCACAAATGTATATCGATGTATGTTATATGAAGGATCTTATGAAAGTATTACATCCTCCTTGGCTTGGAAATATTTGGGTTCTCCAAAGATATTGGCAGTTGATACTCAGTGGTTAGTCTATGATAGAAGACTTGTTGAATCTATGGGTATTCTTCATCAATTACCTATTAGTTTAGGTGGGAAGATGGTCTTAATTGATATGGTGGTGGTTGATCTCCCTTTAGACTTTAATATCATACTTGTGCTTGATTATGTCTATTGTATGAATTTTGTGGTGTCTTTACTCTTTCGAGTCATGTACATTTCTCGTAGCTGAAGTATTTTCACTATTGATCATCTTGCATCTGATAATGACCATCCTAATTTGAACTTATTTATGAATAACCCTTTCTATATTCTAAGTGTTCAAGTAAACTCTTACCCATGTGAACTATGTGGAATTATATCCTCAATGCTCAATTTCTTCTGAGAAGGATACTTAGAATTATTATTTTCCTTATCGGGACTTGGTCCCAGCAATTGATCGAGTAATTTCTCCTATGGGGGCATGGGACCCCTTATTTCCCTTTTTTGATCCTTCTAGTTTTTATGATTTCTTGGATGTTAGTTGTCTTCGAAGGAAGAGATTTTTAAAGCCATAATTCGTAGCTACCAAAGGAGTTATTGGCTTAACCTAAAGAAATATTATGCGTAAGATGCAAGGATGTGTGGTTCCATGTACCATATTGTATATATAACGTTTTGTATTTTATAAGACAATATTTTATTTGAAGTTTACATATGGGATGTCTTAACTTCTTTCCTAGTGCTCCTAACTATGTCTACATAACTTTTAAGAACTGATGTTTGGATATTTTCATGGTTGATCCGCTCTGATAGGTATTGGCTCTCAAAACTGGCATATAGGTTAGATTCTCCACCTGCATTTTGAATTATCAGTTTCCTTTTCCATTTTGGACTTAGGATCGACCCCACCAAGATGTGACACAATTAGAAGTGTCATAAATTGTGTGGTAACAACCTACCTTATCATGGGTTCCCTAGATAGTACCATGTTGTCACTTGGTACCCATGATAAAGTTTTTTTTCTTATGTTGGGGATTCCTCGTTAGTCCCACTATGACTTTTCGTTGAAGCCCCATTCTTCTTCTTCTTCATTACTATTTTGGCTTTATACCCTAGAGGCTCCCATGTGTTGAGTTGTACTATTTCATTGCATATTCTCCACTTCCACCACTTTTTTCCTTAATTCGACATCATTTGGACTCATGTATAAGCCACTTTTGACCATGACTTTTCTGCAAGTTCAAACCATGCATTCATTAGCCTTTGTGACTTGACACCCTTTTCCATGGAGGGAACATCTCCTAAGTATCAATGACTAGAATCTACGACCTTGCATTGAGCATATGAATGTTCCAATCCCAAGAACTAGTGCAGGTTCCCTTGACACTCAATCTGTCCACTGTACTATTGGAATTATTTTATTCCTTTTCAAGCATTAAATATGAAAAAGAAACAAAAATATTCCAAAAAAAGAGCGGGAACGGGAAAGTTTCTTCATCATTTGATGACAGCAAGAGTCACTCATGTCGCCATTGAACAAAACACTTAAAATGTGTGTTTCCTCCATTAGGATGGTACTTAGTTTGGATTTAGTGAAGCCATAACCTTGTTCTTAAGTCTGACATCCATCGTTTGGTTATCTCTTCCAAAAATATGGAGAGTTTCTTAATGCCTATTGCATTGTAAACTTATACAAATTTATTTTATGATACCATAAAGTCACACGAAGTCATGCTTTTGTTCAAGGGAAGTAAACTTGTTGTCAACCATTCTGAAATGTCTCATGAATCATTTCTATCGGCCATAGCCAATCTGTTAATTTATTTTAGCATCACATCAACAACATGGTCCTTTAGTCATGTTGGTTAAGAAGGTCCCCATTGACTTCTCACTAGCGGGTCTTCTCTTATTCAATCCGACAAATTTCTATGAGAGTAGACCTATATTTTCACTTTGACCCTATTTACATCATTGATAGGTGACCTTATGCTCGACATTGATCAACATTATGGGTATTTGACTAAGTGGTTTCCCTTGTGTTCGATGTCATATTACATTATCACACATTGGGATTTGTGTAGCACGTTGGTTTCCATTTGACACTACTAGTGGATTCCTGACCTATGTGTTAGCTTTCAATATTGGTTGGTTCATATGATTTATGTCATGCGCTAGCTACATCTTGTGTATGGTTGAAATGTACTTGAGAATAGTTACTTCATCTCTCTTTGTTTGAGTTCTTCAAAATTATTGGTCTGCAGGTTACACTCATGATGGTTGAAGTGGGATACCTTAACGCCTTCCTTCCAATGGATCGTTTCCCATATAATCCAACTCATTACTCTGGGAACAAGGTCTACGGTCCTTTTTTAGGGACCTTAGGGTTTGCAGTCATCCGTGAAAAATTTCTTCACAATCGATAGTGAGAATACATCAATGTCTCTTGATTGATATATTATTTCAAGTGTTTGAATTCTACACATCTATTCACACTTGTTAGATTGTACTCGAGTACCTTAACACTTATTATCGTTATTGGTGAGTTGTCTCGCATTGGTTAATAATATACATCAATCACTAGTAATCAAATGATTTCTCAAATGATCGACTTTAGCTCATTTATTCCCATAGTGTAGAAATGTACCATATATGGTCAGTGTTGGGACGGGGTCCCCTGGGGTCAAATTTTGTAAAGTTTTACTAATATTGTAAATTCTCTGCATTTTGAGGAGCGAAGTGTGAGTAGTGCAGGTCGATAGGAGTTAAAGGGGATTTAAGAAGGTCAAAGCCCCTTAGTTTGTATAGAGTCAAGTTGTTTTGTAACCTGCCCATGGTTCGTGGACCATTGTATTGTAATGAAGAAGGATATAAAAAGGAGTCATTAAAGAGTCATAGAGGGAGGAGCTAATGAAGAGATAGAAGTGTAAGATTTGGGTCTGTATTTTGTACTTAGCAAAGGGGAGGCTCCTTCAGCTATGTTCATGGAGACCTTGGTATGTTTGAAACTCAATTCGCGGGCCCTTGCAACTATTTGCGTAGGGTGGGAAAGGACTGTAATTGAAGATCTAAGCATAATAAAGGCTGGTTTTGAAGAATTATCTATGTATCTGTGTGTTATTGTTTATCTCTATAATTATTGTATTATTGATCTGTTGAATGAAATTAACCTAGAAAAGTACTTAATATATGTGTGAAGAAGTAGATATGTTTATTTATATGATGTTATGAATGTTTAGCACAAGCAAAAAAGGGTATAGATATGCTAACTGATAGTTGTTGTAATTTATGGGTTTTAAGGGTTAGGGTTCACGAAGATCGAGATAAAGCCCTAAGTTTAACTGAAACACATCACATAGTCCTTTGGATGCATAAACCTAGTTCTAACATCCCCCAATACTATCTCGGGTGACATTGTAGCCTGCGCTACACGAGTTGGTTCTGAAAGGGCCGGTAGTGTAGGGTTTTGTTGGTTCGCACAACTAACTATGAACCTAGGTCCAATCACTCTCAAGCTAACAAATGGTTTTGTTGTCAGGACTAGGATCTATTTGAGGAATGTGTGATGTGGCATAAGTGGATATCGACTAAAAAGGATATTTAAAAATGGATAGATTGGAAGTTGCATGAGTTTTCAACCCAAGAAAACAGGAATCTGCCTCTCTTGAAAGAAGAGTGGTTGCAAATATACCTGTATATTGAAGAACACGAAATTTTCTTTTGCTCTTTTCCGTGTGATTTATACAAATGGTTGCCTAAATTTGTAGATGGTGAAGGTACTTGGAAGCTGGATAATTCTATTATGTGGACTCGAGAGATAGTAAGGTGCTTGCAAAGATCAGAAAACAAGATCATAAAGGTCATCGAATATTGGATTGATAGTATTTTGGGTGGATTTATTACTAAGCTTGCGATTGACACATTTGTTAGTTATAGCGAAGCTAAATGCCAGTTTTTCAAAAGACCAATAGGTAAGTTTTTGAAGTCCCTGAAGACTTAAATTAAAATGATATTGTGAGAGAAACGAGTTATGCCATTAAAATGGTGTTTAGACAAGAATTGACGGGAGCTACACGAAGTGGGAGACCATTTAGAAGGGATCTAGATTCAACTGTTGAGTACAGTCCTGTTTTGGGAGCATATGATAGCTACGAAGAAAGTAATAGTCTGAAGACACCTCAAGGTGTGTCGCAAATGGTAAATTAGGGTATTGGGGGGAATACCACATCCATCCACTTTACCTCCACCTCCACTATTCAGCGTGGTGAATACTATGAATATGTCTATATTCAAGGGTTTGGGGACTGAAGATCTTGAATAATTTTGGTTTGTAGCAGATGCTATGTGGAAATGATAGCATATAACAAATGACGATTTGAAGAAAGCACAACTAGTCATAACATTACAAGATAGGGCACTGAGTTGGTATATTAAGTATAGTATGACTCATCTAGATGTGCCTTTGAAAGATATGAAAGATGCATTGAATAATGAATTCAAGAAGCCTAAGTCACAAGCCCAGTCTATAACTGAGTTCAAAGAAATTAGGCAGAAGGTGAATGGATCTGCATGGGATTTTGATCAAAGTTTGAAATGTCTGCTACAACAGGTTAATCTGTAGATCTTGTATGAGCAACATAAGGATTGGTATATTCCTTCGTTGTAACCTCATTTGAGATTACCATTGTCACAACAGAAGCTTGGAATGTAGGCTGAAGCATTGGAAATTTCTATGAAGTTGGAGGCTTTGCCTATTCAAGATACAAATATGGGAGTGAAGCAGATTTAGTTGCTGTTGGCTATCCTGCATATGGAGTTGCAAGATCTAAAAAAGGGGAAAGAGGTCCAAAATGAGACCCATGTGGAAGTATTATGCTTAAAGTGCAAAGGCCATGGTCACGACATGGATCATTGGCCATTGTACCAAAACTCATGTGGAAGTATCACACTTAAAGTGGAAAGGCCACGGTCATGACAGGGATCATTGGCCTGTGTACCAAAACTATCTAATTGGGGGAGGTCTTATCCCCTTGAAGCTAGAAAATATCATTAGATCGAGTACTGGTGTGGTACCATGACGTGTTATCTATCATATCACAAGAAAATTTTCAACAAACAATTTCCATATGTTACAAAAGTTTGTGCAAACTCCCCAACAACTATTTTACACATTTTGTAAGACTATAGGCCATGATGAGGGCAATTACTGAAGCTATGAGCTAATGATCGAGAGAACTCTAACATATAGTGTACATATGGAGGGACGTAGGATCAAGGCACAACTACAGCGTGTGGAGGATTCTAGGGAGAAGGAAGACGACGAGGGGGAGGATCTGGAAGAGGTCGCAGACCGATCATTTGCTACAATTGTGGAGAATGAGGCCACTTTGCACAGGATTGTCAAAACCTAACACACCCCTCTTGTTAATATTGCTGACAATTTGATCATGTCATAGAGGATTGACTCATTCTCATCGTAAATATGCAAGAGAAGAAGACCGAGCAACCTACTAAAAACATCCAAATGATGAGATTAGAACCACGCAAAGATGGGCCCAGTGTTAATATTGTTACGTGAAGCGGTATAGCTACCGGGGAAGATAAATCTACAAGAAGAAAACTAGAAGAAAATATATGGGTTCGTAAGGCTATTGAAAAAGTTGTTGGATTCAATTTAAATAAGGTAAAGGAAACTTTTATGGAGGTGAAAAAGAGTTTTTCAGATTTAGGAGCTTCCGCATCCAAAATTCAGGGTGCATGAACAGAGAAGCCTAAAGAAGCCATTGTTGTGTAGGAAATATAGCATTCATTGTTAACATCTTTCTTACAGACCTGGATGAAGCTCCTAAGGGACCATAAAATAGTAGCGAGACTGCAAGAATTGATAGACAACTACGCTGGCAAGGGTAAGCCACTACATAAATAGTACGTAGTACATAAAGTAGACAAAGGTAAGAAAAGGGCTAGTCAAGAGATGAGATTGACTACACAAATCAAATAATTTGAAATGGACCAGGTGATCCTTGATATGGGATCTGATGTGAATGTTTTTCCTAAACAAACCAGGGAAAGAATGGGAAAGTTGGCACTATAGTTGTCCCCAATTCAGCTGTGAATGGCGAACCAACATAAGGCTATTCTAATGGGGCACTTACATGGAGTAATTGTAGATTAATTGAGGGGGTGCGTCCTATAGTTGATTTTGAAGTAATCGAAATAGTGGATGAAAGTAATCCCTACCCGATGATACTCAAAATTGATTGGGAATTTGATATGAATTCGATCATCAACCTGAATAAGCGCAATATGATGTTTGAGAAGAAGGAACTGAGAGCCATTGCTCCATTGAATCTAGTGGAGGGTACACAATATACTAAACCAATCTAAGATTACTATGAGGAGGATGATATTTAATAGATCTATACATTTACTGTGCAGGATGAGACTTTGATCAAACCTATGGTGGTTGGGAAAATTACTGAGGAAAAGTATGGCTCCTGAAACTAAGATTCAGATGAGGAGCTCGAGTATTTGTAGAATAGATTGCATGAAGTATCGACAGTTTGATGCAACATGATTACTAGGTCACTCCAGTGTATGTCTACTTAGGTACACAATTTGCCATCTTATGATGGCTTAGAAGATGTAAATTTATTTCTTGATAAATTAGAAAGGGATGTACCAAAGGAACATTAGTTCTAGATAATAGACATCGAGCTGAGAGCTACGCCTGCAAAATGGTGGTGTACACATAAGAACAAATTTGAAGAATGGAAGGAATATTCTAGGATGATGAAGCTATGGTTTGGATATGCCAATACCTGCATTGCTGAAAAATATATAGGGAAGGATGACCCGCTTGAGCATCTGGATTTTTAGACGAAGTCATGGGGAGAGGAATGATAGCCTGAATTGGTACACATATTCTGTCACACTTTGGATACTATCCCAATGAACTGGTATCTAGAAACAAAGCTTCCACACGGAACCCCAGAGTCAGTCATCTTGAAGGAAATTTTTTTGTTAACATTCAGTTTTGAGGATGGATTCGAATGTATTGATGAAGCCTTACAGGAAATCAAGGTTGCGGTATTTAGAACACATGTAGAGCTTGTCACATGGGTACAACTAGACTGGATATCGACTCCAGGCATTGGAAATCATGCGGAGGGCTACACCTGTCATATGGTTGGGTACACATAAGAACTGTTTTGCAGAATGGAAGGAGTATCAAAGGATGATGAAGCTGTGGTTTGGATATGCCAATCCCCACATTACTAAAAAATATAAAGACAAGGATGATCTGCATGAACATCTAGCTCATTGGATGAAAGCATGGGGAGAGGAACCACAACATGAATGGGTACATATATTTTTCCACACTTTGGATAGTATTCTGATGAATGCATATTTAGAAACAGAGTTACGACACACAACCACAGAGTGGGACTTCCTGAAGGAAAGATTTATTTTAACATTTAGTTTTGAGGATGGATTTGAATGTATTGATGAAAGCATTACAGGAAATCAAGGCTACAATATTCAAAATGCCTATAGAACCTGTCAAATGGGTACAACCAGAATGGAGTACGCAGTTGCACCATGCTCTGGAATGCTACAATGTGACCACAGTAGAAGGTGAGGAAGATGCCAGAAATATTAGTATCCCTAAGTTAGATGGATAGTGAAAAGTCACGGGGCCTAAGGTAGAAGTTATTGACATCTCAAAACGTTGAAAACTAGGAAATCAAACGTTGGGTCAAAATCACAACCGAAGTTTGCAAATATATGTGACTACTAGGATGAGGACACAATTGAAAAAGTCGCAGAGATATTACGAGAATATTAGGACTTGTTTCAAACAAAGTTATTTTATCTAAAGGGGATAGTATGTGATTTGGGTGTTATAAAGATCAATATGAACCCAGATGCAAAACTAGTAAAGCAGCGGCCATATCGGTTGAGTCCTAAGTACAAAGAAATAGTGTGAGAAGAATTGGATAAGATGCTTACAGCAGATATTATTGAGCCTATAGAAGCATCAGACTAGGTTAGTCCTATGGTGTTTTAGGAGAAGAAGACAAAGGGTGAAATATGAATCTGTGTAGATATAAGGAAGTTGAATGATGCTTGTTTACATGATCCATTCCCTACGTCATTCACATATGAAGTATTGGAGATCCTTCGTGGTCAATAAGCCTACTCGTTTATAGATGGGTTCTCAAGGTATTAGCAGATCAAGATCATGCTAGAAGATTGAAGTAAGACTACCTTTGCCATAGAATGGGGCTATTTTTAGTATACAATTATGCCCTTTGGACTTAAGAATGCGCCTGTGATCTTTTCTAGGGTGGTAGTTGTAGCCTTTAAACAATTTATTCATAAGCTTTTGGAGGTTTACTTTAACAATTGGACAATGCTTGGGTTAGTGAAAAATCATCTTGCAAGTCTTCATCTAATGCTGGATACTTGTAGGATGTATAAAATATCCCTTAACATGAAGAAGTGCATCTTTTGTATACCATATGGGATACTCTTGGGCCACGTTGTTTGTAAGCAGGAGTTGATGGTGGACCCTACCAAAATTATAGTCATTATTAGTCTGGAGCCTCCAAAGAATGTAAAAGAGTTATGCAAAACATTGGGCCATACAAGATACTATAGGAAGTTCATCAAGGCATATGCGCAGATCATTGCACCCATGGAAAAGTTATTGAAGAATGATGTGATGTTTTACTGGGATGATTATTACTAGAAAATCTTGAATGTGTTAAAGGAAAAAATGGTTACAACACCTATTCTAGTGTTCCCCGATTGGAAGAAATAATTCCATGTACATGTAGATGCGTCGTACATACCACTAGGAGCACTATTAACCCAACCAAGAACAAGAGATATCGACCACCCGATTGCATTTGCATGTAGAAAATTATTTAGGACAAAGAATAATTATTCAACCATAGAGCGTGAAGGGTTTGGCAATGGTATATGCGCTCTAGAAGTTCAGGCATTATTTTTTGGTTTTTCACTTCAAAATGTACACAGATCATTCTACTTTGAAGTACCTAGTCAACAATCCTATGTTGGCGGGGGGAATTTGTAGGCGATTACTTCTATTTCAAGAGTACAAATTTGAAGTAGTTTTGAAGATAGGGAGATTAAATGTTGGACCGAATAACCTTTCGCGGATTGAGAATGGTGAAGAACCTACAAGTCTTGATGCAAGATTTCTTGATGTACAACACTTTGCTGTGCGCATTGCAAATGAACACTTTGCAAATTTAATCCAGTTCCTGTCTACAGGTAAAACTCCTTAAGGATATACGATGTAGTAGAAGAAAAAATTGGTGGTCAAGGCTCTATATTTTTCTGTCATTGGAGGGAACCTATATAAAATGGGATCAGATGAAGTTTTGTGCAGGAATGTACCTATTTTTGAAAGACAAAGTATCCTGGCTGAAGAACATGGAGGAGTTGTTGGAGAAAATTATGCTAGAAGAGCGACTGCACAGAAGGTCCTACGAGTTGGGCGATGGTGGCCCACTATGCATAAGGATTCCAAGGAATATTGTAGGGTGTGTGACTTCTATCATAGGATAAGGAGTTCTTCAAGAAGGGATTAATTTCCTTTCAACCCACAAGTGTCGTTGCATGCATTCGATAAATGGGCAATAAACTTTGTGTGACCGATTCAACCACTAGGAAAGAAGACAAGAGCATGATACATCGTTACGACGACCAAATACTTGACAAGGTGGGCTGAAGCATAGCCCATGAAGGAATTTAAGGTCCAGACAGGGGTAATCTAGGGGAGCGTGGGATAAGCGATAATTGGTCAAGCGAGCATGCTGAGTGTTAGTGCAGTGGAACTCACATCTGGGCTTCTCCCAGTATCACTACCAGGGGGATCTCTCTAGTTTGAGTTAGTCGAAGATCAAGAGCATGCATAGTTATGGGATAACCTAAGTATAAATTGTGCATCACTATTGATCCAAACATTGCATGAGCTACACCAAGGAGTTTCAAATGAGCTCCGATGAACCTTGGTATTGCAACAAGGATGTTGCAACTCCCAAGGATACCAACTTTAATTATCAACCCAGTGTTTGTACAAACTTAAGAGGCATCGGCACTATATGTGAAACATACAATGTGTCCTTCCTTTACTATCATGATGTAATGGATTGCATGTAAACAAATCAAATCCTAAACTAATTGCAGAAAATGAAATGCTAAAAATGGAAACCTTAACCTATTGCAAGAAAGAAAATACAAGGAAGTAAACCTATTCTAATTACATAAAGTGAATCTCATGAATTAAATGTCAATCATTACATTTCAAAGGCTTTAAGTCCATTAACAAAGTTCATTGGATGTGGCAATCATCATTGTATTACCTATTTCATAAATTTGTACATTAGCCCAAATCACTTAAATGTTTTGAATGGGAAAGGAGGCAAGTCCTAAGTGGTATTTACTCTTCCCTAATCCTTGATTTAGAGCCTAGGGTTCATGATTCGACCCTCATGGACAAAAAGCAATATTTTTGAGCAAATCTAGGCAAGTATATACACATTGGAATAGTACTACATTAAATAATAGATTTACTACATGAAACTATAATGTATCGAGTGACCAATAAAATAAAATAAAAATTGGATGGGACAAAAAAATTTATTGACTAAGATCTCTTAGGTCTCCATTCCAAGTGGATTCACTCGAAAAAACCTCTGTTAACCCATGCTAAAAAATAATAGAAAATTACTAGTCTAAAATCTAGAAATTCGAGAACTATTGAGCTAGTAAATCTATCAAATGACTAACCTAATCAAGTGAACATGTAGTGGGATGATTTTTGTTATTATCTATAAATATTTTATGGTATAATTCAAGTGGAATCAACTTGATTGAATCTAGTTAGCATTCTATAAAAAATAGAATAAATTTATTGTTATTTTCCAGAAATCTAGATTTGGGAATAGGCAAACTAATCCAAGTAGTTCAATGATTAATATGACCTTCCAAATCTAATCCAATGATGAAATGATGCTTGTAATCCTGCAAAAACTTACGTCAACCGTTTAACCCAATCCTACAACAAGAAATCATTAATACTAAATGTAGAAATAGAAAAAAGACAGGAACAAGAGATGCATGTGAATAAGAAGCGAAAGGAAGAAAAGTAAATGATACAAAAGGGCTTTGAGGCTCCTAGGATGGTCAAGCACAAGGAAAATCAAATTCCTTTGGAGGAGACCAATATTTAGAATTTGAACATGGAACCAATATTTATTATTTCCATCAATACAATTACATCCCTCTAAGAAATGAAAGTGGAGCTGCAAAAATATGAGTTCTCTCCACAAGAAGTCTAACCAAAATCCATCCCTAGAGGAAAATGCTACATGCTACTTATAAAAAATGATTATGAAGTAGCCCCAAGGGTTAGCTCAACTGGTCAAATAAGTGCCTCATCATTTGGGGGTTCACAATGTCAATTCTCCCCAAAGCCCTTGGGGTTAGGCCTAGCTATTCGTCGCATGGCTTGATACCCTTGATCAAGCTCATATATTTTCGTGGATGTAGTGGCCACCCAGTGACTTTGGGTGTTTGTGAACTACACTTGAAAAAAAATAAAAAATAAAAAATGATTATGAAGCATTCCTTATGAAAGGAGGAAGCTTTCCCCACCAAAATCCCCCAAATAGTGGATCTGGTTCCCAATACTAGGAATCTGCATTAAATGACACATAACACATTCCTAGATTTTCTCAATCATTGGAGCTCTAGAAATTTTGAAATTATTTTAGAATGTCTTCTTCATTTATTATTTATTATTGATCCTCCTGTAGTAGGCATCAAGTCCCTAAATTATCTCCTCTTCCAAATCTTCATAATATTCCCAATATTCTCACAATATTCTACAAAAATAAATAATATTAGGCAAAAATATGAAATTATCCATAAACCTTCCTAATGACATATTAAAGTTAAAAAATACATTATCTAATGCAAAATATAGGTTTAATGTGTTGAAGGATGGTCAGATGGGCCTTAATTTATGTCTAATTTAGGGGCATGAGCCTTCAATTATGGCTAATTTATAGGTCCATCATACCCTGCTGCTGAAAGTGTTCCTCATCCTCTAATCAACTTAGTGACCTCATTATGCCTCATTCATTGCCCTGGTGGCCTCTCTCTTATGCATTCTTCAGTCCTTTCTCTTAAGAATCTCAGTTGTAAGTTCTGCAAGGACAAGCACAAAAATGTAGTTGTTCTTTTCATGGTTGTTTAAAAATATTTCAAGAATAAAAACATAGCTTTCCTCTTTTCAAGTGAACTTTGTTGGCTTGTAGATCCATTTAATTCATATCCTCCCCCTTGAAACCTTCATTCCTTTTCCACTCATTTTTCCAAAGTTGGTTTTGCATAGAAAAAATCACAATGTTTCTTGACACCATTAGCCTGCCTTCTTCCCCTTATTCAAGATGGGTTCTTAAATATTTTTCAGTTTGGCAAGGTCTTCCACATCCTTTTCCAACCTTCTGCTAACTTTTTCCACCATTTGGACACCTTTGAAACATTCAAAACACCTTTAGATGAGAACTATAAAATACTATAGTAATTCCTGTACTAACTATAGGAAACCCTGTAGCAGCCTGTAGTAACTACAAGAAACCCTGTAGCAACTTGTTTAAACCTGTTTTGAGAAGAAATGATAATCTAAGCCTAGGGTAGGCCCTCAACTTGACTTCCATTCCTTTCTCCCCTTTCTATAACATATTTTAGGCCTTGGATGAAAGATAGAAAGAGATTAGAGACATCTTGGAAAGGATCTTTTCATCACTACAGTTTGAGTTCTATTTTGATGGTGAATGCCTTCTTGCCTTTTGTTTACTTCTTGTTCTCTTTTGTTTCCTCAATGATTTCTTGATGACATTGGAGACCTCCATTTTGATTATGCCTCTCTTAGGCACTGCCATTTTGGGTTTTAGCACAATTTGTTCATTTCTTCCTTCTTGTAGCTACATTCTACCTTCTTGTACCAGTCATGCCTTCTCTTTCATTGTCTTTTAACCGTATGGGAATGATGAGAAATTGTGTAGAGGGATTGGAGGATGATGCTAGGGCTCAAAGGGAGTAGTGCGGGTTTGCAAAAATGGAGACGATGTGCTCCGTGTGTGTTTTTGAAGAAATTTTCAAGGTGAGACAGAGTGTAGGGTTTGTTCTTGAAAAATAATTATTTTTTTTTCTCATGAAATGGGATGGATGAATGATGGATATATATTGGATATGAAGTGGATGTAGGGCTTAGAGTCTTGTGGTAACATGTAATTTGCATAAATTTATTCTTTTAATTGTTTTCCCCATCCCTCAAAATCATCACCCTTCCTAATCTGGTTTTTCCACATTGCATGAGTGAAGGAGTGAGTTGAAATTAAATAGTTGACAGTGGTTGAGACTGCTAACCCATTCTTAGCTTATAAAACCTCATCTCTCATGCATTGAAAACAAATTTCTAACTATAATATGCTGAAGAGAAGAGGTCAAGAATATTACATGCCTGTACCTACCTGATGGTTGTTGGAGAGCCATGAATTCTTCTACTGAGTTGATGATATATCCATGGTCCTATGGAGGTGATAATTTCCTTTGTTTGCTTCTACACAGGTCTTAATAGCTTGGTTATTCTAACCCTCTATCTTCTAGTTACTATGAGCAATCTATCTTAGTAAAATCTGGCCTTCTTAGAGTGTTGGGCTTGGCCATGGGTGATGTTAACCTTCCCTATATGTTATTCCACCATTAGAAACCTTTCCCACACTTTATTTCACCTTCCATACCTTCCTATAACTTTCGGCCTGTTTCCTATAGTGAACTAGGACATCCTATAGTACTATAGGAAACCCTGTAACAACTTGTTTAAACCCATATCTCCCAAATGGTATACTGGATTGACCTGAATGTTTCTGATCATGTTGCCATCATCCTTATGTACCACCCTATAAAAAAAAATTGGCCAATGGATGCACAAATCTCGCGAAAAAATTAAAATGGTTGAAGTTGATGGAGGTTGATTTCTTAGAAATCGTGCACTAGAATTTGCTTAAATTTCTTGGGCATATTACCATCTTCCATATGCATCTCCCCAAGAAACATCTTTGTAAATGGATGCATGAATATCGAGAAAATTCAAACATAGTTGTAGGTGATGCAGGTCGATTTATCACAAAATGTGCACAAGAATTTACTGAAACTACTTGAGCATGTTACTATCATCCATATGCGTATCCACCCAAAATAGATTGGCAAATGGATATATGGTTTTCAAGATATGACAAAAATAATTTTCTACTCTATGTATTTATGTTTCCTATAGTAAAACAGAGCATTTCTGTAGTATTTTAGGATAGCAAGTAAAATGAATGCGAAAATCTTGGGAATGATGAGTGGATGATGGATATAGATGAGGGCGATGGATTTGCATGGCCTTGGTCCTTTTGGAGCATCTGAGAAAAGGAGGAGAAAGTCCAAGTTTGACTTTCTTTGACTAGAATTTTGACCAACTTTTTCTTTTTCTTTTTCTTGGCGCCAACTTGTTTTTGTTGCTTGTAGATGTTGGAGAGAAACTGCATTCATCAGAGAGATAAATGGACAAAATCTTTTTTATTTTTTATTTTTTTCTCTATGCCTACTAGCCACCTCAATGAGGTTTTCAACTAGTAAGTCTGCCTAGGTGCCTCAAAGGAGGCTTTCACCTAGGATATTTTCTTTTTTCTCTTTTTTCTCTTTTTTCCAACCCATTTACCACCTCATGGAGGTTTTCAATCAATGAGCCAATCTCAAGTGCCTCAAAGGAGGTTTTCACCTGAGATTTTATTTTTTCTCTTATTTTTCATTTTTTATTTCTCTTCCTATCCTACTATAATTGAAAAAACAAAATCATTTTCATGTGTAGGAATACTTCCAATGTAGCCACTTGCATAACCAAGATGACAAAAAAAATCATGTGTAGGCTCGAAACATATTATTTGGCATGTTCTTGAATGTAAGAGACCAAATGCTTTGATTGAGATGAGAACAAGAATTGTTGAAGAAAAGTGTGTTGTTGCAACTTGACACTTTGCTAGAACCATATTTCAATATTGTTGTGATGCTCCTGGTCCACTTGTTGATTTGGATCATATTGGATGTCTTCTTCTTCCATGAAATTTAGATCTTCTCTTTTTCATTTATTATTCTCTTGAACACATAGAGGATCTGATGGTAAACATGGGGCCACTTTCCCAATCTCTAATTCTAATGTTTTCTCTTCGTCAAGTGTTGCCCATGATTCTTTAGTCTTCTCATTTGAATCTTCTTTCTCTGCATGTTGTCCTTCAACGATATCAAGAGAATCTATTTTTGGTGATACTCTTCATGGGCTAAGATGAATACCATTTAGATCAAGAGGATATGTTTGGAAGTGTTTTACATCATCATTGTAAGTGGGTTGAGCTACTTCATTGTGTGGGTTCAGTAATGGTGGTACAAGTAGTTGAGCGAGAGTGGATATTTGAGATGGATGTGGTTGGTGTTGTGGTTGTGGTCGAGGTGAATGGTAGGGATAACATGGAGTTGGGTATCGAGGATATTAAGCAAAATATTGAGAATATAATGGATGACTCCCATAAGTTCGTTGCCAACCTTGTTGCCAAGTTTGGTTTAGGGGTGGAGATGGCCAATGTTCCGAAGGAAAGGGTGTGTTCCAATTACTTTTAGGTGGATATGCATAACCATGAAATTGTGAATTAGGCTCTTGCACCATACTAGGTTGACTAGGTTTCCATGATCCTCTTTGTTGGCATTATGATATAGGTGTTGTCCTTGATGGCAACTCACTCAGATGAAAGTTCACATTGCAGCAGGTCAACAACAAAGGATTATAGATCAGACTCCAAAGAATGAAGAAATAGAGGTATACGCTGGTTCACTTTTTCCAAGGCGCGTATACATGTGGTTTAACAGGACAAAAGTAGCATATAATGTATAAACGCACTTTCACAGGAGGAAAAGCACGTACATGTTGGAAAACCAAGTTTTTGGTCCAAGGTATTTGATCCAAGGTATTTTGGTCCAATGTAATTGGTCTGAGGCATTTGGTCCAAGGTATTGACCCTAGGTATTGGTCCTAAGTGGTTTTGGTCTAAGGTATTTTGAAAGGTCTAAGAGTATATAAGGAGGAGAAGATCATTAGGCCAAGGTGTGCAAGCAATGAGATTCTAAGGAATACTTCTATCTGAAGTATATATTATGTTGTAGGGTTATGTTTGGGACTGGATCTAAAATTTTCATGTGCACCTTGAGCTCAACATTGGATCAGGAATCATGAGACTTGAAATGACTTATTCTTGAATGATCTGATATTGGTTGAGACCAGATCTGATGTTTTGCGGCTATTCTACTTGTTATCTATCATGATCTAGGTTTGTATGAAGTCTGAAATTGCAGCAAAGTTCTGAGTAAAAATTTGCAGATCTATACCCAAGTTCGTCTCGACCAAAGTGTGTGTACATGTAGGTTCGACTCCTTCAATTAGCATATACAAAAGGAAAAGATTATGTTCAGATCTGACTGATCTATTTGATCAAATTTTGTTGTTTTATTGTTGTCTGTCAACGAAGTCCTCTTAGATCTGAATGTAGAATTGTTGTATAAGGAAATTTTGTCTAATTGATTGATTGATTGAGAAGGAAGGGTGATCCTTTCTGCTATCTATTTTGAACTTTGTAATATGACAGTAGATCTTCAGAATGTCATTGACTGGTATAGTCTGTGGTTCAGAAGTTTATGATTCAGTATATTTAGAGATATATGCAAGTTGGGGTTAAAGGAAGTAGCATATACACGCAGGTTGGATTCAACCAAGTAGTGTATACACTCTAATCGATGATTTCTGAGGTTATAGCTGGTTCTGGATGATGATGTAGGGTTCTGGGTTCAGCACAGTGTTCTGGTGTCAGTGATCTGATTGTTCAGATTAACTGAATATTGGTTGATGCAGTTTAAGTTTAAAAGGCTTTGATGGGTCCAGTGTGAAAATTTGATGAAATGTGGCCTTCAGCTTGTGGTGTTGTGATCAGGAGTATCCAGTTTGAAAATTCATGAAACGTGGTCCCTCGTGGAAGAGTGGAGTTTTCTTTATGCTTGGAACCTACGTACTAGTAAACATATTCACTAGTACAAGAGCTAGGGGGTTGTAGCTCCCTTCTAGTAGAAACTGGAAAACTAGAGAAGGTTGTAACCTTCTGCAGGTAGAAGCTTGCATACTGGTATGAGTCTGCACCAATACAAGATTGTAAACATATTTTCTTATTATTAAAAGAATACAGAGATGACAGCAGTGGGTGGTTTTTACCCACATTGGGTTTCCACCTTAAATCTTCGAGTTCATGTTGTTATCGGGAAAACTAGTGTCTATGCAGAGCTGCTAGTCCCACTACGGCTGGTAGATACCTTAGAAATAAACAAACCAAAACTACTTTCGTTTTCCTTTATGAGAAATAGATAAGAGGGGAATAAGGAGACCAACCTCTGTCTTGCGCTTGGTTCCTTGCTTGATTCCTCTCCCTTCCGATAGATCTTTGCTACTCGCTTCCTTGTCTACCCAGATTCATAGAGCACTTGTAGAATCAAAGCAGCATAGCACTATCCAAGAACATAGATCTATTATCATAAACAATATAGGACCAGATATATATTGACCACCCAAATGCACATAACATCAATTATACAAGAATGTGGAGGAAAACTTGAATAGCTTTATTGATAATCAAGAAAGAGCAAAGAGGATTACAACCAATTTTTCTGACCCAGCATCATCCTCTCAGTAGGAAAGCCCTTCTTCACCTCATGAAAAGCTTAGATCACCCAACACTATGATATTGCACCAAGAAACCAGCAGCACTTCCTTACAAGATACAAAATTCCAGCCTTCGGATCTTTGGGATGAGGGATCCATATATAGATGTTTGCAAGGGGGGTGAGTCAGATTTTGAGAGTTGATTAGTGTCCTCTCTCTGATATTTCTTGATTCCACTTGGAGATTGATGATCTCTTACTCATCCCTGGGTGAATGCAGAGAGGCAAGTGTCACAGGAGAAGTTTCTAGAAGATTCCATGATCCTCCACCTTGCAGATTGACCCTACCATTTGTCCACTCTCGCCCATCGCACCCCATAGAAGGGCTTTTCAAGATGCATCGCACCTACTGTGTGTATCTAGGTGGGATGCAACGCACTTTGACCATGGAGCAGGTGAGATGGTCCTGTTTTGACCAGTTCTGAGCAGTTTTTCATGGAGAACTTCCGGGAGAAGATGTAATAAGTTGACCTTGTCCTTTTAGAGGTTGGAACAAAACTTTTAGGGACTTAAGAGCCCTTGTTTTATGTACATTTATGATTGGGGTTACAGTGCCCAAAAATGTCTATAACAGTTGCCCCCTAAAGCATGAGGTCGTTAATTTGTTGATGTCGGGTGAAATGCTTTATCATGAGGATCTGAAGTTTTTTCAAGCTAGAAGGCGACCTGTAATAAGATACAATACCATACATTATTTTCATGATCTATCTAAGGTGGGCATTCCCATGCTCAACTTTATAAATTCATTTTCATGTACATGAGACAAACAATCGGCTGAGTGTAGACTGATGATTCTGGTAGAGCCATCATCCCTTAGGTTGGATGATTATCTGTGCAGTAATGATGTAAATTTGATGTCTTTATTTTCCTGAATATATATCTCAGCTCGGATGGATGAAACTAGATCTGGGGTCTTCAATCTCGTTCGATCTTCACTCAAAGTACAAGTCGATCCATGTGAGAGATGTTCTGGAGTCGAACATGGAAAGACATCGCCTGATTACCAGCCAATGATGTAAGCTGTTAACAAGCGCGAGAGGAATCACCGATAATGATGATGACCCTCAAGGTACTACAGTACAATTCACGTGGTGTGAATAAGGGACTTGGCATCGAACACCACGCAAAATCTTTCAGTCGAAGGCCATTGATGTAAACCTGTCGCCGGAAGCGAGAAACTTGCCATTGAGGCATGCAAGCTTCAAAGTACTGAAAGGGTTTTTCCTAGATCAATTTCTTGGATAATGAGCTAATGTTGACAAGAAGCGATCCATCATAGGAGGGCCTTAATGAATCCCACATCAATGACATAGAACGGAGAAAATGATTTTAATGGAGGTGAAAACGATCTGGTGATATAAGGTTCAGGGTGGCAGTCATGAAAGAATGGAGCGTGAATGTATTGTGGTGGGTGAGACACAGGTGAATTCTCTAAGCGACTTCTCTTGAACACATCGGCGACACTGACATGATGGATTGGTAGCATTAACCCCAAATATGGATGGTGTGACGGAATCATGGTGATGTGACTAGTGAATGGAACAACCCAACCCGACTCGGATGCGGAGTGAAAGTATCATGTTCAAGAGCGACTTGCTACCAATAAAGCTTTTTCATGTTTTCTTCCCAAATTTTCCACAGTCATTGCTGACCAGTACCTCTTTATTTTTGTCAAGCTTGAGGAGGATTAACATATTCTTGTTCTATAATTTGCCCTTCGAGCAAACCCATCGCTATGTTTTAACGAGCCTAGCGATAGTGAAACTCGTTCTTGTCTGTTATGGACAAGTTTGTCGCTATTCGGTTTTAACGAGCTTAACGACAAGGATAACTCAGTCCTTTTCAATTTTAGAGAGTCTGAAAATGGGATGTAAAGAAAACTCCAATGATCTTTTTTCGTCATATAATCCCTTGAGTCCGAAAAAGTATAAAACAATACAAAAGGGATGAATCTGTGGTACTTTTAACAAGCCGAACAAAACAAGCGCTCGATCGTTTTGTGTAATAATCCCTCAAGTCCAAAAAGACTAAAATCTAAAGGAGGGATAGCACTTCCGGTCACTTTAACGAGCTGGAGAGTCCAATCGCTCGACAATCTTTTCATATTTTACGAGTCAGTTGAAAAGAGCTTAAAGGAGACTTGTTTTTTGAGGAACGAGTGATAAATTTGGGTAGCAGCGGATTCCAGGTAAGGTTTGGAATTTTCCAATCACGGTAGCATCACAAGGAAGGCTATCAAGATCACTCTTCGCAGTTGTTCCTCAAAAATGGTAAACAAACAAATGGAGGTGAATGATTGGCCAAAACAAAGTGGAGGTGATGATGAGAACACGACCAAGGCTTCAAAAGGTTGATGGTAATACATTCACAATGGTTATTTACCTGAGAATGGTTCATTTTTTAATGAGCTTAAACTCTGGGGGAACATTTTCTCATTGCTTATGTTTATTTTTTAACGAGCTTGAATTCCATTTTAAAACTAATCGATTAATCCAGTCGCATAATAAGATGCCTCATATATAAACGGCATTATTTCAAAGCTTTACCCCGCATCCTTTCTTTATGCAAGTTAGGAAATGACCAATCCTACGAGTTTAAAGGGTTAGAGGACCTATAAATTTAAAAAAATAAATGGTCGCTCTTCGCTTGCATGCCAAAAGGTTTGCATGCCCCCAAGTATAGCGAAGTAGAGTTTCCAGGTTACCCCTCAATTTGTAGACAAAACATTTGTTTTATCGGGAAAGGCCTACCTTTTCAAGTTACCCCTCAATTTGCAGACAAAACATTTGTTTTATCGGGAAAGGCCTACCTTAACAGAGGTATCTTATTCCGGTCTAATCCCATTTTCCAAAATGGATGCGTGTGTCAGGCTGGTCATATACTCTCCGTGGAAACCCACCCTATACCCAAGGTTTTCTTGTCAAAACAGGCCAGGGTGCATGCGCCCTGGGTTTCAGTCATATCCTCTGAATCACTCGCGCTCATCAAGAGGATAGGCTGGGGATTGATGAGACATTCCTTGCGTGAAAAGACCATTCAGGGATGGTATATGACTATTTGCTATGTGTGAACCGGGGAATTAAAGCTGGTCTATGAGCTTGACCACTCTTCCTTCATGCGGAAAACACATTACTCTAAAGAGTGAGGAGACAATGGCTCCCATGCAATAAATATAGTCCGTCCAAGGAGTAGATTATAATCCAGGGGTCCTTGGACTACCATTACGTTCATGTGAATGGTTTTCCTTCTCAATGTTATCAGCACATTGGGAAGGATCCCTAACGGTCGACTAGTTCTGTCACAAGGAATAAGTCGATCTTGCGGATAAGATAGACCTTCCTAGAATCTAAAGAAGACCTAATGACAAGAAAACCAACCAGACACTATCTTTCTCTAAATATGCTTTTATAAACAATGGAAAACAAGTGTTTTTAGGGCCTACCTTAGGTCCAATGCAAGCTTGTGGATGCCCTCGCTCCTTCGATCCAAATGAGCTCCTTTTCGCGAATCTGCAAACACAAACAAGGCAAAAAAATTAAATAGCACCTAAAAAGCCAATTGCATAAAACATATTTAATATGAAAGTCAAGGAGTCCATGAAACAAATAACATGAGATACTTGTTGAGAAAAATGAGTTTGATTGTATTAATTCAAAATAAGAAGAACTTTACAACCTTTGCCTTGACGCTGTACAAGCTCCTCCCAGGGTCTAGCAAGAAGTCTCCTCTACTTTGACAAGTTTCACTCACTCCCCAATGAAACCAAAAAGGTATGTGATCTCTCCTCTTAGGTTTAACTAGGAAGTCTTGATTTCACCAACATTTACCCTCAAAAATGTTAATCTTCTAACCTCCCCAGCAACCAACCCAATGCCTATATTTATAGTGCAATGGAGGGAGGTTACTAGGTCCTCCTTCAAAGGGATAAAGCCCTCCTTCAAAGGGATAGCTCCTCTCATCAAGGGATTAGCTCCTTCTCTTTTGGGATGCATGAACCACCTTAGAGCGAACAATCCACGTCAAAATTCCTTCTAGAAACCTCTAGAATTAACCCAAAGTGAGTTTTTTAAGATAAAACTTGCGCCTTTTGACTTTCACAGGGGTCTGCACCTACACTGTTAGTGACAGAGCAGGCAGGTCTGCAGTTTTTGTACATAGAAGGTGCGGGACCGCAGGTGACAGTGAGAGAAAGTGCGGAACCAGAGTATCATTGATTTTTAATGTCTTTCTCCCATTTTCAAAGCTTGACTTGAAGAGCTGAGGTCTGAGACTTACTTAGGAGGACAGTACAAGTGATGATAGACCCATACTGACTGCAAATAATCATGGTGATGATATTTTTGTGTAACAGGTTCCTTTGTCAAAGCCTGTTAGGTTTCTCATCTCAGGCAAAAGTGATGGCGAGCCGAGCGCTTTCCAAGTAGTTGAGGAAAGGATACTCACAGAAGCCCCTTCATCTATGATGGTACTGGCCATGACCATTTTATATATTTGAGCAATGATTCGAAATGGTACACTAGCCGGTAAGCGGGGTCTGCCTAGTAGATTCCAGTCGAAGGAAACAACTAGGTTGCTTGGAGGTGCGACCGAATAGACGACTAGATACTGACGAACTTCCTTCCTGTGGTAAAGGAACGGGTAGACTGCTCCCATGTTCATCGGAGTTTGTGCTTACGAAAAGAATTTCAATGGTGTCATCCTTGTTCTCTTCGATGACTATATCATCTGAAGATGGATCCTCTAAAGGCAAGACTGGGTCAACTGCCACCTCGACCTTTTGACTTTCATCTGTTGTGGATTCAGATGGTTTATCTTCAATGATAGATGCTTCGGCAGACCACAAGGGCATGTCAGCCGGATTTTCAACTAGTGACGGACTCGGCAGGAGTTTCTTATATCTCGGAGGAAGTCATAACAGTGAAACCGGATGGTCGTCCAAAACTCTTTTAGCCTCGTCTAAGAAGGGACAACGGTGGACAGCGTGATCGCCTTCACACAATTTACAAGGAAATTTACATCATCCTTTTTGTCTAGGGGCTTCACTTTCACTAGTTGACAGTGTACCTTCAACATGATCATTAGAGGTTGACGATACCAGATTGTGCAAACGGGGAGACCAGTCCGTTAAGATCTGAGGGATGCAAGGAAAATCCTGATGATAGTGGTCTCCTTTGCAAATGAAACATGGCGATTTAGGCCTGGTCAGTGCAGTGTGTGGATTTTTGCTAGACAATGCTTGGTTGCCCCTTTTCGCCTTTGGCTCCTTCTTCTTCTTCTCTTTCTTCTTCTTCTCCTTCTTCTTCTAGGTTACTTGATTTTTGGCCTTACCAGCTTCATCAAGAGAAGAGGAAGGAGGAGAGAAAGAATTGGACGAGGTAGAGGGTTGGGGGGTAACTTTGGTATCGTTTAGTTGCTGACTTGATTGTTTAGGAATCATGGGGTTCTGAATGACACAAGTTGAGAAGAGCCATACGGGCAAACCAATTGTCAATCCCGGAAGCGACAATGTGGCCATATGGGGTGCACCAACATCTCCCCAAGAGGAGAAGGGACTAGGATTTACCCCAAGGGGAACTCCTTGGTTGGTGGGATCCATTCTTCTCAACCTAAGACCAACGTAGGAAAGGTGATATTTATTCCGTTTAAAATAAATTTTAGACGCTTTGACACAACTTGTTTTTTCAATTTTTAAGAGTCGAGAAAAAAAAAAAGATGACTCGAGTCGCCTTTGATTTTTAATGAGCTTGAAGTGACAAGTGCTCAGATGGACCTTTTCCTTTAAGGAGTCTGAAAAGGAACGAAAGGGACTGCTCTGGAAATCTAGACAGAGGGATTACCAAACAAATCGCAAAACTGCAGAATACTTTTTACGGTACGACAATCAATCTTCCCGAATGCTGTGTTCAGTGCGTTGTGATCGATAGGGCGGAAGACACGGCTTCCTATGGATAAAGGATAAAGCCTATTGTGGTCTCCCAATATATACTCGACGGTACGTGGGAGCGCAAGTCCGTACTGGCACTTATCGTCTCAAGGTGGAGGAATCACCCAACCAACAATGATAACAACAGTTACTAGGCTTAACGATGCCGGAATACATCTCTAGCCTAGACTTCTAGATGTTGTGCGTTAGGTTCCAAAGCGTTTTTAGATTCATTAAATTTATTTTACAGTTGATCTTGCTTAAGAAATTTTCCTTTCAGGTTCATCATGTGATTTAGATTTACAATTCCTAAAATGCAATCTAAGATGATAAATAGTCATTTAATCTTCTTTTTACAATGAAAATCCTAGCTACTAAGGAAAGAGAGATGGCATTCTTTCAACAAAGAGCAGAGAGCACACACTATATGCACTGTCCTAAATCAAACCAACAAACAGTCTAAATGCAAATGCACGTGCATGTATTTGTTTTCAGCCTTCTTAATGTGTGAATGATAAAAAGAAAGCTAAGCACAAATCTAAATTATTTTTCAAAGCGACGTTACTAACAAGTTTATTTTCAAGAAAAAATGAGGATAATGACAACACTTTGCGATTTGGAAATGAAAATTGGCTTTCGACACTTGAAAAACTACTATTCAAATCAAATACAAGAGTAACAGTGTAATTGACTATCAAGAACAATCATATTCTCTTCTATGACTGAAAACGACACTTGCGACACTTTCAAATCAAGAAACGACAGTACGATTACGCTACTTCTTTGTAAAAGAGAACTGAAAATGGCTCAAAATACATAAAAACATTTATAGTCCTTTACACAATAGAGGCAGAATAATGGCAAGGAAGGGGGTTTCAACAGAGGTGTACTGACTACAGGCAGCAAAACTCTTGAATAGAGCTGAAAAGAGTGAACACATAAACCAAATCTAGGAGTAGGAAAGGCCTTGTTTGATTAGCACACCTGTAACACAGTGAACTGGGGATACAGCGCACCTACTACACTCGGTAAGTGCGATGCATCTGGAATTCATAGAAGAGACAGTTCGCTAGACTAGGGACGAGACTTTAACTGGGTTCCGAGTCACAGTTTGCAGCTCATTTTAGGGATTTAGGCGGAGCAAGTGGTAATCAGTAAATCAATCATAGGGGTAGATCTAAAGAGGTTACTAGAGCTACCACAAGGGCAATTAGAGAGCTTGTAAATCAATTGTTCAGTTAATAAACAAAACCTGGAGATAGATTGAAGCAGCATTGATCTACTTTGCACTTGCATAACAAATGTAGTTCGAAGGCTAGCTAGCTTAACTTCAGGCTCCGTCTGTAAGTTTATAAAGTAAACAAATGCAGATAAACAAACAATCTATTCGGTCCCCAGCGGAGTCACCATTTTGATATCGGGAAAACTAGTGTCTATGCAGAGCTGCTAGTCCCACTATGGCTGGTAGCTACCTTAGAAACAAATAAACCAAAACTAATTTCACTTTCCTTTATGAGAAATAGATAAGAGGGGAATAGGGAGACCAACCTCTGTCTTGCACTTGGTTCCTTGCTCGATTCCACTCCCTTCTGATAGATCTTTGCTACTCACTTCCTTGTCTACCTAGCTTCACAGAGCACCTGTAGAATCAAAGCAGCATAACACTATCCAAGAACATAGATCTATTATCATAAACAATATAGGACTAGATATATATTGACCACCCAAATGCACATAACATCAATTATACAAGAATGTGGAGGAAAACTTGAATAGCTTTATTGATAATCAAGAAAGAGAAAAGAGGATTACAACCAATTGTTCTGACCCAGCATCATCCTCTCAGCAAGAAATCCCTTCTTCACCTCATGAAAAGCTTAGATCACCCAACACTATTATATTGCACCAAGAAACCAGCAGCACTTCCTTACAAGATACAAAATTCCAGCCTCCGGATCTCTGGGATGAGGGATCCATATATAGATGTTTGCAAGGGGGGTGAGTCAGCTTTTGAGAGTTGATTAGTGTCCTCTCTCTGATAGTTCTTGATTCCACTTGTAGATTGATGATCTCTTACTCATCCCTGGGCGAATGCAGAGAGGCAAGTGTCACAGGAGAAGTTTCTAGAAGATTCCATGATCCTCCACCTTGCAGATTGACCCTGCCATTTGTCCACTCTCGCTCATCGCACCCCATAGAAGGGATTTTCAAGATGCATCGCACCTACTGTGTGTATCTAGGTGGGATGCAACACACTTTGACCATGGAGCAGGTGAGATGGTCTAGTTTTGACCAGTTCTGAGCCGTTTTTCATGGAGAACTTCTGGGAGAAGATGTAATCAGTTGAACTTGTTCTTTTAGAGGTTGGAACAACACTTTAACGACTTAAGAGCCCTTTTTTTATGGACATTTATGATTGGGGTTGCAGTGCCCAAAAATGTCTATAACACATGTGTGTTTCTTATGTGTGATGCTTTATTTTGATTTTACTGCACTGTTTAATAAATCTATGATATACTAGTTTAAGCTCAACACATGATATACTGTCTAAATCACAAGTTCTCTGCATATACCCTGGTTTCGTTGAGCACAGTCATGTGTACATGCTAGTTCACTTCACCGAAGTAGCGTATATAAATCTGTTTGTGAAATAAAATTATTGATCTGATAATACTGATTCACCCCCATTCTCAGTATTATTTCCAACAATTGGTATCAGAGTAGGTCCTTTAGAATAAGCTTAATCACTTGAAGGGAGATCAATCAACATGAATAATCAAGAAAGCATGGGATCCATCAGAACACCAATCTTCGATGGGAGAAACTTTGCTTATTGGAAAATAACAACCACAACCTATCTACAATCGCTTGGAACGGATGTCTGGAAAATTGTGGAAGGAGGATATAAATTTCCAACAACAATTCTTATAGATAGGCAGGTAAAAATCAATATGAAACCAATGCCAAAGTTTTCAATACTTCATTGGGAAGTCTGTCACAATCAGAGTTTGTCAAAGTCATGCAGATCAAATCAGCCAAAGAAATATGGGACAAAATCTTTCTAAGTTATGAAGGAGACTCTTAGGTAAAATTTGCTAAGCTTCAAACTCTTAGAATTCAGTATGAAACTCTTAAGATGCGTAGTGATGAAAGCATAGCTAGTTACTTCCTACGTATAGATGAGGTTGTCAATTGTATGAAGAATTTGGGTTAAGAAATTAAGGAAGTTACCTTAGTTGAGAAAGTTTTAAGATCCTTGTCTGCTAAATTTGAATCCAAAGTGTCTTCCATAGAAGAAAAACAGGAACTGTAGAATATCACTATGATGCAGCTTCATAGAATCTTAATTTCCTTTGAGATGAGATAAGGAGGAACATCATATATGAGAGAAGCTACATTTAAAGCCTCAACAAAAGGAAAGAAAGAACACAATGAATCAGGACATATTTCAGAATAAGAAGATGAGTTAAACTTTGTCAAAAAGATTCAACAGGGTTCTGGAAGATTTAGAGGTAAGTTAAATTTCAAATGCTTTTCTTGTGGCAGAGTTGGTCTTTATGCTGCCAAATTTCCTCATAAAGATAAATTTGAAAAAGGAAAGGAATATGCAAATGTGAATAGAAAACAAGTTGTGAATAAAAGGAGTTACTATACTCATGAAGATAGCGATGTTTTATCTAATAGTGATGAAGACGAAACTAGACAAGATTACAGACTTATCATGGCTTATGACGATGATAATTTTTTGGATGCTTTAGAAGAGGAAGACTTTCATGAAGAAATATCTAAACTAAAAATTTGTTTAGAAGAAAAGTATATGATTATAGATACCTTGACATACCAACTTGCTAAAAAAGAAAAACACAATGAAAAACTAGAATGTGAAATTGTGGGTCTAAGAAAGGATCTTGAGAAAATGAAATCTCTCAATCTTAGATTTGCTAAAGGATAAGAAAATTTAAATGAAATTATCAATTTTTAGCATTCTGCTCTGATAAAGACAGGTCTTGGATATATTGAAGAAGCATCTCAATCACAGAAGTCGTCAACCTCCACCAAAAGCTATCTTGATGCAGCAAAGACCAGTGAATAGTATAGGAATAAAGAAGATCGCCAGGTAAATCAGACTGAATTTACTCTAAGGATGAATAGAACCACAACCAACCTCAGGTAAATCATACTCAATTTTCTCCAAATATGAATATCAATAGAAACTACAATCAACAGGTCAATAGATTCGATAGTTGTAGGAACTTATTTAATGGGAAATGTTTTTCATGTCATAATTTTGAACCAAAGCTATTCAATGTGTTTCTTACAAAACCATCATGACTAGAGAAGCACAAAATCAAAGAAATGTAATAGGGATCAAGAAAAGTTCCTATAATAACTTTTCTCTTCTTGAAAATGAAATAGAATGCTCAATCTATAACAACTTTGGTCATGAAGAATCTAAATGTATGAGCAAATTTTGGAAAACATCTCAAAAGGAGCAAGCTCCATTAAATCCCAAGATATGGAGAAGGAAAGAATCTCAAACAGAAAGATTCGGTGTAGCCCTGTGTGCGAAAGGATAAGAAAATCAGTGGTACATCGACAGTGGATGCTCAAAACACATGACATGTGACAAAGAAAAACTTCACTCATATAATTCCTTAGAAAAGGGAAATAATGTCTCATTTGGAAATGACACTCCTACTATCATATAATTATAAAGGCTATGTTTTCTTGAAATAAAAGGTTAAAGCTAGAAATGTCATGTATGTAGACGGTTTAAAGCATAACCTGTGAGTGTCAGTCAAATGTGTGATCAAGGAAATGAAGTGGTGTTTTGATCAAACGGATGTGTTTTTCGTGAACTTGATACAAGAGAGATCGTGATCAAAGGTACAATAACTCTAAAAAACCTATACATACTCAAGGGAGGACAAGAACAGTGATATCTAAGCAAAAATGATGAAAACTAGCTGTGGCATAGAAGATTGGGACATCTAAACGTTTCTCAGATAAGAAAAGCATGCAGATTCAAGATTGTTCGTGATCTTCCAGATATCAACATTCCAGAAAATACAATATGAAAACCATGTCAAATTGGCAAGAAAACGAGAGTTCACTTCATGGAAAAGGAAGGGTCAGCTAGTAAGCCTCTTGAACTAGTCCATACTGATTTATGTGGATCATCAAGGAAAAGGTGACCTCGTGGAGAAGAATACTTTATTTTTTTCATTGATGATTTTTCCAGAATGTGTTGGATAGGTCTTCTAAAGCATAAAGATGAAGCTTTTGAAAAGTTCAAAGACTTCAAAGCTTTGGTTGAAAATGAATCAGATCGAAAAATCAAATGCCTCAGATCTGATTGAGGAGGGGAATTTACCTCGGATGAATTCTTTAACTTTTGTGAACAACATGGAATAAAAAGGAAATTCTCCACTGCAAGGACTCCTCAACAAAATGGTGTGGTTGAAAGAATGAAAAAAATAGTTCAACAAATGGCTTGAGCTATGCTAGATGAATCTGGAACTCCTGCAACCTTCTCGGGTGAAGTTGCATTCGCTATCATAACTATTCTCAACCAGGAAAATGTTCGGGTAAACAACACTCAAACTCCACATGAACTTTGGTATGGTAAGACTCCTACTATAAAATAATTTAAATTTTTTGGAAGAAAATGTTATATCAAAAGGACTAATGAAAAACTAAGTTTGAACCCAAAGAAGTTGAAGGTATTGTTCTTTGTTATTCTTCTAGAAGTAAAGGATATAAATGTTATAATAAAGGACATAGAAAAATTGTTGAAAGCATTGATGTTGTAGTTGATGAAGCATGAAAAGATCCAAAACAGATAAAATCAACAGAAGATAATTACAATGAAGAAGATGGGGATTATTTTCCCACATCAAATCAAAATCATATTGAAGAAGCAACCAATGAAGCACCAGAAGAAGAGATAATGGTAGAAGAAAAGACTCCATCCAGGTATGTTCAGAAAAATCATCCAGAAACCCAAATTTTAGGGGAAAAAGAGGTAGGTGTACAGAAAAGAAGAACTATTGCAAGGACCTCAAGCTATCTAGCATTAATATCCTCCACCGAACCTCAAAATGTAAAATAAGGATGCAAAGATGAATGTTGGGTCAAGGCCATGGATGAAGAACTTGAGCAAATTGAAAAAAATGATACTTAGGAATTAGTTCCTAGACCTCATGATAAAAATATTATATGAACTAAATGGATCTTCAAAAAAAAGTTGAATGAAAATGGAGAAGTCATTAGAAACAAGGCCAGACTTGTTTGTAAAGGGTATGCTCAACAAGAAGGTATAGATTTTGAAGAAACTTTTGGCCCTGTTCCCATACTTAAAGCCATAAGGATGTTTCTTGCTCTTTCTAGATTTCAGAAATTCAAAGTATACCAAATGGATGTAAAATCAGCCTTCCTGAATGGAGATTTAGAAGAAGAAGTTTATATTGAACAACCAGAAGGATTCATTCTTGTAAATGATGCAAAACTTGTATGCAGACTCAAAAAGGCCCTCTATGGTCTAAAATAGGCTCCAAGGGCCTGATATTACTGCCTTGACAAATATCTACACCAAAAAGATTTTACAAAAGGTTCAGCAGATAGCAATCTATATACAAATATTGAAACTGATAAATTACTAATTATTATTATTTATGTTGATGATATCATTTTTGGTAGCAATTAAGAATCCATCAGTCAGAATTTTGCTTCAGTAATGCAACAAGAATTTGAAATGTCATTGCTTGGTGAACTTACCTATTTTCTTGGTCTACAAGTTAAACAAAATAAAGATCGTATTTTTCTTTCACAAACCAAATATCTCAAACATATCTTCAAAAGGTATGGAATGGAAGATTCTAAACCTGTATGTACCCCAATGGTAATAGGATGTAGTAATGGCTCAAATGATGAATCAACAACAGTACATCAACCAACTTGAAGATCCATGATTGGAAGTCTACTTTATCTAATAGTTACCCGACCTAACATCATGCATGCAGTAGGAATAGTTGGACTATTCCAAGCAAATCCAAAGGAATCACACCTTCAGGCAGTGAAAATAATTTTAAAATATCTTCAAGGAACTGAGGACTTTGGTTTATGGTATCCTAGAGATGCAGGTCTTACTCTTCATGCATATACAGATGCAGATTGGATAGGAAGTGTTGATGACAAAAAAAGCACTAGTGGTGGTGCATTCTATATGCGTTCCAGGTTAGTGTCTTGGTTAAGTAAGAAACAAAGTTCAATTTATTTATATACAGCTGAATCAGAATATGTGGCTACTGCAACTTGTTGCACACAACTACTTTGGATGATCCAAACCTTGCAAGACATTCAAATCACATATACTCCACCCATATCCATTATATGTGATAATACAAGTGCCATCAGTATTTCAAAGAATCCTGTCATGCACTCCAAGACCAAGCAC
The DNA here is from genome assembly GCA_031772625.1 of Pinus tabuliformis. Classification (NCBI taxonomy): domain Eukaryota; kingdom Viridiplantae; phylum Streptophyta; class Pinopsida; order Pinales; family Pinaceae; genus Pinus; species Pinus tabuliformis. The sequence goes on from CM062819.1 coordinate 1,158,426,644, forward strand.
ATACCCATCAAATACCATTTTCTACGAGAAAGAGTGCTTGAAAAAAAGGTCAAATTGATGTTCCCTCCAAAGAAGAGGTTGCTAATATATTCACTAAACCACTACCCAGAGAAACATTTGAATATCTTAGACAAAATCTGGGAGTAGTTGCTGCATCATCCTATTGTTAAATCTATTTTTTCAGAGAAAGGTTATTATACATGAGTTTCATGAAGTATAGTCGTGTAGACACATGGTTTTCTGTAGGTCAAAGAGTGTATATGTTTTTCAGACAAGAAAAGTAGTGGGGTAGGCTCTGATACGGGTACTTTCTCTAATGTTGATGATTACAGTCTATTGATATGCTCCGTTCATTAATTTTTATCTAACTGACAAAGATGCCTTGATCATTGACTTATTAACAATACACAAGTAGCACAGGTTCAGGGGGAGCATTAGCCTTCACTTGCATTCTACATTGTTGGCATTATGGTTGCTAAGTCTAGCTATGGCTTCATGTATTTATACGTTTTGTTGCTTAAGACATGTAAAAGTCTAGGGTGTGATATGTCTTCTCATACATTTGAATGAGTCCTATTGGAAAAATTATGTAATTTGTATCCCCACTTTGCATGAGATGGATGATGTAATTATTTTTATGGCATGTATAAACAATCGGTATATCCCCACTTGGTTGGGAGATAGATGCATGTATGATTCATTGGTGATAGGAAGGCCATACTCACATAGTTGAGTTATAGAGTCATGTTATTCTTTTGGAGAATATTTTTGTAGACTCTGCTTGTGCTCAGGGGGAGCATGGATGGTTTCAGTGCATCTCAGCTTATACAAATGGGAGCTCAATCAGGCAATTCAGCATGTACTCAGGGGGAGCATGAACAACATAGGGGAGATAATATCTTGGTCCACCCTTTACCCTTGATGTCAAAGGGGGAGATTGTCATGGTGTTGTTGTTGCCATCAAGTCCAAAGGGGGAGATTGTTGGCATTATGATACATTTGTTTTCCTTGATGTCAACTCACTCAGAGGAAAGTTCAGTGTAGTAGGTCAATAGCAAAGGATTAGAGATCAAAGCCCAAAGAATGAAGAAAGAGAGGTATACGTTGGTTCACTTTGTCCAAGGTGCATATACATGTGGTTTAACAGAACAAAAGTAGCATATTTAACATATACACGCACTTTCACAGGATGAAAAGTGTGTACATGTTGGAAAACCAAGTTTTTGGTCCAAGGTAATTGGTCTGAGGCATTTGATCCAAGGCATTGACCCTAGGTATTGGGTCCAAGGTATTGGTCCTAAGTGGTTTTGGTCCAAGGTATTGAGAAAGGCCTGAGAGTATATAAGGAGGAGAAGATCATTAGGCCAAGGTGTGCAAGCAATGAGATTCTAAGGAATACTTCTATTTGAAGTATATATTATGTTGCAGGGTTATGTTTGGTACTGGATCTAAAATTTTCATGTGCACCTTGAGCTCAACATTGGATCAGGAATCATGAGACTTGAAATGACTTATTCTTGAATAATTTGATATTGGTTCAGACCAGATTTGATGTTTTTCACCTGTTCTACTTGTTATCTATCATGATTTGGGTTTGTCTGAAGTACGAAATTGCAGTAATGTTTTGAGTAAAAATTTGCAGATCTATACACAGGTTTGTCTCGGCGAAAGTGGATGTACACGTAGGTTCAACTCTTTCAAGTAGCGTATACAAAAGGAAAAGATTTTGTTTAGATTTGACTAATCTATCTGATCAGATTCTGTTGTTTTATTGTTTTTTTTCAATGAAGTCCTCTTAGATCTGAATGTAGAACTGTTGTATAAGGAAATTGTGTCTGATTGATTGATTGATTGAGAAGGAAGGGTGATCCTTACTGCTATCTGTTTTTAACTTTGTAATATGACAGTAGATCTTTAGAATATCACTGACTGGTATAGTCTGTGGTTCAGAAGTTTATGATTTAGTCTCTTTAGAGATATACATAGGTTGGGTTAAAGGAAGTAGCGTATACACACAGGTTGGGTTCAACCAAGTAGCGTATACACTCTAATGAATGATTTTTGGGGTTACAACTAGTTCTGGATGATGATGTAGGGTTCTGGGTTCAGCACAATGTTCTGGTGTCAGTGATATGATTGTTCAGATTAACTGAATATTGGTTGATGCAGTTTAAGTTTAAAAGGATTTGATGGGTCTAGTGTGAAAATTTGATGAAACGTGGCCTTCAGCTTGTGGTGTTGTGATCTAGGAGTATCCAGTCTGAAAATTCATGAAATGTGGTCCCTAGTGGAGGAGTGGAGTTTTCTGTAGGCTGGCACCTACGTACTAGTAAACATATTAGCTAGTACAAGAGATAGGGGGTTATAGCTCCCTTCCAGTAGAAACTAGAAAATGAGAGAAGGTTGTAACCTTCTACAGGTAGAAGCCTACGTACTGGTAAGAATCTGCACTAGTACAAGATTGTAAATAGATTTTCTTATTATTAAAAGAGGACAGAAACGACAACAGCAAGTGGTTTTTACCCACATTGGGTTTCCACCTTAAATCTTGGTGTTCATGTGTGTTTCTTATGTGATGCGTTTTTATGCTTTTACTACATTGTCTAATAAATCTCTGATATACTGGTATAAGCTCAACACATGATAAACTTTCTAAATCACAAGTTCTCTGCATATACACTGGTTTCGTTAAGCACAGTCGTGTGCACATGCTAGTTCACTTCACTGAACTAGCATATATAAATCTGTTTGTGAAATAAAATTATTGATCTGATAATACTGATTCACCCCCCCTCTCAGTATTATTTCCAACACTCTTGGAGCTACATAACATAGTTTCTTTGGTGATTGACTTGCTCCATTGTTCTCTTTGTAAACTTCATTCAACATTGGTAATGATGGACAATATTTAACATCATGTGATTCTGAATGGACTATACAAATATCAACATATTATTTTTCTTCATCTCACATTCTTAACATTTCTACTTTTTTTGTTAGATTTCTAAGGATTTATGTTAAAGTCATCAAAAAAATTTCCAAGTTTAGCTTGACTTACAGATCTTGATGCTAATTTACTTAGTCTTTCCCCTCCTCTTGATACTTAAAAAAGGATCTGATCACCTCTACTCATAATATCAAGGAGATCAATCCACTCATCCCTAATTTTTCTAAGTAAGAGGGTTTTTAGTGTGTCATATCCTAATTTATGTAGTTTTTCCCTCTTAACATTATACATGATCCTTTCTATTAGATCCTCAAGGCTCTCATATTATTTTTGATTCATTCTAAATATTTCTTCTTTATGATCTTTATATTTTTCTACAGATATCTTTTTCAACTCACTCCATGATCTTATTAAATTAGTCCCTAAACTCATCAACCATTTAAGAGCTCTGTCCTTCAATGTTGCTGGAAACAATCTCAATTTTTGAGTGTTTAATAAGTAACCATAATATCTACAAACAATTTCAAATTCAAAGAGAAAGGTTTTTGAATCCTCTAACCTTAGACCATGAAAGTTTGAAAGAAATGATGGAGCGATTTTCTTCATATGCGCATCGATAGCAATATATTGAATGGGATGTCTAAGAGGATCTTCCTCATTGTCATTAGCTCCATCCATTTTGTCTACCTTCTTTTCCACCTCTTCTTCTTTTACATGCAAAATTGGATGGTGATGTGGCTCCTATTGCACCACGTTATCAAATGGGTGGTGGGTTGGTTTTAGAGATTTTTTTTTTTTTATGATTGAATGGAAACACTAATGAGACGCAATTTTCTGTTTTTGAAATGAAATATTCCTAATGCAATTTTTTTTTGTGTGTGTGAAGAAAGTAAAATAAAATAATCAATCGGAGAAGGAAACAATGCATGCTTTGACACCTCCCCAACAACGGCGCAAAGAGGTGACGAACCTTGGTATTGTAACAAGAATGTTGCAATCCCAAGGCTACCAACTTTAATTATCGACCAAGGGTTCATAAAAAAATAAGAGGTGTCGACACTATATGTGCAGCATACAATGTATCCTTCCTTTGTTGTCAAGATGTAATGAAGTGCATACAATGAAATCAAATCCTAAACTAATTGTAGAAAATGAAATGCTCGAAATGGAAGCTTTAACCTATTGCAAGAAAGAAAATAAAAGGAAAGAAACCTATTCTAATTTCATAAAGTAAATCTCATGATGTAAATTTCAATCATTACATTTCAAATAGTTTAAGTCCATTAACAATTTCATCGGATGTGGCAATCGTCATTGTATTATCCATTTCATAAATCTATCCATTATCCCAAATCGCTAAAATGTTTTGAATGGGCAAAGAGGAAAGTCTTAAGTGGTCTTTAGTCTTACCTAACAATTGATTTAAATCCTAGGGGTCATGATTCAACCCTAAGGGACCAAAACCAATTTTTTTGAGCAAATCTAGGCAAGTATATACACGTTGGAAGAGTACTACAGGAAACAACAAATTTACTACAGAAAACTATAATTTACCAAATGACCAAGAAAATATAATCAAAGTTGGATGGGATAATTTTTTTTTATTGACTAGGATGTATTAGGTCTCAATTCCAAGTGGAATCACTCAAAAATACCTTTGTTAACCCATGCTAAAAAATAACGACAAATTACTAGGATAAAATCTAGAAATTCAAGAACTAGTGAGCTACTAAATATATCAAATGCCTAACCTAATCAAGTGAGAATGAAATGGGGTAATTTTTGTTATTAACTAGAATGGATTTTTGGTATAATGAAAGTGTAATCAACTCAACTGAAGCTCATTAGAATGCTCTAAAAAATAGCATAAATATATTGTTATTAGCCACAAAGGACTTCTAGAAATCTAGATTTGGGAATAAGAAAACTAATCCAAGTACTTCAATGATTACTATGACCTTCCAAATATGTTGCAATGATGAAATTATGCTTTTGATCCTGCAAAATAACTTACTTCAACCATTTAACACAATCCTACAAGGAGAAACCATTAATACTAAATGTGTAAATAGAAGAAAGACAAAAACAAGAGATGCATGTGAGTAAGAAGTGAAAAGAAGAAAACTAAATGATACAAAAGGGCTCTGAGGCTTCTGGCATAGCCACGCCCAAGGCAACTTAGATTCCTATGGAGGAGACCAAGATTTAGAAGTTTAACATGACAACAATCTTCATTATTTCCATCAATAAAATTACATCCCTGCAAGAAATGAAAGTGGATCTACAAAAAACGAGTTCCCTCAAGAAGAAGACTAATAAAAGTCCACCCCTGGAGGAAAATTCGACTTGGTAATTATAAAAAATGATTAGGAAGCATTCCTCACGAAAGGAGGAATCATTCCCAACCAAAATTCTTGAAATAGTGGATCTAGTTCCCAATACTAGGAATTTGCATTAAATGACGGGGAACACATTCCTAGATTTTCTCAAGCATTGGAGCTCCAAAATCTATCTAATTATTTCAAATATCTTCTTGATTTATTATTTATTATGGATCCTCTTGCAGTAGGGAGCAAGTCCCTAAATTATCTCCTCCTCCAAATCTTTATAATTTGCCCAATATTGTCAGAACATTCCACAAAAATAAATAATATTAGGCACAAATATGCAATTATCCATAAACCTTGCTAATGAACATACTAAAGTTAAAAATACATTATCTAATGCAAAAAGAAAGGTTTAATGTGCTAAAGGATGGTCAAATGGACCTCAATTTATGTCTAATTTAGAGGCCCATCAAGATCCGCATCCGGGAGAAGCGAGAGCTATTGATTATTGACGAGGTCAAAACTAACAATCAACAAATATTTGAGGAGAAAGCGTAGGCCTTGCAGGCCCGCAATGAAGCAATCTAGTAGAATTAGGAGCTAGAGACCACCCTTACTCAAGTATGCAGCGAGCCCCCTGAGCTCGAGATTCCATCAGAAATGGCCTCCATAGAGAAAATTAAGAAGTTAGCTATTGTGGTGAAGGAGTCAATGGAGTAAATTGGAAAGGTTTGCTTTGAACTGTAGCTACAAATATCAGATCTTCAACTTAAGTTGTAGCCAACCACTCCTTCAGAAGTCAAAGAGTAATGCGAGGATGCTACTGAAGAGGATATGACTACTCTAGAAATTGCAATCAAGGATTGCAGCCAATTTTGTGAGCAAACGATGGAGATGTGGACCTCATTGTAGGAGGATCGACACTTGTAGAAAATTGAAGTAGACATTCATGAAAAACAACTGCAGTTTTATGAGATCAAGATAATGGTGCTGACCTTAGCACCTGTGCAAATGTTCACTAGACTGCATGAGGGAAAGTTAATCTAGACCCAGATTGATAAGCTATGTTGGAAGGCCTCCATCATTTCCCTAAGGATGCAGTCCTTGGCTGATGATACAAGCCAGCTATCACAGACAATTCAGAGCAAGTTAAAGGCTATATAGTAGGTGCAGATAACCATGGGCCTTGAAGTCAAAGGTCCAACCACAGAGAAACTGGTTGAAGAAATCCGTCAAGTTGTTGTGCAGGGAACAACAGATCTTCAAGAATTGAAGATAGAATTCAGCGGTCTGTAGGTAAAGATTGAGGCAACACCAGTAGAGTGACTCGAGATGAGTCACAACTTTGTGTTGGGGGCCTATTGGGACGAGGACCCCTGGGGTAAAATTTTGTAAAGTTTTGTTAATATTTCAAAGTCTTCACATTTTGAGTGAGTAGCGCGGGTTAATGGGAGTCAAAGGGTGTTTTGGACGGTCAAAGCCTCTTAGCTTTTTTAAGAGTCAAGTTGTTTTGTGACCCGACCATGGTTCGTGGACCATGGTATTGTAATGAAGAATGATATAAAAAAGGATTCATAGAAGAGTCATATAGGGAAGAGCTAATGAAGAGATTTGGGTCTATTTTCTATACTTAGGTGAAGGAGAAGGCTCCTGCAACTGTGTGCATGGAGACCTTGGTAAATTTGCAGCTGAGTGTGCAAGCCCCTGTAGCTGTATGCACAGAGTGGGAAAGGAATATAATTGAAGATATAAGCATAATAAAGGTTTTTTATGTGTTATTTTTTATCTCTAAATTTACTCTATTATTGATCTGTTGAATTAAATTAACCTAGAAAAGTACTTAATATATGTGTGAAGAAGTAGGTCTACTTATTTATATGATGTTATGAATGTTTAGCGTAATCGGCGAAGGGTATAGATCTGCTAACACTTAGTTGCTATATTTTTCAGGTTTTAAAGGTTAGGTTTCATGAAGGTCAGTATAAAGTGCTAATTTTAATAGAAACGCATCACATACTCCTTTGGATGTAGAGACCTAGTTCTAGCATCCCGCAATACTACCTCGTGTGAGACTGCATCCTATACTACGCAGGTTGTTTCCGAAAGGGTCGGTAGTGTAGGGTTTTGTTGGTTAGTGTAGCTAATTCTGAACCTGGGTCCAAGCCCCCTCAAGGGAACAGTCAATGAAGACCCCAGTTTGTTTCAACATCATGGTTCACTTGACATCATGGAACAATACATGAGCTTCATGGGACGAGCCTCATGTATTGTTCTCGATATATGTTGTCATATTATTAATAATTGTTCATATGTTTATATATGATGATATAACATATTACTATGTATGCACATTAACTTATCTATTAGGTATATGCTTCTATGATTGATTTTTAGCTTTTCATATCTTGGAGGAAGAAAATGGTTTTGACCCTACAAGAAAATCTTCAAATGTAGGACCTTCAGATGTGTCTCCAAATCTAAGCTTGATAATTCATATGTTTGGCATGTTTGTTTGAGTGCTCTTTATTAATTATCTTACCATGCTATGTTGAGGCTTTCAACCCTTTCCTTAGGGAAATTTTCACACCAACACACATGAGAGAGGAGCTTTTAAATAAACCTGCACCAACACTCTCATACCCCCAGGGTTACTTCTAACAAGTGGGACAAAATTCCCTATAGCGGTAAGCCAGGTCAATGACACACAATAGTACAACTAATTGATTGTGACTATATTTTATTCATGAGGAAAGTAAAGAATGTGAAATATTGAAGACACAACAACAAACATAGAAAAAAACCAACTACGACCAAGGATTAGGTTATATTCCAAGGGAGCGTCAACAAATTCAACATAAACGTAGGCAGTCCTTCCCCTAGTTCGCTATAAAACTTAGGAGGAGTCCTCTAAGTTACAAAGTGGTTTCCATCAAATTCTTGTAGAGTGGTAGTAGACATGGCAGGCGTCAAAGATCAAAGAGCTTTCCAACATGATGCTGACATGACATTCGTAGAAGAGCCTTCATCCACCAGAGCGTGATGCACCTTTTTATGGAATATTTTTACATTGATTTGAAAAGTGATCTAGTTGGAATGTCTAAAGAGAGGAGTGTAAACACAAAAATTAATGAGAAAATACTCTAGGGGATCCACCCCCCCCCATCATGGTTAGGAAGGCTTTTCAATGTTGAGGGAAGCTCTATAAAACCTCCGAGGAAGACATGGCACAAGGAGCCTAGTCTAAATCCTTGACATTGTTGTAGTGTTGGGTAGCCTGTGCTGATAGATAGTGTGTTGACTTGTGAACAAAACCTTTAGGTGGGTGATATATTGGATCCATGCGCTTATCTAGTGTGAGAGGTCTAGTGGATGAAGCTAAGGTGGTTGAGTCCTTAGGGGAAGAACTTGACTTAGGAGTATCATATCACTTATCTCGCATGGTCACATTAACTTAATCTTGGCACATAAGGATGTACATATTACTAGCACGATGGAAATAGGGCACCTCATTGCCCCCTTGTTGAGGTTGAGGAGCTTGGGAAAATATTTGTTCTTAAGGTTGTGTAGGAAATGGATGAGCCAAGACAATGGGTTATTGAGTAGCAGGTGGTGGTGCAAGAAGCTAGTGGACTTCTTCCATCCAAGGGCACTCATGAGTCAAATGTTCACCTTAACAGATTTTGCAAGGGTACTTGATCTTGTGACATTGTTCATATGTGTGCCCTTCTTGACTAGGTGGGCTTGGTTGAGACTCCTAAGTAGGTTGATTATTTTTCTTATTCTTTTTATTATTTTTCCCACCAAGTTCTTGAGTGTTCTTGGGTGTTGTTGACTTCATCATGATAACATCATTGGGTTGCTCAGAAAAGCGTAATTTTTCATAGCTAAATCCTCTTGTTGGGGTGGGTGATGTAACGATAAATTTCCTAAGTTGGTTAGTAAGTCAGGTCATGGAGTTGGATATGGAACCAATCACACCGTCAGAGTGTGGTCTTGTGGTCAAGTTAGGTGGGTTGATAAAAGGGCATGGATCATTAAGAATCACATCATAAAGTTTTTTCGACTGAGAATAAATCAAATCTAGTTGTTGTGTAGCTAGAATAGCTTATTCCTCTATAACAAACCTAAACATAGACACATCCTTATCTATCAGAGGTAGCAACCATCGAATGAACCATTTCTAAAGAATCTTATCATGAATATTGGTTCAAACTAACCTATTACATCCTCACCACTCATGAATATGATAAAAAATGAGAATGTACTTATCTTGTTTGAAATTGGATACGAGGTCAGAATCAACGTTGCATCTCAGAGGTAACTGAAAATGTGTCAAGAACATTTGCAAAAGGAATAAAATTCATTCTAAGTTTTCATATATAGTTCAATATAAAATTTAGTAGCATCTCCAGTTAGCGTGCATTGGAATAGACACAATTTAATCGAATCATCCACCAAATAGTTTGATGGACACCAAATATGGTAGGTGGTGATATGTGTCTTGGGCTTTCTCCAAGCTTCACTTCAAACTTGGGGATATTAGATGGAAAATTTTCAAGCGTGGGTGACCACCAAGGATCATGATGGATGGGGTCATTCACCATCTTAGCCAAATATAGAATATCAAGAGAGGAGAAAAAAGGATTATGTATATGACTAAATGAGTCATAGGAGGAATATCCCCTTGACCAACCGTGAGGTCCCCCCATTCCTTGGTTCTATTTGACAGGTTGTGGACCATGGTGATATTTCATCCCAACATATAGAGGATATGGGTTAGAGTGACCAATGTATGGATTTTTCCCACCAGGGTAAGTTCCCCCAGAGAGAAAATGACCCCTAAGAGCATGACTACTAATAGGGTTGTAATCAATAGGAACAGAAGGATCACCTTGCCTAGCAGCACCAATGTAAGGAGGATAAATCATAGGGACCATGGTGTTAATGAAAAGTTTTCCCCTAGGTAAAATACCCCTATAGGAAATGTACTAGGAGATGATGTCCCTCGAAACAATGAACTATACTAGGCTTGAGAAAGATTAGAAGCAAGGTTTCCCCTAGACTAGAGTGGAACATGAGATGGTCCTCCCCACACATTTCCGGGAGTGACTATACCCATATGAGGAATAAGAAAAGTAGGTTGAGAAAAAATAAGAGCTAATATTTTTGATCCTACAGGTTGATGAGGATTTATACCCATGGTCGGTATATATGAAGGCATAGGCATAGAAACACTAAATAAATTTGTTGGAGTCATAAAAGAGATAGGTGGTATTCCCCAAGAGGACATGAGAGGTGTAAACAAAGGTGTAGGTCCTACCACATTCAACGGTGGAAATGATGTCATAGCATCAGAAACTATAGATGTAGAGGGTAAATAAGATCTAACCTCCTCCATCAGAAGAAAAGGAATATATGTGCAGGTAGGTGTAGAACCATCATGGTTAAGCTATAGTAACTGTAGTCCTAATAGGATAGTCAAAGGTGGATTAATTGGAGAAAGATAATCATCCAAAATTGTCTCGATAGATATCAAGTTACTACCAAGAGGACCACGAATATATTCCAAACTTTCAGGTCGGTTTGTCTCGAGCACCAATAAGAACTCTATGAGTAGGAGTTAATAATGCATCCCTCTCAAGAGGTATACCTAAGGTTCAACGTGACTAAAGATGAATGGGTTCAAATAGTGTCGGTAAATATATTTAAACCAAACAAAGTTAATACAAACACCCTAATGCCAAACTACTGACTCGAGACAAACAACGCACACTTGAAAATCCCTAAAAGGTAGTCACACATAAACCAATCCTAATATTATGTTTTAGATTGCCTTCCAAACAAATTCTTACTTGCGGGATTTAAACTCCACAATTAGAGTGGTCAAGGGGAAGGTAAGGTAGAGGGATGGTTGTTAGTATGAAAATTCTTATCAAGTGAACCAAAATTGTTTCACTTAAGTTATAGGTGACTTATAGCCCTAACAACAAAAGATAGTTGTGTCTATGCTTCAAATATGCAACAAAATGTTATAAAAATCCCTATAGAAAAATATAACATGCAAGTAGAAACATATAATAATAGAAATATAAGTGAAACAACCTTATGAAGAATATGAAAGATCAATTTTATTAATATAGAACAATACACCTGGTGAGGATTGATTACATAATTGGGTCTATAAATGCCCCTCCAACCTGCTTCTCTCTCTCAATATGTGGTATGTAGTGGGAAAAAAGGAAACATATCATGCTTGAAATCAAGTGGGAGATCAAATGCTATGAGACGTTAATGAAGACGATGGAAATGGTCATGATGAATAATGGAGAGAAACCCATCGATTTATAATAAAATATTGAAACATATTGAGAATTAGAAAATAATAAAATATTATTGACTAAATCAAAATTTATCCATTGTGAATATTTTATTATATTTTGAGAGGGAAAAGATATTCAAAATGGTCAAATATTTTTTTTTATAAAGTGGTTAAAGTAATGAACAAATAAAAATTATTTATTAATCACTTTGTGAGGATTAAGACAAATATGAATTTCAAATAATTATTAAATAATGATTTAACAATTACCTTATAAGGAAAATATTGGTTAAGTACAAAATAATAAATAAATAATGATTTATTGAATTATTCCAAGGTGATTAAGTCTAAAGAAATAATAAATAATCATCAAATAATGGTTTAATAATTATTTCTAGAGAATATTAAATAAAGAATGATGCACTTAATTTTTCTCATGGGGTTTTTGGATTTGAATGAGAAATAATTTAGGAAAAAGGTTCACTAAAATATTTCCTATGGTGAAAGTGGGTTTGACCGTGGCAAGAATCATCGTACATGGTCTATTTCAATCAATTTAGTAAGAAATGGATAGCTAAAAAAAATTTGGATGATGTAGAATGTATTTAGAGTAGTGGACTCCAAACACTATGATATGAATATTTTGATACATAATATGGTTATGCATCATTTTGGACGATGCAGTTTACCATTTGTTTATTTTATGGATGCCTTCCTGTGTATACATATGATAAATTCCAATATAGAATATCATTTGTGATGGTATCTACATGGTTATTTTGTGCTCTATGAACATGATTGAATAAAATGGATTCAAATTCAGGTGCCAAAACTTTAACTTACAGAGATTTTCTAAATAGGCAGGATTACACACATGATAAATGCCATTCAATTGCTTGACAAGTTGCAAGGAATCAAGAAAAATGTGGAGGTGATGGATGTGATGATCAAGGACATCGTCTAACAAACCTACCACTAAATCATATTCAACCTAATTATTAGTGGAATATTTTATATAGTACACCCCATTGGAGTGGACTAACAAATGAAAAGGGGAAAACATGTCCCAATCTATCGAAGCTATATTCCTTGAGAAGCGACACGCACCATCTATGTAACCGATATATGGTGTGGATCATGGATCCATTTGAAAGGGGAAAGAAGAAAATGAATGAGATGCTGGGGGATGCAAGCTACTTAAATGGAGAAGAAAAAACTAACAAGATGCACTTCAATGGTAAATTCTATGTGTATAACTTCTTCAAGTAGAGTGCAGTATGATGGTTGGGGAGAATCTCACCCTTTAGACCCTCTAAAAGGTATGCCCCTTCTGTAAGAATTTATGACCAATGTAACGACTGTGTCACAATGGTTTGAATTTTCCATGCCCTGGGACATCATGAGCTTGGTCATAAAAAAGAACAAGATTTCTTTCCTGGAAGCTGTGAGGATGGACTTTACGATCATATTGGATTTTGGTGAGATTTTTAGCTAGTTCAACGGTTTGCAAGGAAACACAATAGCCTTCATTGGTTTGTTCTAGCATGGTGAGTCATTATTCTAAAGGATTGTTGTCTGAGAGTAGTTTGACGACAAGGTGGAGGGAGGGGATTTCACACTCAATTGGTAATACAACCTCTTGTCCATAAACAAGGTGGAAAGGAGTGAACCTAGTAGCGGTTTTGACAAAAGTTATATAAGCCCACAATGTAGGGAAGAGCATAAGATGCTAGTTGGTCTTTTGTTTATTCACCATCCACTCAAATATAGTTTTGAGAATCTTGTTGACATCTTTAACTTGTCCATTTCCTTGGGGGTAATAAGAAAATGAATATTGGTGTTCGAAACCAAAAAATGATGATACTTACACCAGATATCATCTTCAAAGTGTATGCCATGGTCAAAGACCAATTGTTTCAAAACATAGAATCAATTGATGACATGGTTATAGAATAATAGGGTTGCAATAGATGTCGTATTATTGAATGTGGGCATGGCTTCAACCCATTTCAAGAAAATAGTCGATAGCCATGATACTATACTTATTGTTGTTAATATATGAAAGTCTACATTCCATAAATTCGATTGCCCATTTGCAGAAAGGACTAGCTACAATGATGGGATGGAGTGGAGTAGGTGGAACTCAAGCCTTTGATGTGTATAATTGACAATTGGGATAATGTTTGACTGCCTCAATGAAATCACTAAAGAGATAAGGACAAAAGTATAAACAATGCATAATTTTCTATGAAGTGGCCATTCCAAAGATATGACCACCAAAAGCGCCACTTCGACAGGCATTGAGCACTTTCTCAACTTAATCATGGGTGTGACAATGACGAAGGACAATGTCAGCACCACAACAACAAATATCGTTACCAGTGAGGAGGCATTGAGGGTTTTTATGTCAAATATGTCATCGATCATCAAGAGTTACATGGGGGATAAATTTTTGGGTTTTAAAATAGATGAATATGTCACCATACCAAGGATCATCAAAGGTTACAACGAACTATTCATCTGCAATGTCGTCATTTTCCAACGGATTTTCTACACCAGTAGGAAAGTAAAATATGAATTCAATGAGATATAAACCTTTATTACCTTTAGGCATGACAAATTCCAAATCAAATACCTAGAGGATAATGATCTAGCGAGCATAATTCCCATTGATGATCTTCCAACTCAATAAGAAGGGCATTGTATGGGAATTAGTCACAACCTTGGTGGTACACCTATGGATGTAATGGTGAAGTTTTTGGATAAAGAACATGATATCTAGGGCCCAATTTTGTTCATGGTAATAGGACACAAGGGGTCCTTTAAGGTTCTTACTAACATAATAGATGATGTGCTCATTTATAGTTCCATTTTCCTGTATTAAGACCCCAACAACCGAATAGGTGGAAGCTGAAACATATAAGATGAAGTCCCTTTAAAAGATAGGTGGGTTGATCAAGGAAGTAGAAGTGAGGGAGCATTTTATAGAATTAAAACATTTTTGAGCTTCATCATCCCAAACAAATGGAATGTTATATCAAAGGAGTCTAAGAAAACTATGAGCGGTGGTGGCATAGTCAGGAACAAAATGATGTAGAAAATTGACTTTGCCTTAAAGGATTTGTAGCTAGCAAAGGTTGTGTGGAGGAGGAAGTTTAGGTATGGATTGAACTTTGAGAGGGTCAAGGGTGATAGCATATTTGGATAACATCAAGCCAAAAATCCATCTGGAAGGAACATAAAATAGACACTTAAGGGGATTGAGGTGAATTTTATACATGCGACATCAAAAGAAGATGGTGCACTAATCATCAAGGTGTTGTGACTGAAGTTTGGAACATGAAGTAAGATCATATAGATACGCAAGGATAATATAATATAGGTCACAAAAAAATAGGACATGGCACATTGAAAATGGGTCCCCAACATTATGCAAACCAAAAGGCATGGCCCTATAAGAAAAAGTTCCCCATTGACTAGCAAAATCAATTTTAATTTGATCGAAAAAGTGGATATGGTTGTACCAAGACAATCCATCCATAAAAGATAGGACCTCATGTCCTGCACACCCATCAATGATTTTTTTGACGAAGGTTTCTGCAAGTTGTCTTTGGGACAAGGTGAATGTTTTTGTAGACATGAATGGTGCCTTGTTTTTGCAAAATGGGAACAGGGTTGGACACCCTTGTGGTGTACTCAATGGGATAGAGGAACATAACCTACTTGAGCTTATCAATTTTTGCTTTAATAAAATCACACTTGGAAGGATGGATAGGCCTTTTCTTTTGGCGTACACGAATGACATCAGACCATGTGGCAATGTGATGTTAAACAAGGGCAGGATCAAGTTTGGGAATCTCATAATAGGCCAATAAAAAACATCAGGGAATTCTTTGAATAAATTAGTGTAAGCCTCAGATTATTCCATGGTACATTGTGCCCCCAAGGTGATATTTTATTTAACCATTGGTTTATTAAAGATGTTAATCTTAATGGTAGGTGAGATGTTCAAAATATTATTTTCTTCGAAAGCATCTAGTGTAGGAATGGGAGTTTTAAACCAGTCAACCTCAACATGGATGAAGTCTTTAGATTGCATAACATATTGATTATGGGTGCGATACAAAAGGAATTATGCATCATGTTGCATATCATATAAAGGGTAATCATGGGTGGTCATGGCTTCCATGATGTATTCATCAAAATGAAAGATGGGAAGATGGGATGAAAAAGGACCAGAATATGAACTACCTGAAGCATTATCATGAGAGATAAGGTTCACATGTGCATCATTAGAAGGGTTGGATGGATGACTATTAGATGTGATATCTACTAATGTTGAGACCAAAGTGTCTTCTAAATAAGGGTCAAAAGAACAATAATACAAAACTACTAAAGACTCTAAATGTATCGATCACATGGATGTGAACAGGTAGAGAATAGGGTTTGAACTATTTGTCATCTCAACATCAGATGGGGGAATCATGATGGTGGGTTGAGAAACCTCCTTGTTGTGGAGGTAAATCCTCTCTGCGGACAGAGACGATCCCTACTAGCCCAGACCGGGTCTAGCAACAATCACGCAATGCTATCACACAAGTCCCTAATTGCAAATACAAAGTAGATGGTGAGAACCTAATTGGATTCCAATGCTAGTGTTCGTAGAAAAGATGTCGCCCTCGTTCCTTTGCTTTGGCCGGTCACGATCCCCAGGATCTCCGTGATTGGACACCCGCACATGCAAAGAACAACACGAAAACAAGCATAAAATCTAGTAGATGCAATTATATATCAGTCAGAAAAGATATAACTCAACATCAAACATAGGACAATGAGAGTGGAACCATAATGATAGTCATCTATTATTAATAAGTAACAAAGAATAATACAACCATTGTTTTGACATCAAATCCTCCTTTGGCTGGGTAGTCAGCTACACAAGTCTTGCAAAGCTTGTTGGGATGAGGAACAAGCTTCTCTCTCTTTGGGTGACAAGAATCTCCTTACTTAGATTTGGCCTTATGAGTGCAAAGAAGGCTCTTGCAGCTTCAAACTCTCTATCACTATGCTAGAACTGGAGCTATTGTAACTATGACTATGACTAGCTTGCTCAAGGCATAGAGGCAAGCTTTTATAGATAGAGAAGAAAGAGATAGGATCAACCACATTATTCATGGGATTGGCTTTATCACTTGGAAACTTCCATGAAAGGTGGCAAACCACTTTCCCTTCTATGGAGATTCGAAGCCAAACCATCCTAGCTCAACATAGATTCAGTTGGTGAATGGGTTGAAGAGAACCTTCGGGAGATTGTTGGTTAAAAACTTTACTCAATTCGGTTGGCGCGAGTGTGACTCTGAGACAGAGCGCCAATAGCGCACCCTTTTTAGAGGATTTCCCTCATTGGCGCGGGTAGTGAACTGTGGACCCGCGCTAACGCAAAAAGAGGTGTTTTCATGGAGATTTTGCAGGAGATGTCTTCAGGGCAAATGAAGCTCATACTTAGAGGAATATGATGCAAGTAGTTTCAGGTCATGTCACTTCTCACAGGTCCTGGAATGAGTCCTCCAGTGTGTGGGTGAGGGGTAAAAGGGACGGTGACAAATGGTGACAAATTGCTGTGTAACACTCCTATCCTAGTGAAGCATTGGGGCAATAAATCACATGCAGAGGGGAAGTAGAGTCACTACAAGTGACATCAAACTCATGAAGCACTTGAAGTGTATCAAGAAAGTCTTTGAGATGGGAAAATTGATGTAAATAATGTCCATATTTATTGCACAAAGCATAAGGGTGTTTTTTACATAAGTATTTATTATTCTTGGTGGATTGGGTAAGGTAACATGGACCTCAAGAATTTTAGGGTCAAGAAAAGTATTAGAGACCATATTCTTAATATGGGGAAGTTCTCTACAATTATTGGGTGCCTTCCTAACAACATCACACAGAGAACATGGAGGAGAAGGCTTTGGTGGTTTAGGAGGAGTGGGAATTTCTTGGGTTACCTTGTATTTTCCCCCATTTGTTTGGGATTCCCCCCCTACCAAATTCTTTCTCAAGAGGATGGGCATCCTGCTGAGGTTTTTGTGGAATTGAAGTAAAGGAATGGGTGGTAGGAACTATTTAAACTAGAGTCAAATTCATATGTGGTTTGAGTTGGTTGGGAGGAGTGTTTGCAAGAGGATTAATGTACCATATTGGAAAACCAAGAGTGATGTTAGGAAGACTCAAGATAGCCATTACAGGAGTGGAAAAGATTTCTAGTGGTGGGATTAAGAAAGGTATCATATTGAAGGGGTAATGACCTGGAGGGACTACTGTTGGGTGGGAAAGACCCGAAGGAATGACTCCTAGTTGGGAAAGATCTGGAGGGTCACCAACCAAATAGAACTGGCCTGGAGGAATTGTTATTGAAGGATGATTTGAGTCTTGGGAATGGGGTTCCTAATGAGTTAGCTATTGGGATGATGTACCAGACCACTTTTTAGTGGTTCATGATGCTTGAAGCATGAAAACACTCGAAGAGATAATCTCAGAAGGAGTAGGAGTTGGGTTGTAATAAGCCTCAAGAAGTGTGGAATCTTTATAGACTCCGGGGGAAACATTAGTAAGGGTAGGGGTGGTATTATTTATAGTCATCAATGAAAGAGTGGTCAGAGGAGAGGTCTAATACTGAGCATCATAATAATTCAACTGAGCGATAGTGACGATCTTTCCATTATATGGGAAGCACATCTCATGAAATATAGAGGAAGCGACATGTGAAATGGCATATGTGTAACTATGAGCTAGCAAGATGTTATAGTATAAAGGGGCATCAATGACTTCAATATCAATCAAGATTGCCTTTCCCATAATATTGATGGTGCAATTATGATATAAACCAAGGGACTAAGAAGGGTGACCCTCCCAAGCACATAGAGTGATATTGGATGGTGATAGGTCAGGGGAAAAAAATTGATTCTATACACTAGCATCCATCACATAGGTGGATGCACCTTCATCGATTATACACAATTTAACAATGGTGTTTTTTATTAAGACTAGTATCTAAAAGGAAAAAAATGAAGGGAGTGGGGTTCTCCCACTTAATCAACATCAAAGAAGATAAAATGATAATCATAGGAATCCATAGCACCCAAAGCAAATAGTATATTTTTCCATTGCGATGGGCATATTTGGAGGACTTCTAGCATTGACATGGTGGTAAGGGACTATGCCAAGTCATCTACTATACTATATGTATGGGTAAATTTAGAAGAAGCAACATTTAGATGTAATGGCCCTTTGGTGATCCTAGGGTGAACCTCTACCTTAGGTTGTGGGATCTGTAAGGTACCATTTGGTGATGAAAAGGGCTGAGTGGAACATTTGGATTGAGAATTTTTCACTGACTTATCAAGATGATTTTCATATTCACGCACCCTAGTCTGGAGGTTGATATCATCAGAATTCATCGTGAGAATCTGATAACTTCCATTCATTGGTTGCAGAGGTTGAGAATCTAGAGGATCCTGAGTAGGTTGGGAAGCCACATATTCTTGATGAGGGAATGTATTGATAAGCACTAATAATTGCAAAGAAGGAGGAGGAGATAGATCCATAGTTTGAGGTCCTCTAGAAGAAATTGTTTGATATTTCCATGCCTCACACATATGAGGATAAAAGTGACATTCATATGTGTAATGGACATAAATTTTGCAGCAAGTGCAAGTTTTATTTATTCTAAGAGCCTTATTATTCTTGGGGTTTTTTCCCTATTGTTGGGTTGTGGGATTAGGCTAGTCACCCTTATGGGAATTAGGTTGTCTACCTTAGTTTCCTTAATTACCTTGAGGTTGTTGGTTCTAGTTACCCTTCCGTTTAGTCCTTCTGTTAGGGTTAGGGGGAGTGGTAGTTCTCTTCTAATATGTTGAAGGTGTTGGACCCGCCAATGTGTCAAGGGATCTCCATGATAAGAAGTCCCAACTAAAGCTCAGTCTGTCTAGAGTATGAGTCCCAGCAGTGGGTAGTAAATTAGTGCCAGGACCATGGTAGTGCACCGAGGTAAGTATCATAACTTTGTCGGAAGAAAGTGTGTGACCTTGCATCGAGTCAAGTAAGATGCATGGGGGCTCTAACACACATTGGGGGAAAGGAAGGGTGTCCCTTAGAAGCCTGTAATAGTACACAACCTGAAAGGAACACACGAGAATAATGACATCATAGGTTGGAAGCGGAATAGTCCACAATCCAAAGTGACGGGTTAATACAACAACACATCTTCAACAAGATTCATACAAACGCATACAAAATAGTTCATACAAGAATGCATAACTTAAATAACATACATTTATAAAGTAAATAGAATAATCAAACTACAATAACAACATATGCATGAAAACGTGTTTCCTCAGTTATATTATTAAGTGAAAGTTCCATCCATACATACACCATTGACATTCACTAGCCCCAATAGTGGAACATTATAGTCAACATTTCCTGCTCCTCCAAAGATATGTACTCGCTCTACGTTGTGGAGAAGCCAAGGCTCATCACAATACTCTCGAAGCCTTCTCTAGGAAATGCATAGCCAAAATCTTGGCTCCAAAAATCCTGTACTATGAGTTCTGAGGTTCTATATATAAGAAAGGGTGGGGTGACCCTTGACATTCCCCTTTGACTCTTTGACTACCATCATGACTCTTCACATTACATAGTGATTTTTTGCATTCCTCTAATGACACTTGGAATTTCACTTAAAATATATTTACAAATAATCAAACAATTTCAACATATACCCATGTGGGACAAAATAGGCTTGAGTCATCCTAACAAGACAAACCTCATCACTTAGGGTCTCGAGGAAAGACCAACTTGACAACATCCTCTTGATGGTATTTGGTGACAAACTGATACCAAGCTCAAACTGCACTATTGTGTCCCCGTACTATTTGGTGATGTCTTTCTTGAAGCAGACTCTTGCCTCCATGGCTTTCGGGTATATGGTTTTGGAACCTCTTTCTAGCTCATATTGAAGCATGTCCAACATTTTCCTAAGAGTGGCTAATCCATTGATGTACTTCTGAATGTTTTTTTTCCCTTAGTTGTAAGTCATCCATAGTGGCCTCTCACATCAACAGCTCTATGTACCTGTTGACCTACAATAGGACTTGGTTCCTCTTCATGGCTTGAGTGAGGGTTTCAATCTAAGGGGTCCTATGTGTCCTCACTATGACATCCAGACCGTTGAACAACTATGCATAGGAAACCTTAATTCTCGCAATGAGCGAAGGGAGCCACTAATAATTCCATATCAACGTCTGAATCGATGCTTTGTTTACCTCTTCCTATGGCTTCATTATCTTCTACAAGTAAATTGGGGCTCCCTTGTACTGCATTGTCCATTCTTGTGCATGCGTAATAGTAGTGTGGATGTATTTGAGAGTTTGGCTTATCTTCGTACACTATTTCTGAAAGCCATATAGATGGAAAACTATCGTGTGAATGGTGAAAAATCTGCCATACATTTTTTGCATGGTGATCTCATGAGTTGATACTTCAACAAGCATCTCATTTCTCATCTCTGCCATAGTGGATCCTGCAAATAGTTCTATTCTCTGCTTGAATTCTTGAAAATCCTTTGTCATCTAATCATTCTCTACTACCAATAACTTTACTATTGAACTTGTGGCTTCTCCATAAACCTTAGAAGCATCAGCCATGGAAGTTGAATGTCTTCTAACATATGACACAATCACCCTTTCCTCTATGTGTAGGTGATCCATGATCATATGGGAGTTTCTTTCTTCGTGCCTCTGCAATCCCTAGTTGTGACTCATCAAAGGACAAATTGTGCACATCCATCTCCAGATCATAATCGTGGAGGACAACCTTCCCTTGTTTGCTTGGGACTGGTCCTGATCCTAGAGGTGGTGAAGTGGTCAGATAGCCTCGCCATGAATACTTGGTAGTTTCACTCACAGAGCAACTTGCAATAGAAATTCACAACATCATCTGATGGTGTCCATGTCCAACCCATGCCATTCAATCATTGTTGGGTATAGATTGCATCAATTATGGCAAGGTTACCCCCGCTTATACCCACCGTATGCATATAAAATGCATAAGCACACTTGTCCCAGGAATTAACTCTCTAAGCAGCAAAATCTACAACCATCAATGGTTAAGGTCCCTTTCACAATCTCTGTGGAATAATTCATTAAAAATCCATCATTGCCTAACCTTAGGCAATATCCACTTATCGGAATTTAAATCAACCCTCAAGCCTCCATTTAAGACTTTATTAAAGTCTTTCATTAAACCCTTCCTGTCAGGACTTTCAACCCTCATAACCTTCATTAACCCTTTAACCGCACATATGTAACCTTTTCCTCTCTTAACATTGTTTAAATATGTTTTAATGTATAAACCTTCTCATCGGTGCTATTTTCCTTTATAATACTTTTACAAAGGAAATACCACAAAACATTCATAAACTTATCTTTTCCACCTTTATATGGCCTCTGAACATTTCTTGAGGTTACCTTTTTTGCAATCGAGTATCGCTTCTTTGCGAGTCACATTACATACTCCTTCCACTTTCCCGATATGTGATCATATAACTTTCTGAAATACACCAGAAAACACTAGAAAACAAAGGAAAAACCCCACTTTTCTCTTGGATTGGATCTCATATCTTAATAAACGCACATATATAAATATTGTAGGGTCCGCTCCTTCAAGCCTCTCCGCAGTGCTCCACCAATCATTCCAATCTCTGATATCTCCGATCCCCGATCTCCGCTTATCGACTATCAGTGCACCGACATTTCACAATCCACCAATCATTTACTTATGTCTAATGCGATTGTGATTAGATCACGACCGTCAATCGGTTCTCTATCCAATGGTCGATATCCTTTCCTGATGCAAAGTCGTCAACAGTCCTCTGTCGTTCATCTACACTTAGTAGATCCAACAGTTCACATTTGCTTTGGGTTGACAACAAACATGGGGGTTAGCTGCTCGATAAAGTGGTTTCCCCTCACTACTCCACTACTACATGGCATGTTATGAATGGAATCAGAAGGCTAACCTTCGATACCATTTACCACTTCTTTGTCACCCGAAATACCACTTAAGGTTATAAACCCGCCTTCCTTCATTAATGTTTGCCAATGTGATATTTCAACACTACCTCATGCAGCATGATCTGGACCATTGATCTATAAGATCCAATGGTTGCTGTGTACTAACACTTCACTTCTCCGTTTGTCCCTCTTTACTTGGTTTTTACGCTATTTCTTCAATTTTTCTCTGTGGTACGGTTCTTCAAAAGGTTCTGGTCTTCTACTATTTCACTGCACACTTTTCCTCCTAGCTTAACTTAGTATGTTATTTTGATCGGTGTCGCTTTAGATAATTTCTCGATCCTTCAAGTGGATTCAACAATCCATTACAATTCCTCTGAATCATTCTTCTTCTCTGTGTAGTTCTTTAGAACTCTGCCTGCAACCTTTGTTACAGAACCTACGAATTCACGCATAAATCAATCATTACAAACTTATTTCACACATTACACAGTTCTCGAATGAACCTCTGTATATATAAATATGAACAACTGATTATAATAGAGACTTCTCTGTCTCTCACAGGCCTATTCTGCAATATCAGTGGCCTCATCCTCTGCTCTACATGTAGGCTTACATTTATACCAGAAAGCTTTGTTCAACTAATTCTGGTTACCCTCCTAAATCTACAAAACTGACTCCTAAATCCTCTATGTCCACTTCTAACTTCATTTAATTCCTAAAAACTCTCTCTCGTTCCTTGAATCATGAAACTACTTAAAAGTTATAATTGACTTTTAACTCTTTTGTCTTTATTAACCACTCATGTTCTCATTTATTTGAGAGAATTTACAAAACATCTCACATTATCTAATTAATTCCTATTTTATGCACTCAAAAGCCTAAATATTACATTAATTCATCACTTAGGAATCCAACTTCCTTACAATACATGACCCCCTATGTCTACTTAATTACAATGATTTTTTGTTGGGTTGAATGCTCTTGCATCAGACTCCCAATGTAGAAAATATTCATGATCTCTTGATCATGTGTCTATTGATCCTTGGCTTCCTGGATCCCATACTTTATTTTTTAACTGTGCAAATGTCTTGTTCCTTTGCTGCTGCTATACTTCTGTTATCTTCTATTCCATCTTCTTCTCTTTGTCAATTAGGTTCATACTCTGATTGATCATCCTTCCTGTTGTCATCAACTTTCTCCCTATAGCCTGTTTCATCATCAGCTGCCAAAAATCTTCAATTTCTTTTTCCAGCACATCTTTGGGTTGGTCCATACTTTGCCACTTACTTTTTCCTCTTTCTCTTTGTTTCAGGGTTTTTCTGTTGTCCATCAGCTCTTCAAATTGCTGTTTATTTTCCTCTACTTTTTCTCTTGCTACCATTGTAGACATTGTTGTAGTTACTGCTCTAGGTACCACTGTAGACATTGCTTCCACCCAAACTTCCTGAATATATTTAAGGATATCTCCCTCTGTAACATCTAATTTTTGCATTGAATTCTGACTTTCCAGCATTCTCTCTAGCAATTGAACATTTTTGTTCCATGGATTAAATTCTTCCACAGAATCTTCTTCTTTTGTCTTCATTTGGCTACTCATCTGTGCCAAATTTTCTCCAGCATCTGCAACTAAACCCGCATTCACAAAACATTTGTTAAAAACAAGAACATAAGGCTTCATTGCCTTATTTTCCTTTGGTAACAATTCAGTTTGCTGCTTTGTTTCTTTCTCCTTTGTCAACACATTAGTATGTTGTGTTGAATTCTCAAAAGAACTCATGAGACTATCAACTAGTCTCTCTTCCACATCATCTACTCTAATGATGTCTTCGTGCTCTTGTCCACTGTAGTGAACTCCTTCCTTTGCAATGTCAATTTGCTGAACATTCATATCCATCTCCTTTTTCTTATGTTTGTCATCCATGACAATGTTTTTGTTTTCCTTTTTCAGGAATCTCTCTTGAACATCTATTCTCCATTTTTCCAACTCCCTTCTTTGAAAATCTAATTTTCTATATAACTCAATAATTTCAATTGGAGTAGAATTTGGAAATTTCACAAAATTTTCCATACCTTCCTTTGTTATTGGTAAATCATCAGATGACTTTTTTCCCTTTGCTAAGTCTTTTACATAGACTTCTTCTTCCTTAACATCTATGAATAGATGCCCTTCTTCCTCTGTACATTTTTCCTTGTTGTCCCTTTGTAACTCTTCTCCCAGAGTTATCCTTGTCTCATCATCATCTTCATTAATATTCTCTTACATTTGTTTTTCATCAATAACATTAATCAAACTCATTTGATTACCTTTATGAGACAATATTCCTTCATTCTTCATTAGAATAAGATCTGGATTCCTCATCTTTATGACAGCTTCTATAGACTCATCCATAGACTTTATCTTCCGTATGCAGTCAAATTCTTCTTCTTCTGAGAAGTTTTCTTTGTCACCTTTTACTTCTAGATCTTCATCTACTCTGAAGATATCTTCAAAAGGTTGCTTTTCTCTTGCAATACCTGCCATCATACACAAACTATCAGTTTTAAAAACATAAGACCCTGTGGTCTCACTTGATGTTTCAGCCACCATATCTCCTTGTTGTTCCAAGTTCTCTTTATGACTCAGAAATTCTTCGATGGTCTCCTCTTCAATCTCCTCAAGCCCTTCACTTGGTTGCTTGATATCTTTCCCCAACTGTATATGAGACCTATCTATCTCATCTTCTTCCAGAACAGAATTTAGATTCTGCTTGTCTTCTTCCTCCTTTATGACAATATCAACAAATTGTCCTTCTTTACATGTTTCACCTGCAAACATACACAAATTGTCAGATTTAAAACCATGTGATCCTTTGGCCTCACTTGAAGTTTCAGTCTTCAAGTCTTCATCTTCACTTTCTCCCAGAATTTCTCCCTGTTCTGGTTCACAAATGGACTCTTCCATTTCTAACTCAACTTCCTTGAGTTTTTCCCTTAGCCACTTTACTTTCTCTTGATGTAGCCTTCTTTGCATCTCATGCCATTTCTCTAGCTTCTTCCTCGAGACCCAACCTAGTCTTTGGCTTTCCTCAAGTATTCTCCTTAATGCATCGAGTTGTTCCTTTAACTCTGCAATCTCTTTCTCAATTTCCTCTTGACTCATCCTCTTGCCATTTGCCTTGGCATTCTTCTTCTCATATATTCTATTGTGGCTTCTCTCTGAACCTTTGATATGACTATCAGTAGTCATCCTCTTCTCCTTTTTCTTCATGAGCTCCTCACTCATCTACAATAAGCCTCTGCAATAGCTAGTCCTCCTTGTTGCAATCTTACCTCACTAAGCTCTCCTCACTCAGTATTTTGGTAAGCACAGGTCCTCTATTTGGAACCTCCTCTTGAGAAACACCTTTGCTCCTTCTAGTCTTCTGCAATCTCTCACTCTCTCTTGAAAACACTTCAGTTGTCCTCTCCGTCCAATCTCTTATTGGATTTTTCAAGTTCACTGTCACTTTTTCTTCAAAGTGTTTTCCTTAATTTGTCTTCAAGAACACATTTGGTTCTCCTCTCACAACTTCTCTTGTTTTCCTTTGCTGAGATGTTTCATTTGCAACCACAATCTTTAATTTCAATTTGAAATAAAAAAACTATCTTACCTCCAAGATCTATGTATGATCTTATTCTCCCATTATTCTGTACTTTGAATGGATTTTCCTCTGTTTGGTCTCCAAGTACTCTTTCCTTTAGAACTTGAACTAAGAAATATTGCTCTCACTTTTCTTCAAGGAATCCTCTATTCCTGTCTACTCCAAGCCTCAACTGGAGCTACTACAATATTCCAGGAACTTCAAAATTTCCCCTTACAATCTTATGTTGTAGTCTCTACCATTCATTCACTTAACTTATGCACATTAGCTTCTTCTGTGTGCAAACTCCTTTCCATAGGAAATCTTTCCCCACTTTGATTACAACCTGGCTCTGATACCAAAATGACGGCAAGGTTACCCCTGTTTACACACACCGTATGCATATAAAATGCATAAGCACACTTGTCTTAGGAATTAACTCTCTAAGGAGTCAAATCTACAACCATCAATGGTTAAGGTCCCTTTCACAATCTCTGTGGAATAATTCATTAAAAACCCATCATTGCCTAACCTTAGGCAATATCCACTTATTGGAATTTAAATCAACCTTCAAGCCTCCATTTAAGACTTTATTAAAGTCTTTCATTAAACCCTTCCTGTCGAGACTTTCAAACCCTCATAACCTTCATTAACCCTTTAACCACACATATGTAACCTTTTCCTCTCTTAACATTGGTTAAATATGCTTTAACGTATAAACCTTCTCATCGGCACTATTTTCCTTTATAACCCTTTTACAAAGGAAATACCACAAAACATTCATAAAATTACCTTTTCCACCTTTATATGGCCTTTGCACATTTCCCGAGGTTACCTTTATCACAATCGGGTATCACTTCTCTGTGGGTCACATTACATACTCCTTCCGCTTTCCCGATAGGTGATCATATAACTTTTCAGAATACACAAGAAAACACCAAAAAACAAAGGAAAAACATCGCTTTGCTCTTGGAATGGATCTCAAATCTTATAAACCAACATATATAGATATTATCGGGTCTGCTCCTTTAGGCCTCTCCACAGTGCTCCGCCGATCATTCCAATCTCTGATACCTTCGATCCCCGATCTCCGCTTATTAGCTATCGATGCATTGGCATTTCATAGTCTACCAGTCGTTGACCTATGTCTAATGCGATTGTGATTAGATCACGACTGTTGATCAGTTCTCAATCTAACGGTCGATATCCTTTCCCAATGCAAAGTCACTGACAGTCCTCCATCGTTGATCTACACTTAGTAGATCCAATGGTTCACATTTGCTTCGGGTTGACATCACACACGGTGGTTAGCTTCCCGATAAAGTGGTTTCCCCTCTCTTCTCCGCTGCTACATGGTGTGTTATGAATGGAATTGGAAGGCTAACATTCAATACCATTTACCACTTCTTTTCCACCTGAAATACCACTTAAGGTTTAAAACCCGCCTTCCTTCGTTAAAGTTTGCCAATGTGGTATTTCAACACTACCTCTTGCCACATGATCTGGATTGCTGATCTATAAGATCCAACGGTTGTTGTGTACTAACACTTCACTTCTCTGTTCGTCCCTTTTTACTTTGTCGTTATGCTATTTCTTCACTTTTTCTCTGTGGTTTGGTTCTTCAAAAGGTTATGGTCTTCTGCTATTTCGCTATGCACTCTTCCCCCTGGCTTAACTTCAGATGTTCTTTAGATCGATGTCACTTCAGAGAATTTCTCAATCCTTCAAGTGGATTCAATGATCCATTACAATTCCTCCGAATCGTTCTTCTCCTCTGCATAGTTCTTTAGAACTCTGACTGCAACCTTTGTTACAGAACCTACAAATTCATGCATAAGTCAATCATTACATACTTATTTCACACATTACATAGTTCTCGAATGAAACTCTGTATATATAAATATGAACAACTGATTATAATTGAGACTTATTTGTCTCTCACGGGCCTATTCTTCAACATCAGTGGCCTCCTCCTCTGCTCTGCCTGTATGCCTACATTTATACTAGAAAGCTCTGTTCAACTAATTCTGGATCCCCTCCTAAATCTACTGAACTGACTCCTAAATCCTCTATGTCCACTTCTAACTTCATTTAATTCCTAAAAACTCTCTCTCGTTCCTCAAATCATGAAACTGCTTAAGAGTTATAATTGAATTTTAACTCTTTTGTCTTTATTAACCACTCATGTTCTCATTTATTTGAGAGCATTTACAAAACATCTGACATTATCTAATTAATTCCTATTTTATGCACTCAAAAGCCTAAATATTACATTAATTCATCACTTAGGAATCCAACTTCCTTAGAATACATGACCCCTTATGTCTACTTAATTACAATGATTTTCTCTTAGGTTGAATGCTCCTGCATCAATCAAGCAGGTAAGCGGACATATAGAATCTCGATTTCTCATCCTTAGGTGGATTCCACGCATTTGACACATGCACTTTTAGCTGAACAACCAACATGTTAGACCAATTCAATGGCCTTCCTTCATTTTCTAACTAATCCAAAACAACCACCCAACTTTGTGTAGAGGTCTTCATACTCTCTTGACCGTACAAGAAGCATGCAAAGATGATCAAGTGTTGGTAGGCCTTCCTGACTGATTTAGTCTTGTAGACCTAACTCGATGTCAACCTGAACTTCAATGGCTCTTTTACCCAACGGTTCATGATGTATCTAGTGTTCACATTGGTTTTGGCAGTAAAGAAGAGTGCATCCATGTGGTTCACCGAATGTGGAAAGTGATACATGTGATGATAGTTTTCCAACATGGAGGTAGAAATCTCTGTTCCACTAGAACTACTCAATGTCATCATCTCAGGATCAATATGTGAGATAATCCAGTTAATGATGACTACACATGGGAAGGTGGGTGCCTGCATGAAACCATGTATAAGCCTGACTTGTGGATGTTCACATAGAACTGTCGATCTTCGAGGTCTTCCTTGAATCTGTCTACAAATATTTCCTTTATTTCCTACCATGTATGCCTCATGTCCTTCTCTATGAATAAATGTGTGTCTGCATAGATAGGAAAGTTAATTAACACCTATTCAACTATGTCCCTAGTGCTACTTTCTATAGTATCCTTTCATCCATCTCTCTTGGAAACCATGTTGCCTATACTACTGAGAGGTTGCTAAGCAAATGTTGTACCTGGAGACAGAGAGGACACTCATGGCATGCAAATGTGAGCTTAAAATCAGAAAGCACTTCAAGGACCAATCATGCAACAAACTAGAAACTCTCGCCAAGATTGCACAATTTTGACATTTGAAGGTGAGGGACTGTTAGCTGGATCTACGCAATGCATAGTCCCAATTGTCAATGAGAGGTGATGCTGACTAAAACTATGCAATGCGTAGTTCAGTGTAGCTTTGATGCTGGCTCGGACTGCACATTATGAAATTCTAGTGGGCAAGACTCTGAGGTTATCTCCTGGAATTGTGCAGTGCATAGCTCGATCCAGTCACATGAAGTCTCTGCACAATTTCTGGAGCCAAGGCAGAGCCTTGAGATCCATAAATGTGTAGTGCATGCTGGGAAGAGCTAGACTCGGGCCAAGGTAGCCGAGATCTACCCAAGGGAAAATTGAAAATGAGTAGATTTGAGTGCATGCAAAAAGGGTGCTGCAGATCTAAGTGAATGGTGATGTATGCAATCCAAACACATGCAGGAATCAGTGAAATAGAAGAATAATGAAGCTTACCGAGAGAGTCACCACAATGACGATCGTTAGTGAAAAACCTGGGTTATGCATGCGACGCTTAGTAAAGGAAATGAAAAACTTAAAACAACACTTCTACAAGCTAAAACAAATAAAATAGCCAGTGGTCATTCAATAAAATGGGTGAAACAACAATCGCACAAGCTAAGGAAAAAAAAACGACAAAAAAAGCAACAAAAGACTTGAAAAGCAAAACTTACCCGGAAAAGTTGTGTCGACTATGCTGAAGGTTCCTGGATGCCTCAAGAATGCCAGAGCTCGAAGATCAAGTGTGAAAATGAGCTCTAGCAGCATCCATTAAATATATTTGATTGATTTAGGGTTTATGATGCGAAGACCAAAAATCTAGGAAAAAACAACAAGTGGCAGCAATTTCTAAAATTAACTAAGCTCAGTGCTGGGCTAAACTAATCATTCCCTAAGAGAAAGGTTGGTTTCCCTTTAGGACTGTGTAGATTTCCAAGGCAATGCAAGAACTAAATGCAACCAAGTCATGGGGAGGTCATCTTGTGTTAGTCAGAAAAGAAATTAGGTAAACACAATATATAAAGCAAAGGATAAACTCAAACAAAAGCATAAGTACCTGGGAAATGGAAGAGAAGTTGTTGAGGTTTTAGTAGTGACGCTCCAAAACAAAGCAAAGGCAAAATTTTGTAGGGTTGTTGTAGCCGCTACAAAATTGGCAACACATAGGTAGAACTCCATCTCTCCATATGGACCTTGCCTCATGTAAATTGAGTCTAACTCAACCAAAATTATTGTTTGATTCTCTGATCATCATGGCTTCCTCGCTAGCCTAAGTTAACGATATAGTCCCTCTCATTCTCTTGATCAGTTAACACACATACCAAGCCAAGTCAGTTGAGTTGTTTTGATTGGTGATGACAGGTATATTAATGCACAAGTAATATAAATTGTCAGATTTTAGGCTTCATCTCTGGTGTTGCTCTGCTGCCAGTAGGCCTGGACAGTGCCCCTACGGAGTCACTTCAGGAACACAAGCACTGCTCTACTACAAGTGAGAGTGGATAGTACCCTGATGGGTTTACTTGATTCACCTGTCTTCACAGGAAGCCTTTCTCTTATTTTTCCTTTATTTAATTTTTCATTATTCAAAGAACTGTACATAGGCAGTTATTTATTTCATGAGGTGGAAGAGGGATCCCAACTTATTGAGAGAAGAAGAGGTTGTCCCCTTTAACTCTTTGACTACCCTCATGACTCTTCACATTACATAGTGATTGTTCACATTCCACTAATGACACCTGGAATGTCACTTATAATATATTTACAAATAATCATACAATTTCCACATATACCCATGTGGGATAAAATGGGTTTCAGTCAGCCTAACAGGACAAACATCATCACTCGAGGTCTTGAGGAAAGACCAACTTGATAACGTCCTATTGATGGTCTTTGGTGATGAACTGATGCCAATATTTGTACTGCACTATTGTGTCCCCATACTATTTGGTGATGTCTTTCTTGAAACAAACTCTTTCCTCCATGGATTCCAGGTATATGGTTTGGAACCTCTGTCTAGCTCATCTTGAAGCACTCACAATGTTTTCCTATGTGTGGCTGGACCACCGATCTACTTCTGCATGTTTTTTGCACTTAGCTGCAAGTCATCATTGGTGGCCTCTAGCATCAACTGCTCTATGTACTTGTCAACCTCCAACAAGACTTGGTTCTTCTTCATGGCTTGAGTGAGGGTTCTAATTGAAGGGATCCTTTGTGTCCTCATTATGACATCCAAACCCTTGAAAAACCCTACATAGGAAGCCTCAATGTTGGTGATGAGTAGAGGGAGCTACTCATAAGTCCAAATCAAGATATGAATCTGTGATTTGTCTAGCTCTACCTGTGTCTTCATTATCTTCTACAAGTAAAGTCAGGCTCCCTTATCCCTCATTATCCATTCTTGTACTTGCATAATAGCAGCGTGGATGTATTTGAGAGTTTGTTCTAACTTTGCGCACTGTTGCTGAAAGCCATATCAATGGACAACCGCCTTGTGCATGCTAACAAAAATTCCATATAGTTTCTGCATGGTGGTCTCAAGAGTTGGTACTCGTGCAAACATCACTTTTCTCATCTCTACCATAGTGGATCTTGCATATTGTTATATTCTCTGCATACCCTCTTGCAAGTCCTTTGCCATCTGATCATTCTCTAATATCAAGAAATTAACCATTGATGTTGTGGCTTCTGCATAAGCCTTAGAAGCATCAGCCATGGCAGATGTATGTCTTCTAACATCTGACACAATCACCATTTCCTCTGTATGCAAGTGATGCATTATTATCCAGGAGCTTCTTTCTTCATGCTTGTATAATCCTATTTTGTGAATCATCAAAGGACAAATTGTACACATCCATCTCCAAATCATCATTAAGGAGGACAACCTTGCCTTGCTTGCTCGGGATTTGTTCTGATTTTGGAGGCGGTGGAAACCGTGGGGTGACCTCAAATGCTCTTAGCATGAGGTCAATGTCTTGGTCATG
This sequence comes from Pinus tabuliformis, assembly GCA_031772625.1. Lineage (NCBI taxonomy): Eukaryota > Viridiplantae > Streptophyta > Pinopsida > Pinales > Pinaceae > Pinus > Pinus tabuliformis. The sequence goes on from CM062819.1 coordinate 1,158,459,154, forward strand.
TGGCTCTTGTTCCAACTCCATGTCTGTTTCTTCAACCATCTATTCAATCTACTAATAAAGTCTTCGAACCTGCACCTTCTCACCCTCTTCTTTATCTTCTGGTTTCTCTGATTCCTCAACCTGTATAGGTGTGATTTTCTCCATCATTGCGCCTTGCCTTTCCTCGTGTTCCTAAATTTCTTTTCTTCCCTTTCTGTCCTCCTCAAATACTTCTTTTCTTCTAGCTTATTTTCCATTTCCTAGAGTTTCCTCTTTGCATCCTCCAACATTTTCTTATCTCTCTTCCTTTATTCTACTCTCCTTTCACATTGTCACCTCTTTTCCTCTATCTCAAAAGCTACTTTCTTAACAAGAGGATATTCTCTAAACTTGTAGCTTTCTTCAGCCTCTGTGCTCTCGGAAATCTTCCTATTTCCTTTTTCCTTCACTGGTTTGTTGCTCACTGTTGTTGCTGTTGTTGTTTCTTCCTGTGGTGTTTCCACCTACAGAGGTTCTATCCATTCTAAATCCATGCTGACTGGTTCATTAAGCCTAGAGGAGTTGTAGAAATACCTCCAAGGGTCTTCCTTTGGCCAAAGACATGCCCTGTGGATCCATGGATACTACAGCTTCACACAATGGTTCTTGCATATGAAGTGGGGATCATATCGATTGAAATTATTGGTTCTAAACTCAAACTTCTTTAAGTCCTCGACCTCAGCATCTGCATCCTTCAAGCTATGGATCTCGTACAATCCAATCTGAAAAGGAAGAGCAAGCCATGGTCCTTCTTCCTCCTATGAAATCTTGTTGATAACCCTATGGAGATGTGACACGTAACCTCTCACATGACTAAATTATCCATGGAAAACCTTGGTAGCACATGCTGAGGCTTCTCTCCACCAAAAATCTTGATGAAGGTGCCATGAGGTGAGGCATACCAATCTGCAATGTTAAGTAATGTCTACATCACTTCTTAATAATTGAAAGGTGGATCTTGTTCGAATACCATCTTGTAAATCGGGGTGATGAAGTGGTCAAATAGCCTTGTCATGACTCCTCGATAGTTTCACTCGGAGAGAAACTTGCAATAGAAGTTCACAACATCATCTGATGATTTCCATGTCCAACCCATGCTGGGAAACTACTGATGGCCACAAACTGCATCAAGCAGGTACACAGACATATATAATCTCACTTGCTCGTCATTAAGCAGATTCTGGGAATTAGACACACTCACTTTCATTTGGAAAGCTAACATGTCTGACTAGTTGAATGACCTTCCTTCATTTTCCAACTAATCCAACATAACCACCCAAGTCTGCGGAAAGGTCTTCGTGCTCTCTTGATCATATAAGCAGCATGAAAATATGATCAAGAGTTGGTAACCCTTCCTGAGTGATTCAATCTTGTAGACCTAATTGGGTGTCAACCTAAAATTCAATGGCTCTTTTACCCAATGCTTCATGATGTCTCTAGTGTTCACATTTCTATTTGGAATAAAGAAGAGTGTATCCATGCGGTTCATCAGTTTTGGAAAGTGATACATATGATGATAATTTTCTCACCTGAAGGTATCAAGTTGTGTTCCATTGGCACTGCTCAATGTCATCTTCTTGGGATCAGTATGTGATACAATCCAGTGAATGATGTCTGCACATGGGAAGCAGGGGTACCTGCATGAAACCTTGTACAAGCCTGACTTGTCAATGTTGACATAAACTTGTCGATGTTCTAGATCTTCCTTGAAGTTTCCTGCAAATATGTACTTTATTTACTACCATGTAATCTTCATGTCCTTCTATACGAAAAATTGTGTGTCAACATATCATGACAAGTTCATTGACACTTGTTCAACTATGTCCCTAGTGATTCTTTCTATAGTACCCTTTGATCCAGCTGTCTTGGAAACCATGTTTCCCTTACTACTGAGAGGATGCTCAACAACTTTTTTACCTGGATATGGAGAGGGCACTCATGGCATGCAAATTTGAGCTTAAAAGAAAAAAGCACTTTAAGGATCATTCATGCAATAGCTGGGTGATTGCTGGGTAAGATTGCACAATTCTAACTTTCATAGGTGAGGTACTGTTAGCTCGATCTACGCATTGCGTGGTCCCAAATTCTAGTGAGAGGTGATGATGACTAGAACTGTGCATTGCACAATGCAGTTGGCTTGTTGATGACTAGAATTGCACAGTGTGCAGTTCATTCTAGTTTGATGTTGGTTGGACTACGCATTGTGCAATCCCATTAGGAAAGACTCTAGGACTGTGTCTTATAATTGCACAGTGCACAACTGGAGTGACTCACTGGCAGCGTCTGTGTAATTTCAGGAGCCAAGGGAGAGCCTTGAGATATAGAAATGCACATTTAATGAGTAAAGTATTGTGCAGATCTTAGTGAATGGTAATGCATGCAATAAAAACACATGCAGGAATTAGTCAAACAAAAGAACAATGAATCTTATGGAGAGAGTCGCTGCAACGTCGACCGTTAGTACAAAAGCTGGGTTATGCATGCGATGCTTAGGAAAGGCAATGAAAACATAAAAAATCACTTATACAAGATAAAACAAATCAAAACGGAAATGGTCGTTCAATAAAATGGGTAAAACAACACTCATATATGCCAAGGAAACAAAAGTGACAAAAAAATCAGCAAAAGACTTGAAAAGAAAAACATACCCAAAAAAATTGTGCCAATTGTGTTAATGATTTCTATATGTGTCGCGGATACTAGAGCTCCAAGATCAAGTGTGCAAATGAGATATGGTGTTTTCAATTAAATATATTTGATCTATTTAGGGTTTATGATGCGAAGGCCAAAGATCTAGGAAAAAGAGACAAGCGGCGGCAGTTTCTAAAATTAACTCAAGTGTAACTCCCATTACTAAAAATAGATCCCTATATTTTAGGGATGCTTTTTCGCTTTTTATTTTTTTATTTTTTTTGAATGGCTACCATTCATGCATGGAGAAATTATGCAGTTATAGAGGGAACCACACAACTTACCAGCACATGCATTGGGAAACCGCCGAGGGAATGCTTCTGCGCAATACCTAGGTTGAGTGTCTCTTTTTGCCTCTCATGCTTTGCGCAGTTTCCCAATTGAATACATGATGCCAGCTGTGTTTGCATGATTCTAGACATGAAGATCACTTATTGGACAAACTGGACATTTCCTGAGTTCAAGGTTCGTTTCCCCTTAGGATTGCACAAATTTCCAAGGCAGTGCAAGAACCGAATGCAACCAAGTCATGGGAAGGTAAGTTTTTGGTTAATCAACAAATAGAGTAGGTAAACAAAAGTTGTAAAGAAAAATATAAACTCAAATGAAAGCACAAGTACCTATGTAGTGAAAGACAAGCTCCTGAGGTTTTAGTAGGGAGGCTCCTAAATGAAGCGAGGGAAAAAATTTGGAGGGTGGTTTTCTCCGCTACAACATAATCATACACTTGAATTTGAGGAGGCGGTTGCTGTTGTGGAAGAGGAGGTGGAGGCATGGAAAGATGGGGTGTTGGTGTTGTTTGGATTAGAATGCTAGGCAATGAATATGGATAATAAGGACTCACAACAACGTTTTGGTAATCATGTTGAGTGGAAAATATCTTTGACATCGACTAACAAATGGGAAAATGCATAAGGCATGCTTGTACCTTAGCAAGAGATGATACATGAAGAATCAGGAAGGGGATACGTGTAAGAAAAATTGGTCTCCCCTTGGGGTTGACTATAAATCATAGGAATTTGAGGATATGGTGATAGGTGTGGGTGACAAAGAGATCCAATGATACCGTTAGTGGCATGAGATGCCCTCATTGGATTAGTAGCACCAAGCTGGGGGAGATCAAGAAGCATGGTATAAACATAACTTGACTAGGCATATATCAGATCATATTTCAAGGTTATCTAGAGGGATTTTTCCTTAGTGTGAGGGAAGTAAGAGGTGACATAATTACCTATGGGGGAAAGAGGGTTCTTAAAAACTAATCCATAAAGACACGGTCTTCAAACTTGGGTGTTTTACAAAGGCTCCTCCTTCTGTGGTATTCTTGTACATGATCGAAAGATTGAGTGGTAGAGGTTTGACGAAAAGAATTCAACAGTTCAATACTAGTATCATATCGAAGAGGCAATTTATAGTATGAAAGGAAGGCTTTGGTAAGAGTCACAAATGTGGCATCAGAAGCATGCAATTGGTCAACATACCACTTGGAAGGAACTCTAATTAGAGTGTATTGGAAGAGATGAATATGAATGGAGTTGTTGGTAATGGAATTGGACTAACACCAAATGTGAAAATAGAAAACATGATTGGTGGGGTATTCATCAAGATTACCTTAAAACTTGGGAATGCCTAATGGAGGTTTGGTGGGTATGGGAGGTCAATTTCGGTCATGTAGAAGGGGATTGTTGATGAGTTGTCTTTGATTGGGGAGGCTCAAACCATCCATATAGGGAAGAAAGGGTGGATAAGTGTCCATATATGAAGAGGTTCCACTTGTGGGGTTACCTTGGTTAGGAGCTTGGGTACCACTTGGTTTTCCACCACCCAAATTAGCACCTAACATGGTGCTGATGTGGTGTTGGGAAGATGTAGAATCAGAGGAAGAACTAGAAGAATCTAAAGAATCAGATTCTCTATGTGGACTCAATGGAGGACTAGCAGGATGGATCCTAACTAAACGAGGAGGGGTTAGAGGATGTCCTAAAGGAAATTGGGGGCAAAGGCCATGAAGTCTCCACCACTAACACTTAGGGGGTGTAATGGTGTCAAGACAAATAAAACTCTAAAAGCTAAGGGGTGATGATAGGGGAAAAAAGTAACAAACAACAAGCAAAAACGTAGTGCAGTGGTGCAAAGTGTAAACTAACAATAATGATATAATATTCTAATTCAAGCAAACATTTCTTGTCAAAGAAAAATGATCTCTAGGCTAAAGGTGATATAAATCCTCAAACAAATCCTATTTCTGTTGTTTTAGATGGCCTTCCATAAGACTTCTTACTTGACAAAATCTAATCCCCGCAAGAAGAGCTATCTAGAGAAAGGAGGGGTCGAGGACTGACTCCCTTCCCACAACCACTCCTATAGGGTTTTTTCATATGATTGGTTACTATGGTTACTTTCGTCCCATGGGGGAATTCGAGTCTTGAGATTTTGGGTAGTTAGTCGCCAAGACAAGATTCCCTACCATGAGGTGGGTATCCTTGAGGAGAATCTCTCGCACCTTGATCTAAGCCTAATCCATTTGAATTGGGTCTCTAGCATGCACCATTTTTTTACGATGGGATGGTGAAGGATTTTAAGTTCCCTAAAATGTCAACTTTATATGTCTCAATATAAGTAATCATTGGGTGTTGTTGAAAGCCTATCTCACTGATCCTACAACTAACTACAAATATTTTTGTTTCCCTAGTGCCCAAATGGGCTTAATCTATGAGAGTTGAGTTATTATTATGGTAGAGTGTTTCAAGTCTTGGCTTGGTCTCTAAATTGAAGCTCATGTTCACTTTAGGTGTGAGTGTGTGAAAATTGTGTCAAGTGGATGAGTTAATTAAGTATATTTTGTGGATGCTAATGCTAGTGAAAATAAGGTGCATAAATTGTAAATAGTACTGAAAATGAACAAAAACTCAAGCACATAATGTCCTACCCAAGAAGGAAATCAAGAAGAAAAAAATTATGGAAAACAAGTAACTCAAATAAAAAAAAATGGTCGAAAGATATATTGTCTAAGGGACTAGGATCTAATGGAAAAAAATTGCTAAAGTGATGTAGGAAACCAGAAAAAATAAAAGGTAAAGTGTTGGAAAATGGCACATGATAAGCTACAAATGGGAGGATGCACAAGGGGATCCTAAGAGGAAAGACAACATAAGATTCTAAAGGGAATGAAGTGTTATACAAACCTATCTAAAAATATTAGAATAGCTAGAAAGATTTCTAAAAAACAATGGCTGAAAATGATACCCACTAAAATCCTCAACTCAACGATTCTCTTTCTAAATGATAGAGGTATACTCTAAACCCTAGGGGGATTTTTCCTTCCTCAATGAGAAAATTACTAAGTAGATCCAGGCCTAGAGGTGAGTCAGAAAAGAACAAAATAATTTCCTCAGACATAGGTAATAGTCTCAGAAACATCTAAAAAATGGAAACTTTTCTAGAAAACATGCAAGCCACAAGTTTTAACCTGAAAAAAGTGGCTGAATGTAGATAACTGGCCAAAAATTACATTCTTGGGCGCATGTTTTGGTCCAAAAAGTGCACTCTAATCCTGAGGGTTTTTCTCAACATATCTGCTCTAAATTGTGTTGTCCCTTGAGCAGTGGGTACCTGTAACTTGTGGAAAAAAGTCACGAAAACCCAATAAAAGCTATAAATTTCTAGAAGGTAAAATAAATCTAAAAATAGAAATTGAGAGAAATAAAAAATATGGAAAACATTGAAAATATTTAAAACAATAGTCACCAAAGTTCTAAATCATTACACTATCAGAGTCACCATTTGTTAGTATGAAAATTCTTAGCAAGTGTACCAAAAATGTTTCACATAAGTTATAGGTGACTTATAACCCTAAAAGAAAAATATGGTTATATCTATGCTTCAAATTTGCAACACAATGTTAGAAAAACCCTGCAAAAAAATGTAGGATTCAAGTATAAACATATAATAGCATAAATATAACTACCACAACCCAATGGAGAATATGAAAGATCAATTTTATTAATCAAGAATAATACACCTAGTGAGGAGTAATTACAAAATTGGGTTTATAGATCCCCCTCCATGCTTCAACAACATGTTTCAACAACATGCTCCTCTCTCTCAATATGTGGTATGTTGTGGGCGAAAAAGAAACAAAGGATGCTTGAACTCAAGTGGGAGCTTAAATGGTACGAAACGATAATGGGGGTGATGACAATGGTCATGATGAAGAATTGAAAGAAGACCCTCTATTTATAACAAAATATTGAGATAGATTGAGAATTAGAAAATAATAAAATATTGTTGACTAAATCAAAATCTCTCTGTTCTAAATATTTTAATATATTTTTTGAGAGGGAAAAGAAATTCAAAATTTTCAAATATCTTTATTTAGAAAGTGGTTAAATTAACTAACAAATAAAAATAATTTATTAATAAATTTATGAGGATTAAGACAAATATGAATTTGAAATAATTATTAAATAATGATTAAATAATTATCTCATAAGGAAAATAGGGAACAAATATGGAATAATAAATAAATAATGATTTATTTAATTATTCCAAGGTGATTATGTCAAAAGTGAAAATAAATAATCATCAAATATTGATTTAATAATTATTTCTAGAGAATATAAAATAAATAATGATTTACTTAATTATTTTCATGGGGCTTTTGGATTTTAATGAGAAATAGTTTAGGAAAATGGTACACTAAATTATTTCCTATGGTGAAAATGGGTTTTACCATGATAAAACTCATCATACATGGTGTATTTCAATCAACCTAGTAAGAAATGTCTAGGTGAACATTTTTTGGATGATAACAATGGTTGTTGCCCAAAACCACCCCCTATAGGGATTTTTCCGTAGGAATGGTCACTATGTACCTTCATCCCACAAGGGCACACAAATATTAGGCTTCTTGTTAGTCAGCTAATGGCATGGGATTCCCTCCACTATTTCGATAGCCTTGAAGAGAACCACTCGCACCATGACCTAAGCCTAACCCCCACTCAAACAAGTTTCTGAAACACTTTGGTTTTGACCGTGGAATGATGGGGGATTTTTCACTCCCTACCTCAGGTTGTTAATTTTTTTCTACTATCTTGGAGCAATTTAATCACACACCTAGATCCAAAACCCTAGCTTAAGGTAATATTGGTGTACTAGTAGCAAATTAAAACATTAGTCTAGTAAATTTTATTAGATCGTTAATTTTAAGGGATTTTGTATCATTCAAGTAGGTAGAAAAATGAAACAAGATGGTGTGAAAGACTCTTATTAGTGAAAACCCAAAATGAAACTATATTGAAATGCAATTTTATTTTTCTTCTTTCGACAAAATCTATCTAAAGAAGAGGAAGAGAATTTTAACTTTTGAAAGAAAATAACAACTACCTACAAAATACACCTCTCAATGGTCACTAAATTCAATCCCCAAAATTATGAGAATGTAGAACCAAAAAAAAAAAAACCAAGAAACAAGAATCCAAAAAGAGGCAAAAAAAAGTCACCAATCTAGAATGTAAAACACTAAAAAAGTTTCAAAACTTGGAATTAAATCCAAACAAACCTTCTCAAGCAATAAAAAATAAAGACAAAAGTGAGAAAATGAGAAAAATGCAAACAAGCTAAGGTTATAGCATAATGCCTCAAGAGGCGTCAATGTTCTACAATGGTCAAAACCAAACCATGGAAGTATAAAGGACTAGGAAAGATCAAATGGGAGTGACAAAAGTGAATCATGAATGATAACGAATCAAGACACTCTCAAATAAAATTTTCAATTTTGAGCTTTCAAAACCACGACTAACTAAAATGAAAACACCACCTCTTGTGAAAAATAAGGCACAAAGGACCAAATTTGATCACTCAAGAAAAAGTGAAAAAGGATAAAGAATCCAAAAATGGTTTCTATAGTGAAATGAAGAATAAATCTAGGTTACCACTAGAAAAAGTAAAGAGATATGAACAATTGGATCTATTATCAAGGACAATAGCCTCAACAATAAACACTTCAAACCTCCAAGGAAAACCCTAGAGTGATCTAGGAAAATAAGCATCCAATACAAACTAAGAACCATAGGTTTAGATCTAACATGTTTAACAAATAATAAAACTATTGACAACCGATCTAAGATATCAAAGGAAATTGAGACAGAGGAAGATGAATTGATAGAAAATAAATAAAACAAGAAACCCTTTCAAGACAAAAATGAACAAATCCAATCCAAAAAAAATGCATGGATCAGATATGTAATAGATCTAGACTTTATATGGAGGCTAAGAAATAGATCGGATCTAAAGAGAGATTCTTGTAGGATGTCTTATCACTTTTTGACTTACATGTAGAGCCACATGGAGAAGAGGGAAACCCAATGGTTGTAAAGCTTTAGATACTTTGTAGCATAACCTATGGGTGGGGCTAGGGGAAAAATTTATTTATTATTTAAATGTGTAAGCACAAGGATAAAACTAGGGTCGAACTATCAAATCCACAACCCATAAAAACTCACAATTTCTCAGAAAAATTGGAAAGACACAAAGAATCAAATCTAAGGAAAAAATAAGATATCTTAAAGCAAATAGGGAAAAAGATAAAATATCTTACGGAAAGCAAAAGTTCCATCTAGTTATAAATATGGTATATTAGAAGAAACCTGTGAAGGGGGTAAGGCCTAGGTGGAAAATTATCACATACCTTCATGTTGTCTCCTAACAAGTGGCAGAGGTATTGGGTCCAAAATTGATAACCACAAGCTAAGGTTCATTCATTCCCACTAGACATTGGTAAGTTAGCAGCCAAATCATAGGGAATTTTCTCCTGTAGGTTGAGGTGTGGGAGCACTGAGACCTGAGGTTATTTTGGTAAGGTTGTTAGAAGCATCACTATTTATTTTTGAACATAGCCCTAGTACCCCTCACTATAATCCTCTCTTACCTTGGATAGTTCATGGTTGATTGGAAATATCACTATTACTTTCTATAGGTGGCCCCAACACCCTACAATGAAATCTTCCCAAGCCCTAGTTACTATTTGAGCAGAAAGGACGTTTAGGTATTTATATTATTTATTGCAATAAAAATTTTGCAACTAGAGGGATACCAACTTTAATTTATCATTCTGGAGTTGTACAAACTTAAGAGGTTACAACATTGTAGACACAGTAAGCTAAGCTCTACTCAATCTTCTCTGAGGTAGTGAACCAAACGTAGGCTTATAGATACCATTCTACAAACTAAATCTAGTTTTTTCAAGAATGAAAGAATGTTTCAAAAGGAAACCCTAATCTAGTTGCAAGAATGAAAATATTGCATCAAAGTAAAGTCTAAACTATTTGAAAGAAATGGAAATGTTGCTTAAAATTAAATATTAATCTACTTGTAAGAAATGTAAATGCTAATCTACTTGTAGGAAATGTAAATTCTAAACTACTTGTAGGAATGGAAACCTAATCTAATTTCATAAGTGGAAATTCTTGAAAAAGGAAATCATAACCTATTGCAAGAAACGAAAGACAACAAAAAAAACCTATTCTAATTACATAAAGTAAATAGGATGAATTACATCTAAATCACTGCATTCAAAAGAGATTATATTATAGTAACAAACTTCATTAAGCATTTTGTAAAGTAACGATGTAAACCATCCTTGTACCATTCAATTCATGAAATTGTTTACTAACCCTAATTGCATAGATGTATTGCAGTGGTGAAAAATCATATCCTAAGTTGTCTCTAGTCTTCCTCAAACTTGTTTTCAAAGCCTAAGGGTCATTGTATGTTGAAATTGTCACAAGAAAAGGCTTCATTTGACTAGTTCCTTAGTCAAATGGAACAAAATAGTTTTTTTACATTAGTGGGTTGACTTGGATTGTAGTTAGCTAGAGTGACATGGCCTTGTCTATTAGTTAAGTCAATAAATTTGAGTCTATAGGCTAGAAGTAGAGTCGTGCATGAGTTTATAGCTAATGTATAGCAATCTAATTCTCAAGTGAGTTATTATTAGTTGAACTTATTTAACTGAGCTCTATTCGTTAGTTGAAGGTCATTAGAGTAGTTATGTTTGTTTTTAACTTAATGATCTCTCAGTTAACTAGTCAATCAGCTAAAAGTAGACCCAATCATTCATGGAATTTTAATTTCCTAGTTGAGTGGATGGAAAATGCATAATTGTATATTGTTGAGTGTACAACGATTTTTCATTGAGCAGGTGATCAATTCCCCTTGTATCTTCAAAAGGAAATAGGGAATTTCCATATTATTTAGGAGCTTAATTCCTCCAATATTGTGTAAGGAAATAAGAGGGTTGTTGAGGCTTGAATTTCCTAAGTGTTGGTTAGAGTAGGTTAGGAAGTAGGAGAACAAATTTACAATGTAGGGTGTGCTCTAGAGTTGACGAAAGACATTTTAATTATTTCTCTGATATAAATTAATGAAAAGACACATAGGGATTTTTCCTAGTTGTGTTCTACTATAAAATCATTTTGTTCTTTGTGATTTTATGGTTGTATGTTATTGCATGTGCTTCTATTGCGTGTTTTCCTTTTCGAGGAATAGTAGAAGAAGTTTTTGTCTCTTGATTTCAATTCAATTTCATTGGCAATAGAAAATTTCTTGCCATTTCTACATGGTATCAAAGCTTGAAATCACAATAAAAACCATTCAATAGATCTTCTCCTTCAGAAAATTCGATTTGTAGATTCAATGAAGTAAATTTTATTCCATGCTAGAAAACGTCTTTCAATATATTGAGATTGGAGTATGCCCTAGAGGAAACCTTGAACTTCATATATTGGAAGGAAAATATGGAATTTATACTCGATGATAATGGAGTGCTAGAATACACCAACACTAACATTCCAAAACCAGCAATATCAGGTGCACAACACTTAGTCGAGTGGAAGAAGGATACCAAAAAATATAGGAGGATCATCCTAAAGGGTGTGAGAGACCACATAGTTTCAAATACACATGACAATGAGACTACATTTTCTATGTGGAAGACCCTCATTGAGTTTTTCAAAAATAGAAGTGATGCCAAGAAATTGGCATTGGGGGACAAGCCCAAAAACATCTGATTGCTAAAAAATTAAACCATTCCACATTACCTCTCCGTATTCACTCAGGTTTGAGATGAACTTGGAGGAGTAGGAGAAAATGTTACCTATTTAGAGCTAGTGAACCTAGCTCTCCTTGACCTTCCAAAATCCTAGTAGAACTACCAAGATTTTATAAATGGAAGGGGAAAATTACCAAACTCAGAGAGACTTTGGTCTAATTTGGTGCAGGAAGAAATTCGAAGTAACACTAGAGATGGAGTAACATCCAAAGCTGAGGAGGAAGATAATTTTTCCTTGGTTGGGAAGACAAAGAAAGGCAAGGGAAAGAAGACACAAAGCAAGCCATAGTCCAACTAGAATAATGGAAATAAGAATGACCTAATGAAAAAATGTTTTCACTGCCACGAAAATGGGCACTATGTTATAAAATATTCGTACAAGAAATCCAACAAGGATTCTGCAGCCGGAGAAACAAGAGATGCTCTGGAATCTCAATTTGCTTTAGATTTCACCCTCTTTACTTTCATTTCAAGCATAGTAATATGGAGTGAGTGGTACCTAGATTCTGGTGCCTAATATCATATGACATGAAACAATGAATTCTTTAGTAGCCTAGAGGAGAATGATCTCAAATTGCACATCGAATTTGGAGATGATCGGAGGTATAGTACCAAAGTTATTAGTACTATCACCTTTAAGAGGGAGTCAGGCTCCCATCTTCACTTGAAAAATGTAATCTATTTGGCTAAAGAATACTTTTATTTTTGTAGCTATATTGGAGGATAGAGGTTTTGATGTGGTGTTTAGTAAGGGAAACACTTTTCTAAAGAATGTTTCTACTAGACAAGTGAAATAGATTGGAGTTAGAGTGAAAATATCTACAAGCTAGAGGTATATTTCCTCATGGATGTAGTTGTACCTTCACGAGTGAGTTGGGGAAATGTAGAGCCTTAGTCCCATAGTTGAAAATATTTGGGAGAGAAGTAACAGTCGTAGTATACTCCGCTCAAGGATCATTACACTTACTACAAGGGACCAAAATATTGAGTAGGAAAATGATTAGTGTCAGTTGATGCAGTCAGATCTTGAGCACCAATTACATACTAGTTGCAATTAGATGTTCAGAAGCACAAATAAGTATTGATATCAGTGTAGGAGACACAATGCAGAATCAACAATAGTGCAGTTTTCCTGGTAGACAATGTAGAGACTAGTAGTAGTCAGATGCTCAAGAGACAGTTGTAGCTTAGAAACACAGTCGATTCAGTATTTCAGACACTTCTCACTTGCAGTTATTATAGTAGCAAAAACAAATATGAGAGGGAGTTTTGTTATAGTACATTCCTATAGGAGCAGGATTTGGGTTGTGCAAGATCCTTTTCTTGGTAAGAGGGAGCATTGAAATTATAGCAAGAAAAAGCTTAATTTGACTAGTGCCTTAGTCAAATGGAGAAAGTTCAATTTTCCACAACAACAGGATGACTTGGATTATAGTTAGCTAGAGGTACATGGCCTTATCTACTAGTTAAGTCATTTAATTCATGTTTGTAAGATAGAAGTATAGTAATTCATGAGGCCATTTTTAAGATCTAGCAATCTAATTGAGTTATTTTTACTTGAAATCAATTAAATGATCTCTAGTCATTAGTTGAGTTAGTTTAAGGTAAGTTTAGTAGTTATGATTATTGTTAACTCACACATCTCTTAGTTAACTAGTCAATCAACTAAAAATAGACCCACTACTGCAATTAATTTGAATTTCCTAGTTGAGTGGATGGAAAAGGCACATTTTTATTTATAATTGTATATTGTTGAGTGTACAGTGCTTTTTCACTAAGAAGGTGATCAATTCCCCTTGGTTTTGCGCAAGGAAATAGGGAATTTCCCTATTATTTAGGATCTTGATTCCTCCAAGATTGTGCAAGGAAATAGGAGGTTAGATGACAATGTAATTGGCGAAGCCTTGTCTAGAGTAGGTCAAGAAGAAAGAGCATAGTTTTGCAGTGCAGGGTGTGCTTCAGAGTTTAAAAAATACATTGTAATTATTTCTCTTTCTCATCTGAATTATTGCAAAGTAGTAGAGGGGTTTTTCCCAATTGCTTTCCCCTGTAAAATCATTGTGTTCCTTGTGATTTGATGGTTGCATGTTATTTCATGTGTTTATATCCCGTGTTTTCCTTTCCGTAGAATTGTAGAAGAAATTTTCGTCTCTTGATTTCAGTTCAATTTCATTAGCAGTAGAAAATTTCTTGCCATTTCTACATTTTATAGGGTTAACATGCAAAAATCAAGCTCAAAGGCTAATTCTAGTTGACTTTGTAGAGTCCTTGTGTAATGCTACAAGATTGGGACAAAGCGCTACAGGGTTGCATTGTTTTGCTACAAGAGCAGGCCCAAGAGCACTTTCTGGAATCAAAATATTTGTTGAAGGAAAGAAAATATGGGTTAAAGTAGGTGAAGGGTGTATAAGGTCCTTGCCAAGCCTATTGCTCCTCAAGATCCAATCTTTCACAAGAAGAGATGCAAACAATGGCCTCTAATGAATATGAAATGAAATATTTGTAGATAGTCTTCTAGGGGAGGTTTTTGAGGAAGGAAGGAGGGTGTTGATGGTAGGATGACAAGTTCAAATGATAAGTATTAGCCCTACAAACCGGTAGTATTACTTACACACAAGAAATATTATTCTTTTGATGCTTGAAAAGAATCCTAAAAAATGATAAATTGCAGAGAAAGGAGATTCAAAAAAGAAGGCTAATCCAAGGTCTAACTATTACAGAAGGAGAACAATTATTTTTTTGCTTGCCAACACCAAGTATACAACCATAGTTCCCACAAGAGAGATGATTGTCAAGCCTGTAAAAGCAACTCTTTCATAAATAAATGTTGCTAGAAAATAATGAAACTCTACTAAACCATGGACAGGAAAGAAAAGCCATAATAAAATGTACAAAGGAGAGAGTTTAGAGTGTTTGGGTTGGACCCTAACCTAAGCGGACTCAACCCTATAAAACAAACTCATATTTGAGATGATAGAATGCTTTTCATAATTTGATATAAAACAATGCTCAAGTACATGATATGGAAACTGAAAATGACAAGCACAAGCTCCTAGCTTTAGTAGTCTCTTTCCGACTCTAAAATTTTGAATCATTTTGAGGCCTTGGGCTTCCTTATTTAGACAAAAGTTGTTGAGGGGGCATCCTGCTTAGAAGGAGGGTTTCTTCCCTGTAAAATCCCTAGAAAGGTTGATCTAGCTCCCTAAGAGACTCACAGGCATTAAGTGAATCAGTTAACCATGAGATCCTTTAGTTGTAGGTGAGTAAACCTAGGGAGAAGGCCGAGTTTAAGGTGTGTAAATTTTGAGGACATTCCTCCTACATTCCCTCCATTTATTTCTCAATATATCCCTACACATTAAATATTCATTTTCCTATAGAATTAACTATGTTAGGTTACATGATATGATAATATTCTTTCCCTAACCTAATGAACACATTATAGCTTGAAATGGGCCTTGTTTTGTACCTATTAGGAGGAACATAATCACTCCCCTCCTAAAAGGGTTTTTGGAAGCATCACTAGTTCTTTTTGGACGTAGCCCCAGTATTCCCCATGATAACCCTCTCTTACCTTGATTGGTTCTTGGTTGATTGGAAATGTCACAAACGCTTTTCGGACATGGTCACGACATCTTAAAATTAATTATTCTCAAGGCCTACTTACTATTGAGTAGAAATGGAATTTAGGTATTTATAGTATTTTTATCATACATAAAAAATAGACAAAACCTTTTTTGTTGATTGTTTCACATATTAGCTAGATAAAGTAAACGTAACCATCTTTTCACTTTTTTTATCTCTGTGATTCATTTGGTTTGCTACAAAATCCTTCCTCACTATATAAAAGTAAAAAATAGTTTCTATGGCACCATAGGGGACCCAAAAATTACCTATCACTCTAGACACATCCAAAACCTCTTGTTGTTACTAGGAGATGTGTCAAGTCTCTCGCCATTTTGGTACATGAGGCACCATACATTCACCTTGATTAGATCAACCCTTCTTGGTACCACACTTATTACAACCCCTCCCCCTCAACAGACCCCTTTCACCACACCTCAATGGATTCCACATGCTACCCCTCTAGATAGTCCCTCTCATACTTCCGCACAAGGGACTCAATTGCACACTGCATTTAAAAGCCACTTTAAGATGGTGAATACCAACATAGTTCCATTTTTATATTCTTTAAATGTTCCATATCTAACTAATATTACAAATTATTCCATTGCTTACAATCAACAATGGCCCCCTATGCCAACTAAATTATCTTCATTCATCTCTAAGTTTGAAGGGAAACAAGGGGAGGATCCCGCCAACCACATTATGACTTTTCATTTATGGTGCTCATCCAATAACATCATAGAGGACTCAGTTGACCTGAGACTATTTTAGCACATCCTCACTAGACCTACAATGAAACTGTATGTAAGCGAGGCCGCTCATTCCCATGCAACATTTGACTCCTTAGTTAGATCATTCCTCACTTCTTTCCATCTACCTGTTCGAGATGATATAGGGATTGAACTATTAACACACTTTCGGAAAACGACTTCCAAACAAATTTTAGACCATGGCCATGAGTGGAAAAAGTCTCGTATTCTTTGTAAGGTGAAGTAAATAGAGGAGTTTTCTATCAATTTTTTTTCTAAAATCTCTTTTTCTAGCAATAGAAAAATATGTAGTCACAACTATGCCATAAATAGAGGAAGAGGCCATTAATAAAGCTCAATAGTTTGAGATTATCTACACATATTCAAGGAAACTTTACTTTATACTCCCTGATGCTCCCCATTTAGAGTCATTTGGATAGGATAAATCAGGAGCATCAAATGTTGCATACAGTTTAAACGGAAACATTACCCAAAGTCAAAGTAGAAGTACCGAGAATTATCTTCAAAATGTGTATGGTTCATGACATGAGTTCCAATCATTTGGTGGGAACCATTGCAGTAGCCCCATCCAACATGAGTTATTACCCAAATCAACCTATGCCTTCTCAAAACCCTCATATTCATGGTAACAAGTAATATCCCATGTAGGGTAACTAGTACCCTTCACGTACAACAGAGATGGTTTCAACCTCCCAAAATAGCTACACCAATCCAAATCAAGCAAATCCATACTATCCTTTCCCAACAACTCAATAAAGTAACCCCTCATCTCAACTAAATGCAGGGGTTAATTTTTTGCAACCTTCCTTCCCCCAACAACAATAGTCATTTGAATATCTCACCACTACAAACCCTCCAAATTCTAACAAAAAGAAGGGAATTAATAAATAGAATGTATAACAAGGATAGGGGGGAACAACCAACAACAACCTCTATGAGTGTCTACAAGGGGAAATACCCTTAATCAAAAGCTAAACCATAATTAGGGTACAAATAACCCACAAAAGAAAAACAATAATGTTAGTCTTAGGACCAATCATGCTTCTTCTATTTGTGGAGAGTATGGACATTACACCCATCATTATTCTTAACTCCCCTAGTTGAAGAATATGACAGAGGATAGGGAGTAGGGGGGAATGAAACAACAACCTACAACAATGAAAAATCATTTTCCTCAGCAAGGAGTGGTAGCCACATAGCATGAGGTTTCCCCTCCAACATATCAAAATCAAACTGGCGGGAATTCGAATGATGTTGCAAATCATGACATTTACATGGCTTGGACACAGTTTCTCATACCAACATGAAAACATGATTATGGAACCCTTCTAGAAACAAATATTTCAACATCAACCAATACTACAATTATGCCACCTTTGACTTCACCACAACACTCTATTAAACCCATCCGAAATATGGTCAAAGGGCCATTACATCATGATTCTCATAATTTAAATATATCTTATATCTACAACATTGTTGATGACCTAGCACAGTCACCCTCAATCATTTTAGTATTAGACATCCTACAAACCTTCCCAATGCAACAAAAAGTCATAATTTCTACATTAGGTTAAATCGACCCATTTGATTCACAATTGATACCATTTTATTTGGAAAACTTAGAACCAAGACTACCATCTATAGTTTCCATTCATATCTTGGTCACCATTCAGAGCATCACCATCCATCGGTGCATTATTTATGAGGGAGCATCCACTTGTATCATGTCCAAGTCAATTCCCTGAGCTCAGTGCATCACCTATCAATTCAAGGGCATATGATGGATTCCTCTCAACACCCGTAGGAATTTTTTAGAAGATTCTAGTAGGGCTTGCTGACAAAACCATTCTCATAGATATTGAAGTACTCCACACTAAACTAGATCACAACATATTGTTGGGATGCAGTTATATGTATGAGATGAAAGTAGTGGAATCATCATTATTCTACACCATTATGTTCTTGTAAAATGGAAACATCATCGCTATTGACCAATTATTGCATTATGAGACATGAGTGTCTCCATCACCTGATAGCGTGTTACACTTTGTCAGATCTCATAATGCAATCGTCCCATCCTTGACTGTGGCTAGTCTAGGGATGTTCAAATCATCATCACTCCTTGGAAAATATCATGGAGATCCACCAAGGGTTATCCTATTTTGCATAAAACTAGTATGTCTGATGACTTCATCAAATTCTACCAAGTCACAAGACCCGTAACGACCTCTAGACACCCCCAATGTCATGACTAGTGAACTGACCTTGTTGCCTTACGTGATCACCCAAACACCTTTCTTATAGCCTCCTCCTAGTTTTTTTTTGCACCAAGTCATGGAAACTCTCACATTTCACAAGATGGCTCTCAGAATACATGTCCAGTATTTGGCCCCACAAGCCATGGAAGCAAGCCTTGGTATTACTTTGATCGACGTGATTCCCTTGAACACACCTCAAGAAGCCACATCCCAAGGAGTTATACCTACTTTGACATTGGCAAGTGCCACCAAGAGAGATAAACATAAAGGTAAGAAGCTTGACACTTCATATAAATATTCTCCTATGGTGCCTCCCCCATGTGCATTATGTAATGTCATGGAACACCCTACGAACAAATTCCCACATTGGAAGAATTGAAAGATTTCCTTCATGCCCCAAAGGCACTTGTGGTCCCACCTGTTGCAATGAAATTTACATGCAAGGAGTGATTTCTCCATGATATTGTGCCCAAATAATATCACTAGACAATAAGACAAATATGGTTAATAGATAAATAGATCAGTCCCAACTCAATTCACATACATGCAACATACAAATAGTTCTAGGTGATATAAGGAAAAGAGCGTACACTTGGCCTCCTCACAAGTCAGTAAAGGGATTTTATTTCATTGTAGAATCCTAGCACTCCACTTGAATGATATGCTTCATATACGCTCAATATAAACACCTACATGTGACCACATACATGCAAGGATGACAAGTGATCTTCCTCGGAAGATCATTAGCTAAAAAAACCATAGAATCAATATATGTAACTATTGCAAACATGTAAATACAAGTAAGGAACATAGATTTCTATTAGCCATGAACAAAATGGTACAATTATACCTTCAATAAATTAGATCCTCTCCCCACGATTGTAGCATGGTTTCCTATCTCAATACAATAGAGCTCTCGTGCTATAGTGTATATACTTCATATAACCCTATTTCCTCTTGGTGAGATTATATAGGTTCATTCTATCCTTTGGAAGAATGTATCTAGACACCTAGGGGCTTGAAAAGTTAGGAAAATTCTATAATAATGGATCCCTATCCAACCCGTACACAAGTGGGTGAAGTTGATCTCCTTGGGAATGGAAAATGCTAGAAACTGTTTTCACAATTATGAGATTTTTCTCAGTTATCTCAATTATGAAATACTTATTATCTCATAATTATAATATTTGGGAAAAATAATTATCAGAAATTGCTCAATTATGTAATTTCACCCTTTTAACATGGGATAAATCTCACATAAGTAAACAAAAAGGTGAAAAGGGGATGCATTCTAACCAAGAACTTAGGTATGATGAACTTGGGGTTCTTTCACTATAATAGGGTGGAAAATAGTGTTATAATGGCACCTTCACCTTCCAGAGAAAAGGAGACCCCAACTTTTAGTAAGCAATTACACACTAACCACCCATGCACTATTTGTGCATAACAACGTCATTACACACACCATTATCGTCATCTTCCTCACTATCGAGAAGCATTGGTGTCCCTCCATCAAACCAATATTATGAAAACTTCACTTCCTACTACTACAGCTAAAGATGACATCTCTCAGGCCATTTATTATGTCTTCAAGGATGAAGATCCATGCACATTTCACCCCTATGTTCATTTCCATTCAACCATTCAACCCGCATCATTCTCCACTAGGATGGAAAAGAAACCTAAACCAACTTCACCAAAACCTACCTACGCATGTGCCTTATGCGGTAAACCTAGACATTTGATCAACCAATGTCTATATTTAAAAGGACTTTCTAAGTTTTTTTCCTCTTAGTAGTCCATCTCCCTTGACCTATTTTCATAAATAAGTCTAAGCGCAAGTGCAATAATTATCACATTTACTCGCAAGTCCACCACACATGACATTTCCCATACCGCCCCATTTTTGAGAGACATGGACAACCTTGAGACAAAATAATGTTGGGCCCTCAATCCCTCTTCTCTCTACTGAAGATAAGATCAATGAGTGGCACATGTCATATACAAGCAACCCACCTAGAGCTATGAAAGATGCTGCCATGAAAACTATCTACTACATAGGCACGTGACTGACATAATTTACATGCAATTCATCATTGTAATATTTGTACCAACACCTTTCACTACTTAGCCACATGTCCACTTATTTTAAATTTTGGCAAACTTAGTATAGCATTCCCCCCTTCATACAATTCCTAGAGTACCTCATCCTAGGGCAGAAGACTCCTTGGCTCTAACAACAATGAAACCTTCTCAGGGACCTTCTCCCGCTCACCATCAGATGACCATCAGGGAGATACTCCCACCTCCTAGTGTAGATGATACCCAACACCATATTCAATCCGTTTATTCTTCCATAGGTACCTTGATACATGTAGTTTTATCACTGTTCTTTAGTGTCAAGATCGCTTCACCCATTGTGAAGGTTTCACCTCCCATGATGGTACAAACTCATTCATTCTATGCACTATCAACATCATTGGGTCATTAGTGGATTTTTGAGGTCTAAAATGGGCCTCCTAAGGAAATTATAAAATAATAGTGGAAATAATAAAATAAGATTAGATTACATCATCAAATTTTAGAGGGAAAAAAGACCAAACTATTTTTCAACTTGTATTTTCAACTTATTTCCGTATGGGTTTACTCAAATTTCGAGTGGACACACTCGTTGGATGCATAATTTGATTCCTCATCCAAGGAGTACACATGTTTCATACTTTCGATGGACCTTACTACACGAAAAATGAGAAATACATGAAAAATGTGATTGCAATCACATTTTTTTATGTATTTCTCATTTTTAGTGTAGTAGGGTCCATTGAAAGTATGCAACATGGGTACTCCTTTGATGAGGAGTTAAATTTTGTATCCAATGAGTACTCCCACTTGAAATTTGAGTAAAAATGTAGGAAGATAAGCTGAAAATACGAGTTGAAAAAGTAGTTTTATTATTTATTATCTTTTAATATTTGTACTCTTTTACTCCAAAAATGGTGAATCATCCCCCAAGGTTGACATCATCATCTTGAAACTTATTGGTTCTTATAAAGTTTATTTTGGTTGTACAATTTTTTTAGGAGACCCATTTTAGACCTCAAAAATCCCCCAATGTCTATTGTAGCGGCAACCGAATCATTGCCATGTTTTTCAGCCAGCACTTCAAGGTTGCAATCCTAGAATAAAAAATTCTCTATTACCATTAGATAACATATTTCATTATAATAAATATATTTTAGGGGCTATGATGGAACCCAAATGCCCTTGTTGTTCCATGCTTCATCATTCTTTCTTCTCGCAGGAATAGGTGTTTTCACCTACTAATGTACCAAGCCATAACATTTGCATAGTAGAGACAAAATATTTTCTACCACTGGGACAAGTAGATTGGTTCAAAACCCCCATCCCAATTCCTGATGTATTTGAGGAAGGGAACATGTCTAATATCTCACCCACATTCAAGGTATATATCTCCACCAAACCTGGTGTAGTCGAGGAAATCTTGCTGTAGGCAACTTGTTCTCCCAAGGAATTTTCTTCTTACAAAGACTTATTCCAAGAATATTGAGACATTTTCACGTGGTCTTATTATGAAATGTTGGGTATCATTCCTAACATTATGGAACATCACATTGAAACATGGCTTGATGCCTACCAGGTTAGGAAAGAGTAGAAACAACTCCACCTCTCCAAGGCGAAAGAAATTATATAAGAAATCAACAAACTCCATAAAGTTGGTTTCGTTTACCCCATCACCTATAAATAATGGGTTTCTAATCGTTTACTGGCCATGCAAAAGGCACCATTAAGGTTTGTATGTATTTTATGGATTTGAACAAGGCATGTCCCAAAAAAAACTATCCTATAGCTTTCATTGACCAAGTTATCAATGCTTGCACCAAACATGAAGATTTATCCTTTATGAATTGCTTCTTAGGATATAACCAGATCCAAATATGCCATACATACTAATATAAAATGACATTCACTACTCCACAGGGTACTTTTTCCTATTGTGTCATTCCCTTTTGCCCAAAAAATGTTGGTGCCACCTTCCAACGGGCCATAATTTAAATTTTCCACAACCTCACTCATCTAATCTTAGCCTCATTGGATGACCTCATAGTCCATTCCAAAAAGCATACAGACCATTTAAACGATCTTCACCTGGTTTTCTAGAGGTGCTCACAATAAAAAACCTTGCTTGAACCCACTCAAGTGTGTCTTTTGCATCTATGTAGGGATATTATTATGATTAATCATTTCCCAGTAAGGCATCTAGGTTGACCCTCTAAAGGTTTAAGCCATTTGAGAGATCCCTTCATATAGAGATTTAAAAAAATTACATATCTTACAAGGTAAGGCCAACTTCTTACCATGCTTTGTCCCTAACTATGCAATTTTTGTGCACAGTTTCCTATGTCTTCTTTTTCGTGACATCGGGCCTATCCCACTCTCACCATAAAATAATCCTGCAAATGGTGACCCTGATGAGGTTAGTCAAAGGAGAAAAAACTAGAATATTTGGCACAATTATCAAAGTTACTAACTTTGGTAAACTAAGAGGTTGTTTCTCCAATAGTTGTGCAAGCCTTGTGCTTGTTTCCTATATAAGCATGACAATGGTTCAGCCTATTTTTCTTACAGTCACATGCATCGCACGACTATTTCTTCCTAACTCGTGAGGCCCTCATATAGAGAGCCTCATGCCTCTATATCATACAGTCGCAGCACTAGTGTGACTATATCTCCCTTAGTCCCAAGCTCATCATGACTAAATATCCCTTACCCGCGCGACCTTGCACAACTATGAATTTTTTTGCGCGGGTATGGGGATTTTTTCCTAAAAAAGGCCATACAAGACACCCTCTATGGCCCACCTACCCGAGACTACTGAATTAAAGAAGCGGGTTTCATGATGACTTACCTAACTCTTCTCACTTCCATTCTGGGTACTCTGGTTGACTGCAATGACAAGAAATGATTGATATTCTCCATACCAAGGTACATATCTACTAGTACAAATGATCTGGAAATGTTGGCCCCATGGTCCTTATATATCACCATTTCTACCATTTTTCTAGAGTCTAAAACGAGGGCCCATGAGCTCCATTCGTGAAATAATCAGGGGTGTTGTTATTAGGGCGCCTTCATCTAGCTCATGGTATCCTCAGTTCAATTCATAAAAATATTTCATTTTCAGGCCCGATTCATGTTTCAAACAACCCTTCAGATGCACCTTCCTACGTTCTTGATACATCTTGTTTAGTATATCCCAGTTTGCATATGATTACATACAAATTTTTTCACTTGGGTTATTAGGTTTTGAAGTTGTAGGTTATCAGAAACTTCACAGTAAAACTCAATCCCCTAGTATAAATAGATAGTTAAGGTATCATTCTTCACTCAACATGATAGGTTTCCTCATAAATTATGCATATACTGACATCATTTCTCTGAAATAAACCATAAGGTCCACCATCTCGACCACATTCATAGTCACCCTCAACCTCCACATGCTAAAACTACACATTGGTTGATAGAGCTTCACTCATATGGATTACCCCAATTTATAGTTGTTAGCTAAAAAAATTAATTTGAAACTTTCCCAAGGTTCAACCGAGGGTGCCAACAAAAAGCCCACGTAGTCTAGCACTTTGCCTACTTTTTCACTTCTTCAGAAAGAAGAAGATTCTCACCCAAGATGAGCCAAAACCTTGAAGAGATATAGGGGATCTAGATCTGATTAATTATGCAAATTCCACAACTATAACAACACTCACTCTCAACCATTTCATTTATACATTCAACAATAATTAAACATGTGCAAAAAAAATTAAAAGGGGCCCATAAATTACACAGATAAATATTAGAATTCTCATCTTCCTTATATCATTAATAAGTAGAGGATAGTTTCATTAAATCATCAACATTATAGCTTGTGATAGTTACAGACTTCCATGTTGAATCAAAACCCACAAGTAATACATAAAGAAAACACTACAAGACCAGATCTCAAAAACTGAATAACTCTAGACACTAGGCACTGTCTGTTCTCCTGGCTCGATCTGAACTTTGCAGCATTGTCTAAAATTGTTTCTCACTATATTAGCTCTTATTTTATAGCCACGCTCTCTTAATCTAAAAGCTTGCTCGCTTGATCCATTATTTTTCAATACTTAGGGCCATTACCTTGGTTTTTTGTTGACTGTGTCAAAATTGACTCCTAGTTCTTCACCATGCTCCCTTATTTTTGCTACGTGAGTTACAAACCATATCATTGCCATTTCAGTTTTTCGATACTCATTTTCTAGTAGTTTCATCAAAAATTCCCTTTGAAATTGATACTCCTTCATAAACGAAGGACCCAACATGCCCTAACCACATCCTATTGACCCACCCTCAAGTCAATGTACTATTGTTGTTGCTTCTAAATCCATTGCAGGTTGGCTTCCACTAGATTCAATTGCAATACCTTCAAATGAAGGACCCAACTCTGGAACAGTCTGAAGCACAATATCCTTGAAACTTGTGAATGCGGAAACAAAGGAATGCCATGAGTCTATAAGTGTCGAAACCTTGGATGAGAACTCAGTAATTGTCTTCTCACTAAGGTCATTGGGCAACGACTCTACCAATTCTTGAATTTGTTGATCAGAAACTATGGATAGTGTACTCAAGGTCATAAAATTATTTTTAACTTTTCACCGAAGGTCACATAGAACTCACTTAGTGACTTGGGTTTCATCTTCCAGTTGGTTAATTTGGGCATCAAGTACATCTACTTGGTCAAGAAGCTAGTTCTTGGCTTCGAGATCGAAATTCACCATTACTTGCTGATATAAATTCTAAATATTCTCATGCAAGGGATCAATGGCATCATTCCTCTTTTTCACAATGCAACCAAAATTTGAGATTTGGAAGAACGTGTGTTGGGATTATCGCATGACTTCGGGTAGTGTAGCACGAAGAGAAGTGGAAGTCTATAGTTTCATAGTAAGATGAGTGTGATAGATGGCAGAAGGATCAGATGAATATTTCTGCATATTAGTGACAATTTCCTAGAGCTTGGCATGTTTGGACATAATTTGTTGACATGCTGCTTCAATCATAGTACAACATTCAGCGGAGGATCAAGCGGAAAAATCTTCACGTTGTTCAATGGAATATGGAACAAGAGTAGGCCATAGAGATTGCAATTGACAATGAGCCACACTAACATAGGTCTCCAATACTTCCTTCTCACAACATAACTACATTTGTACTTGTTGGCTTAGTGAGCCCTGACCCAGGTTCAAAGTTAATTTCGCCAAACCAATCCCTACACTACTGGCCCTTTCAACACCAATCTGTGGAGCGTAGGCTGAAGTCTCACTCGAAGCAGCATGGGGCGATGCTGGAACCAAGTTTCTGCACCAAGAGATGGTAGTGATGTCGTTTTATGCTCTAAATCTGCCTTCACATAGATCGATAAGCCTTTTAGGGCTTATCGATATACTTCTCTTAATTGGCCTCTAGACCTTCGCGAAGATTTACAATTGTTGCTCACAAACCCTAATGAGGTGAATCAACTAGTTACATGCTTCTATAATTACTCGTACTTCCATATTTACCTAGATCAGCTTAAGTATCTAATAACTTCAATATGCATTGATATGTTCTTCGTGTAAAAAAATATTATTACTTACGTACAGATAACAATGTAAAACACATAGATTCACGCATCAATAGAGCATTAAAACATAAACCCATTATTTAGCATAACATAACCGCATTTATTCATAACAGAAGTAAATAGATCAAACACAGATATTTCTAAAGTAATCTTCTTTATTAGTACTTTAGATCTTCTTACATACTCTAACTACCCGGGGCACTTAGCTGCAGGGATCTGCGCACTCAGTTGTGGAATTCTACCCTAGGCCTCTGTGCACATAGCTATGAGCCTTTCTTATATTCTAAGACACTTCACTCTTAGCTCTTACTAACCCATCAATGAATTAACTACCTTAGACTCTTCTAAGAGTCTCCTTTTATACAATCCCATGGTCCGCGACCATGGGTAGATCTTCTAAAGTTGACACAACTTACACAAAAGAAGGGCAGAAATGCTTTTTGATACTTTACATCTATGCACTTTGCAGCCACAAATTGCAGGTACTTTATACTTTACATACAAAAACGTGGGCTTTCTTCCCCAAAACTTGGGCTTTTAACCCGAAAATTGACCCTAGGGGACCCTGTCCCAACAGGTCCCAAACAAAAGTGCGGTGACTCGCCCCTGAATCACTCTGATAGCATGAAGATCTTGCTACGAATAACTCCTAGCTCCACTTGTACCACTACAACTTCAGTTGTACATTGGGTAGCCGCCTACTTGACCTGCTCCACCAACTACTTTGTTTCTGGTCCTGCCCTATCTTCCTGGATCTTTTGTTATGTTGTTTGTAGGATGGCCAAATTCTCCCCAATGGTTCTAGAGAGCACATAGGCCTCCTCCAGCCAAGGCTCCAATATGGCCCTAAGGACGGCCTCTTTTCACTGCACTGCTTCCACCTTTTCTTGCAGTTCCTTTGCCTCCTGTAGCTTGGCCAATCTTTGTGTGATGGCAACGATGTGTGTCGTTGCTCTAGCCTCGTTGTACTATTCCTATAATTCCCTTGCCTCAATATTCAACCTCTGCAGGTTGGGATCTTCCCGTAGACTCGTGAGGACCTCAAATGATTGCTCGAAGAGCACAGTGCATTCTACCACTGCAAATCTACTGCAGTGACTGCATTCTTGACAGCTACCTCACATTGTTCTCTGATCTCTGGTGGAGTTGAAGGTTGTCCCTGCAACTCGAGCTCTATAATCATGAGGTTTGGTTCAAATTGAACCTTTGCCATCTCGGTCTGAGCATCATGCACACCTGCAACCAAATTTTGAATCTTAGCGTCGACAGGGGCCTCTTCGAAGATGTGCAGTTCCAAAATGGTTCTGCACGCTTTTGCTACCACCATTGTGGTGCACTCATTATTCTCCTGGACCTTCTTCTAGGTGTCTATCATTGTTGTTTTCTTAATGAAAAATTGTTCATTTTTATCCTTCTTCTCGTTGATCATACTGAGTGTGCGCTACTCTCGGGCCCTAAGTTCCACAATCACACCTACTTGCATCATGTGAAGGAATTCGCTTGGGAGCGCAGCCAACTTGAGACCAGTGTTACTTAAAGTAACCTTTTCAGCATCTGTCTCCACTCTTAGGGATCCATCAGGTAGTGTAATGGATCAAGGATCCAGAAAGAAAACAATCTCTGCTGCTCCAGTGGCCCATGGCACCAAACTAGTTGACACAGTGCTGCTCTGCCCTATACCAGCCTGTAGTTGAGTAGTTTGGATCTGCAACATGTGCAGACTTGTCTGAATGGAAACCAAGACTTTCTTTTGTTGCTTCATGAAGTTATACAGTATTTTTGCTGCCACGTCGCTTACTTTATCCCTAATGTTGTCCAAGTTTCCCTTTGTCAAGGTGATTGGGTCTAGTGACGACTTGGTGGCCTTGGAATTTTTGCGCAGCCCTTCCTTCTCTTACTCCCTATTCTACATCACCCAGAAGGGAGTGCTTTCTAGATCTAGACCACCCTTATCTGATATTCTTCCTCTATCTGTGGCAAGGGAGATTTCTGACTTCTGTCAGAGTTGCACTGTTGCACTAAAATTTGTCACCATGACTATTTGCAGTTAGTATGGCTCCATCAACTGTCATACTATCCTCCTTGGAAAGTCTCATACCTCTGCTCTTTATGTCAAACTCCAAGAAAGAGAGAAAGTCTTTAAAAATCTATATATCTCTGGGTACGCAGTTTCTCTTAGCCTTACCTGCGTGTACGCACCCCAAGTTCACAATACCTGCGTACTTGTACGCTCTGTCTATAAAGCAATGGGTGCGTACTCCTGTAAAGGTCAAAAGGCACAAGTTTCACTCCAAAAAAGTTACTTGTAGTCATTTCTAGAGCATTCTAGAAGCTTGTTTGACGTGTATGGAGCGCCTCCAGATGGTTCATGTATCCCTATCAAAGAGGAACTTATCCCATCAAGAGGGAGCTATCCCATCCAAAGAGGGGCTTATCCCATTGATGGTGGACCTGAATAACTTCCTCTATAGCACTATAAATACAGGCATTGGGCCAGAGGGAGGAGAGGTTGAAAGCTGAACATTCCTAAGGGTAGATGCTGCTGGAATTAGGACTCTCTTGTAAAGCTTGAGAGGAGAGATTCCCATCCTTTCCTAGCCTTATTTGAGAGTGGGTGAGCTGATCAAAGTAAAGGAAAACTCTTGCTGGACCCTAGGAGGGACCTGCACAACACCAAGGCTCAGGTTGTAATGGTTTCTTTTGTTTCCACTTAATACAAATGAACTCATTTTTCTCAACAGATTGTTATTCATGATTTGTTTCATATACTCCTTGGCCTGTATGATGGATATGTATTATTTTATGAGTTTATCAGGTGCTATTTAATCTTTTGGCTTGTTAGTGAATGCAGGTTTCGAAGAGAAGGAGGAGCTCATCCGGATCGGCGAGGCTGGACTACTACAAAGCGTTGGACTAAAGGTATGTTAAAATCACCTGATTACTTGTATTCTAAATGTATGTTTAGAGAAAGGTAGTGTTTATTTGTCTTGTTTGTCACTAGAAAGCCTTAGCTTCTAGGGAGGTCAGTTTTGTCCGCATTATCGACTCTTTCCGCATGACAAAATGGCGACTCCACTGGGGACTCCATTGATGTGAATGATTTTTTCCTTTGTATGAAACTTTGGTCTCAGAAAAGTAGTTTTTTTTCTGGTTTTTGGCTGTCTGACTGTGTTTTTGGGTGGGCTAGCTTAGGGTTAAATTAGATCTTAGCTTTTCTTAGTTTTGCTAGAAGTACGCAGCCTCTGCATTGAGCACAGTGCGTACTTGTACGCATTGTAGCTTTGTGCACAGAGCGTACACGCACCTGTGCAAACAGGTCGCCTGCGTACCCTGTCAAAATTGAGAAAATTCCAATTTTCTCCCTTTTTGCCTTTTAGATTTTGTTTTTAATTTGTTTTTTCTGCCCAGATCCACTAGTTTTCTGCCATCAATCTTCACCTAAGCTTGTTTCGTCAGTGTCGAGAGTTTTAGTGAAATTCATAGAGATTTTGCCCTAGGGTTTGATTTTTGCACTGGTCCTGTAGTGACTTTGGATTTAGAGGTTGTCAAACTTTGGATCTCCCTAGTTTTGTTCCGTCCTCTTAGGAGTTGGGCCTTTCATAGAATGCACCCTTGTGAGAAACCTACCTTTGTGTTCTCTCTTTGCCAAATCTCGAAAAAGTTTTTGATTGAACTTTGAATTTTATTCTTGAGAAAAAGAACAAAAGATTTTGATTTTTGTTTTTGACTGGTTTTTGGTTTTGCATTAACTGGTCCTTAGTTAAATTTTGACTGAGTAAAACATCCGAGAACCATCTTTAGTAGGCTTTTTCCTCATTAGATTTACTTTTAGGTGAATTTTCTCTTAGATTTGTTTTTGAGTGAAATTGAGTTGATTTGATTGCCATAGCTTTTTTAACTTTGATTTTTGTTAAGGTAAGTTTTACATGCTTTATTAATTAGGAAAAAATACAAAAAATATCTTTTGAAGGAAAGTTTGCTTTGGTAGCATTTGAGTCTTTGAAAGGAAAAGGAATTTTTGTGAAGTGATTAGTGGTCATGTGTTGTATGTTTTGGAAAAGATAAAGAGTTTGTTTCTTTGATTTTCATTGCCAAGAAAGTTGTCTTTATATCAATTTTGCATTCTCCAACTCTCTTAGTTAGGGAATTCATTGAAAAGAAAAATTAGTATAAATGATCCTAAGTGCATCTTTTTAGTGGTTTGAGTCGAGTCTACACACCATCAGTTTCATCTCCACTACCTTTTGTCTTAAAGAAAAGCCATAAAATTAACGCTTAAAGTAAAATCAACTAGTAACTTTTTATTTACTAGGGCTCTGAAACACCAATATAGATTAGGCTAGTGTCTTGGAGTAGGAGAGTAATTGACTCTCCAAGACAGTAAAACCAAACAAGTAGCTCATCTTGTGGTAGGATAAATCCAACTGTTTCATTTGTACTCTCGGAAAGCTCCTCTTAAAGGAGAAGCACGAGACCGTGTCCGAACCAGTGAGGGGATCAATCCTCCTTCATTGGAAAAGACGCCAGATACGCACGTACTACAAATGGTAAACCTCGGATTATTGTCGAGGAGCCTGGAGTCACTTGTCGGTAAACCTTGGATTATTGTCAAGGAGCCAGCAAGGGGATTGAGCTTGTTACTCTGCCCTTGCGTGCTATCGGGTCGTAGACTGTTCCCCCAGGTGCATTTGTTGTTGTTGGTAACCTTAGTGACCATTATCTTTAGGATTCTACCGAGGTGACGGTGGAGGGAAGATCCCACTGTACCTGGAGCAGACGTCGGATAGACTCACTTGGATTTTCCAGGGGGTTCACTTCACTCGAGACGGTTAAAGTGGAGGAACTTGTGCCGGTCTATTCATTAAGCAGGTTGCCGGGGTAACTGTTCCACCCACCACTTCTATACTGAATTAGGCGATGTTTGGTTTCATCTCCAACTAGTGTTTTCGGTCCGGAAGGCTACTGTTTGTGTATGGTTTGACGCCCTAGATTCTTTAGGCGTGTGATTCAAATTTGTTTGGTTCTTTAGAGACTTTAGGTGGTTTGCTTTGAGATTTTACTTTGTTTGCATGTGCAATAGTTAAAAGTTTTTAACTGTGGCTGAATTACCGAGACAGTCCTGTAGACTTCGGGGCAAGTCTCCTGAGATTGTTACCGTGGCCGATTTGTTGAGGAAGTCCCGTAGACTTCGGGGCGAACCTCCTGAAGATGTTCTGGGTCATTACGAAGGTTTGAAAGTCCTTGTAACTCCTAGTGGCAGTAAAGTAGGTTCACCTGAAGAAGGAGAGTCATCATTGGTAGTCCATCCAGATTACCAAGGTCTAGAAACAGGTTATAATCCTGAAGCTGTTGCAGTTTCCGAGCTTGCTGGTAGTTTTTCATCTACTAGTGATATAGGCGAAGAACCTGAAATATCTGAACCTATTACTCCAACTTCTAGTGCACCTGATTCACCTAGGGTAGAAAGAGTCATCACCAAAAATCTTCCTGCTGGTTTGATCGCTATTGAAGAACTTGCTCCAGAGGAAGAATTTGGCGTCTCTATCCTTGAAGATCAACCTACTATTGATCTAAGGGAGCATGAATCCATCTTTTACAGTCCTCCTAGAAGTACTACTTGGTACCTTTCGTTAACCAATTATTTAGACAACTCAGGGATAAGTTTTTCTCCACCTCGTACTCCTTTTCCACCTGGAGGTATTTATACTCCTGTAAATATGTCTGGTCAGTCGTCCGTGTTCACTCAATCTCCTGAATCTTTCTTGTACGGCGGTCCTTCTGTTCCCTCTGGGTATCAGTCACTTTCTGGTACTTTTGCGGCAGCATCTCCTCAACCCATTGAACATGGGTTATTAGCTGGAAACAATGGTAATAAACCGTTGGGTGTAGGAGACATTTACATGATGTCAGGTTCAGTTCCCGGTTCTCAACCTCAAGGTGGCCAATTACCGCTTGGGGGGCAGCCTCAATTAATGCCTGGGGGGTAACCTCAAGGTACACAAATTGCGTCTGGGGGGCAACCTCAAGGACAGTATGTACCCATAGTACAATACATTCCTCAAGGTCAACCCCAGCCTCAATATGTACCCCAAGGTCAACCTCAGTATCAATTTATAGCTCAAGGTCAACCCCAGTATCAGTATTTACCTCAAGGTTATCAACCTCAAGGTCAATACTCGAGTCAAGGTTATCAACCACCTCAAGGTCAATCTTATGTTCAAGGTACGGGAAATGTACCTTTCAATTATCAATCCTACCCTCAATCCGGTTATGGATCTCAATATCCTCAACCTGTTATGGGTCAATACCCTGGAATGAACATAGTGTGGGATCCATCGCAGGTTCAACAGGTATTGCAGCCAAGTGTACAGTTGTCATCTCAAGCTGGACAACCCTTAGTTGTTGGTCCATCCCAGCAACCAGTCCAGTCTAATGTTCAAACTTTTGTACCTTCGATAGTTACTCAGTGGCTAATTGCACCTAGTACTCCATCTCAAACGACTGCTGCAACTACCGCAACATCTGTTCCTTCCACCACACTCGCTTCTGGAGTATCGACAGCTCCGGTTTCTACTGTCTCTGCAACTACTCCTCAGACATCTTTACCATTGTCTGGATCTACGATTCAAACTACGGTTCAGATGCCTATAGGACAACCTGGTTTAAGTACGGTTGTCACTAGTCAACCACAATTCACTTATCAACCGTACCAGGGACAGTACCAATACGGGCTTGCTGTCCAACAACCAGTTTACCAGTATCAACCGTATCCTGGGTACACTTATCAACAACCTCAGCAACCCTAGTATGGTCCGGTTAATCCTAGTTTTCTAGGAGGATACAATATCCCGAATGCGATTCCTATTCCAAGTTATCCTGTATATCCTCCTCCTGGGACTGGTCTTGTGACCCAGAGTTTTAGGGATCCTAATCGGCAATTACCATTTATCACAACTTTGGATTTACCAGACTTGTCGCGCCTAACGAACGATCCAATAAATTATCTTCCGTTCTGGCCACCAATGCCAAATAAGTTGCCCAGTGACATTCCCAAGTTCGAAGGTAAGTCTGGAGAGGATCCGTCCAATCATGTGATGACTTACCACCTCTGGTGTGCTTCAAATTCCATCTCGGATGATTCGATCCGCTTACGTCTTTTTCAGCGTACGCTCATTGGTCTCGCGGCCAAGTGGTATATTGAGTTACCACGGGCCTCTTTTTACAATTTTAGTCAGTTAGCTACCTCGTTCCTAACTCATTTTCAGTTGCCGGTCAGATATGATAATGGCACGGAGCTACTAACTTCATTAAAATAGTCGACGTCCACTTATATTTCCAATCATATACATGAATGGAGACGTCGACGGCGATTAGTGAAAGTTTTTATCCCGGACCAAATCTTAGCTGAATGGTTTGTTAAATCATTATTACCGAAGATTACTGAAGACGTAGCTAAGGCCAGAGTAGTTATTGAGGAGCAAGTAATTGCTCAAGCGCAGTACCTTGACTTAGTTTACACTCAGTCAGGTACGTTACACGAAAAGATCCCAGATCTTCCAAAGTCAAATCAAATCGCTGCTGCTCCTTCGGGATCTCATGCTGCTGATGGCATGATTGGTTCGGTAAATACTAAAAGCAAGAAGAAACCTTCAAAGAATTCTTCGCCTATTATAACCTTACCAGATTCCCCGACAGGAGAATCTTCTCCTGAAATTTCCGCTGATATTCACGCTGTAGAGTCATCCACGGCTAAATCAAAAAACGGTGGAAAGAAGAAAGGTAAGAAGAAGAGTAAAGCAGACAAGACTCCAAAGGAGAAAATAGAAAAGTCAGAAACCAATGAAAAAAAGCGCAAACCTCGATATCCTTGTCTTATTTGTGAAGAGGATCATTTTACAAGGGATTTCCCCCATCGGGCCGAGGTTGTGAAAATCGTCAAAGGTTCCTCAACTCCTGCTGTTTTGAAAGATCCATTTCCAAAGCAGGAGAGTAAGATGATAGGTTCTTCCTCGGGTGCCACTGAAGAACCCATATTGAAGATGTCTCATGTAAGGATTGCGACTCGATTGCAAGATTATGGTAGTAAAAGTCCTGTTGATGGATCGAAAGAAGCAGAATCTTCTCATTCAAATCCATCAACCTCAACTCCCGGTTCTGATCCACTACAGATCGAGAAACCTAACCCTGACTTAGTAATCAAACCGCCCGACAAGGGTGTACTTCGAAGGTCTGCTTTCAATCCACATGCGAGAGCGGCCCAGAATTACCACATTGTTGAGGATTTAGCTGTTTCACCCTCAGCAATGTCGGCTTTAGAAGTGCTGCAATCATGCCCAGCACAACGAAAATTACTTTTGTCGGCTATAGGAGATGTTGATGTTCAGGACCCGAACCTAATAATCTTTGATCTAGAAAATAGTACACCGCGTTTTCCTCATCAGATGGCTTTCCGGATCCCAGTGATAGTCAAAAACAGGCCTATTCATCGGACTGTAATTGATGAGGGAGCCTCCACGTGTATTATGTCGATACAGTGTTGGAGATCGCTTGGTTCTCCTTCACTAAATCAATCCCCGACAATTCTTAAGGCCTTTGATGGCCGTGGGTTCCATCCGTTTGGCATTCTACATGATTTGCCTATAGGGGTTGAAGGAAAAACCGTTAGTCTAGATGTGGAGGTGGTTGATGCCCCTCTAGACTACAACCTTCTTTTGGGTCGAAGTTGGTCTTACGCTATGACAGCGGTCGTTTCATCGGTCTTCAGAGTAATAAAGTTTCCACACAATGGCAAGATCATAACCATAGACCAGCTGGCTTATTTTTCATCCGACCCAGCCTTTTCAGAGAGTATCCAGCATGTCGGTAAAACGACTATCCCTTACAAGGATGTTGGCGTAGGATTAGTTAAAGATGCCGGTTTACTGGGAACTTTTCCTTTTCCTCCAATCAATGCCGTGTCTTCGTTTGCATCTATTCATATGATTACTTTAGACACTATTATTTATGACGATCCTTGGATCGTTCCTTCTGAATCTGAGATAGACTCATTTGGTGATGCAATGCCTTTGAGTCCATATGAAACAGCCTATGAAGCCGTGCAGTCTTTTACCAACCCAAGTTCAACCAAAATCGACCAAATGAATGTGGTCCGTGAGGAATCCCTTTTCGCGTCAACCTCGGAGTTAATAACGTTTCCCGAAGTTGTGTCATCTGACGAACAACTTTGTGAAGTCCTGTGTGTAGACGATTTACCATGGGAAGATCTCCATCATAGATCTTCGTTTTTACCTGAGGATGATCATTTTGAAAACGATTTCTCATCAATATTTACAGCTGAATATGTCAAAGACGCTCAGAGTCCAATGAAACATCCTGATTCAGAGCTGAATTTGGGAAACATTTCTCGCACTATTCCCATTGACATTTCAGTGAAGCCTGGAATTGTTGAACACATTCATATAGGTGCCTCGTGTTCAGATGACGAAATTCAAACATACAAGGCCCTATTTCAAGAATTCCGCGACGTGTTTGCCTGGTCTTACGAGGAGATGCCAGGAATTGATCCCGCCATTTTTGTCCATGAAATCAATACTTACCCGGACTCTAAACCCGTCCAGCAACGTTTGCGTCAGATTCACCCACGAAAAGCGGTTGCGATTAAAGCAGAAGTTGAGAAGTTGTTGAAAGCAGGTTTCATTTATCCGATCCCGTTAATGGATTGGGTATCGAATATTGGTCCGGTTAACAAAAAACAGGGGACAATAAGAATATGTATTGACTATAGGGATATCAATCGTGCTTGTCCCAAGGACAACTATCCAACACCCTATATCGATCAAATAATTGATGATTGTGCCGGCAGTGAAATATTTTCCTTTATGGACGATTTTTCCGGTTACAACCAAATCAATATTCTACCTGCCGATCAACCAAAAACGGCTTTCATTTGTCCATGGGGTACATTTGCTTATTTCAAATTACCTTTTGGGCTTAAGAATGCCGGAGCCAATTTTCAAAGGGCGATGTCTTATGCATTTCATGACTTCAAGCACATTGTGCAACCGTATCTCGATGATTTTCCCGCTCACTCCTTACATCGAGCTAATCACCTTGTCCATTTACGAGCAATTTTTATGAGGTGTAGGCATTATCGTATATGGTTGAACCCACACAAATGTGTCTTCTGCATAGAAGTGGGACGATTGTTGGGGTTTGTAGTTTCAAAAGCCGGCATTCGCGTCGATCCCTCGAAGGTAGAAGCTATCATCAAATTGCCTCCTCCTTCGAGTCTGCGCCAACTCCAAAGTTTGCAGGGGAAAGCAAACTTTTTACGCCGATTCATTCCTAACTACGCCGAGATTACCAAGGGTTTTACCCGGTTGTTGAAACAAAATGCTCAATTCTCTTGGGATGAGATAGCTTAGAAATCTTTTGATGCGCTAAAGCACGCGTTGACCCATGCACCATTGCTGCATCCTCCCAACTACAACTAGGATTACTTTTTGTACCTCGCCGCCGCTCATTCCACCATTGGAATGGTCTTAGTACAGAAAGATGAATTCGGAATGGAACATGTAATCTATTACCTTAGTCGGACGTTAAATCCCACTGAGCTCAAATATTCACATGTGGAGAAATTGGCCTTGGCAGCTGTTCAAGCTGTCCAACGTTTTCGTCACTACATTCTTCTCCGTAAAACTACAGTCATTTCGGATTGCAACCCTATGATCTACATTTTGACTAAACAATTGCTAGGGGCAAGTACTCTAAATGGATCATTATCCTGCAGGAGTTCGACTTGGAATTTGAAAAGTCTAAGTCTAAGAAATCTTTAGTTTTTGCGGAATTGATGTGTGATTTCCCGCGTGCTGACACAGAAACTGTGGCAGAGGAACCCATTGCGGATGAATCTTTGTTTCTCATCAGCACTTTAGATCTGTGGTATGGGGATATAATTGTCTATCTCCAAACCCAATCCTTTCGGCCCGAACTTTCAAAGTTGGAACGTCAGAAAATTCGATTCCAGTCCTAACAGTACAAAATCATTGGAGATACTCTTTATCGCCGTGGGGCAGACTTGGTTTTCCGTCGTTGCTTAACTCATGAGGAAGCTGAAAGGGTTTTGAATGACTGTCACTCTGGAGCGTGTGGCGGTCATATGTCTGGGTATGCCACAGCCCAAAAGATATTGCGCACTGGCTACTTTTGGCCGTCTTTGTTTAAAGACTGTATTATTGCGGTCCGGAAATGCCACAACTGTCAAGTGTTTGATCGCAAGATGCATGCACCACCTGCTCCTCTCCACCCTATAATTGTCGTTGGTCCTTTTGCTAAATGGGGTATCGATTTTATTACATGTAACCCTCACTCGGCCGGGGGGCATGCGTATATCATCCTTGCGGTTGATTATTTTACTAAGTGGGCCGAGGCAATGCCTACATTTGAGGCAGACGGAAAGACAACTGCGATTTTCATATTCAATCATATTATTGCTAGGTTTGGTGTCCCTCAAGTGATAATTACAGACCATGGGTGCCATTTTCGAAACATTATGATGACAGAACTTACAGGCCAGCTTGGTTTGTGTCACGATAGCTCAACTCCTTATTATCCACAAGCCAATGGCCTGGTTGAGTCTATCAACAAAGTTTTAGTTATCATGATCTGACGAATCACTGGTATTCATCGGTCGAATTGGCACAACATGTTATTTTCCGCGCTTTGGGCGTACCGAACCTCAGTGAAAACATCAACAGGGTTCACTCGTTTCCAACTAGTTTATGGTTTGGAAGCAGTGTTGCCCATTGAATGCGAAATCCCGTCACTTCAAATGGCTGTCGAATTACTTCCAGCTACTTCCGAAGAGGAGAAGCATCTACTATACTTAGCTCAATTAGATGAGACTCAACGTGATGCTGCATTGGCAATCGAGACTCACGCAAAATGAATGAAAGCTCAGTATGATCGCAACGTGACCCCTCGAAATTTTTCGGAAGGAGACCTAGTGCTATTATATGATCAAGCTAACGATAAATTAGGTGCTGGAAAATTCTTTCCTATGTGGCATGGGCCCTACATTGTCAAGCGAAAGCTAGCAAAAGGGGCCTATGAGCTAGTCGATTTTGATGGGGACTCTTTGGGTAAGCCCAGAAATGGACTTTACCTAAAGAGGTATTATGCTTAAATGATGGGTATGGAGATTTAGTTAGGTTAGTTTTTCTTTATAGCTGGTGTGTTTGTTAGTATAGACAGTGTGCTTAGCTTAGAGAGTGTGTTTTTCGTCGTTATTCTGGCTTATCTTGGTTTTACTCTTGATATTCCAGATGTCGACGCCTCTCCAAATGTACATTGGATTTGCTGATGGTGCTTGTCGTAGTACACGGAGTATCTCTTATGCAGCTTGGGTTATCTATTCGCCCTCTGACGAGTTAGTTTCTATGCATGGGGTGAGCCTCGGTCAAACAACAAACAACATTGCAGAATACAGTGCAGTGATTGAGTTATTGTCTGAATCTATTTCGTTTGGGATTCAGAGTTTGATAGTGAGGTTAGATTCTGAACTCGTTGTATTACAGCTTAATAGAGTATATGCCATTAGAAATCCACTGTTACTAAGGTTATTTTTGAGAGTGCGCCTCTTGGAACGTGAATTTGATTACATTGAATATCAGCATATTCCGAGGTCATTAAATACATTAGCAGATGCAATTGCTTCTCGAATGTTAGACAGACATTTGCGATAATTATACATGTAAATTTAAAAACATTTCATCACACATGTTTAACAAGATAAGCCGGTAATAATGATATATATAGATAGGAGTGTGTCAAAATATACATCGTCTTCGATCATAGGTTGAAAAACACCTTATGATCGGCAAAAATGATAAGTACAAAAAATCAAAATGTCACATGTGTCTACAAAAAGTGACTAGCCAATCACAGGTGGTGCTCTCTATACGACACCACTGCACGCACTACCCTACACAAGAACCTCCTAAAAGGTCCTGGGACTGCGACCACATAGCGCTGAAGTCGGATAGGAATATCGTCTATAGTCGTCTCTGGTATGTCCACTGTAAGACGCTCTAGGTCCTGTTCCAACTCGGCTAAGGTCTCTGCAGCCGCATCTTGTGGGGCCGGTGCTGGTGCAACTGGTACTCTTATCTCGAAAGGCCGGAGATTGGCTGGACGCTGTGGGCCTACATCTGCATTTTGAAAATTGTGATTGTCAGTTTTGAGATGATATAAAAAACAAAAAAAAAAGTAAATAATTTAAAAAATTGTGGAAGAATCATGCCCGGATCTCCGCAAAAATCAACTCCGGCATACGGAAAATCCTGAATCAAGAAGACCTGGTTCTCTAACCAGTGAAAATACTCCGGTCTAAATCGGACAACCTCCGTGCCCTCGTCAGGATGATGGGCCATCACCGCAACCCATCGCATCAACTTAGGCTCTCGGGGAGGCCCAATCTCAATAGTGAGATGCTATGGGATCAGCATCGGAACCCTCTCTAGGGCAAAACTCACAACTAAAGGCCCATAACCAAAAGTCTTCAGCTGTCCGTTTTTAGTCCTAGTCAGTTGGCCCTTTAAGTTGGCCAACACAGCATCACACCAGTTGAAAATGGTGCCTCGATAGCAGTCAATCGCCATCCGCATTTGGGACCCGGTGGCAATGTGCAAAGCGGCAGCGCCGCAAAGTCTGGTAACTGTAAAGGCAATTACCATAAGTTCAGGCAGGGTTATCTTTTTGATTTCTATCCCCTTATCCTGGTTTTGGTTGTTACACCACTCTAGCCGGAGGCTAGCAATGGACTGGCCACCCGGCCTAGTCCCGGACAGAGTCAATTGTTCGCCCCTCTTGGGAAAACCAGTGAGGAAGTAAATATCAGAGGGCTCTATCTTGAGCTGGTGCCCTCCAATGTAAAAGCACTGATCCTGAACGTTCCACCTTTCGACCAGCCACTCTAGAAAGCGCACCTGGGCCCTCATGCCAGGTATGGCCCAGTATTTGTAAAGACCACATGCCTTCAAAGCATGAATGGAAGGTTGATGATTAATCGTGGCCAAATCAACATCTTCGTGCTCCCTCTCGCGCCAATCAAGCATGATGGGCAATCTACACACCATAAAACATCTGTTAGAGTCCATAAAATTGAAAGTTTTTGGTTCATTTTGGAGCATTGGAAGTTTCAAAATGCTTTCCGCGGGGTACGCAGCCCGCCTTTAGAGACAGAGCGTCTGTACACACCTTCTCTGAAGGCAAGCTGCGTACACCCAGCATTTTCCCAATGGAGAAAATGTCCCCGAAAAGTGGACCTTGAAACCCCCAAGGCCTCCAAAAAATAAATCTAAAACCTAAAAACAAATTCTAAACAGATGAAAATGCAAGGGAGGATGTTGTAGAATACCTGATGAGACGGCGTTCGATTTCGACGGTCGGATTCTCCGCAACGACCACAGGAAGTTTCTTGCCAAAAGCCCTTTTTCTCTCCTCAATAGTGAAATGGTAAAACCCCTTTTTATAGGTTTTTTGAGTAAATGAATGTTAAATTTGTTTATTTTCCACCATGAAAAGGTATTTTTCAAAGTATTTTTTATCTATATTAAACAGGTATGAGTAATGTGTTGGTTTTTATGCAGGATAAAAGGATTTTCAGGGAAAATTGTCATTTTTCACATACAAAAATATCAGAGTCATCTTTTAAGCCCTTTTTTGACTCCTAAAACATGAAAATATTGCCGAGCGTTTCTTTTACACTCATTAAAACGGAATTAAAAGACGGTCCCCTTATAGCCCTTTTCTGACAGTAAAAATAGGAAAAGATTGCCGGATTTTTGTCGTTTCAAATTTGATATTGGAAATAAAACGACGTGTCCTTGATCGCTTTTTACTTTTCAGGTCAAAGACACTAATCATGAAAGCACTCCTTGGTCGCAAGATCAATCGGTTCTCTCAAGTATTATTTTATACTTTTTCGGGCTTGGGAGACACAACTTTACGAAAAAGTTCAACCTGGAGTCTTCTTAAGTTTTTTCACTCTCTAAAATTGAAAAACGCCGAGTTTCTCCTATATTGGACTCGTTAAAATTTCACAGTAAAGGACCTGTTCGATTACAAACAAGAACGGACCACTCCTTCTTAGGGTTCGAATCAAAACTAAGTTGAACTCATCCGAAGGATGAGCTTATAATCAGGCATATGTTATCCTCCTCAAGCTTGTAAAAAATAAAGAGGTACTTGCCAGAAATGGTGGGGGAAAAGAGGGAAAAATGAGCCTATTTGTTATCCTTTGTCTCAGAAGAAGCCTTATTACCACTCTTGAACACGACACTTTGCATTCACCTGGGTTGGGAAATCCTTTGCCTCACAGTTGATCAAACCACATTGAAAGTCTGCAGTCGGGTATTAACTTTGGGTCAAATGTCACCAAGCCATCTGTTGTGTCGTTATGTGTTCAAGAGGTCTCTGTATATAAACCATTCATCTGCAAAATACCCGTCATCCATCTTGACCATCCCTGAGTCAGTACTTACAGTTACATTTCTTCAACTTGATCAATGATTTCGTGTTGTGGGCTTGCCTGCAACGGGTCGCTTTCTATCGACATCAGCACATTATCTAGAAAGATGACCTAGGAATCGTCAGTACCTTGAAGTCTTCATGCATCAATGGCAGGTTTCTCGCCTTTGACGATAGTTTACATCATTGACTTTCGATCGAAGGATTCCGTGAAATGTTCGACATCAACTCATTCATTCACATCTCATGGATTGTACTGGGTACTTTGAGAACCATTGACATCACTGGTGGTCTCTCTCACGCTTGTTAACAGTTTACATCATTGACTGGTAATCAAGTGGTTTCTACCATGTTCGACATCAACTCATTTATTCGCATGGATAGAATCGTACCTTCTCGGGAAGTAGAAATGAAGACCCTGGATCTAGTTTCCACCATCCAGGCTACGAGGAGTTTTGTATTCATTATACAGTAGACTAATCATAAACAGATGGCTGCACCCATACTGTGTCTACAAAGTCTATGATTATAATGTACTGCGAAATCATTCCTATATCAGAGCAGTAGTTAGTTTGATAGTTAAAGTTTTCAATCTGAGTATGGGAATGCCTACCTCAGCGATGATATAATCTTATATGTGTATTTTGTGTTGAATACTTGCAGGTTCCGACTGGGCTCTCCACAAGATAATCCTCGAAATGATAAAGTACTTCACCCTTCCTAGATGATATGAAACCCTTATCTACTACAGGCTTCGCACTTTAGAGGGCAATCTGTTACACTAAAATTTGTCACCATGACTATTTGCAGTTAGTATGGCTCCATCAACTGTCATACTATCCTCCTTGGCAAGTCTCATACCTCTGCTCTTCATGTCAAACTCCAAGAAAGAGAGAAAGTCTTTAAAAATCTATATATCTCTGGGTACGCAGTTTCTCTTAGCCTTACCTACGTGTACGCACCCCAAGTTCACAATACCTGCGTACTTGTACGCTCTGTCTGTAAAGCAATGGGTGCATACTCCTGTAAAGGTCAAAAGGCGCAAGTTTCACTCCAAAAAAGTTACTTGTAGTCATTTCTAGAGCATTCTAGAAGCTTGTTTGACGTGTATGGAGCGCCTCCAGATGGTTCATGTATCCCTATCAAAGAGGAACTTATCCCATCAAGAGGGGAGCTATCCCATCCAAAGAGGGGCTTATCCCATTGATGGTAGACCTGAATAACTTCCTCTAGAGCACTATAAATACAGGCATTGGGCCAGAGGGAGGAGAGGTTGAAAGCTGAACATTCCTAAGGGTAGATGCTGCTGGAATTAGGACTCTCTTGTAAAGCTTGAGAGGAGAGATTCCCATCCTTTCCTAGCCTTATTTGAGAGTGGGTGAGCTGATCAAAGTAGAGGAAAACTCTTGCTGGACCCTAGGAGGGACTTGCACAACACCAAGGCTCAGGTTGTAATGGTTTCTTTTGTTTCCACTTAATACAAATGAACTCATTTTTCTCAATAGATTGTTATTCATGATTTGTTTCATATACTCCTTGGTCTGTATGATGGATATGTATTATTTTATGAGTTTATCAGGTGCTATTTAATCTTTTGGCTTGTTAGTGAATGCAGGTTTCGAAGAGAAGGAGGAGCTCATCCGGATCGGCGAGGCTGGACTACTACAAAGCGTTGGACTAAAGGTATGTTAAAATCACCTGATTACTTGTATTCTAAATGCATGTTTAGAGAAAGGTAGTGTTTATTTGTCTTGTTTGTCACTAGAAAGCCTTAGCTTCTAGGGAGGTCAGTTTTTTCCGCATTATCGACTCTTTCCGCATGACATGCACTCTTCCTCCCATTCCTTCGCGGCGTGCTCCGCTTCCTCTCTGGATTTTTCTGCAGCCTCCTTCTTCCGCTTTTCAACCAACCGCTAGATTTTCGACCGAGAATCTTCCTTCTTCTACTTTCCCATGGACATACAAGACTCGATGGACAAGTTTGCGATCATGCACCACTTGGCTGGCCAACGATAGAGGACCACTGCTATGGGATCATTCGTCGCAAGGTATGGGAGATTATACCACTTTTGTTTTGGTTCCTTCCGCACCCAGATGGAGATACAATGGAAGTCCCCTTTGAACTCTGCATATGCTAAAAACTACTCGAAGACAGGAGGTGACATCCTTGGCTTGCAGTTTATGGACATAATGATGTTAATCTCCATCAAAACCTAGAATACCTTGCTCTCGTGGACCCACTCATCGTCCTTTGTGGCCCATAGTGAAGCAAACTTCACTGCTTCTTGAAAATATTTTGTGATTAGAGGAAACTAACTATCCTCCAACAATTTCCATGTGACCAGTACAATCGAAAGTAAAATCCATTAGTAATGAAATGTTTTGTTGTGGTCCTATGATTCCCTATAGTTTGCGAGGAACTCACTACACATGTAGCGCGCCTAATTCAATTGTACACCCTCTGTG
Organism: Pinus tabuliformis; assembly: GCA_031772625.1. NCBI lineage: Eukaryota > Viridiplantae > Streptophyta > Pinopsida > Pinales > Pinaceae > Pinus > Pinus tabuliformis. The sequence goes on from CM062819.1 coordinate 1,158,503,299, forward strand.
CACTGGGCCACTAATGAAACAACTGGTGTCAGCACCTCATCTATGCACACTTCCACATTACCTTCCCAGCCAACATATGGTTGGCCACCTTCACTGCGGGGTCCATAATACTCAAAATTGAAGATCCGCTTGACTTCGTGACAAGCTTAAACTTATCCTTCATTCTTTCAGCAAGGTCACGCTTGCCTGTCTTTCTACCAAATTCCTTGACTGGATTCTACCCTGAATGGGTTAGTAGGGTGATCCTATGTATCAACATATTAGTTATAGGGATTAGCTCCTCCAACAACAGGCACCCGTCGTGCACCAAAAAAAAAAAACTATTTGATAACTATCAAATTTATGGGCGCACAGTGGTAATTTGCCACCGATAGCAGATTCAAAAATCCTACCTTTTCCACCCCACGAATCCACTTCACTATCTCCATCGTGGTGACACTTGAATCCTTGTAGAATACTCTTTGCATGAAATTATCAGTAGCCAGGTGGGGGAACCGTTCCGTGTCTGCAAAGTCCCAGTCTTAAAGCTTTATATGGGGGACACGTGCCAAGCACATTCCTTCAAATGTGATATTCTTTGGCAGCAGGGGTGTATGAAGGAGAAAATTTCCCTTGTCTGGGTCCTTTGGGACCTTCACCTTACCCCAGCTTGAAGGGATGTATTCTAGTAGCTTTGAGATAGGGTATACTCCCTCAATATCAATGTACTATGCACCCATACTATCTTCCTTTGCACCCTTGTCAGACTCCAGGTTTACCACCTTACCTTTCTCTTGCGCTGTGGGCTTCTCTTTCTTTTGATTCTTTCTTGGCAACTCATGCACTGGTTGTGTCACCTTTTGTTTATCCTTCTTAATCTTGGAAGCCTCTCCTAGGCTTCGGCTTAGGTGACCTCGGTGACTTTGGCACCGCGGCAGGCACTTCCACACTTATGACCTCAAGGAAACTCCCTCAGAGGCCATAGATCCACTAGCACTTGTAGCTTCTATGGGCGCCGACATGAGCCTATTCAGGAGCTCCTGTTTTTCCTTAGGTAACTTGTCAAACACTAAACTCGCCACCAAATCCTCAAAAATTGCAGGATTCATGCACAACTGATAGCACAACACAGAATCTATCAAAATGAAAAGTGTTTTTTGTTGGGTGGCCATTTATAATTTATAGGCAAATTCGAATTCAAATCCGACCATTCACCCCAAAATCCACTCATAAATGTTATATTTTTGTCAGATTTTGAAAGATCCTGCTCTCAAATTCAGCATTAAATTCTGCACCCTACTCCTCTTAGCCATTTTCTCATTGTCAAATCATGAATAGTGACCATAACAGTCACTTTCTGGTTGCTCTGCATGATCTCTCCTTCTATAGTGCAGCTCGTGTCATGCTTCTGTTGATGCTGTGACATTCTTCCATTCTGTGTAGTCCCCCAAGCGCACAGCTCTACAACCCAGGAAATGTAGTTTATAGTCCCATGCCTCCTCTCAGCTACCTAGATAGCTAAGACTATGGTTCCATCATATAGTCATCTGGTCAGATCCCTGGTGTATGGCTTCAATCGGCTCCCATTTACCTTTCTGGGAAATGGATCTCCATTAAATTTCACTAGTTGAACTGCTCCACCATCGATAATCTCTTTGATGACATATGGCCCTAGCCAGTGCATCTGAAATTTTCCTGGAATTTTATCAAACTTTTTGTCATATAATAAAACCAAATCATTTACCTTGAAGGTGCACATTTTGATGTGTCGATCGTGCCATGCCTTTTCAAGCTCCTTCTGAACTTGCTGATGGAATCCAGCCAAAAACCTATCTTCTTCAAGATCTGTTAGCTGCACAAGCCTCTCTTGCAAGGCTCTGTTATCTGCCATTCCTATGAACACTACTATGCGTTGAGTAGGTACAATATACTCCATTGGCATCATAGCTTCTATGCCATAGACCATCCTGAAGGGTTTTTGTCCAGTCGGCTTCTTACAAGTAATTCTGTAAGCCCATAGCACCGCAACTACGCACACATCCCAATCATTCCTTTGTGCATTGCAAAACTTCATCATCATGTTCTCCAATATCTTATTAAATTCTTCGACCATCCCATTAGCTTGCAAGGGATATGGTGTGCTCTTTTGATGATAAACTTGGAATTGCCTTGTTAGCGCACTAATAGTTTCATTAAGGAAATGTGTACTGCGATCACTCATCAAAATCTTCGGGAAACCAAACCTAGTCAGGACATATTCAAACAGTAACTTCATTGTTGTTTACCCTGTACAGTCCTTCATGGGCTGTGCCTCTGCCCATTTTGTCAAATACTCCATCGCAGTGATGATATACTGCACACCCGTCTTCTTTCCTGGAGGCTGCATTGGGCCTACAAACTCGATTGTCCATTTCTCGAATGGCTGTAATGACACTTGCGGATTCAAAGGCAGCTCATCCCTCTATGATGGCCTACCTATCCTCTCACATGCATCACATGCCTTACAATAATCCTTGGAATCCTTATGCTGTGTCGGCCACCACAAACCAACGCATAAAATCTTCTACGTTGTTGCTTTTCCTGCATAATTCCCTCTCGCAGCTCCTCCATGAGCTTCAGTGAGGATGTTGTTCCATTCAAACACAGGCACACAACATCACAGAATTTCAACCGAGCCCATTTTATATAAATTTCCTGCAATGATAAAGAAATCTGTTGCACGCACCACCAACTCCTTCTTTTGTTGACTAGAATACCACTCTGGAGTCATTCCCATTGTCAAGAAGTGTATGATATCTGCAAAGTGATTTTTAGCTACACACAACGCAAAGAGTTGTGCGTCAGGCAGTCCTTCCTCCAAATTAGTAGGCTCCTCTCTTGTTTCAATGCACAACAGATGATCTAGTCCTACATTCAATTGTCCTAGCTTCACAATGACTTCGAAATCATATTCCTAAAATAGAGTCAGCCATCCGTATATCTTCCCCCCTCAACACAGGGTTGTTAACGAGGTACTTTAATGCAGAATGGTCTGTATACATCTTGAAGTGTCCGCCTAGTAAGTAGTGTTTGAACTTCTAGAGTGTGTACACCATAGCCGAACCTTCTTACTCTGTCATTGAATATTTATTCTCATATTTAGACAACTTTCTACTTGCAATTGCTATAGGGTGATCCAAATCTCCCTCACCGGCCTATGTTAGTGCTACGCAGAGCTCAATACATGATGCGTCGACATGCACATGAAATTCCTTCTTCCAATCCGAGAAGACTAGGATTGTTGTAGTGACCATCTGTTCCTTTAACACATCTAGGCTCTGGTGACAGTCCTCATTCCAATAGAATGTAGAATCCTTCTTTAGAATCTTCTCCATCGGCATTATAATCTGGGCATAACTTTTGATGAACTTTCTATAGTATCCCATATGCCCTAACATTGCACAAAATTGTTTGACACATCTTGGCACCTCAAAATTAATTATAACTGCTATCTTAACTGGGTCCACCATTAATCCTTGTCTGCATACCACATGGCCCAGTAAGATTCCAAAAGCAACACAGAACAAACATTTCTTCAAATTGAGCATGATCTGATACCTTCGAAATTTATCTAGCATCAAGCATAAGCTAGGTACATGGCACTTCACCAGCCCAAACACCGTCCAATCATCAAAGTATACCTCCATAAACTTGTGAATGAAGTCCTTGAATGCCAAGATGACCATGCACGAAAATGTCATCGTCACGTTGTTCAGCCAAAAAGGCATTACAATGTACTGAAATCATCCCTACTCGGTTGCGAAGGTCATCTTACTTCTATCCTCTGACGCGATCTTGATCTGATGGTACCTCAAGAACCCATCAGTGAACGAATATGCTTCTTGTCCTCCTACATTATCCAACACTTCATCGGTTGGCTTATTGGGCCACTAGTATCACATCATCTGTTGCAAGGTATGGGAGATCATACCATTTGTGTTATGGGTCCTTTTGTGCCTAGATGGAGATATAGTGGAAGTCCACCTTGAACTCCGCATATCCCAAAAACTGCTCATAAATAGTTGGTGATAGTCTTGGCTTGCGGTTGATGGAAATAATGATGCTCATCTCCATCAACACCCAGTAGACCTTGCTCTCGCGGACCCGCTTAGTGTCCTTTGTGGCCCATTGTAAAGCAAACTTCACTGCTTCTGGTAAATTTGTCACCATTGGAGGAAACTGATTGTCCTCCAGCAATTTCCATGTGACCAGCATGATTTATAACAAAAACCATGCATAAAGCAATGTCTTGCTTTGATCTTTCACTTCTCTATAGTTCGCGAGGAACCCACTATAGAGGTAGCACACCCAATTAAATTGTACGCCCTTCGCGCACTAGGCTGCTAATGAGACTACTGGTGCTGACACCTCATCTGTGTGACACTTCCACATTATCTTCCCAGCCAAGATCTAGGTGGATACCTTAACTACGGGGTCAGTTATGATTGAAATGGAGTATCCACGTGCCTTTTTGACAAGCCTAAACTTGTCCTTCATTCGCTCGGCAAGGTCACGCTCGCCCACCTTTCCATCAAATACCTTGGCTAAATTTTGTCCTGAATGGGGTAGTCGAGTGATCCTATGGATTAGCATATTAGTTATCCTGATTGGCTCCTCTAACCAAAGTCACCCGTCGTGTACTAGGCACAGTAGCTGTATGATAACTATCAAGTTAATGGGCCCGTAGTGGTAATGCAGCACCCATAGCAGATTCAGTAGTCCCACCTTCTCCACCTGATGAATCCACTTCACTAGCTCTAGTGTGGTGACACCTGAATCCTTATAGAATACCCTTTGCATGAAACTCTTAGTTGCCAGGTGGGGGAATCACTAAGTATCTGCCAAGCCCTAATCCTCTAGCTTTAGATGTGGGACATGAGCCAACCATGGACCTTCGAATATGATCTGATCAGGTAGCAAAGGTGTATTAGGAAGAATTTTTCCCTCATCTTGGTCCTTCAGGGCCTTCACCTTACCCGAACATGGAAGAATGTATTTCGGTAGCTTTGGGATAAGGTCTACACCCTCAATTACAATGTCCTCTGCACCTTCATCTACACCCTCGTCGGACTCTAGGTTTACCACCTTGCCTTTCTCTTGCATGGTGGGCTTCTCTTTATTCTGGTGCTTCCTTGGTGACTCACACATCAGATGTGTCACTTTCTCTTTTATTTCTTTGTCTTATGCCCCTCTCTTGTCGGTGTAGGCCTCGACCGGGGTGACCTTGGAAAATTTGGCACGTATGCGGGAACCTCCACACTTACGACCTCAGGGGCAACTCCCTCAAAGGCCATCGATCCTCCAACACTTGCAGCTTTTGTGGGTGCTAACATCAGACTATTAAGGAGCTCTTGGGTTTCCTTAGGCAACCTGTCAAACACCACACTAGCCACCAAAGCCTCAAAACTTTTAGGGTTCATGCACAACCGATAACTCGACACGTCAACTCTTAAAATGCAAAGTGTTTTTCATTGGGCGGCCATCTGTAATTTACAGGAAAATTCAAATTGAAATCAGATTATTTCCTTAAAAATCCATTCATAAATGCTATATTGGCGGCAAATTTTCAAAGATCTCACATTTGAATTATGTCTTAAATGTTGCCACGTGCTCATCTTAGCCATTTCTTCACTGTCAAATCATGAACAGTGACCATAACGGTCACTTTCTGGCTGCGTTGTGTGGTATCTCCTTCTATAGCACAACTCCCTTCGCGCTTTTGCTGATATTGTGACATTCTTCCATCCTACGCAATCCCCCAAGCGTGCATCCCTATAACCCAGGTAGTGTAGTTTAGAGTCTCGTTCCTCCTTTGAGATGCCTGGAGCATTAATACTGTGCTTCCATCATATATTCATCTGGCCAGATCCCTAGTGTATGGCTTCAATCGGTTGCCATTTACCTTCCCAGGAAATGGATCTCCATTCAATTTCACCCGTTGAACTACTGCACCATCAATAATCTCCTTGATGATCAACGTGGTGACCATACTTTCCTTTAACACATCTAAGCTTCGCTGAAATTCTTCATTCCAACAAAATGTAAGATCCTTATTTAGCAGCTTCTCCATCGGCGTGATAATATGGGCATAACCCTTGATGAACTTTCTATAGTATCCCATATGCCCCAATGTTGCGCGCAACTATTTCACACTTTTTGGTGCCTTCAAATTAATTATAACTGCTATCTTATCTGCGTCCACCATTAATCCTTGTATGCACGCCACATGGCCGAACATGATTCCGAAAGGAACACAAAACAAACATTTCTTCCAATTGACCATGATCTGATACCTTTGGCATGTATCTAGCATTAAACATAGGTTGGCTACATGGAGTTTGACCAACCCAAACACCATCCAATCGTCAAAGTATACTTCTAGAACTTGTGAATGAAGTCCTTAAATGTCGCAATGACTACGTGCGAAAAGATTATTGGCACTTTCTTCAGTCCAAAATACATTATAGTATACTGAAAGCATCAACACTCAGTTGCAAAGGTCGTCTTACTTCTATCCTCCAGCGTGATCTTGATCTGATGGTACCCTGAGAACCCATCAGTGAACGAATATTCTTCTTGTCCCCCTACATTATCCAACACTTCATCGCTGAATGGAGTTGGAAAAGGACGATGTACACAAGTGTCATTCAGCTTTCTATGCATATCCTTATTTCATTCTTCTGCTTCTTTTCCTAAACTAATATTGGGCTCACCCACTCAGACTCTTCCATTGGTTCAATAATACCCATCACAAGCATTTTATCCAACTCTAAGAGGACCCTTTCTTTATATTTTGGATTGAGGCGGTAAATCCTCTTCTTGATCGGCTTCATGTCTGGTTTCAACATAATTTTCATAACTCCCGGGTCCCCTATTATACCCTTTAGGTTTATGAACTTCGTAGGGAACAACTCCTAGTATTCAAGGAGAAATTCAACGGCCTTATCTACTATTGCATCATCCCAGGAGTATCCAATTTTTGCAAACTTTAGCTCTGCCTCTGTCTCGATGTTTACTTGTCTTGTTTTTAGCGGCATGGTGATATCAGGGTTGTCTATTTGCAGCCCCTCAACTTCACGGTGTCCTTTTGTTTCCAAGATATTAATGTTTCTTGGATCCTCATCTTCTTCTTTAGCAGTCACATTATAGTACTCCAGTGCATGGCATAGCTGGGTGGTCCAATCTGATATTGTGACATTCTTCCATCCTACGCAATCCCCCAAGCGTGCATCCCTATAACCCAGGCAGTGTAGTTTAGAGTCTCGTTCCTCCTTTGAGATGCCTGGAGCATTAATACTGTGCTTCCATCATATATTCATTTGGCCAGATCCCTAGTGTATGGCTTCAATCGGTTTCCATTTACCTTCCCAGGAAATGGATCTCCATTCAATTTCACCCGTTGAACTACTGCACCATAAATAATCTCCTTGATGATCAACGTGGTAAACATACTTTCCTTTAACACATCTAAGCTTTGCTGACATTCTTCATTCCAACAAAATGTAAAATCCTTATTTAGCAACTTCTCCATCGGCGTGATAATATGGGCATAACCCTTGATGAACTTTCTATAGTATCCCATATGCCCCAATGTTGCGCGCAACTATTTCACACTTTTTGGTGCCTTCAAATTAATTATAGCTGCTATCTTATCTGCGTCCACCATTAATCCTTGTCTGCACGCCACATGGCCGAACACGATTCTGAAAGGAACACAAAACAAACATTTCTTCCAATTGAGCATGATCTGATACCTTTGGCATGTATCTAGCATTAAACATAGGTTGGCTACATGGAGTTTGACCAACCCAAACACCATCCAATCGTCAAAGTATACTTCTAGAACTTGTGAATGAAGTCCTTAAATGTCGCAATGACTACGTGCGAAAAGATTGTTGGCACTTTCTTCAGTCCAAAATACATTATAGTATACTGAAAGCATCAACACTCAATTGCAAAGGTCGTCTTACTTCTATCCTCCAGCGTGATCTTGATCTGATGGTACCCTGAGAACCCATCAGTGAACAAATATTCTTCTTGTCCCCCTACATTATCCAACACTTCATCGCTGAATGGAGTTGGAAAAGGACGATGTACGCAAGTGTCATTCAGCTTTCTGAGATCTATGCATATCCTTATTTCATTCTTCTGCTTCTTTTCCTGAACTAATATTGGGCTCACCCACTCAGACTCTTCCATTGGTTCAATAATACCCATCACAAGCATTTTATCCAACTCTAAGAGGACCCTTTCTTTATATTTTGGATTGAGGCGGTAAATCCTCTTCTTGATCGGCTTCACGTCTGGTTTCAACATAATTTTCATAACTCCCGGGTCCCCTATTATACCCTTTAGGTTTATGAACTTCGTAGGGAACAACTCCTAGTATTCAAGGAGAAATTCAATGGCCTTATCACTATTGCATCATCCCAGGAGTATCCAATTTTTGCAAACTTTAGCTCTGCCTCTGTCTCGATGTTTACTTGTCTTGTTTTTAGCGGCATGGTGATATCAGGGTTGTCTATTTGCAGCCCCTCAACTTCACGGTGTCCTTTTGTTTCCAAGATATTAATGTTTCTTGGATCCTCATCTTCTTCTTTAGCAGTCACATTATAGTACTCCAGTGCATGGCATAGCTGGGTGGTCCAATCTAGTTGAATTTGTTAGCCTCTACAATTTCCTAGGCTGAGGAGGAGATCAAAAGAGGTAACCTCAAACCACTTTTGGCTCAGTAGCTAGCCATATTAATCCCGAGAGGGATCTCTCAAAGTTTTTATCAATGAATAGATTTAAAGAACAAAGTTTTTAGGCTAGATATGTATGTTTGTTTGTGTGTTTGTGAATTTTAGATTTTAGGGTTTGCTGGACTAGGTTTTAGAGCAAGTGATTAGGTCTAGGCCTTAGGAATGTAGAGACAAATATAGAAAGGAGCTAGGCATTTGAAGGCTATGGTGTAATTTAAATATTGTCAATGTAGTATAGATTAGAAAGTTTTGAATAGACTAATGAGCATATCTAAGTATGAGTTCATTAGCTTTTAGAAGAAATAAACACAACTATGAACACCACATAAATAGAGCTTGAAATCAAGAATCATGTCTATTGAACTGCAAGGTAATTCATAGAGAGAAGACAAAGCATGTGAAGAAATATGATTTATCCATTAGAAACTGGTAGAAATATTAAACAAACACCATACACTCACACAACTAGAGTTCCTAAAAAATAGCTGCAGCTACTCTTGTATTAGCTGAAAAGATCATAACTTCTAAGCCTCCTCCACAAAAGAAAAACCCTTCTCTTTTAATGAGAAATAGTACATATAAACTCAATTGAAACACTTCCCCACCTTCAAGAGTCTAGTTCCTAGGTGGTGGGATTGATTACAATATTCTCTCAACCAACAGGTGAGAGTGAGAAGGTCAAATACAAACACTTCTTGTAGACTTTGATTTGGATTATACTTCCTTAATGAGGCCAATTAAACATAAAAAAACAACCTATCATGTGCATTTATTCATGCCTACACCATCTAGCTTCGAACCAATTTCAGTTACATCAAGAGTTTTAACTTTCACCAAGTTAAACTGAAAACTAGGAAATTTACATAGTGAAATTTAAAACAAAAAACATAGGAAATTGCAGAAGTGCAAAACCAACTTTGAGCCCACCTTATGGTGCTTTACGGAGTTCCAAATGAATATTTGAAATCATGGTCAGCTATATTTTCAAGTCTCGCTTCCAGAACGCCTTTCATTTTTTAAAATGACCCATGCGAAAGCCTTCAAAAATCCAATCTCCCAAGGTCACTCCAGAAGTGCAGTGCTTGTGAATAAGAGGTCCAAAATGCTGATTTTTGGCCACTTTTTCCCTTTTCTCTCAAAATTTAGGCCCTCTATACAAAATATGAAGAAATGGGTTTATAGAGGATGCCAAGGGCTTTCCAAAAATGTAATCTGTTCTTGATTTAGATGCCTGAGGAAAAAGCGCAACACTTCTATGACTGGCCAAATTTTTGCATAATGCACCAAAATTTCCAAAAAGCCAAAAATAATCAGAATTCTTCAAATTTGTCAAGAGCTATAAAATGATGAATATTAAGCCCTGATGTATGCTTCAACAAGCATCTCCAATTTACCTTTATCATTTTGGTCTTTTGGGGCTTCTTAGAGCTTGTTTTCAAGCTGTTTCACCTTGACATTACAAATCATGTTCTGGGCCTGGTAGTGATGTGCCATGTGCCTTAGTAGCTGATTGTCTCTGTTGGCATTGTCTAGAAGCTTCTCCAAGTCGTTATTTACCTTGTCTGTTGGGTCCCTATAATACTAGTGATTACCCCATTACTATTGTAATTGTACCACTTATTAATATTATTGTGCCCCTATTAGCCCCATATTGTTATTACTGTGCCCCATAGAATCCCTCTATTGTTATTTTTGTTGCTTTATATTATTATTGTTAGGTCGGCTGGGTTATATTGTGACTCCTTAGACTCCTATATATAGAAAGGAGGTTTTGTCATTTGTATCATCCAAGAATTGTTAATTTATGTAAAGTAAATGAGGTTTCCCCCTCGAAGAGGCTGAATTCTAAAGAGTTGATCTATCTTTTCTATCTTTTCTTTAGCTGGTTTCATAACATTTGGTATCAGAGCTTTGGATTCTAGGGTTTCGCTGCTCCAAATAGGTCATCGTGGCATTTTCACTATAACTTTTTTTCTGCGACATTTCAAAAGCTAAAAAAAAACCCATTTAAGAAGACATTACGCTGAAGCTCGGGTCCAAATTTCAGAGATTTTCGCGCTATATTTGCGTAGATATGATCTGAGGAAGTTGGTCTTTGTGCAGACTCCTGAATTACATTCCAAACAAGTGACCTGGGGAAAATCGTCATAACTTTCTCTTTAAGAATTGGATTAAAATTTCGTAAGAAGGTATAGAAAGAGGGTAGAATGTAGTTTCTTGTATGTATTTTGTAGAGCCAAAGGTCGAAACAATGACTCGTGGCACGTCATACACGTTCGCTCTATTGAACTAGTCTATAATCAGGTCACTGCGGGAGATTTCGCATAACTCCTCCTTGGACAATCCAATTTGGATCAGACTGGTGGCATTGGAAAGAGGACAAATAGGGCTACTGCAGGTCACAATTTCAGAACTGGATGATTTGAATGTACAGAGATACATCAGAGGCAATATCGAGCTCCTACAAAGTGAAAAAAGGTGTGTAGATACTTTTAAATTTTTTCTTAAGATTGGTTTGAAATTTATTTTGAAGGAATTCAAAGGGCATAGTAGAGCATTATTATTGTTAAATTATGCCTCGAGGAAAGAAAATGCAAACACCTAGTAAGGAACCTGAAATCTCTAACATGACTCATGAAGAAGAGGAGGAAATGCAACATGACATATCAAAATTACAAGACCAAGTGCAACAACTGTCCCTTGCACAAAAAGGAACAGAACCTAAGATGGATGGTTTAAAGAAAGATGTAGAAGCTAAGATGGATGGTTTAAAGAAAGGTGTAGAAGCTAAGATGGACTGTTTAAAGAAAGGCGTAGAAGCTAAGATGATTGACATGGAAGCTAAGATGGATGATTCAAAGATAGATTTGAAGACAAACATGGAAAATTTGAAGACAGGCATGGAAGATTTGAAGACAGATTTGAAGACAGATTTAACAAAGTTTCTACAAGAAATGCTTACTAGTGGTGAAAGGGTAGTAAAGGAAACTCATGATGAGAACAAAAGAAATGTTAACCATGATTTCATAGACTCTAATGTTGGATCAAAGACCCACCGTATTCCAAAAAACGATATGAGGAAGTTTGATGGCAAGGATCCCGCAACATGGATATTACAGATGGAGCAATTTTTCGATCTCAATAATGTGCAAAACACAAAAAAAGGTACGTACTACAACTTTATATTTGGAACCAAATTAGTTTGTATGGTATCAATGGCTTTGCTCTTGTAAACAATTTATCACTTGGGCAATTTTTACGGAAGAATTGATAGCACATTATGAGGATACAAAAAGAAACACTTTCTTTAGCCAATTGATAAGTCTCAAACAAAAGGGTTCAATAACGGAGCACATTGAGGAGTTCCAAAAATTGAACATAAGGGTAAAAAATATTCCAGAGGAGCATAGGACTGATGTGTTCATAGGGTCTTTAAAGGATAATACCCAAGATGTTGTTCGCCTTTGGGAACCTGATTCATTAGAGAAGGCATTCAGGTTAGCAAGAAAAATGGAAAGCAAAATTATGGCAACCAGGAAGCATACCACTCACAACTATAAAGACAGAAGTGTTGTTGCCCCTAGTCTTCCACAACCTATAAGGTTGACACCACAACAATTGGAAGAAAAAAGAGCAAAAGGGCTTTGTTACAGTTGTGATAGCAAATACACTAAAGGTCATAAGTGTGCTAAGAATAAATTATTCTACATAGATTGTGAAGAGGAAGAAGAAAAGGAGCAAGAAGGGTCAAAATAAGAGGATATACTCCAAGAAGAAAGCCTAGATAATGAAGAAATGAATCCGACCATGTCTTGTAATGCATTGGCGGGAATTACCACCCCTCAAACCATCAAGATAGAAGGACAAATCAAGAAGAAAAAGGTAATAGTGTTGATTGATTCAAGAAGTACCCACAATTTTATTCATTGTAATGTAGCCAAAGAATTGAATTTCTTCTTATATCCAGCACTAGAGTGTCAAGTGACGGTCGCAAATGGAGGAACAATAAATTGCTCTGGAAAGTGCCATAATATCAAGCTATCCATGGGAGAATATGTATTGACTAGCCCAATGCTTTCCATTCCAATGGGAGGTGCTGATGTTGTATTAGGAGTCCAATGGCTATAATCCTTGGGTACAATAGCTTTTAATTTTCAAGAACTTTTCATCAATTTTTCTACGGAAGGAAAGGAAGTTGAATTAAGGGGTATTGCAGGGAAACCAGGAAATATAATCAGCTCTAATGGTATGAAAAAGCTTCTAAAAAAGGAACAAAGAGGTGTAATTGCACAATTATGTTCACTAGATGTTTCCACATCAGAATCATCTATTTCTCCGGATCTCAAAAAAGTCCTGGACAATCATTCCAAGGTATTTGAGACTCCCAAAGGTCTCCCACCTATGCGCGATCATGATCATGCTATTCATCTGATTCCAGGAAGTGTTCCTCCAAACATCAGGCTTTACAAATATCCCTATGCCCAAAAGAGTGAAATTGAACGTATGGTTGCAGAAATGCTAGAGGCTGTTATAATTCAACCTATTCAAAGTTCTTTCTTTGCTCCAGTAGTATTGGTGTACAAGAAGGATGGATCATGGAGCATGTGTTCGGATTATAGGGAGCTCAACAAGCTCACTATTAAAGATAAGTTTCCCATTCTTGTCATTGATGAATTACTGGATGAATTGCATGGATCAATTTACTTCACCAAGTTGGATCTTTGTTCAAGATATCATCAAATCAGAATGAAGATTGAAGACATTCCAAAAACAACATTTAGAACTCATGAGGGTCATTAAGAATTTTTGGTCATGCCTTTTGGCCTTACCATTGCACATTCAACATTTCAAGGTTTGATGAATTCAATTTTCAAACCATTCCTTAGAAAATTTGTGTTAGTATTTTTTGATGATATGCTAATCTACAACAAGTCTTGGAAGGATCATGTTGAACATGTTGACAGGGTGCTACAACTATTGGAGGAAAAACAATTATATGCAAAAATATCCAAATGTTTCTTTGGAGTCCAAGAGGTGGAATATCTGGGTCATATTGTATCTCATGAAGGGGTTAAGGTAGACCCTAGCAAAATTAAAGCCATTAAGGAATGGAAAATCCCCACATCTATAAAGCATCTCCGAGGATTTCTCAGGTTGACAGGGTATTATCGCAAGTTTGTTAAGAATTATGGGAGAATAGCAGCACCTCTAACAACATTATTGAAGAAAGATGCATTTTCATGGACTCCGGAAGCAAAAAGGCCTTCGAACATCTTAAAGAGGCAATGTGCCAAGCACCACTCTTAGCTACACCGGACTTCACAAAAACCTTTATTGTGGAATGTGATGCTTTAGGAAATGGAACTGGTGTTGTTCTAATGCAAGATGAAAGACCCATTGCTTTTGAAAGTCGTCCAATCAAGGGAAAGTTTTTACAAAAAGCTATTTATGAGAAGGAAATGTTGGCAATACTCCATGCACTTAAGAAATGGAAACCCTACCTAATGGGAAGAAACTTCAAGGTAAAAACAGATCATGATAGCCTTAAATACTTTTTAGAACAAATATTATCCTCTAAAGAGCAACAAAAGTGGGTCACAAAGATGTTGGGTTATGACTTTGAAATCATCTACAAAAAGGGAAGAAAAATGTGGTGGCAGATGCACTCTCAAGAAAGGATGAGGATGTGGAAGCATTGTTGTGCGCCATTTCTATTATCCAACCAGATTGGATAAACGAAGCAAGGGAGGAATGGAAGAATGACGAAGAAGTGTGGGCACTTTTTCGAAAGTTACAACAAGATTCCAGTACGTCAGATACATTTAGATTGCAAAATGATTCGTTATGGTACAAAGATCGCTTATACCTCTGTAAGAATTCCCAGCTAAAACAAAAGATTCTTATGGAATTGCACACTTCTCCCTTAGGAGGGCACTCAAGATTTTTAAAAACTTACCACAGGGTTAAGAAGGAATTTTTTTAGGATGGCCTTAAATCAGATACTCAAAAGTTTGTGGTGGAATGTTTGGTTTGCCAACAAAATAAAGTTGAAACAATTAAGACACTGGGTCTATTACAACCTTTATCCATTCCAAGCCAACGTTGGGATGAGGTTTCAATGGATTTTGCCATAGGTTTACCCAAGTCTAAGGGAAAGAGTGTCATCATGGTGGTAATTGACAAACTTACCAAGTATGCACACTTTTGTGCATTATCACATCCATTTAAATCCAGTACAGTTTCTACTACATTTATGGAAACAATTCAAAAGCTACATGGAAACCCAAAAATTATTGTAAGTGACAGAGATCCCATTTTCACTAGAAATTTTTGGACAGAATTATTTTCTTGTCTTGGTACTCAGTTAGCTCATAGCTCATCTTATCATCCTCAATCTGATGGGCAAACTAAGATAGTAAACAAATGTTTGGAAGGATATCTTCCTTGCTTTGTATCTGATAAACAGACACAATGGGTCAAATGGTTGCCTCTGGCTGAATGGTAGTATAACACTTCCTTCCATACAACAACAAAAATGACCCCATTTATGGCACTTTATGGGTATCAGCCACCATCCATCACGTCATATTTAAGAGAAAATTCTAAGGTTCAGGCAGTGGAACATCACATCGAACATCAACAACAAGTCCTCCAACTCTTAAAGGATAACCTCGTATTGGCACAGAATAGAATGAAACAATAGGAAGATCAACATCGCAGCGAAAGAAGTTTTGATGTAGGTGATTGGGTATTCCTACAGCTACAAACATATAAGAAAATGTCCCTCAAGCAAGCTAAGAAGGATAATAAATTATCACCAAATTATTATGGTCCATACAAGGTGTTGCAAAAGATTGGTATTGTGGCATACAAATTGGAGCTTCCTGCAGCTTCTCGATTGCACCCAGTTTTCCATGTTTCATGTTTAAAGAAGGTTATAGGTGACAAGCTCCCAGTTCAAACAATATTGCCAGAACTTGATGAGGAAGGAAAAATTATATTGGAACCGGAAGCAATCACAGAAACAAGAACTCGACAGCTACGAAATCGATCAATTTCGAAGTATCTTATCAAGTGGAAGAACTTATCCACTGAAGATTCCACATGGGAGGATGAGAATTTTATACAGAAGTATCCATAACTACTCAAGCGTTGAGGACAACACTTTTTTGAAGGAGAGGGACATGTTGGGTCCCTATAATACTAGTGATTACCCCATTACTTTTGTAATTGTACCCCTTATTAATATTGTTGTGCCCCTGTTATCCCCATATTGTTATTACTGTGCCCAATAGAATCCCTCTATTGTTATTTTTGTGGCTTTATATTGTTATTGTTACGTCGGCTGGATTATATTGTGACTCCTTAGACTCCTATATATAGAAAGGAGGTTTTGTCATTTGTATCATCCAAGAATTGTTCATTTATGTAATGTAAAGGAGGTTTCCCCCTCGAAGAGGCCGAATTCTAAGGCATTGATCTATCTTTTCTATCTTTTCTTGAGCTGGTTTCATAACATTGTCTAACCAGTACTCTTTGTCTTGATTGACTTCTAAGGCAATTTTGTCTTCTAACTCTAGTTCCTCATCCAGTAAGATGTGTTTTTCCTCTTCTTTTAATGCCTTCTTAAGCCCTTTGGTTCTTGGCCCCTTTCTTTTACCTTGATCTTGAGTTCCTTTAGGCTCATTGATTTCCAAGTCTTATTTTCCCTTGCCTACTTGCTGCAATAGTTTAGCTTACTCCTTTTACATGATTAGTTGTTTTGCTTTCAATTGACTATTTTCTTGTTCTAAGAATGAAATGACAAATCTAGCCCTTGCAATGTTATCCATGAGTTCTCTAATCTTAGAATCCTTCTCTTTGATGATCTACTACATGTTTTAAGGCTTATTCTCTACTTCTAAGTCAACCAACTCAAACTTATGCTCAACCAAATATTTTTCCTACACTGGTGATCCCCGTTTTGCTAATGTAGAAGGCTTGGTCCCTTTCTCACCATGAGAAGCAAACACAAGCCTCTTTCCTCTTTTGTACATCCTAGTCACCTCAGGTTTAGGTGCTTTAGGAATTTCCACTGATCTGCTTCAGGACCCAATCTCCATTTGCTGTGTTGGCATGTTAGAATGTTGAACTGTGACATTGGATTCATGCCATTTCAAAGTTGTCTCCAAGAAATATTCCCATGTCATATTCTTCTCTGCAAGTTGATGAATCACTACAATATTGATCAGAGTATGATGAAAGAGACTAGGATAGTGTTCTTTTCTCTTCACCTATACCTTCTCTAACATCTTGGAAAGGCTCCTGCATAGATAGTTGCACATGTTTAGAGGTTTCTGAGCTGTCAAGTGCATGAGAAGCCAGAAGTGGTAGGAATATATTCTAGAGAACCTTCCTTCACAAGTGAAGAATTTCATGATAACTTTCATCACTAGAGCATACTTATCCAACAGGTACCTAAAAGGCATGATATGAGTATGGGTTTCCCTGTATGGTGTTTACAAGAAAGATCTATAATGTACAAGATCTAGGTTCATCCCCTTGACCCAGTATTCACCATGATCTTGTATCCCTGTAGCAAGTGAAATAGAAGCCACCGAAAATGTGAACTCAACACCAACAATAATGGCACTTTCACCTTTCAAATGAGTAGCAACCCAACTTGTCAACTTCTCATGGAAACCTACTTGACACACCCTTTTGCAAAAATTTAGGCAATTCACATCTTCAAAGCAATGTTTGATAAAGGGTGATGAATTGACCTCATTGTAGTTGGATGGTTCATATTTGAGAATTTTTTCTCCCTTTGTGGTGTTTCTTCCTTTCTTGTGAAGAGTCCCCTTCCATGATGATAGAAACCCTATTAGCAGGATGAGTGAAAAATGAAATGATGGGTAGGTGGAGTGGAAAAAATGGCAAGGGGAATTGTAGGAGGTGGATATGGGCTATGAAAAACTTATGAAGATGAAAGGACATGAAGTGAAGGAATGGTGTAGTTGTGAAAAAGGAAAAACAGAGTTTCTAGGAAAACTGTCTAAATTCCATAGGAATGAGCTGGGGTTTGATTTTTGGTGAAGTAATTTAGTGGTTTGTATTTGGTTCAGTGGTTCATGATGTATATTAAACATGTGTAGATGTTATGCTCTTGACCTGCAAGAAGATACCATAATAGAAAATATACGAAGAAATATAGCCAGAACATAGAACAATAGTAAATAACAGCAAGTATTTTATTATTCAGAAAGGAAAGCAATGCTCACTTGCCTCTTCGATGGGGCAACCTCCAATAGAGCTAGGCTCAATTACAAAATAAGACACGATGCTCCTCGAGGGAAGTCTTTATTCTTTATATAGGATGCATACATGCAATACCATGGGTCAATACCATGGTTCTTATTAATACCATCTATCTAATACCATGGCCCATTTGCAACTAACCATGGTCCCTTTTTTAAATGCGGGTCAACCACTTACAATTATTAATATGGGCTTTATTGACTCTTTACTTAACTATAACTATGACTCGACCCTATTACATAAATAAGGGGGTTAGGGTTGGACCCTAACATTCCCTCCCCCATAAAAATAGCCTTGTCCTCAAGGGTGAAGCTGTGGAAACTGCTAAAGGACAGTGACTAGTTCCCAGGTCACATCTGCTGGTGAGGTGTCTTTCCATTTGAGGAGGACTTCCTTGATCATGCGGCCATGCAGGTGCCGTTCTCGCTTGTCAAGAACCTGTTCAGGTTGGAGCCAGATTGAACCTTCTTCATCCAATTCTAGTAGACTGGTTTAAATTCGACAATGGTTCCCAATCACTTTCTTGGGGCATGAGACACGAAAGACTGGATGGATTTTTGCCATGGGTGAAAAATTTAGCTTGTAGGCTACTTCTCTGATGCGCTGAAGTACTTGATACGATCTATAGAATTTTGGAGATAATTTGTAGCAACCCTTGTCTTTGAGTGATGTTTGTTTATATGGTTGTAGCCTCAAAAATACTTGATCCTCTTCTTGAAATTTGCATTCCGAACGATGTTGATCTGCCTGTTGCTTCATGCGGTTTTGAGCTTGATGGAGATTCTCTTTGAGGTGGGCCAGCATGGTTGTGCGGTTCTGTAGGAGTTGGTCCACTGCTTGTACCTTCGAGCATCCCTGGATATAAGAAGTAGGTGAATAAGGGAGTTGACCATAAACTGCTTGATATGGAGTCATTTTTGTGGTGGAATGATAGTTAGTGTTATACCACCATTCGACTAGAGGTAACCACCATACCCATAGATGTTGCTTTTCTAAAGTGAAACACTTAAGGTAGGTCACCAGACATTTGTTGACTGCTTCAGTTTGACCATCAGTTTAGGGATGATAGGAAGTACTGAGTTGTAGTTGGGTACCTTGTAGCCTAAAGAGTTCCTGCCAAAAGTTACTAGTGAAGATCAGGTCACAATCAGACACAATGGAAGTGGGCATGCCATTCAATTTGAAGATATGGTCCATGAAAGATTGAGCCACCAAAGCCGATGCAGAAGGGTAGGTTAGGGCACAAAAATGAGCATACTTAGAAAGTTTGTCCACAACCACCATGATGACTAACTTGTTGCCTGACTTTAGAAGACCCGTAATGAAGTCCATCGAAACCTCCGTCCAGATTGAGGCCGGGATGGGCAATGGCTGTAATGTGCTTGGGGATTTGACTGTTTCTCCTTTGTGGCACTGACATACGTCACACTCAGCTACAAAAGTAAGAATTTCCTTTTTCATGCCTATCCAAAAGAATGAACGTCGAGTGCGAGCATAAGTCTTCTGAAAGTATGAATGGCTTGTAGTGGGAGATGAGTGCAACTCCACCAAAATGCGACTTTTGAGGGTGGATGTTGGTGATATCATGACTCTATCCTTGTAGAAAAGAATCTCATCCTGCCAAGAGTATCCCGCTGTGGAATTTGGATCCATCTGCAATTTATTAATGAGTTGGGAGAGAAAAGGATGTGAAAGCCATTCCTTGCAAGCCTCTTCAATCCATTGTGGAATAGGAAGGGAGATTGCGAGCAAGGCGATTTCCTCGTCAAATTGGTGTGATAAAGCATATGCTACAAAATTTTCACGCCCTTTCTTATAAATTATCTCATAAGCATATCCCAACATTTTGGCGAGCCATTTATTTTGTTGTGGTGAGGATAGGAGTTGATCCAAAAAATATTTAAGGATTTGATGGTCTGTGCGGATTTGGAAATGTTGCCCCAATAAGTATGGTCACCAGGTATCTACTGCATGTAAAATGGCCATCATCTCCTTCTCATAGGTAGATTGTTCCAGATTTTTCCCACCTAGTTCTTGGCTAGTGAAGGCCAAGGGTCGACCTTCCTGCATTAAGACCGCCCCAATACCCGTACCTGAAGCATCACATTCAATCACAAAATATTTGGTGAAGTCGGGTAGTGCTAATATGGGAGTGGAACACATGGCATTTTTGAGAGCTATAAATGCTTGTTGTGCTTCATCATTCCAGAGAAATGAATTTTTCTTGAGAAGGTGAGTGAGGGGTCTAGCAATGCGACCATAATTGTGGAAAAATTTGCGATAGTAGCCCGTGAGACCCAAAAATCCTCTCAAGCTCTTCAAGGTCTTTGGTTGAGGCCAATCCTGCATTGCCTGGATCATTTTGGGGTCAGCCTTGACACCTTCACGCTCCACAATGTGGCCCAAATACTCAACTTCTGCCATGCCAAAAGAGCACTTGGACATCTTGACAAATAATTTATGCTTCCAGAGCAGTTGCAAGACTAGATCTACATGTTGAAGGTGTGTGGCCTAGGTGCGGTTGTAGATGAAGATGTCATCAAAGAAAACAACGACAAATTTCTGAGATATGTTTGAGTAGGTGGTTCATGAGGCTCTGAAAAGTGGATGGGGCATTACAAAGGCCAAATGGCATGACTAGGAATTCATAATTGCCTTCATGAGTTTGGAAAGAAACCTTTGGAATGTCTACTTCTTTCATGCGAATTTGGTGATACCCAGTGGGAAGGTCGAGCTTAGTAAAGAATTGAGCCCCATTTAGTTAATCTAGCAAATCATTGACAACCGAGATGGGAAATTTATCTTTGACCATCAACTTATTGAGGGCCTTGAAGTCTGGACACATACACCATTCCCCATATTTCTTGAGCACGATGACCACAGGCGATGAGTAAGGACTAATGCTAAGACAAATGACGCCTGCTTCCCAGTGTTCCTTGATGATTTTTTCAATTTCATTCTTTTGGGCGAACAGATATCTATATGGGCACACCTTTGGTGGTTGGGCCCCTGGGACCAAAGTAATGCTATGATCATGTTCCCCTCTCGAGGGTGGAAGCTCATGAGGCTTGTCAAAGACCGATAGATGATTGTTTAAGATCTATTGCGTCTCAGGATGAATATGAAGAGAAGTGGGTTCAAAGGCCTGTATGGCATTAAATTGGGCTATAACTCCATGGTGGCCAATTTTTAACAATCTTTCCATCCTACGTGAGATGATGATAGAGGGAGCACCCCCCTAGAGTCCTCGGAGGGTATGTGTGTGATTGTTCTGCTTAATGATCATATATAACTCCTAGAAATCCATTGTGATTGGGTCGAGTGTGCAGAGCCATTCAACACCCAAGACAATGTCACACCCTCCCATGTGTATGGCAAACATGTGGGTCTTTAGCTGATAATCACCCATTTGAAGTTTGACATTTTCACAACAGCCTTCACATTTCATTGCCCCCCAATCAGCAATTTGGACCTGGAAATTAAAGATTGCTCTGACAAAACAATGCACTGCTTCAGTGACTCTTTGATGGATAAAATTATGCGTACTTCCACTATATATCAAGACTATGACAAGGCGATGCTTAATAAAACCGATGATTTTGAGAGTTTGGGGAGAAGAAATCCTTTCCAAAGCATGAAGCGAGATAGCTATGTCGTCAGGTTAGCTGGGAGGCCATTGTCTGGCTAGTTTTCCTCATTTGCCTCATCTAGTTCCTCAAATGGTGGGGTTTCCTCCAATGAACTGTGATCAGTAGCATCAATTTGAAAGAATTTGTGTTCCTTGCATTTATGCCCCGGGGAGTATTTCTCACCATAGTAGTAAGACAATCCTTTCTTTCTTCTTTCCGCCATTTTTGCTGGTGACACCTTTTGAACCTTAAATGTTTGGGTAGTGCTTGGAGCCTGGGTGGGATGACCCTTGGCTATGAAATTTGGACGAGTCGACTGAGCCACTAACGCATCTTCTACTTCACGAGCTATCTTGCAAGCATTGAGCCATGAGATTAGGTGTTGTAGTCGGACGTGGGCTTGTATGGCTTCTTTGAGACCGCTAACAAAACATTCCAAGTAGAACTCATCTCGTAGACCTCTTGTGTGGAAGGCTAAGGCCTCAAAGGCTGTAATATATTCTTGCACTATTCTTGTTTGTCGGAGCTTAGTAAGATGACCCAAAAAATTAGATTCATGGTTGAAGTGATCTGTAACGTCTTTTGTGAATACCTGCCAAGTCACGAGCCTTCCATAGCAACATTGATGCCACTACCACCATTTCCATCTTTCATTGTCCAAGTACATGCTACCCACACTTAGTTGGGTCGCATCATCTCTAATGTGATTCAATGTGAAATATTGCCCCATTTGTGCTAGCCATGTGGTCGGATGAGAGCCATCAAATTTATACATGTCCAACTTGGGTGGTCGCGGTTGGGACGTTGGTGGTTGCCAAAGAGGTGAAGAGAATGGCTAGACTCACCCCCAATGTTTTCATCAAAAGCATATGCCTCTAATTGTTCCTCCGACTTGCCCTTTGTGAGTGTGTCAGCTAAGGTCTTTATCGTCGTCAGTAATGCGTCCAACTTTTGTTCAAGGGTGTCGATATTCTCATTGGCCACAGCTTGAGCTCTAGTTTGTACCATGCACCAATCTGGTGCACTTATCGTTACTGTGAAAAAAATAAATAAAATTTGGGACCACCCAAAATTTTCAATGCTAACAAGTGAATGGTACCACCTTACTCAGCTCGTCGACTTGATTCTTATGGTCTAAGTCTCCTATAAGCATCTCGGGAAGGTCTCAAACTTTTTTTCTTTTACTCTGAAAGGAGTTTTACTCCTCGCTTAGGAATATTGTAGTAGATGAATCCCTCAAAGGTCAATTCTGCCCAATGTCCTACGAGAATTACGCCCTGGTATAGGGGCCCACACAAATAGTCTGATTTGTCAGCTAACCCTCAACTGTAGAGTATGAGTAGGAATGTGGCAGTGACCAAACCCCCACTGCTAGATCTAAATGGAAGATCTGATTGTGGCGACTGCTACAGAACCCAAATGGCTAGATCTGAGTGGTGGATCTAATAGATCTGATTGGCAGATCTAATAGATCTGAAAGGTGGATCTAAGAGATCTAAATGGCAGAACTGATTGTTGCGGCTATGACAGAACCCCACCTACTATATCTAATCTGGCAAAGATGATGCATGATCTAGACAGAGACAAGGGAACTATGGTCTCAAGGAGTGTCAGGTGCTACAGATCGCAATATACATAAGGGTCTGACAGTAGTACTCAGTCGAATCTTTCAGGGCACTAACCAAGGAGGATCAACCATACCCTTAACTATACAACCCGACTACCCTATCATATGCATGCGTAATCTCCCCGAATGCTGTTCTCGGTGTAATGTAGCAGCAAGACGACCGACGACTTATCTATGGTGAGGTTTCAAGAGAGCCTAAGGGGGCTTCCGATATACCCAGAGGGTACTTGGAAGATAGTCTATGCGTAGTTCTGTCTAATGTGCTACTACTCGAAGGGGTACCCACAAGGGTTACAAGGGAGTCCAACAAGCGTGACCACCTCTTGTATTTCCTGTGTGCATGCCTCCTCAAATCTGCACGTGTATGCGCTCAATGACAGATCCTGTGGTTTAAAGATGTCGGAACATGTCTCTAGCCAAAATTCTTTTTGGCTAAAAACGGAGATCCCACCGGCCTTGGAAAGTGATCTGATACCACTTGTTATGCTCTTGACCTGCGAGAAGATACCAGAATACCAAATATGTGAAGAAATACACCCAGAACACAGAACAATAAGAAATAATAGCAAGCATTTTATTATTCAGAAAGGAAAGAAATGTTCACTTGCCTCTTCGAGGGGGCAACCTCCAGTAGAGCTGGGCTCAATTACAAAATCAGACACGATGCTCCTCGAGGGAAATCTATATCCTTTATATAAGATTCATACATGAAATACCATGGGTCAATACCATGGTTCTTATTAATACCATCTACCCAATACCATGGCCCATTTGCAACTAACTATGGTCCCTTCTTTAAATGCGGGTCAACCACTTATAATTTTAATATGGGCTTTATTGACTCTTTACTTAACTATAACTATGACTCGACCCTATTACAAAAATAAGGGGGTTAGGGTTGGACCCTAACAGTAGAGGTGTAAGATTAGGTTTTACATGTTTAAACTTATGAAAACTAGATGACCATCATCAACCCTATCATCATTTCATGACAAATTCACTAGAAACCCTAAATGAAGAAATCTTTAGCTTTGAATTCATCTTGCAAAATAAAAAGGTGAGTAAGATGATGTACTTACTTGTAGATAAGTCTAGGTTTGTAAGAAAAACAATTTACAAGCTTTAAATTTTGATCTAGGTGAGTTTTGGGTGATTTTGAGCTACTCTAGCACAAGTGCAGCACAGTCCCTAGAAGTCTAGTGCCAAAGCACAACACAGTGTCCAGAAGTGCAGTGTCAGCGTCAAAAGCACAACGTAGTCTCTGGAAGTGCAGCACCTGGAGGTTTTTTCTAAATTTTCCTAAAAACCCGAGTTTTTCTCACCAATGGAAGGGAGAGCTCAATGCACTAGGAGGAACAAGAGGAAAAGAAAATGATTTTGGGGCGTTTTGGTTTATATATGAAAGTTAATTTCCTCTTTGAAAATAAATGGGCCCCACAAACCTTTTGAAAAACTGATTTTTCATCTTTAAATCCGAGTCACTGTAGAAAGTTGAAACCTGGGCTATATTTTCGCTTTTTGAACACTAGAACTTCTTCTCCTAGAGCTTTTTAAACTGAAATCATGATGAACTAGTGAAAACTCAACAAGTTAATGTCAAAGAGCTGCTTGTCAAGCTTTATTCAATGCTAGATTTGCACAAGCTAATGATGGACCTTCAAAACCATAATGACCTAATGAAAAAAAACTGAAACTGAATGGAGTGATGTTGATGACTGATATAAGGAAATTTTTCTTTTATTATTGTTAGCACCTAAATTTGCCTTAGGCTAAAGGAAGGCAAAATTTAGGGTAACCACAAACCACGCTCAGTCTGGTAGCTAGCCCTACTAGAATAGGAGAGGGCTCTCTCCAATTCACGCTCAGTGAATGGATAAACGAAATGGTATGAGATGACTTACAGTGAAATATTTATGTTAGGCTAGTAAGTGAATATGGATACAAGAAATAATTTTTATGAATGAGTGAGCTTCTGGGATGTTATGGGACCAACGGACAGCAATGAACAGAGAATTTATTACAAAGGCACAGATTACTCCGTGAGGCAAGACAGGCGGAAAGTGTAGCAATTTAGTTCAAAATAATACGGAATGGAGGGATTACTTAGGAGAGTGAAAAGGGCATAATTAGATGAATCCTTTTCAACAGAAGAAGAACACTGAACATGAAATTTTCCCACAGGCAGAGCAATAAAATTGAATTCTACCTTATCTAACTTAGAAAATTTCACTGGAAATGAATATGAATTGAACTATGAACATTACAAAATACATATGAAACATAAGAGACACATTTACTACACTCACAACCACATGAATCTCATGAAACAGAGCCGCTGCCTTTCATTAATTCTCTGTCAAAAATATACAGTGAAGAAACAGAGTTTCTTTCCCACAGTCTCCCAGAAGTTAAAATCCAACCAACGCTTTGAAATATTTTGCATACAATATATATAATGTTCCATGAAGAGATAGAACGCCCAGGGGTTGGGGAGTTACTCGAATCATTACAAAATGGAAGTGGAAAGCCAACCATTAGCTAGAGGTGCAGCGTTACAAACATGACAAATGGCTTGGGTGACCGTTTTCCTTCCTTTGCCACTTGTATAGAAGCCAATCTGGAGTGAAAATAATTTAAATTCTGCCTTAGGTGCCAAAAAACTGAAATGTTTATGATTGGGCCCATTTGGAGAGGTCGCGAATCGAAATTTTACGAAACAGAGGTAAAATTGGGCTTTTTTCCTGTATGCGCCGCGCCATTTTCTGTGTGCGTTGCGCCACTTTGGAGCCTATTTTTGGGCACTTACGGGAGTCCAAAATGTTCCCAAGTGTGATTTTCGAAAATCCTATCCTGTCTACCTTCTAACCCAAGTGGAATTTCTGAATTTGCTGCTCATTTGTCCCTCCAAATCTTCATTCTCCCAAGACTGCTTCTTGTGTGTCAAAATAGGGGCAGAGAGGTCATTTTTTGGGTGTTTTTGGTCTCCTAGAGACTCAGATCTTGCCCAAATTTCTTGTCCAAGCACCAGTAGTCGTGATGTTTCATGATGAATCCAAAAATGCAAACCATTCTTCATTTGGAGCTCCCAATTTTTAGCGCCGTGCCACTGCAGAAAAAACCTGTGTTTTGCCCAAAAATTTGTCATGTGACCAAAATTTCCCCAAATTTCTTGAAATTTGGGCTGGAGGTCCTCTATGAAGTGCTATGCTGTGACAAGGAAGCTTCAGCCAAGATTTGAAGCCGATCTTGCCCTTTTGCCTCTTTTGCCTCTTTTGTTGCCTTGCTCAATTTTGCCTTCAAGCTCTTTATCTGGGCCTTTGCACTCATATTTTGTGCCCTGTAATGGAAGGCCATGTGTCTCAGTAAGGCATGGTCCTTGTTAGCCTTGTCCAGCAGCCTCTCCAAGTGCATGTTAACTCTCTCGAGATTGGCCTCCCGATCCTCATTGATCTCTTGCTCCAATGATGTGAGCTCAACTCTTCTTTATACAGCTTGGCGATGCTCATGAATGTTTTGTAGCTCCATAATCTCCTGCTGATCCTCCAGCTATTTGTTCCTCTACTCCAGGTATTTCATGTTCCACTTAGCCCTCTCCAAGTGAAGGGATAAGGCCTCAGTCACTGATTGCTGCTCCTGGATGATCTCTCTAAGCTCCGCATTTTTCGGTTCTGTATCTGTCTCATCATCATGAAGGAGAATTAATTCTGTCTCTCATTCACCTGATGGCTCACCTGAAGGCCCCTCATCATGCATTGGCTCCTTACCTCTGTCATGTTCCTGTGTCATCGATGTAGGAAGCGAGGCCCCTTCCACTGCGGGTGGAGATAACACTCGCTTTGCCGCTGCAAACAAATGTCTACTGCCTCTCTCATAGGTGATGAATACTGGCATAGTAGCAATCTCATGGAACTCATACTGATGAGAAGGACCACCTATCTCATGCTCTGCCTCTGATACTACATGTGGAGCGCTGAAGAAGTCGCAAGAGATGAAATCCTCCCAAGAAATGCCCTGCAATCCCAATTGATGATCCACCAAAATCCGGATAAGAGCAAAGTGATAAACACAGTTAAGCTCTTGTTGAGGGGTCTTATGCTGCATGAAATTGTTCATCCTCTCTATGTTCCTGCAAATGAAAAATGGGAGGTTCATCATCCGCACCCTAGTAAAGTGCATGAGCAACCTGATGTGATAGGCATATAGGCGAGAGAACCTCCCCTCACAACTGAAGTACTTCATGATCAATTTCATGAGCAGAGCATAATCATCTTTCAAATATCTGAATGGGAAGACTCTTGTGAGATGCCTCAAACAACTGGCCTTAATGTAAGGCTCACAGAATTTCCTATCCACCTTCTTCTTCTTATGCCACTGTTCTCCAACATTTGGTATCCCTGTTTCCACTGAGATAGTTTTGGATGTCAATGTGAAGGTGACCCCGGCCAAGATAGACTGACCTCCATGTATGTGAAGCACAAAAAGACGGGCCAACTCATGATGAACTCTAACATTAGCCACCCTTTGACAAAATTCAAAACATGCTAGGTGCTGGAAACATGACATAGTAAGAGGGCATGTCTACAATTCATTGAGGGTGTTTGGCTCATCCCTAACATGTTTGCCACTCTTGTGATGTCTCTTGGGAGCCTGTTCTCCTGAAGTTGTATCATTGTGAGTCTCCACCTCATACTCTGATGAACCCTCAGATGCCATGACTGTTGTTTATGTATTGTACTTGTACTA
This sequence comes from Pinus tabuliformis, assembly GCA_031772625.1. Taxonomy (NCBI): domain Eukaryota; kingdom Viridiplantae; phylum Streptophyta; class Pinopsida; order Pinales; family Pinaceae; genus Pinus; species Pinus tabuliformis. The sequence goes on from CM062819.1 coordinate 1,158,531,357, forward strand.
CCCTTTGATGATGGTGAAGTTGGGTGTTGTTTTTGAGATATCTGCCACCAAGGGGAATAATGAAACAAAGGGAGTATTAGGAGGGGAGTAAATGTGATGGGAGTAGGGGTTATGGGGGGAAATTTGTTTAGGGATATGTAGGGGGTTTGGGTATTTGACAGGGTAGGTTTTTTGGGGTTTTAATGAGGTGGGGTTTGGTGTTTGTATTGACCAAATAGTGGAGGGATAAGGAATATGAGTTTGGTAGTATTTTAGGGTAGTGGGAATAGGAAACAATAGCATAGGGGGATAGGGAAAAATGGTAAGGAAGGAAAATGGAACCTTGGCATAAACACCACACTTATACAACCCTAGCAACAATGACTTTTTGGTATTTTCTTGTGGTTGGGTTTTATGAGTTTTTGTTGCATTCAATCATAGGCATAAAACCACCATATCATTTATGAAATTTGAGGAACCAGTGATGTTATAGAGCCTGTTAGTGCTTGAAATTTCACCTCAGGCTGAGAAAGGTAAACCTCAAGTAAACATCAAACCACTTAGCCTCGTAGCTAGCCCTACGGGGCTAGAGAGGGCTCTCTCCGGTCTATCTCAGTCAAAATCTTCAATGGGCGAGATAACCAATAGGGTAACACTGATTTTAGGCTAGTAAACTAATCAAAAAGGTTGATTTGGGGTTTTTAGGGTTTTTGGTGGCAAATTGAGGGGATGGCAATTTTGGGTGCGGGGATTGGACACAATTTCTGCAGGGGGTTCTTTGGGGCGAGGTAGGAGACAATATTGATGCCTTTGATTGAGGTGGATGGTCAGGAATGACAGGTGAGGAGCTAAGGAGAGCAAACAATAACTTTGAATTCTCCTTAAACAGTAGAAAACATTGAAATTAAACAAACTTAAAAGCAGAGCATGACAGTCATGAATTCTTACTTTAACACTTCGTTTGCTTAATGTGCAGAAGGAAAAGAAAGGAAATGGTTCACATAACACACTTACAGGTACATAGAGAAACACACCATCAATACATGTAACCACAAGAATCCCAAAAAAGACTGCAAAACCCTGGTCTTCCTTAGCCAAAAATTGCAGAGATACAGTGAATAATACAATGATAGCTTCTCCCTCAAGAGTCCAACCATAAAAATGAGCAAGAAATTACATAATATAGATCATCTAACCTCTCTCCCTGCCTCCATTGGTTGAGCTCACTATCCTAGGAGCTGTTTCAACCACTTCTAAACTAAGCACTGAAAACTAGGCAGTCAAAACAACTTACCTCTATAAGCTAGGAAACCAATTCATTCATTTAATTTTCACCTTTTTCATGAATGAATCTTCTAGAAGAGGTACATAAGTGTAAAAGTGTCATAAAATTACATTAATTACATCAAAGAGCATAATAATCCACCCCAAAAAGTCAAACAGGGTCAAACTACGTTTTTCTGAGCTGTACAGTGAAATTTGGAGAAATTTGCCTGACGGGTCGCGTGCCTCTGCCTGACGGGTCGCGTGCCTTTGGGACCACATTTGGGGCACTTATAGGTGTCTAAATTGAGCACGAGTAGGCTTGTTGGAAAGGTATGTGAGTCTAATTTCCAACCCAACTGGAATTTCTGAATTTGGTGGTCATTTGCCCCTCCAAAATTTCAATCTCCCAAGACTGCTTTCTGTGTCTCAAAAATGTGGCAAAAAGTCATTTTTTTCTTGTTTTTTGACTTTCTGGAGGCCCAAAACTTCATAAAATCTCAAGTCCATTGATGAGCATATGTAACTTCTCATGACAAAACTGGAAATGCTGAGTTTTTGCAAAATGGAGTTGCCAGGATGAAGGGTCGCGCGGGGGGTGAGACCCGTTAATGGAGAAAACCTGTAAATTGCCTGAAAAAACCAAAATTTACCCAAAATGCTCAAAATTTCTCGGGATTTGTGCTGTGGCTAGGCTATTTAGTGCCTTGGTCTTTCAGTGAAGCCTCGACCAAGATATGGAGGGGATCAGGCCTCTTTCTCCTTTTTTGTGCTTTGGCCAACCGCCTTTGAATCACCTTCATTTTTGCCTTGCATACGTGCATTCGGGCACAATAGTGGTTTTTCATGTTCCGGAGCAGGCTCAACTTCTGGTGTTGACTCACGATCATCACTTTGCTCATAGTCGATTTCGGTTTCTGACATGGTTTCAGGGGCAAAGTGGCTGAAATGTACTGCTGCTTCTGCTTTGAAATCTGTTGTTTTAACTGTTTTGAAATGTTGTTTCAAGGGGACAAGTAGCACAAGGGAAATGTTAGGGAAGGGAGACTTGGAAGGGAAATTGGGAAAAATATATGAAATAGGGGGTTTAGGGAAAGGATTATTGCATATACATTATTTTCCAAATTTATTTACAATAATGATATGGGAGGAAGGGCTAGGGTTTGATTTTTATTTCTTAGGGAAAAGGGGTAGAGTTTAGGTTTCTTTCACAAATTTGGAAAGGAAATTTACATGGAATGACAAGGAATAAGAAATGGGAAATGGGGAGAAAATGATAACAAGGGGATACCTTAAAACAACATATAAACCCAAGCCATTTTTACAACTTTAAACCAAAGCAAAGTGGAGCTTTTCATTTGCAAATGAAGGCCTTTGAGAATGCAATCATGATTTCCTTTAACCATGGCAAGCAAGAATTGTTTAAGATTAAGGGCCTACCTTACGAAGTTTGGCGATTTGTGGCTCCTTGGTGAATTTGCAGGTAGTTTTACAAAGAGGGCGCTGACGGGTCGTGCGCCTCACCCAACGGGTCGCGCGCCTTTGACGGGTCGCGCCCGTTATAATTTTACACTGGCGGAGGGCGCTCAACGGGTCGCGCGCCACTGACGGGTCGCGCGCCTAGTTCAACGGGTCGCGCGCCTGTCCAGCTCACAAATTTCGCCCAATCTCTCTTGCAATCACTTGCTCTATGATTTAGATGCACAATGAGGCTCGATGGAGGGAGATTGGGACTTTTATAACCTTATTTGAATTAATTTCATGCCCAAACCCACTTTATAATGTTTTTCTTTGACACTTTATAAACTTGATGTTTTTGGTTTCCTTTTATCCTGAAAGTGATTGATTTGATGCTTTTCTTTGATAAATTTTGCAGGGATAGCATCTGAGGGATCTTGGCAAGGGAGCCAGGGTTACATGCCATCCTTTGAATCATTTTGAATTTTTACAATTTTTACAAAATTTTGAGAAATGACCTTGGCTTTAAAAACAGGGTTTTTAAATCCAAGGTGAAATTTAACTGTACAAGATAGAAATTTTTGAAGAAACACTTTGAAAATCATCCCTCTGGCTTCCTGGGCACTTATTGACCTTCAGAGACATGACCTTGAAGACAAACTTGACCAAAACCCTAGACCTAAAAATTTGATCTCAAGACAAGACAAGTAAGCTTGAAAGAGTCTAAGGACTGAAACAACTTTGATCCAGCTATGCCAAGAGGGGGACAAAAACACCAACTCCTCCATCAGGGTTATGGCATGCCTAATGGGATGCAAAAATTGACACTGATGAGACACCTACTTATGCAAATGCAAAGAGCTTTGATCGCTGATGGAGGGCTACAAGACCGACTCTAACAGAGCCTACCTTGAAATTTGATGGGCTTCACAAAAGATTTGAGGAAGTTTGGCAAGCTTCTGAGCACTTCCTTTGTGTGCGCCGTGCGAAAAACCCGGTGCGCCATGCCCTGGGTGTGTGCCGCGCCAGTTAGAAAATTTCAATGCGGGCTGGCTTTGTGTGCGCCGCGCCCTCTGTGTGCGCCGCGCCCCTGTTTGTATGCGCCACGCCCTGTAAACTACCTCCAACTTTGCTCCAAACACCACGATGCACACTCAAACAGTTTGCAATGTCTCCCTACAGACTTGATTTACATAATTACTTTGATTTTGGTGGGAACTTGTATATAAAGTCATAGAAGTCATGGGTTAAATTTTGCTTTTTTCAAAAGCCCATTTTTCTAATGTTATGTTTTGACACTTTTTCACTGACTTAAAACAACCCTGATTTTCACTTTTCCTCTGAAATTTTAACTCAAATGATGAAATATTCGGCACTCTTTGTAGGGATTGCATGACAGGGCATTTGGCCACGGAAACCATGACTATGCCTGGAGAAATCAATTGTCGATCTCTTTGAAAATTTTATCACCAATGACACTGTTTGACTTTTCTTCAAAACAGAGTTTTGAAGAACAGTCGAAATTTATCAATATGATGATGAAACTCTCTGAATCATTATTTTGTAAGGGCCTCTCTCTGGCCTGCATGGCTTTACTGGACATATTTAAAGACCAAACTGATAAATCGCTAGACCTAATGATCGAAAATGACCTTTGTCCATTAAAGGACCAAACCTTGACGGTCATGGACTTTGGTGATTATTGACAAAAGGCCAAAGCCAGCAGGAGCCAGACATGAGGGGAAATGACTAGCATGACCTTTTCCATCAAATTATGGCATGTCCCTAATGGAATGCAGCTGAGTGAATGGAGTGGGACACCTAAAAATGAAATGCATAAAGAGTTTTGATCTCTGATAGAGGACTGACTAGACCGACTCTAACATTGGCTCCAATGGGGGATGGTAGCTCCTTGGAGGTGCCAGGAACAACAGATCTATGGAAGAGCTAGACAATGCCTTTGTCCATTGGGCTATGGAGTCATTCTTCGACTAACAACACAAGACTCTGACTCATTTTTGAAACTAAACTGACCAAAAAATTAACATCAAACTTGACATTGAAATGACTTGAAGACAAACTTGACAAACTCAAACCAAACTAAAATAAAAATGGTATTTACAATGACAGTGGAAGCAGCATTAATAACTCAGAAATGGTACCACTTGAGCAGTTGACCATTGATCGGCCCTCCTGGACAATCTTCCCCATTCATTTCCTTCAGAAGAAAGGCATTCTGACCCCTATATGCTGCAATCTTGAAAGGACCTTTCCAAAGATTCTCGAACTTTACGTGCTTACCTTTCTCCTCATTCCTTGCATCCCACTTCAACACCACATCATCCAACTGAAATTTATCTTCCTTTTCTTTCTGTCATAAATTTTCTTGACCTTCTCCTGCAATTTGGATGTGTTCTTGAAAACTTCTTCTCTTGTCTACTGCAAGTGGACCATTTGATTCAACCTTCTATGCATGGGATCTTCTTCACTGTCGGCCTCTTGAAGAAGTCTGACTACCGGGGCAGCGAGAGAGGTAGGAAATACTGTATCAACTCCATAAACAAGCTCAAACGGTGACATACCAATGGATTTTTTCTGACTGATCCGATCTGCCCAAAGCGCATGGACCAACCTCTTATGCCAGCTCTTCTTATTTATTTCCAGCAGCTTCTTGATGATGTTGACCAATGATTTGTTCGAAGAATCCACCAATCCATTTCCTTGCGGATGACAGGTAGTTGAGTGACACAAAATGATGTGATATTTATGACAAAACTCTACCATCCTTTTTGATTTGAAAGCTGCTACATTATCAGTTATTAACTTATTCAGGCAACCAAAACGAGACAAGATGTTATTTTCAAGAAATGAAATGATTACCGCATCTGTAGCTTGTCTGGTGGGAGTTGCCTCGATCCATTTCGTGAAATAATCTGTCGCTGTGAGGATCCATCTGTGCTGACTGGAAGAAGCAGGATGAATTTCATCAATGGAATCTAACCCCCATTGTTGGAAAGGAGCGCTCACCTCGATAGGTTTAAGTGGCAAAGGTTGTAACTTCTGCTTCCCTTCAAAAATCTGACATTTATGACAGTGCCTGACCTTCTTATATACATCAGCAAACAATGTCGGCTAATAGTACCCTGCTCTCAGAATTTTATTTGCTGTTGATTTCCAAAAAAGGTGACCACCACATTCTCCTCCGTGGAAATCCTCAATAACTTTCTATGCTTCTTCTTCCACCAAACAATTCAAAAGAATGCCAGTGGGATCTTTCCAATATAGTGCAGAATTTATAATGCAAAACTTGGCAGCTTTCAATTTGAGTGTTCTCGCTTTGTTTTTAGGCATGTCGGGCGGTGGTGACAAATTTTTAAGCACATATATGATATCTGAATGCCATGGAGAGAGAGAAAACATTTCAGATACCTGAATTGAAGACCCCTCCTCATTCTCATCAGACATAGCAGCGATCAAATTTATGTCCAAGGCGTGCAAGTTTGATTCAGCCATTAACTTCGCCAATCCCTGTCGTTTAACTAGCTTTGTAGGCTTTATTTCCACATCATATTCCAGCAAGGCTACAATCCCTTTGCCTCGTCTTCCTTCCGGATCGGTATGCACTAAAACATCTTTTACAGCAGCGTTAGAAACATAGGCCAAAATATGAGAATGTAGAATATATACCCGGAAATCTTTCAATGCCTTCACAAGTGCAAGGGCTTGCTTCTCAATGATGTTATATTTTAAGTCCTCATCTCTTATAGCTCTGCTGAAGAATGCAATGGGTCTTTCATGCCCATCTCTTTTCTACAATAACACAGCTACCATAGTGTGCTCTGAAGCAAATGAAAATAATACGAAATCCTGAGCGTAGTCCGGGCTGACTAGAACTGGAGCTGAAGAAAGAGCCAATTTGTCCAAATTGAAAGATTTTATAGCCTCCTCTGTCCACTTCACTTGGCTATCTTTCTTAAGCATGTTTGTCATCTCTCTTAGGTGTTCAGCGAGATTAGGCACAAAGCGACATAGGAAATTCATCTTACCATTGAATGATTGTATCTCTTTTTTATTCCGGGGTAGATCAATTTGCTGAATTGCTTGCACACGTGCTGGGTCAATACAAATGCCATCTTTTGATATAATGTTTCCGAGTAGTTTGCCTTCCTCCATGGTGAACAAGCTCTTCTTCGGATTCAGCGACAAACCATATTTTCTGCACTTTTGGAAGACAGTTTTTAGATGGCACATGTGCTCTTCATCAGATTTGGAAAACAATGTCAAGTCATCCAAGTAAACCACCAAAAGGACATCCTTCTCATTGGAAAAGTCCAAGTCCATTGCACGTTGAAATGTGGCACCTGCATTCTTTAAATGAAAGAAATTTTGGCGTAATGAAAGGTTCCTCATGGAGTGGTGAATGTTGTCTTGTCTCGGTCATCTTCATGGACAAAAATTTGGTTATATCTGGAATAACCATCAAGTAGTGACATACGAGATGCTCCCACTACTCGCTGAAGTATATGGTCCATTTTGGGCAGTGGATAGTTGTCCTTCAATGAAACTTTATTGAGATTTCTAAAATCAATGCATAAGTGGATTTCACCTGTCTTCTTTCGTACAGGCACCAAGTTAGAGATCCAATTCGAAAATCTGATGGGCACAATGATCCCTGATTTGTACAACCTGTTTACCTCCTTTTCAATAGATGGAAGCAACTTTGGATTTATCCTTCTCAACTTCTGTCTGAATGGTTTTTGATTGGGCTTGATGGGTATAGTGTGCTGAATTATATTGGTATCATATGTCTTTAATTCAGAATAGTCCCAAGCAAACACATATGCAAATGAAGCCAGCAAAATGATGTATTTTTCCTTGATATTTGGCGGAAATGCTTTGGACAGTTTTACCAACTTAGGATTAGCAGTTGTTCCAATGTTGACCTCTTCTACACCCTTCTTTATTGGCTGCAATGTTGGCTTGTGGGCTACATCATCTTGATCAAAAAGTTCTTCTAAAGGTATCAAGCCTTTAGGTATAATTTTATTCTTCAGCTGCAACACGTCCATTTCATTGATCTGCACCTCATCTGTACCATTCCCTTTACCATCGTCATTTTCTATATCGATTGAGGTCTCTTTGAACTTGCCTTTATTTTGCAGAAAATAATTAATCTCCTCATCATCTTGAAACACTTGCCAATATCTCTGATTGTCTGGAATGGTTGGACGATGATTGACATGGATTTCGAATTTATTGCTAGAGTTCAATGGGATCTTCAAACTACTTGTTGCCTTGGCAAGAGCGTCATCAATACTATTTTATATACGAGGCACACATGTCAAGGTGTATGCTGAAAATAATTTTAAGATGTCTAGGACTACATTACAGTAAGCCCGCATCTTAGGATGCTTTGCTTGATACTCACCTCTGACCTGCTTAATTACCAATTCAGAGTCGCCATATACTGAAATCCTCTTAGCATTCAGCTTTCTTAGAATCTTTAGGCCAACAATCAGAGCTTCATACTCAGCTTCATTGTTTGAACACTCAAAAGCCAACTTGTAAGAGCATAGGGGCACGTTACTAGGCACTTTGTTTGGGGCAGAGAAAGGACTGCGTACCCAAATTCCAATTCCAGCGCCATCATTTCCCACTGCTCCATCAAAATCCATGGTCCACAAACCTTATTCCTCCTCTTGCAAGTGTTGGAAATCTGTTTGTTGTGCCTTGTCTACTTGCTATCCATTACTTTCAGCTGATTGCCCAACATTGTTCTGCTATTCTTGTCCTTCTTTCTTTAAAATTTCTCTGAAATTTTCTGTTATTTCCGAAATATCATCTGCTTCAACTAACAGACTATCTATATCATTAAAACTATCTGAATACAAAACAAAAGACTCTAAATCTTTATTTACATAGTTAATTGGATGATTTATTGTTTCTCCTTGCTTGTGATCATGTATTTCATTTTTTGTTCCTGATACAATTTCCTCATTTGTCCAAACACCAGAATCATTGCATAGGAGAAATCTAGCTGTAGTGTCCCTTTCAATTTCGCTACCCAAGACCTGGAAAGAAGCATGCCAAACCTGGGAGGAATATTTGCTACAACCACATCCATCAAAACATTCTTCATTAGGAGTTGATCTAGACTCACAACCAAGTCTTTGATGAGTCCTATACATCTTACTCTGTTGGAATCAAATGAATAGAGATCATGGTATTGCTGGGTGATGTCCAGACCAAGCATATCCATGATAGCCTTGGGCATGAGATTGTGAGAAGCTCTAAAATCGAACATGGCATTATGTAACACAAAATCATGCACTCTTAAACTGATATAAATGGGTGGCACATCACTATCAGGAGACTCACCATTCGATGCTGGCCCAAAAATCATTTCAGGTTTATCATATTCGACATTCACCATGTCAGACATTGGGTCCAAATTCAACATCTTAGCTATTTGTCCTCTATAACTGTTATTCCTCATTATTTCAGTCAAGGGGATGGATACCTTTAATTTAGAAATCTCATTCTCTAAATTAAAAGCGGGAATCTTTTCTACCTCTTTGACTGGGATTTCTTTCTTTTCCTTTTCTTTCGATGCAACTTGCTGATGTGATTGTTCTGTTGATGGTGTTTTTCTGCTCTCCGGACCAACCGCCTCCTTTCCTTTCCTTTGTGTAGCTGATGAATCATTCTTTGATGCCTCAACATCCTTCCTTTTCTGAATTGGTTTGACTGGCACATCTATGTTTCTAGGTGAATATCGTTGCTGCTAGGTGGACAGAGCATTCATATAGCCTCTTTGGTACTCATCCAATTCTTCCTCCAAGATGATGTCGTTTGCTAGAATGAAATCTACATCTTTGTGTACAGCCGAACTTTCTTTATACTCCTCCTCCTCAGTGAGATAAATAGGAAAATCATCAGGAGTAAAGAGGTGGTTTTCTTCACCTATTACATTCCCATCCTCATTTGATTCTGGTCCATGCACAAAATTTTGCTGCAAAGGTGTTTGTACTGGTTGTTGTGCTGTCTGCTCTTGGGCTCGCTGATCTCTCTGTCTTATTCTATATTGTGGTTGTTGCTGACCACGATAGTTAGGATTTCTAACTTGTGGCTCTGGTTTATCAAGTTTCACCCTTTCAAGCATCTGCTCTACCTTCTTGAGTAATTGATCCATCGAAGAAGACTCTTCCTTAACTCTAACTTTCTTTTCTACTTTTGCTCTAACTCTCTTGGAAAGCAGATTTTCTTCAACGCTGACCGCGATTTTCTGCATGTCTTCCATTGTGGCCAGTTCTCTCTCTCTCAGTTGGTAGGACATGTCAGCATCAAAACCATCCAGAAATTTCATCATAGCTAGTCCCACAAGTGGCTTTAGATGATACGGAATTTCGTTATAAACTGAATTGAATCTAACGCAATAGTCTTGGACCGACTCACCAACATTTCGTTTGATTTGTCTCATATTCAGCTAGGATTTGAAGAGGATTCTTTTTCACTTCCTATTGGTTTAAAAATTGTCATTGTAGGTCGGCCAAGGTAGCGATACTTGCCGCCAGCAAACCTCTAAGCCGTTTCCTCACAACACCTGCAAATGTCTGTACAAAGAGTCTCATTGCCACATTCTCCGCATTGATCTCATGAAGTTCATAGAAATCTGCCATTCTGTCGACATGTTGCTGAGCAGTAATGTTGTTAGGAGTGTCACCAAAAGCCAGGATTTTTCTTTGATAATCTGCGGGCATATCATCTAGAATTTGAGGCAGAACCAGGGGTGCAAAACGAACAACCATAACTCTTGGTGGATTTGGCCTTGGAGGTGTTGGAGGAGTTTGCACAGTTTGTAAGGGGCTAGCAATTGGAGTTTGAGGCTGTGTCAAAATATAATTATCAATTAACCGGTCAGCTCTTTCGGTTTCTAGATCTACAAGAAATTGTGGATTGGGGATAGTATAGTCAACAGCCCTTTCGGATTTAGACTTGAACAATGATATTTCAAACCGTTCGTCAAACTCAAGCTCTTCAAGATACTCAAAAATGTCAGGACATGAATGGGATTTGAACACGGGAATTATAGTGCTCTCTTGACGAAGGAGTCATGGAATTAAATTAGGGTTTTCGTAGGTATGAGGAGGATCCGGGTTTGGATTGGCTCTGGTATATTGTCTCGAAGCCAGTGTGCTATTGAGAAAAATCACAGGACACAACCAACTTACTCAGCCTATCCAATCCTAAACTTGTCATACAGAAGCTTAGAATTATTAAGAAATAAGGGGATTTGATTTCAATTTCCCCAGTGGAGTTGCCACTATGTTAGCACCTAAATCTGCCTTAGGCTGAAGGAGGGCAAAATTTAGGGTAACCACAAACCACACTCAGTCTGGTAGCTAGCCCTACCAGGACAGGAGAGGGCTCTCTCCAAGTCACACTCAGTGAATGGATAAACGAAACGGTCTAAGATGACTTACAGTGAAATATTTATCTTAGGCTAGTAAGTGAATATGGATACAAGAAATAATTTTTATGAATGACTGAGCTTCTGGGATGTTATGGGACCAACGGACAACAATGAACAGAGAATTTATTACAAAGGAACAGATTACTCCGTGAGGCAAGATAGGCAGAAAGTGTATCAATTTAGTTCGAAATAACGCAGAATGGAGAGATTTCTTAGGAGAGTGAAAAGGGCATTAGTACATGAATCCTTTTCAACAGAAGAAGAACACTGAACATGAAATTTTCCCACAGGCAGAGCAATAAAATTGAATTCTACCTTATCTAAATCAGAAAATTTCACTGGAAATGAATATGAATTGAACTGTGAACATTACAAAATACATATGAAACATAAGAGACACATTTACTACACTCACAACTACATGAATCTCATGAAACAAAGTCGCTGCCTTTCATTAATTCTTTGTCAAAAATATACAGTGAAGAAACAGAGTTTCTTTCCCACAGTCTCCCAGAAGTTACAAGCCAACCAACCCTTTGCAAATAGCTTGCATACAATATATAGAATGTGACATGAAGAGATAGAATGCCCAGGGGTTGGGGAGTTACTTGAATCATTACAAAATGGAAGTGGAAAGCCAACCATTAGCTACAGGTGTAGCATTACAAACATGACAAATGGCTTGGGTGACCGTTTGCCTTCCTTTACCACTTGGATAGAAGCCAATATGGAGTGAAAATACTTTAAATTATTCCTTAGGTGCCAAAAAAGTAAAATGTAGATGAGCGGGCGCACTTGGAGAAGTCGTGAATCGAAATTTCGCGAAACGAAGGTAAAATTGGGCTTTCTTCCTATATGCGTCGAGCCATTTTCTCTGTGTGTCGTGCCACTTTGGAGCCTGTTTTGAGGCACTTGAAGGAGTCCAAAATGTGTCGAAGTGTGCTTGTTGGAAAGCCTGTCCTGTCTACTTTCTAACCCAAGTGGAATTTCTGAATTTGGTGCTCATTTGTCACTCCAAATCTTCATTCTGCCAAGATTGCTTCCTGTGTGTCAAAATAGGGGTAGAGAGGTCATTTTTTGGGTGTTTTTGACCACCTGGAGACTCATATCTTGCCAAAATTTCTTTTCCAAGCACCAGTAGTCATGATTTTTCATGCTGAATCCAAAAATGAAAACCATTCTTCATTTAGAGCTCCCAATTTTTAGCGTTGCGCCACTACAGAAAAAACCTGTGTTTTGCCCAAAAATTTGTCATGTGACCAAAATGTCCCCAAATTTCTTGAAATTTAGGCTGGAGGTCCTCTATGAAGTGCTATGCTGTGACAAGGAAGCTTCAGCCAAGATTTGAAGCTGATCTTTCCCTTTTGCCTCTTTTGCCTCTTTTGTTGCTTTGCTCAATTTTGCCTTCAAGCTCTTTATTCGGGCCTTTGCACTCATATTTCGTGCCCTGTAATGGAAGGCCATGTGTCTCAGTAAGGCATGGTCCTTGTCAGCCTTGTCCAGCAGCCTCTCCAAGTGCATGTTAACTCTCTGGCGATTTGCCTCCCGATCCTCATTGATCTCTTGCTCCAATGATGTGAGCTCAACTCTTCTCCTTTGTGCAGCTTGGCGATGCTCATGAATGTTTTGTAGCTCCATAATCGCCTGCTGATCCTCCAGCTATTTGTTCCTCTACTCCAGGTATTTCATGTTCCACTTAGCCCTCTCCAAGTGAAGGGATAAGGCCTCAATCACTGATTGCTGCTCCTGGATGATCTCTCTAAGCTCCGTATTTGTCAGTTCTGTATCTGTCTCATCATCATGAAGGAGAACGAATTTTGTCTCTCATTCACCTGATGGCTCACCTGAAGGCCCCTCATCATGCATTGGCTCCTTACCTCTGTCCTGTTCCTATGTCATCGATGTAGGAAGTGAGGCCCCTTCCACCCCAGGTGGAGATAACACTCGCTTTGCCACTGCAAACAAATGTCTACTGCCTCTCTGATAGGTGATGAATACTAGCATAGTAGCGGTCTCATGGCACTCATACTGATGAGAAGGACCACCTATCTCATGCTCTACCTCTGATACTACCTGTGGAGTGCTGAAGAAGTCACGAGAGATGAAATCCTCCCAAGCAATGCCCTGCAATCCCAACTGATGATCCACCAAAATCCGGATAAGAGCAAAGTGATAAACACTGTTAAGCTACTGCTGAGGGGTCTTATGCTGCATGAAATTGTTCATCCTCTCTATGTTCCTGCAAATAAAAAATGGGAGGTTCATCATCCGCACCCTGGTAAAGTGCATGAGCAACCTGATGTGATAGGAATATAGGCGAGAGAACCTCCCCTCACAACTGAAGTACTTCATGATCAATTTCATGAGTGGAGCATACTCATCTTTCAAATATCTGAATGGGAAGACTCTTGTGAGATGCCTCAAACAACTGGCCTTCATGTAAGGCTCATAGTATTGCCTATCCACCTTATTCTTCTTATGCCACTGTTCTCCAACATTTGGTATGCCTGTTGCCATTGAGATAGTTTCGGGTGTCAATGTGAAGGTGACCCTGGCCAAGATAGACTGACCTCCATGTAGGTGAAGCACAAAAAGAGAGGCCAATTCATGATGAACTCTAACATTAGCCACCCTTTGACAAAATTCAAAACATGCTAGGTGCTGGAAACATGACATTGCAAGAAGGCATGCTTGCAATTCAGTGAGGGTGTTTGGCTCATCCCTAACATGTTTGCCACTCTTGTGATGTCTCCTGGGAGCCTGTTCTCCTGAAGCTGTATCACTGTGAGTGTCCACCTCATACTCTGATGAAACCTCAGATGCCATGATTGTTGTTTATGTACTATACTTGGACTGCCCTTTGATGATGGTGAAGCTGGGTGTTGTTTTTGTGATATCTGCCACCAAGGGGAACAATGAAACAAAGGGAGTATTAGGAGGGGAGTAAATGTGACGGGAATAGGGGTTATGGGGAGAAATTTGTTTAGGGATATGTAGGGGGTTTGGATATTTGATAGGGTATGTTTTTTTGGGTTTTAATGAGGTAAGGTTTGGTGTTTGTATTGACCAAATAGTGGAGGGATACGGAATATGAGTTTGGTAGTATTTTAGGGTAGTGGGAATAGGAAACAATAGCATAAGGGGATAGGGAAAAATGGTGAGGAAGGAAAATGGAACCTTGGCATCAACACCACACTTATACAACCCTAGCAACAATGAATTTTTGGTATTTTCTTGTGGTTGGGTTTTATGAGTTTTTGTTGCATTCAATCATAGGCATAAAACCACCATATCATTTATGAAATTTGAGGAACCAGTGATGTTATAGAGCCTACCTTGCAATTTGATGGGCTTCACAAAATATTTGAGGAAGTTTGGCAAGGTTCTGAGCGCTTCCTCTGTGTGCACCATGCGCAAAACCTAGTGCGCCGCACCCTGGGTGTGCACTGTGCCAGTTAGAAAATTTCACTACAGGCTGGCTCTGTGTGTGCCGCACCCCTGTCTGTATGCGCTGCGCCTTGTAAACCGCCTCCAACTTTTCTCCAAACACCACGATGCACACTCAAACAGTTTGCAATGTCTTCCTATGCACTTGATTTGCACAATGACTTTGATTTTGGTGGGAACTTGTATATAAAGTCTTCGAAGTCATGGGTTAAATTTTGCTTTTTTCAAAAACCAATTTCTCTAATGTTATGTTTTGACACTTTTTCACTGACTTAAAACAACCCTGATTTTCACTTTTCCTTTGAAATTTTAGCTCAAATGATGAAATTTTCAGCACTCTTTGCAGGGATTGCATGACAGGGAAGTTGGCCACGTAAACCATGACTGTGCCTGGAGAAATCAACTGTCAATCTCTTTGAAAATTTTATCACCAATGACACTGGTTGACTTTTCTTCAAAACAGCGTTTTGAAGAACAGTCGAAGTTTATCAATATGACGATGAAACTCTCTGAATCATTACTTTGTAAGGGCCTCTCTCTGGCCTGCATGGCTTTACTGGACATATTTAAATACCAAACTGATAAATCCCTAGACCTAATGATCGAAAATGACCTTTTTCCATTAACGGACCAGACCTTGACGGTCATGGACTTTGGTGATTATTGACAAAATACCAAAGCCAACAGGAGTTAGACATGAGGGGAAATGACTAGCATGAATTTTTCCATCAGATTATGGCATGCCCCTAGCGGAATGCAGCTGAGTGAATGGAGCGGGACACCTAAAACTGAAATGCATAAAGAGTTTTGATCTCTGACGGAGGACTGACCAAACTGACTCTAACAATTATGACACCTTCATATGAATGAGATAGGTGACCAACATATGTAACTTTCCCAAAAGACTAAACTCAATTCTAGACCAACTAGATAGTAACCAACCTAGTGACATGGTAAAATTTGATTTTGAGACCCCCTGACAGACTTGGTAAAAGTATATTTGATCATTGGTGATAGGAAAACAAGACAGACATTAACATTAGCTCTAGTTGGGGATGTAAGCTCCTTGGAGGTGTCAAGAACACCATAGACCAAGTAGCCTTATTCATTGGGCAATGGAGTCAACATGTAGAAAACAAAACTTTGACTCAGAAACTGACTGACTTTTTGACATGACAGGACTGCAAAAGTAAAATAAAAGCAACAACTGACCAAGGAAACCTTGGGGCCTTCTCTTTGGGCTTCAAACTCCAATGATAGCCACTTAGATACTGGAACATAAAAAACACACCAGTATATCAATGGTGATGAAATTTTAGAACGTTTTCAAGAGTGATAGTGCTTGAGAAGCCTACCATTGATCGCTCCTCCTATGTAATCTTCTCCATTCATTTCCTCCAATAAGAAAGCATTCTTCCCTATGAAAGAAGAAATTATGTAGGGTCCCTTCCACAAGTTTTCAAATTTTCCATGTTTGCCCTTTTCTTCATTTCTAGCATCCCACCGAAGAACCACATCTCCTAAATTGAAATTGTCTTCCTTGGTCTTGGGATCATAGATCTTGTTAATCCTCTCCTGAAATTTAGAGGTGTTTTGGAGAACTTCCTCTCTAATCTGTTGTAGATTAATCATATGATTTACCCTTCTTTGCTTATCATTGGTCTCACTGTCTAATTCCTGTAGAATTTTCATGACAGGAACAACAAAATATGAAGGAAACACTATGTCAATTCCATACACCAACTGAAAAGGAGACATACCTATTGATTTCTTAGTGCTGACTCTGTCCACCCATAACGCATTAATGAGATTTTTATGCCAATTCTTCTTTCAAACTTCAAAAAACTTCTTGATGATGTTAATCAAAGATTTGTTGTAAGATTCATCTAGACCATTCTCTTGTGGATGATAAGCAGTGGAATGTCCTAATACAATATGGTACTTAGCACAAAACTCTACCATCATTTTTTACTTGAAGGCAACAACATTATCATTAATTATTTTCTGCAGGCGGCCAAATCTAGACATGATATTAGATTCCATAAATTGAATGATAATAGAATCAGTAGCTTGCCTGGTCGGGATTGCCTCAATCCATTTTGTAAAGTAGTCTGTGGCTGTCAAAATCCATTTATGCTATGCTGATGATGAAGGATGGATCTTGCCAATGAAGTCAGTACCCCAACTACTGAAAAGGAGCTGAAATTCAGATGGGCTCCAAGGGTAGTGGCAAAAGCTTTCTCTTTGCTTGGAAAATCTGATATTCATGACAACTCATCACTATTTTATATACATAATAAAAAAGAGTGGGACAATAGAAACCAACTCTCAAGATCTTGATTTCTATAGTCTTCCATAAGTGATGACCACCACAATCTCCCTTGTGAAAATATTTCATCACGTCCTTAACTTCATTTTCTACCAAACAATTCAACAGCACACCACCAGAATCTTTCCAGTATAAAACACCATCAAGAATACAATACTTTGAATCTTTCAACTTTAATGATCTAGCTTTACCTTTGGGAACACCTGGTGGAGGGTTTAAATGTTGCAAGACATAGACAATGTCAGAATACCATAGAGAGGAAAGGAACATGTCTGACAGCTGTAAGTGTGGGTCTTCTTCTTCTTCAGAAAGTGAAACAATCAAATTAATGTCTAGTGCATGTAGATTAGATTCAGTCATATGCTTAGCCAAACCTTGTCCCTTGATGAGCTTTTTAGGATTTATCTCCAAATCATACTCCATCATGGCTACAATCCATTTTCCCCTTCTTCCTTCAAGATCTATTTGCACAAGAATTTCTTTCACTGCTACTGTAGGAACATATGTAATGGTGTGAGAATGAGGAATATAAACTCGAAAATCCTTGAGAGATTTCACCAAAGCCAAGGCCTTCTTCTCAATGATGTTGTATCTTAGTGCTACATATCTTATGGTGAGACTGAAAAATGCTACGGGTTGCTCTTTTTTCTGATCTTTCTTTTGCATTAGGACTACTGCTAATGTATGCTCAGAGGCAAATGAAAAGATAATGGAATCTGAAGTATAATATGGACTAATCAAAATAGGAGCACTAGATAATGCGAACTTTACTGCATGAAATGATTTCTTCGCCTCTAAAGACCACTTTACCTGAATTTCCTTCTTCAACATATCTGTCATCTCTTTCAAATGTTCAGCTAGATTGGGGATGCATCTTCAATTTTCCCGTTAAAATACTGAATCCCTTTCTTGTTCCTTGGGAAATCTAATTGTTGAATGGCTTGCACTCTTACAGGATCAATAAGAATTCCATCCTTAGAGATGATGTGTCCCAGCATATTACCTTCTTCCATGGCGAATAGACTCTTCTTTGGGTTGAGTGAGATACCAAATTTTCTGCATTTCTGAAAAACAATTCTTAAATGATGTAAATGATCATCATTAGACTTTGAAAACATTATGAGATCATCTAAATATATAACTAGAAATACATATTTTTCATTGGCAAAAGCTATGTACATAGCCCACTAAAAATTCACTCCTGCATTCTTTAATCCAAATGGCATCTTGACGTACATGAATGTACCCCATGGTGTTGTGAAGGTTGTTTTCAGTTCATCATCTTTATGCACCAGAATTTGATTGTACCCAGAATATCCATCTAGCAATGACATTCTAAAAGACCCAACTACCCTCTGAAGTATATGATCCATCTTTGGCAAGGGATAATTATCTTTTAGAAACACTTCGTTTAAATTTCTGAAATCAATGCAAAGACGAATCTCCCTAGTCTTCTTTTTTACTGGCACTAGATTAGACATCCATTCAGAAAATCGAATAGGAACTATGATACAAGACTTACAAAGCCTATCTACCTCTTTTTCAATTGATGGCAACAACTTAGGATTAATCCTTCTCAATTTCTGGCAAAATGGGTTTTGATCAGGCTTGATCGAAATGGTGTGCTAAATGATACTCTTGTCATAAACTTTCAGATCTGAATAGTCCTAGGCAAATAAATCAAAAAATTATTTCATTAAGGTTATGTACTTACTTTTCATTTCTGGAGATAAAAACTTTGATATTTTGACCATCTCAGGCTTGTCAACTGCACCAATGTTTACATCTTCAACACCTTTTTATGAGGGAACCAAGGTGGGATTTTTGGAAACATCATCATGATCAAAACACTTGCCAAAATCTCATATTATTAGGGATAGCTGGGCGGTGTTTGACATGGATAGAATATTTCTTATTAGAGTGAATAGGAATCTTCACCATACTGGCTGTAGTAGCAAGAGAATCAGCTATAACATTCTAAGTTCTAGGAATAAGAGACAAAGTATATTCTGTAAAAATTTTGAGGATGTCAACTACAACATTGTGATAAGCTCTCATTATTGGATGCTTGGCCTAGTATTCCCCTTTAAATTTTTTGATTACCAACTTAGCATCGCCATAAACAAAATTTTTCTTTGCTCCCAACTTCTTCATAATTTTGAGGCCAGCAATCAATGCCTCATACTCCACCTCATTGTTTGAGCATTCAAAAGCTAACTTGTAAGAACTCATTCTTACATTACAAGGAATTTTGCATGATTGATGTAATGGACCATGAATCCAAACACCAATCCCAACTCCTTCTCTTCCCACTGCACCATCAAACTCCATAGTCCAAAGACCATTTTCTTCATCCGAAAAAGGATTTCTGAAGGCTGAACTGTTTGATATTTTGGAGGATGGCTTGTTGTCTCAAGACACTATGTTTTATGTACTATCTCAACAATATCTTCAAGAGTTTGCTAGAAGAAAACACCTTTCATCCATCTCTTTCCCTTCAACTGTGATAACTTTTTGCATGTTTCTTATAACCCTTGGAACTTTTGAAATTTCTACAAGCTGACTTTCATCATCGACTGAATTCATATCACTAAACAAAATGAAGGAATCAAGATCAGTGTGCACAACATGTATAGGGTGATTTATTGGCTTTTCCTTACTGTTGATCATGAATTTCATTTCCTTTTCCTCATAGAGTTTCCTGAGCTGGCCAAATACTGGGATAGTGGCATATGAAAAGTCAAGCTATAGAGTGCCTTTTAATTTTTCTCTCCAAGAACTTGAAAGAAACATACCAAACCTAGGAGGAATATCAACAACTACTACACCCATCAGCACATTCTTGGCCAGAATTTGGTCCAAGGTTACTACCAAGTCTTTAATGAGGCCAAGACATTTCACTCTACCCAAATCAAAAGAATAAAGGTCATGATAAGGTCAGGTGATACTCAGTCCTACCTTGTCCATGATGACTTTGGGCATAAGATTATGTGAGGCACCAGAATCTAGCAAGGAATTATGGAGGATAAAGTCATGAAGTTCAAGACTAAGATAAAAAGGTGGAATTTCACTATCTTCAGGACTTCCTTCTAAGGTTGGACCAACAAGGATTGCTGGCTCATCATTACCCACATTCACAGTATCTGACATCTTGTCAACCTTCAATATTTTTGCAATATGAAATTTATATTTTTCATTCTTCACTAATTCAGTGAGAGGAATTGAAACTTTTGACTTACAAATTTCATTTTCCAAACTAAAAATATTAGATTTCTTTTCTACCTCCTTTGTAGTGATATCCTTCTTTTCAATCTACCCTTTAGCTTGAGATTCATTCTTGTGACATTCACTTTGCAATTCCTTGTTCTTTCTCACATTGTTGGTAGATGCCTCATTTGTTTTATCTCGGGTCAGTATAACAACTTCCTCTTATTTATTCTGATTTAGAGGAACTGCTTCTTTGCTTGGTGTGTCTTTCTGCAGATTTTTCCTCTTCTAGTTCAATGTAACAGGTACATTTTTGTTCCTCAAGCTGTACTACTTTTGCAGATGACTAAGAGCATTCTAATATCCTCTTTGATATTCTTCAGTTTGAACAACCCATAGATTGTCACATTGAAGTACAAGTTGTTGATCACTTGGTATGAAAAAATCTTCTCAAAACTGATCTTCTTCTGTCAAAAAAGTAGGAAACTCATCTTCTTCAAAGAAGTGATTTGCTTCCACAATCTCTTCTTCACCTTCTTCCTGGCCTTCAGTATAATTTTTCTGAAATGGTGCTCTTACTTGTCCTTTAGGATCTTGATTTTCGCTACTGTTTCTGTCTATATTTGAACTATTATTGTTACTGGCCACAAAAGTTTGGATTCCTCACTATAGGCTCCGCTTTCGATCAGTTATGGATATTCTATCCATCATTCTCTCCATGGTTTTGATCAGAGTGTTAAGATTTACATCTGAAGATGATGAAGGTTCTTCTTTAAACACAACTTTCTTCACAACCCTCTTAGGATTTGATTTAGAATTCTTGATAAGCAGATTAACTTCGACACTCACTACATTTCATTACATTTATTTAAGGGTAGAAGGGTCTCTCTCTGAATTGATATGCCATGTCTAGGTCAAAGGCATTGGGATAATGGAGAAGTGCTATACTAGGTGGAGGCTTCATATCATCAGGAATAGAATTGTATACCATATCGAATCTTGTTGTAAATTCTTGAACTGTCTCATTTGGATTTCCTTTCATTGAGTTATACTCAGCCAATATCTGCAATGAATTCTTCTTCTCTTGCCAACGATCTAGGAACAACTCAACCAACCTCTGTAAGTTATTGACAAAATTAGTAGCTAGGCTGCAAAACCAATTCTTCACATCCCCTAAAAAGCTCCGAGTTATGATTCTCATCTTAGCATCATTTTCATCAATTTCTTCTAGGTCAATAAAATATATCAATTTATCAACATGATGCTAAGCTATGATTTCTGAACTCCCATCAAATAGAGGAATTCTTTGACCATAGTTCTGGGGTAAAGCAGGAAGTTGAGCTCGTAGTATGAGGGGCACAAATCGTGCCATTACTGCTAGAGGCAGTGGAGGTACTAAATGGGTTGTGTAGGTAAAGATGATGATACTGATGGAGGTGGTGGAAGAAAGGATGAGGTGGCTGAGGTACTTGGAGATGTAGTGGATTTATTTTGGGATATAGTGGAGGATGAGACAACAGTTAAGTATTCATGTTGATACTGAATGTAGGTTTTTTCAGTGGTAATTTGGAGTTGGTCAGCAAGACTTTATAGTTTGTCAAGATTCAACCAAAACTCGTGATCAAGTCTAGAAGATAGAGATTCTGAAGAATGAGAATGAGATTAAAATTGAATAGGTTCAGATATTACTTTAGGAATTCAAGACTCAGATTTTGACCTTGAAAGGGAAAACTCTAATTGAGTATGGAAAGGAATCTGCTCAAAGGCAAATAGATTTCTAGGTAGAGAAGTTGTTCTTTTAATTTTTCGAACTGCACTTTTAGTGATAGGTAATTTAAGTTTTATGAGTATTTTTCAGGATCTTCAACGATAAAAGGTGGATTTACGTCAAGATTTTACCTGGTATATCTTGTAGAAGCCAGAATTTTGTCTCGCCTTAAGATTGATGAAATTTGTAAAATCAACCTATGTTTGGATACTGGAAACTGTCAACAACAGAACTAGTTCTCTTGAAGTCTCAAAGATATCTCCTAAGAATGATTTATCAATTGTTTTCCCGGCAATGACACCAAAATTTTTATCCTCTACAATTTCCTAGGCTGAGGAGGAGATCAAAAGAGGTAATTTCAAACCACTTTCAGCTTAGTAGCTAGCCCTACAAATCCAGAGAGGGATCTCTCAAAATTTTTATCAATGAATAGCTTTAAAAAACAATGTTTTTAGGCTAGATATGTATGTTTGTTTATGTTTTTGCGAATTTTAGATTCTAGGGTTTGCTGGACTAGGGTTTAGAGCAAGTGATTAAGTCTAGGCTTTAGGAATGCAGAGACAAGTTTAGAAAGGAGCTAGGCATCTGAAGGCTATGGTGTACTTGAAATATTGCCAATGTAGTATAGATTAGGAAGTTTTGAAGAGACTAATGAGAATATGTAAGTATGAGTTCATTAGCTTTTAGAAGAAATAAACACAACTATGAACACCACATAAACAGAGCTTGAAATCAAGAATCCTGACTATTTAACTCTAAGATAATTCATAGAAAGAAGGAAAAGCATGTGAAGAAAGAAGATTTATCCATTAGAAAGTGATAGAAAGATTAAACGAACACCATACACTCACACAACTAGAGTTCTTGAAAAATAGCTGCAACTGCTCCTGTATTAGCTGAGAAGATCATAACATCTAAGCCTCCTCCACAAAAGTCCAACCATTCTCTCTGAATGATGAATATTACATATAGACTCAACTGAACCATTTCCCCATCTTCATGAGTTGAATTCCTAGGTGGTGGAACTAATTTCAAGATTCTCTCAACCAACACGTGAGAGTGAGAAGGTCAAATACAAACACTTCTTGTAGACTTTGATTTGGATTATACTTCCTTAAGGAGGCTTATTAAACATAAAAAACAACCTATCATGTGAATGTATTCATGCCTACATCATCTAACTTCAAACCAAGTTCAATTACATCAAGATTTGTGACTTTGACCAAGTCAAACTAAAAACTAGGAAATTTACATGGTGAAATTTAAAATAAAAAACACAGGATATTACAGAAGCAAAACATCGATATTGAGCCCACTTTAAGGTGCCTTTGGATGTCCAAATGAAGATCTGAAAGAACGGTAGACTATATTTGCAAGTCTAGTTTCTAGAACACCTTGAATTTTTGAAAATTACCCATGGGAAGGCCTTTAAAAGTCCAATCTCCCAATGTCACTCCAAAGCGTAGCGCCTATCAAAAAGAGGTCTAGAACGCTTATTTTTTGCCATGCTTTCCCTCTTTTCTCAAAATTTAGGCCCCCTCTGGAAAATATGAAGAAATTAGTTTTGAGAGGATGCTAAGGGATTTCCAAAAAAGTAATCCATTCCTGATTTGGGTGCCTGAGGAAAAAGTGCAGTGCCTTGGTGCCTGAGGAAAAAGTGTGGTGCTTCTATGACTGGCCAAATTTCTGCATAAGGCACTAAAATTTCCAAAAACCAAAAATGATAAGAATTTATTAAAAAAATTTCAAGAGCTATAACATTAACTATATTAAGCCGTCATGGATGCTTTAGCAAGCATCTCCAAGTTTCCTTCATCATTTTGGTCTTTTAGGGCTTCTTTGAGCTTGTTTTCAAGTTGTTTGACCTTGACATTGAAAATCATGTTCTAGGCCTGGTAGTGATGTGCCATGTGCCTTAGTAGCTGATTGTCTCTATTGGCCTTGTCTAGAAGCTTCTCCAAGTGGTCATTGACCTTGTCTAACCAGTACTCTTTGTCTTGATTGATTTCTAAGGAAATTTTGTCTTTTAACTCTAGTTCCTCATCTAGTAAGGTGTTTTTCCTCTTCTTTTAATGCCTTATTAAGACCTTTTGTTCTTGACCTCTTTCCCTTACCTTGTTCTTGATTCCTTCAGGCTCATTGATTTCCAAGACTACTTTTCCCTTGCCTTATTGCTGCAATAGTTTAGATTTCTCCTTTTCCGTGATTATTTGTTTTGCCTTCAGTTGACAGTTTTCTTGTTCTAAGAATGAATTGACAAATTTGGCCCTTGCCATGTTATCCATGAGTTATTTTATCTTAGAATCCTTCTCTTTGATAATCTACTGCATGTTTGAAGGATCATTTTCTTCTTCTAAGTCAATAAACTCAAACTTATGCTCAACCAAATCTTTATCCTACACATGTGGTCCCTGTTTTACTAATGTAGAAGTCTTGGCCCCTTTCTCACCATGAGGAGCAAACACAAGCCTCTTTCCTCTTTCGTACATCCTAGTCACATTAGGTTTAGGTGCTTTAGGAATTTCCAGTGATCTATTTCAGGAACTAATCTCCATTTGCTATGTTGGCATGTTAGAATGTTGAACTGCCACATTAGATTCATACTATTTCAATGTTGTCTCCAAGAAAGATTCCCATGTCATATTCTTCTCTGCAAGTTGATGAAGCACTAAAATCTTGATTAGACTATGATGAAAGAGACTAGGATAGTGTTCTTTTCTCTTCACCTGTACCATCTCAGGCATCTTGGAAAGATTCATGCATAGAGAGTTGCACATGTTTGGAGGTTTCTGAGCCGTAAATTGCATTAGAAGTCGGATGTGATAGGCATATAGTCTAGAGAACCTTCCTTCACATGTGAAGAATTTCATGATAACTTTCATCAATGGAGCATACTTCTCCAATAGGTACCTGAAAGGCATGATATGAGTATGGGTTTCCCTGTATGGTATTTTCAAGAAATATTTATAATGTACAAAATCTAGGTTTATCCCCTTGAACCAGTTTTCACCATGATCTGGTATCCTTCTAGCAAGTGAAATAGAAGCCACTGAAAATGTGAACTCAACAATAGCAATAATGGAACTTTCACCTTTCAAATGAGTAGCAACCCAATCTATCAACTGCTCAAGGAAACCTACTTCACACACCCTTTTGCAAAAATCTAGTCAATTCACATCTTCAAATCACTGTTTGATAAAGGGTGATGAATTCATATCATTGTAGTTGGATGGTTCATATATGAGAAATTTTCCTCCCTTATGGTGTTTCTTCCTTTTTGGTGAAGAGTCCCCTTCCATGACGACAGAAGCCCTCGTAGTAGGAAAATGAGAAAAAACAATGAGGGATGAGTGAAAAATGAAATGATGGGTAGGTGGAGTGGAAAAAATGGCAAGGGGAATTGTAGGAGGTAGATATGGGCTATGAACAACTTATGAAGATGAAAGGAGGTGAAGTGAAGGAATGGTGTATTTGTTAAAATGGAAAAACAAGGTTTCTAGGAAAGCTGTGTAAATTCCATAGGAATGAGCTATGGTTTTATTTTTGGTGAAGTAATTTAGTGGGTTGTAGTTGGTTAAGTGGTTCATGATGTATATTAAACATGTGTATAGGTGTAGAATGAGGTTTTACATGTTTAAAATTATGACAAGTAGATGACCATCATCAACCCTATCATCATCTCATGACAAATTCACTAGAAACCCTAAATGAAGAAATCTTTAGCTTTGAATTCATCTTGCAAAATAAAAAGGTGAGTAAGATGATGTACTTACTTGTAGATAAGTCAAGGTTTGCAAGAAAAAGAATTTGCAAGCTTTAAATTTCGATTTGGGTGAGTTATGGGCGATTTTGAGTTGCTCTGGCACAAGCGCAACACAATCTCTGGAAGCACAACACAGTGTCTAGAAGCGCAACGCCTACCTCAGAAGCGCAACGCAGTCTCTGTAAGCGCAACGCCTGGAGTTTTTTGCCAAATTTTCCTAAAAACCCAAGTTTTTCTCATGATTGGAAGGGAGAGCTCGATGAAAAGGGAGGAATAGGAGGAAAATAAAATGAGTTTGGGGCTTTTTGGTTTATATCTGCAAGTTAATTTCCTCTTTGAAAAGAAATGGACCCCATAAACCTTCTGAAAAACTGATTTTTCATCTTTAAAATTGAGTCACTGTAGAAAGCTGAAACCCAGGTTGTATTTTCACTTTTTAAACACTGGAACTTCTTCTCCTAGAGATTTTCAAACTGAAATCATCATGAACTTGTGAAAACTCAAAAATTTAATGTCAAAGAGCTACTTGTCAAGATTTATTCAATTCTAGATTTACACATGTTAATGATGGACCCTGAAAACCCTAATGACCTAATGAAAAACAAACCTGAAACTGAATGGAGTGATGATGATGACTGATATAAGGAAAACTTGCTTTTATTATGACACTTTCATTTGAATGAGATAGGTGACCAACATATGTGACTTTCCCAAAATACTAAACTCATTCCTAGACCAACAAGATAGTAACCAAATTTTATTTTGTAAACCTAGTGACATGGAAAATTTGATTTTGAGACCCAGTGATAGACTTTTTAAAAGTATATTTGATCACTAGTGACAGAAAAACAAGTTGACACTAACAAAATCAAATCCAAGGGATCCTGTGGTATTCTGAAGATCACTGCTTTGACCTCCTAGAGTGCTTCATGAATGCACTCAAATCAATCTTCAAAGTTGAATGTCATCAAGAATCCCTGTCTCAAAATATCCCATTCGTCCATTCCATAGCGGAGCTCTGTCTCCAAGTACCAATTCATAGGTATCACATCTAAGGTGCGACAGAACAGATGCACCCACTCCAGTTGTGGTTCTACTCCATAAGCATCAGTCCATTTGGCTAAGTGATCATGCAGATCACTCCTTCCATCATATTTCTCTATCATTCATACTCTTCGGTGACCAAATCATACCCTCATCATTCTTCTATATTCATGCCATCCATCAAAGTTGTTTGTATGCATACCCCAACATCTTGTAGGCATAGCACACAATGCCAACTCCAAGGCTTTGAAGTGATGCTTCTCTGACAATTCCCTTTCAAATGCATCCAGAAATTTATCAACATCAGTTAAGCCATCATAGTATGACAGACTTCTTACCTCCAAATATACGCAGTGCAATGATTTGGTCATCATGTTACATCATAGCGTAGACACTTCATGTAATATAATCTACTAGTGTTCCAGTTCCTCATCTAAATTTGATGTGCATGAGCTTTCATGGTCCCATGCAAGACATCCATCAGCTATCGGATTCAACCAATCTTGATCTCGCACCATTATCTTATAAATATGCTCCAACTCATCATCACTTTCGTAATCGTGTACTGGTTCAATGTAGCGAGGTCCTTCTGCAGGGTCTAACGGTACTAATACGCGAAGCGATTTTCTTTCAAATGAAATTTTCCACATCATTAAATTAATCACCCCATTCATGTTGATAGCCCAGTCGATCCCAAGGAGCGCAGGGTAGGGATTGTTGTCATCCACAATCTCTATCACTTCAAAATCGGCCAACGCACTCGCACCTTCAATATCTACTGTCACTCCCTGTAATCTTCCCATGGGGATGATATTTTGATGATTCACCATATTTAATTGAATAAGATACCACTGTAGCGCAAGTCTCCCCATTCTCTCCCATGTCTGCTTAGGCAAAAAATTCGTGTTAGACCCTAGATCCAAAATGACTTGGTCCATTTCATATTCTCTTATCTTCGTAGTGAGTCTTATATCCCACCTTTCTCTTGCCTTATGCTTGCCAATCTTCTTGACCACGTGGCAGCCATCAGGAGTATTACAAACACATTTATTGATCAACTCCTATAATCCCTTAATGGCCTTGCTATCTCGAAGCAACTTCATATAGGTCTCATAAAATGTAGTAAGCATGGAAGGGTCCATTTCTTTAGACTCGTTATCCTAACTCCCTGAGGTAGAAGCCTCAACAAAGCTTTTCTTCGCTTCCACGAAAGTTTCCTTCGCACTCAAAATCAAAGCCAACCTCCTTTTTTTGGAGATTTGCAGACCCATTCACCTTCTTCAGGCTTCTTCCCCTTGTCCTTGCCAGTCGTCATTCGATTTCGCAGCATGTTGTTCACATTAGGATCCTCTTCGTGGGTATAAACCCTCACCATCTGCAGTTTTTGGGTAGGTTTCTAGGGCTATGCCCCCTTTTCGTATATCTTAGAAAATAATACAGCACAGTCTTCTATCGCGTGGTCAAACTAAGTGAAATATCTGCATGACAGGTGCATAGGGTTCATGCATTCTCACTCATAGTGTCGTGGTCCCCCACAATTGTAGCAAATCACCTATCCTCAACCTCTACCAAGTCCTCCTCCACCTTGGCCTCGTCCGAGCCCCTGTAACCCTTCTCGCGCTCCCCCAGCGCCTTGATCTGGAGGTTGAGTTTCTGCCTGCACTCTATAGGTGGGATTACTATCCATCATTAGCTCATAGCTATGGAAATAAAGTTCATGATGCCCCACTAGTTGAAAAAAGTTGTAGAAGAGCTGTTGCAGTGTTTGTACGAATTTCTACAGCAAGTGACAATTTTCTGTCACATGTTTTCTAGCCACCTGACATATAGCACACCATAGCACAGGCCCTTTACTTGGCCCTTCTTGAGCTTCTGGCCTCAGAGTCTCAACACTCCTGCTGCAACATAATTTGCAAAGACTGGGTAGTGATCTTTGTCATGCCCCTCGCTTTTACATTTCAGGCACCAAACTTCTTTGTGCACCTCTGGTCGAACTACTTTATCCTTCTTCAGACTTTGAAACTCTAGGCAAAGGTTCTACAACTGCGCTTGAATTTGCTGAACTGCCAAATTAGCATCCTGCATCTGTGTCTCATGCATTCTCATTACAATCTCCAGGGCTTCCACCTAGGTCCCAATCTTTTGCTGCGATAAATCAACCCTCAAATGAGGCAAGAGCAAAGCCACAAACCATTCACGGTGTTGCCCATCTGTAAGATTCATGTTGGCTTCATGGATCTTGCACTTCAACCTCTGATCCAAATCCCAGGGTCTCTCCAGGCTGCAATGTGATCTCCTTGAATCCCATAATTGATTGAGCTTCAAACTTAGGCCTATTGAACTCCTTATTGAATGTGGTCTGAATATTTGGTAATGAAGCCATCCGGTTATCATTGCAGTACTTAATGTACCATGTTAGTGCGCATTCTTGTAAAGCAGTGAATAATGTTTCTTTCTTCATCTGATTATCCATTATACCTTGAGCCTCCCATATGGCCTTTTGACAAACCAAAACTAGTCCGGGTCCTCTATTCCTGACCCCTTGAAACTGGGCAATTATACTGCATTCTCCATTTTGAATGGTGGAAGTGGTGGTGGCGGTGTGGGTGAAGGTGTATGCGGTGGAGGTGAAAATGGAGGTGGTGTGGGTCGATGGCATATTTGTGGGAACCCTTGTCTTCTCAATTGAACAATGCTCTACGAAGAAGCTTGTGGTGCTTCCTCATCATCACTAAGAGGAGGTCCAATCAGTGGGCCATATTCAAGGCATGTTTTCCCTCTGTCCCTGAAGATCTTTCCACTTTGTGTAGCTCCAAACATCAAGGTATCTGCATAACCCTCTTTTCACAGAAGAGCATCTTAATCCAAGTATTTAAAGACCTTAAATACTTACCTCGGAGTCCCTTGAAGAAGCGGTGCTCTCCTTCGCTATAACTGACTGAAGTATCGACCGTGAATTCTATCACAAATCCTCCTATGATACGATCGAGCCAGTGATCGAAAGCATGTGCAATCTTATCTTCCGAGTCTTCCAATCTCCGTACTAACTCTGGGGTCCACACTATCGGAATTTCAAGCCTCCACCTTCCTTGGCCATCTACCAATTTAGAGATCTAGTCGTATAATTTAGCCAGGAAGGAATAGAAGAAGATTTCATGTATCTCTGTGTACAAATATCTATCCAACCATTGTTCTTTCATCAATCATAGATTTTTGTTTTCTTGCACTGCTAGTTCATGGATCTTTCTATCCAACGAGTCTTTAATTTCCTTCTTAGTTGGATTCTAGTGATGTGACATCACACATCCCTTTATACAGATCTCGATCCTGACAATGTTGTTGGCTTAGTGTGCACAAACCTAGGTTCAACGTTAATTAGCCAAGAAAATTCCTACACTAATGGCCCTTTTGGCATCAATCCGTGGAGTGCAGATAGAAGTCTCACCCGAAGCAGTATGGGGTGATGCAGGAACTAAGATTCTGCACCCATAGATGGTAGTGATGTCATTTTATACCCTAAACCTGCCTTCGCACAACTCGATAAACCTTTTAGTTCTTATTGATATACTTCTCTTATTTGGTTTCCAGACCTTCAAGAAGGTTTCTGATCATCCTTCACAGACCCTTGATGGGTGATTTATCTACTTACGTGAATCTATAAATGTTCTTACCTCTGTAATTACTCCAATTGGCTTAAGTATCTGATAACTTCAACATGCATTAAGATATTCTTTTTGTAAATAGATATTATTACTTGCGTTCATATAACAAAGTAAAATAGATATATTTGCGCATCAATATAGAATTAAATCATAAACCCAATAATATTCATAACATAATTTCATGCATTCATAATAGAAGTAAATATATCAACACATGTAATTCCAGAATAATCCTCTTTATTAATGCTTCAGGTCTTCCTTATAGACTCTAACTATCCTACACAAGCAGCTGCAGTTTCTACACACTCAGTCGTAGACTTCTACCCAAGGCCTATGCGCACACAGTTGTAGAGCCTCTTTCCTACACTAAGACTCTTCTCTCATAGTTCTTACTAACCCATTACAATGGCATCCAAGAACTAACCTTAACTTCCATAGACTCTTCTAAAACTTCCCTTTTTATACAATCCCATGGTCTGCAGACCATGGGTAGATCTCCTAAAGCTGACATGACTTACATAAACTAAGGATAGAAACCCTTTATGAAACTTTACATATTTGCACTCCGTGACCAAAAAATGCTGAGACTTTACATTTTTACACAAAAACTTGGGCTTTCTTTCCCAACACTTGGGCTTTTAACCCCAAAAATGACCCTAGGGGACCCGTTCCCAACATCGGTGAATGGAGTCAGAAAAGGATCATGCATGCAAGCATCACTCAACTTCTTGAGATCTACACATATCCTTATTTCATCCTTCTACTTCTTTTCCTGAATTAATATTGGGCTCACCCAATCAGATTCTTCCACTGGTTCAATAATACTTGCTGCAAGCATTTTATCCAAATCTAAGTGGACATTTTCTTTATACTTTGGATTGAGGCAATAAGGCCTTGCTTGAGTGGCTTTGCATCTAGTTTCAACATAATTTTCACAACTCCCAGGTCCCCTATTATCTCTTTTAAGTCTGAGAACTTTGTATGGAACAAGTCTTGGTATTCGTGGAGCAACTCAGTGACCTTATCTACCATAGCATAATCCTAGTAGACTCCTAGCTTCGTAAACTTCGGCTCCACCTCTGTCCCAATGTTCACTTTTCTTATTTTCAACGGCGTGGTGATATCAGGATTTTCTATCTGTGGCCCCTCAACTTCATGGTGTCCTTCTGTTTCTGTTATGTTAATGTTCCTCAGATCCTCGTCTTCCTCTTCAACAGTCACATTGTAGCACTCTAGTGCATGGCACAGCTGGGTGGTCCAATCTGGTTGAATTAAGTCTAAGGATTCCTGCGGTATTCTGAAGACCACTGCTTTGACCTCCTGCAATGCTTCATCAATGCACTCAAATCCATCTTCAAAGCTAAATGTCATCAAGAATCCCTGTCTCAATATATCCCATTTGTCTGTGCCATGGCAGAGCTCTATCTTCAAGTACCAATTCATAGGTATTACATCCAAGGTGTGACAGAATAGATGCACCCACTCTGGTTGGGGTTCTGCTCCATAACAATTGGTCCATTTGGCTAAGTGATCGTGCAGGTCACTCCTTCCATCGTATTTCTCTATCAATTGTACCTTTGGGTGACCAAACTGCACCCTCATCATTGTTCTATATTTGCGCCATCCTTCAAAGTTGTCTTTATGCATACCCCACCATCTTGCAGGCATAGCATGTAATGCCAAGTCCAAGGCTTGGAAGAAATGCTTCTTTGGCACTTCCCTTTCAAATGCATCTAGAAACTTATCAACATGAGTTAAAGCATCATAGTAAGGTATAATTCTTACCTCTGATGATACACAGCATAGCAATTTGTTCATAATGTTACATCGTAGCATAGACACTTTGTGCAATCTATTCTGCCATGAATCTGATGTGCAGGAGCTATTGCGGTCCCATGGAATACATCCATCAGCTGTCAGATTCACGCAGTCTTGATCTCACACTGTTATCTTATAAATCTGGTCCAAATCATTGTCACTTTCGTAATCGTAGACTAGTTCAGTGTAGCGTGGTCCTTTTGCAGGATCCAGTGGTACTAATACATGGAGCGATTTTCTTTCAAATGACATCATCTGCTTCTTCAAATTAATCACCCCATTCATGTTGATATCCTAGTCAATCCCAAGGAGTGTAGGGTAGGGATTGTTTTCATCCACAATTTCTATCACTTCAAAATCGGCCAACACGCTCGCGCCTTCAATATCGACTATCACTCCCTGTATTCTTCCCATAGGGATAATCTTTTTCTGATTCGCCATCCTCAATTAAATAGGAGATCACTGCAGCAAAAGTCTCCCCTTTCTCTCCCATGTCTGTTTAGGCAAAACATTCATGTCAAACCCTAGATCCATAATAACTTGGTTCATTTCATATTCTCTTATTTGTGTGGTGAGTCTCATCTCACGCCCTATTCTTGCCTTATGCTTGCCAATTTTGCTGACCACACGCGGTCCATCAAGAGTATTACCAGCACATTTAACGATCAACTCCTATAATCCCTTTAAGGACTTGCTCTCTCGAAGAAGCTTCATACAGGTCTCCAAAAATGTAGTAAGCATGGATGGATCCATTTCTTAAGACTTCTTATCCTGACTTCTTGAGGTAGAAGCCTCAGCGAACATTTTCTTTGCTTCCATAATTGTTTCCCTCGCGCACTCCAGATCAAATAGGACCTCCTTTTTTGGAGCTTTTCAGACCCATTCACCTTCTTCAGGTTGCTTTCCCTTGTCTTCATTAGTCTTCATTCCACTTCACAACAAAATGTTCACATTAGGATCCTCTTTGCAGGGTTCAACCCTCATCATCTGCAGGTTCTAGGTAGGCTGCTGCAGTTTCGCCCCTTTTCCGTGTATCTTATCTAGTAATACAGGGCAGTCTTATGTCGCATAGTCAAATTAAGTGCAATATATGCACAACGGGCGCATCAGGTTCATGCATTCTCGTGCATAATTTCCTGGTCCCCCAAAGTTGTAGCAAATCACCTGTCCTTGAACTCTAAGAGGTGCTCCTCCACCTCGGCCTCACTCGCACCCCTGAAATCCTCTTTGTGCTTCCCTAACACCTTGAGCTAGAGGCTGAGTTTTTTCCTGCACTCTATATGCAGGTGTTTTACCCATAATTAGCTCATAGCTACAGAAGTTACACTCATCATGACCCACCGATTGACAGAAGTTGCAGAAGAGTTGTTGCAGTGTCTGTACCAATTTCTGCAATAGGTGACAATTGTCTGTCACATGTTTTCTAGCTACCTTACAGATAGCAAACCATAATGCGGTCCCTGTACTTGGCCCTACTTGAGCTTCTAGTCTCAGAGGCATCGACCCTCCTATTTCAACATAATTCATGAAGACTGGGCAGTGATCTTTGTCATGCCCCTAACTTTTGCATTTTAGGCACCAAACTTCTTTGCGCACCTCTGGCCGAACTACTCTATCCTTCTTCAGACTTTGAAACTCTAGGAAAAGGTTCTGCAATTGTGCATGAATATGTTGAACTCCAAAATTAACATCTTGCAATGATGTCTCATGCAATCTCATCACAATCTCCATGGATTCCACTTGGGTCCCAATCTTTTGTTGTGATAAAGCAACTCTCAGATGAGGTAAGAGCGAAGCCACAAACCATTCGCACTGCTACCCATCTGTAGGATTCATGTTAGCTTTGTGGATCATGCACTTCAATATCTAATCCAGATCCTAGGGTGTATCGCTAGGCTTCATCATAATCTCCTTTTATCCCACAATTGATTATGCTTTATACTTAGGCCTACTGAATTCCTTATTCAGCGCGGTCTAAATATCTGCTAATGAAACCATCAGGTTATTAGTGTAGTACTTAATTTACCATGTCAGCATGTGTTCCTGTAAAGAAGTGACCAACATTTATTTCTTCATATAATCATTCATTACACCTTGATCCTCCCTTACGGCCTTCACAACAAACCAAAACTAGTCCGGGTCCTCATTTCCCAAACCCTTGAAAATGGGAAACTTTACTTCATTCACCATATTGAATGGTGGCGGAGGTAGTGGCGGTGTGGGAGAGGGTGTATGTAGAGGTGGGGTGGGTGGATGGGGTATTCGTAGGAACCCTTGTCTTATTAACAAAAAAGTGCTCTGCGGTGAAACCTATGTTGTTTCCTCGTTGTCACTCAGATGAGTTTCGACCAGCGGGCTATATTCAAGGCTTGTTCTCCCTCTATCATTGAAGATCTTTCCACTTCTCATAGCTCAAAACATAAAGGTAATTGCATAACCCACTTTTCACATAAAAGCATCTTAATCCAAGTATTTAAAGACCTTAAAGTACTTACCTCGTAGTCCCTTGAAGAAGCGGTGCTCTACTTCGTTGTAACTGACCAAAGTATCGACTGCGAACTCTGTCACGAATCCTCCTATGATACGATAAAGCCAGTGATCGGTAATGCATGCAATCTTATCTTCTGAGGCTTCCAATCTCCACACTAACTCGGAGGTCCACATTATCGAACTATTAAACCTCCACCTTCCTTGGTTGTTTGCCAATTTAGAGATCCACTCGTATAATTCAACTGGGAAGGAACAAAAGAAGATTTCATGTATCTCTGTGTACAGGTATCTATCCAACCACTCTTCTTTTGTAAATTGTGGATTTCTATTTTCTTGCGCCATGAATTTTTGGATCGTTCTATCCAACCAATCTTCTATTTCCTTCTTTGTTGGATTCTAGTGATGTGACATCACACATCTCATTATGCAGATTCCGGTCCTGGAAAGGGAACCATTTGTTGGCTTAGTGGGCCTTGACCCAGGTTTAGCATTAATTTAGCCAAATAAATCCCTACACTATTGGTCCTTTCGACATTAATCTATGGAGCACAGACTGAAGTCTCACCCGAAGTAGTATGGGGGGATGCTGGAACCAAGTTTCCACACCCAGAGGTGGTAGTCATTTCATTTTATGCCCTAACTCTTTCTTGGTACAGATCGATAATCCTTTTAGGGTTTGTCAATATACTTCTCTTAATCGGCCTCTAGACCTTCACGAAGATCTACAACTATCATTCGCAGACCCTAACTAGGTGAATCAACCACTTACGTGCTTCTATAATTACTCTTACTTCCGTATTTACCCATATCGACTTAAGTATCTGATATCTTCAATATGAATTGATATGTTCTTTGTGTAAGTAGATATTATTACTTGCATAGAGATAACAATGTAAAACACATAGGTTCGCGCATCAATAGAGCATTAAAACATAAACCCTTTATTTAGCATAACATAACTGCATTTATTCATAACAGAAGTACATAGATCAAACATAGATATTTCCAGAGTAATCTTCTTTATTAGTACTTCAGATCTTCTTACAGACTCTAACTACCCTGCGCACTCATCTTTAGGGGTCCATGCACTCATTTGCAGACTTCTACCCTAGGCCTCTGTGCACATAGGTGCAGAGACTTTCTTCTATTCTAAGACTCTTCACTCTTAGCTCTTACTAACCCATCAATGACTTAACTGCCTTAGACTCTTCTAAGACTCTCCTTTTTATACAATCCCATGGTCCGCGGACCATGGGTAGATCTTCTAAAGCTGAAAAAACTTACACAAAAGAAGGGTAGAAACCCTTTTTGAGACTTTACATCTATGTGATCCATGGCCACAAATTGTGGAGAATTTACACTTTACATACAAAAACTTGGGCTTTCTGCCCCAAAACTTGGGCTTTTAACCCCAAAATTGACCCTAGGGGACCCTGTCCCAATAGTACATTCGAGGAAACATTTAACTGATGTTGTTTTTCTTCACAGGTGACTTGAAGATCAGTGCACCTAGTCTCTGTCTAAACCAAACAATGCTCCAATTGATAAATAAAGGCATGAATAAAATAAATTAGTTGAGGGGAAGACCAGGTTCTAAGGGTGTCGACTACAACTGTATTGGCCAGTGGGAATCTAGGTTACAATGGTTGGCAATTGGAAACCAACCATTCTGATTGACCTTGTGATGAGTTTTACCTCTGAATAGAAGCCCTTTGATTCTATGTAATTTGATGAAAAACAAGGGCTCAAATAAAGGCAATGAGGTCATGCTAGTGCGCAACAAGGGAAATCACTTGGTGACATTGTTCAAGATATTTCATCAAGTCAGAAACTTGGTCTACATAAATGAGTGGAGGAGTTGATGATGATGGATGAGATGGAGTGGAAACAAGAGAAGGAAAAATCAATGTTGGAGAAGTAATAGTAATAGGCATATGAGTGAAAATAACGATGGCAGAGTTGGTTCCCATATCTGCAGGGTCGCCAAGGGAGTCAGGTGAATCATGGCATTTATATAAAGTATATTTGGAGGAACGAGGCATACCTTTGGAGGTTTTATGTGGGGATGGGGGTGATTATTCATGAATAGGAACTACAGAATCCATGACTAATGGTTCGACATCAAGGTCGATGAAAGTGGAGGTAGAGGTAGTGTTATGAACTTGGCAAAGTGACAAGGGGGTAAAAACAATAGCGATTGAAATGGTAGATGAAATAATATGTGGTCTAGTGGAGATACGAGTGAGCTAATTTACCTAAAGAATTTGTTGCACATACAAATCAACCTTGGACCAAGTAGTGTAATTCGAGCTCACACATTCCTTATCTTTCTTCAAAAGGGGCTGAAGACCCTTGAGTACATCCTCCGAAATCTTGCATCAAATTGAAGGGTCCTCCTCAATAGATTTCATTGCGTTGAAAATATAGAAATTCTTTCCATATTATTTCCATGCGATAACCCCTAACCAAGTGCCAACTTCAATGTGGAAATAATTCTCGCCAATATAAAATGACAATAGACGCATAGAGAAATTGGCTTAGGAAACATGCATCATTGAAGATAGCAGGAACTGTGAGAGATACCAAACCAGAATATAAGAAATTATTATTCCAATAGAGGAAGCGGCACCTGTGAAATAGCATTTGACACAACAACCATCTTGTTGTACCAGTGACTGAACAGGAGGTCGTTAAAATCCTTGTTTATAGTATCTTCACTGTTATGCCAGGTGCATACATATAAGTAAGGGGCTCATCTTCGACAATTGTAGAAAGGTCATAACCCTCTGGAGGACACCATTTGGACATGGCAAGTGGAATAAGCAGGAATCTAAAAAAAAAATAAGTGGAATGAGCATAGACATCATTAGCAGCCTTGAACAATTCCTGAAGAAGATAATTGGACCAGTTGAGTTGATCACCATGAACACAAGCTTCGCAACATAAATGGTATCTAACGTACATTCTCCTCTGGTATAGTGGCACATGAGCATAGTTGTGAGAACTATAGTAGAAACCCACACCGACATGTTGTTGATCATATCGAGAACCAGTCCCCGACCTTTTCGGGTTGTACCATACTTCTTATACAAGTTGTTTTCATCCATTTTATTCCCACGCTTAGCTATTTTCTGAAAGGCTAACTTAACATCAACACCATAGGAAGACAATCTAGTTATTTTGTGGATATCAATTGCATGGATGGGGTATTCACGGTCCAACCAAATAGAACCCCCATGAAGTTGGTTGATAAAAAAAATTGTAGAATGCATTATCTCACCAATGATGCCAAACACAGGTAAGCCCTGCAAAAGGATAAGGATGGAATTCTTTAATTGATGGAAAATAGTTCTGATTTTCATTTTGGAATGAGCATTAGGACGACTATTGGGATACATAAAAACATCATTCAGAAGTGCAGGGAACATAGTGGAATCAAACAGATTGTTATCCACAAGAAGGGATTTATCGTACTTTCCCAATAGATGATCTTGACAGTGGATATGGGATTTGATAGGGTATAGACTGAGAGTAGGTTTAGGTGAGTGAACCATGTTTACAGGGTGATGTGTGTACACAATCAGGCAGGAGGATGAGAAGGAAAATAAGGTTTAGTGGTGGGCGATAGTTGAGGCAGAGCAGAAACTGAGAATGTACGACACGAAAATATGAGGATGAAGACAACAAGACAGAAGATATAGATAAATCTATAGGGAAGGTGACTTAGTTGTTAGGCAAGGAAAATATGACTTAACTTTTGAATTAATGACAAGTGATCCAGACACATACTAAGGGATGTGGTGAGGTAAAATAGAATCGAATGATAGAGTAAAATTTTATTGGGAATTGAGATAAATATTTGGTAACTAACTATAGCATGATTGGGAAAACTAATAGAGAGGACACGCATTAATGACTCTAACAAGACAAGATACGAAAAAATCTCCCCGATCATAATTGGTTGCATTAGGTCATCACTGAAAATGGAACACACTTGTGTAAAATAAAAAAAACTTAAAGACTACCAAACAGACAAAAGACTCATATTTACATAACTATCATAAATCCTACCTACTGGATCACCTTAGTTGGAAGTTGAACTAAAAGGGTGGTTTCATGAAAGCATCATTCGTCCATCTAGAAAAAAGAGTACCATCTAACTGAGAAAGTCAAACAACACTAGAATCTTTAATATCTGTCACATAAAAAGGACCAATCCAATGGATTTTGAGCTTACGATGATGTTTGTGATACTTTCTATCATAATGTAATACTTGGTCACCCACGGAGAAGGAATTCTTCTTGATTTTACAATCACGCCAAGACTTATGGTGCTTCTTTTCAACCATCTGATGAAAATATACAAGGAATCAAGATTCGTCCAGTTGCAACAACTCATTTACTCTATCAAGAATAGATTCATCCTCAGACGTTTTAGTTTCATTGGAAATGAAAAGATTTATAACTGTTAAATTGGCAACTAGGGCCAAACTCCATGTGGGTCGGCTTATTTATGGCAGCTGATATTTTTATTGGGTCCCTCTCGTCGAGAGGTGTAGGATTGATCTAAAGATCATCTGATTCCGATAAGTATTTATGGAGATATGAATTTATTTTGTTTATATAATTATTATCAAGCCAACCAGCTCTTATGTAGGCTCTAGAAACCCAAACGTCATGTCTATTCATCATCTACACATTAGTATAAATATAAGAGGATTTGATGTCATTGAGACACACTCTTCATGTGATCTCCTCTCCACGTCTGGGTTTTTGGAAAAGGAGAAACGTTGAGAGTATATGCTAGTGTATAATGCCCTAGCTACAGTACAAACATGCCCTAGCCGCAGGTCATAAAGACAGGACATACGCTGGTCTTTGAGACACTAATAATCACAACAATGAATTCGGTCTCCATATCTACGCGAAGAAGACTGTTTTAGAAGTGCGAGTTAAGGGTGAAGGAGCCGCAGAAATAAGAGCCACAGAAAGGATAGCCGCAGAGATACTCTCTCACGTACGAATCTAGGTCATCTATCTATCTGCTCCGTTTGACAAGAAAATTACTCGGTCTTGAGTATATCTGAATAGCCGAATTATTCGAGGAACAGTGACAAGATAAGCGAGGCTGTGGGAGAGCTAGGAGAGCCCTAAATCCTCTGAACATGCAAGGGTTCTGGTAATAGTTAATGCTGCACGACAGACCTTCGCATTCCTCTCTGAGATATCCACGTGAATCTTGTACAGGAATATAATACATTGCTCATCGAAGACCTAGACGTAGTTATGTACGCACAGCAAATCTATACGCTGTCATTATACGCAGCAATGGAGAATCTTTGCATAAGGGAGCCACATCCGCAGCAAGGTATTGACTGCACCGTGGTGCAGTCATGGCACTCTCGGCATCCTGTAACGTTCATTGATCTGGCAGCGTGGGATCTGGCAACATAGATCAGGCAGCGTGTATTAAATGATCTCGGCATAAGGACGTAGTCACAATGAATGAATACCCTCGACCTCCACACATCTACGATATACCTGTAGTTGATCTATTATAAAGCAGTTATACTACAACGTGGGATCCGTGTTAATGCCATGTAACTGTAGGTGACAGCGTGGTAAAATTCAACGTTGTCTATGAAAAGAAACAGTCTTGACACCGATCTTGGTGGTTCTTCTATAGATGTTTAAGTATACTGAATAACAGTATGAAGATAATCTAGTAATGTATCTATTGCAAACAGTGATCTGAATTACAAGAAGTGACAAGGGTAAGAATCTCGGTTGGATGAAAATCTCGAATGAAGGGACCGAGTTATCTCACACAACAATCCTAAAATATAGATCTCGGTGAAATCCATATGCCAGTACAAACATCTTGTACAGCAGTAACGTGGAGTATTAAATGATGTTCTAATATGCAGTCACAATGATCATAAGCAGTAATGTTTATGATGGTTACAGTCTCAACATAATGAGAATGATAAGGATGAACAGTCTCAGATCATGATGATGAATGATGCAGCATAATGGACGAGATGCAGCACGATGATAGGTGAAGGAGTCACCTTGAGAATCAGTTGAAGCCGAATGTCTTCAACTGACTTCATCATGATATGAAATGATCTATGCTAGATCTAGATAAGTCAAAGTATTGACTTCTGTTGTAAATGTACTCTCTCTCTCTCTCCTTCTCTGCTAAACTTTGAAGATAAAAGAAGATTTGATCAAAGGGTTTCCCCACACATTGTGGGGTTTGTCCTGGCTCGCGCCATATCTTGTGTCCTCTTGCCTTGGCTTGTCTTTTGCGTTTTATATTTATGTTCTATCTGTAGTTTATCGTAATGCTGATGTGATTGCTAACTATGAAAATTTTATAAATTGATCTAGCATAGAACAGACCCAAAACTTAACATGGTATCGGAGCTGAGGTGAAGACAATGCCCAAGCAAGAGTGAAAGAGCAATCACTAAATACAGTTGGGACAAGACAGAAGGATCAATGGGTTCCTCATAATTCACCTAGGGTGAAGTCAAAGCAGAGAATGTTATCAGAATGGCGCAGCGGAAGATTCTGATGGTCCATCTTAAGATCACTTCATTGGGAAGTTCAGGTCTAAGGGTGGAAGGAAAGACGGATGCCTTGTTAAAATAAGTTCGGCCATTATGCGAAGGAGTGTTTGAATGGCAGAGACACATCTCTTGATGAAGATAACAATCATTCTTGGGACATCTCCTATGATCAAAAGAATGATTGGTAATGCAGGTCATCAAGGAAATGGTCGACTCTTCCACGAAAACAAGGAACCGTAGAATCCCTTTTATGTACCTGATCACAAGAAGAACCTGATGTCCATCTCGGAAATGGAAGTCAAAGGTTACAGGATGGCACTTATCGATGGAAAGGTACGTGTTTGAAAATAGATCTTTCAAAGATGTTTTTGAGTTCAGGGTTGTATCAAGTTGCAGGAAGTCCACTGGGGACCATGTCCTTTGACTCAGCACCAGAGGTCTGTGAGTTAGATGGTGACTAGGATGCCTGAATTCAAAAAGGAGCATGAAGGTACATGTCTAAAATGTACCAAAGGAAAATATTATAAGGGGACCATTCCCCTCATGCAACAGGTCCACAGGCTTGGAACAACCCGAGGAGTTTGAGAATAATGATCAGGGAATCTCATGTATACAGGTGGTAGAAAGCCCTCTATGGCTTGAAGAAAAACACCTCGGGCGTAGTATGAGAGGATTGATAGCTATCTAATGCAGCTGAGATTTATTAGGAGTGAAACCGATCTAAACCATTACTCGAAGGTTGTGGATGATAAACCTCTCGTACCGGGACCTATGTCTGATAGGTGCAGACCCTCTCATTTATAGGAGACAGAGGGAGTTGGATTCTGAATATGGGAAGATAAGATGCAAGCTTGTGACTGCCTCGAGGATCTTAACTTTCAGAAGTTATATGGTAATGATGTTGGACCAGATTTGGGAAATGCCTCTGAGTTTCATAAACTCATTCGCGTTGATGTTCTTGGAGAACCTTTGTCCGGACATCTATGTTGCAGTTAGCATGGTGAGATCATATTTGGTTGAGCCTCACTAGATTGATGCCAAGAATCTTTTAAGATATCTTCAGAGCACAATCTCTCATGAATTGAGATACACTGCCGAAAATATGAAACCACATGATTATTCAAATGATGAGTGGGCAGGCAGTGTGGAGGATCACTAGAGCACTTCTCAGTACTGTTTCTCTTTGGAATCTGCCTCGATATCCTGGATGAGCAGGAAGCAGAAGTCGGTGACTCTGAGCACCACCAAGGCAGAATACATTGCTAATAGTATGGCCTTCTGTGAGGCAGTCTGGTTGCTGAAGCTCTTCAGTGAGCTGTTTGTACACATGATGAATACCACTGTGATTCTCTGTGACAACCAGAGATGGGATTCGATTATTGAGGAATCCCGTATTTGAAAATTGCTCCAGCAGATAGACATCAAATACTACCTTATCTGGGATATGGTAAGTCGATGATCAAGGAGGCTCCATCGCACTGAGATGATGTACAGGACAGAGCCCTGAGGAAAGATCAAATTTGTGATTTTACCGAACGACTTGGAGTCGTTGAGAGACCTTTGTAAAAGGGTCCTGCAAGTTGCATACATTGAGCTCTGGGAGCTTTGGGGGGCTTGAAGTTCTATTGGAGCAACATACGACCACAGGGTGACTCACCCTCCCCTGGTGGTACGCACTGAAAGAAGATGATTCGCTCTCTTGTGGGACAAGATGATTCGCTCTCTTGTGTGGCAGGATGATTAGTTCTCCTGTGAGGCCTGGATTGATGTGTTCTCCATGGCGATTTTAGCAGGATTGATGTGTTCTCCTGTGAGGCCTGGATTGATGTGTTCTCCATGGCGATTGTAGCAGGATTGATGTGTTCTCCTGTGAGGCCTGGATTGATGTGTTCTCCATGGCGATTGTAGCAGGATTGATGTGTTCTCCTATGAGGCCTGGATTGATGTGTTCTCCATGGCAGCCTGGATTGATGTGTTCTCCATGGCGATTGTAGCAAGATTGATGTGTTCTCCTGT
Source organism: Pinus tabuliformis (assembly GCA_031772625.1). Taxonomy (NCBI): domain Eukaryota; kingdom Viridiplantae; phylum Streptophyta; class Pinopsida; order Pinales; family Pinaceae; genus Pinus; species Pinus tabuliformis. The sequence continues at coordinate 1,158,574,649 of CM062819.1, forward strand.
AAGGACAGGATTGATTAAGTTCTCCTGTCGAGGCATCCTACCCATGCAGTCTGGGACTCATGGGAAGTACCTCTCATCTGATCAATGAGCAGGGAATGAAGTTAGGGACCATAGTAGTACCGATGGACGCATCGTTGTATCTACCGTACTCCCTATGCTAGGATGTCCTCCATTGATCTGGGATCAATGATACTGGTTTGGGACCAGTGGTAGGAGTTGTACATGCTATGACGCTGACTTCGGGTCGGCTGAGACTGGTCTGGGACCAGTGGTACATACTTCGAGACTGACTTTGTGCCAGTGCAGTACTGGTCTGGGACTAGTGAGAGTGGTACATACTATGACGCTGACTTCAGGTCAGTTGAGACTGGTCTGGGACCAGTAGTACACTCCCTGAGACTGCGATACTGGTCTGGGACCAGTGGTAGGAGTGGTACTTACTATGAAGTTGACTTCAGGTCAGTTGAGACTGGTCTAGGACTAATGGTACGCACTCTGAGTCTGACTTCGGGTCAGTGGAGAATGGTATGAGACATTCTCGATCAATTCTTCTTCTTCATAGTTTAGCGGAGATGAGTAGAGGAGAGCAGAGCCAGCAGAGCAGAGCTAGCAGCACTGAGTAGAGCTAAGCAGAGCAGAGCCAGCTTGGCTGAGAAGAGTAGAGCTAGCAGAGCCAGCAGAGTTGAGCAGAGCTGAGCAAGAGCAGAGCAGAGCCAGCAAAGCTGAGCAGAGCATAGCAGAGCCAGCAGGGCTGAGCAGAGTTGGGCAGAATAGTACAGGGCACTGATGGCAGAGATAGTACAGTCAGACTTATGAATCAATGGATGGAGTTCTCCCTCGTTGAGAGGGAGTGTTAAATTGGCAACTAGGGCCAAACTCCATGTGGGTCGGCTTATTTATGGCAGCTGATATTTTTATTGGATCCCTCTCGTCGAGAGGTGTAGGATTGATCCAAAGATCATCCGATTCCGATAAGTATTTATGGAGATATGAATTTATTTTGTTTATATAATTATTATCAAGTCGACCAGCTCTTATGTAGGCTCTAGAAGCCCAAACGTCATGTCTATTCATCATCTACACATTAGTATAAATATAAGAGGATTTGATGTCATTGAGACACACTCTTCATGTGATCTCCTCTCCACGTCTGGGTTTTTGGAAAAGGAGAAACGTTGAGAGTATATGCTAGTGTATAATGCCCTAGCTACAATACAAACATGCCCTAGCCGCAGGTCATAAAGACAGGACATACGCTGGTCTTTGAGACACTAATAATCACAACAATGAATTCAGTCTCCATATCTACGCGAAGAAGACTGTTTTAGAAGTGCGAGTTAAGGATGAAGGAGCCGCATAAATAAGAGCCACAGAAAGGATAGCCGCAGAGATACTCTCTCATGTACGAATCTAGGTCATCTATCTGCTCCATTTGACAAGAAAATTACTCGGTCTTGAGTATATCTGAATAGCCAAATTATTCGAGGAACAGTGACAAGATAAGCGAGGCTGTGGGAGAGCTAGGAGAGCCCTAAATCCTCTGAACAGGCAAGGGTTCTGGTAATAGTTAATGCTGCACGACAGACCTTCGCATTCCTCTCTGAGATATCCACGTGAATCTTGTACAGGAATATAATACACTGCTCATCGAAGACCTAGACGTAGTTATGTACGCACAGCAAATCTATACGCTGTGATTATACGCAACGATGGAGAATCTTCACATAAGGGAGCCGCATCCGCAGCAAGGTATTGACTGCACCGTGGTGCAGTCATGGCACTCTCGGCATCCTGTAACGTTCATTGATCTGGCAGCGTGGGATCTGGCAACATAGATGAGGCAGCGTGTATTAAATGATCTTGGCATAAGGACGCAGTCACCATGAATGAATACCCTCGACCTCCACACATCTACGATATACCTGTAGTTGATCTATTATAAAGCAGTTATACTACAGCGTGGGATCCGTGTTAATGCCACGTAACTGTAGGTGATAGCGTGGTAAAATTCAACGTTGTCTATGAAAAGAAACAGTCTTGACACCGATCTCGGTGGTTCTTCTATAGATGTTTAAGTATATTGAATAAAAGTATGAAGATAATCCAGTAACGTATCTATTGAAAACAATGATCTGAATTACAAGAAGTGATGAGGGTAAGAATCTCGGTTGGATGAAAATCTCGAACGAAGGGACCGAGTTATCTCACACAACAGTCCTGAAATATAGATCTCAGTGAAATCCATATGGCAGTACAAACATCTTGTACAGAAGTAACGTGGAGTATTAAATGATGTTCTAATATGAAGTTACAATGATCATAAGCAGTAATGTTTATGATGGTTACAATCTCAACGTAATGAGAATGATAAGGATGAACAGTCTCAGATCATGATGATGAATGATGCAGCATAATGGACGAGATGCAGCACGATGATAGGTGAAGGAGTCACCTTGACAATCAATTGAAGCATAATGTCTTCAACTGACTTCATCATGATATGAAATGATCTATGCTAGATCTAGATAAGTCAAAGTATTGACTTCTGTTGTAAATGTACTCTCTCTCTCTCCTTCTCAGATAAACTTTGAAGATAAAAGAAGATTTGATCAAAGGGTTTCCCCACACATTGTGGGGTTTGTCCCTGGCTCGCGCCATATCTTGTGTCCTCTTGCCTTGGCTTGTCTTCTGCATTTTATATTTATGTTCTATCTGCAGTTTATCATAATGCTGATGTGATTGCTAACTATGAAAATTTTATAAATTTCTCTAGCATAGAACATACCAAAACTTAAAAAGAACAATAATCTTGGTAGGAACAATAGCTTCCCTGCCATAAACTAGTTCAAACGGGGTATACATATTCAACTACTTCACGCTGGTTCTGTAGGCCCATAAAGTAGCAACAACCCATTCATCCCAATCATCTCAATTTGTGGAACAGATCTTAGTAACTCCCCTCTAAAATTTTTTATTAAATGCTTCAACAATTCTAATGCCTTGCGTATGGTAAGGGGTGCTCTTATGATTTTGTATCATGAAATTTTGCAATAGATTCTAAACTATTTCATTAATAAATTGAGAAACTTGATCACTCATCAGGTTGTGAGGGAAACCAAACCTGGTAATGATTTTCTCAAAGATAAATCTAGATGTTGTATCCGCAGTACAGTCTTTGACCATAGAAGCCTCCGCCCAATGAGTGAGAGTTTGTTGCAGTAATGATATATGGGGAATGTGAGTAGTGAACGGGAGGGTTGATAGGTACAACGAAATCAACAACCCATTTTTCAAAAGGAACAAGTTCCTGTACCATATTCAGGGGCATTTCATGATGTCATCATGATCAACTAACTCATTGACAAAAATCGCAAGTCTTTGCATAATCCTCCACATCCATGAAAAGAATTGGCCACCAAACACCATCTTGTAATACCTTTTGAGTAGTAGCTTTACCTCCAACATGTCCTCTTGCAATTCTAGTGTGACATTCCCATGATATTCCCTCACGTTCATGATCAAGGATATAGCGACGTAAAACTTGATTGTTGGCTTGATGGGCCCTGACACAGGTTCAGTGTTAGTCAGCCAAGCAAATCCCTACACTACTGGCCCTTTCAGCATCAGCCTGCGAAGCGCAGACTAAAGTCTCACTTGAAGTAGTATGGGGGGATGCAAGAAGCAAGTTTCTGTACCCTGAGATGGTTGTGATGTCAGTTTTACACTTTAACTCTGCCTTCAAGTAGATTGATAAGCCTTTAGGGGGCTTGTCAAAGTACTCCTTTATTAGTCTTTCAGAACTTCCACGAAGGTCTATGATCATCCTTCACGTAACCCTAACAAGTGATTCAGGCACTTACACACCTCTGTAATGGCTTTTCTGTATAGTTTCCCGATTTATCTTAAGTGTTCACCAACCATGAAATTAAGATTGCCTTCGCTTAAACATATATCTCTACTTGTGTTCATATAATAGAGGAAAACATATATATTCACGCATCAAATTAGCAATAAAACATGAATTGAGTGTTTAACATAACATAACTGCATGCAATTGATAGAAGTAAAATGCACAATAATTTCATAATAATTCTCTTTATTGATGGTTCAGATTTTCCAGTATAGACTCTAACTACCCTACCCACATAGCTGCAAGGGTTCATGTATTCAACTGTGGACTTCTACCCTAGGCCTCTACGCACTCAGCTATAGAGCCTCTTTCCTACGCTAAGACTCTCGCTCTTAGCTCTTCATAGACTCATCAATGACTCTCTATGAACTATTAGCTATACTATCTTAGACTCCTCTAAGGCCTCCTTTTTGTACAATCCCATGATTCGCAGACCAAGGGTAGATCTCATCAACCTGACACAACCTATTTAAACTAAGGGTGGAAACCATTTTTGAATCTTGATACCTTTGCGCTTTGTGACCACAAAATGTGGATACTTTACATTCCTTTATTCAAAATTCTGCCTTTCTGCCGCAAAACTTGAGCTTTTAACCCCAAAATTGACCCCAAGGGACCCATTCCCAACAAGCCCCAAACACAAGCGTGGTGAATTATCCTCAAGTCACTCAGTTGGTGTGGATATCTTGTCGCGAAGACCTCCCAGCTCCACTTGGACTACTACAACTTCAACAATGCACTGTGTTGCTGCCTATTTCATCTGCTTGACCAGCTGCTCCTTCGCTGGCCCTACACTATCTGACTGTATCTTCAGCTGAGTCGCCTATAGACTAGCCAGCTTGCCTTCAATAGTGGCCGTGATCAAATATGCCTCATCTAGCCAAGGCTTCAAGTGACCCTTCAGCACTTCTTCCTTGTGCTGAGCTACGCCCACCTTCTCTTTAAGCACCTTTGGCTCCTGCAGTTTTGCTAACCTTTGTGTGATGGAAATGATGGCCGTTGTTGCTCTAACTTCATCATATCATTGTTGCAGCTCCTGCGACTCTATTCCTAGTCTCTGTACATTGGGGTCCTCTTGCAAGCTAGTGACTACTTTAGGTGATTGCTCGAAGAGTGCAATGCAATCCTTTACTGTGTTGTTCACTGCTGCCACGATGTCTTTCACAGCCGTCTTGCACTGCTCTCTGACTTTTGGTGGGATTGAAGGCTGGGCCTTCAACTGTAGTTCTGTAATCTTGAGGTTCAGGTCAAACTAAACCTATGCCAACTCTGTTATATCATTGCACATTCTTGGAGCGAGCTTCTGAATCTGCACATCTACTGGCTCATCATCGGGAATGTCTAGCTGTGGGACATACCTGCATGCCTCATCCACTACCTTGGTCGTGAGATCATTTTTGTCTATGATGGCTTTGACGAAGTCAATAGCAGAATCTCTTTATACAATCATCTAAGCATTGTTGATTTTCGGCTTACTAATTACCTATAACACATGTTGTTTGCGGGCCCGAAGTTCTGCAATCACGACATCCTACAAAATGTGAAGCACCTGACTGGGAAGCATGGAAAAATTGAGCCCCACTTTTTTCAGGGCACTGACAGTAGGCCTATCAGCTTCAGTCTCTGTCGTTATCACTCCCTCCGACAACATTATTTCATGGGGATCCAATGTGCACACCATCCCTACTGCTGCTGATGTGTCGGGTGCCAAACTAGTTAACGCCACACTGCTTTGTCCCACATTGGTCTAGACCTGCAACGCCTGGATCTGCAGCTCGTGAAGACCCATCTGAATGGAACCCAAGGCCTACTTCTATTATAGCTCAAACTACTACAGCAGTTATGTGGTGGCATCCCTTACCGTATCACTGATATCATTCGAATCACCTTCTGTTAAGGGGTGATCTGATTGAGAGAAGTCTTGCTAGCCTTAGACTTCTTGCGCGGCCCTACCTTCTCTGGATCTCTATTGTGCTTAACACAAAATGGAGTAGTCTCTGGGTATGCTCCTCCCTATTTTGACTACTGGTCCTCCTCCTTTGTCTACGGGGAAGGTGACCTCTAACTCCTGTCAAAGCCGTGCTCCTCTTCTTCCCCCTATCATCTCATTTGCTTCGTGGGGACGTGCTCCACCTTAGCCTTGTCTGCAACCTCATTTTTTCTCTTTGCGGCCAACTGTTCCATCTTCAGCTTAGCCTCTTCCTTTTTCTATTGTGTTGCGATCTTGGTAGACCCAATTGTCAAGTCTGAGGCAGTGCGCCAATCTGCTGGCCAACATTCAAGGACCGATGTAATCACATCGTCTGTGGTAAGGTATGGCATGTCATACCATTTCTGCTTGGGATCCTTTTGCACATGTATTGAGACATGGTGTAAGTCAGCCTTGAACTCCACATACTCTTGCAGCTTCTCAAAAAAGATTAGTGGCAGCCACAGTTTGTGGTTGATGGCCACATGGATACTCATCTCCATCAAGATCCAAAAGATCTTGTTGTCCTTGACCCTTTGAGGGTCCTTCATAACCCATATCGAAGCGAACTTTGCTACTTCTAGTAGGTTGGACGTGACCGAAGGAAACTGGCTATCCTCTCGTAACTCCCATGCGACCAGCACTATGGACAGCAGTAGCCATGCATAGTAGAATGTTTTGCTGTGATCTTGTGCCTCTATATAGTTCATGAGTAATTTCCTGGAGAGGTAGCATGCCCAGTTAAAATATACGCCCTCCACGCACTGGGCTGCTAATGCTACTTTTGGTGCCAGAACTTTGTCTTCATGACACTTCTGCATAATCTTTCCTGCCAAGATTTTCATTGCTACTTTGACTGCGGGGGCAGTTATACTTGTGATGGTGTAGCCGCATAGCTTCTTGGCGAGTTTGGATTTGTCCTTCATTTCTTCAGTGAGGTTGTGCTCACCTGTCTTTCTGCTAAACGACATGACTAATTTTCTCCCAAGTGTGGCAGACGAGTGATCCTATGGATCAACATGTCAGTGATGGGTATAGGCTCTTCTAGCCACAGAAACCCATCATGCACTAGGCACAATAGCTGCTTGATCACAACCATGGTTATGGGTGTATGGTTGTAATGCGGTACCCGCAACATGTTTAATAGACCCGCCTTATCCACCCGTTTTACCCACTTCCTTGGCTCCAACATAGTCACACCAGAGTCTTTGTAGAAGACGCGGTGCATGAGTTGGTCCGTCACTAAATGGGGAAAGCTTTTTGCATCAGCCAAATCTCATTCCTCCAATTTTAAAAGGGGAATGTGCCCTAGGTGTGGTCCTTCAAAAATAATTTGGTCCAGTAGTAAGGGTGTGTGCAGCGTGACCTTACTTTCATCAATATCCTTCAGAACCTTTCTCTTGCCTCTGCACGAAGGAATGTACTCAGGCAGTTTAGAAATGGGGTTATGTCCCTTCACATCAACGTACTCCATCCCCTCCATATCAATGTCATCCACACCCACATGGATTTCTTCAACATCAGCTTCAGGCTCTAGGTCAATCACCTTGCCCTTCTCCTGCACAAAGGGCTTTCCTGTCCATGGGTGCTTTCTGCATGATGCACGCATCGGTTGTTGTGATTTCTGCTTATCTTTATTTGATTTTGGACCCTCCTTGGTCAGTGTAGGCCTCGGCCTGGGTGTCCTCGGTGATTTAGGAACTTTTTCCAGTACTTTGACACTCTCAACCTCTATGGCAGGGTCCCTCAGCTGCCATTACTACCTCCGGGGCAGTTCATTTAGCTGCCATTGCTTCTCCTACACTCACAGTTTCTATGGGCATAGACATAATGCTAGATAACAATACCTACATCTCTGTTGGAAACTTCTCAAACAATGAACTCACTATCAGGGCTTCAAATATCTCAGGGTTCATACGCACCTAAGATCTTAATACCTCAATTCTCAAAATGCCAAGTGTTTTTTGATGGGCAGCCACCTGTAATTTATAGGCATTTTCGAATTCAAATCCGATCATTCCCCCCATAACTTGTTCATAAATACTAGATTGGCGGCAGATTTTCATAGATCTTGCCCTTAAATTCCAACTGAAATGCCACCACCCTGCTCCATTTTGTTGTGTTCCCATTGTCAATTCATGAACAGTGACCATAACGGTCACTTTACAGCTGCCCTGTGCGGTCTGTTCTTGGATAGTGCAACTCCCTACGTATTTCTATTGATGCTGTGACATTTTTGCATTCCGCACAGTTCCCCAATTGCGCAGCTCCTCAACCTGGGCAGTGTAGTTTATAGTCCTACACCTCCTTCCAGCTACCTAGAGTGCTAAGACTATGTTGCAATCATGTAGTCATCTATCCGGATCCTCGGTGTATGGCTTCAATTGGCTACCATTCACCAGGCCTGGGAATGGTTCTCCATTCAACTTGACCAACTGAACTGTTCCACCATCGGTAATCTCCTTTTTGACATATGGCCCCAGCCAACGCATCCTAAATTTCCCTAGAAATTTATTAAACATGTTGTCATATAACCAAACCAAATCATTTTCCTTGAAGGTGCACAGTTTGATGTGCCGATTGTGCCATGCCTTGTCACACTCCTTTTGAACTTGTTGATGAAATCTAGCTAAAAATCTATCCTCCTCAAGTTTCGTTAGCTGCACAAGTCTCTATTCTAGGGCTCCACGATCCACCATTCCTATGAATGCTGCTATGTGCAAACTAGGTACAATGTACTCAATCGACATCACAGCTTCTATGCCATAAACCAGTCTAAACGGCGTTTGTCCAATCATCTTCTTGCAAGTTGTCCTATAAGCCAATAGCACCGCAGGCACGCGAACATCCCAGTGATTTCTTTGAGCATTTCAAATCTTTGTGAGCACATTCTCCAGTATTTTATTAAACTATTCTACCATTCCATTAGCCTGCAGGTGATATGGCGTGCTCTTCTGATGGTAAACCTGAAATTCCTCCATCATCATGTTGATCATCTCATTGATAAAGTGTGTACCACGATCACTCATTAGAATTTTTTGACAACAAAACCATGTCATTACGTACTCAAAGATAAATTTGGTTGCTAACACACTTGTATAGTCCTTCAAAAGTTGTGCCTCCACCAATCTGGTTAAATTCTCTGTCGCGGTGATGATGTATCGGGCACCCGTCTTCTTCCCTGGAGGCTAAATTTGGTCCTACAAAGTCAATCACCCACTTCTCGAAGGGTTGTAGTGATATATGTATATTCAATGGCATCTCATCCCTACATGAGGGTCTTCCTATCCTTTGGCATGTGTCACATGCCCTACAATACGCTTTTGAATCCTTATGCAAGGTTGGCCACCATAACTCAGCATGTAGAATATTTTGCGTTGTTGCTTTTCCTGCATTATGACCTCAGGTGACTCCATCATGAACCTTAGCAAGGATGTTGTTTCATTCAAACTCTAGCACATAGCATCACAATATTTCATATGATCCCATTTTGTACAAGTGCCCTGCAATGACAGAAAATTTTCCTACACACACCACTAGTTCCTTCCTCTATTGGCTTGTATATCATTCCAAAGGTATACCTTTCATCAGGAAGTTTATAATATCTTCAAAGTGGTTGTCTGTGACGCGTAATAGAAAGAGTTGCGCATCAGGTAGTCCTTCCTCTAAATTCGTAGGTTCCTCTCCTGTTTCAATGCGTGACAAGTGATCCGGTCCATCATTCAAGCATCCTGGTATTACAATAACTTCAAAATCATATTCCTAACACAACAACAATCACCTGCATATCTCCCCCCCCCAACACAGGCTTTTTGATCAGGTATTTCAATGTGGAATGGTCCATATACATATTAAAGTGTCTGCCCAACAAATAGTGCCTGAACCTCTAGAGCGCGTACACCATAGCTTAAATCCTTCGCGCTCTGTTGTGGAATAATTTTTCTCCACTTTGGAAAGCTTCCTACTTGCGAACGCTATAGGGTGATCCAAGTTCCCTTCACCGGCCTATGTCAGTACTTCTACCAGCGCAATACATGATGCATCCACATGCACATGAATTTCCTTCTTCTAATCTGAGAAGACCAGGATCGACACAGTGACCATCTTCTCCTTCAGAACATCCAATCTCTTCTGGAATTCTTCATTCCAACAGAACATAAAATCCCTTTTTAACAACTTTTCCATCGGTGTGGTAATCTGGGCATACCTCTTGATGAATTTCATATAGTATCCAGTATGTCCTAGTGTTGCACGCATCTGTTTCACACTCCTTGGCACCTCCAAATTGATTATGACCACGATACTAGCTAGGTCTACCATCAAGCCTTGTCTACATACCACATGGCCCAGCAAGATCCCAAAAGGGACACAAAACAATTTTTTTTTCATATTGAGTGCAATCTAGTACCTTCGGCATGTATATAGCATCAAGTGCAGACTTGTCACATGGCACTTCACTAGTCTGAACAATGTCCAATCATCAAAGTATACTTCCATAAATTTATGAATAAAATCCTTGAATGCCATGATAACTACACGCGAAAAGATCGCTGGTGCACTCTTCAGCCCAAAAGGCATCCCCATTCAGTCACGAAGGTTGTCTTACTTATATCCTCCTACACGATCTTGATTTGATGGTACCCAAAGAACCCATCAGTGAACAAATATGCTTCCTGGCTACCTACATTATCCAGGACCTCATTGGTGAACGAGGTTGGGAAGGGATCATGCACGCAAGCATCATTCAACTTCTTGAGATCTATGAATATCCTTATTTCTTCCTTCTGCTTCTTTTCCTGAACCACTCTTGGGCTTACCTAATCAGATTCTTCCACTGGTTCAATATTACCTACCGCAAGCATCTTTTCCAACTTAATGCAGATGCTTTCCTTATACTTCGGATTGAGCTAGTAAGGTATTTGTTTCACAGGTTTCATGTTTGGTTTGAGGGTGATCTTCATGACACCTAGGTCTCCTATTATTCCCTTCAGATCGAAAAACTTTGTGGGAAACAGATCGTGATATTCGCCGAGTAGTTAGGCGAATACTTACATCGCGGCCCCTTGAAGAAGCAGCACTTTGATTCGCTGTAACTGACCGAAGTATCGACCGCGAACTCTATCAAAAAGCCTTCTATGATACAATCGAGCCAATGATTGATAGCACGTGTGATATTATCTTCAAAGGCTTCCAATTTCTGCACTAACTCTGGGGTCCAGACAATTGGACCGTCAAGCCTCGAACTCCTGTGGCCATCTTCCAACTTTGCGATCCACTCATACAATTCAATCGGGAAGGAACAAAAGAATATTTCATGTATCTCTATGCACATTTATTTGTCCAACCACTATTCTTTCATCGATCATGGATTCCTATAATTTTGCACCACGAATTCGTGGATCTTTCTATCCAACCAATCTTCAATCTCCTTCTTAGTTGGATTCCAATGAAGCGACATCACACATCTCATTATGTAGATCCAGTCTCAGAAACAAAAACATTTGTTGGCGTGATGGGCCCTGAACCAGGTTCAACGTTAGTCATCCAAGAAAATCCCTACACTACTGGCCCTTTCGGCATCAACCTACAGAGAGTGGACTGAAGTCTCACCCGAAACAGTATGGGGGGATGTAGGAGCCAAGTTTCTGCACCCTGAGATGGTTGTGATGTTGGTTTTACACTTTAAATATTTCTTTTCGCAGATCGATAAGCCTTTAGGGATTATCGAAGTACTCCTTTATTAGTCTTTCATAACTTCCTTGAAGGTCTGTGATCGTCCTTTGTGTAACCCTAACAAGTGATTCAAGAACTTACACGCCTCTGTGACGACTTTTCTATATAGTTTCCTGATTTATCTTAAGTGTTTGCCAATTCTACCATGCAATTAAGATTTCCTTCGCGTAAACATATATCTATACTTGAATTCATATAACAAAGGAAAACATATATATTTGCGCATCAAATTAGCAATAAAACATGAATGCAGTGCTTAACATAACATAATTGCTTGCAATTGACAGAAGTAAAATGCACAGTAATTTCAGAATACTTCTCTTTATTGATGGTCCACATTTTCCAGTATAGACTCTAATTGCCCTGTGCGCACAACTACAGGGGTCTGCACACTCAACTATGGACTTTTACCCTAGGCCTCTTCGCACTAAGCTGCAAAGCGTCTTTCCTATGCTAAGACTCTCTCTCTTAGCTCTTCACAGACTCATCAATGACTATCTATGGACTATCAATTGTACTATCTTAGACTCCTATAAGTCCTCCGTTTTATACAATCCCAAGGTCTGTGGACCAAGGGCGGATCTCATCAAGCCAACACAACCTTTCTAAACTAAGGGTTGAAGCCCTTTTTGACTCTTGATATCTTCGCGCTCCATTATGTTAGGGTCCCACCCTAACCCCCTTATTTATGTCATGGGATGACGTCATAGTCAAGAGTCAATAAAGCCCATATTAATATTTGTAAATGGTTAACCCGCAATTAATGACGGGACCACAGTTAGTTGCAAATGGGCCGTAGTATTAGATAGATGGTATTAATAAAACCCACAGTATTGGCCCGTGGTATTGCATGTATGAGTCATATGTAAAGGATAGAGACTCCCTGCGAGGAGCATCGTGTCTTATTTTGTATTCGAGCTCTGCTCTATTGGAGGTTGCCCCCTCGAAGAGGCAAGTGAACATTACTCTCTGAATAATAAAATCATTGCTATTTTGTGTTCTGGGTATCTTTCCTTCGCATATTCTGTATTTGGGTATCATTTTGCAGGTTAAGAGCATAACAAGTGGTATCAGAGCACTTTCCAGGGCCGGTGGTATCTCCAATTCTTAGCAAAAAAAAATTTCTGCTAGAGACGTGTTCCGGCGTCTTTAAACCATGGGATCTGTCGTTGAGCACATAAACCTGCGGATTTGGGGAGGCATGCACGCAGGAAATACAAGAGGTGGTCATGTCTGTTAGACTCCATTGTAACCCCTGTGGGTACCCCTTCTAGTAGTAGCGCATTAGACAGAACCGCGCACGGACTTTCTTCCACGTACCCTCTGGGTATATCGGAAGCCCTCTAGGCTCCCTTCAAACCTCACCATAGATAAACCGTCAGCCGTCTTGTGGCTACAGTACACCAAGAACAGCACTCGGAGAGATTACTCGCCCGTACGATAGGGTAGTCGGGTTGTACGGCTAAGGGTACGGTAGATCCTCCTTAGTTAGAGCCCTGAAACATTGGGCCGAGTGCTACTGCCAGACCCTTATGTATATTTCGATCTGTAGCACCTGACACTCCTCAAGACCATAGTTCCCTTTTCAATCGGGGGATCGCACATCCTCTATATTAGATCTGCTTGTGCAAAGGAGTGGAGTAGCAGCAGCAGACATCAGTCCCACAGTCTCGAGTTCCTAGATCAGTCATTCCGATCTATTCGATCTAGCCAATCCGCAGCAGCAGTCTGTTCCGCAGCCCAGAGCTATCCGATCCGCCATTCAGATCTCTCAGATCCACCAGATCGGAGTTGTTGTGAAGGTTTCCTATACCGGGGTATAATTTTCACAGGACTTTTGGCCACATTGACATTTTGAGGATTTGGCGACTGCAGTATTGATCAGGAAGGAGTAAAACTCCGTTAGGAGTTTAAAAAAAAACGAGTCTGAGATCTTCCGGGGTGCTTATTGGTGATCTAGCCCATCAGAATCAGGACGACGAGCTGAGCACAGTGGTACCATTCAATTATTAGTGAAAATTTTTTCGGCGGTCCCAATTGTTCATCAGGTTGGTGTATGGTAGAAACTAGAGCCCAAGCGATGGCCAATGAAAGGATGGACAAACTTGAAGAATCCATGCAAACCCTCACCAATCAGCTTAACAGACTATGTATCCAAGTCCAACAATTAATCCTGAAGGGCAAGGAGCAAGCCCACGAGGAGGTGTATAATGGCCATGAATACAATGAGGGTGAGTCTAGCGACTCTCCTCACGTCTGGCACACCCACCAACCACCCAGTCAGTGACCTCCCAAGTTGGATATGCATAAATTTGACGGTTCACACCCGTCGGCATGGATAGCACAAATGGACCCGTATTTCAAACTGAATCATATCTTAGATGATGCGACTCAGCTTATGTTGGGGAGCATGTACTTGGACAATGAAAGGTGGCAATGGTGGGAATGGCATCAACGTTGCAATGGACCTTTTAAGACTTGGAACCAATTTACAAAAGCTCTTCAAAGCCGCTTTGAACAGGAGGACTCTTTTTTGGATCATCTTACTAAGCTCCGACAGACGGGTATAGTGGATGAATATATTACAGCTTTTGAAGCCTTAGCCTTCTGCACCTGGGGTCTCTCAGATGTGTTCTACACGGAATGTTTTATCAGCGGTCTTAAAGAAGCCATCAAAGCTCAAGTCTTACCGCACCACCCTCCCACATGGACAGAGGCTTGCAAGGTAGCCCGTAACGTGGAACGTGCATTAGCAGCCCAATACAGTCACCCAAATTTCTCCACTAAAGGTCGCCCCCCACAAGCTCACAACACGACTCAAACACTTAAGGTCGAAAAGGTGTCACCTGCGGAAATGGCCGAAAGAAGAAAGCAAGGACTATGTTACTACTGTGATGAAAAATACTCCCCAGGTCATAAATGCAAGGAGCCTAAATTTTTTCAAATAGATGCCACTGACTACAGCTCAACAGAGGAAGATCCACCACTTGAGGAACATGAGGCGCTAAAAAAGACAACCAAAAGGACAATGTCTCTAACAAACCAGTTATTTTGTTGCATGCGTTGGCAGGGATTTCTTCCCCTCAAACGCTCAAAATCAGAGGTTTTCTTAAACATCGCCCAGTAGTAGTCTTGATTGATAGCGGAAGTACACATAATTTCATCCATCAAAAAGTCACAGAAGCAGTGCATTGTTTTGTACGAGCAGTTTCTAACTTCCAAGTCCAAATTGCGGATGGGGGCACAATGAAATGTGAAGGCCGCTATGAAAATGTCAAACTTCAAATGGGGGATTATCAGTTGAAAACCCACATGTTTGCCATACACATGGGGGGTTGCGACATTATCCTTGGCACTGAATGGCTCCGCACTCTTGGGCCAATCACAATGGATTTCCAGGAGTTATATATGAGTATTAAGCAGAACAACTCCACACATACCCTCCGTGGACTCCAGGTGGGAGCCCCCTCTATCATCAGTGCACATCGGATGGAAAAATTATTAAAAAAGGGCCATCATGGAGTGGTAGCTCAATTTAATGCCATCCAGGTAGTCGACACCAAGTCTCTGCCAATTCATCCTGAGAAGCAACAAACTTTAAATAACCATCTGCCGGTCTTTGACAAGCCTCATGAGCTTCCACCCTCGCGAGGGGAACATGATCATAGCATCACCTTGGTTCTAGGGGCCCAACCCCCAAATGTGCGGCCATACAGATATCCGTTCACCCAAAAGAATGAAATAGAAAAAATAATCAAGGAACTTTTGGAAGCAGGTGTCATTCGTCCCAGCATTAGTCCTTATTCATCCCCAGTGGTCATGGTGCTCAAGAAAGATGGGGAGTGGCGGATGTGTCCCGACTTCAGGGCCCTCAATAAAATGACAGTCAAAGATAAATTTCCCATCCTGGTGGTTGATGATTTGTTGGACGAACTCAATGGGGCTCAATTCTTCACTAAGTTTGATCTTCGCTCAGGCTACCACCAAATTCGCATGAAGGAAGTCGACATTCCCAAGACTGCTTTCAGAACTCCTGAAGGCCATTATGAGTTCCTGGTCATGCCATTTGGTCTTTGTAATTCCCCCTCTACTTTTCAGAGCCTTATGAATCACATTCTCAAACCATATCTCAGGAAATTTGTCCTTGTCTTCTTCGATGACATCCTCATCTATAGTGGCAGTTGGGCTACACATCTTCAGCATGTAGATCTACTCTTGCAACTGCTCCGCAAGCATAAATTATTTGTCAAGATGTCCAAGTGTTCGTTTGGCATGGAAGAAGTTGAGTATTTGGGCCACATTGTGGGGCGTGAAGGTGTCAAGGTGGACCCCAAAAGGATCCAAACAATGCAAGAATGGCCTAAACCTAAGACCTTGAAGAGCTTGAGAGGATTTTTGGGTCTCACAGGCTATTATCGTAAATTTTTCCGCAACTATGGCCACATAGTGAAGCCCCTCACTCAACTCCTAAAGAAAAATTCCTTCTTCTGGAAAGAGGAAGCACAACAGGCATTTACCGCTCTAAAAAACGCCATGTGTTCCACTCCAGTCTTAGCACTACCTGACTTCACCAAATCCTTTGTCATTGAATGTGATGCTTCGGGGACAGGTATTGGGGCGGTCTTAATGCAGGAAGGGCGACCTTTGGCCTTCACAAGCCAACAACTAAGTGGGAGGAATCTGGGCCAATCTACCTATGAAAAAGAAATGATGGCCATCTTACATGCAGTCGAGACCTGGTGACCTTACTTATTGGGGCGACGTTTTCAAATCCGCACAGATCATCACAGTGTTAAATATTTTTTGGAGCAACGCCTATCCTCCCCACAACAAAATAAATGGCTCACAAAAATGCTGGGATATGATTATGAGATCATTTACAAGAAAGGGAAAGACAATAGTGTAGCACATGCATTATCTCGCCAATTTGAGGAAGAAAGTACTCTGCTAGCAATTTCCCTCCCCATTCCAGAGTGGATTGAAGAGGCTCGCAAGGAATGGTTTTCACACCCCGGGCTATCCCAATTCATTTCTCAATTGCAGGTAGATCCAAATTCCACCAAGGGCTACTCGTGCAGGATGATATTCTTCGCTACAGGGACAGAGTCGTAATAGCACCAACATCCACCCTCAAAAGTCACATTTTGGCAGAATTGCACTCATCTCCCATTACAGGACATTCGGGCTTTCAGAAGACGTATGCTCGCACCAGAAGATCATTTTTTTGGACAGGCATGAAAAAGGACATCCTTACTTTCGTAGCAGAATGTGATGTCTGTCAACGCCACAAAGGGGAAACCGTCAACACACCAGGCACATTACAACCATTTCCCATTCCGACATCAATTTGGATGGAGGTTTCTATGGATTTCATTACAGGTCTTCCAAAGTCTGGGAACAAGTCAGTCATCATGGTGGTTGTGGACCGACTGTCGAAGTATGCTCATTTCTACGCCCTACCCCATCCGTTTACACCAACTTTGGTCGCTCAATCTTTCATGGATCAGATTTTCAAATTGCATGGCATGCCCACTTCTATTGTGTCTTATCATGACCCGATCTTCACTAGTAATTTTTGGCAGGAACTTTTTAGGATACAAGGCACTCAACTAAAACTCATTACTTCCTATCATTCGCAAATGGATGGTCAAACTGAAGCCGTCAACAAATGTCTAGAAACCTACCTTAGGTGTTTCACTTCAGAAAAGAAACACCTTTGGGTACAGTGGTTACCTCTGGCTGAATGGTGGTATAACACCAACTATCATGCCACCACCAAAATGACTCCCTATGAAGCAGTATATGGTCAACTTCTGCCTTCCCCTACTTCTTATCTCAAGGGGTGCTCCAAAGTACAAGCAGTGGATCAACTCCTACAACACCTCGCAACCATGCTCGCCCATCTTAGAGAGAATCTTCATCAAGCTCAGAACCGCATGAAGCAACAGGTCGACCAGTATCGCTCAGAGTGCCAATTTCAAGAAGGGGATCAGGCCTTTTTGAGGCTGCAACCATATAAGCAAACATCACTCAAAGACAAGGGTTGTCAAAAGCTCTCTCCAAATTTCTACGTACCATACCAAGTACTTCAGCGCATTGGAGAAGTGGCTTACAAGTTGGCTTTGCCACCTACTGCAAAAATCCATCCAGTTTTCCATGTATCGTGCCTCAAGAAAGTGATTGGGAACAATTTCCGAGTTCAAACCAGTCTACCTGAATAGGACGAAGAAGGGTCAATCTGGCTTCAACCCAAATAGGTTCTAGACACACGAGACAAGCACCTGCGCGGCCGCATGATTAAGGAATTCCTCGTCAAATGGAAAGACACCTCTCCGAAAGATGAAACTTGGGAGCCAACCACTATTCTTCAGTAGTTTCCGCAGCTTCATCCTTGAGGACAAGGCTAGTCTTAAGGGGGAGGGCATGTTAGGGTCCCACCCTAACCCCCTTATTTATGTCATGGGATCATGTCTTAGTCAAGAGTCAATAAAGCCCATATTAATATTTGTAAATGGTTAACCCGCAATTAATGACAGGACCACAGTTAGTTGCAAATGGGTCGTAGTATTAGATAGATGGTATTAATAAAACCCACGTTATTGGCCCGTGGTATTGCATGTATGAGTCATATATAAAGGATAGAGACTCTCTGCGAGGAGCATCGTGTCTTATTTTGTAGTCGAGCTCTGCTCTATTGGAGGTTTCCCCCTCGAAGAGGCAAGTGAACATTACTCTCTGAATAATAAAATCATTGCTATTCTTTGTTCTAGGTATCTTTCCTTCGCATATTCTATATTTGGGTATCATTTTTCAGGTTAAGAGCATAACATTACCACAAAATGCGGAGACTTTACATTCCTTTATGCAAAGTTCGGCCTTTCTGTCCTAAAACTTAGGATTTTAACCCCAAAATTCACCCCACGGGACCTATTCCCAACATTGATCAAGCATCATTCTCTATATCTTCCCTACAATCAATTGGTAGTTTATTGATCGAATGAATAAATTCTTTTTCTACATCTTATTGTAATTGGGCGGGCACTAACCTGTAGTAATAAAGGTAGAAATTTTTTCTAAATAGTCATGGACAACTTCAATGTGGAACAAATGAGCATATGGAAATTCATCATCTATCTACCCTCCTGACTCTCTGAACTCCAACCTAGATAACTGAGAGAGCCCCAGATTTTTCCTTCCTAGCTTGACAATGACTTCAAATGTGAATTCTTGAAACAACAACAACCACTAACAAATTCTTCCTTCAATGTTGAGTGGCCTATAAAAAAATTGAATGGACCTCCCAGCAAGTAATTTTAGAACTTCTGGAGAGAATATACCATCCTTAAGGTGTCTTGTTCTATGGTGGTATAGTTCCTCTCTAGATTAGAAAATTTTCTTCTTGCAAAATAGATAGGGTGGTCCAACTATACTTCACCCTGTTGCATCAAGAAAATGCCCAAAGTGATCCCGGATGCATCAACATGGAAATGAAATTGCTTATTCTAGTCATTATAGAATAAAATCGGTCCACTTACAAGCTTCTCTTCCAATGTATCAAATGCAACATTACATTTAGCGAACCACAAAAAAACTCATTAAAGAATAATTTTGTATGAATCTATGATAATAACTAGTATGTCTAAGAGAGAAACACAACTGTCGAACCGAGGTGGGTAGCGAAATGTTCAATATCACTGCAACTTTATTAGGATCCACACAAACTCCTTCCTTGCAAACAATATGCCTGAATAGTGTTCCAAAAGTAACAACAAAAATTCATTTGTTTAGGTTCAATGATATTTGAAGTTGCCTACACCTATCAAACATAACCCTCAACAAGCTAGGGTGATTCTTGAGAAAATTGTAAGAAACCCAATCATCCATGTAAAATTCCAACAACGTGTGTATAAATTCATGGAAAGTAGCAATAAAAATACGAGAGAAGATAGCTAGAGAATTCTTCAACCTAAAAGGAATAACATTATATGCATAAGACCCCCATTTAGTGGTGAATGTGGTCTTCCTCTTATCTTCTTCTATAATTTGTAGTTGATGATATCCTAAGAACCCATCAGTAAAGGAATACATTTCATTTCCCCCCACATTGTCCAAGACTTCATCATTGAAAGGGGTTGGAAATGGATCATGTACACATACATTATTATGAATATGATAATCAACACATACCCAAATTTCATTTGAATCCTTCTTATCTTGGATCAGGGAATATAAGACCAGAAACTAACATTTTATCAATTTATTTCTTGAATTTCTCCTTGACTCACTGTTGGCTTGAGGGGGCCTGACTCAGGTTCAACATTTAATTAGCTAAAAAAATCTCTACACTACTAGCCCTTTTGTCATCAACCCATGGAGCGTGGACCGAAGTCTCACCCAAAGGAGTATGGGGGGGTGTTGGAACCAAGTTTCCGCACCCTTGAGATGGTTGTGATGTCATTTGATCTCTTCTATCCCTGCCTTCACGTAGGTGATATCACTCTAGGGCGTGTAAGACAAACCCTTTGTTTCGGCTTTCAATACCTTCGTGAAAGGACACGATCGACCTTCACGCAACTCTAACCTGTAGCTTAGGTACTTTCACGTTGCTACAGTAGCGTGATGTGCAGGTTCCCCAATTATTGTAAGTAATTTTCTTATCCTGTTAAATACTTAAAATTATCACCGCGTAAGTAGATATTCGTGATTGCGTTCAATTAGTGAGTGCAATTGCATTCATTCATGCATCTTATTAGCATAATAAAGGAAATTCATACATAAGATATCCAAGCCCATCAATAGAACAAATACACAGAAATTGCAAAATAAATCCTTTTATTAATATCTTCCAAGTGTTACAGACCCTGTTCACCCTGCGCACATAGATGCAGGGGTCTGCGCACTCAGCTACAGACTTCTACCCTAGGCCTTTGCGCACTCAACTGTAGAGCCTCTACCTACGCTACAACCCAAGACTTAAACTCCTTGCTCTAAAGCTATGACTCTCTTCCTTGTCCCATTGATCAATTGATGCCTTTAATTACTTAGAGCTTATCTCTTTTCATATAATCCCATTTTCCGCGGACCATGGGTAGATCTCTTACAATCGACTTTACTTTAAAAAAATAAGGGTAGACTACCATTTTTGACACCTAATACCTTTGCACTCTGCGACCACAAAATGTGGAGTCTTTACAATAATATTACAAAACTTGAGTAAAACATGGGCTTTTAGCCCCAAAACTGCCCTTGGGGGATCCTGCTCCCAATAGGCTCCCAAGAGAAAAATTGTGACTTGCCCTAAAGTAACTCGACAGGTGTGGAGATCTTTGCATGAAGCTCGTCCATATCATCCCTGATGACCGCAACTTCAGTTGTACACTGAGTTACTGCCTGCTTCGCATCTTCGACTATCTTCTCAGTTACTGCCCCTGCGTTGTTAGCCTGAACTTGTTGTTGTGTTGATTGCAGAGTCACAAAATTTCCTTCAATGTTTCTTCTAACTGTATAAGCTTCCTCTAGCTAGGGCTTGAGTCGCGCCTTCAGCACTGCTGCCTCGTGCAGCACTGCGTCCACCTGTTCCTTTAGTTGCTTGGCTTCCTATAGCTTGGCTAACCTCTATGTCAACACAACGGTTCGTGTTGTGCCCTTAACTTTGTCATAGCACTGTTGGAGTTCACGTGCTTCTGTCTCAAGCCTTTGGATGTTTGCGTCCTCCTGCAAGCTGGTCAAGATCTCAAACAATGTTTCAAAAAACTTTGTGTAGTCTGCTAACTCTCCATTGCCACGACTGCTTCTGTGACAGCGGCCACCCACTATTCCTTGACCTCTCATGGTGTTGAAGGCTGAGCCCTCAATTAGAGCTCTCTAATCTACAAGTTCAGCTCCAACTAAACTCATGCGATCTCTATTTGAGTGTCGTGCACCCCTGTGGCGAATTTACGGATGTGGACCTTGACTGGCTCCTCCTCTGGAATGGGCAATCTGGGACCATTCTGTAGACCTCCTCCATGACCTGTATGATCTTCTATCGTTGGATGGTTTCCTCAGCCTCGGTGGCGATGGAAACATTCCTTTGTAAGGTCATATTCTTATTGTTTATTCTCTACTCACTGATCACTTGGAGGGCATGGTGCTCACGGGCCCTCAGCTCTGTATTTACTCCATCCTGCAAAGAGTGGAGTGCCTCGCATGGGAGCACTGCCAAGTTCAATCCTACTCCCTTCAAGGCCCTGATAGTGGGCCTGTTAGCCTAAGTTTTTGTTCTCAATGCTCCATTCAGTAACACTAGCATACTAGAATCCTTCGTGCGCAGCATATCGGTAGCCTCTGACACGCCGATAGCCAATATGGTAGATTCCATATCAAATTGAGACGTGTGGGCCTACAACTCCTGCAATCCATTTTGGATGGCCACTAGGATGATCTTCTGCTACTTTTCAAATTGTTGCAGGGCCTCCATGGTGACATCTCTGACTATGTCACCAATGTCATATAAGTCTCCCTCAATTAGTGCGATGGGGTCCAGCGAGGTCTTGGTCACCTTGGAATTATTTCTGGACCCTCCCTTTTCCAGCTCTCTTGGGAACTTAATACGATCAACGTCTACTGAGGGTCTACATCGTGTTGCTCTGTGTCCTCTTCTTCCATTGCAGGTGAAGGCGACTGCACGCCTTTTTCAAAGCCTCGCTCTGTGCCTCTTGTTTGTTTTCCTACCTCGTTTCCTATCTGCTCTGCCTTGGCCTTCTCAGCGGCCTCCTTCTTCTGCTTCTTGACTAGCTGCACTATCTTCAGCTTCGCCTCATCCTTCTTCTTTTATGTGGCAGACTTGCTTCCACCCACCAACAAGTCTGTGGAGGTATGCCACTCCACTGGCCATTTATCCAACACCTCATCGATGGAATCATCTGTGGCTAGGTACGACAAGTCATACCACTTCTGCGCAGGGTCATTCCGTGCCCTCACTGAGATCTAATGGAAATACACTTTGAATTTGGCATACCTTTTCAGGTTAGCATATACCGTGGGTGACAATCGCAGCTTGGATTGATAGCCATCCTGATATTCATTTCCATCAGAATCCAAAAGATTTTGCTGTCTCAAATGCACTCCACATCCTTGGTTGCCCACAATGAAGTGTACTTCACTGCTTCAGGGAGGTTCGACACAACTGAGGGGAACTGGCTTTCTTCTGTTAGCTCCCATGCTACAGGCACAATCGAGAGAAAGAGACACATGTAGTGGAACATCTTGCTCTACTCTTGCACTTTGTGGCAGTTGGCCATGAACTCACTGCAAAGGTAGTCTGACTAATTAAATTGGACTCCTTCCACGCACTATTGTGCGAGTGTGATGATAGGCGCTGGCACCTACAAGGATCTGTGTTGCCACCTTCACAACGGGGTCATAGAAGCTGGAGATTGCATACCTGCATGACTTATTCAGCAGTTTAAACTTCTCTTTCATCGATTCCGTGAGCGCCAACTCGCCACCCTTGCCACCAAAAATCATCACTATATTTTTTCCTGTATATGGTAGGCATGTGATGCGGTTAATCAACATATCAGTGATGAGTATTGGCTCCTCCAGCCAGAGACACCCATCATGGACCAAGCACAATAGTTGTTTGATGACTAAAACCATCACAGGGGTGCGGTTATAGTGTAGCAGCCATAGCAGGTTGAGTAATCCTGCTTTCTCTACTCCTCTTAGCCACTTATGTGGCTCCAGTACAGTCATCCCCGTCTACGTGTCTATGACACAGTGCATCAACTATTCGGTCACGAGGTGCAGGGACTTCTCATGGTCTGCCAAGTCCCAGTCTTCGAACTTCAAATTGGCACCCATGCCAAACGCGGACCGTCAAAAGTGATCTCATCTGGTAGCAATGGGGTTTGTAAGGGAGTCTTACTTTCATCCATGTCCTTGGGGACCTTAGACTTAGGCTTGCATGGAGGGACATACTTCGGCAACCGTGCAATAGGGTCTGCACCCTGGGCTTCAACCTCCTCTATTTCCACTCCCACATCCTCATCATCCATGGGGATGTCTTCAATATCCTCCTCTTTTGGCTTGAATTTTATAGCCTTGCCTTTCTCCTAGGCAGTGGGCTTGGTTGGGTTTCGTCTCGGTGACACGCACACTAGGATGACAGGCTTCTTTCCCTTCTTATCTTTCATGGTCTCCTTTGTTGGGGTTGGCTTTAGTCTCGGCATTCTCAGAGATTTTGGGACCTCCGCTAGTACTTTAGCTACTTCCGGGGTAGCTTCTTCAACCTGTTTCTCCATTGCTTGTGCCAGCTCTTCTACCACTTACAGTGTATTGATAACTTCTGGGGGTGATGACATAACACTCTCTATCAGTACTCGCAACGTCTTAGGCAAGGTTGCAAATGCAGGGGTCTATTTGAGAGCTGCGAAAAACAGTTGAATAATAAAAATACCAAGTGTTTCTTGTTGGATAGCCACTTGTAATTTATAGGGAAATTTGAATTCAAATCCAATCGTTCCCCCCGAAATTGGTTCATTAATGCTGGATTGGTGGCAAATTTTCAAGGATCTAAGCCATAAATTTCATCTTAAATGTCGGACACCCACTCCATTTGGTCTCACTTCTATCGTCTTTTCATGAATAGTGACCTTAACGGTCACTTTCCAGCTAACCTGCACGATTTCTCCCTGGGTAGTGCAACTCCCTTCGCACTGTCGCGAACCCAGTGACAGGTCCTCGCTTCCTACCATCTTCCAATCGTGTAACTCCCCAACTTGGGCAGTCTATTTTATAGTCCTATGCCTCCTTTCAGCTGCCTAGAGCACTAAGACTGTGCTATTTTTATTTAGTCACCTGGGTGGACCACTGGTGTATGGCTTCAAGCGACTGCCATTCACCTTTCCTGGGAAGGGTTCTCCATTTAACTTGACCAGTTGTACCGCTCCTCCTTTGGTAACCTCCTTAATAACATAAGGCCCTAACTAGTGCATCCTGAATTTTCCTAGAAATTTATCAAACTTACTATCATAAAAAAAAACCAGATCATTTAGCTTAAACGTGCGCAACTTGATGTGTCGATCATGCCATGCCTTTTCACGCTGCTTTTGGACCTGCTGGTGAAGTCCAACCAAAAATCTTTCTTCTTCGAGCTCATCCAGCTGCACGAGCCTCTCTTCCAGGGCTCTAGAATCCATCATACATGTGAGCCCTACTATTCACAGACTAGGCACGATGTATTTCATAGGCATTACGACTTCCATACCATAGACAAAACTAAAAGGGGTTTGTCCCATCAACTTCTTGCATGTTGTTCGATAAGCCCACAATACTGTAGGTATGCGTAGCTTCCAATCACTTCGTTGAGCATTACAAACCTTGGTTAGAGCATTTTCAAGCACTTTATTGAATGCCTCCACTATCCTATTAGCCTGCAGGTGATAAAGTATGATTTTCTAGTGATATACTTGAAATTCCTCCATTATTGTGCTGATCATCTCATTCAGGAAGTGCATACCACGCTCACTCATCAAGATCCTTGGGCATCCAAATCATGTCAGTATATGCTCAAATAAGAACTTTGCGGCCATCGTGCCCGTGTAATCCTTCACCGGCTGTGCTTCTGCCCAATGAGTCAATACTCTGTTGCAGTGACAATGTACCTTTCTCTTGTCTTTCCTTGTGGTTGAATGGGGCCTACAAAATCTATTGCCCACTTCTCGAAGGGTTGTAATGTCATTTGTGGATTCAAAGGCATTTCATCCCTCCACGATGGCCTATCTATTCATTGACATACATCACATGCCTTACAATATGCTTTTGAATCCCAATGAAGGGTTGGCCACCACAGCCCTGCACGTAGAATCTTTTGCGTGGTTGCTCTCCCTGCATAGTGTCCTCCCGCGGCGCCCACATGAGCATCCACGAGGATACTGCTTTGTTCAAACTCAGGTACATACCGTCACAATATCTCATCAGTCCCCATCTTATTTAGATTCCCAGCAATGATAGAGAAATATGTTGCATGCACCACTAATTCCTTCTTTTGTTGTACATCGTATCCTTCCGATGCAGTTTTTGCTGTTAGGAAGTGTATTATATCCTTGAAATTACCATCCGCAACATGCACTGCAAATTGTTGTGTGCCAGGTAATCCCTCTTCCAAGTTGGTAGGTTCCTCCCCTATTTCGATGCGCGATAGAAGGTTTGGTCCGACGTTCAATTGTCCAAGCTTCACAACAACTTCAAAACCGTACTCTTGGAATAATAAGAGCCATTTGCAGATTCACCCCCCCAACATAGGCTTATTGACCAGGTACTTTAGCACGGAGTGATCCGTATACATTTTAAAATGGCCTCCTAGCAAGTAGTGCCAGTACTTCTGGAGTGCATACACCATAGCTACCCCTTGGCGTTCAGTGGTAGAATAGTTCTTCTCTGCTTTGGATAATCTGAAGCTTGAAAACACGACAGGATGGTCCAATCCTTCTCCCCATCCTGTGCTAGTACTGCCCCCAGTGCTATACATGACGCATCGACATGTACATGAGAATCTTTCTTCCATACCGAGAAGACTAGAATCAGTGTGGTAACCATCTTTTCTTTCAATATATCCAAGCTTTTCTTACAGTCATCATTCCAGTAGAACGTGACATCCTTTCTCAACAATTTTTCCATCGGCTTGGTGATAAAGGCGTAGCTTTTGATAAATTTTCTATAATATCGCGTATGTCCCATAGTAGCATGCAATTGTTTCACACTCCTCGACACTTCCAAGTTAAGTATCACCGCTATCTTCACGAGGTCTACCATCAGTCCTTGTCTACAAACCACATGCCCTAATAGGTTCCCAAAAGGAATGCAAAACAGACAATTCTTGAGATTGAGCATGATCTGGTATCTTCGACAGGTATCCAGCATCAAGCGCAAGCTTGCTAAGTGACTCTTAACCAGCCCAAATATAGTCCAATCATCAAAAAATACCTCCAGGAACTTATGAATAAATTCCTTGAATGCCGCAACAACCACGCGCGAAAATATTGCAGGCACATTCTTCAATCCAAACAACATTACAATGTATTGAAAACAACCCCACTCAGTCGCGAAGGTTGTCTTTCTCCTATCCTCCTGTACTATTTTGATTTGGTGGTACCCATAGAACCCATTAATAAAGGAATATGCTTTCTATCCGCATACATTTTCCAACACTTCATCTATGAACAGAGTCAGGA
The DNA here is from genome assembly GCA_031772625.1 of Pinus tabuliformis. Lineage (NCBI taxonomy): Eukaryota > Viridiplantae > Streptophyta > Pinopsida > Pinales > Pinaceae > Pinus > Pinus tabuliformis. Next base: position 1,158,601,476 of record CM062819.1, read on the forward strand.
AAGGATCATGCACGCAAGCTTCATTCAGTTTTCTGAGATCCACGCATATCCTTATTTCATCCTTCTGCTTCTTCTCTTGTACCACCATTGGGCTTACCCAGTCAAATTCTTCAACAAGCTCAACGATGCTTGCCACTAGCATTTTGTCTAGCTCTAAGTGGACCTTCTTGTATTTTGGATTGAGGCTGTTAGTTTCCTATACCAATAGGTTTCATTTTTCATGATTGAAAGTGGAAGTGCCAAATGTGTTCATCTTTGATGCTACAAAGGTTCCATATTTTATGAAAAGAAAAGAGAGTTAAAAAATGTAAAGAGGATATGCATTAAAAGAATGATCAAAAGGCAAGAAAATGAATTGGTCAGAAAAAATAATTGAAATGAACCCCAAAGAAAGACCAAGAAAGTGGCTAACCAAAATGCCACTGCTAGCTTGCTGGATGGCCCAACAGTTCAAACTAGACCATGCCATGTTTAAAATTGCTTGTTCTAGACTAGAGAATGAATATCTGTCCAAACAGTTCAAGCTTGGCAGATGAATAGCTAGACAGAGAAATGAAGGAGCCCAACTGCTTAATCTGGGCCCTTGGAAGAGATAAGGGTGTTGTTGGGAAAAGTATCCAATACGGAATGACCCTATCCCACTCTAAGGGTGATAGTAGCTCAGCAACAACTGAATACAAAGCTATTCAAGATTACTTCTTTATGAGATGAGAGAGAGAAGAGAAAAAGGATCCACTAACCGTTATCTTCCGCTAATGGTTGATCCAATCTTCCCTCTTGCTACTTGCTCCTAGCTCCTTGCTCTTTCACCGGCCCAGCTACGCAAAGATCCTGTAAAAGCACAAAGAAAGGAAACTACAAGAAGCATACATCCATAACTGATTCAAGGATTAGAATAAATCAAATATACAAGCATCAATTCACCATAGAGACACATGCATATAGAAGAACCTCAAATACTTTATTAATGGAAGAAGTAAAGTTCTGAGAGTGTTACAACCATAATAGACCCAATCCAGCAACACCTCCCAGCAGAAAGAAATCTCCTCTTCACCTTCTTCAAAGAAATCACCCAATAGTTCTATACACAAACCAACAGCACTTCCTTACTTGCACAAAATTCCAGCCTCCCTAGACCTCATGAGAGAGATCTATATATAGGAGATTTGGAGAAAGGATGAGTCAGCTTGAGGCTGGCATGAAGCTGACTAGTGTCCTCTCCCACTTTAGTTATACTTCAGTTCTTGAGTCCACTTGGAGTTTCTTGCTTCCACTTGGAGATCTAGATCCTCTTACTCATCACAAGGCGAATTCCCTGATCCAAGTGTCAGTTTGGAAGCTTCCTGGGCATTTGACACCTTGCAGAATGATTGTGCCACTTGGCCAATCTCACCCAGCGCAGGTAGCCTTCATTAGATTTGACATTCAGCGCAGGTACAGAGTGGAGCAGTTGACATTCAGCGCAGATGCTCAGTGGAGCAGCTGACATGATCCAGAAATAGCTTGTTTTTGAGTGTTTTCAGGTGGAGAACTGATTTTCAGTGCTGTGGTTTGCTGACCTTGTTCCTCTAGGGGTAGGAACAACATGTTTAGGGACTTTGGATCCTTCAGATTATCGACATTTCATGCTTCATGCTGTAAGGCACAGAAATGTCTATAACAGTTGCCCCCTAAAGTATGAGGTCGTTTATCGGGTGAAATGCTTTATCAGGAGGATCCGAAGTTCATTCAATCGCTGAGAGGTGCCCTGTAATAAAATACAATACAATACATTATTTTTTCATTCTGCTTTCATGATCTAGCTGAGGCGGGCATTCCCATGCTCAGCTTTATAAATTCATTTTGGTACATAGAACAGACGATCGTCTGATGGTAGACTGATAATTCTCTGCTGAAATTATCATCCTTTGAGTAGAATGATCATCTGCTGCAATGATGTACATAACAAATGTCTTTATATCCTGAATATATATCGCAGCCCGGATGGATGAAACTAGATCCGGGGTCTTCAAACTCGTTCGATCTTCACTCTAAGTACAAGTCGATCCATGTGAGAATTGCACTGAAGTCGAACATGGAAAGACATCGCTTGATTACCGGTCAATAATGTAAACCATTAACAAGCGCGAGAGGAATCACCAATAATGACAATGACCCTCAAGGTACTGCAGTACAATTCACGTGGTGTGAATAAAGGACTTGGCGTCGAACACCACGCAAAATCTTCTGGTCAAAGGTCATTGATGTATACCTGTCGCCGGAAGTGAGAAACTTGCCATTGAGGCATGCAAGCTTCAAAGTACTGGGGGGTTTGTTCCTAGATCAACTTCTTGGATAATGAGCTGAAGTCGACAAGAAGCGATCCGTTAAAGGAGGGGCTTAATGAATCCCACATCAGTGACACGGAATGGAGCTAATGATTTTAGTGGAGGTGAAAACAGTCTGTGAAATATGATTCAGGGTGGCGATCATGGGCGAATGAAGGATAATGTATGGCAGTGGATGGGACACGGTTGACTCTTTCTGAACACACCTCTTGAACATATAACGACACTGATGTGATGGATCGGTAGCATTACCCCAAATGTGGATGGTTTGGCGAGGACCATGGTGATGAGACCGGTGAATGAAACAACCCAACCCGATGTGATACGGAGGACAAAGTGTCATGTTCAAGAGCGACTTGCTACCATTAAAGCTTTGAGGTTCTCCCAATTTTTCCCCAGTCATTTCTGACCAGTACCTCTTTATTTTTGTCAAGCTTGAGGAGGATAACATATGCTTGTTCTATAACCTGCCCTTTGGGCAAGCCCATCGCTATGTTTTAACGAGCCTAGCGATAGGGAAACTCGTTCTCGTCTAAAGACAAGTTTGTCGCTATTTAATCATTTTAATGAGTCTAACGACAAGGAAAACTCGGTCCTTTTCAATTTTAGAGAGTCTGAAAAGGTACAGAAAGTTAACTCCAAAATTCCTTTTTCATCATCTAATCCCTTAAGTCCGAAAAAGTATAAAACAATACAGAAGGGATGAGTTTTCGATTACTTTAACGAGCCGAATAAAACAAGCACTCGACCTTTTTGTGTAATAATCCCTCAGGTCAAAAAGATTAAAATCTAGAGGAGGGATAGCTCTTCCGGTCACTTTAACGAGCTGGAAGGCCAAAACTCGGCAAACTTTTCATATTTTACGAGTCAGGAGAAAAGAGCTCAAAGAAGACTCGTCTTTTGAGGAACGAGTGATAAACAGGGATAGCAGCAGATTCCAGGTACAGTTTGGAATTTTCCAATCACGGCAGTGTCACAAGGATGGCTAAGTGAAATCACTCTTCGCAGCTGTTCCTCAAAATGGGTAAACAATCATATGGAGGTGAACGATTGGCCAAATGAAATGGAGGTGGCGGGTGCAAACACGACCAAGGCTTTTATGGCTAATAAATTTACGATCACAATGGTTATTTACCGGAATAGGTTCATTTTTTAATGAGCTTGAACTCTGGAGGAAACTCTTGCTCAAAAGCTTATGTTTATTTTTTAACGAGCATGAACTATGACACTAAAACTGCTCGGATCTCGCTTTTCTATTTTTTAACGAGCATAAATTCCGCGGTAAAACTGCTCGATTATATGATCAAATTTTGATTTTTACCATTACTAGCTTTTCTCTTTTTCAAATATAGTACTGCATTTTCAATTGCTGCAACAAACTTTGTTAGAAATGAATAATATTTGCATGAAAATGAGATTATAACCCTAATATTTCACTTTAAACTATGTAAAAAGCCATTAAAAGGTGTTTTTACCTCTCATTTACCATTTCATTTGCATTTGGTTTGTTGGAGCTCTGGAGGTGCCTCTTCCCCCTTGATTTTCACCAGCTGATTCCGGGAGATTCTGCGGACGATTTTCGGTGCCGTCTGGACCAGGTAGGAGCTAAACCCTAGCTCTTTCTTTTCACGGTTTCCTTTTCTTGTTTTTTGCCTATTTTCCGGTCTTTCTGAGCCCCTGGGGTTTTGCCAGGGCGCCCTAGGATCAGCGCAGGTTTCCCTTTCGAAACCTGCGCTGAAGGTCAAGCTGCCTTAAGGCAGCCTGACCCTCAGCGCAAGTGGGAGACTTCCTGCCTGCGCTGGGCTCAAAAAGACTGAGTTTTAAGGTTATTTTTGATGATTTTTTCGCCAGTTTTTCATCAAATCAGGAATTCACTCTTTCTCTTGTTTGCTTTGCAGGGAACCTTGAACAAAATGTCCCTTACATGGCGAGAACGAGAACATGAAGAGGAGAACATAATTTCCCTCCATGACCCGGTCACGGTGAACGCGCTATGGAACTGTGGCCTGCTGAAGTTCTTCCGTATCTCTAGCATGAGAGCACAAATTTCTTTACTGCAGTATATGCTTGATGCTTGGGATCCTGTTAACCAAGTGTTCCAGATTAGGGGGAAGACCATCCCCTTGACCATAGAGGACATGTACTTCTTGACTGGACTGTCAAGACGAGGTGCCCCCATTTCCTTATCAGGTACGGCCCGGGGGACTGATTCCACTAGAGATTATGTCCGCCAGTATTGCAGGGAAGGTTCTCAGCCGAGCAGAGACGGTAAGATTGTTATCCGTGAGATTACTGATCGGGCTCTCAGGTCCATTCTATTCACTATTGGTAGGATGGCCGGCAGCGCAGCTTTACATGTTGCCAACAGGTCTTATATGCAGCACGCCTTGGAGTGTCTCCAACCGAAAGTATTCAACTGGTGTGATGCGGTACTTGTTCAGATGAAAAGTCAATTGACCAAGGTAAAGGACGGGAAGCTGAAGAACTTTGGATTTGGTTCTATTCTGACTGCCTTCGCCTTGGAGAAAATCCCACTGATGCAGCCTCAGTACATCATACGTGACTTGCCTTCTCCGACCGAGCCACGCATGCAGAGGTGGGTTGACCACATGTCTAGGCATGCAGGTCAACCCTAGATTACTTTTACTGAGGCCTTCTTTAGGTGGTTTGAGCGTAAGGAGATGGCATTTTCTGAGTATCCATATGTGGGTATGGATTTCCGAGGTGATCCGGATTTAGTGCTACCGGATGGCGAGCAGTGGGGTGCCATTGGTAAACTTTTTGACCATATTACTGTTTATTGTTCTTACTCATAATGTTGTTGTGCTTTATTCTATCAAGACTTTTAATTGTACTCTTGGGTGCATGCAGATATTGGTCCTGTTCGTCCAACAGTTCGTCCGAGATCGCCAGCTGCTGCCCGGCAGGGGAGCCTGCTAGGAGAGTTGTTATTTGCGATCTTGACGACACCGAGACCCTTACAGCTGTGCAGGAGCAGGTTGAGAGCCTTACTCGTGGCCTTCCGGATGTACAGATTGACGAGTTACCTTTACAGATGCAGCGGAATACCATTGGTGTGCCTAGACGATGGACTCGTCTCTTGTGCATGATTGCACAGGCCGTGACGTACTATCATGAGCACCACTAGGCTAGGGTGCCCCTTAGCATCTTTTTGAGTTCTTAGGTCATATGACCAATTTTGTCTTGGTTACAGAACATTATGTATGAACTTATATAAACAGCTTATATATTTTGATTTTCATGTTTTATTCTGGTTGATTTACGTGATCCATATGTACAATTTTTTGATGATGTGTCCCTTTTATAAATGTTGCAAATGTCTATCTAACACATAGTTTGCTAATGAGTCAGCTAATGTGTTTAAGTTTCTTGAAATATGTTGATATTGAATTGAATCAAATCGTCTTTCCAAGATCTTAACCCTTAGGAACATGCGATAAATAGCTGGATTGCGAACAGAATATATACCATTGAGTTGCAGTATTACGAGCTGTGAGTCTAGCCTGACAATTAGTCGGCGTATGCCACGTGTGATGGCATCAGAGAGTAGTTCTATCAACGCGCTATACTCAGCGATGTTATTCGTTGATTTCCCAATACATACACCTTTGAAACTTACTAACTCGCTGCTTGGATCAAAAATGGCCCAGGCTGCGGAGGACAGGTTCCGCGAACTACGACTCGCTCCGTCGGCATATCCAACACATGTATCCAGAAGGTTCGACATCTGCAACGGAAAAAAGGTGGATCACTCGACCAGAACAAACACTTTAGCGAAAACAAAATACAACAAAAGCATGCAGGTTACTATTTAAGCATAGTAACGCTTGAGGTACAACCCGTTGCGGGGCTGCGCCAGTGGAATTCCGTCGTAATCCATTAACTCGTAGGCTCCTTTTGCTAACACCCTTTTAACAATATAGGGGCCCATCCATAAGGACTTGAATTTACCTGCTCCCAATTTATCGGATTCTTGGTCATAAAGCAAGACCAAATCACCTTCTGAGAAGACACGGGGTTTGACATTTTTGTCAAACTGAGCCTTGACTCGTTTCTTATGAGCTTCGTTAGCCAAAGCGGCATCACGATGGGTTTCATCCAACTGGATTAATTCCAAGAAACGAGCCTCTTCTTCTGAGGTTCCGGGGAGAAGATCAATTGCGAGTTTAAGCGACGAAATTTCGCACTGGATCGGTAAGACTGCTTCCAGGCCATACACCAATTGAAAAGGTGTGAACCCGGTTGCGTTCTTTACCGACGTTCGGTAGGCCCACAAGGCTGAGTACAGGATTAGGTGCCACCTTCTTTTGTGAACCCCGATCATCCTTTGCAACATACGCTTCAGGACCTTGTTGATTGCCTCAACTTGTCCGTTGGCTTGCGGATAATATGGGGTAGAGCTGTCGTGAGATAGCCCTAGCTTGGCAGCTAATTCGACCATCATGTGATTGCGAAAATGCGACCCATGATCTGTAACTATAGCCTATGGTACGCCGAACCTGGCGACTACATGATTAAAAAAGAAAAGGGCGGCTGTTTCACCAGTGTTATCCAATGTAGGCATCGCCTCGGCCCATTTGGTAAAATAGTCAACAGCGACTATAATATACCCATGCCCCCCAGTCGAGGTGGGGTTACATTGCGTGAAATCGATGCCCCACTTGGCGAAGGGCCCAACAGCAACTATCGGCTGTAAAGGTGCGGGTGGTCGTCTGGTTTTGCTATCAAAGATTTGACAAGCATGGCAACTTCTGACTGCGGTTATGCAATCTTTGAACATGGTTGGCCAGAAGTATCCTGCTTGTAAGATTCTTTGTGCTGTTGCATATCCAGACTGATGCCCCCCACACGCGCCTGAATGACAATCATTCAGGGCTTTTTCGGCCTCCTCATGGGTAAGGCACCTCCTCAGAACTGTATCGACACCATGACGGTAAAGTGTATCACCGACGATCATGTAGTCTTTTGCTTGGTATCGTATACGTTTTTGTTCGGAGTGAGAGGTGTTAGGCTTGAACTTTTGGGTTTGGAGATAAACTATTATATCCCCATACCACTCATCGCTTACAGATATCAGAAACAAACTTTCGTCCACGATTGACTCTTCCGATGTTTCATCGTTGGACGATGATGGGAGATCGCACAATAATTCTGCGAAAACTAGGGCCTTCTTTGATTTGGATTTTACAAATTCCAGATCAAACTCTTGAAGGATCGCTATCCATTTTGAATATTTGCCCCCCAGCAACTGTCGCGATAGTATATAAGTCATGGGGTTGCAATCTGACAGAATGGTAGTTTTCCGAAAGAGGACATAATGTCGAAACCTTTGAATCGCTTGAACAGCTGCAAGCGCTAGTTTTTCAACATAAGAATATTTACTTTCTGTATCGTTTAAGTTTTTACTTAAATAATAGATAGGATGTTTTATTCCATCGACTTCTTGAACTAAAACCATCGCAATGGTCGTATCTGCTGCAGCTAGATACAGGTTAAAATCTCTTTGATAGTCCGGGGCGTACATTAATGATGCTTTTACTAGACAATCTTTCAGAGCATCAAAAGAAGCTTGCGCCACCTGGTCCCAGACAAAAGGTACATCCTTTTTCAATAGACGAGTATAACCCTTAGCAAGTTCTGCGTAATTTGGAATGAACCTCCTCAGAAAGTTTTCTTTCCCTTGGAGTTTCTGAATCTGAAGCAAATTTGAAGGTGGAGGCAAATTAATGATTGCCTGAACCTTGCAGGGGTCGAGACGAATCCCATCCTTAGAGACTACAAAGCCAAGTAAACGACCAGAACCGACACAGAACACACATTTGTGTGGATTGAGTCTTATCTTGTAGTGTCGGCAACGTAGAAATATCGCTCTTAAATGTTGCGGATGATCAGTCCGCTTTCGCAAATGAGCCGGAAGATCGTCGAGATAAGGTTGGACAATGTTCTTGATGTCATGGAAGGCATAATTCATCGCCCTCTGAAACGTCGCCCCTGCGTTCTTTAAACCAAAGGGTAATTTTCGATAAGCAAATGTGCCCCACGGACAAATAAATGCAGTCTTTGACTGGTCCTGAGGGCGGATATTTATTTGATTATACCCGGAAAATCCATCCATAAATGAAAAGATTTCACATCCGGTCATTCATCAATTATCTGGTCGATGAAGGGTGTAGGGTAGTTGTCCTTCGGACAAGCTTGGTTTACATCCCTATAATCAACACACACTCTAATCGTCCCTTGTTTTTTCATAACAGGGACAATATTCGATACCCAATCGGTTAGAGGAACCGGGTAGATGAATCCAACATGGAGGAGTTTTTCAACTTCCGCCTTAATGGCAGCGGCTTTCTTCGGGTGCACCTGCCGAAGCCGTTGCCTTACTGGTTTGACATCAGGATACATTTTAATTTCATGTTCAACGATACTCGAGTCAATGCCTGGCATTTCATCATATGACCATGCAAAGACATCTCTAAATTCGCGAAAAAGAGCGTTATATATTTCCAGTTCTGAAGGGGAACAACCTTTGCCGACATAAATATTCTCTACAACATCTGTTTTGGTCGAGATATTTATGGCTATAGTCTCTTCAATATTGGATAGGTTTCGCTCGGAATCCACCGTATTTACAGTATTCATTAGGAACTCAAATACTGAAGGGTGATAAAGGTCACTTTGAGTATCTTCTTCATATTCCGGAAGAAGGGAACGATGGTGGTGATCATTCCATGGTGCCCCCTCAATCATCATTGATTGTAAGATTCCTTCGTCAGACCCATGTACTTTCGACCAAGGATCTAATGGGGTTCCATATTCTCTAGATCTATCTACCCAAACGCTTGATGAGCGTTGATTTGGGCTCGCCTCCCATGCTTGAAACATTGATTGCTACAATATTTCTAAAGGGCTTGGGGGCAAAACCATTGAATGATCCATGTTAACCTTCGTGGAAGATATCATGTTGCAGGTTGCTACAAACGGTACATTTCCTATATAAATAGGAGGTGGTAGCGCGAAAGTTCCCATCAATGTGGGGTCTTTCAATAATCCTACTCCGATATCTTGAATTGAATGGTTGCTCTCATGGATCATGGGAATGCTTCCTGTAACTTGTGAACCATTAGGGAGGAAATTCTGTTGGTCGACGATCGTAATCCCTCCTTCAAACGGGAATGCGATCTTCCTAAAATAAGTCGACACGACAGCTGCCATGGCATAAATCCATGGTCTACCCAGTAGGATGTTATAGTCAAGATTTCCATCAATTACTTCTACATCAATTTCTACTGTCTTTCCTCCTAGTTCGACTTTCAAGTTATTAAGGATACCGTAAGGGGTATAAGTCCTTCCGTCGAAGGCTTTTAATGTCGTCGAGGATCGCGACAAGGTTGGAGATCCTAAAGTTTTCCAGCAACTCATAGACATAATACATGTCGAGGCTCCCTCATCAATTATCGTTCTGTGAACTGTTTTGTTGAGTGCTTTCACTTGAATAAGGAAAGCTAGCTGAGCTGGTAACTGAGGATCATATCCCTTGTGATCAAAGGATACTAGATTGGAATCCTTAGGATCAACCCCACCAATTGCTGATAACAATGCCTGCCTTTGGGTTGGACAATTTTGTAGCACTTCAAGAGTCGACATAGCAGATGGCAATTGGGCCAAATCTTCCACTATATTATAATGCTGCGCCGCTCTGGCGCGAGGATTAAATGTCGACTTGTGTACTACACCCTTTGGCGGTTTTATTGTTAATTCAGGGATGGTGGGTGTTACAACTTTTGTCGAAGTTGTTGTCGAACTACTTGGTTGATCTTTACCTTTTTCGTTCGACACCTGAGGATTCCCATAATCTTTGTTCCTTGTCGAAATCAAAGCATCATTCTGCTGTTTCGAAACCGACAACATAAGGACTTGTGACGGGGAAGCATTTCCACTATCAACCAGATTTTGACCTAGGTTGGGAAATGGATCAGTTAACACAGCTGAGGTTTGGGAACTTTTAAAGAACCTCTTTAACTCAGCTTTGAATGGGCAATTCTTTGTGGTATGATCCTTATCATCACATATTAGACATGGATAATTTTGTTTCCCTTTGCCAGGAGGGTTTGAAGAATCTTTTCCAGGGGATGACTCACCCTGTTTCTTCTTCTTCCCTTTGTTTTGTTTCTTCTTGCTTCCTGGTTGATTGGTTTCTTTGCCCTTATCTTCTGATACGGCATTTACTTCCGAAGCAAGAATTTCTTCTTTTGCATTTTGATCCGAATTCTTACGGGCTTTCTTTGACGAAGCCTTTATCGATTTCGCATTTGCTGTGCCAATCACGCCATCACCGGCATGAGAGTCACTGTTTGATTTAGGAGGGGGAGGAATTGAAAACTCTGGTCTAGGGGCATCAGGTATTTTGTCATAGAGTGTGCCGGACTGAGTATAAACTAAGTCCAAATATTGTGCACGAGCAATCACTTGCTCCTCTGTTACGACTCCCCCCTTGGCCACATCTTCCGTAATAGCCGGAAGTAACGACTTTATAAACCATTCAGCTAATAGCTGATCGGGAACATATGTTTTCACCATCCTACGACGACGACGCCACTCATGTATATGATCAGATATATGGGTAGCAGTTGTCTGTTTAAAGTTGGTTAATATTTCTGTTCCCGTTTCATACCTTATCGGTAATTGAAAGTGGGTTAAGAAAGTCGTGGCTAGGGAACTAAAATTGTCGAAAGAGGCTCTTGGAAATTCAATATACCATTTAGCCGCTGGACCTGTCAATGTCCTCTGAAAAAGGCGAAGTCTTATTGAATCGTCGTTAAGGGTGTTCGACGAACACCACAGATGAAAAGTCATCACGTGATTCGACGGGTCTTCACCTGGATTTCCATTGAATTTAGGAATGTCAGATGGAAGTTTATGAGGAATCGCTGGCCACCAAGGGGCATAAGCAATCGGATCGTTGGTTAAACGGTGTAAATCGGGTAACTCTAAAGTTGCCACGAATGGTAACTGTTGATTCAGGTTAGGCGAAGCGTAACCAGGGTACGATGGAATCGCTTGAGCAGTGGGTCTTTGCATACCAGCATAATGTAATTGATGTTGGTATGATTGATACGGTTGGTGGACTTGACCACTGTAAAGTGGTTGGTTTTGACCGTTTTGGATATACGGCTGTCCACTATTCGCAAAGATCTGCTGCTCAGAACCTTGGTACACTTGCTGGAACTGCGGTTGTTGGTATTGTACAAGCCATGGTTGTGACGCCATGTTCTGTTGCGCCATGCTAACCATTGGACCAAGGTGTGGGGTAATTGTACCCGTTTGTACTTGTGTCGTCCCACCAGTTGGCGATTGTGGTTGTGACCCATGGTCAAGCGACTGTTGCATTACAACCTGAGAAATCTGAGGTTGACATGTAACAGGTATTGCTTGAACTTGCGACACGGTTACAATAGCTGGGGTGGTTGGGATGTTCGTCACAGGTACACACTGTTGCATAGAATATACAATCCTTGGTTGTTGAGGTAGCATAGGTACCCAATTACTTGATGCAATTCCAGTATAACCAGAATACTGTTGAGAACTGCCATATGGATATCCTCCCGGAGGAGGTAATGAAAAGGCATACTGCCCCCCATATGGTAGCAATCCGGAACTCAGAGGGATTGTTAGTCCTTGAGGACTAGATGGCCCAAATTGACCTCCATGAGGGTCAATCTGTCGAGTTTCAACATAAGAATTACCGGGTATTACTCCGGATGAACAAACTGGAACAGACCATACTGTTGAAATAGTCCCTTGGTGGACTCCTTCTAGCTGTTGAGAGCTAGTTGGGACAGCTGGTATGCCGGCAAACATCGTTGGAGTGACGGTAGGGGCTTCTGCTGTCACAGTGTCATTTGACACAGTCCTAGATGATGACGGTTTTTCAGACATTTTAAGTCTATCCAATAGATTGCCTAGCGATTCTATAGGGACTTCCACTTGTGGTGGATTAGCCTCTGATGAAGGAAAGAGAGTGACCCCTACTCCAAAATGAGTTGGAGTACTTGCTTGCGGATCCTCTGCAATTTCCTCTATTGCAATCAAACCTGGTGGAAGAGGAAGACCATCAGGTCCGTAAAATATTTCTGGTGCCGATGAAGTGGTTGTTTCGACAGCGACAGTTGCTTGGGGAACAAAACTTTCTGGACCGGTTACAGATGGAACTGGTTCAGTTACACAAGTATTTTCCCCCAGACTAGGATTAGTATTACTGTCCTTTTGTGGCTGTTGAACTTCTTCTATAGAGGCAGGGTTTCCAGAAATGTTAGGAGTAACCGGAACCTCGGATGTAGTAGGAACACTTGTTCTAACTTTCAAAGGAGATTTTGAACCGGTTAAACGAGTTCGCTTTGCCCGTACTGTTTTCGATTCCGGGGACAAAGACGGTTGACTCGTAAGCCTCCGCGAATGACGGGGTTTCAATTGACTTTCTTCCACGATTGCGGATTACTCGATCAACTAAAATATTAAGGGGGAATTTGTGTTTCTGATTTGAATGAATTTTATTTAGATGCTTTTAGACACAACTTGCTTTTTCACTTTTTAAGAGTCGAGAAAAAGCTAAAGATGACTCTAGTCTCCTTCGATGTATTAATGAGCCCGAAGTGACAAATTCTCGGTTGGACTTTTTCAGTTATAGAGTTTGAAAAAGGCCAAAAGAAACTGCTCTGGAGATCTAGGCAGAGGGTGTGCCAAACCTTTCGCAAAACCACAGAATACGTTTTACGGTACGAGTGGTCGATCTTCGTGAATGCTGTGTTCACTGCATTGCGATCAGTAGGGCGGTCGACACGGTTTCCTATTGGATAAAGGCTTTATTCCTATAGGGGTATCCCAATATATACGCGACGGTACGCGGGAGCACAAGTCCGTATTAGTGCCACCGACTCTCAGGAGGAATCACCCACCTTCGTCGAGATCGACAGTCACTACGTTTAACGACGCTGGAACACGTCTCTAGCTTAGACCTCTAGATGTTTGCGTTATGTTTCAAAGCGTTGTTAGGTTCATTCAATATATTTTAAGTTGATCTTTTTAAAGTTTGCCTTTCAAGGTTCACCACGAGATGTATTGATACAAATTCCTAAATGCAGTCTAAGATGAGAAGCAAGCTTTTTTCAATCTTTTTGACTTATGAAAATCTTAACTACTGAGGGAAAAGAGAGACAAAATATTTTCACACAGATCAAAGAGCACTCGCTAATGCACTTTTTCCCTAAATCAACATACAAACTTATATGCAAAATGCAAAGATGCAGGTATTTATTTTCTCTTTCTTAATGTTGGTGAAATGCAAAAAGAAAGCTGTTGTATAATTTTGAATTCAATTTCAAGTGAAAGCAAACAAGCTTGTCCAAAATCAAAAGACACCTTAAGATTCACTTGTTTCGACACTAGAAATATATAAACTCAAACCAAATGACGAAAGAAAAAGCTCAATCAGCTATGAACAGCAAATAAACTAACTCTTAAGATCAAAACGACACTTTATCACAGGTCTAGATCTAAGAGGCCACAACAAGACTAGTTCACTTTCGTTATGGGAAACTGTAAATGTATAAGAAATACACAAAGAAAAAACACAGTTTCTTTATACAACTGAGGCGGAATAGTGACAAGGAAAGTTGGTTTCAGATAGGCCCACTGACTGGTAACAAACAGCAAAACAAGAGTGAAAACAGGGCAAGAAATAGCAGGAAACCCTAGCAGCACAAGGCAGGACTGGTCCAGCGCAGGTGGAACACTGCCTGTTTGACCTTCAGCGCAGGTAGCCCCTTCGGGAACTGCGCTGAAATGCAAATAGCCTTTGTACAGCCTGCACTGAAGAACGAAACTTTCGTTTCTGGTGGTTTCCGGGTCACAGATTGCTCAAAAATTCACAGTTTTTGCTCAAATCAGAAGCTATCAGTCAAGGACACACTAAGGGATGACAAGGAGGATGAAAAGCTATCACTAAGAGCTTATTAGAGTCCTTGTGGATCAGCTCTTCAAATCATAAACTTGCCCAGAAACTGAGCTAGAGTAGCTGCCCTCTACTTTGTATTTGAAAGATTCAAACACAGTTCGATTCGGTACTCCCTTTGTTTATGAAACGAATAGCAAAAACACAAACAACCAACAAGATACGATCCCCAGTGGAGTCACCAATTTGTCGCTGGGAAAAGTATCCAATACGGAATGACCCTATCCCACTCTAAGGGTGATAGTACCTCAGCAACAACTGAATACAAAGCTATTCAAGATTACTTATTTATGAGATGAGAGAGAGAAGAGAAAAAGGATCCACTAACCGTTATCTTCCGCTAATGGTTGATCCAATCTTCCCTCTTGCTGCTTGCTTCTAGCTCCTTGCTCTTTCACCGGCCCAGCTACACAAAGATCCTGTAAAAGCACAAAGAAAGGAAACTACAAGAAGCATACATCCATAACTGATTCAAGGATTAGAATAAATCAAATATACAAGCATCAATTCACCATAGAGACACATGCATATAGAAGAACCTCAAATACTTTATTAATGGAAGAAGTAAAGTTCTGAGAGTGTTACAACCATAATAGGCCCAATCCAGCAACACCTCCCAGTAGAAAGAAATCTCCTCTTCACCTCCTTCAAAGCAATCACCCAATAGTTCTATACACAAACCAACAGCACTTCCTTACTTGCACAAAATTCCAGCCTCCCTAGACCTCATGAGAGAGCTCTATATATAGGAGATTTGGAGAAAGGATGAGTCAGCTTGAGGCTGGCATGAAGTTGACTAGTGTCCTCTCCCACTTTAGTTATACTTCAGTTCTTGAGTCCACTTGGAGTTTCTTGCTTCCACTTGGAGATATAGATCCTCTTACTCATCACAAGGCGAATTCCCTGATCCAAGTGTCAGTTTGGAAGCTTCCTGGGCATTTGACACCTTGCAGAATGACTGTGCCACTTGGCAAATCTCGCCCAGTGCAGGTAGCCTTCATTAGATTTGACATTCAGCGTAGGTACAGAGTGGAGCAGTTGACATTCAGCGCAGATGCTCAGTGGAGCAGCTGACATGATCCAGAAATAGCTTGTTTTTGAGTGTTTTTAGGTGGAGAACTGATTTTCAGTGCTGTGGTTTGCTGACCTTGTTCCTCTAGGGGTAGGAACAACATGTTTAGGGACTTTGGATCCCTCAGATTATCGACATTTCATGCTTCATGCTGTAAGGCACAGAAATGTCTATAACAAAGGGTAGATTTAGATAGGAAGGCAGTCAAAAGAAAAGAGGATAATCAGGGTTTGCAAGGCAAAGTGCACCCATTCAAAAAGAAGAAAAAATGTTAGGTGTATTAGGCTAGGTAGGTAGTTTGAGGTTGCAGAAGCAAGGTCTGATCACCTGATGTATTGAAAATCATATCTTATCTCATCAATAAGAGAAGGGTCAAAGCAATGGTCTAAATGGCATAACTATCAAAGCATGTCTAACTCCCCTCACTCCCCCTAAAAAGTTTCTTACTAATATCCCCTTGAGGACTTTATGATCTGCCCAACCAGTCCTGCTTGCACTTCCCCCTTGAGAAAATCAAGTCAAGTTTTGACCTTCTTCAATAAAAAGAAGCCACATTTGTTGTGTAAAAATCCTCATTTCAAATTCCATCCATTTCTTGTATCTAAGTTTTCAGTTCACAAGCTTAACCTCTCCCTTACACTTCACCTCACAAACCCATATTAACTCCTAACTCTATTATATAGCTCCCTAGCTACTTCCCCACCCCTATTTTCTACAAAAAACTATATAAAATTCCAAAAACGCATATTAACAATCCCACCCTTTAGCATTATAGCTATGTAACATAGTTTTGGGAGATATTAGTCCATTTGGGGCTATTATGAACCCTTCCGCATCCTAACCCTGCAATTAATCTAACCTCTGGTTAGGTTAATAACCTATACCTAAATGCCCACCCATATAAACCTTGCAATTCTGCCCCTCAGCAGTCAAATTCCCAATGTTTAATGCTTAAATGTTTTAAATTAAACATTAAAATATATTGCCCCGCACTAGCCCAACCCACAAAACCCACATAACAAAGTTTTGACCCGCCATGGTGCAATATTATTTTATATACAGGAGGGACCTGGTCCAAAGCTGCACGCCACCCAAATCGCCCCGCCAACCGTCCATTCCCTAGAAATCCAGATCCAACGGTGGGCGGGTGTTTTCAGCCGCCAACACGCCGGAGGTTAACGTCCGGGGGATGGGCGATTTCCCTGCTGTATCACCGCCACGTGTCGACCGCCCGGGGTGTTCAGAGGCCCCTCCCCCAATACCGCCTGTGCTCAAAGGTGGTGCGGGGAAACTGGATACCACCTTCAGTTCCCTGACGTCAGCAATCACGTTAGCCATGATGTCACCACCGCGTCCCCGCCGCTGCCCCACGTCACTTGCCACTTTGTCCGCCTGCGTCCACGTTTTGCCACCGTGTCACCGCCATGTCTTCATCCGAGTCAGTGTCCACGCCACCCTGCCATACCTGGGACCTGCCGATGATGTCATGCTGACGTCATCATGGAAAAGCGCCAAAAGCGCAAATGTATCATTTTTTTATAAAAAATGTGCAAAGTGACCATTTTCGGTCATTTTCATTGGAATGTTTGGAGAGCTCCGTGTTTGCTGTTCACGCCATTTTACCTCCATAATTCAAATTTAAACAATTGAGACGCTGCCACCTGCAGATTTGACATTAGTACTCGCCATTCAACCAGTTCAACCACCCTTGGCGCTAGTTAAACTAGGTATTTGCCGAATTCCATTTATTCGCCCCTGTTCTTCCCGTTTTCTTGAATTTGTTCACTCAATTACCTACAATTTCCTAAATTAATGATTTGGTCCCTCACAAATTCAGCCTAAATTCACTGATACACCCCTTGTTTAACAGGAGCCCGGCAAACCCCGGTCCATTCGTGATTTCACCGTGCCAAAACCCATTTTCGAGCTCGAGTTCCTGATAAAATTTCGTACCTGCTCGGCATTGTTCCCTTTTGCCGCATTCCACTACAAAACCTCAGTGCATTGAGATGTGATAATCCATTTCACCTCTGCATTTGGCCCTCACAGTCCCTCAATTCAGAGAACTTGTTAAAAAAGAAAACAAAGCATAAACCAAACTCTGCAAAATTTGCCTTCTCACCACAGCTACAAATATTGAAGATTTTTGGTTCAGCAGAACTCATTCTGCCACCCCACTACAAATCCTCACAAGCAGTTATCCTCAGCCTGTTTCTACTCAAAAGCTTCACTCCAAAGACAACATCAGAAAAGTTTATAATGGCTACTCCATCAGCTCTTAGTGTGACTCCTATGAATCCACCAAACAAAGAGCTTGAAGCCATGCCTCTTGCTGATAGAGATTACCTTATTCAAGATCTAGTTGGTGACAGAAATCACTTGCAGACCTTCTGCCAGTTGAGAAACATCTTTCAAAACAACTGTGACATGTATGTGTCACACGGAATCTGTCAAGGGTGCGGACACGACTGACCTTCCTAGAAGTCTAAGACATTCTAATGACAAACAAGACAAAATGGAGTGATCTTTCTCTAAATACACCTTTTACAACATGAAAACTACAAGTGTTTAGGCTTACCTTATTCCAAAACGCTGTTGTTGAAGTCCGTTCTTGACGATCCGGATGAGCTCCTCCTTCAAGTCAATTCCTGCAACCACAAACAATCAAACAATTACCAAGCACTTGCATTTCATATAATAAAACATATATTCAACATGCAGACCAAGGAACACATGAAATAACTCATTAACACAAGCTATTGAGAAAAATAAACCAGTTTGTATTAATAACGAAACAAAGAAACTCTTACAACCTGGCCTTGGTGTTGTGCAAGTTCCTCCCAGGGTCCATCAAGGGTTTTCCTCTACTTTGACAAAGCTCACCCTCTCCCAAGTAGAATCAAGTGAAGACAATCTCTCCTCACAAAGGCTCTAATGGAAGACCTAAATCCTGCAGCATTTACCCAAAGAAAATGTATAGCTCCAACCTCTTCTCCTTTTGGCTCAATGCCTTTATTTATAGTGCTGTAAAGAGGTTATTCAGGTCCACTATCAATGGGATCATCCCCCTCTATGGGTGGGATAGCTCCCTTATTGATGGGATAAGTTCCCCCTTAATAGAGATACATGAACCAACTGGAGGCGCATCCATTTCATCAAACCGACCTCTAGAATGTTCTAGAAGTAACCACAAGTAACTTTTTCAAGATAAAACTCGCGCATTTTGCCTTTTACAGAGGGACGCACCTGTCCCTTAACATACAGAGCGTCCATGGACGCAGATTTTGTGAACATGGTCAGCGTCCCCGCAGGTAAGGCTAGAGAGAACCTGCGACCCCAGAGATAAACATAGTTTTTACAAGACTTTCTCTCTTCTTTGAGTTTGAGATGGATAACAGAGGCATGAGACTTGCCTAAGAGGGTAGCATGACTGTTGATTTGAGCCATACTAACTGTAAGTAGTCAAGGTGACATTTTTTAGTGTAACAGATTGCCCCCTAAAGTGCGAAGCCTGGAATAGAATAGGGTTTTGTAATTCTAGGAAGGGTGAAGCGCTTTATCATTTCAAGGATTGCCTTGTGGATGGCCTGGTTGGAACCTGCAATTTTCAACACAAAATACATGGATAAGATTATATCATCACTGAGGTAGGCATTCCCATACTCAGATTCAAAACTTTAACTAATGGACTAACTATTCTGATACAGGAATGATCTTGCAGTACATCATTTTTATAGACTTTTGTAGACACAGTATGGACGCAGCCATCTGTTTATGATAAGTCTACATAGACAATGAATACAAAACTCCTCGCAGCCTGGATGGTAGAAACTAGATCCAGGGTCTTCACTTCTACTTCCCGAATTGGTACGATTCTAGCCATGTGATTAAATGATTCGATGTCGAACATGGTAGAAACCACTTGATTACCAGTCAATGATGTAAACTGTTAACAAGCGTGAGAGAAACCACCAGTAATGTCAATGGTCCTCAAAGTACCAAGCACAACCCGTGAAATGTGAATAGATGTTTTGATGTCGAACACTTCACGGAATCCTCTGATCGAAAGTCAATGATGTAAACTGACGTCAAAGGCGAGAAACCTGCCATTGATGCATGCAGACTTCAAGGTACTGTCGATTCCTAAGTCATCTTTCTAGATAATGTGTCGATGTCGATAGAAAGCGACCCGTTGCAGGCAAGCCCGCAACACGAAATCATTGTTCAAGTTGAAGAAATGTTGCTGTAAGGACTGACTCAGGGATGGTCAAATGGATGACAAGTATTTTGCAGATGAAAGTTTTGCTTGCAGACCTCTTGAACACATAACGACACAACAGATGGTTTGGTGACGAATAACTCAAAGTTAATCCCCGAAACCCGGTTAAAGATTTTCAAAGTGATTTGGTCAACTGTGAGGTAAAAGATTTCCCAACCCAGGTGAATGAAAAGTGTCGTGTTCAAGAGCGGTAATAAAGTTTCTTCTGAGACAAAAGGTGACAAATAGGTTCATTCTTCTCTTTTTTCCCCCACCATTTCTGGCAAGTACCTCTTTATTTTTAACAAGCTTGAGGAGGATAACATATGCTTGATTATAAGCTCATCCTTCGGACGAGTCCAACCTAGTTTAAATTCGAACCCTAGGAAGGAGTGGTTCGTTCCTGTTTGTAATTGAACAGGTCCTTTACTGTAAAAGTTTAACGAGCCCAGTATAGGAGAAACTCGGCGTTTTTCATTTTTAGAGAGTCTGAAAAACTTAAGGAAACTCCACGTTGAACTTTTTCGTAATTTGTGTCCCTCAAGCCCGAAAAAGTATAAAATAATACCTGGGGGAACCGCTTGATCTTGCGACCAAGGAGTACTTTCATAATAGTGTCGTTGACCTGAAAAGTAAAAAGCGATCAAAGACACGTCGTTTTATTTCCTTATCGAGTTTGAAACGACAAAAACCCGGCAATCTTTTCCTGATTTTGCGGTCAGAAAAGAGCTAAAAGGGGACCGTCTTTTAATTCCGTTTTAACGAGTGAAAAAGAAACACTCGGCGATCTTTTCATGTTTTAGGAGTCAGAAAAGGGCTTAAAAGATGACTCTGAAATTTTGTTTGTGAAAAATTACAATTTCCCTCGAAATCCCTTTGTCCTGCACAAAAGCGACACATTACTCATACCTGTTTAAAATAGGCAAAAATACATTTGAAAACATCTTTTCATGGTAAAAAATGAACTAATTCATCCAAAAAACCTATAAAAAGACCTTTTACCATGTCATTTTTACCGTTTCACTGTTGAGGTTGAAAAAGGAGCTTTTGACAAGAAACTTCCCGTGGTTGCTGCGGAAAATCTGACCGTCGGAATCGAACGCCGCTTCACCGAGGTATTTTACACATCCCACTCTTCATTTTTATCCGTTTAGTTTTTTGTTTTTGGTCTCTGTTTCATTTTTTGGGGGGGTTTTGGGTTCAAAATGCGCCCCTCGGCGGACGCAGGTGCCCTTCGGGTGACCTGCGTCCCCCGACTTTTTCTCACACGGGAAAAAGGTCGGGGGACGCAGTCCGCCTTCAGGCGAGCTGCGTCCGGACGCCCTGTGCTACAAAGCCGGGGTGCGTCTTCCGCAAAGGGCGCATTTCAAAACCCTAACTCTCTCAAAAAACCACCAAATTTTCTCAAATTAATTTCTAATTGACTCTTTTGATGTGCAGGACCTAAAACATGTTAGACTGGAGAGAGAGAGAGCACGTAGAGGACGATGAAGCTGCGATTAACCACCAACCCTCTCTGGATGCCTTAAGAACATGTGGATTGTACAAATATTGGACCATACCGGGCATGAGGGGCCAGGTAAGATTTTTGGAATGGCTGGTTGAGCGATGGAACGTTCAAGATCAATGTTTTTACATTGGAGGGCACCAGCTCGAGATAGAGCCCTCGGATGTATACTTTCTCACTGGCTTGCCAAACAGAGGTGAGCAACTCAACCTTGCGGGGACCAGGCCGGGTGGCCAATCCCTTGATGATCTCCGCGAGGAGTGGTGCAGACCAGGGACTCGCCATAAAAAAGGCGTGGAGATAAAGCACATCGCTCTGGCGGAACTTAGAGTTATTGCATTTACGGTCACTAGGATTTGTGGCGCGGCCGCCTTGCACATTGCCTCCGGATCCCAAATGCGGATGGCAGTTGACTGTTACCAAGGCACCATCTTCAACTGGTGCGAAGCTGTGTCGGCTCATATGAAGAGCCAACTAACCAAGGCAAAGAACGGACGACTAAAAACTTTTGGATATGGGCCTATAGTCGTGAGCTTTGCCTTGGAGAGAGTTCCTATGCTGATCCCTCAGCAACTCACTGTTGATGACTTGGGTCCTCGGGAGCCAAAGCTTGTTCGATGGGTTGCGGTGATGGCCCGGCATCCTGACGAGGGTGCTGCAGTGGTTCGATTCTCAGACAGTTACTTCGACTGGCTAGAGGGCCAGCTTTTTGTGATACAAGACTTTCCATATGCCGGAATGGATTTCAGAGGTGATCCGGACATGGTTCTTCCACAGGGAGAACAATGGGATGACAGAGGTACTTTCATTTTCACAAGTTTTCTAATTATGTATTTTTTTATTTTTCATATATATCGTCTCAAAGTAACAGTAAAATTTTAAAAATGCAGATGTTGGACCACAGCGTCCAGCCAATCTCCGGCCTTACGACAGACGACATCCAGCTGCACCGGCACCGGCCCTACAGGATGCGACAGCAGAAGTACTAGCTGATTTGGAGCATGATCTAGAGCGTCTCACGGCAGATATACCTGAGACTGCTATGGATGATATTCCTATGAGGCTTCAGCGCTTCGTAGTCGCGGTCCCTGGACCGTTTAGGAGATTTTTGCGCAAGGTAGCCCGCGCAGTGGTGTCGTACAGAGAGCACCACCAGTGATTGACTAGTCACTTTTGTAGTCACATGTGACATTTTTGACTTTTTGTACTATCATTTTGCCGATCATAAGGTGTGTTAAACCTATGATCGAAGACGATGTATATATTTTGGACACACTTCTATCTATATCTATATATCACTATTACCGGCTTATCTTGTTTAACATGTATGATGAAATGTCTTTAAATTTACTTGCATGATTATTATAAATGTCTGTCCAACACTCGAGAAGCAATTGCATCTGCTAATGTATTCAAAGACCTTGGAATATGTTGATATTCAATGTAATCAAATTCACGTTCCAAGAGACGCACTCTCAAAAACAACCTTAATAACACAGGATTTCTAATGGCATAAACTCTATTAAGCTGTAATACAACAAGTTCAGAATCTAACCTCACTATCAAACGTCGAATTCCAAATGAAATAGATTCGGATAATAATTCAACCACTGCACTGTATTCTGCAATGTTATTCGTTGTTTGACCGAGGCTTACCCCATGCATAGAAACTAACTCGTCAGAGGGCGAATAGATAACCCAAGCTGCGGAAGAGATATTCCGTGTACTACGACAAGCACCATCAGCAAATCCAATGTATGTTTGGAGAGGCGTCGACATCTACAATATCAAGAGTAAAACCAAGATGAGCCAAAATAATGACGAAAAACCACACTTGCTAAGCTAAGCACACTGACTAAACTAACACACTTGCTAGCTAGAAAGGAAATCTAACCTATCTAAAAATTTCTCCATCCATCATTTTAAGCATAATACCTCTTTAGGTAAAGTCCATTTCTGGGTTTGCCCAAAGAGTCCCCATCAAAATCAACTAACTCATAAGCCCCTTTTGCTAGCTTTCGCTTTACAATGTAGGGCCCATGCCACATGGGAACGAATTTTCCAGCACCTAGCTTATCGTTAGCTTGATCATATAATAGTACTAGGTCTCCTTCCGAAAAACTTCGAGGGGTTACATTTTTATCGTACTGAGCTTTCATTCGTTTCGCGTGAGTCTCGATAGCTAAAGTAGCGTCACGTCGAGTCTCATCTAATTTAGCCAAGTATAACAACCGTTTCTCCTCTTCGGAAGTAGCTGGAAGTAATTCGACAGCCATTTGAAGTGATGGGATTTCGCACTCAATAGGTAACACAGCTTCTAAGCCATAAACTAGCTGAAAAGGGGTGAAACCTGTTGAATTTTTCACTGAAGTTCGATATGCCCATAGCGCCGAAAATAACATGTTATGCCAATTCGTTCGATGGATACCAATGATCCGTCGAATCATGACGACTAGAACTTTGTTGATTGACTCAACCAAACCGTTGGCTTGCGGATAATAAGGTGTAGAGCTATCGTGGCGCAAACCAAGCTGGCTTGTAAGCTCAGTCATCATGACATTTCGAAAATGGCTTCCATGGTCCGTAATGATTGCTTGTGGGACACCAAACCTAGTTATGATATGATTGAATACGAAAAGTGCAGCTGTCTTGCCGCTTGCGTCGAATGTAGGCATCGCCTCGGCCCACTTAGTAAAATAATCAACCGCAAGGATGATATACGCATGCCCCCCGGCCGAGTGAGGGTTACAAGTAATAAAGTCAATGCCCCATTTGGCGAATGGACCAGCGGCAATTATAGGGTGGAGAGGAGCAGGTGGAGCGCGCATCTTGCGATCAAACACTTGACAGTTGTGGCATTTTCTGACGGCAAGGATACAATCTTTAAACATAGACGGCCAGAAATAGCCAGCGCGCAACACCTTCTGAGCTGTGGCATACCCAGACATATGACCGCCACATGCTCCAGAGTGACAATCATTCAAAACTCTCTCAGCCTCATCGTGAGTTAAACAACGTCGAAAAACTAAGTCTGCCCCCAGGCGATAAAGTGTATCTCCAATAATTCTGTATTGCTGGGATTGAAACCGAATTTTTCGACGGTTTTCCTTGGAAGCTTCAGGCCGAAAGGTTTGGGTTTGGAGATAGATGATTATATCCCCATACCACGGATCTACAGTGCTAATAAGAAACAAAGATTCGTCCGCAATGGACTCCTCTGCCACAGTCTCTGTGTCAGCACTCGGGAAATCACACATCAATTCCGCGAAGACTAAAGATTTCTTAGACTTGGACTTCTCAAACTCCAAGTCGAACTCTTGCAGGATGACGATCCATTTAGAGTACTTGCCCCCTAGCAGTTGTTTTGTCAAAATATAAATCATAGGGTTGCAATCCGAAATAACAGTAGTTTTGCGGAGAAGAATGTAGTGACGAAAACGCTGGACAGCTTGAACGGCTGCCAGGGCCAATTTCTCCACATGTGAATATTTTAACTCAGTTGGATTTAAGGTTCTGCTAAGGTAATATATCACATGCTCTGCCTTGAATTCATCTTCTTGAACTAACACCATTCCAATGGTGGAATGCGAAGCTGCGAGGTATAAGAAGTAGTCCTGGTTGTAGTTGGGAGGATGCAATAACGGTGCATGGGTCAACGCGTGTTTCAATGCATCAAAAGATTGTTGAGCAATCTCGTCCCAAAAGAATTGTACGTTCTGTTTCAACAACCGTGTAAAACCTTTAGTGACCTCGGCGTAGTTAGGGATGAATCGGCGTAAAAAGTTCGCTTTCCCTTGCAAACTTTGGAGTTGGCGCAAACTCGAAGGAGGAGGCAATTGGATGATAGCCTCGACTTTCGAGGGATCGACGCGAATGCCGGTTTTGGAAACAACAAATCCCAGCAATCGACCTGTTTCTATACAGAAAACACACTTGTGGGGATTCAACCGAATTCGATAATGCCTACACCTCATAAAGATTGCTCGTAAATGGACAAGGTGATCAGCTCGTGTAAAGAATGAGCAGGCAAATCATCGAGATAGGGTTGCACAATGTGCTTGATGTCATGAAATGCATAAGACATGGCCCGTTGAAAAGTAGCACCGGCATTCTTAAGGCCAAAAGGTAATTTGCAATAAGCAAATGTCCCCCATGGACAAATGAATGCCGTTTTTGGTTGATCGGCAGGTAGAATATTGATTTGATTATAACCTGAGAAACCATCCATGAAGGAAAACATCTCACTTCCGGCACAATCATCAATAATTTGATCGATATAAGGCGTAGGATAGTTGTCTTTTGGACAAGCTCGATTGATATCCCTATAATCGATACAGATTCTTATTGTTCCTTGTTTTTTATTGACGGGAACAATATTCGATACCCAATCCGTTAACGGGATCGGATAAATGAAACCTGCTTTCAACAGCTTTTCGACTTCTGCTTTGATTGCAGCTGCTTTTCGAGGGTGAATCTGACGCAACCGTTGCCGAATGGGTTTAGCATCCGGGTAGGTTTTGATTTCATGAACAACAATGGCAGGATCGATTCCTGGCATTTCTTCGTAGGACCAGGCAAACACGTCGCGGAATTCTTGGAATAGGGCCTTGTAAGTTTCAATTTCTTCGTCAGTACATGCGGCACCTATATGAATGTTCTCCTCGATTCCGGGCTTCACTGAAATATCAATGGGAATAGTACGAGAAATATTCCCTAAATTCAGCTCTGAATCAGAATGTTTCGTTGGATCCTGAGCGTCTTTGACATATTCAGCGGTAAAGATAGATGAAAAATCATTTTCAAATGCATCATCCTTAGGTAAAAACGAAGATCTGTGATGGAGATCTTCCCATGGTAGATCATCTACACTTAGGATTTCGCGAAGTTGTTCGTCAGATGACACTTCTTCGGGAAACGTTATCCGTTCTAAGGGTGAGGTGAAAAGTGACTCTTCACTGACCACATTCATTTGGTCGGTTGAATGAAAGTCGGTAAAAGACATAAGAGCTTCATAAGCAATCTCATACGGACTCAACGGCATAACATCACCGAGTGAGTCTAGCTCAGAGTCAGAGGGAACATACCAAGGATCATCATAAATAATGTTTTCTGACGTGATCATATGAATTGTTGCGAACGAAGGGTCTGCATTGAGTGGAGGGAGAGGAAAAGTTCCCAGTAAACCGGAATCCTTAACTAAACCTACACCAATGTCCCTATAAGGGATTGTCGTTTTACCAACATGCTGGATAGTTTCTAAAGAGGTTGGGTCGGATGAAAAGTATGTCAGCTGATCAATAGTCACGATCTTACCGTTATGTGGAAACTTAATGACTCTGAAGACCGATGAAACGACCGCTGTCATAGCATATGACCAACTTCGACCCAAAAGAAGGTTGTAGTCTAGAGGGGCATCAACCACTTCCACATCCAGACTAACGGTTTTACCTTCGACCCCTATAGGCAATTCTTGTAGAATACCAAACGGACGGAACCCACGGCCATCAAAGGCCTTAAGGATGGTGGGGGATTGGTTCAACGAAGGAGAACCAAGCGATCTCCAACATTGAATCGACATAATACACGTAGAAGCTCCCTCATCAATCACAGTCCGATGAATAGGCCTGTTTTTGACTATCACTGGAATTTGGAAAGCCATTTGATGGGGGAGACGCGGTGTACTACTTTCTAGATCAAAGATCATTAGGTTCGGGTCCTGAACATCGACAGCTCCAATAGCCGACAAAAGCAATTTTCGTTGCGCTGGACATGATTGCAGCACTTCGAGTGCCGACATTGCTGAAGGTGAAACAGCTAAGTCTTCAACAATGTTGTAATTCTGGGCTGCTCTCGCATGTGGATTGAAAGCAGACCTTCGAAGTACACCCTTGGCGGGCGGCTTAATCACTAAGTCTGGGTTAGGTTTTTCGATCTGTAGTGGATCGGAACCAGGAGCTGAGGTTGATGGGTTAGAGTGAGAAGATTCTGCTTCTTTACCATCAACAGGAGCCTTACTACCATAATCTTGCGATCGAGTCGCAATCCTGACATGAGACATCATCAAAATGGGTTCTTCACTGGCATTCGAAGAAGAACCTATCATCTTATTTTCCTGCTTGGGAAATGGATTCTTTAACACAGCAGGAGTGGGAGAACCTTTAACTATTTTCACTACCTCGGCCCGATGAGGGCAGTCTCTCGTAAAATGATCTTCTTCACAAATGAGACAAGGATAACGAGGTTTGCGCTTTTCGTCATTGGTTTCCGACTTTTCCGTTTTCTCCTTTGGAGCCTTGTCTGCTTTAGCCTTCTTCTTTCCTTTCTTCTTTCCACCGTTTTTGGATTTGGCCGTAGATGACTCTACAGCGTGAATGTCGGCGGTAAGTTCAGGAGGAGAAGACTCTCCTGTCGGAGAATCAGGCAAAGTGATAATTGGAGTATTGGAGGTCTTGGAAGACTTCTTCTTACTCTTCGTAGTCACGATACCGATCATACCATCAGCGGCATGAGATCCCGAAGGAGCAGCAGCGATTTGGTTTGACTTTGGAAGATCCGGAATTTTCTCGTGTAACGTACCCGACTGAGTGTAAACTAAGTCAAGGTATTGTGCCTGAGCAATGACTTGCTCCTCAGTAACTACTCCGGCCTTAGCTACATCTTCAGTAATTCTTGGTAATAATGATTTGACAAACCATTCAGCTAAGATTTGGTCCGGGATAAAAACTTTCACTAATCTTCTTCGACGTCTCCACTCATGGATGTGATCAGAAATGTACGTGGATGTCGATTGTTTTAGCGAAGTTAATAATTCTGTACCATTATCGTATCTGACTGGTAACTGAAAATGAGTTAAGAATGAAGTAGCTAACTGGCTAAAGTTGTAAAAAGAAGCCCGTGGCAACTCAATGTACCACTTGGCTGCGAGACCAATGAGTGTACGCTGGAAAAGACGTAAGCGGATAGAATCATCTGAGATGGAATTTGATGCACACCAGAGGTGGTAAGTCATCACGTGATTAGACGGATCCTCTCCAGACTTACCTTCGAACTTGGGTATATCGCTGGGCAACTTATTTGGCATTGGCGGCCAGAACGGAAGATATTGAATTGGATCGTTCGTTAGGCGCGTCAAGTCGGGTAAATCTAAAGTCGCAATAAACGGTAACTGCCGGTTAGGATCTCTAAAACTCTGAGTCACAATACCAGCCCCAGGAGGAGGATATCCAGGATAACTAGGAACAGGAGTCGCATTTGGGATATTATATCCTCCTGGAAAACCAGGATTAACCGGACCGTACTGGGGTTGCTGAGGTGGTTGATAAGTGTACCCAGGATACGGTTGATACTGGTAAACCGGTTGTTGGGCAGCTTGCCCAGGTTGATACTGTCCCTGGTACGGAGGTTGAACAAATTGAGGTTGAGTAGTAACAACCGTACTTGTACCAGGTTGGCCTGCAGGCATCTGGACTGTGGTTTGAACCGTGGGTCCAGACAACGGTACAGATGTCTGAGGAGTGGTTACAGGGACAGTAGAAACCGGAGCTGCCGATACTCCAGAAGTAAGCATGGTAGATGAAGCGGTAGTTGCTGCAGCCGTGTGAGGTGGAGTACTAGGTGCAATTGGCGGCTGAGTAACTACGGAAGTTACAGGGGTCTGAACACTTGACTGGACAGGTTGCGGTTGCTGGGGTGGACCAGGAACTGCAGGTTGTCCTGCTTGAGGTACCGACTGTATACTTGGTTGCGACATCTGTTGACCCTGTGACGGATCCCATGTTAACATTCCAGGGTATTGACTCGTAACAGGTTGAGGATACTGAGATCCATAGCCGTATTGAGGATAGGGTTGATAACTGTAAGGTGTAGTCCCATATGATTGCCCTTGAGGTGGTTGATAACCTTGACCAGGGTATTGACCCGTAGGTTGATAACCTTGAGGTAAATACGAATACTGGGGTTGACCTTGACCTTGAGGTTGGTATCCTTGAGGTTGATACCCTTGGGGTTGATACCCTTGGGGTTGCCATCCTTGAGGTTGCCATCCTTGAGGTTGATACTGATACTGAGGTTGACTTTGGGGTACATATTGAGGCTGGGGTTGATACCCTTGAGGTTGCCCCCCAGTCACAAATGAAGTACCTTGAGGTTGCCCCCCAGGCATTAACGAAGGTTGCCCCCCAGGCGGTAATTGGCCACCTTGAGGTTGGTTAATGGGAGTTGAACCTGACATCATATAAACTTCACCTATACTCAATGGTACATTACCACTGTTTCCAACTAATAACCCATGATCAACAGGTTGAGGAGATGCTCCCGCAAAGGTACCAGAAAGTGATTACCCAGTAGGAACAGAAGGACCGCCATGTAAAAATGATTCAGTACTTGGTGAAAACACAGATGACTGACCAGACATATTTACAGGAGAATGAATTCCTCTAGGTGGAACCGGAGTACGAGGTGTAGAAAAACCTACTGAGTTGTCTAAAAAATTGGTTAATGCAAGGTACCAAGATTCACTTCTAGGAGGACTGTAAAAGATGGATTCACGCTCCCTTAGATCAAGGGTAATTAGATCTTCAGAATCAGAAACGCCTATTTCTTCCTCTGGAACAAGTTCTTCTATAGCAATTAATCCAACAGGAAGATTTTCGGTGATAATTCTTTCTATTCTTGGTGAATCAGGAACACTAGGAGTTGGAGTAACAGGTTTTGAAATTTCAGGTTCTTCGCCTGTTTCACTGGCAGATGAAAAACTACCAGCAAGCTCGGAAACTGTAACAGCTTCGGGATTGTAACCTGTTTCTAATCTTTGGTAATCTGGATGGACTACCAAGGAAGATTCTCCTTCTTCAGGTGATCCTACTCTACTGCCACTAGGAGGAGTTACAAGGACCTTTAACCCTTCTAAATGACTGGGGTCGTCTCGAGGAGGTGAACCCCTAAGTTCACGGGATCTTCTCAACAATTCGGCCACAGAAACAACTTCAGGAGACTGGCCCGCAATGCGACGGGACCTTCTCGGTAATTCCGCCACAATTAAAGATTTTAACTACAACACACGAAATCAAAGTAAAAAATTTCAAATCAAACCACCTAAAGTCTTCTAAAGAACCAATCAAATTTGAAGCACACGCCTAAATAATCTAGAGCGTCAAACCACACACAAACAGTAGTCTTCCGGACCAAAAGCGCTAGTTGGTGATTAGGCCCAACCTCGCAGGATTCAGTACAGAAATAGTGGGTGGAACAGTTACCCCGGCAACCTGCTTAATGAATAGACTGGACCAAGTTCCTCCACTTTAACCGTCTCGAAGTGAAGCGAACCCCCCAGAAAATCCAAGTGAGTATAACCGACGTCTGCTCCAGGTACAGTGGGACCTTCCCTCCACCGTCACCTTGGGTAGAATCCTAGATATTATGGCCACTAAGGTTACCAATCACAACAATTACACCTGGGGGAACAGTCTAAACTCCGACAGCACGCAAGGGCAGAGTAGCAAGCTCCAATCCCCTTACCGGCTCCTTGACAACAATCCAAGGTTTACCGATAAGTGACCCCTGGCTCCTCGACAATGGTTAATCCGAGGTTTACCGTTTGTAATACGTACTGCCTGGCGTCGTTCCCAACGAGGGAGGAATGATCCCCTCACTGGTTCGGACACGAGCTCGTGTTTCTCCTTTAAGAGGAGCTTTCCCAGAATGTAACTGAAACAATTGGATTTGTTCTACTCAAGATAGACTATCTGTTTGGTTTTGTAGTCTTGGAGAGTTAAGTACTCACCTACTCCAAGACCCTAGCCTAAGCTATGTTGGTGCTTCAGAGCCCTAGAAAAATAAAGATTACTAGATTGATTTTAATTTAAGCGTTACTTTTAAGGTTGTTTCTTAAGTCAAAAGGTGATGGAAGTGAAACTAGTGGTGTGTTGACTCGACTCGAAACCACTACAAAATGCACCTAAAATGATTTATCCACTACTTTACTTTTTCGATGAATTGCTTAACTAAAAAGTTGAGAGAATGCAATCTTTATAAAAGCAACTTCTTAATTGAAGACAATCAAAGAAACAATTCGTTTTTCTTTTCCAAGCATAAAAACATAACTTCTCTTTACATGCACGAAAAAACTCTTTTCTTCTTTTGAAAACAAAAAGCTACTTGAAACAAGACTTTTTAAGAAGATGTTTTTGTATTTTTCTTTTAATAAAGCAAATAAATCTAATATAACCAAAAATCAATCTTAACAACTCTTAAAATCTATGAAAATGCACTCATAAGCAAACTAAAGGCAAATTTACTCTAAGCAATCTTAACGAGGCCAAAACTAACAATGATTATTTCTAAGGTGTTTTACTTGATCACAATCAAATCAAGGACTAGCTTATTGCAGAATCAAAAACTAGCCAAAACAAAACTCTAATCTTTTTGTTCTTTTTGTAAAATGGAAATCAATACTTTATAAACAAGTAATTCGAAATTTGACCCAAAACAACTCAAATGACAAGTTGCTCAAACAAGGAGACTTTACGACAGGCTCAACTTCTAAGAAGGTTGACTAACCAGAGATATCTAAGGCTGGACAACTTTCTACTATCAAAGTCACTACAAAGCCTTTCCAAAAATCAAACCCTAGGTCTAAACTTCGTTGAAAACCACTAAAACACTCAAAGCTCACAAAACTAGTTCAGGTGAGAATTCTTGACAGGGTACTAAAGGATCTGGGCAGAAAACACTAAGAAAAAACAAAATCTAAAAGTAATTTAAAGCAAAAATGGAATTTTCTTAACTTTTACAGGAAGACGCAGGCCACCCGTTGTCACAGGTGCGGCCCCGCACTGTGCAGTCGACAACAGCGCGTCCAAGGACGCACTGTGCAGCACACAGAGACTGCGTCCTTCTGGAAAAAGGAAGAAAAACTAAAGCCAACTAAATCTACAGCTAAGCCACCCAAATACTAATTCTCACAGTCAAAAACCAGAAAATAAAAATGATTTTCTCAAAGCAAAGTTCATATAAAGGAAAAGACTCTCTCATTAATGGATTCCCCAGCGGAGTCGCCAATTTGTCACACGGAATCTGTCAAGGGTGCGGACACGACTGACCTTCCTAGAAGTCTAAGACGTTCTAATGACAAACAAGACAAAATGGAGTGATCTTTCTCTAAATACACCTTTTACAACATGAAAACTACAAGTGTTTAGGCTTACCTTATTCCAAAACGCTGTTGTTGAAGTCCGTTCTTGACGATCCGGATGAGCTCCTCCTTCAAGTCAATTCCTGCAACCACAAACAATCAAACAATTACCAAGCACTTGCATTTCATATAATAAAACATATATCAACATGCAGACCAAGGAACACATGAAATAACTCATTAACATAAGCTATTGAGAAAAATAAACCAGTTTGTATTAATAACGAAACAAAGAAACTCTTACAACCTGGCCTTGGTGTTGTGCAAGTTCCTCCCAGGGTCCATCAAGGGTTTTCCTCTACTTTGACAAAGCTCACCCTCTCCCAAGTAGAATCAAGTGAAGACAATCTCTCCTCACAAAGGCTCTAATGGAAGACCTAAATCCTGCAGCATTTACCCAAAGAAAATGTATAGCTCCAACCTCTTCTCCTTTTGGCTCAATGCCTTTATTTATAGTGCTGTAAAGAGGTTATTCAGGTCCACTATCAATGGGATCATCCCCCTCTATGGGTGGGATAGCTCCCTTATTGATGGGATAAGTTCCCCCTTAATAGAGATACATGAACCAACTGGAGGCGCATCCATTTCATCAAAACGACCTCTAGAATGTTCTAGAAGTAACCACAAGTAACTTTTTCAAGATAAAACTCGCGCATTTTGCCTTTTACAGAGGGACGCACCTGTCCCTTAACATACAGAGCGTCCATGGACGCAGATTTCGTGAACATGGTCAGCGTCCCCACAGGTAATGCTAGAGAGAACCTGCGACCCCAGAGATAAATATAGTTTTTACAAGACTTTCTCTCTTCTTTGAGTTTGAGATGGATAACAGAGGCATGAGACTTGCCTAAGAGGGTAGCATGACTGTTGATTTGAGCCATACTAACTGTAAGTAGTCAAGGTGACATTTTTTAGTGTAACAGTATGGTATATGGGAGTCCAATTTGCCTTATTACTTCCTTCCATCTGTCAATATTTTTCCTGAGATCATCCGCTTATGTGCCGAGAACTATGAGCCAACTCAGAGAGCTGTTAAGTCTCCATCTGGGAGCATACTTTTTCACATTACTCCTGACTCCATCAACCAAATGCTCAACTTCAAACAGACTCAGCTATTGTTTCCCTTCTCCATGAACTATTTGCTGGATGCAGGCTCCAAACTCTCCAGTTCTGAAATTGAAAAAATTACCAAGACATTCATGAGGGCAGACCGCCAGCCTACAGGGCCACCTCCTTTCCTATATGTCCATTTCAATGAGGTGGGAAAACTGCTAGTTGATATGAGCTCTTATGTGTTGGGTTTTAAAACAAGTGAGCACATTGATGAAATAGTGTTGGTGTTATTATCTGCATATAGTCCAGGACAACCCCCTGCTTACAAGCATAACTATGCCAAGTTCATAGCCAATAAAATACATGATCAGCTATTGAAAGTGGATAGGGAGGGAGTATTCAAATATTCATCATATATCTACCATTTGTTCATGTATTACCAGTCTGAATGCTTCCAATGCCCCATCAAGAAATTGGATTCTAGGGGTGAAAGGAGGTCTGTCATCTTTTGGTCATCAGTTTTCCATGAGGTTCAAAACTCTCCATTTTCCTACCGTGAGTTCATTGACCAATTTGTATACCCAGTCTCTTGCCTCCTAATGAGATACCCTCCTCCTAGATTGTCATTTGACATACAGAAGACCTTACAGCTATCCAAGAGTTACAAAATAGGTGATTGGTACCTATATCAAAATCACACTGTCATTAGAATCTATGGCTGTGAGCTCTGTCCTTACAAGCTTCCAAGGTATGTACCAATGAGACTGTTTGCCTTGGAATACTATAGGAAACTCATTAGTTCTGATCTTACCCATTTTCATAGTGCCAAAAAGAAAGCTCACCTGAAATTCAAAGACCATCTAGGCCCCTTCATTATGAACAAGAAAGAAGGTTGGCAAGATACCGATCAAATTTTGAGGGACAGATATAAGTAAAGGAGGAGCTTCTGGTGGGTCCCTTATGACCTGGAGGGTTTTATCAGTGCCAGAAGAGTTAAATACAGGCTGCTAGCTTATGACCATTGTAAATATCCACAAATTGAACAATATGCCAACCAAGATGAGTGGCTGCAAGGCACATTAGTTGAGAATTTGACTCAAGAGGAAATAATGGAGAAAAATGTCAAGGATTTAGAAAAAACTCTTGACTTGGATTCTTTGCAGCGGGTAACATTCAAGTTGCCACATCAAATTGGAGAAGGCACATCTGCTGCTGTAGCCACACAAGCCGCCCAGCGACCATCTACATCAGCAACAGGTAAAACAAAAGGGAAGGAAATAATGGATGCAGAGAAAGAAGTGGTTACAGAGCAACCTGCCACTTCAATGGAGCAACCTCAAGTACAGGCTCCTCTACAACAAACTGAAGCACCACAAGTGCCTACCTTACAGACTCCTGCCCATGAGGAAAGAGGCAGGAAACGAGACCGAG
The DNA here is from genome assembly GCA_031772625.1 of Pinus tabuliformis. Classification (NCBI taxonomy): domain Eukaryota; kingdom Viridiplantae; phylum Streptophyta; class Pinopsida; order Pinales; family Pinaceae; genus Pinus; species Pinus tabuliformis. The sequence goes on from CM062819.1 coordinate 1,158,636,343, forward strand.
AAGACTCCACACTTGCTAGTGGGTCTACACAGCACCCCAAAGCCAAGAGGCAAAAGTTTGATTCTCCAATTGAGGAGGAAGTCAGTGAAGAAATCCTTGGAAGTCCAAGGAGAGATAGAGAAGAGAGTCAACAAACAGCTACAAGCTCTTTCCAACAAGAGCAAGACAGATAGCATGGCATGGAGGTGTCTTCCTCCACGCAGCAAAGCAAGAGGCCAGCTAGCATCAAGGCCACCTTTAAAGAAATTAAGGCTCAAAATGAACTCTTAAGAGTATAGTTGAATGACCAATTTCTTAAGGCAACACCTGCCAAGCAGGAAAGGTTGATGGCAGCATATGACATCAAAGAAGAAAAGTTGATTCTCAGCCACTTTAAACCCAAGGTTCAGCAGCCTCAGTCAGCTGCAGACTATGTCAGGACAAAGTTAGAGGTTCTGGAAAAGGACATTCACCCCATGGATCAAATAGAGTTACATAAGAAAATAGGGGAAATGGTCTATGCCACACTTATAGAAAAGGCCAAACTAGCCCATGAGTTAAAGGAATCTTTGAAGAACACAAATACTCAGTTTGATTTAGAAAGAATGTCCTCCAAAGCCAATGACAACAAAATTAAAACATTGGAGGACATTATTGTGGACCTGGGGCATGATCCTAAGAATCCCAAAGCTATCAAGGCCCTAATGAAGAAAAAGGAGGATGATATTGCTGATCTAAAAAAGCAAATGAGGCTTTCCTCGACTATGCACCCACAAATGGGAGAACTGGTGAAAGAGAAAGAAGCTGAGGATACATTGGACCTACTAATGCAAATGAACCAGAGAATAGTTCAAATGGAGGGAGAATTGGAGAGAGCACTACAAGACAAGTAGGGAGAGTCGACCTCCCAGCCACCTCAAACTGCTCCAACTAGTGCTGCAACTACACAAGTAGCAGTGACCCCTCCTATTACTATAGCAACTACAACAACTACAGATGCTGCAACGGTAACAACAACAGCTCCTAAGTCTAGCATAAACATGGATGAATTGACAGAAGCTGTCAAGGAGCTAGAGCTTCAAGCAACAAAGATAAAACAGGCCAAAGAAAAGTTGGCTGATCTAGAAGGAAAATATGATAAATCCAAGGTGACAATGGCTGAACAGACGAAGGAAATTAAGGCCCTGAAGGACAGAATAAAGGCCTTGGAGAAGGAGCTGAATTTAGAAAATAATCTGGCTGAAATAAAGAAGATTTTGTGGACTAGGATTGACCACTCTATCACTAGATAGTGGAGATCAATCCGAACTGTGCATGAGCAGATTGAATTAACAGGCCAAGCCCAAATTGAAAGTCGAAAAGCTAGAGTAGCACTAGGAAATATGCCTGAGCAGGCTAGCAAAATGACACACTTCCTGAACACTCACACTAAAGAGGAGTTGGAAGCCTTAGACATCAATAACAGAACAGAAACTGTTTTAACATCAAAAAAGGTGCTGACCCTTAGAAATTTTGTGCAAAGTTTGGAGAGAAAATGTCAGGAAATGCAGGCAGAGGTAGATGATTACAAACTGAGGATGCGAGCATTGCAAGGCAAAGGATTTCCCAGCCTATTGACCGGCACTGGAAGACTGCTGACCAGGGAGCAGTATGCCACCAGGATGAGTAATTTCATTTCAAATCATATCACAACATCCACAAGTACCTCAGAAGAAACAGGACCTCCATCAGGACAGAACCTTTATGATAAGCTGGAAAATTTATTTTACATTGAACATGAAATTAATCACTTGTTTGAGGTCCCACCCAATTTTTACAGATACACAGAAGTAGATGAGACTTTAATAAAAATACGAAGACACCAACTGCGTAAAGAATATTGGTGGCAAGCAATGCTGCAAATTTTGCCAAAATGATCTCGATCCTGTCTCTTTTTGGTCAACCTCAGGTCAACGGAATTGAATACGTAGGCACCAGGCACAACATGGAGACAACGGGCAGAGCATGTGAGAACAGTGACTTAGCAAAATACTGGGACAGCAAGCCCAAAAAGGAGAAAACGCAGATTTTAGACAGCGCAGCCTCAGTCGACTCAGTTGGTCACAAAAGTCAAAACTCTCTGACAGAATGGACAGCTAATGCATTAAATATTTATTGCAGCATTTACTCTTTTAGCTATAATTCCTCAAGAGTTGGCATAGAAGTTATGAGCTATTAACTCATCAGCTAGATATTTTGTATCTTATTTTTGTATATATACCTCCCCACTAAACGTATTTGGGGTTGGTGATTTTCTCTCTAAGACATTGCCTTGTAAATTTTCAGACTATCTAATACAAATGGCTGGGAAAGTTCATGATCTCTGCACTGTTTGATGTCAAAGTGATGATCTGCGTTCTGCTACAGAATTCCTGTGTTGTTTGATGGAGAAATAAGTTATTCTAAACCATGTTTTGTCTTTCTGTGTTTGCTTAATTCACATATATGTTTCATTAATTTAGCAAAAGAGAAGAAGAATAGCTGAGGACTTGCTTGAATGCACCCTCTGCTCAATCTCTGTTGTTAACTGTGTTTTCTTCATAATTAGTTATAAATATGAATTCTTAACTGCTCATGTTTGTATTCATTCTCTCATTATGAATGTTATTCAGGAATTCGTAAATGCTCCTAGATAATGTTCCCACTTTTTCCCTCTAGCAGTATAGTGAAAGATCCTTAGCTGCCTTTCATTCCCTGATTTCATGCCATCATATTCCAGATTTGAAGAATTGTTCCATGGATTCCTGTCTGGCTCTATAGCATTACCTTTTTGTCAAGAAATATTTCCAACAGTACACCATCATCAACTCCATGCCCAATGGCCTAGATTATTCTGAAGAAACGTACCAGTTCTGACTGAAATCATCATCCCAACAAATTCAAAACAAAATCCTGTGCATCATAACTAGCCTAAAAATTATACCAAAACAAAGCTAAATCAGAAAGAGAGAGCCCTCTCTGGTTGCAGGTAGGCTAGGACCTGTGGCTAAAAGATTGGTTAGTGGTCACCTCGGCCGTATTCCCTTTGGAGTCAAAGGGAACAACCTGAGTGTTAACATAATTTTAATTGGCGACTCCGCTGGGGAGAGAACGAATTTTTCAATTGTTGTCTATTCTTTAAAACTACAGATGCAGCCTGAATGTCAGCTAGGAAGCCTTTGAAACTGTTCTTGCTTTGCATTTATAGGAGTAAATAAAAGCTGCTTTAGTCAAACTTCATGCTAGTTTTAAACTCTAGATAGTTGTTCCAAAAATTTGAACAGTTCCTTGATTATTCTAAAAGCATTCATAGAAAATACCAAAAAAAAATTCGGAAGCTGGCTCCCAAGAAGAAAACTCGGTATACCAGGTCAAATCCTGACCCAGATTCTCCAACTGTTTTTGACAATCCTAATTTAATCCCAAAGATTCTGAGGAAGCAAGAGGAACAAGAAGATCTTGTTGATTCTAGCCCTAAAGCAATTCAGCAAAGTTATACTCCAACCCCTGCTAAACCATCAGTTCGTCCTCACATAACTCCTTCTTCTCCTTCTTCCTCATCCATATCTCAAAACACATTCTTCACACCTCCATCCACTGCACAAATTTCCGTTGTTGTCCTTGTTGTTCCAGCTGTTCCATTCCTTCCCGTTGTCCCATTTATCCCTGTAAATATGGGAAATCGTTGTGCCCCTTTACAGCTACCTGGGAATCCTGGGGCTATGCCTCAGGACTACCAAAGTAATATCACTTATTTTGATGGTACCGGCACATATACTGCCTTACAGCATACCAAGAGAATGCAAGACTACTTTGAAAATTATGAAATAAACGATGATGATGTGAGAATGAAAATTTTTGTCCAAAGTTTAACATGTGAAGTAAGAACTTGGTTCAGAGAACTTCTTGCAAATTCCATAGCCGATCCGGATGCTCTTTACCAATCCTTCCTCAACAGATGGGAAAAGAAAAAAGACCCACTGCATATGTTATCTCAGTGTGACAACATAAAAAGAGGCCCGCAAGAAACTGTCCTAGATTATTGTGCAAGATTCAACAATGTTTACAATGCCATCCCTCAAAACCTTAGACCTCCACCTGATTTAGCCTTAATCAAATTCCCTGATGGATTTGATTCTGACATGGCATATCAACTGAGGGAAAGAGCCCCTCCAACCTTAGCAGACATGCAAAACATAGTTGTTAGTGTAGAGGCAAACCTTATTGCTAAAAGAAATAGGGCAAGAGCTGAGAGAAGAACTACTTTTAAGGAAGAACCTTCAGCATTTGAACAAAAGCTAGATGCAATCATCAAAGGCATGGACAGACTTGGGGACAGGGTGGAAACCATAGAGAGAAAATCATCATGGGAAGGTCAACCAAGTACTGCTAGAAACCCAAACTTTAGAAAGAATCAAAATCCAAATGCTGGAAGGGCTGGTCCCGACCAGAACATTAGACCTCCTTTTCAAGAAAATTATGTTGAGGCCTCAACATCTAGTGAACCGACCGAGGACCCTCACATCAACTTAATGGGTTTGGACAGCAAACATCAGGTCTTTCTAACACAAGAGAATCAAGAGGCCCATAATTGCAATCAATTTCAAACCAAATCACGAGAGTCATTTGACTTTAGGGAAGGCTATGATGTAGCAGTTTATGAGGCACATAAACAGTATAAACTAAGGAGTAGAACCATAGATGTGCTTGAACCTATCAAACCAAAGGATAATAAACAGCTAAAAAAGAGAAAAGATAAAGTTGTTCTTCCAGAATCCTCTGATAAAATAGACCCACATCCAAGAGAAGTCACTGTGGAGGATATATCAGATGTACAACCCTCTGGAAACCAGCCATCCTCATCCCTCCCATCAAAAGCAAGTTCAAACAGCGTTCCTGAAAATAAATTTAAGACTGATTCAATTCAAAATCATACCCATGATGAAGAAAAGGTTACTGAAAATTCAGCTGAAATGGAAAAATTTGCTACCCATAATGCTAAGACTCAGATGGAAAAACCCTTCAACATGGAAATAGAAATAAGTAAGCTGAAGATAACTGTTCCTCTTTCTGAACTGGCCAAACATGAAGTGTATAGACAACAAATTAATAGGTCACTCCAAATATCAGACAATAGGGATGCTGTGAATGTTCTAGATGATCAACCTGAATTACTGTTTGGTCCTGAGGTTAACGGAAAGACAACAAATGGAGGAGTTCCACCCTTTTATGTCAGTTTAAACATTCATGACAAGGTGTTACACAATGCAATTTTTGATTCCGGGGCCTCACACAATTTAATGCCCAAATCTGTAATGGAAAAACTAGACCTAGATATCACAAGACCATATAAAGATTTGTTCTCATTTGATTCAAGCCAAGTCAGGTGTCTAGGCCTAATTAAAGATTTGTGTGTTTCCCTGGTCCAATACCCAACCAAAACAATTTTGATGGATGTGGTGGTAGCTGACATTCCACCCAAGTACGGTATGCTTTTATCCAGATCTTGGGGGACCAAACTCCAAGGATCTTTGCAACTGGACATGTCCTATGCCACCATTTTAGTCTTTGGATAGCCAAAGAGGTTATACTATGAAACATTAATGAAATATGTGGTGAGTAGTCAAGAAAAGCCCCAAAACTTCCCCATCTATTCAATACAATCCGACATGGATTCATTCATAGTGTATAATGCTGACATGTGTACCAAAGCTAATGCCAAACTACTAGTAGCAGCATAGACAGAGGGTTTGAATGAAAAATTTGCTTCTCAAGATCAATTTTTTTTTTATGTAATTGATACAACAAAGGAGAATGACACATCAAATGACTTGCAAGAAACCAATCTGCCCATGGTCCAACTTTCTAAAAATCTCAATGCAAACCTTGACCATGAAACCTTATGGTATTTAGAGTTTGATGGCTTTGTAAACAAGTTGGGAGCAGGGGCAGGGGTCTGGATTCACAACATGTAGAATGACCAGGCTGAAGGCCATGCATATAGGTTAAACATTTGATGCACAAACAACATGGTTGAGTACAAAGCCCTTTTGTTAGGTCTCAAACTCATCAAAAATCTAGGTGCAACCAAAGTCTCAATTCTAGGGGATTCAGATCTGATCATACAGCAGATGAAGGGAAACTTTATTACAAATGATCTTAGGTTAAGTGCTTATAAAGGGGCAGCTATTCAAATACTTGACACCTTCTCAGAAGCTCGGTTAAGTAAAATTTCCAGAAAGCTCAATTTACATGCTCATAGCTTGGCAACCTTTGCCAGCACTTGCAAGCTACCTTTTGAACCCAACCATAGTTTCACTGCTGAAATCAAACATAGACCTGCAGTCCCGAATAACATAAAAAATTGGCAAGTCTTTGAAAGTGACACACAGATAAATAAATTCCTGACTTTAAAGGATGAGTTTTCCGACATAAACATTGATACTAGCACTATGGATGTTCAACAAGAGGCATACACAATTAAGCAGAATATATCAGCTGAAACAACGAATTTTGTTTTGCATCCTACTACCTTTAATGACGAAAATGTACAGGAGCTGAACCAAACAGATTTTGATGAAATAGTTGAAACAGAAGCTGAAGTAATTGATCTAAAAGACAATTTTCTGCCCATAGGTTTAACCCCTTTGGAGGATTTGTTTGATTCAAATGATATCTCAAGGAAACCAAAAATGCAACCACTGAATGCTGAAATTGAAGACTGTAACATTGGAACCACAGAAAATCCCAAAATGGTAAAATTATCCAAGACATTACCAGCTAATCAGAAGTTGAAATACATTGAATTGTTTAAAGAGTTCCAAGATATCTTTGCCTGGAGTTATGAGGACCTCAAGTCCTATGATACCTCAGTCATCCAACACACTATACCTTTGAAAGAGAACCAAAAACCTTTTAAACAAAAGCTTAGGAGAGTGAATCCTGTACTCCTTCCCCTCATTGAAAAAGAAGTTAAACGTATGTATGAAGCAAGAATCATTGCTCCAATCAGGTTCTCAGAGTGGATTTCAAATCTAGTGCCTACTAGGAAGAAGACGGGAGAGATTAGACTGTGTGTTGACTTAAGGAATTTGAAAAAGTCTCTCTCAAAGACCATTACCCATTACCAAAAATGGATCATATCCTACAAAGGGTAGTGGGAGACTCTAGGATCTCATTGTTAGATGGATTCTCTAGATTCAATCAGATTTTAGTACACCCGGATGATCAAGACAAAACGGCCTTTACAACACCTTGGGGAACTTTTAAATATGTCAAAATGCCTTTGGGCTTAAGAATGCAGGGGCCACTTTCCAAAGAGCAATGGACATAGCCTTTGCCAAAGAAATCCATGATTTCCTAGTAATCTACCTTGATGATCTCACTGCCTTTTCAAAATCAGATTAAGAACACTTAGAACATTTGAGGCAGGTTTCTTAATTTGCAGAAAATATGGCATATCTTTGAATCCAAAGAAATCACTGTTTGGCCTAGAGGAAGGAAAGCTCCTAGGTCATCTAATCTCAAAAGATGGCATTAGGATTGACCCGGACAGAATTCAAGCTATCCTTCAAGTGCCTCATCTGAGAAACATCAAAGAACTACAAGGCTTCTTAGGGAAGATCAACTTCTTGAGAAGATTCATTCCTAATTTGGCTGAGCTCATAAGACTGTTAAACAATATGTTGAAGAAGGATTCTAAGGTCAAATGGACCATGGAAGCTAAAAAAGCCTTTGAGGATATCAAAAGAGCTTTGAAAAACACACCAGTCCTCACAAGTCCTAGGTTTGATAGGGATTTCATCATTTTTTCTTTCACATCTGAGCATACAATTGCTGCTGTCCTATTACAAAAAGATGACCAAGGGTGTGAAAAGCCCATTGCATTTTTTAGAAAAGCCCTTAGAGATTCTCCCTTAAAATATTAGATTATGGAAAACCAAGCCTACGCCTTGGTAAAGGCCATCAAATTCTTCAGAATCTACATTTTATACTCTCATGTGATTGCCTATGTCCCAAATGCAGTGGTTAAGGAAATTTTAACCCAAGAAGGAATTGAAGGCAAAAGGGGAAAATGGATTGCCAATATCTTAGAATATGACATTGAAATCAAGCCTACAAAACTGATAAAAGGACAAGGGCTAGCCAAACTAATGACCGAAACCAATTTCCAAGCCCTTGATATCAATGAACTGGAACACGAAGAGGAGATGGCGACTCCACAGGTCAATCAAGCCTTTTTGCAATCTCCCTAGTATGGTGATATATGTTTTGATTGTTAAACCTGTAAGCTCCTCCAGGGTTGTCCAGAACTAAGAAAAGGTTCTTGAAAATGAAAGCATCAAGGTTTTGTATCATAGACAATGTTTTGTTTTGGAGAAATCATGAAGGAATTTTACTTAATTGCCTAACATTGGATGAAACTGACAATGTCCTTAAGGAATTTCATGCAGGTGACTGTGAAGGACACTTATACTAGAAATCCACAGCTGTTAAAATCCTAAGGGCTGGATTTTATTGGCCCTCCTTGTTTATTGATGTGAAAAATTTTGTAATGTCTTGTCACAAATGCCAAATTTTCGAAGGCAAGAGAAAGCTGTTACCTTTACCACTCAAGCCTGTTTCAACTAAGAGACCATTCCAGCAATGGGGTTTAGACTTCATTAGTGAAATCCACACTTCGTCCTCTGGCCAACATAGGTGGATTTTGACTGCTACAGACTACTTTACGAAATGGATAGAAGCCATCCCTTGTAGGCAAGCCAATGACTCCATTATTATGCAATTTTTAGAAACCAACATCTTGTCTAGGTTTGGCTGTTGAGATAAAATTATTACAGACAATGCTGCAGCTTTCAAATCCAAAAAAATGATCAACTTTTGCCATAAATACCATATGACCTTGGGCCATTCCACAACCTATTACCCTCAAGGCAACGGCCTAGCTGAGTCTTCCAACAAAAGCCTTATCAACATCATCAAAAAGGTCTTGGAGGAGAACAAAAAGAATTGGCATAAGAAGTTGGTAAATGCACTATGGACAGACAGATTGACCACCAAAAGATCCATTGGCACAAGCCCATATGAACTAGTTTATGGAATGGAGACAAGATTCCCTTCATCTTTAGGAATCCCTGTAATCAAGTTGCTGCAAGAAATACAAGTTGAGCCTAATGATATTCAAAGAAGGATCAATCAGACAATTCACTTACAACAAACAAGAGAGGAAGTGTATCATGAACCCAAGTATTGTAAGAGAAGCTCAAAAGAATGTTTGACAAAAGAACCAAAGCTGAAGACTTCTTCATAGGAAGCAAAGTGTTGAGATGGGATTCTAGGAGAGAGGACAAAGGAAAACATGGCAAGTTCGATTTCTTGTGGAGGGGACCTTGTGTCATTTATGTTGTACAAGGTAATAACATCTATTTTCTGAAGAGTTTGGATGGCTCAAATATTGAGGAAGGCCTAGTCAATGGGAGGATGCTCAAACATTATTTTGACCCCTTTTGATGAAACACAACGCAGCTATATATTGTACATAAATATTTGTATTTCCAACATTTTCATTTACAACAGTTAGATAAGGGACCAAGTGAAGCAAATTTTAAGGAAAATCAGGGTACTGCACCATTTTTTATATATGTTTTGAGTCTATCATTGGAAATAAAGAGAAAACACTTGGGAACTATGAAGGTGATGATGAATGCTCAAAGAAACCAGTAAATACAGAGCTGTAATTTCACAGCAGATCAGCTCAAAGGGTACTTCATACAAGTTACAAGGATTCAGATCAATGGTCTCTAATAGAAGGAAAATTCAGACTGCAGTAACAATGGAAAAGTAAGGCCATCTGACCTGCTGTTCTTGGGTTTTCATCTGGAAAATTCATCCCCAAGTGGAGCCACTGTTAGTTTCCTATACCAATAGGTTTCATTTTTCATGATTGACAGTGGAAGTGCCAAATATTTTCATCTTTGGTGCTACAAAGGTTAAATATTTTGTGAAAAGAAAAGAGAGTTAAAAAATGTAAAGAGGGTATGCCTTAAAAGAATGATCAAAAGGCAAGAAAATGAATTGGTCAGAAAAAATAATTGAAATGAACCCCAAAGAAAGACCAGGAAAGTGGCTAGCCAAAATGCCACTGCTAGCTTGCTGGATGGCCCAACAGTTCAAACTGGACCATGCCATGTTTTAAATTGCTTGTTCTAGACTAGAGAATGAATATTTGTCCAAATAGTTCAAGCTTGGCAGATGAATAGCTAGATAGAGAAATGAAGGAGCCCAACTGCTTAATCTGGGCCCTTGGAAGAGATAAGGGTAGATTTAGATAGGAAGGCAGTCAAAAGAAAAGAGGATAATCAGGGTTTGCAAGGCTAAGTGCACCCATTCAAAAAGAAGAAAAAATATTAGGTGTATTAGGATGGGTAGGTAGTTTGAGGTTGCAGAAGCAAGGTCTGATCACCTGATGTATTGAAAATCATATCTTATCTCATCAATAAGAGAAGGGTCAAAGCAATGGTCTAAATGGCATAACTATCAAAGCATGTCTAACTCCCCTTACTCCCCCTAAAAAGTTTCTTACTAATATACCCTTGAGGACTTTATGATCTGCCCAACCAGTCCTGCTTGCACTTCCCCCTTGAGAAAATCAAGTCAAGTTTTGACCTTCTTCAATAAAAAGAAGCCACATTTCTTGTGTAAAACCCTCATTTCAAATTCCATCCATTTCTTGTATCTAAGTTTTCAGTTCACAATCTTAACCTCTCCCTTACACTTCACCTCACAAACCCATATTAACTCCTAACTCTATTATATAGCTCCCTAGCTACTTCCCCACCCCTATTTTCTACAAAAAACTATATAAAATTCCAAAAAAACATATTAACTATCCCACCCTTTAGCATTATAGCTATGTAACATAGTTTTGGTAGATATTAGTCCATTTGGGGCTATTATGAACCCTTCCGCATCCTAACCCTGGAATTAATCTAACCTCTGGTTAGGTTAATAACCTATACCTAAACCCCCACCCATCTAAACCTTGCAATTCTGCCCCTCTGCAGTCAAATTCCCAATGTTTAATGCTTAAATGTTTTAAATTAAACATTAAATTATATTGCCCCACACTAACCCAACCCACAAAACCCACATAAACCAAAGTTTTGACCCACTATGGTGCAATATTATTTTATATACGGGAGGGACCCGCTCCTAAGCTGCACGCCACCCAAATCGCCCCGCCAACCATCCATTCCCTAGCACTCCAGATCCAACGGTGGGCAGCTGTTTTTAGCCCCCAACATGCTGGAGGTTAACGTCCGGGGGATGGGCGGTTTCCCTGCCATACCCCCGCCACGTGTCGACCGCCCGGGGTGTTCGAAGGCCCCTCCCCCAATACCGCCTGTGCTCAAAGGTGGTGCAGGGAAACCGGATACCACCTTCCGTTCCCTGACGTCAGCAATCACGTCAGCCATGATGTCACCACCGCGTCCCCGCCGCTGCCCCACGTCACTTACCACTTTGTCCGCCTGCGTCCACGTTTTTCCACCGCGTCACCACCACGTCTTCATCCGAGTCAGTGTCCACGTCACCCTACCGTACCCGGGACCCGCCGATGACGTCATCGCGGAAAAGCGCCAAAAGCGCAAATGTATCAAATTTTTTATAAAAACGCGTAAAGTGACTATTTTCGGTCATTTTCATTGGAAAGTTTGGAGAGCTCCGTGTTTGTTGTTCACGCCATTTTACCTCCAGAATTCAAATTTAAACAATTGAGATGCTGCCACCTACAGATTCGACATCAATACTCGCCATTCAACCAGCTCAACCACCCTCGGAGCTAGTTAAACCAGGTATTTGCTGAATTCCATTTGTTCGCCCCTGTTCTTCACATTTTCTCAAATTCGTTCAGTCAATTACCTACAATTTCCTAAATTAATGATTTTGTCCCTCACAAATTCAGCCTAAATTCACTGATACACCCCCTGTTTAAGAGGAGCCCGACAAACCCCGGTCCATTCACGATTTCACCGTGCCAAAACCCATTTTCGAGCTCAAGTTCCCGATAAAATTTCATACCTGCTCGGCATTGTTCCCTTTTGCCGCATTCCACTACAAAACCTCAGTGCATTGAGCTGTGATAATCCCTTTCCCCTCTGCATTTGGCCCTCACAGTCTCTTAATTCAAAGAACTTGTTAAAAATGAAAACAAAGCATAAACCAAACTCTACAAAATTTGCCTTTTGCACCACAACTACAAATATTGAATATTTTTGTTCAGTTGAACTCATTCTGCCACCCCTCTACAAATCCTCACAAGCAATTATACTCAGTCTGTTTCTACTCAAAAACTTCACTCCAAAGATAACATCAGAAAAGTTTTATAATGGCTACTCCATCAGTTCTTAGTGTCACTTCTATGAATCCACCAAAAAAAGAGCTTGAAGCCATGCCTCTTGCTGATAGAGATTACCTTATTCAAGATCTACTTGGTGACAGAAATCACTTGTAGAACTTCTGCCAGTTGAGAAACAGATTTCAAAACAACTGTGACATGTATGGTATATGGGAGTCCAATTTGCCTTATTACTTCCTTCCATCTGTCAATATTTTTCCTGACATCATCCGCTTATGTGCCGAGAACTATGAGCCAACTCAGAGAGCTGTTAAGTCTCCATCTGGGAGCATACTTTTTCACATTACTCTTGACTCCATCAACCAAATGCTCAACTTCAAACAGACTCAGCTATTGTTTCCCTTCTCCATGAAAAATTTGCTGGATGCAGGCTCCAAACTCTCTAGTTCTAAAATTGAAAAAATTACCAAGACATTCATGAGGGCAGACCGCCAGCCTACAGTGCCACCTCCTTTCCTATATTTCCATTTCAATGAGGTGGGAAAATTGCTAGTTGATATGATCTCTTATTTGCTGGGTTTTAAAACAAGTGAGCACGTTGATGAAACAGTGTTGGTGTTATTATCTGCATATAGTCTAGGACAGCCCCCTGCTTACAAGTATAACTATGCCAAGTTCATAGCCAATAAAATACATGATCAACTATTGAAAGTGGATCGGGAGGGAGTATTCAAATATTCATCATATATCTACCATTTGTTCATGTATTACCAGTCTGAATGCTTCCAATGCCCCATCAAGAAATTGGATTCTAGGGTTGAAAGGAGGTCTGTCATCTTTTGGTCATCAGTTTTCCATGAGGTTCAAAACTCTCCATTTTCCTACTGTGAGTTCATTGACCAATTTGTATACCCAGTCTCTTGCCTCCTAATGAGATCCCCTCCTCCTAGATTGTCGTTTGACATACAGAAGACCTTACAGCTATCCAAGAGTTACAAAATAGGTGATTGGTACCTATATCAAAATCACACTGTCATTAGAATCTATGGCTGTAAGCTCTGTCCTTACAGGCTTCCAAGGTATGTACCAATGAGACTGTTTGCCTTGGAATACTATAGGCAACTCATTAGTTTTGATCTTACCCATTTTCATAGTGCCAAAAAGAAAGCTCACCTGAAATTCAAAGACCATCTAGGCCCCTTCATTATGAACAAGAAAGAAGGTTGGCAAGATGCTGATCAAATTTTGAGGGACAAATATAAGTTAAGGAGGAGCTTCTGGTGGGTCCCATATGACCCGAAGGGTTTTATCAGGGCCAGAAGAGTTAAATACAGGCAGCTATCTTATGACCATTGTAAATATCCATAAATTGAACAATATGGCAACCAAGATGAGTGGCTGCAAGGCGCATTAGTTGAGGAATTGACTCAAGAGGAAATAATGGAGAAAAATGTCAAGGATTTAGAAAAAAATCTTGACTCGGATTCTTTGCAGCAGGTAACATTCAAGTTGCCACATCAAATTGGAGAAGGCACATCTGCTGCTGCAGCCACACAAGCCACCCAGGGACCATCTACATCAGCAACAGGTACAACAAAAGGGAAGGAAATAATGGATGCAGAGAAAGAAGTGGTTACATAGCATCCTGCCACTTCAATGGAGCAACATCAAGTACAGGCTCCTCTACAACAAACATAAGCACCACAAGTGCCTGCCTTACAGACTCCTGCCCATGAGGAAAGAGGCAGAAAACGAGACTGAGAAGACCCCACACCTGCTAGTGGGTCTACACAGTAGCCCGAAGCCAAGAGGCAAAAGGTTGATTCTCCAATTGAGGAGGAAGTCAGTGAAGAAATCCTTGGAAGTCCAAGGAGAGATAAAGAAGAGAGTCAAAAAACAGCTACAAGCTCTTTCCAACAAGAGCAAGACAGATAGCATGGCATGGAGGTGTCTTCCTCCACGCAGCAAAGCAAGAGGCCAGCTAGCATCAAGGCCACCTTTAAAGAAATTAAGGCTCAAAATCAACTGTTAAGAGTACAGTTGTATGACCAATTTCTTAAGGCAACACCTGCCAAGCAGGAAAGGTTGATGGCATCATATGACATCAAAGAAGAAAAGTTGATTCTCAGCCACTTTAAACCCAAGGTTCAGCAGCCTCAGTCAGCTGCAGATTATGTCAGGACAAAGTTAGAGGTTCTGGCAAAGGACATTCACCCCATGGATCAAATAGAGTTACATAAGCAAACAGGGGAAATGGTCTATGCCACACTTGTAGACAAGGCCACACTAGCCCATGAGTTAAAGGAATCTCTGAAGAACACAAATACTCAGCTTGATTTAGAAAGAATGTCCTCCAAAGCCAAAGACAACAGAATTAAAACATTGGAGGACATTATTGTGGACCTTGGGCATGATCCTAAGAATACCAAAGCTATCAAGGCCCTAATGAAGAAAAAGGAGGATGATATTGCTGCTCTGAAAAAGAAAATGAGGCTCTCCTCGACTATGCACCCACAAACGGGAGAATTGGTGAAAGAGAAAGAAGCTGAGAATACATTGGACCTGCTAATGCAAATGAACCAGAGAATAGTTCAAATGAAGGGAGAATTGGAGAGAGCACTGCAAGACAAGCAGGGACAGTCGACCTACCAGCCATCTCAAAATGCTCCAACTACTGTTGCAGCTACACAAGCAGCAGTGATCCCTCCTATTACTATAGCAACTACAACAATTACAGATGCTGCAGCGGCAACAACAACAGCTCCTGAGTCTAGCATAAGCATGGATGAATTGACAAAAGCTCTCAAGGAGCTAGATCTTCAAGCAATAGAGATAAAACAGGCCAAATAAAAGTTGGCTGACCTAGAAGGAAAATATGATAAATCCAAGGTGACAGTGGCTGAACAAATGAGGGAAATTAAGGCCCTAAAGGACAGAATAAATGCCTTGGAGAAGGATCTGAATTTAGAAAATACTCTGGCTAAAATAAAGAAGATTTTGTGGACTAGGATTGACCACTCTATCACTAGACAGTGGAAATCAATCCGAACTGTGCATGAGCAGATTGAATTAATAGGCCAAGCCCGAATTGAAAGTCGAAAAGCTAGAGCAGCACTAGGAAATATGCTTGAGCAGGCTAGCAAAATGATACACTTCCTGAACACTCACACTAAAGAGGAGTTGGCAGCCTTAGACATCAGTAACAGAACATAAACTGTTTTAACAGCAAAAAAGGTGCTGACCCTTAGAAATTTTGTGCAAAGTTTGGAGAGAAAATGTCAGGAAATGCAGGCAGAGGTAGATGATTACAAGCTGAGGATGGGAGCATTGCAAGGCAAAGGATTGCCCAGCTTATTGACCGGCGCTGGAAGACTACTGACCCATGAGCAGTATGCCACTAGGATGAGTAGTTTCATTTCAAATCAGATCACAGCATCCACAAGTACCTCAGAAGAAACAGGACCTCCATCAGGACAGAACCTTTATGATAAGCTGGAAAATTTATTTTACATTGAACATGAAACTAATCACTTGTTTGAGGTCCCACCCAATTTTTACAGATACACAGAGGCAGATGAGACTTTAATAAAAATACGAAGACAACAACTACCTAAAGAAGATTGGTGGCAAGAAATGCTGCAAATTTTGCCAAAATGATCTCGGTCTTGTCTCTTTTTGGTCAACCTCAGGTCAATGGAATTGAATACGCTGGCACCAGGCATAGCATGGAGACAACAGGCAGAGCAGGTGAGAACAGTGACTCAGCAAAATACTAGGACAACAAGCCCAAAAAGGAGAAAACAGATATTTTAGACAGCGCAGCCTCAGCCGACTCAGTTGGTCACAAAAGTCAAAACTCTCTGACAGAATGGAGAGCTAATGCATTAAATATTTACTGCAGCCTTTACTCTTTCAGCTATAATTCCTCAAGAGTTGGCATAGAAGTTATGAGCTATTAACTCATTAGCTAGATATTTTGTATCTTATTTTTGTATATATACCTCCCCACAGAACGTATTTGGGGTTGGTTATTTTCTCTCTAAGACACTGCCTTGTAAATTTTCAGAGTATCTAATACAAATGGCTGGGAAAGTTCATGATCTCTGCACTGTTTGATGTCAAAGTGATGATCTGCGTTCTGCTACAGAATTCATGTGTTGTTTGATGGAGAAATAAGTTATTCTAAACCATGTTTTGTCTTTCTGTGTTTGCTTAATTCACATATATGTTTCATTAACTTAGAAAAAGAGAAGAAGAATAGCTGAGGACTTGCTTGAATGCACCCTCTGCTCAATCTCTGTTGTTAACTGTGTTTTCTTCAGAATTAATCATAAATATGAATTCTTAACTGCTCATGTTTGTATTCATTCTCTCATTATGAATGTTATTCAGGAATTCTTAAATGCTCCTAGATAATGTTCCCACTTTTTCCCTCTATCAATATAGTGAAAGATCCTTAGCTGCCTTTCATTCCCTGATTTCATGCCATCATATTCCAGATTTGAAGAATTGTTCCATGGATGCCTGTTTGGCTCTGTTTCATTACCTTTTTCTCAAGAAATATTTCCAGCAGTACACCATCATCGACTCCATGCCCAATGTCCTAGATTATTCTAAAGCAATGTACTAGTTCTGACTGAAATCATCATCGCAAAAAATTCAAAACAAAATCCTGTGCATCATAACTAGCCTAAAAATTATACCAAAACAAAGCTAAATCAGAAAGAGAGAGCCCTCTCTGGTTGCAGGTAGGCTAGGACCTGTGGCTAAAAGATTGGTTAGTGGTTACCTCGGTCGTATTCCCTTTGGAGTCAAAGGGAACAACCTGAGTGTTAACAGAGGCATTAAGCCCTTTGCTTAACTGGCTTTGCGTCGAGTCTTAACGTGATCTTCATCACTCCTAGGTCTCCAATTATTCCTTTCAGATCCATAAACTTGGTAGGGAATAAGTCCTGGTATTCACAGAGCAATTCAATGACCTTATCCACCGTCGTGTCATCTCAGTAGTCTCCAATCTTCATGAATTTAAGTTCTACCTCCATACCAATGTTCACTTGTTTTGTTTTCACCGGTGTGATTATATCAGGGTTCTCAATCTGCGGTCCTTTAACGGTGGCCTTCTATTTCTAGAATATTGATCTTTTGTAGATCCTCATCCTCATCTTCAACAGTTACATTATAACATTCAAGCACGTGACTTAGCTGAGTAGCCCATGCAAGATGAATCAGGTCTAAAGATCCTACAGTGTCCTAAAGATAGCTGTTTTCACTTCTTGTAGTGCTTCATCAATACTGTCAAATCCATCCTCAAAACTGAATGTCATCATGAATCCTTCACGAAAGATATCCATTTCGCTTGTCCCATGGCAGAGCTTTGTTTCTATATACCAATTCATTGGGATAAAATCTAGGGTATGACAAAACAGGTGCACCCACTCAGGTTGGGGCTTTTCTCCATAACCTTGCATCCATTTAGCCAGATGTGCATGGATCATTCTGCCCATAGTACTTGTCTATCAGTCACATCATAGGCTTCCCAAATCATGTCCTCATCATCTTCCTACATTCGCGCCAATCATCAAAGCATACCTTGTGTGTACCCCACCATCTTCCAAGTGTAGCACACATTGCCCAGTGGAAGCGCTACTTTTCTGGTACCTCTCTTTCAAATGCATCCAAAAAGATATCTACCTCATTTAGACCATCATAAATAGGTAGATTTCTTACCTCTGATGACACACAGTGCAATGACTGGGTCTTCATGTTGCAATTCAATGTAGTTACTTCATGTAACCAATTTTGCGAGCGTTCTATTTCTTCATCAGAGTCTGAAGTGTAGGAACTCTCCTGATCCCACGTAATCTATTCATCCATAGCGGGATTCACCCAATCTTGGTCTCACACTGTTATCTTACAGATGCAGTCCAGATCATCATCACTCTCATAATCACAGACTAGTTTCGTATAGTGCGATCCTTCAGTAGGATCGAGGGGTATTATTACGCGTAGTTATTTCTTCTCAAAGATCATCTTTTGCTTCTTTAGATTGATTACCTCATTCATACCAGTAGCCCAGTCAATTCCTAGGAGCACAGGGTAGGGATTGTTGTCATCCACTATCTCTATTACTTCAAAATTGACCAGTGCGCTCGCTCCCTCAATATCCATGGTCACCCCTTGCAACCACCCCATGGGGATGATTTTCTATTGATTCGCCATCCTTAGCTGAATTAGAGACCATTGCAACACAGGACTCCCCATTCGCTCCCAAGTCTGTTTTGGTAGGACATTCGCATTTGACCCCAGGTCCAAAATGACCTGATCCATTTCATACTCTCCTATTTGTGCAATCAGTCTCATCTCCCGTCCCGTCCTTGTTTTATGCTTGCCAATCTTTTGCACTATGCATGGTTCACCTGGCATGGTTCCAACGCATCTATTAATGAGTTCTTCTAACCCTTTCACAACCTTACTATCATGCAGTAACTTCATCTAGGTTTCCAAGAAAGTTGTGAGCATAGAGGGGTCCATCTCGGGCTTAGGATTATCCTTGCCTCCTAAGGTGGAGGTCTCTGTGATGCTCTTCTTAGCTTCCATGAAGCCTTCATGAGTGCACTCCAAATCGAACTCAACCTATTTTGTTGCGGCTTTGCGAACCCATGTACAATCTTCTGGTTGTTTCCCTTTTTCATCTCCTATCGTGATTCCACTTTTGTCTACTATATTTACGTTTGGATCTTCCTCGCATGGCTCAGACCTCATCATCTGTAGGTTTTGAGTCAGGAGAGATGGTCACACCCCTTTGCAACATATCCCAGCTATCAACGTAGGACAATGTTTTGTTTCATGATCAAACAATGTATCATAATTGCACAATGGATGCATTGGATTGGTGCAATCGTGGGCATAGCATTATGGCCCTCCACAATTGTAGCAAATCAACTGTCCTCGACCTCTACCAGGTCCTCCTCTGCCTCGGCCTCGTTTGCGCCACTAAAATCCTTTCTGTGCCATCCGTACATTATGGTCAAGGGGCCGTGTTTCAGCCTGAACCTTGTAGGTGGGAGTCTATCCATCATCAGTTCATAGCTCTTGAAAGTACACTCATCATGTCCTACCAACCTACAAAAGTTGTAGAACAACTATTGCAGGGCTTGCACATACTTCTATAGCAAGTGACAGTTAACTTTGGCATGTTTTTCAGCTACCTGATAGATAGCGCACCATAAGGCAGGCCCTGTGCTAGGTCCTGGTTGAGCTTCTAGCCTTAAAGGCATTGGTCTTCCTCTCGCAACATAATTTTCATAGACTAGGCAATGGTCTTTGTCATGGCCCTGACTCTTGCATTTCAAGCACCATATCTCCTCGCGTACCTATGGCCGAATCGTCATGTCTTGCTTTAGACTTTGCATCTCCAGGAATAGGTTCTTCAGCTGCACATGGATTTGCTAAACTTCTAGATTAGGATCTTGCATCGGAGTCTCATGTAGTCACATGGAAATCTCCAACACCTCTGCCTAAGTTGTTATCCTTTTTTATGACAGTGCACTCCTTAAATGTTGTAGTAGCGAAGCCACAAACCACTCGCGATGCTATCCATCTGCAAATTCATGTTGGCTTAGCAAATTTTACTTTTCAGCCTATGATATAGTTCCCAAGGAATCTCACCTAGTTTCATTGCAATCTCTTTGAATCCCACAATCAACTGTGCCTCAAATTTAGGCTTACTAAATTCCCTATTTAGTGTTGCTTGGATGTTTGCTACTCTAGGATTCGGGTTATCGTTAGAGTACTTAATATACCAAGTTAGCGCACGATCTTGCAGAGCAGTAACCAATGTTGCCTTCTTTATGTGATCATCTATAACACCCTGAGCTTCCCATACAGCCCTCACAATGAACCAAAATTGGTCCGGGTCCTCATTTCCCAAGCCTTTGAACAAAGGCAACTTCACTGTGTTTTCCATACTGAACCATGGTGGAGGTGGAGGTGGTATGGGCAAAGATGAAGGCAAAGGTGATGAAGTCAGAGGTGGTGTGGGTGGAAGTGGTATTCGTGGGAATCCTTGTCTTATTAACTGAGTAGCACTTCGTGGAGAAACCTTCGCTATTCCTTCTTTGTCTCTTCGTGGAGGTGAATCAAGGGGCTATACTCTGGGACCTATGTTCCTTCCTTATTGTAATTTTTTCCACTTTGCGTAGTCCCAAACATCAAGGTAGCTGCATAACCCATTTCTCTCACAGTAGCATTTTAATCCAAGTATTCAAATATTTTATGTACTTTCCTCGCGGTCCTTTGAAAAAGTGTTGCTCCGCCTTACTATAGCTGACCGAGGTGTCAACCGCAAATTCTGTCACAAATCCTCTTATGATGTGATTGAGCCAATGATCGACAATGCGAGTGATCTTATACTTTGATGCTTCCAACCTTCGCACTAGCTCTGGGGTCCACACAATAGGACCGTCAAGTTTCCACCTTCCTTGGCTATCTGCTATCTTCCCTATCCACTCGTATAGCTCAATAGGGAAGGAATAGAAAAAAGATTTCGTGGATCTCTGTATACAAGTATTGGTCCAACCACTATTCTTTTGGCAGTCACAAGTTTCTATTCTCTTGTGCTACGAATTCGTGGATCTTTCTATCCAACCAGTCTCCAATCTCCTTCTTAGTTGTATTCCAGTGATATGACATCACACATCTCTTATGCAGATTCTGATTTGGGCAACGAAACCATTTGTTGGCTTGAGGGGGACTGGCCCAGGTTCAAAATTTAATTAGCTAAACAAATCTCTACACTACTAGCCCTTTCGGCATCAGCCCATGGAGCGCGGACCAAAGTATCACCCAAAGTAGTATGGGGGATGTTGGAACCAAGTTTCCGCACCCTTGAGATGGTTGTGATGCTGTCTGATATCTTCTATCCCTACCTCCACAAAGGTGATCTCACTCTAGGGCTTGTAAGACAAACCCTCTATTCCGACTTTCAATACCTTCACAAAAGGACATGATCAACCTTCGCACAACTCTAACCTGTAGCTCAGGTACTTTCGCACTGCTATAGCAGTTGTCGTGCAAATTCCCCAATTATCCTAAGTGATTTTCTCATCCTGTTAAATACTTAAAGTTATCATCATGTAAGCAAATATTTGTGATTCCGTTCAATTATTTAGTGTAATTGCAGTTGTTCATGCATATTTTAAGCATATAATAAATGAAATTCATACATAAGATTTCTAAGCCCATCAACAAAAAAAATACAAATAAATTGTAGAATAACTCGTTTTATTAATATCTTCCAAGTGTTACAGACTCTGTTCACCCTGCGCACACAGCTACAGGGGTCCATGTACTCAACTGCGGACTTCTACCCTAGGCCTCTACGCACTCAGTTGTAGAGCCTCTACCTATGCTACAACCCAGGACTTAAACTCCTTGCTCTAAAGCTATGACTCTCTTCCTTGTCCCATTGATAGCTTAGCGCTTTTTATATAATCCCATGGTCTGCAAACCATGGGTAGACCTTTGACAACCGACTTTAATTTATAAAACTAAGGGTAGACTACCCTTTGTGACACCTAATACCTTCACGCTTCGCGACCACAAAATGCGGAGTATTTACAATAATATTACAAAACTTGACTAAATGATCCAAATTAGATCCATGAATATTACCAAAGTGCTATGACTGTATCAAATCGGGAAAGACTTCAGAATTTATGAACACAAAGCGATCAGGAAGACCTCTGGATAGTGGCAATTTGTACCCAGCAAGGAACGACGAGTACCTCGGTCAAAGTGCACTGACTGAGGCCCATGGAGACTGTGCAGGAGGAAAAACTGGCAACTGGGAAGCTTGGATCGGGAAACGGAGGCCATTTCTGGGAAAAACCCCTCGAGAAGGAAAGGCCCTGAGTGCTCAGTCACATGGGAAGTTGGGAAACCATGGGGAAGTTTTTAATGCGAAAGGCAGGACTCGTGCTCCAAAACTGGTGGTATATCGGGGGCATCCTTGGGCGATAAGCGGATTTGGCTCAAAGCAAGTGATTCCATTTAGTGCACGACACGTGTCTAGTGGATGAGAGAGAAAACTGCCTCTCATCATGCACTAATGGTCGAGCAAGTCAACCGTCCGAAATGAGCGAGCACCATAGGATCTGGGGGCTCCAAATCTAATGGCGGATATTGCATCCAATGGGAAACTGGATTTGACAAGGGAATTAAGCCACGGCATATGAAAGTCTGAAGTCCGATTTGACCGCTGAGTTGGTGGATGAGTCATTCCATAGTGTAACTGAAATACAAAACAGTTGAGGACAAGTTGGCGCAGTTTGTGAGAGGACAAGTGGCCACTCCCTTTGCGACGTTGGCGATGACGCAAAAGTAGGGAAATCCAAGCGAACAATAGCAGGCGAACCGAAGGGGTGGAAGAGGAAGCGAATAGTCAAAGATAGATTGTCTTTAAGCCATGAATAGACAGAGAAGCAAAGACGGAAAGTGAAGAAAAGACAGTAAAGAAAGAAGCAGAAACAGAGAGTCAAGCTTACCTAAGGCAGCATCAAGTAGACAGAAAGCTTGAGAGGGTCAAGCAATCCCTGAGAGGATCTGTCAAGAATTGAGTACCACATTAGACTCCTCCCATTAAATACTAAAGAGTTCAAGATTTGGTAAGGAAAAGAGTCTGTGCACTCTAGTGGCTTGGGGGATCCAAGAACCACCCTACCAAACATTATCTATTTCAGAAGACTCAAATTGAGCTCCTCATTATAAATCTTTTCTTTAAAAACACAATAAAAGAAGGCCACCACTGAAAGCTGTACCGGAGATGTAGCCCTAGAGAATAGGGTGAACTCCTTATTAATCGTTGTGTTCTTGCATTTGCTTACTGTGTTTTCCTGACTGTTTTCCATTTTCCAGTGTTTGTGTATTTTGTAATCTGATCAATCCATTGCCTAAAATAACATAGACACACCCCAACACATGAGTCTATAATACCTTCATTCATTAATTATTTAATTAATGTCACTCACGAGTGATTTTCAGATCAAGTGGTATCAGAGCTCTAGGTTGTTAAGGTTAGACAAGATTGTGTTGGTTTATTTGTTGAATGCTAACTAGATCAAAGCTCAAGTTAGGAGAAGGAGAGTTGGTCGAAACTAATCTTGAAATTGGGAGAGTCTATCCTTGGAAGACAATGTCAGAGGAAGGTTCTATGGGGCCAGACCCTTAATTCATAGATAGTTTCCTAGTCATAATGTCCATGGTAGAAGAAATGTATAGGGACTTTAGAAAACATAAGGATGAGGATTCATCAAGCTCTAAACACGAGAAAGGAGAAGATGAGTCTCACTTCCATGACCACTCAAAAAGAAAAGGGAAAGAGGAAAGCTTTCTCACACCTCCTAATACCCCTAAACATAAAAAGAAGGCATATTTGATTAAGCTAGATATTAAATTTAATTTACCTATATATGATGGAGAGTTGAATGCAGAAAAAGTAGGACAATTGGATTAGACAAATTGATGGGTATTGCAAAGTGCAGAATATCGACTCAAACAAGAACAAGATTCAGCTGGCAAGCATATGCCTTGGAGGCACTGCCTTGGTTTGGTGGGAAGGCAGAACCCATGCTGACATGAAAAGACATGGTAAGACTATCTCTGTCTGGAGTGAATTTGTTTCTGCAATCAAAAAACAGTTCTATCCATTGGCCTACATGCAGCAAGCCATGATGAGTTGGCAAACTCTTCAACAGTTGAAACGACAAAGTGTACAAGGATACACTCAAGAATTTAGAAAGAGAGCTTTGATTCTAGGAACTCATTAGACTCACCTAAGAATCTGTTGAAGTACATTGGTGGTCTACACAGCTACATGAGGCACACTATCCTCATGTTTAATCCCACTAGTATAGATGAGGTATCTATACAAGCTACTCATCTAGAAGCTAGAGGAAAGAATGGAAATCCAGAAGTTGGGGGACCATCCCAACCCACTACAAGCAAGAATAAGGAGAAAAGAAAGCAGAAATGGAAAGAAAGGAAGGCTAACACTGCACAGAAAAGAAAAGCTTCATGCACTCACTGTAAAAAGGATGGGCATGGTGATGAGCACTGTTGGATTCTACATCCAGAGCTAAGGCCTAAGAAGTTTAAGGGAAAGAAGAAGAAGACTACTACAACTATTCAGAAAGATTTGGGGTCAGACTCAGGAGATGAAACAACTATTATAGCCACAGGTATAAGAGGTGAGAATTCTGAAGCGTCTACTAGTAATTCTGCACAATCTACTATTCATGAAGAAAATGAGAGAAAAAGAAATGATATTCAAGTTATTTACAAACATCAAAAGATTAATACTTTGTTTTATAGTGGATCACAAGTAAATTTAATTTTTGAAGCAATTGTAAAGAAGTTGGGATTAGTAACTACACCTCACAAGAAACCATACCCATTAGGATGGTTGAATGATAAAGCACAACTACAAGTGACTAGACAGTGCAAACTCAAGTTTTCTTTTGGGTCAGCATTTGTAGATGAGGTTGAGTTAGACATAATTCCTTTGAATATATGTGGAATTGTTTTAGTAAGTCCTTACTTGTATGATAGAAAAGCTATTTTCTATAGAGCTAAGAACAAGTATCTACTTATCAAAGATGGAATCGAATACTTTGTAAGAGCTCATAAGCTCAAGAATAATTATACTCTCATAAACTCAGGGCAGATGAAGAGAATGATAAATTCATGCAAACAATTCTTACTGATGGTTGTAAAGGAAAAGAAACCTGATAAAACCAATGTATTTGAGGGTTGTAATGCTAAATAGCAAGCTGATTTAGAAAAGGTCGTTTCAGAGTATGATATATTGTTTCAAGAACCTAAAGGTCTACCACCCAAAAAAGAAATAGTGCATAATATTATTTTGCAGCAAGATGCTCCATTGCCTAACATTAGAATGTATAGGTTGTCCACTTTAGAGAATGCTGAAATCAAGAAGTAGGTGCAGGAGTTTCTCGAGAAGGGGTTCATCAGACCTAGCACATCACCATGTGGGTCACCTGTTGTTGGGAAAAGTATCCAATACGGAATGACCCTATCCCACTCTAAGGGTGATAGTTCCTTAGCAACAATCAAAGAAAAGCTATCTGAGATTACTTCTTTATGAGATGTAAAAGAGGGGAGAAAGAGATCCACTAACCGATGTCTTTCGCTAATGGTTGATCCAATATTCTCTCCTTGCTGCTTGCCCCCAGCTCCTTGCTCTTTCACTGGCCCAGCTACACCGAGATCCTGCAAAATGGCAAGAGAGGGAAACTACAAGAAGCATACATTCATAATTGATTCAAGGATTAGCATAAATCAAATACACAAGTATAACAATACACCATTGAGACACATGCATATAGAAGAACCTCAAATGCTTTATTAATGGAAGAAGTAAGGTTCAGGAAGTGATACAACCATAAGAGGCCCAATCCAGCATCACCTTCCCAGCAGAAAGAAATCTCCTCTTCACCTCCTTCAAAGAAAATCACCCAATAATTCTAAACTCAAACCAACAACAATTCTTTACATTCACAAGATTCCAGCCTCTAGATCTCATGGGAGAGAGATCCATATATAGGAGTTTGGAGAGAGGATGAGTCAGCCTGAGATGTGACTAGTGTCCTCTCCCACTCCAGTTCTTCTTCAGTTCTTGAGTCCACTTGGAGGTTCTTGCTTCCACTTGGAGATCTAGAACCTCTTACTCATCACCAGTCGAATTCCTTGATCCAAGTGTCATTTTGGAAGCTTCCTGGGCATTGACACCTTGAGGAATGACTGTGCCACATGTCCAAACTCGCCCAGCATAGGTAGCCTTCTTTGCAGTTGACATTCAACGCAGGTAGACAGTGGAGCAGTTGACATTCAATGCAGATGCTCAGTGGAGCAGTTGACATGATCCAGAATTACCTTGTTTTTGAGTGTTTTCAGGTGGAGAACTTTTATTAAGTGCTGTGGTTTGCTGGCCTTGTTCCTCTAGGGGTAGGAACAACATGTTTAGGGACTTTGGATCCCTTAGATTATGGACATTTCATGCTTCATGCTGTAAGGCACAAAAATGTCTATAACAGTTGCCCCCTAAAGTATGAGGTCGTTTATCGGGTGAAATGCTTTATCAGGAGGATCCGAAGTTCATTCAATCGCTGAGAGGTGACCTGTAATAAGATACAATACAATACATTATTTTTCATACTTCTTTCATGATCTAGCTGAGGCGGGCATTCCCATGCTCAGCTTTATAAATACATTTTTCTGTACATAGAACAGACAATCGTCTGATGGTAGACTGATAATTCTCTGTTGAAATTATCATCCTCTGAGTAGGATGATCATCTGCTGCACATGTCAATGTCTTTATTTCCTGAATATATATCGCAGCCCGGATGGATGAAACTAGATCCGGGGTCTTCAAACTCGTCCGATCTTCACTCTAAGTACAAGTCGATCCATGTGGGAATTTCTTGGAGTCGAACATGGAAATACATCGCTTGATTACCAGTTAGTGATGTAAACTGTTAACAAGCACGAGAGGAATCACCGATAATGATGATGACCCTCAAGGTACGGCAATACAATCCACGTGGTGTGAATAAAGGACTTGGTGTCGAACACCACGCAAAATCTTTCGGTTGAAGGTCATTGATGTATACCTGTCGCCGGAAGTGAGAAACTTGCTATTGAGGCATGCAAGCTTCAAAGTACTGAGGGGGGTGTTCGTAGATCAACTTCTTGGATAATGAGCTGATGTCGACAAGAAGCGATCCGTCAAAGGAGGGCCTTAATGAATCCCACATCAGTGACACGGAACGGAGCTAATGATTGTGATGAAGGTGAAAACGATCTGTGAAATATGATTCAGGGTGGCGGTCATGAAAGGATGAAATATGATGTATGGTAGTGGATGTGACACGGTTGACTCTTTCTGAACAACATCTCTTGAACATATAATGACACTGATGCGATGGATCGGTAGCATTACCCCAAATGTGGATGGTTTGGCGAGACCATGGTGATGAGACCGGTGAATGAAACAACCCAACCCGATGTGGTACGGAGGGAAAAGTGTCATGTTCAAGAGCGACTTGCTACCATTAAAGCTTTGAGGTTCTCCCAATTTTTCCCCAGTCATTTCTGACCAGTACCTCTTTATTTTTGTCAAGCTTGAGGAGGATAACATATGCTTGTTCTATAACCTGCCCTTCAGGCAAGCCCATCACTATGTTTTAACGAGCCTAGCGATAGGGAAACTCGTTCTCGTCTAAAGACAAGTTTGTCGCTATTTAATGCATTTTAACGAGTCTAGCGACAAAGACAACTCGGTCCTTTTCATTTTTAGAGAGTCTGAAAAGGTACGTAAAGTTAACTCCAAAGGTCCTTTTTCGTCATCTAATCCCTTAAGTCCGAAAAAGTATAAAACAATACAGAAGGGATGAATGTTCGATAGTTTTATCGAGCCGAACCAGACAAGCGCTCGATCTTTTTGTGCAATGATCCCTCAGGTCCAAAAAGATTAAAATCTAGAGGAGGGATAGCTCTTCCGGTCATTTTAACGAGCTGGAAGGCCAAAACTCGGCAAACTTTTCATATTTTACGAGTCAGAAGAAAAGAGCTCAAAGAAGACTCGTATTTTGAGGAACGAGTGATAAACAGGGATAGCAGCAGATTCCAGGTACAGGTTGGAATTTTCCAATCACGACAGTGTCACAAGGATGGCTAGGTGAAATCACTCTTCGCAGCTGTTCCTCAAAATAGGTAAACAATCAAGTGGAGGTGAATGATCGGCCAAATGAAAAGTGGAGGTGACGGTGCAAACACGACCAAGGCTTTTATGGCTGATGAATTTACGGTCTCAAATGGTTATTTACCGGTTCATTTTTTCTGGATGAGCTTGAACTCTGGGGGGAAGCTTGCTCACAGGTGCATTTATTTTTTAACGAGCATGAACTCTTGCTAAAACTGCTCAATTGTGCGTTTATTTTTTAACGAGCATGAACTTTGCTAAAACTGCTCGTTTATACCAGTCATAAGATAAGAATGTCTCCTATAAATAACGGCAACTTTTAGATTTTTGCCCCACATCCTTTCTTTATGCAAGTTCGGCTGCGACTAATCCTACGAGTTTAAAGGGTTAGACCTACAGGTTTAAAGGGAGGACCTAAAAAATTAAAAAACAAATAGCTGCCCTTGCTTGCACTCCAAAAGGTTTGCATGCCCCCAGGTATAAAGTATGATTTCAAGGTTACCCCTCAATTTGCAGATAAAACATCTGTTTTACCGGGAGAGGCCTACCTCTTTCAGGCTACCCAAATATTGTTCTGTTATTCTTTCAACAAAACACTTCTTCGGCGATGTCTACCGAAATAGACAACGGTGAATGACCCTGTTCCATCAAACACATAACTTTGACAAAAGAATCCTATTCTAGAACAACCCCTCTTCCTCTACGGACGGGGTACGGACTAGTCATATTCTCCCACGGAAACCTACCCTATACCTGAGGTTTTCTCTTCCCGAAACAGACCAGGACGCATGCCCCCTGGGTTCCAGTCCCATCTTTCTGAATCACTCACACTCATCGGGA
Organism: Pinus tabuliformis; assembly: GCA_031772625.1. Classification (NCBI taxonomy): domain Eukaryota; kingdom Viridiplantae; phylum Streptophyta; class Pinopsida; order Pinales; family Pinaceae; genus Pinus; species Pinus tabuliformis. The sequence continues at coordinate 1,158,665,316 of CM062819.1, forward strand.
AGAAGGACTGGGGGTGGAGACATTTCTTGATTGAATAGACCATTCAGGGTTGGTATGTGACTATTTGCGATGCGTGATCCCGGAAATGAAAGTTGGTCTACGAGCTTGACCATTCTTCCTTCGTGTGGAAAACACATTACTCTAAAGAGTGAGGAGACTATTGCTCCCATGCAATATATATAGTCTCGTCCAAGGAGTAGGTTATAATCCAAGGGTCCTTGAACGACCATCACGTTCATTTGAACGGCCTTCCCTTTCAATGTAATGGGCACATTGGGGAGGATCCCTAATGGTCGACTGGTTCCTTTATCGAAACCCGAGATATTTCTTATCTCAGGCAAAAGCGCCGGGGAACCCAGTGCTTTCCAAGCAACAGAGGAAAGGACACTCACAGATGCCCCTTTATCAATGATAGTGCCAGCCATTACCATTCTGTATATTTGGACTATGATTCTGAATGGTATACTGGCTGGCAACCGGGGTCTGCCTAGTTGGTTCCAATCAAAGGACACAACTAGGTTGCTTGGTGGTGGGACCGAATACACGGCCGGATATGACCTTGACGATGTTTCTTCCTGCGATAAAGGAATGGGCGCATTGCCCTGACACTCGTCAGAGTCTGTGTTGATGAAAAGAATCTGGATGGTGTCATCCTTATTCTCTTCAGTGAGGGTGTCATTTGAAGATGAATCTTCAGTGACGGTGTCATTTGAAGATGAAACTTCTGAAGGGAGAACCGGGTCAACTGCCGTTTTGACCTTTGGACTTTCGTCCGGTCTGGATTCAGTAGGTTCATTTTCAATGACTGATGCTTCAGCTGACCACTTGAGCGGGCCAGCTGTATTCTCAACCAACGAAGGACTTGGCACGAGTTTTTTGTATCCAGGAGGAAGCCTCAACGGTGAAACCGGACGATCTTCCAAAACTCTCTTCGCTTCGTCTAAGCAGGGACAACGGTGGATGGCGTGATCGCCTTCACACAGTCTGCAGGGGGATCTTGCTCCCCCTCTTTGTCTTGAACCTTCACTTTCGCTAGTTGACGGTAAGCATTCAACATGGCTATCAGAGGTTGATGCTCCCGAACTGTGCAAACGAGGGGACCAGTCCCTTAGTATCCGGGAATACAGGGACAATCTCTATGGAAGTGGTCTCCTCTACATATGACACATGGCGATTTAGGCCCGGTCTGTGCTGTGTGTGGATTTTTGTCAGATGTCTTTTGCTTGCCCCCAGTCGCCTTAGGCTCCTTCTTCTTCTTCTCTCTCTTCTTCTTCTCCTTCTTCTCCATGGGAGCTTGGCTTTTGCCGGCTCTACCTTGCGAAGATGAAGGATTGGAGGAAGAGTTATAGGAAGTAGAAGGCTGGTGGGCAGCTCTAGACTGATCTAACTATTGACTCAACTGTTCAGGAACCATGGTGTTCTGAACTACATTGGTTGAGAATAGCCAGATTGGCAGGCCAATTGTCAGTCCTGGAAGCGACAATGTGGCCATGTGGGGCACACCAACATCTCCCCAAGAGGAGAAAGGACTAGGATTTCCATCATGGGGAATTCCTTGGTTGGTGCGTTCCATGTTCTCAACCTACAGATCAACACAGGAATAGGAGGTGATTATGTTTCGCTTTAAAATAAATTTTATAACGACGCTTTAGACACAACTTGCTTTTTCACTTTTTAAGAGTCGAGAAAAAGCTAAAGATGACTCTAGTCTCCTTCGATGTTTTAATGAGCCCGAAGTGACAAATTCTCGGATGGACTTTTTCAGTTATAGAGTTTGAAAAAGGCCAAAAGAAACTACTCTGGAGTTCTAGGCAGAGGGTGTGCCAAACTTTTCGCAAAACCACAGAATACGTTTTACGGTACGGGTGGTCGATCTTCATGAATGTTGTGTTCACTGCATTGCGATCAGTAGGGCAGCCGACACGGCTTCCTATGGATAAAGGCTTTGTTCCTATAGGGGTCTCCCAATATATACGCGACGGTACGTGGGAGAACAAGTCCGTATTGATACTTATCGCTTCACCGTGGAGGAATGACCCAACCACTCAACGCTAAGATATCACATTTAACGACGCCGGAACACGTCCCTAGCTTAGACCTCTATGTGTTTGCGTTATGTTTCAAAGCGTTGTTATGTAAATTCAATTTATTTTAGGTTGATCTTGTTTAGTAGTTTGCCTTTATGGATCACCACGAGATGTATGGTACAACTCCTAAATGCAGTCTAAAGATGAGAAGCAAGCTTTTTCAATCTTTTCAACTTATGAAAATCTTAACTACTGAGGGAAAAGAAAGACATCATCTTTTCACACAGATCATAGAGCACACACTAATGCACTTTTTCCTAAATCAACATGCAAGCTGTCAAAATGCACATGCACAATGCAGGTATTTCTTTTCTCTTTCTTAATGTTGGTGTACTACAAAAAGAAAGCTGTTGTATAACTTTGAATTCAATTTCAAGTGAAAGCAAACAAGCTTTTGTCCAAAATCAAAAGACACCTTAAGATTTACTTGTTTCAACACTAGAAATACATAAATTCAAACCATATGACGAAAGCAAAAGCTCAATCAGCTATGAACAGCAACCAAACTAACTCTTAAGATCAGAACGACACTTATCACAGGTATCTAAGAGGCCACAACAAGACTAGTTCACTTTCGTTATGGGAAACTGCAAATGATGTAAGAAATACACAAAGAACAAATACAGTTTCTTTATACAACCGAGGCAGAATAGTGGCAAAGAAAGGTGGTTTCAGATAGGTACATTGACTGATAACAGGCTGCAAAAACAGGGATGAAAACAGGGCAACAGAAAGCAGAGAACCCCAGTTGCACAAGGCCACACTGGTTCAGCGCAGGTAGAACACTGTCAGTTTGACATTCAGCGTAGGTAGCCCCTTCGGGACCTGTGATGAAATGAAGACTGCCTTCACAGTGCCTGCAATGAAGAGAGAAACTCTCGTTTCTCTTGGGTTCTGGGTCACAGATTGCTCAAAAATCAACAGTTTTTGGCCAAATCAAAGCTACCAATCAAGTACATACTAAAGGATGATTCAAAGGAGGATGAAAAGATATCACTAAGAGCTGTTCAGAGTCCTTGTGGATCATCTCTTTAAATCATAAACATGCCCAGAAACTGAGCTAGAGTAGTTGCCCTCTACTTTGCATTTGAAAGATCCAAATGCAGTTCGATTCGGTACTCCCTGTGTTTAGGAAATGAATAGCAAAAACACAAACAACCAACAAGATATGATCCCCAGTGGAGTCGCCAATTTTTTGTTGGGAAAAGTATCCAATACGGAATGACCCTATCCCACTCTAAAGGTGATAGTTCCTTAGCAACAATCAAAGCAAAGCTATCTGAGATTACTTCTTTATGAGATGTAAAAGAGGGGAGAAAGAGATCCACTAACCGATGTCTTTCGCTAATGGTTGATCCAATCTTCTCTCCTTGCTGCTTGCCCCCAGCTCCTTGCTCTTTCACTGGCCCAGCTACACCAAGATCCTGCAAAATGGAAAGAGAGGGAAACTACAAGAAGCATACATTCATAATTGATTCAAGGATTAGAATAAATCAAATACACAAGTATAACAATACACCATTGAGACACATGCATATAGAAGAACCTCAAATGCTTTATTAATGGAAGAAGTAAGGTTCAGGAAGTGATACAACCATAAGAGGCCCAATCCAGCATCACCTTCCCAGCAGAAAGAAATCTCCTCTTCACCTCCTTCAAAGCAAATCACCCAATAATTCTAAACTCAAACCAACAACAATTCTTTACATTCACAAGATTCCAGCCTCTGGATCTCATGGGAGAGAGATCCATATATAGGAGTTTGGAGAGAGGATGAGTCAGCCTGAGATGTGACTAGTGTCCTCTCCCACTCCAGTTCTTCTTCAGTTCTTGAGTCCACTTGGAGGTTCTTGCTTCCACTTGGAGATCTAGAACCTCTTACTCATCACCAGTCGAATTCCCTGATCCAAGTGTCATTTTGGAAGCTTCCTGGGCATTGACACCTTGAGGAATGACTGTGCCACATGTCCAAACTCGCCCAACGCAAGTAGCCTTCTTTGCAGTTGACATTCAACGCAGGTAGACAGTGGAGCAGTTGACATTCAGCGCAAATGCTCAGTGGAGCAGTTGACATGATCCAGAATTGCCTTGTTTTTGAGTGTTTTCAGGTGGATAACTTTTATTAAGTGTTGTGGTCTGCTGGCCTTGTTCCTCTAGGGGTAGGAACAACATGTTTAGGGACTTTGGATCCCTTAGATTATGGACATTTCATGCTTCATGCTGTAAGGCACAAAAATGTCTATAACATCACCGATCGGTTTGGTGAGAAAGAAATATGGCTCGTGGAGAATGTGCATTGATTACTGAGCACTGAGTAAGATAACAATCCAAAATAATTATCCCCTTCCTTGCATAGATGATCTGTTGGATCAATTGAAAGAAGCTGTTTATTTTTCCAATATCATTAGGTCAGAGTTGCAAAACGAGATGCATGGAAGACTTTTTTCAAAACAAAGTAAGGATTTTATGAGTGGCTGGTTATGCCTTTTGGCTTAACTAATGCTTCTACTACTTTCATGAGATTAATGAATGATGTACTCAAACCTTTTCTTGATGATTTTTTTATTGTGTATCTGGATGACATTCTGATATTTAGCAAAACATGGGAAGAGCACCTAAATCATGTTAAGCAGACACTAGATTTTTTGAAAAGAGAAAAACTTTATGTTAAACTCTCAAAATGTGAATTTCGCAAAACATCTTTGAATTATTTGGGACATATAGTAGGAGGTGGTGAATTGAATATATATCCCTCTAAGGTGGCAGTCATTGTAAACTGGTCTAAACACAAATCTGCTACAGAAGTTAGAAGCTTCTTAGGAGCAGCACAATATTGGAGGAAGTTCATTTCTAACTTTTCCTTAATTGAAACTCCCTTACATGCTTTGACAGGATTGAACAAGGTGTTTCAGTGGGGATGAAAACAACAGAAAGCCTTCGACACCTTGAAAGAAAATATTAGTACAACACCTATACTAGCACTGCCTGATCTTCAAAGACCATTTGAGATCCAAACAGATGCTAGTGACTATGCCATGGGAGCAGTGTTGACGCAACACGGTAAACCCATATGTTATCATTCTGAGACATTTAATTCTTCAGTAGTTAACTATCCTACATATGATAAATAATTGTATGCATTAGTACAGAGTGTGAAAAAGTGGAAAAATTACTTAATGGGCAAAGAGACAGTAATAGATACTGATCATCAACCACTTCAATATCTACACTCCCAAACTAAGTCATAGCAATCAAGACACTATAGATGGATGGGTTTTCTACAACAATTTCATTTAGTCGTCATATATAAAAAGGGCATACATAATAAAGTTGTATATGTGTTATATAGACCCATTATAAATGCATCTACTATACTTAAGCATAATTTTGTGTTACATGAGAGCTACATTGAACAATATGCTCAAGATATAGACTTTAAAGATGTATATGAAACTTTAAGTCAAGGAAAACAAGTAGAAGAATTGGATTATCATGTAAAGGACTGACTCATACCATTGTGGGAAGTTATGCATTACACAAACTGAGAGAGTAAAGATAATTCGAGAAGCATACACTTCTCTAATATCAGGTCACTTTGGAGTAAGTAAAACAATTGCACAACTGCAAAGATTTTGTTATTGGCCAAAAATGAATGAGACAGTTTCTAGATATGTAAGAGGGTGTACTATGTGTGCTAAAAGCAAGACCAACAATAGAAAAATAGGTTTGTACACTCCATTACCAGTTCCTTCTCACCCTTGGGAAAGTGTTTCCATGGATTTTGTTCAAGGACTACCTAAATCTAGGAAAGGTCTTGATTATCTATATGTTGTTGTGGATAGGTTCAACAAAATGTGTATTTTGATACCTTGTAATAAAAAGATTAAAGCTTAACAAAGTGCAAAACTATTTTCTGAACATGTATGGGTTCATTTTGGATTACCCACTTCCATTATATTTGATCGAGACACCCGATTTGTGGGGAAGTTTTGGTCAAGTCTGTGGGAACTAATGGAAAGCAAACTGAAGAAAAGCATAACTTTTCATCCACAAACTGATGGCCAGATAGAAGTAGTTAATAGGACAGTGATCCAAAATTACTGAGAGGATATTACAGCAAACATCCTAAGCTTTGGTATGAACATTTGTGTTATGTGCAACATGCTTACAACAGAGAAAAACATTCTTCTACACATAGATCTCCTTTTGAGACCTGTTTTGGTTTCACACCAAGGTCTCATTTGGATTTTATCTTTGGTAAAGATACCATAGTTGAGGGACACAGCGATATGGACAGGGCAACTAGGTTCATTGAGCAAATCCAAGAGATCCACCAGGTAATACAGGAACAACTAGAAAAGAGCTAAACCAAATACAAGGCAAGGCATGACAAGCATCAGATTGAGCATAGTTTCCAAGTTTGTGACCAAGTCTGGCTATATATTAGCAAGGATAGGATGCAAGGTGAAGGTAAAATGCTAAAGCCTATCAGGTATGGACCCTTCAAGACACTTGAGAAGATTGGTGAGAATGCTTTTCACCTTGATCTACCAGCTTACATGCACATCTACTTAGTTGTAAATGTAGATTGCTTGAGATTATTTGAACCTTCACTAATAGAGGATCCCGAAGAGTAGAGTCAATTGCCTTCTATTGATGACATGTTACCTCAATATCTTAATGAATTACGGGAAGACACAGTTCTGGACAAGAAGGTGAGGACGACGTGTAGGGGAGATGTTGAGTACCTTAGAGTTAGGCTCAAGGGTTCAAAGCTAAGCAGCGCAAAGTGGATAGATATTGGACAAGTGAGACAATTGTACCCTCACTTAGTCGATGCTTGAAAACTAACTTTTAGTGGTCCAAAAGCTTTTTCAGTAGGAAGGCCGTGATCTGAATTGGATCCATGAAGATTATCAAAGTGTTATGACTATATCAAATCAGGACAGATTTAAGAATTTATGAACATAGAGCGATCAGGAAGACCTCTAGACAGTGGCAGTTCGTACCTAGTAAGGAACGACGAGGACCTCGTTTAAACTGCACTAAACAAGGCCCATGGAGACCACGAAGGAGGCAAAAATCGCAACTGGGAAGCCCGAATTGAGAAATAGAGGCCATTTCTGATGTGTGATTAGTGCTTAGAAATTGCATCGCTGGGCAAAAACCCCTTGAGAAGGAAAGGCCCCAAGTGCTTGGCCACATGGGAAGCCGGGAAATCGTGGCGAAGATGCTAAGGTGAAAGGTGAGACCCATGCTCCAAAACCGATGGTATATCAGGGGCATCCTTGGGCAGTAAGCGAATTTGGCTAAAATCGAGTGATTCCATTCAGTGCACGACACAAGTCCAGTGGATGAGAGAGGAAAATGACTCTCATCGTGTGCTAACAGTCGAGCAAGTCAACCGCATGAAATGAGCGAACACTGTAGGATCTGGGGGCTCCAAATTTGACAGCGAAGATTGTTCCAGATGGGAAACCGGATTTGATAAGGGAATTAAGCTACGACATATGAAAGTTTGAAGTCTGATTTGACTGCTGAGTTGGAGGATGAGTCATTCCAAAGTGTAACTGAAATACTGAACCGGACGAGCTGGCATAGTTCATGAGAGGACAAGTGGCCGCTCCCTATGAGATGTTGGCAATGACACAGAGGCAGAGAATTCCAAGTGAATAGCAGCAGGTGAACCGAAGGGGCGGAAGAGGAAGCGAACAGTCAAAGACATAATGGCTTTAAGCCATGAATAGAAAGAGAAGCAAAGATGAAGAGCGAAGAAAAGATAGTAAAGAAAGAAGCAGAAATAGAGAGCCGAGCTAACCTAAGGCAACATCGAGCAGACAGAAAGCCTAAGAGGCTCAAGCAATCCCTGAAAGGATCTGTGGGGAATTGAGTACCACATTAGGCTCCTCCCATTAATGACTAGAGAGGTCAAGATTTGTTAAGGAAAAGAGTCTCTGCACTCTAGTGGCTTGGGGGATCCAAGAACCACCCTACCGAGCATTATCTGTTTCAGGATACTCAAACTGATCTCCTCATTGTAAATATCTACTTTAAAGACACAATAAAAGAAGGCCACCACTAAAAGCTGGACTGGGGATGTCGCCCTGGAGAATAGGGTGAACTCCTTATTAATTGTTGTGTTCTTGCATTTTCTTACTATGTTTTCCTTACTGTTTTCCATTTTCCAGTGTCTGTGTATTTTTCAATATGATTGATTTGTTGCCTAAAATAACATAGACACACATCAGCACATGAACCTGTAATACCTTCATTCATTAATTATTTAACTGAGGTCACTCACGAGTGATTTTAAGATCACTGAAACATGGGATTTTATCCCCAAAACCCCCCTTGGGGGATACCTCTCCCAATAGTCACATATTCAACCTATAAGCTCGATGCTTAATGGGCTTCACAACTGGATTTAGTGCAACTTTCAGTTCTCCTAGATCACCTTTAATTCCCTTCAATTTTGAGTTAGAACAGGGGAAGATATCCCCATATTCTTTGAGCAAATCAAATATTTCCTGCATGGTCTAATCATCCTAGTAGTCCCCAGTAGATGCAAGACTCAGTTTCTCTTCAGTCTGAATATTCATCTCCAGTTACCCTTGAGACTCTTTGAAGGATAGGTGCCTTAACTCCTCTAAGTCATGATCCGAGTCTTTCTTAGCTTTACCACAAACAAAAACTTCATGAATTGTTGAATCATACTAGTGCATGAAGTCTCCATACCTACTACATTCTGCTAGTGCATCCTCTCCTAAAAACAAGATAGATCTAATAGCTTTAAGAACCTCTTCCATCTTCTCATTAGCATCAAAAAATGAAAAGTCTCTACAAATCTAAGATGTCAATGCATCCCATTTTGTTTTCTAGCATTTTAGCTCCTCTTGCAAATACCAAGCTTGCAGAACATTTCCCAAAGAATGAATAAGTCGATGTGGCCACATTTCAATTGCTAGACGATCAACCTTCCATACAGAACAAAAATGCGCAATAGGGCCTTCTGGAGAAGTATGACCATTATAAATAGGAATGTTGCTCAAAATCTCATTCGATGGAGAAAATCAATATAACAAAATAACCTTAATAGTGCTCCATTCTCGCAGTTGATCCCAATGTGCTACCCACCACCTTGCAAGAGTAGCTCGTAAAGCAACACTCATGACATGGCTCTTCTAACATTCTTCTATCAGTCAATTTATTTAATAAAATTTACATCATAATTAGTACCATTAAAGATAGGATACTTGCGTAGCTCAGTACCAATCCAACAGATACATCGAACAATAGAACAATGTTGAGAGTGGAGTTCGTGAGCACCCTATTTCCAATCTTCCATATCATCTTCAGAGCCAACTTCAATACTTTGGACACTCCTCCAACTAATAAAGCCAGTTGTTTTGGGGTTAATGTAATCTTCTCGCTTTACACGAGTCAGTTGATAGAACTCACCCACTAAACTAGAGTATTAAGCATCATTCATAGGTTTGGTAAATCTTGACCTTCATATGGATCAAGAGGTTCTATAATGCGCATACTATCCACTTCAAAATTCATAGTCTCCTGCTTTAAATCAATGACTGCAAAAGTTTTGAAAGCCTAGTTAATGCCCACCAAAGGAAAATATGGGTATTTATTGCCAATAATATCAGTAACATCAAAATTTGCATAAGTTTTCAGACCCGCTATATCAACCTCAAAGTCTTCCAGTGTGCCAAAAGGGAAAATGAAATACTGGTTTTCCATATGCAATTGAATAGGGGAATAAAAAAACTTGGGTTTTCCAAGAGCTTCCCAAGTCTTTCTTGGAAAAATATTAACATTTGATCCCAAATCCAGCATGGATTCCTTGATTTGAAACCTTGCAATCTGAGCATCTACCCGAAACTCCCTTCCAGTCCTCTTCTTATTCCTCCGTACCCATCTAGAATGCCTCTTGGGTATATTTGTAGAAATTGGTTCCTCGGAGAACACATTGTCCTTAACAATACTCTTCAACCTGTTCCGCAACTAGATAGTGAGTTGCTAATCATTCATAATATGTAAGAATAACTTAAACCAATCCATTATAGGTTGGGAATATTCTGTAAATTTTTCTCTTGACGTCCCTTTACTTGCTCCTATGGTTCACTCTGAGGTCCCTGTGAGGAAATTAACTAACAAAAGATTTCAGTTGCATCCCTATAATACTACTTTTGTTGTTTTTGATTGTATGATTTCTTTGGAGATGTAGTATTTATAACATTTGATTGATTAGGGTCTCCAATATTACCTCCTTTCCTCTTTATTCCTCTCGTGAAAAAATTGATATTAGGTTGCATTGAAGGACTAGGATCGCAGGGATTTACACAAACTAAGTTAGCTCCCTTCGCCTTGTTTCTCTCCTCCCATCAAGAAATAAGTTCAATGTAGTCTTTAGTTGCATGCGTATTTACATGACAATATGAAGACCATGGTCTCCATGGAAGAGGTCATTCTCTTGCCACATGGCCTTCATGATTGCAATTATAACATCTAATCGGGCCTCTTCCACTTGTCCTTATTCCCCTCAAAGATCCTCCTCCTCGCCCTTGAGGAGTCTCATTAACATGGAAAGCAGAAAAGTCAAGATAGTCCACTAGGGAATTCAAGGACTGGCATTGATCTATATAGTGATTGGGGCATCCACAAAATTCACAAAACAAGTTATTCAGAACATTTGAATACTTCTCTAAAATAGGACACAGATGAGGCAGATGCCCAATGCTTTGATATATCTCATAGTACTCATTTGCAGACATACCTAGTGGACTAGGAAATCATTGGAAGTGCATATGACCCTGATAGGGAAACACAGATGAGATTGTCACAAATCTCAAATTCATTGTGATGTAGGTCCCATAGGCGTACTACACAATCTTGGCCCTCTCAATCATGGGAACTCTATAACATAATTTCCTTCAACTTGACATTGGGTACACCAAACATGAGGTCTCATCGGACATGAAGGTGCTAGATATTTTAACCTTTATACCAATGTAGAAATTTGATTTGGGAGGCCCATAATAGCAAGATTTGTGGAAGGCCCAATGACTTTGTGATCTTGTGGATAACCAGCCATAACCTCCCTTTCCATTGCTTTCTCCAAGGCATCTTGAAGTGTGCTAATCTTCTACTGGGATACTGGAATCTGGGTCATTGGTAATAGAGCCTTGATAAAATAGTCTCTCTAGTGATGGGGGTCAATAGGGTAAGATAATTTACTAATATCATATTTGAATCATTTCACGCATTGCCAAGATGATTCCCCCTCCCTTTGGAAAATGTCTAGCAGTTGTTCAATTTTTTTTATTTGATTTTGGTAACTTAAACTCCTAAATAAATTTCATCTTAACCAAGTCTATACCAACATTGGGATCAGCATCAATCCATTTTATGAACCACATCAATGGTTTATCCTACAATGTGGTCTAAAACTCAATGAACTTGGTAGTGTTAGTAGTGTGACAAGCTCTCCAAACCGCTTCACATAAATACGAATACTTCTCAAAACCTTCACCCCCTTTTCCTACAGGCTCAGGGTATCTAGTAAGTGATCTAGTTGGGACTCCAACCATAGTTGGTTGCATACTAGAACTACTTTTACCTTTAAGTGATGACTAAACATTACTAAACTCACATACCTTTGAAAAGAGAAAATATAGGCTTTGATATAGCACTTGGGGAAGGTCAAGGAGAGGAGGAATACTCATGCTACTATGCTACATGGTTCTATGTTCTGGTGTTGAATCATCTTCAAAGCAAATCCACCTCATCACAAAATCTAAATCATCATCTACCATTATATCATCATCTGATATCCTAGTCAGTTGGACATCTGGCTCAGGTATCCAAAAACATTCTATGTCCTTGTGCATCAGATTAAACACATATAATCCCTTCATTCCACTTCCAATGGCCACTCCCATTGTGCCTGAAAAATAACTTTGTCCATCACTCTTGTTCTCTAATTTCAGAGTCTCTATTTCCCTCTTATGCTCTGCCGAAATCCTCACAACGTCACTTAAGAATTGTACTTCCCTTCTTCTATCCCTAAGTTTCCACAACTTCCTCTCACGCCACTCTTCTTCTATTCTTTCCCTCCGCAACACTATAAAATGCTTCGCCTTTCGTAATTCTTCTTAAATCATTATAGGAATTCCTTCATCCTCCTATAGCGAAACGAAATTCCTCTCCCCTAATCCATTCCCACAGTAAAAGTAACCTAAGATGCCATTTCACTTGGTTGGAACTCTAGTAGGTTGTCTTCAACCAAGAATACCTTAATCCAAAGTGGAATTTCCTTCAGCAGCCATCCTCGTATTCCAAATTTGACTATGGATTCCTCATGGGAGAACAAATAATATTTTTCAGCTACAAATTCAATAATATAGCCTTCAGGAGTCACGTTAACCCTAGGCTACAAGAATAGTAGCCTAATTCTTGTGCACCCTCAGTTGTAATGGAACCCTCGATTTATGGTGAAATCGAGCCAACAAATTCTATAACTTCTCAAGAAATTCACACCAAAAGATCTTGTACTTATCAAAAGCATGTTCAAAATACAACATTTCTTATTTGACCCAATTTAGATCCTTTTGTCATAGCTCTACTTGCTACAAAATAAAGTAATCAACCCTCTCATGCCACTGATTTTGTATGTTCTGATGAATATACCTGGGCCACATGATCTAAACCCCATTTAAGAAACTAGAGGTCCCACCAATGGAACCATTTGTTGGCAGAAAAAATTAATTTGAAACTAACCCTGGGTTCGACCAAGGGTACCAAAAAAAGGTACGCGTAGCTTATCACTTCGCTGATATTCACTTATTCCAAAAGATCAAGAGTCTCACCTGAGGGGAGCCAAAACCATGAAGGGATATAGGGGATCTAGATCTAATTAATTATGTAACTTGTGCAACTATTACAACATTCATTCTCAACCATTCAATTTATACATTCAACAGGAATTAAACATATGTAAAATTATTTAAAAGGGGCCCATAAATTACATAGATAAATATCAGAATTCCCATCTTCCTTATATCATTAATCAATAGAGGAAAATTTCATTACATCATCAACATTACAACTTGCATCAGTTGCAAAATTGTGTGCAAAATCAAAATCCACAGGTAATACATAAAAAAAAAATTACAAGCCGTTATCTCAAAAACTGAATAAGTCTAGACACTAGGCACCGTGTGTTCTCCTAGCTCGATCTGAACTTTGTAGCACTATCTAAAACTTGTTTCTCATTGTCTTTTGTATTCTTTTATAGCCACGCTCACTTGATATAATACCTCGGTTGTTTGATCCATGGATTTTCAATACCTAGAGCCATTACCTTAGTTTTCTATTGAGTGTGTCAAAATCAGCTCGTAGTTCTTCAACATGCTCCCTTATTTTCTGTTGCATGATTTCCAAACCATCTACCTAATTTTTTGGTTTCCAATACTATGTTCCTGGAAATTTTCATCCAAAATTTCCTTCACAACTACTATTCCTTGGAAAACGAAGGACCCAACAATAGTCCCCCCTAACACCATTGGTATGCATGATCACTTTTTTAGGCCCAATAGCTAGTTCGTTCGCATGACCTAAAGATAAAATGCATTTCTCTCTTCTGTTACCATTATGTGATTTTGAATATTGGCAAGACAAAACTCACAAAAGATACATCAAACTACTTAGGATTCTAGGATCTAGCCCTCCTAGACTCAAAGAGGGCTCTCTCTCTATTTTTAGGATTTGAATTTATTTTCAGTGTTCTAATGTATTAAGCTAGATGTAAAAAATGAAGGAGATTTATTAATTGATTGCTTGGTTGTTTGTCTGCTTGGTTGGGGTAGATCGTATATGAATCCTTTCCATTGGGTTATGGAGTCAAAGGCTGGGTGCTAAAATCAATTTTCCAAAGCATTTACAAGGCAAGCTAACTATTTATACTAGATCTAAAAGAAGAATGAGAAATGAGATGACATAAAAGTGATATCAGTAATGATTAAAAATCAGTTAATTATTTCTTAATCACACATCAGAAGAAAACATTTAGATTGTAAACATAGATATAAATAAGGTGCTCTAACAACATATCTTAATCTATAATTTCTTCTTTACAATAAGAATTAATGATGCATAAATGAATAAAACATAGATACATTCAGCATAGAAGGGAAGCCATCACTAGGTCAAAAAAGATCAAGTATACGGTCCTTTTTATTGACGCTCTAGCTCAAGATTATAGTACTCAAATGAGAAAATATAGTTCAAATGACTTGGGTCCAATCCCTAATACTTCCAATGCATGAAGTGATTAACTCAAAACATACAATGATTTACCTTATACACTTGGAAATTTGTTATAATTACAACAAAAGAAAATTGACTAGTGTAACCACAAAGTGGCCACGCTGAGAAAACTAGGACACCTTGTCCTCTTTTTCAAGGATATTGTTGCTGAGAAATTAATTTTGTTATAGTGACTCTGCTGACATGGCTGGTGCTGACTCATATTTGCATTGTCACTTCAATCATCTTTGTCTCGTTCCTCTTGATAATCACACAGGTCACTTCATGCTTCTTCATCTAGAATTCCTTTCCTGTTATGCTACCTTTAATGTTGGAAATATTTGTAGCATCTGTGACTATACCCTACAGTTTCTTGACATAATCCTCTCTGGCCATGACCTTGTCATTTATGAAAAACAGAGAGGGGAGACCTTTATGATTTAAAGGCTGAATTCTATTGAAGAACATGTTGACTGTCAGGTCCAGATTTTGACACTTTTCTTCTAGCTGCACATTCAAGATCTTCTTAGTCAACACCTTCTTCACTTGAAGTATAGTCTTTTTCCTATCTGGTACTCCCAACTCTTCCAACTCGTACCTGTTTCTTGAATTTAAAAATTTGATTATCCGGTTAGCCTTTCCTAGCATGTCTCCCAGCTCTTCATTAGTAGCTGAAATAGCTTCTCTAGCCTTCTCCACTAATTCTTTCTACTCAAAGATAATTTGGATGCTAGGACACATTTCATTCATGCCATTGATTATGTTGTTCCAAATAATCTCTTTCACTCTTCCTAGAGTGTTCCCAAAGGATGATTCTTTCTCTGACTTTTGTAGCCTTTCAATCAAGTTCCTTGCCCTCTACATCTCTACTGAGTGGTCACTTTCAGCCCTTTTGATTTCATCCTGCAGCACATTAACTTGAGTTTCTAACATTTTAATCTCCTCAACCTCTAGATTCATGCCTTCCGTTGATCTGGCTAGTTGTTCTGTGCTTCTTTTTCCTCTTGTGGCAGCACTTGCTGCAATGGGTATGGGAAGAGATGTTAGAGGAAGGGCCTCTATTGTTGTGTTGGCCATCTATGCTGCATTTTTCTTCTCTTGCACCATCTTCTCCATCTTTGTTTCCATTTTTTTGATCTGGAGAGACTGTTCCACTATTAATTCCATCATATCAGCCTTTTTGCTCTCTGTTTCCTCTATCTCTTTTGTCAATGGGTCATGTGTAGTAGGAATATTGAGCTGCTTCTTCAAAGCTACTATATCCATCTCTTTTTTCTTTATTATTTCTTCAGCTGCTTTCACATTTGAGGGATCATACCGAATATTCACTACTAAGTCTTATGAAGACTTAATTTTAGTGTCCTCTGATTGTGATGAAATCCTTTCCATATTTAACTGGGATTGAACATTTGATAGGGCTACCTACATTTTAAACATATTCATGGAAGTGCTGGTTAGAGTAGATGAAATTGTTTCACCTGCTTGGTTGTGCATTTCCAACTGATCAATTGGATGAAAACTTCTTGCATCAAACTCAAAAGAAGTTTTCTTGTAATCTGTTGGAGTTTTGGGCTCTGCTATTTGTGGTTCTAAAAATGCCATATACATTTTCCCTTTTTTTGAATCAAAGGTAGAGAGAAGTATGCCCTGTGCAGTTGCACTCTAGTTCCAAAATTGAGCATAAGTGCTCTTTTCCAATATTTCATTCCTGATTTTAATCTCCCTGAATATGTCAAATATTGTCTCTTCCTTTTCTTCAGTCACATTTTTAGATGAGGACACTTGAAGAGACTGTTGCCTTTCTGAAATTGGAGTGGCAGGAAAGGATTGCCCCCTAGTTGGGGATGAATCTTGAATATCAATGATATTGGTGACTGTTTGTTGCAGTGATCCTTTGTCTATGTCCATGTGCTTTCTGGGCTTCATCTTGTATTTCAGCTTAAATTCCCTCATAGAAGTATTAGTCCTCACTGCCTGATCTTCTCTAGGCCTTTTCCGTATTACTCCTTGTTCTTGTTTTTTTCCCTTTTCCATTCTATCTTTAGTGGTTTTCTTTACCTACTATCTTGGAGTTTGTGCACTAGAAGAAGAAATCACTTGTTCCTCAGCCTCCTGCAATGTGTCAAGCATCCACTCAATATGGTTCATGTACTTTTCAATTTCATGCCTTTGAGTGTGAATATACATTGTTGACTTGTTCTCCACTCTCTTCGTGGAGATGATACCCCATGGGTCATAGGACCATGTAAAACTGTGGGTCAAATTCATTTCTTTCAATATTTTATCTGGCTCCTCCTCTGCTACTCATCTATTACAAATGAAGGGACCAATCTGAGATTTTATCCTAAACTAGGACTTTTTCTTAGCTGCTACAAAATTCACTTCATCTACATTTATCATTTTTCTGATGTATTCAAGTGCAAAGATCATCATGGGGAGGAACATTGGCAGCTTATAAGGGGCCAACTCATAGCCATATACTCTTAATTCAGTGTAATTTTGGTACAAGTACCAATCACCTACTCTTGCTTGGTCTGTCAACTACATAATTCTTCTTATTTATTCACTGATGCTGGGTTCTGCAGTCCCATTGTGAAGGCTCATTCTTGGGTGAAAAAACATTTCTACAAATGTTTTGTAGCTGAATTCCTTTGATTCCTTAATCACTAACGTTGTCCAGAAAATAGCTGATTGGGGTTCACCTTCTTCATTCAACTTGCTCATTGAAAACTACAACCTCTCTACCTAAAAATAAATAAGCATATAAACCAAAACTGAGGAGTATTGAAACACCTCCTCTATGAAGAAATTTAAAAATTGTTCATGAATGGAATTTGCTAAAAATTGGTTGAAATTAAAGAGGACGGAGGGTTTGGATTCTATTCATAGAATAGACAGGAAAGATATGATAGCTTCATCAAGCCATTGATCTGAATAATAGCCAAGTAAATAAGAAAGAATAGTGACAATGTGTCTAGTTCTATCTGGGAAAACAGAGGAGGAATGAGGAGGATTATTGTTTGGCAGAGGTGTGTGCTTAGCCATGGAAAGTTCTAAGGTTTTGGCTCTCTTAGAAAAATCAAGCTTTTGATACATTTTAGTGAGAATCTCATGGGAATAGGGAGTAGTTCATTCAATAATAGGGACCTGCATCATCTACATAATGGACTTGGCATCAATGGTAAACAATATATGTCTTGTTGGGGCCATTACTTCCATTTGTTATGGATTGTAGCATGAGTGGCATTTTGTGATCAGCTCTGGGCAACTATGTGTTTTAGGAAAAATGTAAAAAGGTATATTAGTGTCCCAGAGGCCTATGTCATCCATCTCCTCCACAAATGTTTCCTCCCACTAGCATTATATGTCGAATAAATTGAACTTTGAGAGTATTTCATGTATCTTAAAATCCATGTCTGCAAGTGGTATGTGATCCAAATCTAATGGTCGATGCACCATTGGATTAAATACTTCTTGTTTCTTTTTCTCTGGTGCCATGGTTTTCTTCAGAAGAAACCTCTGAAAACTGACCTATGTTGAAATTATAACAAAAGGGGATAAGAAGAAATGGGAATTCAGAGAGGGAGAAAGAAAAGGGATAAACCAGAAGTGGGATTCGAGAAAGGGAATATGTGATCACTGCAGAAAAATAAATTCTCCTGCAACTGTACTGTTGTTGGAGTGAGCTTACTGCACTTTCTGCATATGACTGAATGGAATTGAATTGCGCCTGATAGTAGAGATAGCAAGTTAAAATTCAAAAATGGCATGAAATGGTGCTTTTATGGCTTTGGAGTGTTCCCGTTGGGTTGGTCTGACTTGGCATGGGTCCATTGGCTAACGGTCTAGCCAATTGAATGCACAACGGCGAGAATGGAGGTGATAGGCAAATGGGATGGGTTGGCGTTGTGAGGTGGTGGGAGTGACAAATGGTCATAGTGGCAAAGCAGTTGACTAATGACATAAACCATTTTTAGGGGGGCCTGGGTAGTGGTAAGCGGTATGAGAGGGGGGGGTGTGAAATCATGAGAGTGTGACACATCAATGGTTTGAAACCACTGATTTCGAACCCCCCTGGGATTAACTTTCAAAGGGTGAGGGGGGACTGTAAAAGCACACGAGCCATCGGATCATATGGGATGAATGAAGACTTGATGAGAGATGGGGGGTAGGTAATGTGTGATGTGGCAGGTAAGCGAGTGGTGGGATAGGGAAATAAATATGGGGCAAACTATAGGAAAATAGGGGTATAGATTAAGGTTAGGGGAGATAATATTGAAAAATAATATGAGACCCCTTCCCCTTTGAATTTCTTCTCCCGATCTTAGGAAAAACAATAGGATACGTCTTCCAACCTTGAAATAACATTAATGTATTTCTTTCTTTGGATTTTCCTCAATCTACCTACCCTTATTTTTCTAATTTGGCATTTTTTTCTTTTTCATTCGCAAGGTGCACTTGGACTGGCAGACCTTTTCATTTTTTCCTTTTATTTCTAACCGACTCTATCAGTTATTTCTCCCATTGGTCCAGATTAAACATTTGAACTAATTTTATTTTTAACTAGCTACTTATTTGCCAAGATTAAACTATTTGGCAGTTCTTTATTTTCTACCCTATCAATAGAAATTGAAAATTTTTCAATCATGCTTAGACTGTATGATTTGAACAACATTTGGGGTTTTCTTTTTCCTCTTATTTTTTCTCTTTTGTTCTTTTTCTTATTTTTATATACCCTCTTTTCATTTTTTTATTTTTTTTTGTGAAATCAATTGAATATTTGAGTCTATGAACAATTTGAAATCTGCAGACTGTGAAATATTCAATCACCTTGAGATCCTATAAATTATAGGACCCTAACAGTGGCTCTAGCTGGGGATGGAACTTCTTAGCTTAAAGTGTCAAGAAAACATGACCAGTAGCCTTGAATCCTTCAAATCTGCATTATCTTCAATCTGATTTCTTTTTGTCAAATGAATAATCTAACTAAAAACCTGAAATAATGTGATATTTACAATGGAGTGAGGAAATCTGTGTACTCAAGAAAAGTAGTGCGTCAACATCCTGCCATTGATAAAACCTCCTGACAATTGTGTTACATCTAACTCCTTAAGGAAAAATGCATTATTTCCTCTGATAGCAGAAATGATAAATGGGCCTTTCCAAAGATTTTCAAATTTACCATGTTTCCCTTTGTCTTCACTTCTTCAGTCCCATTTCAGAACCTTATCTACCAGGTTGAAATCATCAGCTTTGGTTCTTTTATCAACAATTTTCTTGATGTTTTCCTGGACAACCTGAGTGCTATTGTATACCTCTTCTCTGCACTGTTGAAATTGAATTGTCTGATATATTCTTCTTTGTATATCATTTGGTTCACTTTGTACCTCCTGAATGATCTTCGTAACTAGTATCCCCATGGAATAAGGGAAAACTGCATCTATTCCATAAACTATTTGAAATGGGAACATGCCAATTGATTTCTTTGTAGTCAACATATCAGCCCATAATCCATAGATCAATTTGTTGTGCCATGACTTCTTATTGTCCTCCAGAATCTTCTTAATGATGTTTACCAAACTCTTGTTGGAAGATTCAGCCAACCCATTACCTTGAGGGTAATAAGTTATTGAATGACCCAAATAAATATGGTACTTATGATAGAAATCCACCATCTTTTTTTATTTGAAATTTGCAGCATTATCATTGATCAATTTCTTAGGATAGCCAAATCTGGCAAGAATATTGGTTTCAAGGAATTTTATAATAATAGAATTAGTAGTAGCTCTTGAATGGATGGCTTCTATTCATTTGGTGAAGTAGTCTGTGGTTGTTAAGATCCATTTGTGTTAGGCAGAGGATGGAGGATGAATTTCACCAATGAAATCCAATCCCCATTGTTGGAAAGGGATTTCAACAGAGATGTGTTTTAGGGGAAAATGTAGTAATTTTCTCTCTCCTTCAAAGATTTGGCATTTATGGCAAGCAGTCACCATCATATGGATGTCTGGGAAAAGTGTAGGAAAATAGTAACCTGCTCTAAGAATTTTATTAGCAGTTGTTTTCCAATAAAGATGGCCTCCATAGTCACCTTCATGAAATTCCTGCATAATTTTGTCAACATCATCTTTTAACAAAAATCTGAGCAAGACACCTCCAACATCTTTCCAATATAATGTATTATGAACAATGCAAAATTTCACTACTTTTAATTTAATAAATCTAGCCTTTGTTTTGGATAATCCAGGAGGAGAATTTAAATGGAACAAAACATATAAAAGGTCTACTTACCAAGAGGAATTTAGATGTGCCTTGTCTATCGGTGGAGTCTGTTAGGGCATAAATCTACCTCAGGCTGAGAAAGGTAGGATCTAGGGTAACATCAAACCACAGTTAACTTGGTAGCTAGCCCTACCAGGTCGGGAGAGGGCTCTCCCCTTGTTAATCTCAGAAAAGATGGCCAATGAAAGCTTGAGATGACTGATGTGATGAATGATTTTAGGCTAGGTATGTGTACAGAGGTGTTTGATTGAATTTGATGATGTTTTGTTGGGTCAAATGTGAAAGACAGATTTGGGTCCGGGGAATGAGGCTCAGTTTTGCAGAGATCTTTATGGGGCAAGGTAGGCAAGTGATTTGGTACTTCAAATTGAGTGAGATGGAGAGCTTTTAGATAGGTGAAGAGTTTAAAAGGGCATGAAAAAATTATGGATCCTCTTCAAACAGCTGAAAACATAGATAACTAAACAAACACTAGGTAGAGCACTGCAATTTCAATGTATTATACCGTTTATCCTTGTTTGATTTAGTTAAGATGAAGAAAATAGAGATAAAGAAATACATAAAACACATGTAGACTTACAATTACAGAATAAAACACAATACCAAAGCAAGATGCCATATGAATCCCATAAAGTGCTGCAAACCACTGGTCTATTCCTTAGACAAACTGTTGAAATGAATATACAATAAGCTCCAAGCTTTCCCAAAAGTCCAACCATGCTAACGACTGAAAAATTACAAGATATAGGCAACCAAAAACTAATCCTATCCTTTAGGGTCGAGCTCATAAGTTTAGGATCTTTTCCAACAAAGTCTAAAATGAGGACTAAAAATTAGGCAGTGGAACAACTTGCCTCTAAAAACTAGGAAACTGATTCATTCAATTGCAAACTATCTTTTCATGGATGAATCTACCTCTATGAGTGAAAATTTAGAATAATTACATAAAAATCCATCATTTCACATTAAATTACATCATGATTTTGACAATTAGAAGGAGAAAAGTCAAACTGTGAAAATAACTAGGCAAAAAACAGAGTTTTTGGCCAAAAATGAGCAAAATTCCTCCAATGCTCCACGTTGATTTCCCTATGCATAGTGCCTTTCTGCAGCTGACTTTGGAGGCCTTTATGGTATCCAAATTTTCTCCACGTAGGCTTTTTGGAAATTTCTACCTGTCTACTTTACAGCACAAGTGGAATTTCTAACTTTGGCCTCCATTTGCCCCTCCAAAACTGAGTTCTCCCAACATTGCTTCCTGTGTGTCCAAAAAGGGGCAAAAAGGTCATTTTTGAGGTGATTTTGACCTTTTTGGAAGCTCAAAACCTGTCAAAATTTCTTGGCCATTTGTGGGCATGCATATTTTTTCATGAAAAATCCAAAAATTCTAAGTTTTCCTCAAAAGGAGGTCCCAATAAAAAGAGTGCGCCAGGTGGCGCGGCGCATCAGGCAGAAAAAATGTTTTTTAAGGCAAAAATTCCAAAATTGCAAAAAGTGTCCCAAATTTCTTGAAATTTTGGCCGAGTGTCCTTCATCAAGATTTGTGTTAGGCCAAGGAAGCCTCAGCCAAGGTCTGAAGTCTATATTTCTCTTTTCACCTCCTTGATGCCTTCTTCAACTTGGCCTTCAAGTTTCTGATTCTTGCCTTGCACACTTTGTTTCTTGCCAAGTAATGATGGGCCATGTGCCTCAACATATTTTTCTCTCGGTTGGCCTTTTCTAGCATCTTTTCTAAGTGGATATATTCCCTCTCAATCCAATATTCACGGTCAGCGTTGATTTCTTGTTCAAGTGATGTAAGCTTGACTTTCCTTCTCTTGGCAGCTTGTCGGTTTTCTTGTATGTTTTGTAGCTCCATTATGGTTTTCTGATCCTCTAGCTATTTGTTTCTTTGCTCCAGATAATTAATGATCCACTTGGCTCTATCCAGGTTGAGAGACAAATGTTGAATGTCATCTTGCTGCTCCTGAATGATCTCTCTAAGCTTTGAGCTTTGTGAGCCCAAATCAGTGTCGTCATCCTGAATAAGAATGAAATCTGTCTCCTGCCCTCTTGAAGGCCCCTCATCATGTAATGGCCACTTTCGCTTGTCCTGTACCTACTTTGCTGATGGAGGAAATGAGACCTCTTCCACCCCGAGTGGAGATAATACTTGTATTGCCACTGCAAACAACCTTCTAGTGCCCTTTTGGTAGGTGACAAACACTGGCACACTAGTGGTTTGTGTCTCATGAATCTCCTTCTGATGTGAAGGTCCTCCTGTCTCATGAAAACTACTAGGGGTGCTTGAGGACCTGTGAATACATCATGTGAAATGAAATCCTCCAATGAGATGTTTTGTAAACCAAGCCTAGTGAATTGCATCAACAATCTGATGTGATAGGCATATAGGCGAGAAAACCGGCCCTCACAGCTGAAATATTTAATTATGAGTTTCATCAAGGGACCATATGTGTCCTTTAGGTATCTAAAGGGAAAAACTCTACTGATATGCCTCTGATAACCAGCCTTGACGTAAGGCTCATAATGCTCCCTATCAACCTGCTGCCTTTTATTCCACTGTTCACCAACATTTGGAATGCCAGTTGCTTGAGAAATAGTGTCGGGGTTCAAGGTGAATGTCGCACCTGCCAAAGTGAATTGACCATTATGAAAATGGAGCACAAAAAATCTGGCCAACTCATGATGGTACTAGACTCTCTCTGCCATCTCATAGAACTGATAACAAGATTGGTGTTGAAAGCATGTGACAACAAGAGGACAGGCCAGCAACTCGACAAGTGAAGTAGGCTCTTCTCGTACATGTTTACCACCCTTATGAGGTCTCCTTGGTGCATGCATTTCTCTAGAAGAATCACTAAGTGTCTCCTCATCTTGATCATAGGAAGGATCTGACTCCATGTTTGCCAATGTTTGAATTTTCTTGATGAGTATGAAGAGATTTATGGTGTCTTTAGGTTTTCGCTGTCAAGGATGAGAATGTAGGAGGGACTATGGAGGGAAAGTATATGAGGGGTTTTGGGAATATTTCTGTCAAGTTTCTGGGGAATATAAGGGTTTAGGGAATAATATTTAGACTTTGGGGAAGCAGTTAGTGTTTGGGAATTTTTAACTAGGGTTTGGGATAATGGGATTAGGGTTTTAGAATTAGTAGACTTAGGGATATGGGGATTGGGGGAATGGTTTGATAAACTGTAATGAGAGAATGAATGAGTGAGGGAGTGAGAAATTTTGTGGATTTGGCAGCAAAAAACACAAGTTGTAAACCCTATGCAATTGTTTTTGACAAAAATTGCAAAGAGTTAGGGTTTTAAGGTTTACTCATTAAATCACCATAAACACCAAGAGAAACTCATTCACTGATCATGGAGGAATGTTTGACTTACTTGAACACAAGAAGATTGAGAAAATTTGGTAGTTTTGGAGGTGGTTGTGGATGAAATAGGCTTCCAAACCAAGTGCGTCACGCCACTTCAATGCGTAGCGCCAGTTATAAAATTACACTGCAGAATGTTGCCCAATGCGTCACGCCATCTCAATTCGTAGCGCATTTTTTCATACAAGTTTTGGAGGCCTTGCCGGTGTCCAAATCAGGTGTGGGATAGCTTGTTGGAAATATTATTTAGTCTAATTTCCATCCCCACTTGAATTTTTCAATTTGGAGTTCATTTGCCCTGCCAAAAGTCAAATATCCCAAGATTGGTAAAAATGTGCAAAATGAGGTTGCCTCAAGGAAGAGTGCTGTGGTAGTCAACTTTTGAAGGTCTTCCTAAACTCAAAATTGAGCTCATGATAGATCATTGGAAATATCTTTGTGTCTAGTTATCATTTGAATCATCAGGAAAGTCATTTGGCCAACAAAGCTATGAGAAAACTTGATCTTCCCAAGGTCACTTCAGAGGTGCATCAATTCTCCTAGGGCAACTGGATTTTTGACATTTCTTTAAAACCATGACACCTGTGTAAAAAGTGAAGGATTTTTTTCTTCCTTGGCCTATTTTTGACAAAAACCTCTCTCATTTTTCTAAAATTCATCTTTTCTTTCTTAAAAACATCATTGGAGTAAAACCTATCCTGATATGTGGAACAAAGGATTTGTCGAAATGAAGTGAAATGAAGGGGATAAGGGGCTTCTAAATTGTTGAGAAAATTTTGGGAAGTAGGGAGGGATGTTAGGAAGTAGGGGAAAGTGGAATTTCAAACATTGAGTGAGGGGAAGGGGTCCAAAAGGTCAAAACACAGGCCTACCCTAGAAAATTGTCAAATTGTAGCAAGAAACTAGGGTTTGTGCGAAAATGAGGAATTTAAGGGATATCAGTGATGGGAAGTGTTTAATAAGGTAAATTAAGGATAGGGGAAGGTGTATGGACATCAGGATACAAGTTTTGTTGATGATTTTACCATGGAAGAGAAATTACCTTCAAAACCCTAGGAGAGGGAAATGAACCTTACCTAGGCACAATTGAAGCATGAACAAGGTGTAAAATGACCCATTGGAACCTGACATGATGATGAAAACCCTCTAAATGATGGTACACTCAGTTGAATGGTGACATGGAATGACATTTGGACAACTTTTGAAAGGAGTAAAAGCAAACCCTAGACCTAATACCTAGTGACCAAATTTTACTTGAAGACTCACTGAAATGATGAAATTTGACCTTGACACCTTAAAATCACTTTGTAAGAGCATGTTTGATCACTGGAGGAAGGATGCAAACACTGAGACTAACATTGGCTCTAATGGGGATGGTAGCTCCTTGGAGGTGCCAAGAACAGTAGATCTTTGGGAGAGTGAACTAGTGCCTTATCCATTGGGCAATGGAGTCAAAAAATCAAGCTGAAATGCATGATTGAAAACTGACGACTCGATGACACAAACTGACTCTCACTCAACTAAAAACTGACTCAATACTTAAACACAACCGACAAACTGGAAATGGTGCTCAAAGTAGATCTTATTCATCAAAACCTACTCTAACAGTTTCATTCATCACCTGGTCAAGTGAAATGAAACAACCAATGCAACCAAGTAAGTATTTTTCCTGTTGTTTGAATTCTCCACAAGTGCTTGCTTATGAACAACAAAAGAGAACTACTGAAAGGAAACTCCCATGAAAACTTGGAAATAGATCCGTTGAATACTATGGATTCTCTATCCGCCTCCAAAAACGCTGCATAAGGATATCGAAATTCATGCACACTGGGACTTAGCTCATCCAATGGATTACTTCTCTTTTTCTCATACCATGAATGCAAACTTTGATCTGAGCTTTGTGACGAGACTCCTGCTGAAAATGACAAAGAAACTGGCTGCCGGATCAAGTTTGTATCAATACTTTTGTCAAGCTCACATGTAGTCAATGGAGAAGGACTTTGACTGCAGACATCATCCAACACATCAGCTATTGGATTGTGAAAAACATGAAAAGACTGCTGCAACCCACTTTCTATTGTTTCCGGTGAGATTACATGATTTCCTATAGGCTGCTCATTTGAAGATATACTATGCAATTTTCCCTTCAAAAACTGAAATTATTCAAAACAGAAAGGTATGGAATGATCTTGTATCATTTGATCATATGGTTTAGCTTCCAAGTATTCATATGCAACTTGACAATCAATGGTTTTCGGAGGCTGCAACTCGGGATATGAAAAGTCTTGAACAAGTTTTTCATTGCTCTTAAGATGGTCCAGATCAAGACTTGTCGATAGTTGATTTCTGATTGCATTAAAGTTGTCTCTGATGAACTAAAATGAAGCAAAACAAAAAGGCAAAGATCCTTCACTTACTTCAAAATTTGCTGCACTTTCCTCATCATTTCCATAGCTGATATGTGATGGTTGAACATTGCTTTCGAGCTGTTGAAGGTGAACTTCTTCCTCCCACAAACTAGCTGTTGGTTTGTCTGCAAGATTAGCTTCTGTTTGGAGAACATAATCATCATCATATTGATCACACTCAGGAAAATCATCAGTATAAAAGACATCATCAAGCATACATGTCATATCAACAGATCTCTCTTCTCCAAGATTATCTACAAAAGAATCATTATCAGGCCTATGACAACTGGGATAAGAAAGAAGATGTTTTGGATCGGAAACTTGTTCTTCTTCAATCAGTGAGCCATGGGCTTGAACATTATACTCATTCTTTGTGGTGATACTTTGCATCATCTCTTCCACTGCACTTACTAAAATGTCCAGCTTTACTTCTAGAGATGTTGATTCCTCCGGATCTATGTTTTTCATCTCTTCTTCCTTCAATTTTTCCCTTTGAATCAGCAAATGAGCCTCTACATCTACTGCACTATTTTGCATCCCTTCAAGTGTTGCAGGATTCCTTTCTCTCAGCTGAAACTCCATTTCTAGATCAAAGGCACCCGAGTAGTGCAAGAGAGTGGATCCAAGAGGAGGTCTTATATTAACTAGCATCGAAAAGTAGACTTGATTAAATCTGGCAGAAAACTATTGTATTTTCTCCCATGGGAATCTTTTCAGCTGGTTATACTCTCCTATAATCAAGAAAGGGTTTTGTCTGATCATCCACCTGTCGGGGAAAACTTTGACAAACTGCTGGAAATCTGAGATGCTCGCATCATGCAGGGTTTTGAACCAACTCTTCACTTTTCCTTGCAACGAAAGAGCAAAAAGCCTAATACTGATATCTTCTTCATCAACTTCAAAAAGTTCGAGAAAGGACTCAAAATTTAATACATGTCTCTCAGTAGTGATATTGTTGCGTTCATCATCAAATCTTGGTAGATATAGATCATGATTTTTAGGGAAAGCATGGGATATAGGAGGTAAAATCAGAGGTTTGTATCGATATGGAATTTTACAAGGTGTAGGAGTATATACAAATGCTGCAGAATCAGTCTTGGTCTCTTGAGGTTCATCAGTTTGAATATGGTCATCACAAGATTCAAAAGTATGGTCTTGATCAAGCTCAAAGGCATGCAAATCTTTGGTATTCACAATCTTCAAAGGAAAGGAATCAAATGTAGGCCAAGGATCTTTTCTCAAATACAATATACTTTGCAAATCCTTCTTGAAATTCTTGTGTAAAGAGAAGAAATAATTTATAACAAAGAACAAAATGTCTTGGATTAAATTCCAACTTGAATACCTGATCTTTCCATATTGTCCATTCATGTTTCTGTTGTTTAGGTTCATCCTCTAGTGGAGTCCTTGGATCTGATCACAAAACTGATTTAGAGTCACTAGGTGAATGATTTTAGCCTTGCGGTGTCTGATCGTTGTCCACCATCAACAATCAGATCTAAACTTGATTACATTTTGCTGAGGAAAACATATGTTCAGTTCATAAACTAGACTAGAGATTGACTGAAGCAGCATTCATCTACTTTCACTAATGCAAATCAAGAGCGTTTCAAAGGCTACCTAGCTAACTTTAGGGTCCATATGTAGTCTACAAAGCAAAAAAATGATAATAAACCTTTCATCCCCAGTACAGTCACCACTATGTTAGGGCCTAAATCTACCTTAGGCTGAGAAAGGTAGGATCTAGGGTAACATCAAACCACGCTTAACCTGGTAGCTAGCCCTACTAGGTCGAGAGATGGCTCCTTGTTAATATTAGAAAATATGGCCAATGAAAGATTGAGATGACTGATTTTAGGCTAGGTATGTGTATAGAGGTGTTTGATTGAATTTGATGATGTTTTGTTGGCTCAAATGTGAAAGGCATATTTGGGTCCAGGGAATGAGGCTCAGTTTTGCAGAGATCTCTATGGGGCAAGGTAGGAATGTGATTTGGTACTTCAAATTGAGTGAGATGGAGAGATTTTAGATAGGTGAGGAGTTGAAAAGGGCATGAAAAGCTTAGGGATCCTCTTCAAACAGCTGAAAACATAGATAACTAAACAAACACTAGGTAGAGCACTGCAATTTCAATGTATTCTACCTTTATCCTTGTTTGATTTAGTTAAGATGAAGCAAAGAGAGATAATGACATAGATAAAACACATGTAGACTTGTAATTACAGAAGAAAACACAATACCAAAGCAAGATTCCACATGAATCCCATAAAGTGCTACAAACCACTGGTCTATTTCTTAGTCAAAATTCTGAAATGAATATACAATAAGCTCCAAGCTTTTCCAAAAGTCCAACCATGCTAATGACTGAAAAATTACAATATATAGGAAACCAAAAAATAATCCTAGCCTCTAGGGGTCAAGCTCATAAGTTTAGGAGCTTTTCCAACAAAGTCTAAAATGAGAACTAAAAATTAGGCAGTGGAACAACTTGCCTCTAAAAACTAGGAAACTGATTCATTCAGTTGCAAACTACCTTTTCATGGATGAATTTATCTCTATGAGTGAAAATTTAGCATAATTACATCAAAATCCATAATTTCACATTAAATTACATCACGAGTTTGACAACCAGAAGGATAAAAGTCAAACTGTGCAAAAAAACTAGGCGAAAAATAGAGTTTTTGGCGAAAAGGGAGCAAAATTCCTCCAATGCGTCGCGCTGATTTCCCTATGCATAGCACCTTCTTTCAGCTGATTCTGGAGGCCTTCCTGGTGCCCAATTTTTCTCCAAGTAGGCTTGTTGGAGATTTCTACCTGTCTACTTCCCAGCACAAGTGGAATTTCTGAATTTGGCCTCTATTTGCCCCTCCAAAATTGAATTCTCCCAACACTGCTTCCTGTCCAAAAAGGGGCTAAAAGGTCATTTTTGAGGTAGTTTTGACCTTTTTGGAAGCTTAAAACCCGTCAAAATTTCATGGCCATTTGTGGGCATGCATATTTTTTCATTAAAAATCCAAAAATGCTGAGTTTTCCTCAAAAGGAGGTCCCCATCAAAAGCGTGCGCCAAGCGGCACGGTGCATCGGGCAGAAAAACCTATTTTTTAAGGCAAAAATTCCAAAATTGCAATAAGTGTCCCAAGTTTCTTGAAATTTGGGCTGAGTGTACTTCATCAAGAGTTGTGTTGGGCCAAGGAAGACTTAGCCAAGATCTAAATTCTATCTTTCTCTTTTTGCCTCCTTGATGCCTTCTTCAACTTGGCCTTCAAGTTCCTGATTCTTGCCTTGCACACTTTGTTTCTTGCCAAGTAATGATGGGCCATGTGCCTCAACATATTTTTCTCTTGATTGGCCTTTTCTAGCATCTTTTCCAAGTGGATATTTTCCCTCTCAAGCCAAGATTCACGGTCAACATTGATTTCTTGTTCAAGTGATGTAAGCTTGACTTTCCTTCTCTTGGAAGCTTGTCAGTTTTCTCGTATGTTTTGTAGCTCCATTATGGTTTGCTGATCCTCTAGCTATTTGTTTCTTTGCTCCAGATAATTAATGATCCACTTGGATCTATCCAGGTTGAGAGACAAATGTTGAATTTCATCTTGCTGTTGCTGAATGATCTCTCTAAGCTTTGAGCTTTGTGAGCCCAAATCGGTGTCGTCATCCTGAATATGAATGAAATCTGTCTCCTGCCCTCCTAAACGCCCCTCATCATGTAATGGCCACTTTCCCTTGTCCTATACCTACTCTGTTGATGGAGGAAATGAGACCCCTTCCACCCTGGGTGTAAATAATACTTGTTTTTCCACTGCAAACAACCTTCTAGTGCCCTTTTGATAGGTGACAAACACTGGCACACTAGTGGTTTGTGTCTCATGAATCTCCTGCTGATGTGAAGGTCCTCCTATCTCATGAAAAACTACTGGGGGTACTTGAGGACCTGTGAATACCTCATGTGAAATGAATACCTCCCATGAGATGTTCTATAAGCCAAGCCCAGTGAAGTGCATCAAAAATCTGATGTGATAGGCATATAGGCTAGAAAACCGGCCCTCACAGCTGAAATATTTAATTATGAGTTTCATCAAGGGCCATATGTGTCCCTCGGTATTTGAAGGGAAAAATGATACTGAGATGCCTCTGATAACCAGCCTTGATGTAAGGCTCATAATGCTCTCTATCAACCTGCTGCCTTTTATTCCACTGTTCACCAACATTTGGAATGCCAGTTGCTTGAGAAATAGTCTTGGGGGTCAAGGTGAATGTCACACCTGCCAAAGTGACTTGACCATTATGAAGATGGAGCACAAACAATCTAGCCAACTCATGATGGTACTGGACTCTCTCTGCCATCTCACAGAACTGATAACAGTATTGGTGTTGAAAGCATGTGACAGCAAGAGGACATGCCAGCAACTCGGCAAGTGAAGTAGGCTCTTCTCGTACATGTTTACCACCCTCGTGAGGTCTCCTTGGTGCATGAATTTCTCTAGAAGGATCATTGAGTGTCTCCTCATCTCGATCATAGGAAGGATCTGACTCCATGTTTGCCAATGTTTGAGTTTTCTTGATGAGTGTGAAGAGATTTATGGTGTCTTTAGGTTTTTGCTCTCAAGGATGAGAATGTAGGAGGGACTGTGGAGGGAAATTATATGAAGGGTTTTGGGAATATTTCTGTCAAGTTTCTGGGTAATATAAGGGCTTAGGAAATACTATTTAGACTTTGGGGAAGCAGTTAGGGTTTGGGAATTTTTAACTAGGGTTTGGGATAGTGGGATTAGGGTTTTAGAATTAGTAGACTTAGGGATATGGGGATTGTGGGAATGGTTTGATGAAATGTAATGAGAGAATGAAAGAGTGAGGAAGTGAGAAATTTTGTGGATTTGGCAAAAAAAATACAAGTTGTAAACCCTATGCAATTGTTTTTGACAAAAAATGAAAGGAGTTAGGGTTTCAAGTTTTACTCATTAAATCACCATAAACACCAAGAGAAACTCATTCACTGATCATGGAGGAATGTTTGACTTACTTGAACACAAGAAGATTGAGAAAAATTGGTAGTTTTGGAGGTGGTTGTGGATGAAATAGGCTTCCAAACCCAGTGCATCACGCCACTTCAATGCATAGCGCCAGTTATAAAATTACACTGCAGAATGCTGCCCAATGCGTCGCGCATCTCAATGCATATCGCCTTTTTTCAAACAAGTTTTGGAGGCCTTCTCAGTGTCCAAATTAGGCATGGAATAGCTCTCTAGAAATCTTATTGAGTCTAATTTCCATCACAACTTGAATTTTTTAATTTGGAGTTCATTTGCCCTGCCAAAAGTCAAATATACCAAGACTGGTAAAAATGTGCAAAATGAAGTTCCCTCAAGGCAGAGTGCTACTGCAGTCAACTTTTGAAGGTCTTCCTCAACTCCAAATTGAGATCATGATAGATCATTGGAAATCTATATGTGTCTAATTATCATTTGAATCATCAAGCAAGTCATTTGGCCAACCAAGCTAGGAGAAGTCTTGAGTTTCCTAAGGTCACTTCAGAGGTGCATCAATTCTCCTTAGGCAATTGTATTTTTGACATTTCTTTAAAACCATGACACCTGCGTAAAAAGTGAAGGAATTTTTTTCTTCCTTGGCCTATTTTGGACAAAAAACTCTCTCATTTTTCCATAATTCGTATTTTCTTGCTCAGAAACATCATTGGAGTAAAACCTATCTCGATATGTGGAATAGGGTGTTTGTCGAAATGAAGTGAAATGAAGGGGATAAGGGGCTTCTAAATTCTTGAGAAAATTTTGGGAAGTAGGGAGGGATGTTAGGAAGCAGGGGAAAGTGGAATTTCAAATATTGAGTGAGGGGAAGGGGTCCAAAAGGGAAAAACACAGGCCAATTGTCAAATTGTAGCAAGAAACTAGGGTTTGTGCGAAAATGAGGAATTTGAGGGATATCAGTGATGGGAAGTGTTTAATAAGGTACATTAAGGATAGGGGAAGGTGTATGGTAGGATACAAATTTTTCTGATGATTTGACCATCCAAGAGAAATTACCTTCAAAACCCTAGGACAGGGAAATGAACCTTACCTAGGCAGAACTGAAGCATGAACAAGGTGTAAAATGACAAATTGGAACCTGACATGATGATGACAACCCTCTGAATGATGGTACACTCATCTGAATGGTGACATGGACCAAAATTTGGACAACTTTTGAAAGGAGTAAAAGCAAACCGTAGACCTAATACCTAGTGACCAAATTTTACTTGAAGACTCACTGAAATGATGAAATTTGACCTTGACACCTTAAAATCGCTTTGTAAGAGCATGTTTGATCACTGGAGGAAGGCTACAAAATGTTATGAAACCAGCTCACAAAAAGATAGAAAAGAGAGATCCACGCCTTAGAATTCAGCCTCTTCGAGGGGGCAAGCTCCTTTACATTACAAAAATGAACAATTCTTGGATGATACAAATGACAAAACCTTCTTTCTATATATAGGAGTCTAAGGAGTCACAATATAATCTAGCCGACCTAACAATAATAATATAAAGCCACAAAAATAACAATAGAGGGATTCTATGGGGCACAGAAATAACAATATGGGGGTAATAGGGGCAGAACAATATAAATAAGGGGTATAACTACAATAGTAATGGGGTAATCACTAGTATTATAGGGACCCAACATGCCCCTCTCCTTCAAAAAAGTGTTGTCCTCAACGCTTGAGTAGTTCTGGATACTTCTGCATAGAATTCTCATCCTCCCATGTGGAATCTTCAGCGGATAAGTTCTTCCACTTGATAAGATACTCTGAAATTGATCGATTTCGTAGCTGTCGAGTTCTTGTTTCTGTGACTGCTTCCGGTTCCAATATAATTTTTCCTTCCTCATCAAGTTTTGGAAATATTGTCTGAATTGGGAGCTTGTCACCTATAACCTTCTTTAAACATGAAACAAGGAAAACTGGGTGCAATCGAGAAGCTGCAGGAAGCTCCAATTTGTATGCCATAGTACCAATCTTTTGCAACACCTTGTACGGACCATAATACTTTGGTGATAATTTATTATCCTTCTTAGCTTGCTTTAGGGACATTTGCTTATATGGTTGTAGCCGTAGGAATACCCAATCACCTACATCAAAACTTCTTTCACTGCGATGTTGATCTGCCTGTTGTTTCATTCTATTTTGTGCCAACACGAGGTTATCCTTTAAGAGTTGGAGGACTTGTTGTTGATGTTCGATGTGATGTTCCACTGCCTGAACCTTAGAATTTTCTCTTAAATATGATGTGATGGATGGTGGTTGATACCCATAAAGTGCCATAAATGGGGTCATTTTTGTTGCTGTATGGAAGGAAGTGTTATACCACCATTCAGCCAGAGGCAACCATTTGACCCATTGTGTCTGTTTATCAGATACAAAGCAACGAAGATATCCTTCCAAACATTTTTTTACTATCTCAGTTTGCCCATCAGATTGAGGATGATAAGATGAGCTATGAGCTAACTGAGTACCAAGACAAGAAAATAATTCTGTCCAAAAATTTCCAGTGAAAATGGGATCTCTGTCACTTACAATAATCTTTGGGTTTCCATGTAGCTTTTGAACTGTTTCCATAAATGCAGTAGAAACTGTACTGGCTTTAAATGGATGTGATAATGCACAAAAGTGTGCATACTTGGTAAGTCTGTCAACTACCACCATGATGACACTCTTTCCCTCAGACTTGGGTAAACCTGTGATAAAATCCATTGAAACCTCCTCCCAACGTTGGCTTGGAATGGATAAAGGTTGTAATAGACCCGGTGTCTTAATTGTTTCAACTTTATTTTGCTGGCAAACCAAACATTCCGCCACAAACTTTTGAATATCTGATTTAAGGCCATCCCAAAAAAATTCCTTCTTAACCCTGTGGTAAGTTTTTAAAAATCCTGAGTGCCCTCCTAAGGGAGAAGTGTGCAATTCCATAAGAATCTTTTGTTTTAGCTGGGAATTCTTACAGAGGTATAAGCGATCTTTGTACCATAACGAATCATTTTGCCAGCTAAATGTATCAGAAGTACTGGAATCTTGTTGTAGCTTTCGAATAAGTGCCCACACTTCTTCGTCATTCTTCCATTCCTCCCTTGCTTCGTTTATCCAATCTGGTTGGATAATAGAAATGGCACACAACAATGCTTCCACATCCTCATCCTTTCTTGAGAGTGCATCTGCCACCACATTTTGCTTCCCTTTTTTGTAGATGATTTCAAAGTCATAACCCAACATCTTTGTGACCCACTTTTGTTGCTCTTCAGAGGATAATCTTTGTTCTAAAAAGTATTTAAGGCTATCATGATCCGTTTTTACCTTGAAGTGTCTTCCCATTAGGTAGGGTCGCCATTTCTTAAGTGCATGGAGTATTGCCAACATTTCCTTCTCATAAATAGCTTTGCTTAAAAACTTTCCCTTGATTGGACGACTTTCAAAAGCAATGGGTCTTTCATCTTGCATTAGAACAGCACCAATTCCATTTCCTGAAGCATCACATTCCACAATAAAGGTTTTTGTGAAGTCCGGTGTAGCTAAGACCGGTGCTTGGCACATTGCCTCTTTAAGATGTTCAAAGGCCTTTGTTGCTTCCGGAGTCCATGAAAATGAATCTTTCTTCAATAATGTTGTTAGAGGTGCTGCTATTCTCCCATAATTCTTAACAAACTTGCGATAATACCCTGTCAACCCAAGAAATCCTCGCAGATGCTTTATGGATGTGGGGATTTTCCATTCCTTAATGGCTTTAATTTTGCTAGGGTCTACCTTAACTCCTTCATGAGATACAATATGACCCAAATATTCCACCTCCTGGACTCCAAAGAAACATTTGGATCTTTTTGCATATAATTGTTTTCCTCCAATAGTTGTAGCACCTTGTCAACATGTTCAACATGATCCTTCCAAGACTTGCTGTAGATTAGTATATCATCAAAAAATACTAACACAAATTTTCTAAGGAATGGTTTGAAAATTGAATTCATCAAACCTTGAAATGTTGAAGGTGCATTGGTAAGGCCAAAAGGCATGACCAAAAATTCATAATGACCCTCATGAGTTCTAAATGCCATTTTTGGAATGTCTTCAATCTTCATTCTGATTTGATGATATCCCGAACGAAGATCCAACTTGGTGAAGTAAATTGATCCATGCAATTCATCCAGTAATTCATCAATAACAGGAATGGGGAACTTATCTTTAATAGTGAGCTTGTTGAGCTCCCTATAATCTGGACACATGCGCCATGATCCATCCTTCTTGTGCACCAATACTACTGGAGCTGAGAAAGAACTTTGACTCGGTTGAATTATACCAGCCTCTAGCATTTCTGCAACCATACGTTCAATTTCACTTTTTTGGACATAGGGATATCTGTACGGCCTGATGTTTGGAGGAACACTTCCTGGAATCAGATGAATAGCATGATCATGATCACGCATAGGTGGGAGACCCTTGGGAGTCTCAAATACCTTGGAATGATTGTCCAAGACTTTTTGGAGATCTGGAGAAATAGATGATTCCAATGTGGAAACATCTAGCGAACATAATTGTGCAATTACACCTCTTTGCTCCTTTTTTAGAAGCTTTGTCATACCATTAGAGCTGATTATCTTTCCTGGTTTCCCTGCAATACCCCTTAATTCAACTTCCTTTCCTTCCGAAGAAAATTTGATGAAAATTTCTTGAAAATTAAAAGCTATTGTACCCAAGGATTGTAGCCATTGGACTCCTAGTACAACATCAGCACCTCCCATTGGAATGGAAAGCATTGGGCTAGTCAATACATATTCTCCCATGGATAGCTTGATATTATGGCACTTTCCAGAGCAATTTATTGTTCCTCCATTTGCAATCATCACTTGACACTCTGGTGCTGGATATAGGAAGCAATTCAATTCTTTTGCTACCCTACAATGAATAAAATTGTGGGTGCTTCCTGAATCAATCAACACTATTACCTTTTTCTTCTTGATTTGTCCTTCTATCTTGATGGTTTGAGGAGTGGTAATTCCCGCCAATGCATTACAAGATATGGTCGGATTTATTTGTTCTTCATCTAGGCTTTGTTCCTGGAGTATATCTTCTTCTTTTGACCTTTCTTGCTCCTTTTCTTCTTCCTCTTCACAATCTATGTAGAATAATTTCTTCTCAGCACACTTATGACCTTTAGTGTATTTGCTATCACAACTGTAACAAAGCCCTTTTGCTCTTTTTTCTTCCAATTGTTGTGGTGTCAACCTTATAGGTTGTGGAAGACTAGGGGCAACAACACTTCCGTCTTTATAGTTGTGAGTGGTATGCTTCCTGGTTGCCATAATTTTGCTTTCCATTTTTCTTGCTAACCTGAATGCCTTCTCTAATGAATCAGGTTCCCAAAGGCGAACATCATGTTGGATATTATCCTTTAAAGACCCTATGAACACATCAATCCTATGCTCCTCTGGAATATCTTTTACCCTTATGTTCAATTTTTGGAACTCCTCAATGTGCTCCATTACTGAACCCTTTTGTTTGAGACTTATCAATTGGCTAAAAAAAGTGTTGCTTTTTGTATCTTCATAATGTGCTATCAATTCTTCCGTAAAAATTGCCCAAGTGATAAATTGTTTACGAGAGCAAAGCCATTGATACCATACAAACTGATTTGGTTCCAAATATACAGTTGCCATACGTACCTTTTGTGCATTTTGCACATTATTGAGATCGAAGAATTGCTCCATCTGTAATATCCATGTGGCGGGATCCTTGCCATCAAACTTCCTCATATCGATTTTTGGAATATGGTGATTCTTCAATCCAACATTAGCGTCTATGGAATCATGATTAACATTTCTTTTGTTCTCATCATGAGTTTCCTTTACTACCTTTTCACCATTAGTGACCCTTTCTTGTAGCAACTTCTTCAATTCTTCCATATCTGTCTTCAAATTTGCCATGTCTCTCTTCAAATCTGTCTTCGAATCATCCATCTTAGATTCCATGCCCTTTATCTTAGATTCCACGCCACTTATCTTAGCTTCTGTTAGCTTTTGTGAGCGTGACATTTGTTGCACTTGTTCTTGTAATTTTGATATATCATGTAGCATTTCTTCTTCTTCTTCATGAGTCATGCTAGAGCTTTCAGGTTCCTTACTAGGTGTTTGCATTTTCTTTCCTCGGGGCATCAGTTATCGATAATAATGCTTTACTATGCCCTTTGAATTCCGTTAAACCAAGCTTACACAAAAATTTAAAAAAAAACTACACACCTTTTTTCACTTTATAGAAGCCTGATATTGAATCTGATGTATCTCTGTAATTTCGGATCATCCAGTTCTGAAATTTCTACCTGTAGTAGCCTTCTGCGTCCTCTTTCCAATGCCACAAGTCTGAGCCAAATTGGATTCTCCAAGGAAGAATTATGTGAAATCTCCCACAGTGACTTGCTTTTAGACTGGTTCAGTAGAGCGAACTTGTACGATGTGCCACGAGTCACTGTTTCAACCTTTGAATCTGAAACACACACACAAGAAACTACAGTCCGTCCTCTTTCTGTACCTTTTTACGAAATTTCAATCCGATCCTCAGAGAGAGAGTTATGACGATTTTCCCCAGGTCACCTGTTTTGAATGTAATTCAGGAATCTGCAAAAAGGCCAACTTCCTCAGATCATATCTCCGAAATATCACGCGAAAAGCTCTGAAATTCAGACCCAAGGTTCACCGCCAATTCTTCTCAAATGGGTTTTTTTGTGACTTCTGAAACGTCACAGAAAAAAATTTATAGCGAAAATTCCACGATGACCTGTTTGGAGCAGCGAAACCCTAGAATCCAAAGCTCTGATACCAAATGTTATGAAACCAGCTCACAAAAAGATAGAAAAGAGAGATCCACGCCTTAGAATTCAGCCTCTTCGAGAGGGCAACCTCCTTTACATTACATAAATGAACAATTCTTGGATGATACAAATGACAAAACCTCCTTTCTATATATAGGAGTCTAAGGAGTCACAATATAATCCAGCCGACCTAACAATAATAATATAAAGCCACAAAAATAACAATAGAGGGATTCTATGGGGCACATAAATAACAATATGGGGGTAATAGGGGCACAACAATATAAATAAGGGGTATAACTACAATAGTAATGGGGTAATCACTAGTATTATAGGGACCCAACACAAAGACTGACACTAACAGAGTCTCCAGTTCCTCAAGATAGTCCAAAGAAAATACCATGCTTATGTCTAATGCATTGAAATTTGATTCAGCCATCAATTTGGCTAATCCCTGTCCTTTGATCAACTTGGTGGGCTTGATTTCTATATCATATTTGAGAATCACAATTATCCATTTGCCTCTCTTCCCATCAGGTCCATTTTGTGTGAGAATATCTTTGACAATTACATTAGGCACATAAGCAATGATATGAGAATGTAAAATGTAAACCCTGAAATCTTTTATTGCTTTAACTAGAGAAAATGCCTATTTTTCCATGATATTGTATTTTAAAGAAGCATCTCTCAGAGACTTTCTATAGAAATCTATTGCCTGTTCATGTCCTTCATTGTTTTTCTATAATAGCGCAGAAGCAATAGTATGTTTATATGTAAAAGAA
This sequence comes from Pinus tabuliformis, assembly GCA_031772625.1. Lineage (NCBI taxonomy): Eukaryota > Viridiplantae > Streptophyta > Pinopsida > Pinales > Pinaceae > Pinus > Pinus tabuliformis. The sequence continues at coordinate 1,158,704,406 of CM062819.1, forward strand.
AAGATAGTAAAATCTTTAGTGAAATCTAGGCTGATTAAAACAGGAGCTTTTGTTAATGCATGCTTGACTAAATCAAAAGATTGTTTGGCTTCAACATTCCATTTATTTATTTATTTTCTTGAGAATGTTTGTTATATTTCTGAGTAGCTCAACAAGATTTAGTATAAATATTCTCAAAAAAAATATTTTTCCAATAAAAGATTGAAGTTATTTCATGTTTCTTGGATGACTGATTTTAAGGATACCTTCAATCCTACTGGGGTCAATTCTGATTCCATCTTTAGAGATGATATGGCCTAAAAGTTTTCCTTCTTCAAGACCAAACAAAGTTTTCTTGGGATTAAGGGAGATACCGAACTTCCTGCATTTTTAAAATACTTTTCTTAGATGTGCTAGGTGTTATTTGTCACTCTTTGAAAATACAGTGATTTCATCAAGATAAATCACAATGAAATGTTCAATTTCATCTGAGAAAGCAATGTCCATTTCTCTTTGGAAAGTAGCACCCACATTCATTAATCCAAAAGGAATTTTTACATACATGAAAGTTCCCCAAGGAGTAGTAAAATAAGTTTTGTCTTGATCATTAGGGTGTACCAAAACTTGATTATACCCTAAAAAACCATCTAACAAGGAAATCCTACTAGAACCCACTACCCTTTGCAGTATGTGATCCATCTTTGGTAAGGGATAGTTGTCTTTCAGGGAAACCTTGTTTAAATTCCTAAAGTCAATGCACAATCTTATTTCACTAGTTTTCTTCCTTGTAGGCACAATATTGGATACCCATTTAGAATATCTAATTGGGACTATGATCTTAGCCTCATACATTTTCTTGATTTCCTTTTCCACCAAAGGCATTAGGACAAGGTTTATCCTACACAATTTTTGTTTGAATGGTTTTTGATCTTCTCTTATTGGAATTTTGTGTTGTATAATTCTAGTGTCATAAGATTTTAAATCCCCTTAGCTCCAGGAAAACACATCTAAAAATTATTTGAATAGAGCTATATACTTTTGTTTAGCCATGAGAGATAGTGATTTTGACAATTTTATGATTTTTTGGTTCAGTTCACTTCCTATGTTGCATTCCTAAATGTTTGCTCCTGTTGGTTCCATTTTTGGCTTTCTAGCAACATCATTAAAGTCAAATAAATCTTCCAAAGGGGCAAGCCCTCTAGGTAATACAACATCTTTGAGTTGTAGTACTTCGAATTCTTCCTTTTCTGGATCTTTATGTATTTCAGTTTTATGTACAGTTTTATTTACACAAATTTTTTCATCGAAAAAAGTAGGTTGATTTATACTAATATATACATTAGTTTGACTGTCTATTTCTTCCTCCAGATCTATGTTGCTATCCTCAAATTCATCATTTGATTGCAGAAAACTCTCATTCTGTTTATCACTTCCAAAAACTTGCCAGTATCTCATGTTACCAAGCACTGCAAGACAGTGCTTCATTTCAACTATGTATTGTTTATTTGGATGAGGTAATTTGTAGGTGTTGGCTAAAAAACTAGTCCATTTTCTAGGGCATTCTAGAGCCTATGGATCATAGCAAGGTCATACTCCTCAAAGGTTTTAATAAAATAAATCATAGAATTTCGGTATTCTCTCAATCTAGGATGTTTTGCAGAGTATTGACCTTTAATTTGTTTGATGATGAGTTCAGAGTCTCCCTGGACATAAATTATTTTAGCACCTACCCTTTTAAGCAATTTCAAGCCTAAGAGTAATGCCTCATATTTTGCTATGTTGTTTGTACATAGAAAATTCAATTTATAAGAATGACCTTCAACCTAATTAGTTTTTGAATTATACAGTCAGAATCCTGCTCCTGCCCCTGTTTTACCACATGAGCCATCAAAAGTCATATTCCAGAGAGGTTCTGTTTCAGGGTCCTATTGGATAATGGGTGTTTGAGTGTCAAGTCCTTCACTGAGATCATTTTCTGCCTGCTTGACCTGTGTATCTATGTCTCCATAATTTTCATTGTACATTATGAAAGAATCAAGAACAATATGGACAGAGTAGAGGGGATAGTTGTCTGGCCTTTCTTGGCTACTCACCATGTATTTCATTAAGGTTTCTCTATAGAGTCTCCTTGGTTGGCCAAATACTGGTATTATGGCATATTTCATATCCATTTGAAGTGTCCCTTGTAACTTAGCTCCCCAAGATCTTGATAATAGCATACCATACTTAGGAGGAATGTCAACTACTACTATATCCATCACTAAAATTTTTGCTGGTATCTGGGCTAGCATGACACAAAGGTCCTTAATGAGACCTAGACATCTAACCTTGCTAGAATCAAATGAATATAGATATTTGTATGGTCTAGTGATTTCAAGTCCAAGTTTCTCCATAACAATCTTTGGCATGAGATTATGTGATGCACCTGAATCCAACATTGCATTATGAAGGATCTTGTCATGAATATTAAGGCTGACATAAAATGGAGGAACACCCCCTTCTTGAGGCTTGCCATCAACTTCTGGTCCAAACAAAAGTTCAGGCTGGTCATCATTCAAATTCACTGTATCAGTGTTTTCTCCTATGTTGAGTACCTTTAGAACCTGGGACCTATACATATTTTTGTTTACCAGTTCAGTAAGAGGAATAGAGATCTTGAGTTTAGAAATTTCGTTCTCAATATTGAAGGGTGCTTGATTTTTAAGAAAATTTGAGAAATTAGTCCTTTCGGCCACAACCTTTGTTATGAGTTCTATTTGTTGATGTGTAGTAGGCATTCCATATTGGACAACTTTTGTTGAGACATCAACTGTTTTCTTAGCAATATTTTCTATGTTTCTCCTTTCTAGATTGTCTTCATTTTTCTTAGAGCTTTCAGCTATCTTCTTGGGATCAGGCTCTAAAGTTTTCTTGGCAGAGTTATTAGAATCCTTTTTATTTGACTTATCATTGTTTTTCTTGCTCCTGAGATTATATTTTCTATGGAATTATAAGATAGAATTCTCAAACCCATGTTTATAGTCATCAGATTCTTCAGATTCCAATTTTGTTTGAGTTAATAAAAACAATTCTTGTTCTTCTTTTGTAAGAAAAACCGAACTATCTTCATTGGTTTCCATTAAATTAATCTAATTTTCCTCAAAATATTTAACTACACTTATACCTTCATCAGCATAATTTTCTTGAAATGGTGGCCTAATTTGTTGGTATGGGCCTCTTTGATCTCTTTGTCTGATTTGTGGAGTGTTTCTCCTAGGGTTTGAATTTTGATTTTGTTGGACAGGAAGATTCTCCCTAGGAACATTCCTATCATTTATACTTATTCTCTCCATCATTCTTTCCATATTCCTTACTAAGGAATCATTTTTGGCTTCTGTTGCAGAAGTTGAAGCTTCTTCCTTAAAAGTCACTTGTCTTTCAGTTCTCATCCTGGCTCTTTTAGCTTGTAAATTGGCCTCTACACTCACAGCATATCTTTGCATTTCTTCTAGTGTTGGAGAATTTCTTTCCCTAAGCTGGTATGACATATCTGTATCAAAACCATCTGGGAACTTTAGCAAGGTTAAATCCTAGGGTGGTTTAAGATTTACAGGTATTGAATTATAGATATTGTTGAATTTAGCACAATAATCATGTACACTTTCACCTAAATCCCTTTTAATGATTTGGTATTTTGATAGAATATGTAAAGGATTCTTCTTGACTTCCCATCTATTAAGAAAATTTTGGTGGAACGCAGGGATATCATTTATACTATTTGCAGGCAAGGACTTAAACCATTTTCTAACTTATCCTCCTAAACTTTGAGCAAACATTCTGAGCTTAATACTTTCATCATATACCTCTTTCAGGCCAAAACAATCATTCATTTTATCCACATGTTGTTTGGTTGTTAAAGGACTTGTCCCATCAAATAGTGTGATCTTGTACTGATAGTCTTGTGGCATATTAGCCAAGGGGGATGGTAACACCAAAGGAGCATACCTGGCAGCGATGATTAATGGTGGCGGTGGAGGACCACTTGAAGGAAGTTGTACAGTGGATGGGGGAAGTTGAACATTGGATAAGGTTGGACTAGTACTAGGTGGAAATGAGAGTAAAGGAATTTGAGAAACCTTATGTTGAAGGATGAAAGAAGGGGTAGGAATTATGGAGGCAGTAGGACTTGGTGACTAAATATATGTAGGTTAAGATGTGAAGGAAGAAGATGTTAGGTTTAAAGTTGTTAATTCTACCGAATTTTGAAGTAAGCACCATCAATTTCTGAGGTGAGATATGTCACTAGATCTTGAAGAGTGTCAAAATGCTGTAAAAGCTGAAGATCTGATTTAGTTTGTGAAGAAAGTTCTCTCATTGGGCTTTTTGGTAAGATTGATGAATCAAAGATGATACAATCTTTCCAATTGTCTAATTTAGTCCTAAATAAGCCTCGTTCAAAGTGTAAATCAAACTGAATATCTTGGAAGGTAACAAAGTTTTTAGGAAGTGAGTTGGCTCTGTGAAGAAATCTACTTCTTGTATGACTCTCAGTTTTAGGAGTTTTCCTTAAGATCTTTTTAGGATTGTCCACTATGGTAGTAGGATTTGGATATGGATGGGATCTAGTAGGGATTCTTTTGGGAGCCTGTGTTCAAATCTAAAACACAGATAGACTAAATATACAAAAATAGAAAAGAAACCAATCTTAGGAATAAAATTATCATACAAATCTATTTAACTAGGTACTCTGAATTCGAATGAAAGGATAAATTTTCAATATTTCCCCAGTGTGGTCCCCACTATGTCACCATTCTGTGATTTTGAAGGTTGGCAAGACAAAACTCACAAAAGATACATCAAACTGCTTAGGAGTCTAGGATCTAGCCCTCCTAGACTCGGAAAGGAATCTCTTTGTACTTTTAGGATTTGACTTTGTTTTCAGTGTTCTAATGTGTTAGGCTAGATGTAAAAAATGAAGGAGATTTATTAATTGATTGCTTGGTTGTTTTCTTGTTTGGTTGGGGTAGATCGTATATGATTCCTTTCCATTGGGCTATGGAGTCAAAGGCTGGGTGGTAACATCAATTTTTGAGAGCATTTACAAGGCAAGATAATTGTTTATACTAGATCTAACAGTAGAATGAGAAATGAGATGATAGAAAAGTGATATTAGTAATGATTAAAAAGTAGTTAAGTATTTCTTAATCATACATCAGAAGAAAACATTTAGATTGTAAACACAGATAGAAATAAGGTGCTCCAACAACATATCTTAATCTATAATTTCTTCTTTACAATAAGACTTAATGATGCATAAATGAATAAAACATAGATACATTCAGCACAGAAGGGAAGACATCACCAGGTCAAAATAGATCAAGTATCTTGTAAATGGTCCTTTTTTTGAGGCTCCAGCTCAAGATTACAATACTCCAATGAGAAACAATAGTTCAAATGACTTGGGTCCAACCCCTAATACTTCCAATGCATGAAGTATTTAACTCAAAACCTACAACGATTTGCCTTATACACTTGGCAATCTATTATTAATTACAACAAAATAAAATTGACTAGTGTAACCATGAAGTGGCCATGTTGAGAAAATCAGGACACCTGGTCCTCTTTTTTAGGGATGTTGTTGCTGAGAAATTAATTTTGTTGTAGTGACTTTGCTGACATGGTTGATGCTGACTCAGATTTGTGCTCTCACTTCAATCATCTTTGTCTCATTCCTCTTGATAATCACACAGGTCACTCCACGCTTCTTCATACGAAATCTTGATCTTCATTAGCCTCCTATATATTTCAGAAACTTCAGTGTATTTTTCAAAAGTTGGTTTAACTACAAAAACATGTTTCAGCTCATGCTCAATGTAGATTTCATTGTTGATAGCTTACAACAATGCCTTTCCTGTTATGTTTCCTTTGATGTTGGAAAAATTTGCAGCACCTATGGCTATACCCCAGAGTTTCTTGACATAATCCTCTCTGGCCATGAGCTTGTCATTTATGACAAACAGATAGGGCTGACATTTTTGATTTAAAGAATGAATTCTATTGAAGAACCTGTTGACTATCAGCTCTATATTTGGACACTTTTCTTCTAGTTTCACATTCAAGCTCTTCTTAGTCAGCACCTTCTTCACTTGAAGTATAGTCTCTGTCGTATCTACTATTCCCAACTCTTCCATCTCGTACCTATTTCTTGAATTTAAAAATTTGATTATCCAGTTAGTTGTTTCTGGATGTCTCCTAGCTCTTCATTAGTAGCTGAAATAACTTCTCTAGCCTTCTCCACTAATTCTTACTGCTCAAAGATAATTTGGATGCTAGGCAAAATTTCATTCATGCCATTGATTATGTTATTCTAATCTCTTTCAGTCTTTCTAGAGTGTTCCCAAAGGATGATTCTTTCTTTGACTTTTGTAGCCTTTCAATCAAGGTCCTTGCCTTCTACATCTCTACTGAGTGGTCACTTTCCACCCTTTTGATTTGATCCTGAAGCACATTAAATTGAGTTTCTAGCCTTTTAATATCCTCAATCTGCAGATTCATGCCTTCCATTGATCTATCCAGTTGTTCTATGCTACTTCCTACTCCTGTGGCACACTTGCTGGAATGGTTATGAGAAGAGTTATTAAAGGAAGGGCCTCTATTGTTGTGTTGGCCATATGTGCTACCTTTTCTTTCTATTACACCATCTTCTCGATCTATGTTTCCATTTGTTTGATCTAGAGAGACTGCTCCACTACTATTTTCATCATATCAGCCTTTTGGCTATCTGTTTCTTCTATCTCCTTATTCAGTGGGTCCTGTGCAGTAGGCATCCTGAGCTACTTCTTCAAAGCTACTATAACCATCTCTTTTTTCTTTATTATTTCTTCAGCTGCTTTCACATCTGAGGGATCATACCCAATCTTCCCTACTAAGTCTTCTAAAGACTTAATTTTAGTGTCCTTTGATTGTGATGAAATTATTTCCATCTTTAACTAGTATTGAGCATTTGATATGGATACCTGCATTTTAAACAAATTCATGGAAGTGTTGGTTAGAGTAGATGAAATCATTTCACATGTTTTCTTGTGCATTTCTAGCTAATAGTTTGGATGACCACTTCTTGCATCAAACTGAAAAGAAGTTTGCTTGTAATCTGTTGGAGTTTTGGGCTCTATTGTATGTGCTTCTAAAAATTCCATATGCATTTTTCCCTTTTCTAAATCAAAGGCAGAGAGAAGTCTACCCTGTGCAGTTGCGCTTTCTTTCCAAAATTGAGCATAAGTGTTGTTTTTCAATATTTCATTCTTGATTTTAATCTCCCTGAATGTGTCAAAGACTACATCTTCCTTTTCTTCGATCACATTTTTAGATGAGGACACTTGAAGAGACTACTGCCTTTCGGAAATTGGAGTGGCAGGAAAGTATTGCCCCCCAGTTGGGGATGAATCTAGAATATCAATGATATTGGTGATTGTTTGTTGTAGTGATCCTTTGTCTATTTCCATGTTATTTCTGGGCTTCTTCATGTATTTCAACTTGAATTTCTTCATAGAAGTATTAGTCCCTGACGACTGATCTTCTCTAGACCTTTTCCCTATTACTCCATGTTCTTGTCCTTTTCCCTTTTATGTTCTATCTTCAGTGGTTTTCTTTTCCTGCTGACTTGGAGTTTGTTCATTGGAAGAATAAATCACTTGTTCCTCAGCCTCCTACAATGTGTCAGGCATCCACTCATTTTGGCTCATGTATTTTTCAATTTCAGGCCTTTGAGTGTGAATATAGGTTGTTGACTTGTTCTCCACCCTCCTCTTGGAGATGATACCCCATGGGTCGTAGGACCTTGTGAAACTATGCATGAAATTCATTTCTTTCTATCTTTAATCTACCTCCTCCCCTACTGCTCTATTGTTACAAATGAAGGGACCAATTTCAGATTTAATCCTGAACTAGGACTTTTTCTTAGCTGCTAAAAAATGCACTTCATCTGCATTAATCATTTGTTTGATGTATTCAAGTGCGAATATCCTCAGGGGGAGGAACCTTGGCAACTTATAAAGGGCCAACTCACAACCATATACTCTTAATTCAGTGTAATTTTGGTACAAGTACCAATCACCTACTCTTGCTTGGTCTGTCAACTACAAAATTCTTCTTTTTTCTTCACTGATGCTAGGTTCTGTAGTCCCACTGCAAAGGCTCATTGTTGGGTGAACAAACATTTCTACAAATGTTCTATAACACTGAAGTACTTTGAGTCCATCATCACTAATGTTGTCTAGAAAATAACAGATTGGGGTTCACCTTCCTCATTCAACTTGCTCATTGAAAACTGGAACCTATCTTCTTGAAAATAAATAAGCATACAAACCAAAGTTGAGGAGTATTGAAACACCCCCTCTATGAATAAATTTACAAACTGTTCATGAATGGCGTCTGCTAAAAATTGGATGAAATTGAAGAGGACAGAGGACTTAGATTACGTTGATAGAATAGACAGGAAAGATATGATAGCTTCATCAAGCCATTGATCTGAATAATAGCGAAGTAAAGAAGAAAGAACAGTGACAATGTGTTTAGTTCTATCTGGGAAAAAAAGGAGGAATAAGGAGGATTCCTATTTGGCAGATGTGTGTGCTCAGTCATGAAAAGTTCTAAGGTTTTGGCTCTCTTGGAAAAGTCAAGCTTCTGATACATTTCAGTGAGAATCTCATGGGAAAAGGGAGTAGTTCCTTCAATAACAGGGGCCTGCATCATCTACATAATGGGCTTGGCATCAATGGTAAACAATATATGTCCTGTTGGGGCAATCACTGCCCCTTCCTATGGATTGTAGCATGAGTGGAAGTTCCTGATCAGTTCTAGGCAACTATGTGTTTTAGGAAAAATGTAAAAAGGTAGATTAGTGTCCCAGAGGCCTATGTCATCCATCTCCTCCACAAATTTTTCCTCCCATCAGCAATATATGCCGAATAAATCGAACTCTGATAGTGTTTCATGTATCTTAAAATCCCTATCTTCATGTGGTATGTGATCCAACTCCAGTGGTGGGTGCACCATTGGATTAAATACTTCTTGTTCCTTTTTCTTTCGTGTCATGGTTGTCGTCTGGAGAAACCTCTAAAAATCGACTTGTGTTGAAATTATAATAGAAGGGGATAAGAAGAAATGGGAATTCAGAGAGGGAGAAAGAAAAGGGATAAACCAGAAGTGGGATTCGAGAAAGGGAATATGTGATCCCTGCAAAAATATAAATTCTCCTGCAACTGTACCGCTATTGGAGTGAGCTTACTGCACTTTCTATGTATGACTGAATGGAATGGAATTGCGCCTGATACTAGAGATAGCAAGTTAAGATTTGAAAATGGCATGAAATGGTGTTTTAATGGCTTTGGAGTGTTCCCGTTGTGTTGGTCTGACTTGGTGCGGGTCCGTTGGCTAACGGTCCATCCAATTGAATGCAAAACGGTGGGAACGAAGGTGGTAGGTAGATGGGATAGGTTGGTGTTGTGAGGTGGCGAGAGCGACAAACAGTCACAGTAGCAAAGCGATTTGACTAACGGCATAAACCATTTTTCAAAGGTCCTGTGGAGTGGTAAGCAGTATGGGGGGGTGAAATCATGAGAGTGCAACACATCAGTGGTTTGAAATCATTTATTTCAGACCCACCCCCTCCCCCCCCCAAACAAGGATTAACTTTTGGAGGGTGAGGGGGAGACAGAAAAGCACATAGGCCATCGGATCATATGGGATGAGCGAGGATTTAATGAAAGATTGGGGGTAGGTAAGATTTGATGTGATGGGTAAGTGAGTGGTGGGGTAGGGAAATAAATAGGGGGCAGGCTATAGGAAAATAGGGGTATAGAGTAAGGTTAGGGGAAATAATATTGAAAAATAATATAAGATCCCTTCCCCTTTTAATTTCTTCTACCGACCTTAGAAAAAACAATAGGATACATCTTCCAACCTTGAAAGAACATTAATGACTTTATTTCTTTGGATTTTCCTCAATCTACCTACCCTTATTTTTCTAATCTAGCATTTTTTTCTTTTTAATTTGTAGAGTGCACTTGGAATGGCAAACCTTTTCATTTTTTCCTTTTATTTCTAACCTACTCTATCACTTATTTCTCCCATTGGTCCATATTAAATAGTTGAACCAATTTTATTTCTAACTAGCTACTGATTTGCCAAGATTGAAATCTTTGGAAGATCTTTATTTTCTACCCTATCAATAGAAATTGAAATTTGTTCAATCATGATTAGACTGTATGATTTGAACAACATTTGGGGTTTTCTTTTTCCTCTTATTTTTTCTCTTTTGTTCTTTTTGTTATTTTTATATTCCCTCTTCTAATTTCTTTTCTTTTCTCTTTTTTCTGTGAAATCAATTGAATATTGGAATATATGAACAATTTGAAATATGCAGATTGTGAAATACTCAATCACCTTAAGATTGTATAGATTATAGGACCCTAACATCTTCTTCGCTTCCTACTTACCACTATACGCTCGGGCCACTATTCTTCTTTGGGACCATAATGAATGCACCACCTCATTCTTCGTTGAGTCTACCATTCATCCATATTGCAATAAACCATCTTCGTTATCACATCCATTTCATTCACCTCACATTGAGAAAACCCTATAGATTCCCCACCCTCTGCAAACAACCCACCTGCATCATCTCACAAGCCACTAGTTTTTTAGGGAACCCATCCCCATTTTGTACATCCAAAACCACTTTTCATTTCTTTTTGGATGCGTACAAATATTTTTTCAGGAGAAGGATTCTGACCCATATTTTTGTGCCAGTTACCTGGCAGAAGTCCTTAGTCATCCTTGGTTGGAGTTTTCTTCTTTACCCATGTCATACCTGTTATAGACATTTTTGGGCACTACAACCCCAAGCATAAAATTTCCATAAACCAAGGGCTCCTAAGTCCCTAAAAGTGTTTTTCCAACCCCTAAAGGAACAAGGTCAACTGATTACAGCTTCTCCCAGAAGTTCTCCATGAAACACTACTCAGAACTGGTCAAAACTAGATCATTTCACCTGCTCCATAGGCAAAGTGCGTCGCATCTCACCTAAATACACACAGTGGGTGTGTTGCATTTCAAAAATCCCTTCTATGGGGTGCGATGGGCGAGAAAGGACAAATGGTAGTGTCAATCCGCGAGGTGGAGAAGCATGGAATCTTCCAGAAACATCTCCTGTGACACTTGCCTCTCTGAATTTGACCAAGGATGAGTAAGAGATCATCAATCTCCAAGTGGAAGCAAGAACTATCAGAGAGAAGACACTAATCAAATCACAAGCTGACTCATCTCCCTTACAGACATCTATATATGGATCCCTCATCCCAGAGATCCAGAGGCTGGAATTTTGCATCTTGTAAGGAATTGATGTTAGTTTCTTGAGGCAACATCATAGTGTTGGGTGATCTAAGCTTTTCATGAGGTGAAGAAGGGCTTACTTGCTGAGAGGATGATGCTAGGTCAGAACAACTGGTTGTAACTCTCTTGGATCTTTCTTGATTATCAATAAATCTATTCAAGTTTTCCTCCATACTCTTGTGTGATTTATATTTTATGCATTTGTATGGTCAATTTACATTTGATCCTAGATTATTTATGATAATAGATCCATGTTCTCGTATAGTGTTATGCTACTTTAATTCTACAGGTATTGTGTGAAGTTGGGTATACAAGAAAGCGAGTAGCAAAGGACTATCAGAAGAGAGAGGAATCGAGCAAGGAACCAAGCGCAAGACAGAGGTTGGTCTCCTTCATTCTTCTCTCATCTATCTTTCATAAAGGAAAATGAAAGTAGCTTTACTTTGTTTGTTTCTAAGGTAGCTACCAGCCTTATGGGATTAGCAGTTCTGCATAGACACTTTTCCCTATAACAAAATGGCGACTCCGCTGGGGAGCGACTAGGTTGTTTGTTTATCTACATTTGTTTACTTTATAAACTTACAGATGAAGCCTGAAGTTGAGCCAGGTAGCCTTCAAACTGCATTTTCTATGCAAATGAAAATTAGATAAATGCCCCTTCAGTCAATCTCTGGGTTTTGTTTATGAATTAAACAACTAATTTACAAACTCTCTAATTTCCCTTGTGGTGGCTCTAGTAACCTCCTTAGACCTACCCCTGTGATTGATTTACTGATTACCACTTGCTCGGCCAAAATCCATGAATTGAACTGCAAACTGTGACCCGGAACCCAATCAAAGTCTCATCCCTGGTCCAACGCACTGTCTGTTCTATGAATCTCAAATTCAGTGCACTTCCTGAGTGTAGTAGGTGTGTTGCATTTCAAATTCACTGTGTTACAGGTGCGCTGATCAGACAAGGCCTTGTTCCTAAATTTTGGTTTCTGTGTTCACTCTTTTCAGATCTATTCAAGAGTTTTGCTGCCTGTAGTCAGTACGCCTCTGTTTGAAACCCCTTTCCTTGCTGTTATTCCGCCTCCATTATGCAAAGAACTGTAAATGTTTTTATGTATTTGTTGAGTCATTTTCAGTTCTCCCTTACAAAGAAGTAACATAATTGTACTGTCGTTTCTTGATTTGAAAGTGTCGTAAGTGTCGTTTTCAGTCATAGAAGAGAATCCAATTGTTATTGATAGTCGATTACCCTGTTACTATTGTATTTGATCTGAATTAGTAGTTTTTCTAGTGTCGAAAGCAAGTTTTCATTTCCAAATCGCAAAGTGTTGTCATTCTCTTCATTTTGATTTTGAAAAGAAACTTGTTAGTAATTGTCGCTTTGAAAAATAATTCAGATTTGTGCATTAGCTTTCTTTTATCATTCACATATTAAGAAGGCTGAAAACAAATACATGCATGTGCATTTGCATTTAGAATGCTTGATTGGTTTGATTTAGGACGGTGTATATAGTGTGTGCTCTTTGCTCTTTGTTGAAAGAATATTGTCTCTCTTTCCTTAGTAGCTAGGATTTTCATTGCACAAAGAAGATAAAATGACTTCTTATCATCTTAGATTGCATTTTAGGAATTGTACATCTACATCACGCAGTGAACCTGAAAGGAAAATTTCTTAAGCAAGATCAACTATAAAATAAATTTAATGAATCTAACAATGCTTTGGAACCTAATGCACAACATCTAGAAGTCTAGGCTAGAGATGTATTCTGGCATCGTAAAGCTTGGTAACTATTGTCTTCACTGTTGGTTGGGTGATTCCTCCACTTTGAGACGATAAGTGCTAGTACGGACTTGTGCTCCCACGTACCGTCGAGTATATTTTGGGAGACCACAATAGGCTTAATCCTTTATCCATAGGAATCCGTGTCTGCCGCCCTATCGATTGCAATGCACTGAACACAACATTCGGGAAGATTGACTGTCGTACCGTAAAAAGTATTCTACAGTTTTGTGATTGGTTTGGTAATCCCTCTGTCTTGATTTCTAGAGCAGTCCCTTTCGTTCCTTTTCAGACTCCTTAACAGGAAAGGTCCATCTGAGCACTTGTCACTTTAGGCTCATTAAAAATCAAAGGCGACTAGAGTCATCTTTTGTTTTTTCTCGACTCTTAAAAATTGAGAAAACAAGTTGTGTCAAAGCATCTAAAATTCATCTAATTCAGAAACATACTTCCCCTTTATTTTTGGTTGATCAAGTAATCCGCAATCATGGAAGAAAGTCAATTGAAACCCCATCGTTCGCGGAGGCTTATGAGTCAACCGTCTTTGTCTCCGGAATCGAAACTATTATGGACAAAGCGAACTCGTTTAACCGGTTCCAAATCTCCTGGTAAAGTTAGAACAAGTGTTCCAACATCATCGGAGACTCCAGTTACTCCAAACATTTCTGGTATCCCTGCCTTTTCAGAAGAAGTTTAGCAGCCATCGAGGGATAGTAGCTCTGATCCTAGTTTGAAAGTAAACACTTGTGTTACTAAACTAGTGTCATCTACAACCGGTTCAGAGAGTGTTATTCCCCAAACATCTGTCGCTGCAAATTCCATACCTTCTTCTGCACCAGAAATATTTTACGGACCTGACGGTCTACCTCTTCCACCTGGTCTGATTGCTATAGAAGAGATTGTGGAGGATCCTCCATCTAGTACTCCATCGCAATTTGGAGTCGGGATCACTCTGTATCCTTCTTCATCAGAAATTAGTCTACCGCCAATGGAAACTCCTGTAGAATCGCTAGGTAATCTTTTGGATAGACTAGAAATGTCTGAACAACCGTCGACATCTAGGACTGGGTCGTTCGACACAGCGATGAAAGAACTTCATGTTATCACTCCAACAATGTTCACCGGTATACCATCTGTCCCAACTAGCTCTCAATCGGTAGAAGGGGCCCACTCAGGGGCTATTTCGACAGTATGGTCTATTCCTGTTTGTTCATCCGGAATAGTATACGGAAACTCTTATGTTGAGTCTCAATAAAATGATCCTTCAGAATGTCAATTTGGGCAGTCCGGTCCTCAAGGGAAAACCATTCCTTTAAGTACCGGATTACCGCCGTATGGGGGGTAGTATACCCTTCGATTGTCTCCTCTGGGAGGACAGCCATACGGGAGTTCACAACAAAATTCAGGTTATGCTGGAATTACATCTAGCGGTTGGGTACCGATACTACCTCAACAACCAAGAGTTGTATATTCGATGCAACCATGTTTACCTATGTCAAATATACCAACTACGCCAGCTATTGTGACGGTGTCGCAAGTACAAGCACTGCCTGTTGTATGCCAACCTTAGGTTACTCAGGTTGTAATGCAACAACCTCTTGACCCTGCGACTCAACCACAATCGCTGACTGGTGGAATGACATAGGCCCAAACGGGTACAATTACCCCTCATCTTGGTCAAACAGTTAGTATCGAGCAACAACACATGGCTTCACAACCATGGCTGGTGCAATACCAACAACCACAATTCCAACAAGTATACCAAGGATCTGAGCAACAAATCTTTTCAAATAGTGGGCAGCCGTATATTCAAAACGGTCAAAATCAACCATTCTACAATGGTTATGCCCACCAACCTTACCAAAGTTACCAACATCAAATGCATTATGCTGGTATGCAAAGACCCACTGCTCCGGCGATTCCATCTTATCCTGGGTATGCTTCGCCTAACCTGAATCAATAGTTACCCTTCATGGCAACTTTAGGGTTACCGGATTTAAATCGGTTAACAAACGATCCAATCGCTTACGCCCTTTTGTGGCCAGCGATTCCACATAAACTTCCATCGGATATTCCTAAATTTAATGGAAATCCGCGCGAGGATCCGTCGAATCATGTGATGACATTTCATCTGTGGTGTTCGTCAAACACCCTAAACGACGATTCAATTAGGCTTCGCATTTTTCAGAGGACGTTAATTGGTCCGGCAACAAAATGGTTTATCGAGTTGCCCAGAGCTTCGTTTGACAACTTCAGTACCCTAGCCACAACCTTTTTAACCCATTTTCAGTTACCAATAAGGTATGAAACGGGAACAGAACTTCTTACCAATTTCAAACAAACAACGGCCACTCACATATCCGATCATATACATGAGTGGCGACGTCGTCGTAGAATGGTAAAAATGTATGTTCCTGATCGGCTTTTAGTTGAATGGTTTATTAATTCATTATTGCCTTCCATCACGGAAGATGTGGCAAAAGGGGGAGTCATCACCGAAGAGAAAGTTATCGCTCATGCACAATATTTAGACTTGATTTACACTCAGTCTGGCACGCTCTAGATAAAATACCTGACGCTCCTAGACCTGAATTCTTGGTCCCTCCTCCTCCTAAATCAAACACTGAATCTCATGCGGCGATGGTGTGATTGGTGCAACAGACACGAGATCGACAACGGCTACATCTAAAAATGCCCGTAAGATTTCCAGTCAAAATGCAAAAGAAGAACTTCTTGCCTCAGAAGTAGATGCCGTCTCGATAGATAAAGGCAAAGAAACCAAGAAACCAGGAGGCAAGAAGAAAAACAAAGGGAAGAAGAAGAAACAGGAGGAATCATCACCTGAAAAATCTTCTGCAAACCCTCCTGGAAATAGGAAACCAAAAAATCCATGCTTTATATGCGATGAGGATCATTGGACATCAGATTGTCCACACAGAGCTGAGCTTAAAAAAATCTTCAAGAATTCAAAAACCTCGGCAGTATTAACTGATCCATTTCCGAACCCAGGGACAAATCTAGTTGACAGTGGAAATGCTTCCCATCTCAAGTGCTGATGTTGTCGGTTTCCAAACAGAAAAATGATGCTTTGATATCGACAAGTAACAAAGATTATGGGAATCCACAGCTGTTGAACAACAAGTATAAAGATCAAACTAGTAGTTCGACAACGAGTTCGACAGAAGTTGCGCCGCCCATCATTCCTGAGCTGACAATAAAACTGCCAAAGGGAGTAGTACACAAGTCGACATTTAATCCTCGTGCTAGAGCGGCACAACATTATAATATAGTGGAAGATATGGCCCAATCGCCATCCACTATGTCGACACTTGAGGTACTACAAAATTTCCCATCCCAAAAGTAGGCTTTATTATTAGCCATCGGTGGGATAGACCCAAAGGATTCCAATCTTGTGTCCTTTAATAATAAAGGATACGATCCTCAGTTACCAGCTCAACTAGCTTTCCTCATTCAAGTGAAAGCCCTCAACAAAACTGTTCATCGAACAATTATTGATGAGGGGCATCTACATGTATTATGTCGATGAGTTGCTGGAAAACTTTAGGATCTCCAACCTTGTCGTGATCTTCGACGACATTAAAAGCATTCGACAGATGAACATATACCCCATATGGTATTCTAAGTAACTTGCAAGTTGAACTAGGGGGAAAACAGTAGAAATAGATGTCGAAGTAATCGACGGAAACCTCGATTACAACATCCTACTGGGAAGACCATGGATATATGCTATGGCTGTTGTTGTGTCGACCTATTTTAGGAAGATTGCATTTCCCTTTCAAGGAGGGATTACGATCGTCGATCAACAAACTTTCCTCCCCAATGGTTCTCAAGTTACGGGAAGCATTCCAATGATCCATGGAAGCCCTCATTTGCTTCAAAATATCGGAGTAGGCCTACTAAAAGACCCTATATTAATGGAAACTTTTTCCCTCCACCTCCAATAAATCTAGCAAAAGTAGCATCAGTAGGAACCTGCAATATGATATCTTCGTTTAAAAAGATCTCAGAAAATGATATAAACATGAATCATACATAGGTATTGCCTCCAAACCCAATGGAAATATTGTAGCAATCAATGTTCCTAGCATGGGAGGCAAACCCAAATCAACGCTCACCAAGCATTTGGATAGATAGGTCTAAGTAATATGGCACCCCTTCAGATCCTTGGTCATGAGTGCATTACACCGACGAAGGAATTGTTCAATCAATGGTAATTGAAGGGGCACCATGGGAAGATTACCACCATCGTTCCTTTCTTCTGGATTGTGAAGAAGATACTCCTGATGACCTTTATCATCCGTCAGTTTTTGATTTCCTATCAAATACTATAAACACAGTGGATTCCGAGCGAAACTTGTCCAAAATTGAAGAGACTATCGCCATAAATATCTCGACCAAAATAGATGTTGTAGAGAATATTTATGTTGGCAAATGTTGTTCTCCTTCTGAACTAGAAATATATAACGCTCTTTTTCGCGAATTCAGAGATGTATTTTCTTGGTCATATAATGAAATGCCAGGCATTGACTTGAGTATCGTTGAACATGAAATTAAGATGTATCCAGATGTCAAACCAGCACGACAACGGCTAAGGCAGGTGCACCCCAAGAAAGCCACTGCCATCAAGGCAGAAGTTGAAAAACTTCTCCATGCTGGTTTCATTTACCTGGTTCCTTTAACCGATTGGGTATCGAACATTGTTCCTGTTATGAAAAAACAAGGAATGATTAGAGTGTGCGTCTATTATAGGGATGTAAATCAAGCTTGTCCAAAAGACAACTACCCTACACCCTTCATTGACCAAATAATTGATGAATGTGCCAGATGTGAAATCTTTTCATTTATGGATGGATTATCCGGGTATAATCAAATAAATATCCGCCCATAGGACCAGTCAAAGACTACATTTATTTGTCCGTGGGGCACATTTGCATATCGAAAATAACCCTTTGGTTTAAAGAATGCAGGGGAAACATTTCAGAGGGTAATGAATTATGCCTTCCATGACATCAAAAACATCGTTCAACCATATCTCGACGACCTTCCGGCTCATTCGCGAAAGCGGACAGATCATCCGCAGCATTTAAGAGAAATATTTCTACGTTGCCAACACTACAAGATACGACTCAATCCACACAAATGTGTGTTCTGTGTCAGTTCTGTTCATTTACTTGGCTTTGTAGTCTCAAAGGATGAGATTCGTCTCGACCCATGTAAGGTTCAAGCAATCATTAATTTGCCTCCACCTTCAAATTTGCTTCAGATTCAGAAACTCCAAGGGAAAGCAAACTTTCTGAGGAGGTTCATTCCAAATTACGCCGAACTTGCTAAAGGTTATACACGTCTATTGAAAAAAGAAGTGCCCTTCGTCTGGGATTAGGTTGCGCAAGCTTCCTTTGATGCTTTAAAAGAATCCCTAATGAAAGCATCATTAATGTATGCTCCTGATTATCAAAATGACTTTAACCTGTATCTGGCTGCAGCGGATACAACCATCGCAATGGTTTTAGTTCAAGAAGACAACAGAATTGAACATCCTATATATTATTTGAGTAAGAACTTCAATGATACGGAAAGAAAATATTATTATGTTGAAAAGCTAGCGCTCGCAGCTATTCAAGCGATACAGAGATTTCAACACTATGTCCTCTTTCAAAAAACTACCATTCTGTCAGATTGCAACCCCATGACTTATATATTGTCGCGACAGTTGCTGGGGGTCAAATATTCAAAATGGATAGCAATTCTACAAGAGTTTGATCTAGAATTTGTAAAAGCCAAGTCAAAGAAAGCCTTGGTTTTCTCAGAATTATTATGCGATCTCCCATCGTCATCCAACGATGAAACATCCGAAGAAACAATCGTGGATGAATCTTTGTTTCTAATATCTTCAAGAAATCCATGGTATGGAGATATAATCATTTATCTCCAAACCCAAAAATATAGGCCTAATACCTCCCATTCAGAACAAAAACGTATTCGATACCAATCAAAAGACTACATGATCGTCGGTGATACACTTTACTGTCGTGGTGTCGATATAGTTCTGAGGAGGTGCCTCACCCATGAGGAGGCCGAAAAAGTCCTGAATGATTTCCATTCAGGCGCGTGTGGGGGGCATCAATCCGGTTACGCTGCGGTGCAAAATTTTTTACGAGCAGGATACTTCTGGCCAACAATGTTCAAAGATTGCATAACTGCAGTCAGAAGTTGCCATGCTTGTCAAATTTTCGATAGCAAAACCAAAAGACCACCCGAACCTCTGCAGCCAATAGTTGCTGTTGGGCCATTTTCCAAATGGGGCATTGATTTCATGACATGTAACCCCACCTCGACCGGGGGGCATGGGTATATCATAGTCGCAGTGGACTATTTTACTAAATGGGCTGAGGCGATGCCTACATTAGATAACACTGGTGAAACAGCTGCCCTTTTCTTTTTTAATAATGTAGTCGCTAGATTCAGTGTTCCATAGACTATAGTCACAGATCATGGATCACATTTTCATAATCACATGATAGTCGAATTAACTGCCAAATTAGGGTTGTCCCACGACAGCTCTACTCCATACTACCTGCAGGCCAACGGACAAGTTGAAGCAATCAAAAAGGTCCTGAAGCGCATGTTGCAAAGGATGATTGGAGTCCACAAAAGGAGTTGGCACCTGATCCTGTACTCAGCCTTGTGGGCATACTGAACATTGGTAAGGAATGTGACCGGATTTACACCTTTCTAACTGGCGTATGGCCTAGAAGCAATCTTATCAGTTCATTATGAAATCTCGTCCCTCAAACTCGCAATCAACCTTCTCCCCGGAACTTCAAAAGAGGAGGCTCGTTTCTTGGAACTAATCCAATTGGATGAAACTCGTTGTGATGCCGCTTTGGCTAATGAAGCCCTTAAGAAACGAGTCAAGGCACAGTTCGACAAGAATGTCAAACCCCGTGTCTTCTCAGAAGGTGACTTGGTCTTGCTTTATGACCAAGAATCTGATAAATTGGGAGCAGGTAAATTCAAGTCTTTATGGATGGGCCCCTATATTGTTAAGCGAGTGTTAGAAAAAGGAACCTACGAGTTAATGGATTATGATGGGATTCCACTAGCACAACCTCGTAATCGGTTGTACCTTAAGCATTACTATGCATGATTCAGTGTGGTAACCTATATGCTTTTGTTACATTTTTGTTTTTGCTAAAGTATTTGTTTTGGTCAAGTAAGTCATCTTTTTACATTTGTCGCAGAGGTCAAGCCCATTGGAATCTTTTGTTGGATATGTCGACAGAGCAAGTCGTAGTTCACAGAACCTATCTTCTGCGGCCTGGGCCATTTTCGATCCAAGCGGCGAGTTAGTAAGTTTCAGAGGGGTATGTATTGGTCGATCAATGAATAACATCGTTGAATATAGTGCATTGATAAAACTTCTCTCTGATGCCATCACAAGTGGCATACGCCGACTGGTCATCAGGCTAGACTCACAGCTCGTCATACTACAACTCAATGGTATCTACTCCGTCCAAAATCCAGCTATCTATCGCATGTTCCTAAGGGTCAAGATTTTGGAAAGGCAATTTGATTTTATTCAATATCAACATATTTCCAGAAACTTAAACACATTAACTGACTCATTGGCAAATTATGTGTTAGATAGACATTTGCAACATTTTATAAAAGCAGCATCTCATCAATATTTGCATTAGGATCATGTAACTTAACCAAAATAAAACTCCAAAAATCAAATCTATATATATATATATATATATTATATATATATTATATATATATAATATATATATATATTTATATATTTATATATATATGATATAACTGTTTATGGTTTACACATAATGTTCTGTAACCAAGACAAAATTGGTCAAATAACCCAAAAATCAAAATGCTAGGGGGCACCCTAGTCTAATGATGCTGGTGATAACAAGTCACCGCCTATGCAATCATGCGCAAAAGCCTAGTCCATCGACTTGGCACGCAGTAGTAGTATGTCGTTGCAACCTCAAAAGTAGCTCGTCAGTCCTCACATCTAGAATACCGAAAGTGAGGCCCTTGACCTGATCCTGTAATGCTAAAAGAGTCTCGGCCACATCAAGGTCGCGAAGGATAGCCCTTCCAACAACCTCTCCTGCTGGAGCGGTAGCTGGCACTCTCAGGCGTACTACTGGCCGAACAGGACCAACATCTGCATGAGCACATGAGTTCTGATTAGTCTTGATAGGATAAAGCACAAGGACATTATAAAAGGAAAAACGATAAACAGAAATATGGTCAAGAATTTACCAATGGCACCCCACTGTTCCCCAGCCGGCAGTACTAAATCTCGGTCACCCCGGAAGTCCATACCAATATATGGATACTCGGAATAAACCATCTCCTGATGATCAAACCACCCGAAGAAGGTATCAGAAAAGGAAATCTGAGACTGACCAGCATGCCTAGACATATGGTCGACCCATCTCTGCATACGTGGTTCAGTCGGTGGAGGAAAACCAAGTGCAATATACTGCGGCTGCACCAGTGGTATATTTTCCAAGGCGAAGGTAGTCAAAATAGAACCGTATCCAAAGTTCTTCAATCTCCCTCTTTTCACCTTGGTCAACTGTTCTCTCATCACAAGGAGTACTACATCACACTAGTTCAACACCTTCGGTTCGCGACATTCCAAGGCGTACTGCATATAAGATCAGTTGGCCACATGAAGAGCCACACCACCAGCCATCCTACCAAAAGTGAACAGAATGGTCCTCAAAGACCTGTCAGTGACATCTCGGATGATGATCTTGCCGTCTTTACTCGGCTGAGATCCCTCTCTACAATACCTGCGAACACAATCTCTCATAGATTCACCTCCATAGGCTCAACCTGATAAAGAGATGGGGGCAGCCCGCCTTGATAAGCCAGTCAAAAAATAGATGTCCACTACGGTCAAGGGTATGGATTTGCCCCTAATCTGGAACACCTGGTTCGTAGGATCCCAAGCATCAAGAAAATACTGCAACAAGTTGATTTGTTGTCTCATGCTCGAAATGCGGAAAAACTTTGACAGGCCACAGTTCTGTAATGCATTTATTGTAACCGGATCATGTAAAGCAAGCATGTCATCTTCTTCATGCTCACGTTCTCACCATGTAATGGTCATTTTTCTCCAATAAATCTCTGAAATCAAACAAGAGAAGAGTTAGATCCTCATTTGGTGAGAAACAAACAAGAATTTCCATTGAAAATTATGCATAAATTTACTTCCTTGTGCTCATCGCACCTACAGTAGTGTTCTAGGTGCGTTGCATGTCAATTGGCCAGTGGACAGGCTAACATCCAACGCACCTTTGATGCATAAAGGGTGCAATGAAGCCAGGGTGAGTTTTTCAAACCCCAGAGGCTCAAAAAAACTAGAAATCAGGCTCAGAATGCAAAATGGAAAGGATGAAATGAAAGAGCTCAGGTTTAGCTCCTACCTGGTCCAGACGGCACCGAAAATCGTCTGCAAAATCTCCCGGAATCAGCTGGTGAAAAATCAAAGGCAGAAAGCACCTCCAAAGCTCCAACAGGCCAAAGTTCAAATGAAATGGTAAAACGAGAGGTAAAAGCACTTTTAAACTACTTTTAAACATATATTGTTCATTTCTAACTAGTTTGATGAAGCAATTGAGCACGTAGTACAATCTTTGAGAGAACAAAGCTATTAATGGTAAAGTCAAGAAATGACCATTATATCGAGCAGTTTTAACACGGACTTCATGCTCGTTAAAAAATAAACATAAGCAATGAGCAAATGTTTCCCCTAACGTTTAATATCAAGAAAAAATGAACCAATTTCCGGTAAATAACCGTCGTGAATGTAGTATTTCATCCTTTAAAGCCTTGGTCGTGTTCTCATCATCACCTCCACTCTGTATTGGCCGATCATTCACCTCCATTTGATTGCTTACCCCTTTTGAGGAACAGATACGAAGAGTGATCCTGTTAGCCATCCTTGTAACACTGCCGTGATTGGAAAATTCCAAACCTTACCTGGAATCAGCTGCTACTCAAATTTATCACTCGTTCCTCAAAGACGAGTCTCCTTTAAGCTCTTTTCAACTGACTTGTAAAATATGAAAGTATTGCTGAGCCATTGGCCTCTCCAGCTCCTTAAAGTGACTGGAACTGCTATCCCTCCTTTAGATTTTAATCTTTTTCGACCTGAGGGATTATTACACAAAAATATCGAGCGCTTGTTTTGTTCAGCTCGTTAAAAGTATCGAAAATTCATCCCTTCTGTATTGTTTTATACTTTTTCGGACTTAAGGGATTAGATGACGAAAAATGATTTTTGTAGTTTCCTTTACGTCCCTTTTCAGACTCTCTAAAATTGAAAAGGACCGAGTTATCTTTGTCATTAAACTCGTTAAAACCTAATAGCGACAAACTTGTCCATAGCAGACAAGAACGAGTTTCACTGTTGCTAGGCTCGTTAAAACATAGCGATGGGTTTCCCGAAGGGAAAATTATAGAACAAGCGTATGTTATCCTCCTCAAGCTTGACAAAAATAAAGAGGTACTGGTCAACAATGACTGGGGAAAAATTGGAAAGAAAACTTGAAAAAACTTTGTTGGTAGCAAGTCGCTCTTGAACATGACACTTTCACTCCCATCCAAGTCGGGTTGGGTTGTTTCATTCACCAGTCATATCACCATGGTCACATCACACCATCCACATTTTGGGTTAATGCTACCAATCCATCATGTCAGTTCCGCCTATATGTTCAAGAGAAGTCACTCAGAGAATTCACCTGTGTCTCACCCACTGCAATACATTTACACTCCATTCTTTCATGACCGCCACCCTGAACCTTATATCACCAGACCGTTTTCACCTCCATTAAAATCATTTGCTCCGTTCTGTGTCATTGATGTGGGATTCACTAAGGCCCTCCTATGATGGATCGCTTCTTGTTGACATCAGCTCATTATCCAAGAAGTCGATCTAGGAACACCCATTTCAGTACTTTGAAGCTTGCATGCCTCAATGGCAAGTTTCTCACTTCCGGCGATAGGTTTACACTAATGGCCTTTGACCGAAAGATTTTGCGTGGTGTTTGTCGCCAAGTCCCTTATTCACACCATGTGAATTGTACTGTAGTACCTTGAGGATCATTATCATTATCGGTGATTCCTCTTGCGCCTGTTAACAACTTACATCATTGGCTGGTAATCAGGCGATGTCTTTCCATGTTCGACTCCAGAACATCTCTCACATGGATCGACTTGTACTTTGAGTGAAGATCGAACAAGATTGAAGACCCCGGATCTAGTTTCATCCATCCGGGTTATGATATATATTCAGGAAAATAAAGACATCAAATGTATATCATTGCCGCACAGATAATCATCCAATCTATGGGATGATGGCTCCTCCAGAATCATCAATCTACACTCAGACGATTGTCTATCCTATGTACATGAAAATGAATTTATAAAGCTGAGCATGGGAATTCCCGCCTCTGCTAGATCATGATAATATTATGAAGATAATGTATTGTATTGTATCTTATTACAGGTCTCCTTCCAGCTTGAAAGAACTTCGGATCCTCATGATAAAGCATTTCACCCGACATCAAAAAAGATTAACTACCTCATGGTTTAGGGGGCAACTGTTATAGACATTTTTGGGCACTCCAACCCCAAGCATAAAATTTCCGTAAACCAAGGGCTCCTAAGTCCCTAAAAGTGTTGTTCCAACCCCTAAAGGAATAAGGTCAACTGATTACAGCTTCTCCCAGAAGTTCTCCATGAAAAACTACTCAGAACTGGTCAAACCTGGATCATTTCACCTGCTCCATAGGCAAAGTGCGTTGCATCTCACCTAAATACACACAGTGCGAGCATTGCATTTCAAAAATCCCTTCTATGGGGTGCGATGGGCGAGAAAGGACAAATGGCAGTGTCAATCCGTGAGGTGGAGAAGCATGGAATCTTCCAGAAACATCTCCTGTGACACTTGCCTCTCTGAATTCGACCAAGGATGAGTAAGAGATCATCAATCTCCAAGCGGAAGCAAGAACTATCAGAGGGAAGACACTAATCAAATCACAAGCTGACTCATCTCCCTTACAGACATCTATATATGGATCCCTCATCCCAGAGATCCAGAGGCTGGAATTTTGCATCTTGTAAGGAATTGTTGTTAGTTTCTTGAGTCAACATCATAGTGTTGGGTGATCTAAGCTTTTCATGAGGTGAAGAAGGGCTTACTTGCTGAGAGGATGATGTTGGGTTAGAACAACTGGTTGTAACTCTCTTGGCTCTTTCTTGATTATCAATAAAGCTATTCAAGTTTTCCTCCATATTCTTGTGTGATTTATCTTTTATGCATTTGTATGGTCAATTTACATCTGATCCTAGATTGTTTATGATAATAGATCCATGTTCTCCTATAGTGTTATGCTGCTTTAACTCTACAGGTACTTTGTGAAGCTGGGTATACAACAAAGCGAGTAGCAAAGGACTATCAGAAAAGAGAGGAATCAAGCAAGGAACCAAGCGCAAGATAGAGGTTGGTCTCCTTCATTCTTCTCTCATCTATCTTTCATAAAGGAAAATGAAAGTAGCTTTACTTTGTTTGTTTCTAAGGTAGCTACCAGCCTTAGTGGGATTAGCAGTTCTGCATAGACACTTTTCCCTGTAACAATACCCATACCATTGAACACCCTCATCCCCTATCATACCATTCCAATCAGAAAATACATGTACCTGCCCTAGATGTCATACCAACTCCATGGGCATATACCTCAACACTCTTGTTTTGACTATCACCAGTTGCATTAACACTCCAACCTCGGGATTTTTTTTTGTATCTCTCCCCTATTGTCAGCTCTTGCTGTCATGTTTTTTGACCCATCTTATTACAATGTCTGTCTTAGTTTCACCTTGATTCCCTAGAATCATTTTCCGGGTGGTTGGCACTTCTTTTCTTATGACATCAACACTCATCTTCCATAATCAATGCAGTACCCTAATTGTTCCCCCCATTTTTGGGACAATATTGGGTGGCACAATGGGAATCATTATTGTCCATTGAGGTCATTGATCTCCCTAAAATTAGACACCAACATAAGTTTTCATATTAGATTAGTATCGTACTTTATGACTATTTTAGTTCTCTCATTTAGTCGAAGACCAATTCAACCCATCACATTTCATTCAACAATTCTTTATATTTGATGTATGGGGGCACCTAGTTCAGCCTATTTATAAGAGATACACTTGACAGTGAAACAAATTATCTTATTCAACCATCAACATGTTAACCACATCAGCAATGACTTGATAGGACCTTTCTTATATTCTTGTAATACTTAGCCATAGTCATCATAACAAGCATGGGACATTCCCGCATCCTATAGAAAATTTCGTATTAGTATTCTTCAGAGCATGGTTTTCTTTTAGTTCTTAGTCAAGGATATTCCCCTAATCGTCTCCGCAAAATTTTATCTATCTCTTAAGAAGCTAGTAAGAATCATGATTAGAACAACAAAACATGATGTATTTTGGCTATATGTTTTCTCATAACCTCAGATATCAGGGGGAAGCTATTATTATGATAAGATGTTACACTCATTTGTACATAGTAGAAGACACTTAGAGTTAGTGAAAAACATGTACATGAGTTACATTTTCAGTGGGAAACACCATGAAGAGAAAAAATCAAAAGCTTTCTTAAAGGTTCAATTAAAAAATCAAGCCTCACAGGTGCACCAAAGGCAAAAATTCAATACATCGTGGCTTTTCCTTCAATACCCATGAGGGTTGTGAGAAATCTATTCAACACCTTAGGACATGAAATTTCTTAAAAAAAACTTCAGCTCATGACATGATGGGCTAACTATTTGAGCCTTGAGCCCTAGTATGCCTTAACAATAAGGGGATGGTAGCTCTCAACTCATTTATGAGGAAAGTAAAAATATTCATGAGCCAAAGGAGGGAAAGAGTGTTCAAAATCTCTATAAGTACAAGTTCATGGAGTGCCAAAAACAACAAGAATTTTTTCATTGTTATGCTACTGAAATTTCTCCCAAGTAATCTAGCATACCATTGTGAGGAGAATTCCACCATTGTAGATATTTTTCTATGCTTATTTGAGAGAGAAAGAGCTTGCAAAAGAGATTGAAAAGGGAAATCATTGTTGAGAGCTATTGAACAACATTTCTCAAGTTACTTTCTTTAAGTGTCTTTGTTACTTTTATTTTAACTCTTCCACCGCAAACAAACAATAAAAATGATCCTTTTCCTATTCCTCTGTTCATTTGTTTTTTTCACAAGATTGTTTTGTGTTATTTAGTTTATTTTTTGTTTTGTTTTGTTCATGCATTGTTTTCATTATATTAAATTATTTGTTAGTCCATCTTAAATCACTAACATCTCTCATTTTTTTGTATGCTCCTTTAGGGAAGTAACCAACTTCAAGGAAGGTGTTTATGGGACTCATAGGCAACCAAACACACCATACAGAGGTTGTTCATTTATTTTTGTGGGAAGTATCAAATTTTGAAATCCTCATAGTTGATGGGGGGACCATGAAATGTGAAGTATCTTTTGAGAACATTAAGCTTCATATGGGGGATTATCACATTAAATCCCACATGTTTTCCATTGAGATGGGAGGTTGTGACATTATACTCGGAGTTGAATGGTGAAAAACATTGGGGGCCATTACCATGGACTTCTAGGAGCTATATATGAACTTCAAGCAAAGTGAACACACATATGCTTTAGGGGCTCCATGAAGGTGCTCCTACTATCATCAGCCTGGATAAAATGGAGAATATTTTTATAAAGGGAAACTTTGGGGTTGTTTCTCAATTTAATTCAATTGAGGCCATTGAATCAAGCCATGCCAACATTCCTCCAGATCTGCAAAAGGTGTTGGGTCACCACCAATAGGACTTTGAAAAACCCAAGGACCTACCCCCTTTGTAGGGTGAGAATGATCACAACATCCCTTTGATTCGATGTATCCAGCCACCAAATGTCTACCCCTTTAGGTATCCATTCTCACAAAAGAATGAGATTAAAAAAATTATTCACGAGCTGCTAGAAGTATGTGTTATTCATCCCAAAACCAACCCATATTCATCCCTAGTGGTCATGGTATTAAAGAAATATGGGGAGTGGCACATGTTTCCTCATTTCAGGGTCGTAAACAAGATCACCAATAAAGATAACTTCCCTATTCAAGTAGTTGATGATCTCCTTGATGAACTCCATGGCATCCTATTCTTTACCAAGTTGGATCCTCATTCGAGCCATCAATAAATAAAAATGAAAGTACCATACATTCCAAAGATAAATTTTAGAAGTTAGTAATGTCACTATGAATTTTTAGTTATGCCCTTTTGTTTTTGTAATGCCCCATCCACCTTTCAAAGTCTCATGAATCACCTTCTGAATCCATATCTCATAAAGTTTGTCTTGACATTTTTTTATGATATACTCATATTAGATAGAAGAGCATGGGAAATACATCTTCAACATGTTGACAAGGTATTGAAACATTTGAAGGATAATAAATTATTTTTTAAATTATCCAAGTGTTAATTTTGGAGTGGAAGAGGTGGAGTAATTGGGACAGATGTGGGATATAGAGGAGTAAGGTGGATCCAAAGAAGATCTAGGAATTGCAAGATTGGCCACAACCTTGGACCCTCAAAAGTTTGAAGGGATTTTTAGGCCTCACGAGATACTACCACAATTTTTTCAGAAATTATGGACCCATTGCTAGACATATGATGAATATTATTAAGAAAACTCCATACCTCTAGAAATAAGTAGGTCAATAGTCCTTCCTAGATCTCAAACAGACCATGTGTTCCACCCCATTGTTGGGCCTCCCAGATTTTACAAAACCCTCTATGATCGAATGTGATGGATTTGGCACCAACATTAAAGAAGTCTTAAGGCAACAAGGTTAACCAATAGCCTTCACAAGCCAATAATTAAATGTCAATAATTTGGGTCAATTTACTTATGAGAACGAAATGGTGGCCATCCTACATGCAGTAGACACTTGGGGACCATACTTGCTTAGACAACATTTCCAGATCTAAATTGACCATTTGTATCTGAAGTATTTCTTGGACTAAAACTTATCCTCTCCGCAAAAAAATAAATATCTTACCAAAATATTGGACTATAACTATGAGATATTCTATAAGAAGGGTTGAGATAATGTTATGACAGATGCCTTGTCTCGATAATTTGAGGAGGAAGGAACCCTTTTATCGCTATCTTTTCCCATACCATATTGGATTGAGGAGGCATTAAATGAATGGTTTTCCCATCCATCACTTTCCAAACTAATCCAAAGGTTACAAGAAGATCCCAACCCCTAGTAGGTTACACTTGGTAGGAAGATATTCTTCAAAATAAAGATTGTGTGGTTCTCTCCCATAACTAAACTCTCAAACTACACATCCCATTGGAGATGAACTCCTCACCCATTGTAGGATGTTCAAGCTTTCAGAATACTTATGCTGACACATGGTTCTCATTTTGTTGGGAAGGGATAAAATAAATCATTCTGACATTTATTGTTGAATATGATGTTTGTCAACACAACAAAGGGGAAACAGTGAAGACATTAGGAACCTTACAACCTTAGTTGCTACCTTCTTATATATGGATTGATTTCTACATGGAATTCATTACATGTCTCCCTAAATCAGGAAACAAGTCATTCATCATGGTGTTCATTGACCAAATCTCCAAATATTCTTGTGCCACTCATTCACTCCAGCTTTTTTCTCTCAAGTCTTCATGGATCAAATTTTCAAACTACATAGCATGCCCACCTCTATTGTCTTTGATTGAGATCCCGCCTTCACTAACAAGGAGTTTTTCAAGTTACATGGCACACAACTCCAATGAGTACAATGAATCACCATCATACATATAGTCAAACTAAAGTGGTATACAACTGTTTGGGGACCTACCTACAGTGCTTTTCTTCTTACAGAAAACATTAATGTCTGTAGTGGTAACCTTTAGCAGAATGTTTTTTTGATACTAATTATCATGAAGGAACCAAGATGGAATTGTATGAAGTGGTGTATGGCCAACTCCCACCTTCACCAACTTATTATCTTCTAGGATATTCCAAAATGTTGGAAGTTAATAAGTTGCTTTATAACCGATCTGCCACTCTCAGTTTTCTAAAGGATAATATCGATCAATTGCAAAACTGGAAAAATGAAAAGGCTAACCAAAATCGCTCTGAAATTTCTTTTCAATTGAGTGACCAAGTGCTTCTCCGAGTACATCCTTATAAAAAAACACCTCTCAAAGAAAAGTGATTCCAAAAATTAGCTCCAAAATTTTATGGGACTTATCTAATGATTCGAAATATCGGCTCCATCGTCTAAAAACTAGTCTTGTTGGCCACTTCAAAAATCCACCCCTTCTTCTATGTCTCTTTCCTTAATAAAGTAGTGGGGAATAATTGAAAGGTTTAGATCATAGTAGCTAAATTGGAAGAGGAAGGTTGTCTTTCACTCCAACCAGAATGGGTCCTAGATTCACAGGAAATGCATATTCAAAATATAACTATCACGAACGTCCTCATCTAGTGGAAAGACACCTTACCAAAAGATGTGACATGAGAACCAACAACTATTGTCCAGAAATTTCTACAGCTCCAACCTAGAGGACAAGGTTGTTTATCAAGAGGGAGCTCATGTTAAGGTCTGACCCAAACCCCTTTATTAATGTAATAGTCTCAAGGGTCCCTATAAGATTCATGACTAGTTATTTGAATAAATAAAGCATGTAATAGGTTAACTGCATCAATGATGATTGTAAGAGGTTGACCCACATTATAAAAAAGGGACCACAATTAGTTATAATGAGCCACGACTAATAAATAATGTGGGTAACCAACGTTATGAAAGTGAAAATGAGTAGTTAGGGTTTTGGATCTCATGAAACTATATATAGTCATAGATAGTAAGGGAATTACTGGCTTATGTTGTTATAATTGAGCTCTACTCTAATGGAGGTTGCCCCCTTGAAGGGGCAACTAAAAAATATTGTTGCAGATCTTAATAGAATATTTCTAGTTTCTATCGTCACATTACATTATTTTCTATGGTATCTCTGACATATTTCACA
Source organism: Pinus tabuliformis (assembly GCA_031772625.1). NCBI lineage: Eukaryota > Viridiplantae > Streptophyta > Pinopsida > Pinales > Pinaceae > Pinus > Pinus tabuliformis. The sequence goes on from CM062819.1 coordinate 1,158,735,703, forward strand.
CTTTTGATATTTTCTACAGGTTCAACATACTATAAAGGATATTTTTCGAATGATACAACAAGAAGATGAGAGTCTTTGGGACTATCTAAATAAATTCTTATATAATTTGCAAAACTCAAAACAACATTATTTGAGTCTTGAATATATATATTCATAAAATTCATCCATAATGAATATATAGATATACGTAATGGCTTGGAGGTTTAGGGGTAGGTTATTGTATAGTTGATATGCCAAAGAGTCATAGAGAGGTCCAAGTTTGAGAGTTTTCACATCTCTAGTGTGTTGTTATTTTGGCATGCATTATGGTAATATTTCTTATCTAATAGTTGCAACAATTAGTGATTTGAGAAGGATGAAATCAAGAGCTAAAGCTAAAATTGGTGCAAGGATAAGAAATCCTCTTACAAACGTTACTAAATTGGTTACTGGAGGTGTTAGTAGAACAAAATTAGGAAACATATTAGAGGGTTTCAAAACGTATCTTTTAAATACTCTTTCTTCTAGATGATATGAAAATTAGGAAAAATGAAAGAAGATAAAGAATCACTTTTATCTATTTTTTACTAAATATTGAGAGAAACATCCATTAAGAGAGTGTCCTCTAGATAAAATTCAAGTTTGTTTGACGTGTGTAGGACCATATAAAAGTTAGGAATGTCTAAATCTACCTAAACTAAAATAATATTCCCAAGAATAGTCTAGAAATGTAGAACTAGTCTACAATATTACGCACCAAAGACCTTGGCAACCACATGGAGTAGGTATGTATCAAGATCCTAGTTAACAAAATATTCCTTATTATAATGTTACTTATAATAAATGGAATTTTCCAATGCCATGGTAGGCATGGCCTCTACAACAGGTCCAAAATAAACCCTATCAACAAACTTAGCTTCCATATAAGCAACAACCATATCAATAATACCCACAAATGCAACAACCATATCCACCCAATCCTCAACAACCACAATTAACTCATGTTCATCAATTGCAACTTCCATCTAATCAACCATCCTCATGACCTAAATCAACCACCCTCATCCCACATCTACCCAAGTGATCATCCAACTGGGATAAATAAGTGATGAGAGGCCACTATAATGGGATTCAACCTCCTAGGTCACCTTAAGTAAGTGGAATCGATGGAAACACATCATACAAACATTCCACATCAGCAAACAAACTCCTAGGAGCCATTCGATAACCGAAGTAACCAGCCCCTAGGTCCCACTCTATTTTTAGACCATTAAACCCCTGAACGATCCCTTGATATGGACAAGGGTGCATATGGGAGGCTCAAGACACTCTCACAACATCGGTATGCATGCATCTAGTGAATTTTATCCTAAAACCTGTGCCTGTGACTCTGGGATTTGTGCCACTACTTCAGGCCCAGAGCCTAGGTCATTCCCAATAACTAAATGACATGTTCAAAAATTAATTTACACAACAAAACAATGATACATTTGCAAAAGAATTGACAAAGTCTAGACTGGACCCCTACTAGCCTTGATAGGAATTTTATCAAACATGTCACAAATATGTAAGCTACATGTTTAAACAACAAATATGAGCATAGGGGTCTCATACTTATCGAAGAATTGTTAAGAAGCATTGTTCCCTTCTATCGTTAGTTGCATTATCATCTATTACATCATAGATACATTGTTCATTCATTTACAAATCAAAACATGAGGACGACCATACATCATCAATATCATAAAGAATGCTTATAACCATCATAATAACAACATAAATATCAAAGATACATCATCCATAGAATCCATATATAAACCAATACATTTACATATAATATATCAAGGAAAGAACCTATTATTAACGAATGCAAAATCCAACCTAATATGGGACTACCACGTTCCACCCAAAATCATGCTATACGATCCCAATGATAGTATGTTAAAATATGCTACTGTAGGCATACAATTTAACTCAAATGCACAAGATCTTGACCAATGGTGAACTCTCTTCCTTGTACCTATAGCCAAATGCACTGACCAAGATTCTCCATGCACTTCTTTATTCAAACCACTGTTATCCACCAAGTTGGGAATAACATAACTATAATTAGATATAGGTCAATAAAAATAGAAACAACTTGATCATAAAGCTTACCATCCATATCAATAATAGATCTCTGATGGTCTGCTTGTCTGTTGTCTAGCACTGCATATATACAAGGAATTTTCTATCCAACATCCCCCAGTTTAAGTGCTTGATTCAAAGCCAGTTCGCAATCGAGATCGAGACAACTAATTGCCAGAACAGAGCCCGTTTAGCGAGTATTTCCTTATCTATGCCTCCTATGAACTATAGATCTGAGGCCTACCATCCTCATTCTGTGGATAATCTCTCTTAAGGTTTTCCTTGTCACATGTATAACACTCCAACCATCTAGTACCATCACCTCTATGTTTTTGTTGTGAATAATGTCCTTGTCCAGCGACATTGAGCTTCTTTTGTGGTGCCACATTTTCCTTCTCTTCTATATTCTAAGGTGTTATTCTTTGTGGATGTCATTTACCCTTATCTTCATCCTTATCCTTCCCTTTCCATCCTTGTTGAGATTCATTCTTACGCTTTGATTTTTCATATAAATGCTTCAATTTCCCAATAAATTCCTCAAGTGACCGAGCCTCATCATACTCAATCCGATCTCTAAATTCTAATGGAAAACCACTAGAAAATCATTGAACTTTAGCCTTCTCATCTTTAAGATACGGTACATACATCAATAGCTCCAAGAACTTAGTTGTGTACTCTTCATCTATCATTGATACCATCTTTAGCTCATAGAATTATTTGGCCTTACCTTTGTAGTACCTTTCTGACAATTACTTCTTCCTAAAAAGCCTCTTGAACTCATTCTAGCTCAACTCCTCCATCCTAATGTCTCTAACCCGCTTCACATCTTCCCACCAGATATCTTATTTACCTTTCAAGCTAAAGATAGAAATTTTGGCCTTCATGTTTTCTGTGTACTCATGCCGCTCAAATAAATTTTTCATCCTAAGTATCCAAGCCTCTGCATATTCTGTTTTCCTCAAGTCTCCATCAAAAGTAGGTGCCTTTTATTTCTTAAATTCATATAATCTATATCCCCTATCAATCCTCCTATAAGGATGATAGAAATGACGATCACGATGCTAATCAGTACTAGAACTAGAGTAGTACTCATGTCCATCACCTCTCCTTTATAGAGTATCCAAAAATGTTCCATCTCTAATTGTATCATATCTATCCGACTCATGACCACCATCAGACCTACTGCCATATGCCCCATTATTTTTTTCCTCCTGCCCATGGCTAATCCAAAGTGGCCTTTGTCACTGTAATTCTGACAAACTCTAAATAAGTATTGCGTTAACCTCTACTTTTTTCTCTTTTGCCTGCATGATTTTTTCATTGTCTGCCTTACAAGTCCTTATTTCCTCCTTCAAGCTTCTCAATGTGTCTTCTAAGTCATAAGAGTTCCCAACACCATGTTGTTCATTTGATTCATAGGGAGAATCTATGTAGTCTACCATATTGTTGGTCATTTTTATCTCTTTCCTCCAAGGCATACTATGTTAGCTAAACCAAATCACAATAAACCAATGTACCTTAGAAAAATTCAAGGAAGATATGTCATCTACAAGATCAACCAATCAGCATAGTACATGTATAACATAATCATGACAACATATAGACATATAATAAATAAGAAGATAACCATATAACAATCATCTTAGCTAGAGTCCAGACATGAATGCATGACCATATCAACTACACATACCATGACCTTGTGCATGACAACAACAACCATACCAATTTACATTGACAGTATGCAAGGATAAACAACATGTAACCAATCATACACTCATGATGACACACTTCACAACATTAAAATCCTCTTTCACATGGCGACATCACTATAGCCATGACTGACACCATGCATATGCAATAAGCATATGGACCACAAGGGTGATTAACACACGTGCAACCGACATGAATGCATGACCAACACACACCGTCCATCTAGTCCAAGGGGTGAATCATGCTCTGATACCACTCTGTGGTGTCATATAGCACCCAAAGAGAACCAAAACCATATACCACCCAAAGATAACGAAACCACACTCTGATACCACTCTTTAACACCCTCATCCCACATCTACCAAAGTAATCATCCAACCAGAGTAAATATGCGACTAGAGACCACTATAATGGGATTCAACCTCCTAGGTCACCTTAAGGAAGTGGAATCGACGGAAACACACCATACAAACCTTCCACATCAGCAAAAAAACTCCCATGATCCATCCCAACCACCTAGGTAACCAATGCCTTGGTAACACTAATTTTCTAGACCATTTAAATCCTGGATGCTCCCTTGATATGGAAAAGGGTGCGACTTGGAGGCTCCAAACACTCCCACAACATGGGTATCCATGCATCTAGGGACTTTTCTCCTCAAGCAAGTGCATCTGATTTTGGGATTTGTGCCACTTTCTCAAGCCTAGAGCCAAAGTCATTCACCAAAACTCAATGACAGGTTCAAAAATGAATTTACACAACAGAGCAATGATACATTTGCAAAAAAATTGATAAGGACTAGTTTGGGCCGCTACTAGCCATGACAAGAATTTCATCGAACATGTCACAAATATGTAAGCTACTGGTTTAAACAACATATCTAAGCATAGGGGTCTCATACTTATCTGAGAATCACTAAGGAGCATTGTTCCCTTACATAATTAGCTACATTATCATCTATTAGGTCATAGATACATTTTTCATTCATTTACAAATCAAAGCATGAGGAGAACCATACATCATCATTGTCATAATACATGCTTATAACCAACATAATAAAAACAGAAATATCAAGGATACATCAGCCATAGAATCCACATATAAATCAATACATTTACACATAATATATCAAGGAAAGAACATTTTATTAATGAATGCAAAAGCCAACTTGGTATGGGACTACCACGTTCCACACGACCATAGATTGGTTGAGCCAAATCTCCCTTCAACCAATCACCCTCATTCCATATTCCAAGCACGAATGTGGGACTCAAACCAAAATAACCAACCAGGGCATCCCAAGGATAAACCACCTCACTCTCATCAATAGAAAATCGGCTTTACCGCAATCCACCTAGGATCAGTAGGCCAAAACAATAAACATGTAATAACATGCTTTACCATGATCTCCACTAAATCACTAGGACAAAAAAATCATGGATGCCACCAGATTTCTCCACCTACATTGTAAAAAGATTTATTTTCTCCTAGTGTCTCAGGATTTACTGCAATCGACACCAGATCACTAGGCCCTAAACCAAGACTCCACCCTCTAAGCTTTACCACATATCCCATCATTCATCAGCAAGGATTTGTAGGCCCAATCAAGGGGAAAAACCTTTAGGATTTATCGTATATCCCACCATTAACCATTCGAGGATTCCTATGTCCACGAAGGTACACAATACCCAGCTTTACTGCAAGCCATAATATAGTTTAGAAGTCACTAGACTAGTCGCTTTACCGCAATCCATAGTTCAGTTCAAGGGTCACTAGGTCATGTGTTCTTCCTTTTGAAGATCCACTTCACTGAGCTTTGAATCCATCCAAAAATCCAGCTCAACCAAAACATGAGAACCCCATCACAACATGGCTATTCGGAAATGGCAAGGATAGGTTTAAAACAATATCACACGTGGAAAAACCCATGCCATAACAACAAATATCCACATGCAATAGCAAGCATGCCAAATTTAGGAATGAAATGACACATGCAAATCGATACCGTTAAATAATCTTGTTGTAGCAACTTGATCCTACTCTTCATTTCTTTCTCCTTCCTCCCTCTTGCCTTATTTTCCTTTTTTGATCCAATGCCAAAGTGCTCCAAGAAAACTCTAAGTGTCCAAGAGTGAGAGAGAGAGAGAGACAATAATGAGAGAGCTCCAACACTTAACTGAAAAAAGGTTACCAATAGATCCTCATAAGCCTTTTTATCAATTAGGCCTCTATTTTCCTCACTTTCCATTATTTTCCTTCATTTTCCTCCTCACATGAAACCTGTGACCTTTCACCTTCCTTTTCTCCTAATTTCCATTATTTTCATAAATAAAATGCCAAAAATGCCATTTTTCCTTTCCAAAGCCTTTTCCAATTTCCTTAGCCATAATAAACCAATGAACAACCACACTAGGATGTCTTGCCCAACATTTAGCTTGGAATAAGTCTCCCATCAACCATGGTTATTATTTTTGCCTTTATTAACTTTTATTACATGGAATTTTCACCAAGTATTATACAAAAATTACAAGATAGTCTTGAACTATTACAAGAATTTTCTTTGTAATTACAATAAAATATTGTAGAATTATGGGCATTTTCTATAAAAGTAACAAACAATCCTATAGAGTAAAAAGAAATTAATTTGCAATCTACGAGATTTATGAATCCAAAATCTACAAAAATTATTGAATAATTAAAAGAAGAAACTATAGAGAAACCCCAAAAAAAACACGAATAAAAAATTGTCCCTTTACAAGAACAACCTTAGACTTCTAGGATAACTCCCCTTCCTGAGATATTGGTTCCTAAAAATCCAGAGTTACCAAAAATCATATTTGAATTTAATATTATTGATTAATTAAAGAATATTTGTAGGAAAAATCCCTTAGATAAATAAAAGACAGGATAATTTATAGTAAAAAGGTAAGGGAGTTATACACAAAGAAAATATCAAAGAGTAAACCATAAACAATATAATTTATAGGTAGATTGGCTAGGCTAATGACTGTTGAAATCACTGTAGAAAAATATGTTGATCGAGGCATATAGATTGTAACAATAGAAATAAACTTTGTTTGCATTACCAACACACTTATTGATTTAGGTGTTCCCATAAATGATGTAGAAGCATGAGACTTAGAGGGAAAAGACTTCAAACTTATTCCAAAAATACAAAAAAAATCTACAAGCAAAGGAGTGGGATCCTTTAGCCATCAATTTCCATGTTTTTCTAGTTTAGCATAGAGATAGAATCTAGGAATAAATAATGATGTAATCAATTTTAAAATTTTAAGCCATAGTGGAGGTTATCGAGCAGAATACCTTGCTGAATAGATAGGATTAGTTAGCATAGTGGAGGTTCTCAAGGAGGATGTCTCATAGAACTGATAGTTGTATTAAATTAAGCCTCTATTTTTGGATTTGGTTGTTAATATGAACCAATATATATGTAATTCGGATGCTATTATAATGGGATTTTGACCGAATGTGTTTATGCCATATTTCTGAAGAAAGGCATAGACATCTCTGTGTATTGGTCGATCTAGGAGACATTGTGGTCTCCGAAACCATTTTTATGCATCTAAACGCCTGGTTTCCTGTTTAAAACTGGTATTTATGCGTATATTTGGCTTCGAGCAACGTTTTTCTTTTGAGTCTTTATAATAGTGATTTGGCCTTGTTTTCCAATTAATACTTCGATTTAAGCCTTTGGAGTGTGTTTCCTTTCTATCGGCATGCCCTGTTTCCCTTATATGCATTGTTTCGTTCCACAGGAAGAAACTTTGTTTTACACTGGAAAATCGTGAAAAACCTTAGTCAGAATTGAATTTCGGACTTGAAAATCTATTAAATATGGCCGATACCCTTATCGGGTCCACAACCATTATTTCATTGTTGTGTTGGAGTGGGGAGGAATTAGCCCTTTGAAGCGACGAAGTCTAAAGTGCGAGTTTCGGACCTAAAACTATATAAGGGAGGCTTTAATAACTTGTTGGGTCTGCAGGCTTATCACATTTGCAAGACTTTAGGTGGAGGGGGTCTGGCAAGGAGATATTTGAACCACCGATTGCGATTGCTGATAGCTCCACGTGTTATCACATCGGAAGGCGTAATGTTGTGTTCCATTCTTTGGGAACTGTCGATAATGATTGCAATAGTGTATAACACTTTCCCCTGAAAAAGACCCATCGATAGTGTATAACGTTTCCCTTGTAAAAGACCCACCGATAGTGTATTTCATGTGAAATAGCATTACAACAGTGAAACTCCTCCGATAGTGCATTTCTGTGTATAATTGCATTATGGCTATGTGAGACCCCCGATAGTATATTCTATGCACAATTGTGCTAATTCCACCCAAATGCCCTGCCGATAGTGTATTTCGTAATTCCCATGGAATTACAGATCCGATAGAGAAAAAGAAGATTTGTGGAGTAAACTGTTTTTGATAACAAGGGTTGGGGTGATTATTGGGAAAAGAGTGGTGATAGTGGCCAAAAATGGGAATTTATGAACAGTCAGTCTAAAATAGATGATTGATACTTGGGTGGAGGAAGAAGAAAGGTTTCAGCCAGAATTAGAGGAAATTATATCAGGATTAGGGTGTTTATCTATATCGCCTGCACTCAGGCCACCATTAGTGGTATTAGAGCAACCTTTTGACACTGAATTGAATCTCAGAAGCAGAAGAAGGAAAGCTAATATGGCTTTTAGAGTTGGAAGAGGACAAGGATGTGGTAGAAGAGGATGACCAGTTGTAAATGTTGAATTAATGGAAGCTATGCAACAGATGCAAGCAAGGTTGGAGGCATTAATAGCAAGGAGAAATATAGATAATGGGGATGTTAGTGAGCCTGAGGTTGAAGCTGAAGGAGAGGAGGAAGCTGTAGTAGTTACACCTAAGATGAAATTCTTCCAGTCAATGTTGAGATCTACAGCTAGGCCAGAGACTGAGGTTTCAATATATGAAGGAGGATTGAATCCAAAGGAATTTGTTGACACCTAATCTTCGTGATTGGGGGAATTTTGTGTAAATAAATAAATTGGGAATTTGAACAGTCATCGGGAGATGAACTGAACAATCACTCCTATTGTATATAACAATGACCTACCTATGGAATAATAGATGAATCAGTTGTTTGCTTTGTGGAGTTACTGCCTGGCCTGACATGGTATCAGAGCCAGCTCCGTTTTTTAACTATTATGCTCCTGTAACTCCTTTGTCCTGGCCTCTGCCTCTGCCTTATTCCCCTCAGACCTGAAATAACCTACCTCTGCCAGCACTGTACAACTGTCCATACTGTCATTTCCTATTTTAGTGCTGAGGCCTGACGGTGCCACTGCAGAGATATGCCACCATCGATGAAGATCCAGCTTCTGGTATGCGCATGGTTCAATGTTGAATGGTATGCATATGGTTTTTGAATATTAACAATGTTGAATGAATGCATTATGTTCGAAGTTGAATGCTCTGTTTATTGAATGAGTTTGTATCAGAAATTGTATATGGTATTGAACTAGCTTTGCGACTTTGGTATATGCCTATGTGTTTACACTGTTTAGTATATGCCTGTGTGTTTGAACTGCGGTTTTATTGAATGGTAATACACCGCTTTTGTATATGGAATTGAACTATGGTTTTATTGGATGGGCATGAGTTTATACTGAGTAATGCCCAGTACCTTCAACCAGTTTCCTAGTAATTTAAGTGGGTTGAGTTGCATCTATTGAAGCTTGTATATCTGAATCTATATGGCTGGTTTTATCTCTACGTGTGACTGATATTTTGGGCTGACCTCTAAACAAGGCTCCAGGTTCCTCTATTCTCATTAATCACTGTGCATTTATAAATTAAATTGAAAAGAGAACTGCGTTGAATGTGTTTTTGTTTAGCAGAAGTGTGGGTTGGTTGATTGTTTGATAGAGCCGTAATCTAACCGAGCCTCCATACCAAATTGGGTCAAGTAAAAATAATTGTTGAACCTCTCTTCTTCCCCAAGCTGAACACTGAAAATTTAATTACTGACCAGCGGCCAAGTTCCAAGAAAATTTTGCTACCACAGTGTCAAGGGATCAGCGGAAACCGAAATTATTGTTATACACAGGAGTAAAGAAATTCTTCGGTGAGTGAATTTATTTGAGCTGTCAAAAGGGAGAAATTATGCTAGCTATCCTCAAATTTCATTATGCCTAGAGTTCACAAGTGTAAAGAGAAAATTTCATCAATTGAATCCTTTGTGGGAGTGTATTTGTCCACCTGGTCGAGTTTCTCGCTTTACAAGGAGTCGAATTACCATTCCTTACTGTTGACCGCATTACTTGCTTGTTGGGTACATGCTGAAGTTTGTGGGTTACAAATCCCCGACCAGAGGCCTGTTATATCAGAGTTGGTATATGGTAATAACGTTGTCCCATAACATTTTATTGATTTATATATATGGAATATGAACTAAGTTTATAGTATGGTCCAGTTATATGTTGGATATATTATATGAGGATGTTTTTATAAACATTGGAGGGATTTGAAGAAAACATAGTGCATAAATTATTTGAAATCTTTTTGCCCTTTTGAGTACAATTTCACTGTATATCAGCAGAAGTATTTTTTTACAGAATGCATTCAATCATCTCTATGGTAGGAATAGTTCTCACTGGTAAGGAGAACTATCCTGAATGGTCCCGGATGATAAAACACACCCTCATCTTCAATGAGTTGTGGAAAGGAGTGTGTGTCGGAGAAGGAGACAATGACCCTCTACAACCTACCTCAGAGAAAGAGCTCATCATTTGGGAAAACAAGAACAACAAAGCCTATGCATTAATCACAGCATCTGTAAATGAAATGGTGAGTCATCATATTTCATCATATTTAACTGCCTTTGAAGCCTTACAAAAGCTGCAAGAACTCTATGACTCACATTCTGCACTTGAAGTTGTTCTGCTCATGATTAAACTCTTCACTCTTGAACTAAAAAATAATGATCCTCTTGCTCTTGCATCTGAAGTAAAGTCTATAATGCATGATATCAAATCCACTAAGGTTGAGTTGGATATCCCTCTTATTTCTTTTCTCAAGGCACTCTATCCTAATTACTCCAATTATCTTGAGTCTTTACAAGCAAATGGAAATCTTAAAGATATAACCTTTGATTCTCTTGTGAAAAAGTTTGCTGAAAGAGAGAAAGCATTTGGAAAGAAGACAACCCCTAAATCTTCTGAAGAGACTGTGTTCCTTGCTCATAAAGAAAAGCATCCTGCTCAAGATTCTACAAGAGGAAGAGGTGGACGAAGAGGAAGAGGAAGATATTTCAGAGGCAGGGGGGGCAGACATTCTCAAGGAGAAAAGGCAAAATTACACTGCATTCGTTGCAAAAGAAATGGATCACATGATGCCTCTACATGAAAGCTACCATGGGACAAAATTGAGCAGAAAAGAAGCCAACAGAAAGGTAAAACTGATGATACAGACAAAGGTAAAACACCTGAATCTGCTCACTATATTGAGGCACAATGTAACATTGGAGTAAATGAAGATTTGTTTAATGCTTCACTTGCTTCTTCAAAAAATGATTGGTTTCTTGATTCAGGAGCAACCTGTCACATGACTCATAGAAAATAGTTTTTTGAAGATTTCACTGATAATGTTGATGGAGCAGTATACTTTGCAGATCAGTCAAAAATCAAGCCATCAGGGCTTGGCACAATCAGGCTTAAACTGCCTGGTCTTCCAGACTTTCTTCTGGATCATATTCTATATCTCCCACAGCTCAAGAGAAACTTGCTGTCCTTGGTCCACATCCGCCAGCAAGGTCACTCCATTCATATGTTTGATGGCAAGCTTGAGGTAAGAAAAGCTTCTGACCACTCACTTGTCATGAGGGTAATAGAAGAAGAAAGGCTTCTCAAACTGCAAGGAACCTCTGCTCATGCACAAAATTTCTCATATATTTCTCATCATGAAGAAGGTACACTTCCATCAAGTTTATTATGGCATGCTATATTTGGACATTCAAACTGTGACAGTCTCCACTTATTGAAGAAAAATGGTGTTGTTGGTTTGCCTACAATTCCTAGGAAACATAAGCAATGTGATGCTTGCATTCTAGGAAATCATAACAAACAGTCTTTTCATGATTCACATTCAAGAGCGCATAGGAAGCTTGAACTCATTCATTCAGATTTATGTGGTCCAATGCCTGTTCCTTCCGCAAATGGAAATAAATATATCATGACATTTATTGATGATTACACCAGAATGTGTTGGGTTTATTTATTGAAGAACAAATCTGATGCCTTTCAAACATTCAAGAATTTTCATAAATGGATTGAAAATGATGCACAATCTCATATTAGATCTATTCGCACTGATAACGGAAAAGAATATACATCAAACAAATTTGAAAACTATCTTCGCCAACATGGGATCAAACATCAAACAATTATGCCTTATAATCCCCAACAGAATGGTGTAGCTGAAAGAATGAATAGAACAATATTGAATATGGTACGATCCATGCTTTTCTTCAAAAATGTAAAGATAATGTTTTGGGTTGATGTTGTTCTATGCGCTGCATATATAAAGAATAGATGTCCATCTAACGCTATAAGAAACAAGACTCCTTATGAATTATGGTATGGACATGTTCCTTCCGTAAAACATCTCAAGATCTTTGGTTCCACCTGTTATGCTTTGATACCAAAGGTACATAGAAACAAACTTGGTGCTAGAAGTTGTAAGTGTATCTTCCTGGGGTATTCAAACACCTCCAAAGCATACCGACTCTATTGAAGTAAATAAAAAGTTTGTTGTATCCAGAGATGTAATTTTTCTTGAATCATCCAAATCTGACAATATTGTTGAGAGGCAACTTGATCTCTTAGATATATTCGCAAAAACAAAATCATTTCAAGAATTTGATAATCAGATTCCACATCTTGAAGGGGGGATTCCTATACTATATCAACATGTGGAATCTTCTTCTGAAGAAAACTCTCCCCCAACTGAAACTCTAACAACGGATGATGCTTTAAGTGATGTAATTGATAGAATTGGGAGACTCAATCTTGATTCAGTCCCAACTCGATCAACAGAGTAGCCTGGACCATCTCAAAAATGTCCCCCAAAGTGGCTGACAAAGACACTTGAAATTGTTCATCTTGATGAAATTGGAAAAACAGGAACCAGAAATTCAAACCGACAAAATGGAGGTGATGTAGATGACTCTAATTCATCTGTTGATATGGATGTTTCTTAGGATTGTGAATTGAACTTGTCTACATATTTTGAACCAACTTTCTTTAAATAAACTGCTACTCATGATGAATGGAAAGAAGCGATGCAAAAGGAGTATGATTCCCTCATAAAGAACGACACTTGGAAGCTGGTTGATCCTCCATTTGGAACCAAACCAATTGGCTGCAAGTGGGTCTACAAGAACAAGTACAAAGCTGATGGCTCACTTGACGAGCACAAAGCTAGGCTTGTGGCAAAAGGTTTTGCACAGAAGGAAGGGGTCAATTATGAGGAAATTTTTCCCCCCACAGCAAAATGGGCCACCATCCGGACACTCTTTGCGCTAGCAGCTCAGAACGGTTGGAAAGTCCATCAAATGGATGTAAAAACTGCCTTCTTGAATGGAGATCTAAAAGAGAATGTTTTTATGTCCCAGCCTAAAGGATCTGCTGTGAAAGTACATGAACATAAAGTATGCAAACTTGTGAAGTCCTTATATGGCCTCAAACAAGCACCGCGAGCTTGGTATGAAAAACTAACTAAGCATATTCTGAAACTCAACTTCAATCATTTTGATCTTGATGATGCAACTTTATTTGTCAAGAAAGTTGGCAAAACAGTTGTATATATTGTGGTATATGTAGATGATCTTTTAATGACAGGGAACAATGAAAGCTACATTGCATCCATAAAGAAGGAATTGGGGAAAAGTTTTGAAATGACTGATTTGGGCTATGTTCATTACTATCTTGGCATTGAAGTAACCCAACATCAAAAGTCCATATTTCTTTCTCAAAAGAAAGACATTGGAGATTTGTTGAACAGGTTTGGCATGACAAAGTGCAATCCTCTTACTACTCCAATGGAACAAAGCTTAAAGATCACATCTATTGAAGGAAAGGAATTTGAGGATGCAACAAAGTATAGACAGCTTGTAGGAAGTCTCATCTACCTCACAACTACCAGACCAGACATTTCATTTGTTGTTGTAATCCTTTCCAGGTTTATGCAAAAGCCTTGTGAGGGACATTAGTCTCCTGCAAAAAAAGTTCTAAGGTAATTGAAGGGAACTCAAGACCTTGGAATCAAGTATACATAGGTGGACGACTTCAGCTTGATTGGATACTCTGATTCAGACTTTGATGGAGACAAAGAAACTGGGGTATCTACTTCAGGATATGCTATGAGTCTTGGATCAGGAGCTATTTCCTGGAGATCATGCAAACGATCAATTCCAACAGATTCCAAAAGAGAAGCAGAATACATGGCAGCAGCTAAAGCAACGAAAGAAATTGTGTGGCTCAGGAAAAATATTGAAGATTTGTAGGTAAAACAAGTACAATCAACTCCACTCATGATTGACAATACCTCTGCAATAAAGTTGGCCAAGAACCCAAAGTTCCATGATCAAACAAAGTATATCAATACTAAATATCATCTGATTCGATATCATGTTGAGGCCGAAACAATCCATCTCCATCATTGTTCCACAAATGATCAAATTGCAGACATCTTCACCAAAGCACTTGGAAGGGAAAAGCTTGAATGATTCAGAATGATGCTTGGACTCACCAACATCCCTTCAGATTTAGGGGGGAAATGTTGACACCTAATCTTCATGATTGGGGGAATTTTGTGTAAATAAATAAATTGGGAATCTGAACAGTCATCAGGAGATGAACTAAACAATCACTCCCATTGTATATAACAATGAACTACCTATGGAATAATAGATGAATTAGTTGTTTGTTTTATGGAGTTACTGCCTGGCCTAACAGAATTGATAGACTGGATTAATGGCATGGAGAAATTCTTTGACTATAAAGAAAGAGAAGATGAGAAGAAAGTAAAGTTTGTTGTCACCAAGCTAAAAGGACATGCAACACTTTGGTGGGATGTTGTGTAGGTAGAAAGAAAGAGACTTGGCAAGCAACCTATCAAAATTTGGAGTAGGATGGTAGAAAAGCTAAGAGGTAAGTTTCTGCCAAGTAATTATCAACAAACCTTCTTCAGAAAGATGAAAAATCTTAGACAGAGGTCTATGACAGTGAAAGAATACATAGAGGAATTCTATAAGGTAAGCATAAGAGTTGGAAAAAATCAGGATACAGATGAGAAGGTGGCTAGATATGTAAATGGCCTTAGGATGAACATTCAATATGAAATAAGTATACTGTCTCCTAAAACAGTAGAGAAAGTTTATCATATGGTACTGAAAGCTGAAGAAAAGCTCATGAGGAAGCAGTTTTCGAGAGGGAGAGGTACTTTCCGAGGAAAGGGAAGTCAAGGTGGTAGAGAAAGATCTACATCACCTAAAGATGGAGCTAGCAGCAGATCAACCTAGCATGGTCATGCAAGTGGCAGAGGGAGTTTTTCTAGTGGAAGAGGAGGCAGAGGAAGAGGAAGAGAAGTAAGATGTTACAGATGTTACAGATGTAACAAATTGGGATGCAGAGCTTTTGAGTGCCCAAAGAATGCATGAACAAGCCATAGGAATGCAATTGTTACTCAATTTTGAGGGAGAAGCAACCACAACAACAATGGTAGAAGAAGAAAATATACCAAAGAGAGGAGAATCATTGGTAATCAATAAAGTCTTGCTTAAGCCAGCAAAGGAGATCGTTGAACCATCACAAAGAAAAACCTTGTTCATAACAGTTTGTAAGGTTCAAGGGAAATGCTGCCAGATGATCATTGATAGAGGTAGCACTGATAATTTGGTCTCTACAGAAATGGTGGTGAAGTTGAAGTTGAAGACAATGAGATATCCAACACCTTACAAGGTGTCATGGTTACAAAAGGGACATTAGCTGTTAGTGAATGAACAGTGTGAAGTGGAACTACAGTTGGGAAAATATAAGGACAAAATTTTATGTTATGTGATGCCAATGGATGTGTGTCACATATTGCTTGGAAGACCTTGGCAATATGACAAAGGAGCTATGCATGATGGGAAAAGAAACACCTACAAGTTTGGTAAAGATGGTATCAACCATACGTTGCTGCCTATGAAAGAAGAAGATGCATCAGGAAAGAAGACTGATCCAAAAACTCTGTTACAAGGAGGAAAGGAATACTTGCAACAGATTGAAGAGAATGAGGTAAATTTTGTTGTAATTTTCAAGCCCATGGTAATAATGACTTCCACTAAAGTTTCTCATTTACCCATTGAAATTCAAAAATGTTGGACAATTATTGTGATATTATTGTTGATGATTTGCCTAATGAGTTACCACCCATTAGAAGAATTAGTCATCATATAGATTTGATTCCTGGAGTAAGTCTACCTAACAAAGTATTTTACAGAATGAATCCTATAGAGAATGAAGAGGTTAAGAAGCAGGTTCAGGAACTGCTTGACAAAGGACTGATCATAGAAAGCTTGAGTCCTTGTGAAGTACCAACAATATTGAGCCCAAAGAAAGATGGAGGCTGGAGAATATGCATAGATTCAAAAGCTATCAATAAAATCACAATCAGGTACAGATTTCCTTTACCTAGGATCAAAGATTTAATGGATTGCTTGAGTGGAGCAAAGTATTTTTCAAAACTAAATCTTAAAAGTTGGTATCATCAGATAAGGATAAGAAAAGGGGATGAGTGGAAAACTGCCTTTAAGACAAATGAGGGATTGTATGAGTGGAGAGTAATGCCTTTTGGGTTGTCAAATGCACCAAGTACGTTTGTGTGACTCATGAATGAAGTTATTAAAGAGTTTATTTGTAAATTTGTGATAGTATATCTGGACGATATATTAGTTTACAACAAGTCTAAGGAGCAGCACATAAGACATCTGAATTATGTCTTACAAAGGCTACAACAAGAGAGTTATTGCTGATTTTGAAGAAGTGTTCATTCATGAAAGAGGAGTTAATGTATTTGGGTTTTGTTATTTCTGCTGAACAACTGAAGATGGATCCAGAAAAGATCAAGGCAATCATGGAGTGGCCTTCACCTAAAAGTGTTCTTGAGGTAAGAAGTTTCCTTGGTCTTGCTAGTTTTTATAGGAAATTCATAACGAATTTTAGTAAGATCGATGCACCTATTATTGAGACCATAAAGAAGGATAAACAACCATTTAGATAGACTGTTGAAGCAGAAAAGAATTTTTCAGCTGTTGAAGAAGAAAATCACTGAAAAGCCTATTTTTGTTCTACATGATTTTAGTAAGCCTTTCCAAGTGAAGTGTGATGCCAGCGGAGAAGCTATTGGAGGTGTTTTAAGTTAGGAAGATAGACCTATAGCTTATTTTAGTGAAAAGTTGAATGATTCCAAAAATAAGTATTCTTCTTATGATAAAGAGTTTTGTGCAGTTGTGCAGTCATTGAAGAAGTGGAGACATTATCTAATGTTAAAGGAATTCATACTTTATCCAGATAAGCATGCGCTACAGTATATTATGTAGCAGCCAAGCTTAGCCAAACACATGGTAAATGGGTAGAGTATCTTCAAGGTTTCCATTTTGTCTTGAAACATATAAATGGTCAATCAAATAAAGTTGCAGATGCCTTAAGTTTGAGAAATATATCACTTCAAGAGAGTCAAATTCAAGTGTTGGGTTTTGATTTTCTTAAAGAATTATATGAGACAGATTCAGATTTTAAAGAGGCATTTGAAGCTTGTAAGAATCCTATTTTGATGGATAGGAGTAAATGGTTGGATTATTTCTTACAAGATGGATTGTTGTTTAAGAGAAATCAATTGTGCATACCAAACTGTTCTATGAGGGAGAACTTAATCAAAGAGAAACATAGTGGAGGACTTGTAGGACATTTTGGTAAAGAGAAGACTTATGAACAGTTAAACAAATTTTATTTCTAGCCAAAATGAGATTTGAAGTGGAAAAGTAGGTGAAAACGTGAAAAATCTATCAATATGCAAAGGGAAGAAGCCAAAACACAGGTTTGTATGTTTCATTACCAATTCCAGATAGGCCTTGGGATATGGTAAGTATGGATTTTGTTTTGGGCTTACCAAAGACTCAAAGGGGTAATGATTCAATTTTGTTGTAGTGGACAGATTTTCAAAAATCACACATTTTATTCCATGTTATAAAAGTAGTGATGCTACTCACATTGCTAATTTGTTTTTCAAGGAGATAGTAAGATTGCATGGGTTGCCTAAGAGTATTGTCTCAGATAGAGATTACAAATTTGTTGGACATTTCTAGAGGACATTATGGAAGAAGTTGGGAACTAATCTAAGTTTCAGTTATGCCTATCATCCACAAACTGATGGATAGACTGATGTTGTGAACAAGATTTTGGGAAATATTTTAAGGAGTCTTACTGCAGAACATCCAAAACAATGCGATCAAGTGTTGGCACAAGCTAAATATGCATACAATGACTCACCTAACAGGAGTACAGGACAAATTCCATTCCATATAGTTTATGGAATGCATCCAAGAGGAGTATCTGAGTTAAGAAACTTGGGAAAAGATGAGATGAGAAGTGCAGAGGGAGAAGATTTTGCTTCAGAAATGCAAGAAATACATGAACAAGTGAAACAATACCTGCAGTAAAGAAACATTAAGTACAAAACCAGAGCAGAAATGACAAGAAGAGAGATGAAATTTGAAGTTGGAGATTTGGTTTTAGCACACCTTTGAAAGGAAAGATTTCCAAAAAGGGAGTATAATAAATTAAAGTTGAAGAAAATTGGACCATGCAGAGTATTAAGGAATTTTTCTGCAAATGCATATGAAATTGAATTACCCCCTTATGTTGGAATATCTCCATTTTTCAATGTTGCAGACCTGTACAAGTATGAAGGTGAAACTGCAAAAGATACATCACAAGATCAAGAGACACAAGAGATTGACTGGGTAAAATAGTTACCTACAACAAAAGAGTTACAACCAGGAAGGATTTTGGACAAGAAGGTGTTCAAGAAAACCATAGGACAAGAGTACTTTCAGTGTTTGGTAAAATGGAAGGATCAACCAACTACTGAAGCTAGTTAGGTAATAGAAAGAATGCTACAGAAGTTGGGCAGTTCTATGGAAGAGTTCATGGATAGGAGCCCATGAAGAATTTTTTCCGCAGGAGTCTGATGCAGAAGCATGAGACTTAGAGGGAAAAGAATTCAAACTTATTCCAAAAATACAAAAAGAATATACAAGCAAAGGAGTGGGATCCTTTAGCCATCAATTTCCATGTTTTTCTAGTTTAACATAGAGATAGAATCTAGGAATAAATCATGATGTAATAAATGTTAAAATGTTAAGCCATAGTGGAGGTTCTCGAGGAGAATACCTCAATGAACAGATAGGATTAGTTAGCATAGTGGAGGTTCTAATAGTTGTATTAAATTAAGCCTCTGTTTTATGATCTGGTTGTTAATACAAACCAATATATATGTAATTTGGATGCTATTGTAATAGGATTTTGACCGAATGTGTTTATGTCGTATTGCTGAAGAAAGGAATAGACATCTCTATGTATTGGTCGATCCCAGAGACATTGTGGTCTCTGGAACCCTTTTTATGCATCTGAACGCCTGGTTGCCTATTTAAAACTGGTATTTAGGTGTATATTTGGCTTTGAGCAGCGTTTTTCTTTTGAGTCTTTATAACAGTGATTTGGCCTTGTTTTCCAACTAATACTTCAATTTAAGCCTTTGGAGTGGATTTCCTT
Organism: Pinus tabuliformis; assembly: GCA_031772625.1. Taxonomy (NCBI): domain Eukaryota; kingdom Viridiplantae; phylum Streptophyta; class Pinopsida; order Pinales; family Pinaceae; genus Pinus; species Pinus tabuliformis. The sequence continues at coordinate 1,158,755,392 of CM062819.1, forward strand.
TATATCAGCATGCCTTGTTTCCCTTATATGCATTGTTGAGTTCTACAGGCGGAAACTCTATTTTACACTGGAAAACCGTGAAAAACCTTAGTCGGAATTGAGTTCTAGACTTGAAATCCTATTAAATATACCCAATATCCTTATTAGGTCTGCAACCATTATCACATCGCTATATTGGAGTAGGGACGAACTAGCCCTTTGAAGTGCAGAAGTCTGAAGTGTGAGTTTCAAAGCCGAAACTATATAAGGGAGGCTTTAATAACTTGTCGAGTCTGCAAGCTTATCGCATTTGCAAGCCTTTAGGCAGAGCGGGTCTGGCAAGGAGATATTGGAATCGCTAATTTTGATTGCCGATAGCTCCACATTTTATCGCATTAGAAGGCGTAATTTTGTGTTCCATTCTTTGGGAACTGCCGATAGCGATTGCAATAGTGTATAACGCTTTCCCTTGAAAAAGACCCTCCAATAGTGTATAACACTTCCCTTGTAAAAGACCCGCCAATGGTGTATTTAATGTGAAATAGAATTACGGAAGTGAAACTCCGCTGATAGTGCATTTCTGCGTATAATCGCATTATGGTTGTGTGAGACCATCGATAGTGTATTCTATGCACAATTGTGCTAATTCCACCCAAATGCCCTGCTGATAGTGTATTTCGTAATTCCCATGGAATTATAGCTCCAATAGAGAAAAAGAGGCTTTGTGGAGTAAATTGTTTCCAATAACAAGGGTTGGGGTGATTATTGGGAAAAGAGTGGTGATAGCGGCCGAAAAGGGGAATTTATGAATAGTCAGTCTAAAATAGATGACTGATAATCTGGTGGAGGAAGAAGAAGGGTTTCAGCCATAATTAGAGGAAATTATATCAGGATTAGGGCATTTGTCTATATCGACTGCACCCAGGCCACCAATAAATGTGATGACAAAAGAAACCATGAAAATCCTACAAATTGACAATGTTAGACTAACTCCCACAATATTGGAATTGGTTGATAGATAAAAAATTAAACATGGGGGAATTATAGAAGACATTGTTGAATCTATTGAATCTTGGGAATATCTATTAGACTTTATGGACCTTTAACCCAAATCTACACTGGGGGGACATCCTTTAATTTTTTCAATACCATGGTTGGCTATTGTCGACACATTCATTAGTTGTTATTACATAAACATTACAATAACAAATGGTGACGAAATTTAAAAAAAAAAAAAATACATTGTATCCACCTACTAAAACAATATATGAATTAAATAAATTTCAACGGTTAGATGGAAAAGAAATAGATGATGAAAAAATTCAACTTTTACTAACCATTGAACAAACATTCAATAATAAGGAAAATAAAGATGAAAATTAGATTTATCACTTCATTTCTCATCTTGATTTTCCACAGTATTATAGGGAAAAGTCATAAGGAACTTCATCTAAAACAAATTTTTTTGAACAATATGAAAATTTTGAGGAATATAAATTCCTACAATTAACGAACAAGATTTATTGAGTACTCAACATTTTTCTTTACATTCTCTTTTATGTCAACATTTTCAAGAAACATGTATTGTGGATAGTTTAACATCTTCCTATCTATCAATATTTCTTGTACATTCTATATCACATTCCTACAATAAAATCATTGAATTGCCTCCTAGAAAAACATTGAATATTAATTTGAATTAGAAATTTTTTAACAAGAGCAACTATATACATTATTGCAGGAATATTCCAAAGATTTTGCTTGGGATTATATTGATATTTAGGGAATACACCATGTTACAGATCCATTTGGGCACATCAACCCCAACCTTTATATCAATATTATTAGGGCCCATCAAACCCTAATTCAGTTGTTACATGCCCTAAAGAAGTCAACCATCAGAATGCCTAGCTTCCCAAGAAGTTTCATGACCAAAATCATCCAGAAACTACCTCTAAGAAGATCAGCGCAGGTAGGCCTTCATTAGGGTGCGCTGCAATGCAAACCATACACTGATAGGGTGTTATGCAGTGCACTTGGTCCCTCTTTGGCCTGCGCTAGGCAAATTTGAGCGAATTTCCATGAGGGTTTGAAAGATTCCTTATCTATTGGATTCCTCTAGAAGCTTCTCAACGATATCTACTCCTTTGAGCTCGTATTTGGATGAGGAAGGGAGTTAAGGAACATCAATTCCTTATCCCTTCCTCCATGGAACTAAATTCTATGTTTGGGAGGGCATTCATTATCACCATTTATGGCATAACTTCCTTCATTTACCTATAAAAAGACCACTCATCTAAGTGATCAGGGGCTGGATGGGTTAGAAATTATTGAATTATAGGGAGATGTTGTTAGTATGATACTTGAGTTGATTTCAAGTATTGTAATGATGTCAAAATGTCTTGCTTGTTATGAGGAGAGGATGGGATTGAACTACAGGAGTGATGTTGAATTGAGCAATGGGTTGTAACTCTTCCTTTTACTGATAAAGTGTTCAAAGCTTTTTCAATATGTTTGTGTTATTCATTTATGCTTTCATATGTATATCATGTACTTGATTCCATGCTATGTTTAATCAATAGATCAATATTATCATATGCTTTGATTGGTTGTTGTCCTTTGTCTGTGCAGGTACTCTTCAAGTGGATTAAGTACAGAGAGGAGCAACAGAATCAGTCAAGGGACATAAGAAGCAAGTGAAGGCTATAGGTAGGCTTCTTTGCCTCTTATTTAATCTATTGATCATAGGAAAAGTGGAGAACTATTTAAACTGTTGTTCTAGACTTAGCTACTAGTCTATGGGTTTAAGCGTTTATCCGTAGACACTAAAAATTCCCAAAACAAATTGGCGACTCCGCTGGGGAGTGATCATCCATATTAGTAGCTTATCCACCTCCTCAGATACCTTGACATACTTTACTTATTGTAATTCAACCTTTTGCATTGAATTTTGGTCAAAATTTGAGGTTAGATTACTCTTTAGTGGCCTCACAGGAATCAGCTAGGCTAGCCTTAGAGATAGTGCTCTGCAGCGCAGTTAGGCCTTCTTTGACCTGCGTTGATTAACCTTGAAATATTTCAAACAATGCAGTTGGGCCCTCTTTGACCTGTGTTGATCAGTGCAGATAGGCCCTCTTTGACCTACGCTGATCAATCTTGAAATCACTGAAATCAACACAGGCTTTAGTGAGAGACAATGCTCTGTAGCACAGTTAGCCCCTCTTTGACCTATGCTAATCAACCGTAGGTCAATTTCCCACCTTTGGATTGAATTTTTGCCAAAATTCTTCTGATTACTTGCTTGCTGAATGTCAATGATGTCATGTCTCAAAAAATAAGTTTTCATCTCCTTAGCCAGTCGTACTTTGATTGGATTGATTAATGTTTCTTTAATTTTTTCTTTGTCATTATCAATCTACAGTCAAATTTAGTTTTTGGTCAATTGACCTTTATCGAAAGAAAGTATCGTAAAGTTGTCTTTTCCTTCAAAAATTGAATTGTCGTAAATTCTTCATTCATAAAATATTGATTGACTGATGTGTGTATATGATTAATCTTTGTTCGAAAGAAAGTGTCATAAAGCTGTCTTTTCCTTCGAAAACTGAATTGTTGTAAAGTCTTCATTCATAAAATATCGATTAATTTATATGTGCATATGGTTTGTCTTTTCGTCGAAAGAAACATAATTCCTCATTTCTTTGAAATCGAAAGTGTCGTAAATTCTTCCTTTCCTTGAAAATAAATTGTTGCAAAATCGTCATTTTTATGAAAAGAGATTGTGCATATTTCCTTTTTTTTCATCATAACATTAAGGGATTTGAAAAAAAAAAAACTTGCATCATTCATATTGTAGTTTGTGAATGCCTGAAAGGAATAGCTAGGGAAATTGCATTAGTTGTGCTCTTTTCTCTTTGTCAAAGACCTGATTGCTTTATCCCTACTAGCTAAGGATTTTCATTGTTAAATTGAATGGAAAGAATGCTTATCATATTAGTTGCATTTTAGGAATTTCAAACATACATCACATGGTGAACCTTGAAAGGAAAATTCTAAATAAGATAAACTTAAAATTTATCTGAATTTACCTAATGGAGCATTGTCACCTAACGAAAAACATTTAGTGGTGTAGGCTAGAGACGTGTTCCGACGACATAAAACAAAGTAGCTATCATTAACTTGTCTACAATACATCCCGAGTGTGATACCTCATTCCACATACGTGAGTATATTGTAGCTCATCCATGTACATTCAAGTATATAGGGTGGTGTTACAGTATGTAAAGTATATGGCAATGCTCTCACTGTGTGGTTTTCCATTAGACAGCACTTATAAGGGTTGGGCCTCCACGTACCTTCAGGTATATATGGGAGGATAACTCTAGGTTGCTATCCATCCTTAGGTAATCGAGTTAGCCGCCTTGTACACTGTGATACACCAAACACAACATTCGGGGAGATTTCCTGCCCATACTTCTTGGTTCGCTACGAGCTATTCTACAGTTCACAGTTACTTGGTAAACCTTTTTCCTAGATTATTCCTCTTTTTTTTGTTATGTTACTTTGATTAAAATAAAATTAATTGACCATGGATAACATCCTCCACGCTCGCTCCTTAGTTGATCTTAGGTTGAAAAATATGGCAACAAATCCGGAGTCCATCGATAAAGGAATTCCTTTTGATGGGAATCCTAGTCCTTTTCCTTCTTTTGGAAATATTGGTGCTCCATATATGGCTACATTGTCCCTTCCAAGATTTACCATTGGCTTGCCAGTATGGTTGTTTTCAACCTCCTTGGTTCAAAATGTCATGATTTCTCTATAATTGAGTACTCCTCCAACTGGACAAAATTAACCTCCAGTTGATCCTAAAGTTGACCCTTTGCCTTCTTCCTTAGTTTTTTCTTCCTCCCCTTCTTCCTCTTCACCTGGTGAAAGTATTGGTACTAGTAACTAGGTGGCTAAGAAGAAGAAGAAATGGAAGAAGAAGAAGAAGAATCAAATTTAGCAAAGGGGCCACCAAGCAACCATTGCTTTGAATGCAACATCTGATGAGAAATTGTCCATCAAGCCTCACAAAGTTTGATATCCATGCAAACTTTGTGCAGGAGACCATCTTCTTCAAAATTGTCATGATATTCCTCAAATATTAAAAGAATGGTCTTCTCCTTCACAACATCCCATGTCATCAACTTATCGAGATCATGTTGGTGACACACCATCAACTAGTGGTAATAAATTTCTTGGAAAGAAGGGTAGAGTTAAGTTTCCATGTAGGTTATGTGAAGGGAATCACCCCACTCACCTTTTTCCCTATCTGGATGAAGCCAGAAAAGTGTTGGATAATTGTCCTGCTTCACCGCAGCGATTTCCATCTGGTTATAGGAGACTATCCCTTAATCCTTCACTAGTTGATGAATTGACTACCTCAAATCAACCTTCGGTCAAACCCACTCTCTCTGAAAGTGAATCCTCTGAGTCTATACCCGACCCAAATGAATAGGTTGAGGTAATAGTTGACCCGATTTCACCTTCAGCTAATCGTACCTTTCCCGAAGAGAGTGAATATGATACACTCATGTTCTTTTTGTTTCTTCGGATTCAAATGAGCTTGTAGAAATCTACCTGTTCCATCAAGACAGGAGGAAAATCCTCCCGTTCCCGTAACTCAAGGGGTTAATTTTCCCGTTTCTACAGTACCCCCTCCAAGTAGTCTAGTCACTTCCTTTGATTGGAAACGACTGGCAGGATTCTGCCTTCCTTCTTATGTACCTTTCCAGGTCATAGTACAAGTTTGTAATATGATTGTATTTGGAACTATTATAGATGAAGGTGCATCAATGAGTATCCTTTCCTCAAGTGCTTGGCAAGCGCTTGGTTCACCACCGCTTATTCCTGTTACACAGAATATGTTGGCTTTTAACAGAGGAAACAATCAACCATTAGGGATCCTCCCTCAGTTACCTATTAGTTCGCGAGGAAAAATCACTTATCTAAATGTGATGGTAGTCCCAAGCTGTTTAGATTACAATTTACTTCCAGGGCGTGACTATGTTTATGACATGGGAGCTATTGTTTCAACACTCTTTTGGGTGATTTTTTCCCACATGAAGGCAGAATTGTCACCATTGACCAACTTTCATTTCCTGGTCCAAATATGGCTTCTAGTCAACCATCTTCCCTAAATGGTCCATTTATACCAATGGTATCATATTCGCCACAGGTTAACTATGTGGCAACTTGTTCCATACCTACATCAACTGACAATCAATTCAGTGATGTTGTACATCATGTACTAGGGGCATTGGAACTAGATCTCTCCTTCATGACCTATTATGAGTTGTGATTGAAAGATATGAGGATGGTTCTTTTACTGTGTCAACCTTGTTAAAAAAAAATGAAACTAAGGGTATGATCAGAGTTCCTTGTCTTGTATCAAGCTCATGAAAAAATGAAACAAGGTCCCCTGGAACAAATTTCCAAGTCGAGTCTTTGATTAGATCTCGTAAAATCCCAGTCGATTCTTTCACTTGATCTCGTAAAAGAACCTTCATTCCATCCACTTGATAACCATGAATAGTCCACTTAGGTGAATGTAATGAAGCTTGGGGGGCATGCACCTAATGGTAAAGTTAAGTTTCCCTGTACGTTATGTGAAGGGAATCACCCCATTCACCTTTGTCCCTATCTAGACAAAGCCAAAAAGATGTTGGATAACCATCTTGCTTCACCGTAGTGACTTCCATCTGGGTACAAAAGACTCTCCCTTTCATCATGCTGGGGGCATGTAAACTAGTTCCAAGCATAGTTTTTCATTTTAAGCTTGTGTAAAAATGAAACTGAATCTAAGCATAGTTGTTCTTTTCAATCTTGTGTAAAAATGAAACTGAATCCAAGCATAGTTCCCTATGGTTAAAGCTTCTGTAAAAATGAACCCATCTTTAGTTTAACCCTTGTGATTGCCATTCTATCAACCTTTTCTATCAGATGAACCTTGGTTGTTTCATTCCATCACCACAATCTCTTTGGTTGATCATACACTTTCACTTGGTTGTTTTACCCTTCTTGAGGAACATTTGCAATGAGTGGTCTTATTAGCTAGCCTCTTCACATAAATAAACATGTTTTGAGAAGTTCCAACATCACTGGAACCAGTTGCTATCCTAGACACCACTCATTCCTCAAAATGGAGTCCTCTTTAAGCTCTTTTCAGACTCTCTAAATATGAAAATTTTGCCGAGCGCTTGTCCATTCCAGCTCGTTAAACAATTGGAAATGATATCTCTCTTGTATTATTTTACACTTTTTCAGAATTGAGAGATTAATTTATGAAAAGTAACTGTGGAGTTTTATTTTCATCCCCTTTCAAACTCTCTAAACATGAAAAGGACTGAGTTATCTTTGTTGTTAAACTCGTTAAAAACATCAAATAGCGACAAACTTTTCCATCTAGACAAGACCAAGTTTCACCTTTGCTAGACTTGTTAAAGCATCAAATAGTGATGGATTCGCCCAAAGGGTGAAATTATAGAACAAGCATATGTTATCCTCCTCAAAATTCATAAAAAATAAAGAGGTATTGGTCATCAATGACTGGGGAAAATTGGAAAAAGGGGAAAACACTTTATGATAGCAATTTGCTCTTGAACATGACACTTTCACCTCATCATCGTGACTATGTGGGTTGGGTCATTTAGCTTGATGGTTATCACATTGTTGGTCTATCATACCATCCATTACTTGATTTTTTGTCAATGCTACCAATTCATCTTAGTGTCGTCGACAAGTTCAAGAGAAGTCATTCAGTTCAAACTTCATCCTTTGCAATACCGTAAACCTTCATTTTCATGACCACCATTCCTAAACCTTGTGTCGTTAGTCGATTTTTCATCTCCAAAATCATTTACCTCAGTAAATGTCGTCGATGTGGGATACATCAAGACCCTCCTACGATTAGTCACTTCTTGTCAACATCAGCACATCATCCAAGAAGTTGACTTAAAAACACCCCTTTAGTACCTTGAGGCTTGCATACATCAATGGCATGCTTCTCGCTTCCGGTGATAGGTTTACATCATGGCCTTCGACCAAAAGACTTTGTATGGTGTTCGACTTCAAATCATTTATTCACACCATGCAAAATGTACTGTAGTACCTTGAGGGTCATTATCATTATCGGTGATTCCTCTCACGTCTGTTAACGACTTACATCATTGGCTGGTAATCAGATGATTTCTTCCCATGTTCGACTTCAAATCATCTATTCACATGGTTAGACTTGTACTTGAGCAAAATATTGAATGTGATTGAAGACCTCGAATCTAGTTTCATCCATCCGGGCTGCGATAAGTTCAGGAGCACTAAATCAAAAGTACAGTGGCCTTACATTCATGGTCATCCATTCATGGGTCTATATCTGTAGACGACTATATTTGTACATGTAATGAAAGTTTATAAGCTGAGCATGGGTATGCATTCCCTCAGCTAGTTCATGTGAAAAAAATAAAATTATCATGATATATGTATTGTAATTGATGTTGATCACCTTCTGCTTCGAAACCTCCTCTCCACATGATAAATCATTTCACTCGACATACATATTTACAACTTGATGTTCTAGGGGGAAACTATTATAGATCCATTTAGGCACATCAAACCCAACCTTTAGATCAGTGTTATTAGGTCTCATCAAAAGCTAATTCAGTTGTTACATGCCCTAAAGAAGTCAACCATCAAAATGCCTAGCTTCCCAAGAAGTTTCATGACCAAAATCATTCAGAAAATGCCTCTAAGAAGATTAGCACAGGTAGGCCTTCATTAGGGTGCGCTACAATGCAAACCATTCCCTTATAGGGTGCCATGTAGTGCACTTGGTCCCTCTTTGGCCTGCGCTGGGTGAATTTGAGCGAATTTCCATGAGGGTTCGAAAGATTCCTTATCCATTGGATGCCTCTAGAAGTTTCTCAAGGATATCTACTCCTTTGAGCTCGTATTTGGATGAGGAAGGGAGTTAAGGAACATTAGTTCCTTATCCCTTCCTCCATGGAACTAAATTCTATGTTTGGGAGGGCATTCATTATCACAATTTATGGCATAACTTCCTTCATTCACCTATAAAAAGACCACTCATGTAAGTTATCAGGGGCTGGCTCGGCTAGAAATTATTGAATTATAGGGAGATGCTATTAGTATGAGACTTGAGTTGATTTAAATTATTGCAATGATGTCAAAATGTGTTACTTGTTATGAGGAGAGGGTGGGATTGAACTGGAGGAGTGATGCTGAATCGAGCAATGGCTTGTAACTCTTCCTTTTACTAATAAAGTGTTCAAAGCTTTTTCCATATGCTTGTGTTATTCATTTATGCTTTCATATGTATATCATGTACTTGATTCCATGCTATGTTTAGTCAAGAGATCATCATTATCATATGCTTTAATTGGTTGTTGTCTTTTGTCTGTGTGCAGGTACTCTCTATTGAAAATAGCAACAAGAAATGTTAAAAATAGAAGTGCTAGAAATAGCACTGCTATAAATAGTAGTTTGGGTACTAGTGCTGGATAGAGCAATAGGGAATGAAAAATGGAAGTGCTAAAAATAGCATTGCTATTTCTAGCAGTTCAGGATGGATTCCTACTTTAGTCAGTCCCTAAACTAAAATAGGGAAGTAAAATTTAAATTTGAACTTAACAGCTATTTGAAAATAAATTAATTAATTCACCATGAGTTAATTAGTTGTGAAAAATCAAACATGAAGTCTATGTGAGGACATGCAACAGTTTCTCCATTAATTTAGGAATTTATCCATCAGTTAAAGAGATAAGGGTGAGTTCTAATTTGAGTTGTAATTAGTTGGCTCAGTTACCGAGTCAAGTCCAATTAGATTAATTCAAACAGTTTGTTGAATTAATTGTGAGTTCAGTTAGTTAATGCTTGCATGCATGTAACTGCTGCTCTCCAGATAACTGAATATTCTCTCATGAATAACTCATTCATGTTAGTTCAAACAGAGACCCAGTTGAGATTAGAGGAGGGACAGTGTACTATCAGTTGGATGGATTTTTCCTATAAAGGAAACTCATCCATGGAGAAGGATTTATCTCCTTTAGGATTGCGCAGTTAGATTAGAGGTTAGTGAGTGTGTGAAGAGGCCAATTCACACAAGTGGCTGCACTGGACCCTGAGGAAAATTGCACAAAGAAATAGGAGGCTTGGATGGCAGAGGAGAAAGTTTGAGAGAGGTCTTTGACTGTCTATGAGCAAAAGAGGGATTGCAGAGAGAGCAGGATAGCTTGTGAGCTGATTCCTTTTGTAATCCAGACTATATTTCCACTTGTATGATAATACAAAGTTGGGGTTTTAGGCTAAGGCTTTCCCCAGATTATTTCTTTTGTGTTATGTATGATTGCTTCTCATTCTCAGTTATATGTGTTCTCATTGATTGTGCTCAAATTGATTAATCTTCCGCAAAGTGTTGTAGAATTAGATCTTGTATTGTGTTTTAGTATATTGCATAATCTTTTGATCTATAGTGGGAACTTCTACATGGTATCAGAGCAAAGGTGATCAAGGAAGAACATTATACAAGAAGGTAGAAGTTTTAAGTTTGAGGTTCTTGAATATAGAAATCGAGTCCTTATCACATCTCAGTTTCACCAATGGTGTTCAATGGTTTGAGGCTTGAGTATGCACTTGATGGCAGCTCAAACTATATAGCCTGGAAGGATTGCATGGAAGCGATATTAGAGGATAATAGGTTAAAGGACTTCATTGATCAAGAAGTCCCCAAGCCTGTAGCATCTAGAGCCCAAGAATTGGTGGAATGGAAGAAATGTGTGGCTAGAGCAAGGAGAATCCTTCTGGAGGGAGTTCGAGATCACATAGTCTCGAGTCTCCACGGGAAGGAGACACTATTTTCAATGTGGAAAACATTGAAAGATCTATATTAGAATAGCAGCAATTAGAGGAAGCTGATGCTTGTTAGCACTCTAGGAAACTCTCCTAGGTTGCAGCTCGGAGATGCCTGGTAACATATAATATTCAGTGTTGTTCTCCGAATTACTGGAATGAATGATGGTTTGGATCAAGTGAGATAATCATTTCAGCTCTATTCTCACTCAAGACATGCATGAACACCCTAAAAAACACAAGGCTTTAGACCACTAATGCTCAATAGTTTGTAGATTTAATGGATAGATAGAGAATACTAACTGTATCAGTAGATTGCATATATAAACATAAGTTAATGACTAGCTACAGGCAGCAAAAGAGAATACTGACTGTACTAGCAGATGCATATATGGCCACATATGAATGGTTAGCTATAGGCAGCGAAGAAGCTTGCAAATCTAAGTTATCAAAGCAGAGATAAGATGACAATTATCTGGCCTTAAACACAAATGAAACATGAACAAACTATTCAAGTTCAAGCATAGGACAGTAAAGAAAATGCAGATTGAACATGTAATAACAAAAGGAGCTTGTATTTCTAGAATAAAGATGAGGAGCTTGAAGGAGCAGAGGAGGAATAATCTCTAGAAGTTGAACCCATATTACATCTTGTTTTCAGCTATTTATAGCTTATTTACAATGCTCCTAAGCTCTAAGAGGTTCGAAGTCTTAGTCTGCATGATATGGATCGTTAACTAATTTGATGCCCTCTAAGAAAGCATGGGATCGGATTTTTTTGCTTCTGACAGCAGATTAACTGCTTTCAAATATTTTGGTAGCTTGTTGTGCTATCTAGGAGTTTTCCTAAGCTAGATATGCTCCATGATGTTTGTTTGATTTGGCTGTGTCACGCTGTCCATGCCACCTAATATTTTGTGTTTAGGGCTAGCTGCACCTGCTCCATGACTATTTCTGTTAGGGCAAGCTATGCTGCGAAGGGAGAGCTATCGAGCCTCTATTCTCCCTTTAGATATTTATAATGACTGTTCTTTCTGTTAAACAGAGAAAAACAAAACAACCTTGTGAAAATCCCACCCATTTCTATCCTTTTCGAACTTAGAAGATGATTAGATACGGCTTATCAATCTCTTGGGTCCGCCCTTGTCCCCATCGCAAGTTGTGTTTGGCCCTGTTCCTATGTATTTCATTTATTCAATGAAAACACTAAAAAATGCATGAAAAATGATTTGGGTGGACTTAAAATTATATATATTCCACTTACCGGATCCTCTCGGGTCCGGGCTTCATCGCTATCAGTGCTGCAAGGTTTCCTTTGTATTTTTGTTATATAATAGAAATATATCAAATACATTAAAAATCGCTTGGGCGCGGACTTGAAATCTTATAGAATATCACTAATAATGCCGTCAGGACTAGTGTTATCGCATCACCCTTATATATATGCAAAGGCCCTGCCCCATGGTTTCCACCAATAGTGATCCGGTGATATAACGTGGGTCGTCTATCCATGCATGCGATCGACGGTCCATATTTAATCGCTAATCGCAGTCGCACCCTCCATATAACCTGCACCAATATTCCACCGATAGTTCTGCTGATGCGACCTGTGGATAGCGATCATTAGCAATTGCTGATTGGCGGTGTCTAGCTTCGATTGCCACTGCTTGGGACTGCCGATTTGCGATTTTCCACTTAGATCTGGGTCGTTGATCAGCCAGATCTAATGGTAGCTGTGTATTCTTAGGTTTTAAGCTGGCAGTAAGGGTTTTTGACTTATTTTGAAGTGTTTTAGCCTCCAGATAGTGCATTTTTTCCCTTCCAAGGGCTTTCCTCCCTTGCTTGTTTCGATCGATGGATCATCTTTGATCACTTTTGAAGACTTAGGGAGTGCTTTGGAGCATATTTAGATCCAATTTTAGGCCTTTTGTTAGTGAAGCTAACATTGGCTCCTTCTAGGGATGAAATCCTCCCTGTGAGGTTTCAAGAACTACAGATCAATGCCTTTCCTGTATACAACAAGGTCAAATCTTGCTCCTAGTGTTGCATTGGGCATGGAGTCTATTAAGCATGAAATAAAAACATTGAAAACAACATATTTATAATACCAAGGCTTGAAAGCCTTAACTGAAATAATGTTTGAAGAACAACCCATCAAATGGGCCATCAAAAATGCATCCCTTTTGAGAAAATAATCACCAAACTGAAAATTGACCCTTTTTACCTTTCCATGAAAGGGTTCTTTCTCTTGGTCAATGTGTGTAACAACCAATTCATCAAAGACTTGCAAAAGCCTATTGATTTGATCCTCTACTTCAAAAAGTTTGGAACACTTGATATTATAAACAAGAGATGGTCTATATTTCACCTCCTCTCCATATGCTTTTAGCATTGGATGTTTTGATTGGAAGGTTTTGTGCACCTGCTAAACGATAATGTCTGCTTCACACTTTGTTGTGTCATTTGTGACCTAAAAAGTTAATATGAAAGATGAATCAATGCATTCTTGTGTGGGGAACACAAGGAATTCACCTGTTCCTGCAGCTCCCTCAGAGCAAGCCCCATCAAGAACATGTCCCAAATCTTTGGGCCTTCTTCCTCTTTGATCTGGAAAACTGATTTTTTAAGCTGCGTAGAGGCCAACTAATAAAGCTTGGTAATGTCAAGACCTAGCTTATCCATGACAACCTTGGGCATTGGATCATGGCTGGATCCAGTGTCCAGAGGGAAATTGTGAAGGATTTCATCATAAATAGATAGAGAAACATAGAATGATGGGGAGTTGTCTTCATAATTTTCAATCATTGGGCTGAGAATAACAGCTAGTTGGTCTTTTTGCAGATCTACATAGTCAATGGAGGCTTGGATGGAATTAGGCTCAAGAGCCTCAAGGATATATTTCTTGAAGGAATCATTCTTCATTGGTTCAATCAGAGGCATGGGCATTCTTGCTTTTTGAATTTCTGGGTGAAAACTGAAAGAAGAAGGGGACATGTCAAGGCCTCTTACCTCTATGGCTGGAGCTTTGAGGATGATGGGATCAACTGCTGAGTGGTTTTGCTTATTAGCTTGTTGTATTGTAGGGACAATAGCTCTTTGAATAGGATTTTCCTTGGAATTATTTATCTTTGACCTCAAATTATATCTTTGCTGATCTACAGTTTGTAGAATAGCTTTACCATCCCATTCTTGGTTGATCTTGTCATTATATAATGAATTTTCATAGGCAGCTGAGGTAGAAAAGGAAGCATTGCCTTTGTCTTCCAGACAATGGATCTCATCCTCTTCTTCAAATTTCTCTTCTTCCATGCCCGTATTTTGAAAAGGAGCCTTCACCCTTTGGTCTTCATTTGCATCTTTGTTTCTTTGCAAAATCTGCAACTGCTCATTAGCTGTTCTAAATGGATTTGGATTTGGATTTCTAGGAGCAAAGGTATTAGGCACTCTTCCTTTCCCTTGGTGCTGCTCAAACTTTAATTTGGAGATTCCAGAGGCTAATGAATCGATCATTTTGGTCATTTTATCTATCTTAGGATCAGAGGATGATGAAGACTCGCCCCTCTGTCTTCTTCTATCAGCATTTCCCTTGAGCTTCTTTGTAGCCATGATGTTTGATTCCACCTCCAAGGCTGCATCTTGCATGTAAGCCAAAGTAGCACATCGCCTCTCTCTCAACAGTAGGCAGAAGTCAGAGTCAAAAGCATTGGCATAGGTGAGTTTAGCAGAGGTAGTAGTGGGTTTTACTTCAGATGGTAACTTGTTGTACATATAGTTAAACCTCTTATTAAAATTAGACAAAAAATCACCATTTTCTCTCTTTAAGTTTCCAAACTCAGTGTGGTAGTAGAGGAGGTCCTTTTTATCCCCCCAATGCTTTAGAAATGCATCATATAAAGCTTCAATATCTGCTATAGATCTTGGGGTTAGTTCCCTGAACCATTTTCTAGCCTCCCCATCTAGGCTTTGGACAAAGACTCTCATCCACACATCATCCTCACTAATGTCCAGATTATCAGCATAGTTATAGAATGACTCAAGATGTTCTTCAAAAGTAACACCTTCAGTGCCAGTGAATTTAGGCCTATATTTTTTATATTCTCCAGTAGGCATGGCATTTAAAGGAGTGGGCAGTATTAGAGGCCCATACCTGGTGGCTATGATTCTTTCCATTTTGGTAGGTGCTTGTGGACCTGCCATAGCTATGGTAGCTAAAAGAGTACTGGTAGTGTGAATGATAGAGGGCTGAGGGGTGACTGACAGGACTAAAGGAGTCTGATAGATAGGAGGTGAGGTTTCCTTAGGGCTTAAAGCAAAAGGAGAACCTAAATAATAAGGAGCTTTATGAATCTATGAGAGTTTTTCTTCACTGCTAGTATTAGATGCTATACTCTCAACATGTATTTGTTCTATTACAAGCCTTTCCTGAAGAGATATAGAAGATTGTTTAGGTTTACCTAAAACTGATGCTCCTTTCTGCAATACCTTTCTCTCTTTGATGATTTTTTCAAGATCGGGCACTGGGTTAGCTTGTAGATTTTGAGGATTTCTCTGAGTATGCCTCACAAACTAAGCCAGAACTATGAGGTGGAGTCTCCAAGAGGTTTAGCCTCCAGTAGAGTTGCCAGATAGATGATTACAACCAAAAAAGTGCCCAGACTTTGTCTATCATCAAAGCTGGATCTATGTCATTTCCTAGGGAAGCTAAGCTTCAGTTTCCTCTCCCCGGAAATGGTTCCAGTTATGTTAGCACTCAGGAAACTCTCCTAGGTTGCAGCTCGGAGATGCCTGGTAGCATATAATATTCAGTGTTGTTCTTTGAACTACTGGAATGAATGATGGTTTGGATCAAGTAAGATAATCATTTCAGCTCTATTCTCACTCAAGACATGCATGAACACCCTCAACAACACAAGGCTTTAGACCACTAATGCTCAATAGTTTGTAGATTTAATGGATAGATGGAGAATACTAACCGTATCAATGGATTGCATATATAAACATAAATGAATGACTAGCTACAGGCAGCAAAAGAGAATACTAACTGTACTTGCAGATTCATATATGACCACATATGAATGGTTAGCTACAAACAGTGAAGAAGCTTGCAAATCTAAGTTATCAAAGCAGAGATAAGATAATAGTTATCTAGCCTTAAACATAAAGGTTTCATGAAGAAACTATTCAAGTGCAAGCATAGGACAGTAAAGAAAATGGGGATTGAACATGTAATAGCAAAAGGAGCTTGTATTGCTAGAATAAAGATGAGGAGCTTGAAGGAACAGAGGAGGAATAATCTCCAGAGGTTGAACCCATATTACATCTTGTTTTCAGCTATTTATAGCTTTTTTATAATGCTCCTGAGCTCTAAGAGGCTTGGAGTCTTAGTCTGCCTGATATGCATCGTTAACTGATTTGATGCCCTCTAAGAAAGCATGGGATCAGAGTTTTTTGCTTCTGACAGTAGAGTAACTACTTTCAGATATTTTGGTAGCTTGTTGCATTGTCTGGGAGTTCTCCTGAGCCAGAGATGCTCCATGATGTTTGTTTGATTTGGCTGTGTCGCACTGTCTATGCCACCTGATCGATTCTATTTAGGGCTAGCTGCGTGTGCTCCATGACTGTTTCTGTTAGGGCAAGCTATGCTGCGAAGGGAGAGCTACCAGGCCTCTGTTCTCCCTTTAGATATTTAGAATGACTGTTCTTTCTGTTAAACACAGAAAAACACAGAAACCTTGTGAAAATCCCGCCCATTTCTATCCTTTTCAGACTTAAAAAATGATTAGATACGACTTATCAATCTCTCGGGTCCGCCCTTGTCACCATCACAAGTCACGTTCAGCCCTGTTCCTATGTATTTTGTTTATATAATGAAAACACTGAAAAATGCATGAAAAATTATTTGCACAGACTTCAAATTTCATATATTCCACTTCCCGGATCCCCTCAGGTCCGGGCTTCATCAATATCGGCGTTGCCAGGCTTCCTTTGTATTTTTGTTATATAATGAAAATATATCAAATACATTAAAAATCGCTTGGGCACAGACTTGAAATCTTATAGAATATCACTAATAATGTCGTCGGGTCTAGCATTATCGCATCACCCTTATATATATGCAAAGGCCCTGCCCCATGGTTTCCACCGATAGTGATCCGACGATATAACATGGGCCGTCGATCCACGCACGCGATGGACAGTCCATGTTTAATCACTAATCATGGTCACACCCTCCATATAACCTACGCCAATACTCACTGATAGTTCCGCCGATGAAACCTGTTGATAGCGATCATCGGCAATTGTTGATTGTCAGTGTCCAGTTTTGATTGCCACTGCTTGGGACTGCCAATTTGCGATTTTCCACTAGATCTGGGCCATTGATCGGCTAGATCTAATGGCAGCTGTGCATTCTTCGGTTTTTAAGCCCGTGGTAAGGGTTTTTGACTGATTTTGAAGTGTTTTAGCCTCCCGATAGTGCATTTTTGCCCTTCCAAGGGCTTTCCTCCCTTGCTTGTTTCGATCGATGGATGATCTTTGAGCACTTTTGAAGACTTAGGGAGTGCTTTGGAGCATATTTGGATCCAATTTTGGGCCTTTTTTCAGCGGAGCTAACAGTGCTGAAGGACAAGCTTCGGAAGATCAAGTGTGAATAGGGTGACATGATCTCTACCTATCTAAACAAGCTCACCACATGCAGGGATGAGCTTGGAAGTGTAGGGATCGCGACAGCTGATGATGACATGGTGAGTCTTGCACTTCTTGGTCTTGCTAAGAGCTAGCATAGATACCAGGACTTGGTTAATGGAAGAGAGAAACTACCAAATTGGGAATGACTTTGGTTAGATCTGATGCAGGAGGAGATAAGAAGAAGCACCAGAGATGGTTCTTGATCCATGGAGGATGAAGAAAACTGCGACTTAGCGAGTAAGGCAAAGAAGGGGAAGGAGAAGGATTCTCTTTCCCAATCCAGTTCTTCCCAAGGTGGGAAGAAGTTTGACAAATCGAAAGTGTGATGCTTTCGTTGTCATGAGGTGGGCCACTTTGCTACAAATTGTCCACTGAGGAAATCCAAGAGGAGATCTGTGGAAGGATCAGAAGGTGAGGCACTGGCTTTACAGTTTGAGTTGGATTTCACATTGTTCACATGCAAGGTTTCATCCATGGTGGAAAGTAGTTGGTTTCTTGATAGTGGAGCTTCTTTCCACATGATCGGCGACAAGAGTTTGTTCATTACCTTGGAGGAGAAAGATCTCTAGATACTCATAGTGATGGGTAATGATGAAAAGTATAGTGTCTCAAGTGTAGGCATAGTTATTTTTGAGAGGGAGCATGGAGCTCGCATTACCTTGACTAATGTCAAGTATGTACTAGGACTGAAGAGAAATTTGGTTTCAATCATGATGCTAGAAGACAGAGGCTATGATGTAGTCATTAGTAAGGGAAAGGTTTTCCTTCGACACATCACCACTAGATAGGTGAAGTAGATCAGTTCATGGGTCAATAACCTGTATGCTCTTGAGGTTCGAGATGCATGCAAAGCCTTGAGGAGTAAGGCAATTAATCGAGGTTTGGTGGTTGAGAGGGAGAGTACATTACCTCTCAACATGCAGTGCCAGAAGAAGTCTCAAATGATTTGGGAGGAGCCACAATTGGTGAAGCAGCTTCAGGAGGTTGTGGAGCAGCCACAACTAGAGAAGTTGAGTGGAGATTGAGTAGAGACATCTACTCATGCAGAGACCTTTAGTATGGCGAAATTTTGAGCCAGGTGGGTAGAGGGATCACATGCATCTATACCTCCAGGTACAAGGTGGGGTGATGTGGAGTGATTGTCCCAAGAAGTCTGGAATAGGGCAGGATCCTTGAGGTACCAAACCTCTTTGATCTGACTTTGCTACAAGAGCCTTGATGAGGAGTAGCAAGACTAGCTAAGTGGGTAGAGACAAATGCGGATGGAGTGGTAGAGAGAGCTACAATGCAGGAGTCCCAAGACAGTGTACGGCTAGCAAGCTACAACAATGCGAGAGGCACAGGAGTGTTGCACCAGTGTAGGATGGCACAGAGAGGTGTGCAATAGTGCGAGATGCAGGGAGTGTTGTAGCAACTCAGTGGTCAGAGAGGGAGCACTTGTCAGCGGCAGAGGGAGCTTCAGCATCAGAGTATGTTTCTATCCCAACGGAGAGGTCAGTTGGGAGTTTTTTTTGTTTCTAGAATTGCTGGAGAAACCACACTTGGGAGAAGTGTTCCATGAAAAACATTCCAAAGTTTCATGATCAGGTTTGAGTTGAATGCCTTTCTTGTTGAGAGGGAGTGTTGAAAAGAGAAACAAGAAATGATAAAAATAGAAGTGCTAAAAATAACAGTTTGGGTACTAGTGCTGGATTAAGCAACAGGGAATGAAAAATGGAACTGCTAAAAATAACATTGCTATTTTTAGCAGTTCGGGATGGATTCCTATTTTATTCAGTCCCTAAACTAAAATAGTGAAGAA
The DNA here is from genome assembly GCA_031772625.1 of Pinus tabuliformis. NCBI lineage: Eukaryota > Viridiplantae > Streptophyta > Pinopsida > Pinales > Pinaceae > Pinus > Pinus tabuliformis. Next base: position 1,158,774,764 of record CM062819.1, read on the forward strand.
AAAATCAAATTTTAACTTAACATCTATTTGAAAATAAATTAATTAATTCACCATGAGTTAATTAGTTGTGAAAAATCAAACTTGAAGTCTATGTGAGGACATGCAACAGTTTCTCCATTAATTGAGGAATTTATCCATCAGTTAGAGAGATAAGGATGAGTTCTAGTTTGAGTTGTAACTAGTTGGCTCAATTAACTAAGTCAAGTCCAGTTAGATTAATTCAAACAATTTGTTAAATTTATTGTGAGTTCAATTAGTTAATGCTTGCATGCATGTAACTGTTGATATCGAGATAACTGAATATTCTCTCATGAATAACTCATGCATGTCAGTTTAGACAGAGACCCAGTTGAGATCAGAGGAGGTAAAATGTACTATCAGTTGGATGGATTTTTCCTATAAAGGAAACTCATCCATGGAGAAGGATTTATCTCCTTTAGGATTGCACAGCTAGATCAGAGGTTAGTGAGTGTGTGAAGAGGTCAATTCACACAAGTGGCTGCACTAGACCCCAAGGAAAATGGCGCAAAGAAATAGGAGGTTTGGAGGGCAGAGGAGAAGGTTTGAGAGAGGCCTTGACTATTATGAGCAGCATAGGGATTGCAGAGAGAGTAGGATAGCTTGTGAGCTGATTATTTTTGTAATCCAGACTATATGTCCACTTGTATGATAATACAGATTTGGGGTTTTAGGCTGAGGCTTTCCCAGAATTATTTCTTTTGTGTTATGTGTGATTTCTTCTCATTCTCAATTATATGTGTTCTCATTTATCGTGCTCAAATTGATTAACCTTCCACAAAGTGTTGTAGAAGTAGATCTTGTATTTTGTTTTAGTATATTGCATAATCTGTTGATCTACAGTGGGAATTTTTACACTCTTCAAGTGGATTAAGTACGGTGAGGAGCCACAAAATCAGTCAAGGGAGATAAGAAGCAAGCAAAGGCTACATGTAAGCTTTTTTCCCTCTTATTTAATCTATTGATCATAGGAAAAGTAGAGAACTCTTTAAACTGTTGTTCTAGACTTAGCTACTAGTCTAGGGGTTTAAGTGTTTATTTGTGGACACTAAAACTTCCCAAATCCATCTTCCCAAAGAGATGTAAGAGGATTTTTAGGAGATGAGGTGTATTATATGGGTTTCCTTAAGAAGTTTTCAAAAATTGTCTCACCATTATTTAAACATCTTGCAAAATATGTCAAAATTCATTGGAATAATGACTCCCAAATTACTTTTAATATGCCTAGAGAAAAATTTTCTACAACTCCAATGTTAACAAGACATGATTGGATATTATCATTTCACATATCTATAGATGCTTTAGATTCAACCATAGGAGAAATTTTAGGAAAAAGAGAACAACAAAGAACATATGGTATTTAATATATCATCAAAAACATGACTCTGACTAAACTTAATTATATTGTTACAGAAAAGGAATTTTTGGTAGTTGATTAGGAAATTAATAAATTCCATCATTACATTACAGGATATGAAGTGTTTATGCATAATAACCATTCTACCACTAGATACTTAATTAATAAACTGATAACAAATGGAAAAATTACAAGATGGATGCTCCTATTGCAAGAATTTAACATCATGGTGTTCGGAAAGCCTGGCAGAGAAAATCATGTAACATATTTCCTTTATTGTATCAATAATACCGGTGATACCATTAGTATAATAGATAGTTTTCCCAATTAAAATTGATTTTCAATTTATGTTATAACAGCTTGGTTTTCTGATATTTCCAATTACTTGTCTACAGGAAAGTTTATACGACATTTTTCATCACAAGAAATGCAAACAATGATTAGAAAAGGTATTATATAGTCGTGGATTCAAGGATACCTTTATATACTATATTAGAAATGGCTATTTAAATATGTGTTAGATAGGATGAACTGTTAGATATCCAAAAAGAATGTCACTATGAGTTGTATGGTGGACATTTTTGAGATAATGACTATAACACCCTCCCCCCATATCTACCCAGGTAAGCGGCCAACTGGGGTAAAGATATGGTGAGAGGCTACTATGATATGATTCAACCTCCTATGCATCCTTAAGGAAGTGGAATCGATGGAAACACATCAAACATACCTTCCACATCAATAACAACACTCCTAGGAACCATCCCAATCACACAAGTACCATGCCCCTCTGTCCTGCTGATTTTTTAAGTTATTAAACCTATGGATTCTCCCATGCTATGGACATGCCAGCATTCAGATATATCTAGACACTCCCACAAGCCTACATGCCTACGTTCAGGGACTATTTCCAACATACATGTGTGAGAGTTCGTGGGATTTAAGGGACTTTTTAAGCCCATAATTCTAGTCACTGCCCAAAACTTGTTATAATTTCTAGAATCCATTCAACACATGATGACAAGACTAATAAACCAACACTAAACCTAGGACTAGGCCTAACCATCCCCAACCGAGATTGAAATTCTGTCAAACACTTGGCATCAATGCAATTTATAGGTCGAAGATACAAGAGAAAGCATGAATGACTAAAAATTATTATGAGACATGAAAATAAGGATCAACACCTTCTCCTTTGAACTTTTATGATGTCAATTAGGTCTTGCATCCATCATTTTAAAAACTAGAAGTAAATACATGAAATAACCATGACATGAACTAGTCACTTAACCATGCTTATAACCAACATAAAACCATGAAAATAATATTGATATAACAACCATTAAATCCACATCTATCTAAATAAGTACAAAATTAAGAGAAATTAGATTTTATCAAACATAGGCAAATCCAACCAGGTTCGGGCCTTCCATGTACCACCTAGCTCTAGACATCGATGAACCAAATATTTCTTTCAGACAGTCACCCTCATGCCATATTCCAAGCATGAATGTGGGATCTCATAGATAAACCAATCCAAAAAGAACCAAGGGAATAAATAGGTTAAGCCACCTCCACACGCATCAAACCATGATCACACCAAAATAAGTGCTCCGATCACAAAACTAAACTGGACTTGGAATGCCATCTGTAATACATCACTATCTTTAAGGAATTTTCTACCTCCTTGTCTCTCAGGCTTTACCGTAATCAAATCTCGGGTCACTAGGCCCTAAACTAAGACACCTCTGTTAGGATTTATTGTGTATCCCTCCAAAACCGGTCAAGGTATTCCTAGGCCTTTGGGAATGAACCTTGAGACCACCTTCACCCCAGATCATGAAATTCATTCGACAATTCTAAAGATCAAAACCGAGATCAACATCCCAACAAATAATGGCATATGGAAAGGAAAGGCTAAGCTGAAAACCATTGTCATAACCTGACAAAAGCATGCCACTGAGAGCAAGAGAACCATACACCAACATGCAAAGACATGAATGTGAAAACAAACTAGGAAATCACACATGCAATATGTTACCTACAAGTATTGTTGCCAAAGTTTCTTGATATTTCTCTTCCTTGCTTTCTCCTTGCTTTTCTTCCTTGCCCTTTTCTTGATTTTCCTTCCTTGATCCAAAGCTAGAGTTCTCCAAGAAAACTATAAGTGTCCAAGGGTGAGAGATAGAGAGAATAATGAGAGATCTCCAAAACTGAACTGACCAAGCCTACACTGACCAAGCTTGCCCAGTAATCCTTAGAAGCCTTTTTATCAATGAGGCCTCTATTTTCATTAATTTCCATTATTTTCCTTCAATTTCCTCCTCACATGCAACTTGTGACCATTCACCTACCTTTTCTCCTATTTTCCTTTATTTTCATAAATAAACGTGCCAAAAATTCCTTTTTACCTTCTTAATCCCTTTTCCCTTTCCTTTTCCAATTTCATTTAGCCATAAACAAATCCAGTAATGCCCACTAGGATTTCTTTTCTGAACATTTAGCTTGGAATAAGTGTCGCTTAACCATGGTCTTATTTTTCCTTTATTAACTTTTATTACATGTATTTTTCACTAGAGCTGTTACAAAAACCTCCCCCTTGGGGAACACTATCTTCGATGTTAAACCACACCAAGACCTCACAAAAACCACTAAAAAGTAAACATACTTCCCATGGAGCTTTATAACTTAGCTCGTTTCATTATTTAAAATGAAAGACTTTCTCAAAATAAAAACATAATGACAACATGACCAGATAACAACAATATTGCTTACTGGAGCTTTATAACATAACTCATTAAGGCATTTACAGTAACCACATATACAAATATGCACATTTACTAAACCAATAAATAAAAGGATATGATGCCCACATCTGCAACAAGGGAATCTAGAGGCTCACACCTCCACCCTCAAAGTAATACCAGGCTTCACCTTCTTCCCAGGAAGTCCAGAATCCACTACCATAGTCAAACTAAAACTAATGTCCAGTTCTATAATCATGTGGCACTTATCCTCTCAGTGAACAGTTACTGGCTTATTGTTCCAGAGCACACTCCAAATGTGTATTTGATTCCATATGGCAATGCTAATGACAAAAACAAATATATCCCCTTTATTCCATTCTCTACTACACAGTCCCTCGGCAAATTTGGTCACCCCTTCCATGCAGTCACTCCCTTTCCAAGTTCCTTGACATCCCCCATCCCGAGTGATCCATCCCTTAGCAAGGCTTCCTCGGATCGGAATGTCAAACAACCAAAGCATATACCTTTCAGAAACCATCATACTAGGTCATAGCATGAACCTCATGGAAATCAATGGACACTATTGGCTACGAGTGTCCCATAACGGCCTTGCTCCTGAAGTGCTTTACTAACATACTGGTACATATTCCAATTCCTTTTGTCGTTGTTGCTAATAATTGCATGTAGTTTTAACCACCCAACCGAGAATTTCATGCTTTTCTATACCAAGCACATAACTCCAATTAGATTCAAATAAATTGAGATAACTTCAAATCATACCTCATTGGTGCCCTGTCAACAAGGTACACTTGAAGTTTTGTTTGCTTCCTATCACAACAAGTCAAACTGGTATATTTGACCAAATCATCATGTATAAACATATCACATCAGGTTAGCTCAAAACATAACCATCATAGATCAAAATTACATATCACATGTAACCATCATAAACTAGAATCATAGATCACGTGTAGTCATAATAGACCAGAATCATTGATCACACGTAATCATCATAGACTAGAATCATAAATCACATCCATAATAAAACTAAAATAAAATATTGATACCTATCATTCAATCAATCCTTAGCTTCTACCTTTTTCCTTATTCCATACACACACCGGATCGGTTTCCACTGTCGACAAAGACCTAATTCATTATCCTCAACCATGTGCACATACACATAGTATGCATCACACACATACATTGTCATGCAATACATGCACTTATACCTGTGATATAATGCATGCACCTACACCCAGTGTACAACACAACACAATACATATACCTACATCTGATGTACACCACAACACAATACATACAACTACACCCAATGTACAACACAATAGATATACATACACATATTACAACACAATGAACACACATGTCATGATACCACAACTACACCATGCACATACATAATACAACATGTACACAACACCACATGTGCACAACATCATAGATGCAACAAGTACAACATATACAATAAATGCACAACAATAGTACCACCCATCGAAAACCATGTTGTCTATACCAAGAAACCATGCTTCTAGTGTTTCTCTACTACTGATGCTTATCCTATCATGTCGCAAATCTCGTTGTTTTCATTTCGCTGATGTATCTCTTAGCATTAACCTGTCCATAACATAAAAATAGACATAGTATAATCACATAATATCAATTCATATCCACATGATACTGAGCTGGAATATTTTTTAGGATACTCTTCCCACTTGATTCCTCATGACCTAGGAATCAGTTCATGGCATTCACCTACATAACCAATCATTCCTCCACAAGAATGATTCCTGATGACCCTGTCACATAGTGACATAGATACACATATACATACATATATATAACATTATCACAAAACAATCATGATACCATCATAAAATTACATACCTACATACATACATGTATACATATCTCTCTCTCTCTCTCTCTCTATATATATATATATATATATATATATATATATATATATATATATATATATATATATATATATATCGACACAATCATGTTCACAACATAATTACCAAATATCATAAGATCAAGGTTAAGATAACTTCCTTTATCCGTGCAATGCATGTACAACATCAAGAGCAACAATTCCCAATGTACTAAGGCATTTGATGCCTCAAATCTATTTATTTTACCATTCCTAATTACTTTTCTCATGATTGTCCCACCATCTTCTGTTTACACCAATGGACCCAACCAATCCATCTAGATGTTATACACTTTCCTTCAGCTTCCCTTAGACACGCACCAATCTTTATCCAAGCCTTACATCCCCTGCTAGATTTCATTCAGATCTCTCTAGGCTCCATTAACTTTCCTCTTTCCCAACCAAGTCACCATAACCCAAACATAAAAGGAAAGACAAGAAACAAATAAGAAGAAAGCCATGGCAAACCAATAACAATATGATACCAAAACCAAAGTGGCATGGCTATGCATAAGACACAAACAAAACTGGAATCACACACAACAAATAACCGAAATACAAAAACCAAAAGACTAACAACAGACACCATGACTCAATCCCCATGGTTCCTAGTGCCTCCAAGGGAAATATCATCCTGAGCCTTCTTCAAGGTTCCATGGAAAAAAAAATTCCATTCAATCCCTTGCATGATACTGCCATCAATACATGACTATCAGTGCTTAAATAAACATAACAATACATTAGTTACCTCACCTTTTTATGCCAAGCATGTTTCTTGGAATTGAACACATCCACGCCATCTCTCAAGAGACTCCAATTCCCTTGATAGATCCACCTATAACTAGAGACTAGCTAATATACCTGTCAAATACATGTTCATGAATCTAGCACATATCCACATAATGTCAAACAAGATTAAGATTATGAAGGCTTCCTGTGTGCAAAGAACTCATTATTTTGGAATGAGGGTTTCCAAACATGGCCAAAAGAATTCTTTCCCAGGTCCTTTTTTGACCTTTTCCTTGCTGCAATTGAGTGTTACTATGCACTATCACATCACCCAATTGTTAGTTATATAAACACATCAACTATTACCTTGTCATGCTAATACCAACCATGTTTCATGCACTCTTTACACATGTTCCAAATATCAAGACAATCATATCTATAAAGTTGAAATCAACCTTTACCAAGATTGGTAATCATGTCATAATTCATAGTCAACTGGTAGTCATTAAACATAATACTACAACTTTCACCTATCACACTCAAGTACATGTCATTTATCTCAACACATATGTGTTACTACCATCATCATAAAACAATATCTTTCATTCAGGAAATCTTACATACGCATACTCATATAATTCAAGTAATCAAACATGTAGACAATAGATAGATGGCATAATAGACACCAACACTCAAACACCAATTAAACGACATAATCAAACATTCAAGCACAAAGTAGATTACATAATAAAGCTCATACCTTCATGTATCTCAAGGGAGTATATCTTTTCTGCGCAATCAATCCATATAGCATGATATAACTTCATGACATATCAACTCAAAAATAAATAAGGTCATGATATCCATAAGAGTAACTAGCTAACATGTTCACATCATAAACTCATAAACATTTGTCATTCATGCATAGAATTCACATATGTACGATCAATCTGAATTAGTACAACACAATGTCCCAAATAAGTCGACTCATAACTGAATGTCATAACCCTAACCATCTACATAGGCCAATATAATTTAACATGATACATATAACAACAAGATGTTAATGTAATGACCCTATTCATCAAGTTACAACTAGCATATAACAAGAACAAGTTAACCTATGACATACTTATCAACAACATATAACATAATCATCAAGTTACCTAACATAAAATAATAAGAGAAATGCATACAACCAGAGGTTTCTACCACTCATGACTACCTAACACATGTGCATATGACTACACTAATCAACTAGAATATATCATGTATGTAACCATAACATCAATAGACATGTATATAAACCTAATGTATATAACCCTAATGGATATAACAATCCATTAACTAACATACTTTCATTCCCAACATCCAAACCTATATGATGACATGCCCTTGACTCAAGGTCCAATGTTACAACTTCACTTTAATGATCTTCATCTCCTACTCTATCTCAGCCAACACATCAACATCATAATAGCCAACAACATCATGATGACCTAATTGCATACAATGACCACACAATGCATGTATAACCTAGTATACATACGCAACAAATGCATATACAACCATACACTCATGATGACACATCCCACAACAACACCCTCAACCTTAACATGGTGACATCACTACAACCATGATAAACACCATGTAAATGCAACAAGCACATGGACTATAAGCATAAGAAAAACATATGCAACTAACATGAATGCACGACCAACACACTCCCCATCTAGTCGGAGGGGTGAACCATGCTCTAATACCACTCGGTGGTATCAGATATGACCCAAAGAGAGCGCAATCCACTCTGATACCACTCTGTAACACTTTCCTCCCATATCTACCCAAGTAACCGTCCAACTAAGGTAAACATGTGGAGAGGGGCTACAATGATATGATTCAACATCCTAGGTGGCCTTAAGGAAGTGGAATCGATAGAAACACATCAAACATACCTTCCACATCTACAACAAAAATCCCAAGATCCATCCCAGCCACACAGGTATCATTCTGCTTGGTCCCACTAATTTTTTAAGATACGAAACCTATTTAAGCTCCCATACTATGGGCATGCCAACATCTAGACAGCTTTAGATGCTCCCATAAACTTGCATGTCTGCGTCTAGGGACTATTTCCACTAGACCTATGCCAAAGTCCACTGGATTTAAGGCACTTTTCAAGCCCATAATTCGGCCACTGCATAGAACTTGTTGTAACTTCTAGAATCCATTAAACACATGATTCCAAGACTAATAACCCAACACTAACTATAGGACTAGGCCTAACCATCCCCAACCAAGATTGACATTCTGTCAAAGACTTGGCATCAATACAATCTACAAGTCTAGGATATAAGACAGATCATGAATGACTGAAAAATCTTATGAGACATGACAAGAAGGATCACCACCTTCTCCTTTGAACTGTTATGACATCAATTAGGTCTTGCATCTATCATTTCAACAATTACAAGTAAATACGTGAAATAAAATTGACATGAACCAGTCACTTAACCATGCTTATAACCAACATAAAACCATGAAAATATAATTAAGATAACAACCATTAAATTCACATATAAATAAGTACGAAAGAAAGAAAACTTAGATTGTATTAAACATAGGCAAATACAGCTAGGTTCGGGACTTCCACGTACCACCCAACCATACATATGGCTGAACAAAATATTCCTTTCATCCAGTCACCCCCATACCATACTCCAAGCATGAATGTGGGATTTCATGGATAAACCAATCCAAAAATAACCAAGGGAATCTAGAGGCTAAACCACCTCCACCTTCACCAAGCCATGATCACACCAAAACCGTTGCTCTGATCACCAAATTGAACTGAACTTGGAATTTTATTAGGAATCCATCACTATCCTTGAGGACTTTTTTGTCTACATGTATCTCAGGATTTACTGCAATCAAATTCCAGGTCACTAGGCCCTAAACTAAAACACCTCCTTCAGGCTTTACAATGTATCTTTCCAAAACTAGTCAATGGATTCCTATGCCTTTGTGAATGAACCTTGAGACAACCTTCACCCTGAATTCCGAAATCCATCTAGAAATTCCAAAGCTCAACACCAAGATCAACATCCCAATACACCATGGTATATGGAAGAAAGAAAGGCTAGGCTAAAAACTACTCTCATAACCCAAAAAAACCTTGCCACCGACAACAAGAGAAACATACACAAACATGCAAATCCATGCATGTCAAAACCAGCTAGGATATCACACATACAATATGTTACCTACAAGTATTCATGTTAAAGTTTCTTGACCCTTGTTATAGGCCATTTTGTCACATCTAATCAGTGAGCCTTCTAATGGGACCAATCAACATCTTATTCACCCTTGTCACCATCTTACACAAATCATTAAGCATGTGCCCTTTCATTTTCCATAGTTTTAGCCCTAAACTACCTTGTTTAAGCCAGTTTGAGGACCAACACTCCAGTAAGCCTACTGGGTTGCCTTCACCTACAAGTTGCTCCACTGTGGCATATGTTGGTCACCAAAAAATTCTTAATTTCTCCCCTTTTCACTTATGTTGATTCTAGAAATCCGAGAGAATGATCAAGATTCCATAAGCTTCCCCTTCTAGGAGTTTCCGGAATTTGTTTCAACTACTTACCTTGGATAAAACATTTGAATCCTATCCTTCCCTACATTGGAGTTTTCACCACTTATCCTTTGATCCTATCCCTCCATCAAAGGTGGAACTCTTACCTTATATTGGTAATTGAGTTATACTCCCAACTTACCATACTTCTCTATATATTGCTAGCCTTTTATGTGGTTGGGGGTGGGATTTTGGAGAGTGATTCTACCCTTATGATGTTGTAGTGAGTGGTCATCATCTCATGCATTTAGGGTTATTGGAGGTGCATATTGTGACAAGGAAAGGACAAGTCAACGACTTGGAGGAGCTCTTCTACAATATCAACTGCTACTTACAGTGGTAATCTCTTTCCATTTATAGTAATTCAAAGAATTCATTGTTTTTCCATATGTGATGTTGATATTTCACTTATTTCAATTCCATGTTGATATATTGAATGAAGTACTTATATGATACTACGTATATCTCGTAGTTTCTTGGTTTGTTTTATCTGATTGTGCAGGTTCTAATTTTTGCATTCAGAGCTAGAATTGGAGCTTCCAAGCTAAACAAGAAGTGAAGTGTGCGAAGGATTCTAGGTAGGCCTCACTCTCTCATCTATTTACTTTAAGGAAAATCATTGTGTTCCTTGTCTCCCTGTTGTTCTAGCTTAGTGACCAACCTAGGGGAGATACTTTTGGTTGTAATCGTAAATCCTGTATAACAATCCTTCTCTTCCTTTCTTTCTCCTTGATTTCCTTCCTTCCTTTTTGCTTTCTTTTCCTTCCTTGCTCCAAAGCTAGAGTGATCCAAGAAAAGTCTAAGCACCCAAGAGTGAGAGAGAGAGAGAGAATAATGGGAGAGCTCCAAAACTGTACTGACCAAGCCTACACTGACCAAGTCTACCCACTGATCCTCAAAATCCTTTTTATCAATGAGGCCTCTATTTTCTTCAATTTCCATTATTTTCTTTCAATTTGATCCTCACATGAAACCTGTGACCTTTCACCTCCCTTTTCTCCTATTTTCCTTTATTTTCATAAATAATGTGTCGAAAATGCCTTTTTACCTTTTTAATTCCTTTTCCAATTTCCTTTAGCCATAAACACATTTAGTGATGCCCCCTAGGATATCTTTGCCCAACATTTAGCTTGGAATAAGTGTCACTTAACTGTGGTCTTATTTTGCCTTTATTAACTTTTATTACATGGAATTTTCACCAGGGTTGTTATGCCAGGGTTGTTACAATCGTGACAATGAAAATGGTCATGGTGAGGAATGAGGAGAAAAAAACTCTAATAAAATATTGAGATAGATCTAGATTAGAAAATAATTAAATATTATAGACTAAGTCAAAATCTAGTTGTTATAAATATTGTATTATATTTTTAGAGGGAAAGATATTATAAATGGTCAAATATTTTTATTAAAAAGTGGTTAAAGTAGTTAAGAATAAAAAATTATTTATTAAATATTTTATGTTGATTAAGCCAAATATGAATTAGAAATAATTAATAAATAATGATTTAATAACTATTTCATGAAAAAAATGAGAAATAAATATGGAATAATAAATAAGTAATGATTTATTTGATTATTCCATAAGTTTAAGTAAAAAATGGTTAGAAATAATCATTAAATAACAATTAAATAATAATTTGAAGAGATTAATAAATAAATAATGACTTATTTAATTATTTGCATGGGGTTTTTTCAATTTTTAATGAGAAATAATTTAGGAAAATGGTTCACTACATTATTTCCTAAGGTGAAAGTGCGTTTTAATTTGTAAAAATCCATCCTTCATGGTGTATTTCTATCAACCTAGTAGGAAATGGCTAGGCGATAATTTTTTGGGTGATAACACTTATAGCCAATGGTCACAGGTTAAAATCGTATCATCAACCAGTTTCCAAAAATGATTGTATTTCTAATTTATTTCAGTAAGTAGAGATAGAAATTATGGATAAAGGGGATAATTCTCCATCAACTTTCATCTTGAATTTAAATTTTTGAAAAATAATGATGAGCATACTCTATTCCTTCTTATGCTCATTAAACTATGAGAAAGAAATCTACCAAATATAGGTTTATCCTTTTATCTTGCCTTGGTAAATTATTTACGGAAAAGGAACCCCCTACAGGTTTCTTTAAGTTTTCCAGACTCTAAAATTGAAAATTCCACTGTGCATCAACCATCTATGGCTCAAGAAAAAATCCACAGGACAATATTTGAGTTTTATTTAAGTTTGTAGACTCATCAAATTTGAAAATATTGGTGAGCATTAACTATCATTGGATCAATAAAAATTTGCATGATGGTGTCATAAAAGAAAGTGTAAATAGGGAGGCTTGATGGTATGTGCCAACATGAAAGTGATCCTACCTAGCAACGGTATCTTTCTTTCACAAAAAAAGTGTTAAGTGTTAATTATTCCCTGTAATTCAGAGTTCAGAACATAGTTTCATGTAGTTTCATGCAATTCCTATAATTACAGGAATTTCAGAACATGTATATTCTTAGTTATTTGATCAGGCAAGGTTATTTTTGATAAATAATCACCATTGGTAGTGATTATGTTAAAGGGTAAATTTTGTATCAAATTTAGTAACAAAAGTCTCCATCAACATGTTGAGGCCTCAGATTTCCACTGCTCCAACATGGGGGATAACCACCCGATCTAGACCTTAAGACAACTCTTTTTCCATTTAAAGTGGTGGCCCTAACTGGGGATGATGGGAACAGTTTCTCATAATGGGTTTTAAAATGAGAGTGGGTGGTTTTTGAGTGATTTCAATAGAGTAATGATAACTAAATGACATATTCTATCATGCAAATTTCTAACTAACTTAATCTAATATAAACCCGAGTATTTCTGTATAATATGTGATATAAAAAGATAAATACTTGACATGTGATAATAAACATCACTCACATATAAAACAGAGATGACAATGTGTAGATATAATTTCTTTGACTAAATAGTTAGTTAAATAAATGTATAAAATATATCACATATATGATGATTTATATATGAAAATAAACAATCTCAGCTAGGAATCATACAATAGTGTAATTAACGCTTAACAGAAAGAACATATCTCATATAAAATTGATGAAAATAAAGTGTTGTCACTAATTAAACAGAAGTAGGATTAATCATACAAGATAGAAGTACCATATATGTGAAGTTCTGCTCATTTGACTAATGACATAGATCGACTCCATTCTCCAGATCAAATTATCTTCCAAGTATACAATAGTGCATCAACAAAGGAAAGTAGTCGGATATTCAAAAGAAACGATCATGTTCCATAATTTCACCAAAGCATTCACAAACTTACACAAGTGCATTCTTTGCAAATTCTTTTGATAAAATTCAGGACCCTTCTCTAAATGCATGAGAAGGGTATAAATACTATTCTAACTAATGTTCAGAAATATATTATACAAAAATTTGAGGAGGTTTCTAACAACCTTCCTCATAACTAGTTAACTAACTCTAAAAATAAAAAGTGACTTAATGAGCAGAGGCTACGATGAGGATTTGATGTTTGCTAGATTGTCTTTCAAATTGCATATATTGGCCATCAATTTGACTTGAGGAGGTGGCCCAAATTGTGTTATGACCTGTCCTGTGAAAATTGAATCTGTGAGAGGTGGAAGCATCCACTGAGTTGAATGGAGTGAGAAGTTAAGGGTCATTATTTGACTGTGTGGCTTGACGAGGTATTGCTAATACAACTACCAATCAGTCTTTTCTAACTTTTCAATTCATTCCCTTTGATTTTCCGCTCTTTCCTTCCATCTTTTATGCAAGTCATTTAAATTGGGCAGTTCTTTCGGGTTGTCTTCCTTCACCAGGTTCATGGCATACAAAGTGTGGTTTATCTCCTTTACTATGTTCTTTGACACCCCGATCACTCTTACCACTACTAGTTCAACTTATTTGATCCTTGCATCCCAATCGGTGAAAATAATGTCCTTGTGTGTCTCCTCGATCTCAAGTAGATTAGCCTTCCTCCCCTCTTTTGTTTCTTGCCACTAGATGAACTCTAAGATTGTTGTGTTTAGATTAGTAAACCTAGTTCTCTGGTCAAACACTTTATTTGTTAGCTGGTCACTAGTGATTAGATAAGGAGCGATATGTGACATCTTTTGGAAAAATTGTTCTTGCTATTTTAATAAGAGAGAATTTAGCTCTAGCACCTCTTTGATGAATTCCTTAACAATAGGAACATCCTTATGTCTTTCCATGGCTTGCTGCAAGTCTTGGAGTTGCATTTTTTTGGCCGATATGTCTGCTTCATGGCTTATATTCAACACCTCCATGCTCCGTTGCAATTGGGCTAGCTTCTCAGCGGCCTTCTTGTTCACATTTTCCTTCACTGCTTCGAGCTGTCGCTCAAGCTGCAATCTTATCTTCCTTTTCCTTCAATAAAACAGATATCTTGGTAGCCTTGACCATGGTGGAAGTTGCATATGCTCCTATAAACTGTGACAATATAGTCAAGTTTTTGGCTGGGTTGGAGGGTTTTCCTTCCAACCTATGTCCATTGACTCACTCTGAAGTGGGAGCTCGAGTGTTTCTATCCTCTCCTTTTCCTCTGTCTCCTTACTACAGCCTTTTGCAATGGGTTGTAGAACACATCAAGAGGATGGATTTCAATCACCTTTAAGACAATTTCCGATGTGGGCAGAGCTGGAATGATTTCATTCTACTGATACATCATCACTTGCTCATCCATCCATTCAGACTCTATGTTTTTCTAAACATGTATAGGAGTTTGATACTCCATAGTTTCCTAGGCATCTATTGTCTTGGGAGTGTCTTGTAATTTCTTATTGAACTGATCCCACTCCCGGTCCAAACTGCTACATTTGATCTCAGAACTGATATCTTTAAGTGGGGTACTCATACCCTATTTTTTGGTTGAATTCCTACTAGATTCTGTTGTATTCTCGGTGTCTTGGGCCTTCCCTATATCTAGTGCTTTCCTTGTATCCACTTGAGACTCTATGCGAGAATTAGGTCCCTCGCTATTGACATTCACATTGGGCATATGCTTGTCCTTGATTTTTAACAAATGCAGTGGAATTATTTCAAGCCTTTTGTTTCTGAACTCCTAAAAGATTTCAAAATCTTCAGGACTCATATTTTTCCTTGCCCATTCGCACAATTTTTGGAAGGATTCATCCAACTGTAAAAGGTCTTCAAAATCATTAGACGCATGACTATAAGGCTTGATATGTACTGCAATAGTGATGTTATATGCTTTCATGTCTGGATCAAATTGCCTTTTTGGCAAAGTATGGAGCTTGAGGCTTTCTAGGCTTATTGACTCCTTGATTGCATGGTTAAAATTTTCTAGTGAAAGGGAACCACACCTAATAGGAAAAGATGGCCATAACAACTTCTTGTTTTCTTTTAGGAGCTTGGTCAAGCCTTTTCCCACAGTTTGGTGGGCTATTTCTCTTGCTAATAATTTATCAGAGACATACAACAAGAGGACATGCGGGTCTACTATACTACCGAAAACATTGATGTATGTAAACCATTCTTCAACAAAATATTTGTCAACTACAATAAGGCATGTAGCAACTTCTTTGGAAAACCTGGGGACTTTCTTATTGAAAACTAATTGATGCAATGGAAAAATAATAGCATGCCATATTTTATAAAAATGTGGTATATAATGGGATTCCCAAATTTGTTTATGGCTGAGATGGAGAGCGTAGGCGTCCTGCAAGGTCCATTTCCAACCCATGATTGGAAATTTAGTGCAGAAATAGATGGCATCCATGATGTACGCACTAAAATAGAATGGAGGAAGGCTCTCTGGGGAGGAGGATCTCTTCTATTGATATTTAGTGATGAAAGTGTCTAGGTTATCAGATAGGATGGTGGCCTAATTCGTAATGCGTGAATTGACACAGACATCAATCAAAGGGATCCATTCTATGGAAAACTTAGCATTATTATGTAACCCATATAGTCTACATAACAAAGCAACTACATAGTTGTAGGGGTTTTCCAAAGAGGCTACAGGATACATACTCATTTTATCAAATTTGAACTTGTTCTCCATTACCCTCTAGCCCTGGATCATCTTGAAAGGTTCTTTGTTCTTCTTTGCAAAGTTGGCCATGTATGATTTATCATATATGTCCTAAGGGTCAGGTAGATGGTACATTTGCTTCAGGTCTTTCACTTTGAATGATCCCATGAGTTCCATTATCGAGTTCTTGAATTTCCTATCTTCAATAGTGAGGTTTTCCACCACCCACCTAATCATATCAATGTATGGGAGGATTTTTTCTCTTGCTCATATTCTGTGAATGAAAGACTTGGAAACATCCTTGAATTGGAGTCTCCAAGGTTCTATTGAGTTAGTCATTGCTTTTTTGACAGTAACCTTGTGACGCTCATCCTCAATCCTATTGTATATGACCTCTCAAGTGGTTGCTCCCCCATCGGCTCTGTAGACCATATCAGAGAATATAGGAGACATTTCTGATAGCTCAGACTCTATAGTGCTCTGCTTTTTATGTTTTTGCATCACTTTCCACAATGACATGTCTTTTCTAGCTTTCTTAAAATGGAAGAGACATATTTATCACATACGATATAATGCAATTAAGGCCGAAAACTCTCTGAAATGACTTTGAATCATGGGAGGATTTTGAATGAGATATTTAGCGTTAACTAGCCATAACTTGAAACATCATTACCTCTCCTCAGGCCGCTAAACATTAATTACCATATTAAACCATTCATTATTATATTAAAACTCAGTTACTTCCCATGTTTGGTGCTTTATTCACACATCACAACTTTTAAATGATGTCATATAGAATTGTCTTCTTATAATGCAAAATGCGATTGCGAATATCACAATATCACATTTCTCAAATCATTAACGGATGACACAATGGCATGGCTTATTTATTTTCGACTCCTACAAAATGCGATTGTGAATTTTTAAGGCGTTTTTATCATAATCTCGTAGCGGGCGGGTTGATTGCATATTGCAATTTCTTTAAGGTGTTTACGATTATCACATGGAAAAATGTGATTTGCGATTTGCGATGAGGATCCTAAACTTGGGTTGTTTTCTAAGATTTTTCAAGGCGATTTCTTAATGTTAGGATTTATTTTTCAAAGACTAAAAATTTAAAAGGGTCCCCATTTATATGTCTAATATCAGATATTACTATATATAAATGGGGGGGGGGTTGTTACATAGTACAACAATTGGCAATTCACTTGGGAGAACCAGTTATCTCTGATTGGTTTTCTGAAACTTCTAAAAAAATTCAAAATAAGAAGAGTTATAGCAATAATAATTACATGAGCTATAAAGTAAACAACATTTCTCTAGAATCATAATCACTTAATCTATTTATTCAACTACTTTACTCTTGTAGTGATAAAGAATATGAATTCTTACATTAGTGAATATTAAGATTTAAAGAGATATAGCAGGTGTCTTCTACAGATTAGTTTTTTGTGTTTATTCATTTATCATAGATAGAGCCTCTACTTCTAGTAGTTGTTCATAGCCTTGACAGGTTATCTTTTAACCAACAATGATTCATTGTCCCATCTGAAGCAATTTTCAAAATTCAAAATGGTATTCACTTGCTTTCAATCTCATTTGGATCTTGTCCTTTTTTCTTTTATATAATATTTCCTTTTAAGTTTCTTAAAAGACATTGTCTAGGCTTGGTAACCTAATAATGGCAATACCACTCACTTGTTGTAATTAAACTGAACAAGCTAGCTCTTGATGAGACCCCTTGTCCTTTGATTGATTAGATCATTGGTTATTACCCTGTTTTGGTATACAGTTTTGGTAATATCAATTTAATTATTTCCCTATGATCATGGTAAACAAGCTCGCAATGAGACTTATTATCTTCTAAGTTTTCCATATTTTATAATTACACCCTGAAAAAAGGAAAATTTTATTAGATGGGGTGAATCATTAGATCTTTTAAGAGTTTTGGATGATAATGATATAGTTTTAAGATAATCATCTGCATAAAGTCCTTACTAGGTTAAAGATTATTTTCTTGACTGATAATAAAACATATATACTTTGTAAAGGTAAGATTTTGTTCATAGAATAAATGTTTCAGCAAGATCAAGTTTTTCCAAAGAAATCAGGTTTACTTTGATACTCAAATGTCTTAATTATTTCCTTAGCTTTTCCTACTTATAGAAGCGAAAAATTAGAATATTATGAAAGATTTTATTTTGAAAAACCAAAAGTAAATACTACATAACCTTTATTTTCCTAAGAATTTTAAAGGGGATATGATACAAAATTAGAGGAGGTTATCTTCTAGGAAACGTATTTCTTCAGAATTTTCCCATTAACGAGCAAGGAATATGTCCTTCTTGATAAATTGTGTAAACAAAATGTTGATTGCCAATTTTCTTAATGATTTGGAAAGGGATAAGCCATAGTCTTTGGAATTTGGTATGTTTACCTTTTCCCTCATGTGATTTGTCCCATTTCAAAACCAGTTCACCTACTTCAAGAGTTTTATGACTGGAAGAAGTTGTATCAAAAGAGGTTTTGACTAATTGCTGATGATGGAAGTGGATTTCTTTAGCCTTTTCTTGTTCTTATTCGAGCTTAAGAATCTAGAATTGTCTTTCTTAGAGAGAAGAGGAGGGGTTTTCATCAATTAATTGCACTAGGGAAAGAGATGGAATTGCTATGTTTTTGGGGAGAAAAAATTCTTTTTCATAAACTAAATCAAAAGGAGAAGAACTAATGGATGCCTTCTGTGTAATTATGTCTGCCCAAAGAGAAAATATCAATGCTTTGTGCCAATTCCTATGATTTTGGTCAATAGTCCTTTTGATGATTTTGATGAGGTTATTGTTTGTCGATTCTGCTAATGCATTACCTTGTGGATAATAGTTGGCTAAATACTTTAGTTTAAAACCTCACTTTAAAGCAAATTTTATAATTGTATTTCCAGAAAAATAAGATGCATTGTCAAACATTGAAGTTGTAGGTAAGCCAAACTTGGTAGTTATGTACTGATCAATGTAGTTTATGACACTTTCTGTATTAGCTATATTTAGTGGGATAGCTTCTACCCGTTTTGTAAAATAATCAGTAGATGTAAGGATGTATTTGTGCTACCTGGAAGACTTAGGAACAATCTCACCAAGTATATCTAATCCCCATTATTCAAATGGTTGTTGGATGTTTAATGGTTGCAGAGGGAATGTTGGCTTATTTTCTCTTCCAGTTGTAGTTTGACAAGTTTTACACTTTATTGCATATTCATGTGCATTCTTGAACAGTGTTGGCCAATAATAAACTGCACGGAGGATTTTGTGAGTTGTGGTGTTTCCTCCAAAATGCCCTGCAGTTGGTCCTTCATATAACTCTTGCATGACCTTTTCAGCTTCAGTTTTTTCTAGGCATCTTAACAATACCGAATCATAATTTTTCCTAAACAATACATCATTGATTAATTCATACTAATTTGATTTCAACCTTAAAGCACACTTTTTTTTATAATTGAGATGAATAGGAGCATATCTATTCTTCAAATAAAACTTCAAATCATCATATTGCGATTGTGCATCATTGAGGCTTACCTCTGATGTTTGCACTTCATTACCTTGGCCTTCTTCTGTTGATAAGTGGGAAGCTCCAGTTAGCATCCTGCAAAAACCTTGTCCCCTAACAATTTTAGCTAGCCAGATTTCTACATCATACTCTTGAAGCGCAATAACCCAATTGGCTCTTTTCTCCCCTACTTCTCTTTGAATCAATAATTTCCTTATTGCAGGGTAAGGTACTACTATCTTTATATGGGTTTTGAGAAGGAAATGTATGAAAATTTTCAAGGTTTTAAAAATAGCAAAAGCTTGTTTCTCAACATCTAAATAATTGAACTTGGTACCTTGTAAGTTGGAACTGAGAAAAGAGATGGGTGCCTCGATATTTTGATCATTTAGTTGTGTTAAAACTATTGCATATGATGTATCAAATGAAAAATTGTACAACAAAAAATGTTTGAGAAAGTCAGGAGTTGTTAAAGAAGGAGCATTGATAATGTATTTTTTAATCAACTCAAATGACTCTCTTTCATCTTTACCCCACTTGAAGACTGCGTTTTTTGTTATCATTGCTTCAAGGGGTAGGAGAATCTGTGAAAAATCTAGGACACATATTTTTACAAAATTAATTTGGCCTAGGAACAATTGCATGGTCTTTTTGTTATGTGGGAGAGGAATCTTTTCAATCTCTTAGACTCTATCAAGATCAATGTAAATCCCTTTCTTGGAAACTGTAAATCTAAGGTGTTTGCCTTCTGGTAAAAAAAATAAGATTTTTTGGGATTTAAAGAAATGCCATATTTCTTGCACCTTTCAAAAATGTGCTTTATGTCATTTAAATGATTATTTCTATCCTTAGAATAGACTGTGGTGTCATCTAGGTAAATAACAACCGATTTATTAATCAGAACTTTGAAGGAAATATCCATAGCACATTGAAATGTAGCACTTGCATTTTAAGTCCGAAAGGCATCTTCTGATAAGTGTATGTCCCCCACTTGGTCCTGAATGTTGTCTTCAATCTGTCATTTGGATGTCCAAGAATTTGATTGTATCCTAAAAATCCATCTAGAAAAGACATTAATTCGGAACCAGCAACTGATTACAATATTTGCTCCATAGTAGGCAGAGGAAAGTTATCCTTTTGACAAGCTATATTCAGGTTTCTAAAATCAATACAAATCCTAATATCACCATTCCTCTTCCTCACAGGGACCATATTTGATACCCACTTTGAGAGCTAACAAGAAAGATTATTTTGGCTTTGAGAAGCTTGTTCAATTCAGATTTGATTTGACTTTCAAGGTTTGGGTGAATTTTCCTAAGCTTCTGTTGTACTAGCTTGTCATTCAAAGCCATTGGTATGGTATGTTGAATTACGGAGGTATCTCAGGTCTTGAGATCTATATAATCCTAGGAAAAGACACCTTTATATGTTTTTAACAACTTAATGAATGATATCCTTTCTTCAGATGATAAACCATGACCTAGGTTGACATTTTGAGGTTTTCCAATTGAACCTAGGTTTAATATGTCAAATCTCAAAGTGGAACTCTCAGTTTTGGAGTTGGTATTCTTCTTGAATCTATCCTTAAATCATAGAGATCTTCCATCTTAACTACAGAATTCGGGATTGGGTTTTTATCTTGTTTATGGTTGATTTGCAGATCATGGTCATGTTCATATATGATATGTTCCTCGTAAGACCCTTCTGATGTAAGGAAATTGATTATATCAGCATCATTATTAAACACTTTCCAATTTGTTACATTACCAGGAATGGATGGCCTAAAAACTAACTCTATTGAAAATCTATCTGGACTAAGTTCTTCCAAAGTTATAAACTTAGATGCCACATTAGCAAGTAACTCAGCATTTGCATTTTGCAATTTGGGAACTGAAGAAATGTTAAAAGTAGTGAAATGAGAAGTAAGATTCTAGGCTAGAGATTTATAATGTTTAAGGTGTCCGGACACACAATGAATTATGTTTCTTACTTGTTTAACGATTATTTCAGAATCTCCATACACTTGAAAATATTTTACATTAAGGCCAATGGTTTTAGACAACCCTTGAATCAATGCTTCATATTCTGCAGTATTGTTAGTGCATGAAATTCAATTCTACATGCTAACATGGTTTTCTCTCCTTGCAGCTTGATGAAAATGCATCCTGCCCCTACACCATCTTCAAATTTGGAACCATCAAAATAGAGAGTCCAAAATAATGAATTATCTAAAATTTTATCTACTATATTTACACACTTGGAAGCATTTGTTTTTGAAAAAAATTATATTTGAGACACTACAATATTATTGGTTTGTAAATTTCTATGGAGTAGTTTCTGAGAGACTGAATTTAGATATTCCACAGTGTTCATATTTTTATTTGTCGACGTCTCGAGCCTAGACCAAGACTTTTCATCAGGAAATGACTCAACTGAGTAATTTCCAATGATATTATTGGTGAAAGCAACAGGGTCATTGCTTCCCTCGAGATCAGTGACTGTGTATTTCATGAACTTTCTTGGTCTACTCTGATTTTGTTTGGTTTACCATTTTGTGGCAACCACATGTGAGACCAATCAGTTGTGAAGTATCCATGCAACTTTTCAGACTAATCCCTACTTATAATTAAACCATAAAATTCAGGGATATCAACCACTAGAATATCGATTATCTACAAAACATTTGGATTAGAGGAAAGCCTAATTGAAACTGATGCTATTTCTCCAAGTACCTCTACTTTTGTACTGTCAAATTGAACTATATGTACTGCAGATTTTTGAGGTGTAATATTCAATTTGGTGCACACGGTCCTTGGAATAATATTTGAAGAGGATCCCGAATCAATAAGGCAATTATGGACATTTCTGTTGAAAATCTCATAAGTAAGAAGAAATGGAGCTGTATGAGAGATAGAATTATCACCTATCAAGACTAAATCTGTCGGTTTTAATTTATTTGAAGAAGAGGGAGGTTTTCCCATATCATAGGCAACTTGAGTAACTACAACAAATGTTAGAGGGGATACAGGAACTGCTTTTAATTCTCTTAATAGAATTTTATGTTGTTGCTTGAGTTTAGTGAGTTCGTGTAATGAAATGTTTGCTCTCATATTTTTCATATCTTCAACTGTGTTATATTCCATTGTATCTGAGATTACCAAGGTTTTGGAAACATTTGGATGATATGGTGGAATAGGATCAGTTTGACTAGTCTTAGACCTCTTACTTACTATTTTCTCCTTTACAGGAGTAGCAGTTTTTGTTTCTGATTTGTTATAGACATATTAGGAAATTTTTTACTTCTTGTAGTTACTGGCATAGTGTCTGCTTCTTCTTCAGTTGGAAGAATGAAATCCCACATTCCATTTATTTCAACTTCTTCTTCCATTTTGACTTCCTCTTTGGCTGATGAGTCTTCTTATGTTTCTTGATCAAATACGACATTTGAAATAGTATTCGGTGGTTGCGATGCAAAAGAAGGGTTTATTTTAAATGAACAAAAAGGTTTCTTGGGAGCAGAGGATTCTGCGACATGATTCTTGATTTGAACCATTTCATTGGACATGGTTTTTAACACTTTCTGAAGGCCTTCAAGATTGAAAGGGTCCTTCGAAGCTTTCTTTTTAGAATCATCCTTAAATGTTACTTTCTTTGTCTTCCTTTCATCTATCTGTGATCTCTTTTCTAAAGCTATAATTCTTCTTTCTACAAAGAAGGCTTCTTTCATGTTTTCATCAAGGGTAGCCTTATTGGCTCTATCTACAAAGATTGCAATATTAGAAGGAAGGGAGGATATGTACCATTCTATTTGTACATCTACTACAGGTTTTGAGGCAACTGGGATTTTGTTTAGTAACTTGTTAAATTTGGAGTTGAAGCCTTTGATCCTTTCATCTGAATTTTCTTTTATGTTAGAAATATCATTGATTAAGGATTTTTTGGTCCTATCATCACCAAATTTTGCAAGAAATACTTCTTGAAAGTATCCCGATTTCTTATTGAACCTGCTGGAAGGGCAAAATACCAAGACCTAGCAGATCCTTGGAAGGTATAAGGAAACAGTATAATTACAACATCTTCATGTGCAAATCCATTAAGATTCATGACTAACATAAAGTCATTTATATGTTCTTTAGCTAGAAGACCATCATTAGGATTGTACTTTGGTAACCATCTTTTTGGGTTTGCTGGGAGAGCATTTGGATTAGCAACCAGAACAACACCAAGATTTATCCAAGGTTGAGCGGGTTGATTGGCCATAACTTGAGTTGGAGAGTAGAGACTGGGAAAATGGGAAGGTCGGTCTAGAAGTAGGTATAGATGGCAGAGAACTTACTACTGGGTTAGTAGCAGTACTTGTTAGAGAAGTGGATAGTTGAGAAGAAGTGGATTGAGTAGGAACGAATGGAGAAGTGAATGGATGGAAGGGTGATGTGATCTTGCTGGTATCCGATTCCGATTTTGATGTGATAACTTTCCTACATCGTGGACAGATGGGAAACTCAAAAGGCGTTATTCCAAGCCTTTCACTTTGCAATCTAGTTAATACACCAGTTTCTTGTAATAAGGAAGTAACACTTTCTTCAGAAGCTTCGGGCCTCTCTGGTTTCTCGACAAAAATAGATATTTGTCCCAATTTCTATATCAAAGAATGGAATTCGGGAGACTCGGGAGTGTAATCTAGAGAAGGTGGTTGTCTTACTACTTCAGAGATGAGGGAGATGTTTTTACAACCTCAGATTTCTCATCCAAAGATTTTGAACGAGAACTAGAAGGTGTAGAAGTGGTGGATCAGTTTTGACTCTTATGAATGTTTTTCGATTGATCTTTAGGTTTATATGCCATTCATAGTCGGATAGCCCTCCTTCTAGCACCAAAATGTTGAGGCCTCAGATTTTTGTTGCTCCAACATGGGGGATAACCACCTGGTCCGAACCTTAAGAGAGCTAATTTTCCATTTAAAGTGGTGGCTCTGATTGGGGATGATGGGACTAGTTTCCCAAAATGCATTTTCAAATAAGAGTGGGTGGTTTTTGAGTGATTGCAATAGAATAATGATAACCAAATTACCTATTATATCATGCAAATCACTAGCTAACTTAATCTAATATAAACCTAGGTATTTCTGTATAATATGCGATCTAGAAAGATATATGCTTGACATGTGATAATAAAGATCAATCACGTATAAAATAGAGATGATAACATGATCTGAAAATAACTTATGTATGATCTCAGTTAATTAATGTAGGTATTATAGACTCATGTGCTAGTGTGGCTATGTTATTTTAAGCAACGGATCGATAAGATTGTGAAATACACAAGCATTGGAAAATAGCAAGAGAAACACAACAAGAAATTGAAAAAACATAACAAATTAATAAGGAGTTCACCCAATCCTCCTGGGCTATGTCTCCTGGTCCAAATTTCAGTGGTGGCATCTTTTATTGTGTCTTTAAGTAGATTTTTTACAATGAGAAGCTCATTTTTAGTCTCCTGTAACAGATGATGCTTAGTAGGGTGGCACTTGGATTCCCCAAGCCACTAGAGTACACAGACTCCCCCTTACCAAGTCTCCACCTCAACTGGTGTTAATGGGATGAGTCCAATTTGGTACTCAGTTGCCAATAGATATCCTCACAGGGATTGCTTGAACCTCTCAAGCCTTCTCGGTTCTATCTGCTCGATGCTGCCATAGCTCTACCAGTCAGCTTGACTTCGCTGTTCTCTGCTTCTTGCTCTTCTATCTCACTATCTCCTGTCTGTTCTCTGTCTGTTCATGGCTTATAGCCAATCCGTCCCTTGACTGTTCACTTCCTCTTCCGGCTCTTCGGATCGCCTGCCTCTCTCCGCTTGGAATTCCTTACTTCTATGTAATCGCCACTGTGTAACGTTTCACAGGAGGTGACCACTTGTCTCCTTACGAACTGAGTGCCAGCTCTTCCTCGAACGACCGTTATTTTAGTTACTCTGCGAAATGATTCATCTGCCAGCTCAGCGGTCATGTCAGACCCCAAATTTCATATGCCTCACCCTATTCTTCCACAAAATCCGGTCTCCCATCGGGTGCAATATCCACCGTTTGATTTGGGGCTCCAAATCCTACGGTCATCGCTTTTATCGCATGGTTTACTTACTCGACCGTTAGCTCGAGATGAGAGTGGTTTTCTCTCTCATCTGCTAGACACGCATCATTCAATGTATGGCATCACTCGGTCCTCTGACAAACCCGCTTACCACGCAAAATGCCTCTAATATTCTACTGGTTTTGGAGCGTGGGACCCGCCTATCAGTTTAGTGCTTTTCCCATGGTTTTACCTGTTTTCACATGACTAGGTGCCGGGCTTTTCCTTCTCTGAGGTTTTTATCCTGCGATGCCAATTGCACTAATCACACATCAAAAACGGCCTCTGTTTTCTAATTTGGACTCCCCAATTACTAGTTTGTGCCACTGCGCAGTCTCCATGGGCCAACAGTTAGCACACTTTAACCGAGGGTCCTCATTATTCCTTGCTAGATACAACTACCATTGTCTAGAGGTCCTTCCTGATAGCTCGTTATTCACAAGATTTTGGAGGCTGACATAGTTTGAAACAGTCATAGAAACTCTGATAATTTTCAAGGATCCAATTTGGATCATGGCCTTCCCACTGAAAAATATTTTGGACCACCAAAAGTTGGTTTTCAAGCATCGACTAAGTGAGGATACAACTTTCTCACCTATCCAATCTCTATCCATTTTTCACTGCTTGGCTTTGAACCCTTGAGCCCAATTTTGAGGTACTCAACATCTCCCTTGCGCGTCATTCTCACCTTCCTGTCCAAAACTATGTCTTCCTTCAATTCATTAAGATATTCAGGTAGCAGGTCATCAATAGAAGGAAATTGACTCTGCTCTTCAGATCCTCAATTAGTGAAGGTTTAAACAATCTCAAGCTATCTACATTTACGACTAAGTAGATGTGCATGTAAGCTAGTAGATCAAGGAAAAAAGAGTTCTCAGAAATTTTCTCAAGTATCTTGAAAGGTTCATACCTGATAAGCTTTAGCTTTTTACCTTCATCTTGCATCCTGTCCTCACTGATATACAGCCAGACTTGATCACCAACTCGGAAACTATGCTCCATCTGATTCTTGTCATGCCTTGCCTTGTATTTGGCCTGGCTCTTTTCCAACTGTTCTTGTATTACCTGGTGGATCTCTTGGATTTGTTCAACGAACCTAGTTGCCCTATCCACATCACTGTGTCCCTCAACTATTGTGTCCTTACCAAAGACAAAATCCAATGGTGACTTGGGTGTAAAACCAAAACATGTCTCAAAAGGAGATCTCTGTGTAGAAGAATGTTTGGCTCGGTTGTAAGCATGCTGCACATAACACAAATGTTCATCCCAAAGCTTAGGATGTTTGCTACAATATCCTCTAAGTAACTGGATTACTGTCTTGTTGACTACTCTTGTCTGGCCATCAGTTGTGGATGGAAAGTTGTGCTTTTCTTCAGTTTGGCATCCATTAGTTCCCACAGACTTGACCAAAACCTTCCCACAAATTGGGTGTATCAATCAAATATAATGGAAGTGGGTAATCCAAAATGAACCCATACATGTTGAAAGAACAGTTGCAGTTTGTTCAATTGTAATCTGTTTATTACAAGGTATCAAAATACACATTTTGTTGAACCTATCCACAACAACATACAGATAATCATGACCTTTCCTAGATTTGGGCAGTCCTCCAACAAAGTCCATGGAAACACTTTCCCAAGGATGAGAAGGAACTGGTAATGGAGTGTACAAGCCTAGTTTTCTATTGTTAGGCTTGCTTTTACCGAATATAGTACACCCTCTCACATATCTAGAAACTGTCTTGTTCATTTTTGGCATTAACAAAACCTTTGCAGCTGTGCAACTGTTTTTCTTACCCCAAAGTGACCTGATATTAGAGAAGTGCATTCTTCTTTAATTATCTTTACTCTTTCAGTTTTTGGAATGCATAGCTTCCCATAATGATATAAGAGTCAGTCCTTAATATGATAATCCAATTCTTCTAGTCGTTTTCCTTGAATTAAAGTTGCATATACATCTTTAAAGTCTATATCTTGAGCATATTGTTCAATGTAGCTCGCATGTCACACAGAATTATGCTTTAGTACATGCATTTATAATGGGTCTAGATAACATATCTGCAACTTTATTATGTATGCCCTTTTTATATCTGATGACTAAATGGAACTGTTGTAGAAAACCCATCCATCTATAGTGTCTTGATTGCTGCAACTTAGTTTGGGAGTGTAGATATTGAAGTGGTTGATGATCAGTATGTATTACTGTCTCTTTGCCCATTAAGTAATGTTTCTGCTTTTTCACACTCTGTACTAATACATACAATTCTTTATCATATGTAGGATAGTTAACTACTGTAGAATTAAATGTCTCAGAATGATAACATATGGGTTTACCGTGTTGTATCAACACTGCTCCCATGGCATAGTCACTAGCATCCATTTGGATCTCAAAGGGTCTTTGAAGATTAGGCAGTGCTAGTACTAGTGTTGTACTAATATTTTCTTTCAAGGTGTCGAAAGCTTTCTACTGTTTGCCTCCCCACTGAAACACCCTGTTCAATCTTATTAAATCATGTAAGGGAGCTGCAATTAAGGAAAAGTTAGAAATGAACTTTCTCCAATATTGTGCTGCTCCTAAGAAGCTCCTAACTTCTGTAGCAGATTTGGTTTTAGACCAGTTTACAATGACTTCCACCTTAGAGGGATCTATCTTCAATTCACCACCCCCTACTATATGTCCCAAATAATTCAAAGATGTTTTGCCAAATTAACATTTTGAGATTTTAACATAATGTTTTTTTCTTTTCAAAACATCTAGTGTCTGCTTAACATGCTTTAAATGTTCTTCCCATGTTTTGATAAATATCACAATTTCATCTAGATATACAATAACAAAATCATTAAGAAAAGGTCTGAGTACATCATTTATTATTCTCTTGAAAGTAGCAAGAGCATTAGTTAAGCCAAAAGGCATAACTAGCCACTCATACAATCCCTGCTTTGTTTTGAAAGCAGTATTCCATGCATCTTGTTCTGCACCTCTAACCTGATGATATCCACTATGCAAGTCTAACTTGGAAAAATAAACAACTTCTTTCAATTGATCTAATAGATCATCTATGCGAGGAAGGGGATAATGATTTTTTATTGTTATCTTATTCAGTGCTTTGTAATCAATGCACATTATCAACGAGCCATATTTCTTTCTCACCAAAACGATTGGTGACCCACATGGTGATGTGCTAGGCTTGATGAAATCCTTCTCAAGCAACTCCTACACCCGCTTCTTGATTTCTGCATTCTCTAAAGCTGACAACCTATACATTCCAATGTTAGGCAATGGAGCATCTTGCTGCAAATTAATTTCATGCACTATTTCCTTTTTGGGTGGTAGACCTTTAGGTTCTTAAAACAAGATATCATACTCGGAAACAATTTTTTCTAAATCAGCTTTTTGTTTAGCATCAAGCTCTCAAATACATTGGTTTTATCAGGTTTCTTTTCCTTTACAACCATCAGTAAAAAAAATTTGCATGAATTTATCATTTGTTTCATTTGTCCTGAGTTTATGAGAGTGTAATTATTCTTGAGCTTATGAGCTCTTACAAAGTATTCGATTCAATCTTTAACGAGTAGATACTTTTTCTCATCTCTATATAAAATATCTTTTCTGTCATACAAGTAAGGACTTCCTAAAACAATTCCACATATACCCAAAGGACTTATGTCTAGCTCAACCTCATCTACAAATGCTGACCCAAAATAAAACTTGAGTTTGCATTGTCTAGTCACTTGTAGTTGTGCTTTATCATTTAACCATCCTAATGGGTATGGTTTCTTGTGAGGTGTAGTCAGTAATCCCAACTTCTTTAGAATTTCATCAGAAATTAAATTTACTTGTGAGCCAGTATCAAACAAAGTATCAATCTTTTGATGTTTGGAAATAACTCAAATATGGAAAAGCTCATGTCTTTTTCTCTCATTTTCTTCATCAATAGTAGATTGTGCTGAATTGCTTGTAGATGCTTCAAAATTCTTACCTTTTATACCTGTGGTTGCAATGGTTGTTTCATCTCCTGAGTCCGGCCCTGAATCTTTCTGAATAGCTACAGTAGTCTTCTTCTTCTTGCCCTTGAACTTCTTAGGTCTCAACTCTGGATGCAGAATTTAATAGTGCTCATCATCATGCCCATCCTTCTTACAGTGAGTGCATGAACACTTGCTTTTCTGTGCAGTATTGGCCTTCCTTGCTTTCCATTTCTGTTTTCTTTTCTCCTTATTCTTGCTTGCAGTGGGTTGGGATGATCCTCCAACTTCTGGGTTTCCATTCTTTCCTCTAGCTTCTAGATGCGTAGCTTGAACAGATACCTCATCTATACTAGTGGGATTAAACATGAGGATAGTGTGCCTCATGTAGCTGTGTAGACCACTGATGTACTTCAACAAAGTCTCATGCGAGTCTAATGAGATTCCTAGAATCAAAGCTCTCTTCCTAAATTCTTGTATGTAACCTTGTACACTTTGCCCTTTCAACTAACGAAGAGTTTGCCAGCTCATTATGGCTTTCTGCATGTAGGCCAGTGGATAGAACTACTTTTTGATTGCAAAAAAAAATTTACTCCAGATAGAAAGAGTCTTACCATGTCTCTTCATGTCAGCTTGGGTCCTGCCTTCCCACCAAACCAAGGCAATGCCTCCAAGTCATAGGGTGGCCAGCAGAATCTTTCTCTTATCTGAATTGATACTCTGCACTCTGCAATAAGCATCAATTTGTCTGATCCAATTGTCCAACTTTTTTGCATTCAACTCTCCATCATATATTGGTAAATCAAATTTAACATATAGTTTAATCGAAGATGTCTTATTTTTATGTTCAGGGCTATTAGGAGGTGTGAGAAAGCTTTCTTCTTTCCCCTTGCCTTTTGAGTGGTCATGGAGGAGAGACTCTTCTTCCCCTTTATCTTGTTTAGAGCCTGATGAATCTTCATCTTTATGTTTTCTAAAATACTTATACATTTCCTCTAACATTGACCTTATGGCCAGGAAACTATCTATAAATTGAGGGTTTGGCCCCATAGAACCTTCCTCTAACATTATCTTCCGAGGATAGACTCTTCCAATCTCAGGATTAGTTTCAAGCAACTGTCCTTCTCCTAATTTGAGCTTTGATCTAGTTAGCATTCAACAGCTAAATCCAGCACAAGCTTTTTTAACCTTAACAACCTATAGCTCTGATACCACTTGATCTGAAAATCAATTATGTATGATCTCATTTAATTAATGTAGGTATTATAGACTCATGTTCTGGCGTTCCTATGTTATTTTAAGCAACAGATCGATAAGATTGAAAAATACACAGGCATTGGAAAACAGTAAGAGAAACACAACAAGCAATTGTAAAAATACAACAAATTAATAAGGAGTTCACCCAATCCTCCTGGGCTACATCTCTTGGTCCAGTTTTCAGTGGTGGCTTTTTTTATTATATATTTACACATAGTTTTTACAATGAGGAGCTCATTTTGAGTCTCCTGTAACAGATGATGCTTAGTAGGGTGGCACTTGGATTCCCCAAGCCACTAGAGTACACAGAATCCCCCTTACCAAGTCTCCACCTCAACTAGTTTTAATGGGATGAGTCAAATTTGGTACTTAGTTCCCAACAGATATCCTCACAGGGATTGCTTGAACCTCTTAAGCCTTCTTGGTTCTATCTGCTCGATGTTGCCTTAGCTCTACTAGTTAGCTCAACTTCTCTGTTCTCTACTTCTTGCTCTTCTATCTCACTGTCTCCTCTCTGTTCTCTATCTGTTCATGGCTTAAAACCAATCCGTCCCTTAACTGTTCGCTTCCTCTTTCAGCTCTTTGGATTGCCTACCTCTGTCTGCTTGGAATTCCCTTCTTTTGTGTCATCGCCACTATGTAACGTTTCACAGGAGGTGGCCACTTGTCTCCTTACGAACTGAGCGCCATCTCTTCCTCGAACAGCCATTATTTCGGTTACTCTGTAAAATGATTCATCCCCCAGCTCAGCAGTTATGTTGGACCCCAATTTCATATGCCTTGGCCTATTCTTCTGCCAAATCTTGTCTCTCATCGAGAGCAACCTCCACCACTTGATCTGGGGCCTCCAGATCCTACGGTCATCACTTTTATCGCACAGTTGACTTGCTCGACCGTTAGCTCGCAATGAGAGGGGTTTTCTCTCTCATCCTCTTGGTACGCATCATTCAATGTATGGCATTGCTTAGTCCTCTGACAAAGCCGCCTACTGCCTGAAATGCCTTCGATATACCACTAGTTTTGGAGCGCGGGACCCACCTATCAGTTTTAATGCTTTTCCCATGGTTTTACCTGTTTTTCACATGACCAAGTGCCGAGGCTTTTCCTTCTCTGAGGGTTTTATCCTGTGATGCGTGATTAGTGCTTTGCGCTAATCATGCATTAGAAATGGCCTCCGTTTTCTAATCTAGACTCCTCAATTTCTAGTTTGTGGCACTAGCCAGTCTCCATGGGCCAACGGTCAGCGCACTTTGACTGAGGGTCCTCATTGTTTTGTGTTGGCTACAACTGCCATTGTCCAGAGGTCCTTCCTGATAGCTCGTTATTCACAAGATTTTGGAGTTTGACATAGTTTGAAACAATCATAGAAACTCTGATAATTTTCAAGGATCCAATTTGGATCATAACGTGTAGAGATAATTTCTTTGACTAAATAGTTAGACAAAGAAATGTATAAACTGTTACACAGCAATTTGTCACTGTCATCCTGTCAGTATCCCTACTGTGTCATGAAATCAAATTCATCATGCTCATGCTCTCTAAACTGGCCAAATAACCCACTTTGCCAAAGTTTTTGCTATCAGCACGACTTTTGTCCAAATAACCGCGCTGATGGGCGCTCCATAACAGACCAAATGCGCTGCTCGCGCGGAAGTACACCTGTTTTCCGTGCTGATCGAATTTCATGAACCAGCGCATCTTGCCTTTGTATTGAGTTGCCCTGACATGACCTTCTCAGTTATTGAGGTGCGACGTCAGCGCGCCAGTCCTGTTATAATCCGCGCTGATCCTGTTTGGGGGAATTTGTTCTAACAACCAACCTTCCAGATGACTCCAGACCTGGTTGTTGGCCTTGTGAGTATCGCCCTCCCTTCTATGGCATGTCTGTTCGTCATATGGGCCACCTTTCTTGGGGATAAGCTTATCCTTCCACCCTTCATGGAGACTCCTTCTCTTATATAAACCTCTACCATTGCCATGAGCAGCTAGTTTTTGGGAATAGTTTTTGACATCAAGGAATTCATAGTGTTTTTGTGTGCTGCTGCTAGTAGGTAGTTGGTGTGATAAAGTGTGGATTGCTAGAGAGCTAGAGAAAGGTTGTGAAGTCTTAGAGTTTTGTGTGAGAGAGAGTTGCTTGACTTGGGAGATCTACCTCTTGGGTGAATGCTTATGAGATTTGCTGGCTGGACCCTCTTGAGAAGGACTCAGCGTCAGAACAATGGTTGTATCTTTCTCTGATTATTGATTAATAATAGATGACTACTGTTATGGTTCCATTCTCATTTGTCTATGCAATGGTTAAATGTGAATTACATCCTTTCTGACTGATGTATGATTGCTTTTATTAGATTTCACGCTTGTGTTTGCATTTCTCTTTGTATGTGCAGGTGTCCGCCCACAAGGATAGTGGAGGATTGTGACCGGCCAGAGCAAAGGAGCGAGTGTGGCATCTCTTCATCAAACAAGAGCGTTGGAATCCAAGTAGGTGTTCTTTGCCTACCTTTTAATTGCAATTAGGAGCTTGCATAGTAGCATTGATTGATTGTTGCTAGACCCTTGCTGGGCTAGTAGGGATCGCCTCTATCCGTAGAGGGGATTTGCCTCTCCAACAATTTGGTGACTCCGCTGGGGAGCCAGCCCTTGTCCTTTTTGTTCATCTTTGTCTTGAGTTTGATTGTTGGTCTCTTTTGAAATTTTGGGGATTAATTATCAGTCTTTTGCGTTTCCTGGGTTGATCTGGGAAATGCCCCTGTTTGATTGAAAGATTGGTTGTTTTGATTTGGGAGTTTTGATTTGCCTGTCACTATTTTTGAGCTCCAGCGCGGATTTAATTTTAACAGTCGCGCTGACATCGCGCTCACCCTTTTGCAACATCCTGTTCATCGCGTAAATACGCCTAACAGTCGCGACGATCCTGGAAAATCGGATCAGCACGGAAAAGACGTGTATAGTCGCGATGTCAGCGCCACTTGCTAGCTTTCTACCCACGCTGACCTTGGGTTTCTAGCTTAATTCCCGCGACGACTGTGTTTTTCTTAGATCAGCTCGGTTTTTTGGACAAAAGTCGCGCTGACAGCGCGGGTGGTCTGTGTAAAAGTTGCGCTGACTCTTGATCATCTTGGGTTCTCAGGGTAAAACTTGCGCTGACTCCTGAAAAGTTGTTTTTATAACTTTATCTCCTGAATTCACCAATCTTTCTTATCCCCTGTTGTTTCTTGTCCCTCATTATCTTGTTTTGATTACTTTTGGTTAGGGGCACTCTCTCTTTGATTTCATTCGAGTGAGTCTTGTGTTTTTTGACCATGTGACCTAGCCCTTTAGAAGTTTCATCGAGAAACCATTTGCTTGGGTTACCTGTCTATTCAAGGTTCATCCACAACCCTCTTATTGATTTGCTTGAGGCTTTTTCACTGCTTGTTGCTGGTTGATTTTTAGTGTCGATTATTGAACCACTTTTTTATGTTGATTCGATTTCTTCACTACCAAGCATAGATTACGATTGTTTGGATCGATCAGTTCACACTTGCTTCCTTCTTGCTTGAATTCCTTTTTGCCTTGTTGGGCTTAGATCACATAGCTCGTACAAGCCTTTGTTTTTCCTTTGATTTGGAGAAACTGTTTTGGTGTCTTGGGAACTTTGTGTGCTTTCATTAAGTGATTTTATCCTTTTTTGCTTGGTGTTCCTGTTCCTCAAAATTCATTTTAGGTGCTTTGTGCCATTGAAAAAAAAATCAAACTAGTACCTTTGTATTCAATAATTGAAAAGGAAAAGAACATTTCGTTGATTTGCATTCTCAAAAGAAAAGTTTCATTTCCTTGCCTTTAGCTGCATTAGATTGTTTGATTGCTTGCGTTCATTTTGTTTGATAGAAAACTCTTAACCTTCTAATAGCTAGAATTCATCGAACGAAATGGTATTCTTTGGCATGTAGTTTGCATCTAAGAAATTGTGAGAGAACACACGGTAGGACCTGAAATCGAAACTTAATTCAAGATCAACCATAAAATAAACTGAATAAATCTAAAAACGCATTGGAACTTAACGCAAATATCTAGAGGTCTAGGCTAGAGACGTGTTCCAGCGTCGTTAAACCTAGTCACTATTGTTTCACACTATGGTTGGGTGATTCCTCCTTTTGTGACTCGATAGTGGCCTAGCACGGACTTGTGCTCCCACGTACCGTCGTGTATATAGGGGAGACTCCACTAGGTTATCATCCTTGATCCATAGGAAGCCGAGTCTGCCGCCTTGTGAACCGTAACGCACCGAACACAGCATTCGGGAAGATTGACTGCAGTACGGAAAGTCCTTGGCTCTCATACGATTGCTAAGGTGTATAAGCAGTTTTATGGATTGCCTGGTAAACCCTTTTGCCTAGAATCTCCAGAGAAGTCACTTTTGATCCTTTTCGGACTCCTTAAAAGAAAAGGTGCCTATGAGCGTCTTGTCACTTCGTGCTCATTAAACATTCGAAGGAGACTGGAGTCATCTTTTCGTCCTTTTCTTGACTCTTGAAACATGAAAAGGTCAAGTTTGGTTCTTGTGTCTTAAAAATTTATTCGGCCACGATAACATTACCTGGTTAGATTTTGTGTGCGTTAGCTTGAGTAGGTTTCGTTTTATTTCTCAATGGCAACTTTTCCAGGGTTCACCAACCCAAGCTCCCCTCCTGACGGGAATCTTGGGCATTTCCCTCCTCTTGGGAATGTTGGTGCTTCGTATATGGCAATGTTGTCCCTACCAGGGTTAACTGTTGGGTTGCCTGTCTGGTTGTTTTCGACCTCTTTGGTCCCTGCCATGTCGGCTGTTAGTCCATCAGTCCCTCCACCTGAACAACATCATGTTGATCCTAAGGTGGACCTCTCCCCTTCGACGCCTACTTCTATGTCCTCATCTTCTACTTTGCCTGGTGAAGACCCCGTTTCGAGTAACCAGGTGGCTAAGAAGAAGAAGAAGAAGACCAAGGAGAAGAAGTCCCCTAAGGGAGAGGCTGCAAGTACGACTATTACTCCCTCGAGTACACCTGAAGTCGGGCCCCCTTTCACTCCTCCGCGGAAGGTTAAGTTTCCTTGTCGATTATGCAAGGAGGACCATCTTCTTCGTGATTGTCCTGGCATTCCCAAGATTTTAGAAGTATGGTCTCGTGATCCGGCCCACCCCTCATCGTCCACTGAGCCTCACGGCGATGCTACCTCATCAGTTGGGAATGGCAAGGGAAAAGGGAAGATTCGAATTCCCTGTAGACTTTGTGAAGGCAATCATCCCCTTCACCTTTGTCCACTCATGGATAAAGCCTCCACTATTTTGGAAAGTCTCCCAGCTCCTTCACCCCAACTCCCCGTTGGATATCAACGTCTTTCTGTAGCTGCAGATCATTTACCTCCCGACAATGAGATTGGTTCACACTTTTCTCTTGTCCAGGCCCCTCTTCCCGAACCTGGCTGTGTCCAACCTGTTCCAAACCAACCATTGGTCGGAAAGAGTGTTGACTGGAGTCCACCTCCTGTCGACCCTCCTGTTTCGGAAGAGAAAAATTCCCATGTTCTTCTCTTCTCATCGAATTCTCATGAGCTTGATAATGGTTTGCCCGTCCCAACCTCTCCGGAGAATCCTGATTCGGTTCCTTCCGAGCAGGGGGGCACCCATATGGTTCCCCCACCAAGTAGTTCGGTCATTTCCTTCGATTGGAGTTGTTTGACTACCCCTCCCCTTCCATCCCATGTGCCTTTCTGGGTCACCGCCTATGCCTCCCATATGGCGCTGCCTGGCACTGTGTTGGATGAAGGCGCATCGGTTAGTCTTATGCCCGTTACTACTTGGCAGGCTTTGGGTTCCCCATCGCTTGTACCTGTCGCACCGAATCTCACCGCCTTTGACGGAGGAACGAGTCAACCATTAGGGATCCTTCCACAGTTTCCTATTACTTTGGGAGGCAAGACCGTCTATATAGACGTCTCGGTTACCCAAGGTTCTTTAGACTTCAGTCTTCTCCTTGGTCGTGACTATGTGTATGCCATGGGAGCCCTTGTTTCTTCACTTTTCCGTGTGGTTTTCTTTCCACACGATGGAAGAATAGCGATGATCGATCAATTATCGTTCGTTCTTCCACAAGCCCCTCCGGCACAATTGTCCTTCCCTCCTGGTTTTCATCCACCTGTTGCATCTGTCTCACCCCAGATCAACTACGTGGCCACCTCCCCCGTGCCTATATCCAGCAATGTTGCCGTCGTGCATAGTGTCCTGGGGGCATTGGGTCCTGACTTCTGAGATATTGACCTCCCACCGGGAGCGCCACTCTTGGAAGCCCCGACTTCCTGTTCATTATGATGAAGTTCGGGCGGAGCATAGTTCACTTTCCTATGTCAAGCTCCCTAAAAAATGAAATTAGGTCTGGTTGGAGCATAGTTCTTTTCCGGTGTCAAGCTCCTTAAAAAATGAAACTAGGCTTAGTCCGAGCATAGTTTTGATCTTGTGACGACCTCATTAAAAAACGCAAAAAGGGTTATGAGGATAATTCTTTTACTGTGTCAACCTCATTAAAAAATGAGACAACCCCCTTTCCAAATCGAGTCTTTTGATTAAGATCTCGTAAGATACAAGTCGATTCTTTCCTAGATCTCGAGAGTGAACCTTCATTCCATCCACTTTGTTGAATGCGATGAAGCTTGGGGGGTATGTACCTCGATTTGCATTATTCTGCTAGGGGCATGCGAACTTATAACAAGCATAGTTTCTCGTTTCAAGCTTGTGTAAACATGAAACCAAATCCAAGCAGAGTTCTCCATGGTTCAAGCTTGTGTAAAAGTGAACCCATACCCGAATTACATCTCGTGATTGCCATTTTTATCTGCTGAATTCTGTTCGATGAGCCTTGGTTGTTTCATTCCATTTCTACCATCTCTTTGGCTGATCATATGCTCTCACTTGGTTGTTTTTCCTTTCCTAGGAACCGCAGCGATGAGTGGTTTTATTAGCCAGCCTCTTGACCATTACATGTTTTGAGCAGTTCCACCATTTTCGGAACCAGTTGCTACCTTTTATACCACTCGTTCCTCTAGGACGAGTCACCTTTAAGCTCTTTTCTGACTCGTAAAATGTGAAAAGATTGCCGAGTATTTTTCCCTTTTTGACTCGTTAAAGAGAATAAAAATGGAGGTCTGCTTTCAGCTCTTTTCCGACCGTTTAAAGATGAAAAGATTGCCGAGTTTCCCCTTGACTCGTTAAAAGGAATGAGAGGCGGTCGCCTTTAAAGCTCTTTTTCCGACCGTATAACTTAAAAAGATTGTCAGGTGTTTGTCGTTTCGCACTCGTTATTGGCTCTAAAACGACGTGTTTTCGACCGCTTTTTTACTTTTTTGGGTCGAAGTCACTATTTACGAAAAGTACTCCTCGATCATTTTGGTCGGGCGGTTCTTTCGAGTATTGTTTTATACTTTTTCGGGCTCGAGAGACACAACTTTACGAAAAAGGACCCCCCTGGAGTTTTCTTTTCTGCTGTCTTTTCAGACTCTCTAAACAGGAAAAGACGCCGAGTTCTTCCTTTGTCAGACTCGTTAAAACTTAAATGACATCGGGTATCATCGAAATGACACTTTTTCAAGCATATGCTATCCCCGTCAAGCTTGTCATCCAAAAATAATCGGGGTACCTGTCAGAAATGGTGGGGAAAATGGAACTGCAATTGTCGCGTCGGCAGTATGTCGCTCTTGAACATGGCACTGCTCTGCATTCGTGTCGGGTGGGAATTTCTCATTTTGTTTCACAACTGACCTCCGTGGGTACGGGTTATCCTATTTTGACCTCTCATTTGCTCATTGCCATTGTCATCATACCCTCTGCTCATTTGATGTCAAATACTGCCAAATCCACTGTCGTGCCGCCGATATGTTCAAGAGAAGTTGACCTCTGCAATAATACAACCTCATCTGCTATCTCACACAAATCATTTTACCTCTGTCTCGTGTCGATGATGTGGGAAACATTATGGCCCACCTTCGATCAAGGTTACCTCCTGTCGACTTCAGCTCATTATCCAGGACGGTGACTTAGAGACCACTTCCAGGTGCCTTAGAGCCTGCATGCCTCAATGGAAGGTTCTTCGTGTTCGACGCGAGGTTTTCATCATTGGCCTCCGATCGAATGATTCCGTGGGTGTTCGACGCCAGCTCATTGATTCGCATGTCGTGGATTGTACCTATAGTACCTTGAGGACCATTGTCATTATTGGTGGCCCCTCTCGCGTCTGTTAACAGTTTTCATCATTGACTGGTAATCAGACGATGTTCATGCATGTTCGACTTCAACTCATGTATTCACGTGCTTGAACTTGTACTTTGTTTGGATTGGGATGGAGCGCAAGACCCTGGTTCTAGTCTGTTGTGAGCCAGGCTGCGATTTTTGTGGATTGATATTACATGACTCATTGATGGATGGCTGCGACCATACCTGAGTCCTTTAGGATGGCTGCGACCATACCTTGTTATCATCACGGTCTCTTCAGCTGGGTGGCTATGTCCATACCACAGACCTTTCTTCATATGTCTTTTGGATGGCTACGCCCATGCCTAGACTACATGTAATCAAGCTATCAGTTGTACATACGTGCAGGTCCTTCCTGGTGGTGTTCCAGTTCGGCAGTTTTGTAAAGCATTTCACCCCTCCCACTCTCTCGGGCTTCATGCTTTAGGGGGCATCTGTTACACAACAATTTGTCGCTGTCATCCTGTCAGTATCCCTACTGTGTCATGAAATCAAATTCATCATGCTCATGCTCTCTAAACTGGCCAAATAACCCACTTTGCCAAAGTTTTTGCTATCAGCGTGACTTTTGTCCAAATAACCGCGCTGATGGGCGCTCCATAATAGACCAAATGCGCTGCCAGCGCGGAAGTACACCTGTTTTCCGCGCTGATCGAATTTCATGAGCCAGCGCGTCTTGCCTTTGTATTGAGTCGCGCTGACATGACCTTCTCAGTTATTGAGGTGCGACGTCAGCGCGCCAGTCCTATTATAATCTGCGCTGATCCTGTTTGGGCGAATTTGTTCTAACAGCCAACCTTCCAGATGACTCCAGACCTAGTTGTTGGCCTTGTGAGTATCGCCCTCCCTTCTATGGCATGTCTGTTCGTCATATGGGCCACCTTTCTTGGGGATAAGCTTATCCTTCCACCCTTCATGGAGACTCCTTCTCTTATATAAACCTCTACCATTGCCATGAGCAGCTAGTTTTTGGGAATAGTTTTTGACATCAAGGAATTCATAGTGTTTTTGTGTGCTGCTCAAGGATAATTTTAGGGGCGAATGTTCGCCCTTTGGCGAAATTAAGGGGTTTTAAATTTTTAGTGGGCGAATATTTTGTATCATAGTACATTTTTACAAATCACCTCAAATAGCCCACCTTATTTTAAGGGAGAGGGTAAAAAAGGTAAATTTAGCCCTTGAAATTAGGACATACAACCTTCCATTCGCCCATTTTCAAGAATAGGTTTTATTTAAGTGAATCCATTCGCCCATTTTCAAGAATAGGTTTTATTTAAGTGAATCCTATGGGCCAAATACCATATTATAAAAGAGGTATAGTAAATTAATAAAAATATAAATAAATGAGAGGTATGGTAAATAAATAAAACATTTTTTATATTTACTCCATAAGTCACCTTATATACATGTAAGGGTGTAAACAAATAAAAATATAAGTAAAGTGGAGGTATGGTAAATAAATAAAATGTCTCTTTATACTTAATCAAAAGGTATGGTAAATAAATAAAAATATAAATAAACTAGAGGTATCGTAAATAAATAAAACCTCTTTTTATATTTAGTCCATAACCCTCATTCTATTTATGAAGGCTCAAGAAAGAGGTTTTATTTAAGTGAATCCTATGGGCCAAATACCATATTTGTAAAAGAGGTATGGTAAATTAATAAAAATATAAATAAACGAGAGGTATGGTAAACAAATGAAACATTTTTTTATATTTACTCCATAAGTCACCTTATATTTACGAACAATCAAAAAATGGGTTATATTTACGTGAAACCTATGGCCAAAATACTATGGGACAAATACCATGGACTAGAGTGTTATTAATACCATGCAAAAAACCATTATTAACCCTAATATTAGAATTAATAAAAATAAAAATGGCACATGGTATTGACTCATGGTATTCACCAAAATGGCACATGGTATTGACCCATGGTATTCACCAGGAATGTAGCCTATTTAAATGGGGAAATTAAACCAGCATGTAGCCTATGCTAAGATTCACTAGGACTTTACAAAGTTTTATTATTTAGTGAAAGACTCGCCAAGATCTTACAAGATTTTATAATTGAGAAAAATATTCGCCATGCCTGGTGAGAGATTCGCCAAAAATTATATATAAATATTATATTATTGATAAAATTGCCTTCCATTTTTCCTATATACCATGGAGATTCGCCCATTTATTATATTTATAAATTTAGGGGGGGTTCTTAAAATTTTCCCTGGTGCTGCTGCTAGTAGGTAGTTGGTGTGATAAAGTGTGTATTGCTAGAGAGCTAGAGAAAGGTTGTGAAGTCTTAGAGTTTTGTGTGAGAGAGAGTTGCTTGACTTGGGAGATCTACCTCTTGGGTGAATGCTTATGATATTTGTTGGCTGGACCCTCTTGAGAAGGACTCAGCGTCAGAACAATGGTTGTATCTTTCTCTGATTATTGATTAATAATAGATGACTACTGTTATGGTTCCATTCTCATTTGTCTATGCAATGGTTAAATGTGAATTACATCCTTTCTGACTGATGTATGATTGCTTTTATTAGATTTCACGCTTGTGTTTGCATTTCTCTTTGTATGTGCAGGTGTCCGCCCACAAGGATAGTGGAGGATTGTGACCGGCCAGAGCAAAGGAGCGAGTGTGGCATCTCTTCATCAAACAAGAGCGTTGGAATCCAAGTAGGTGTTCTTTGCCTACCTTTTAATTGCAATTAGGGCTTGCATAGTAGCATTGATTGATTGTTGCTAGACCCTTGCTGGGCTAGTAAGGATCGCCTCTATCCGTAGAGGGCATTTGCCTCTCCAACAATTTGGCGACTCCGCTGGGGAGCCAGCCCTTGTCCTTTTTGTTCATCTTTGTCTTGAGTTTGATTGTTGGTCTCTTTTGAAATTTTGGGGATTAATTATCAGTCTTTTGCGTTTCGTGGGTTGATCTGGGAAATGCCCCTGTTTGATTGAAAGATTGGCTGTTTTGATTTGGGAGTTTTGATTTGCCTGTCACTATTTTTGAGCTCCATCGCGGATTTAATTTTAACAGTCGCGCTGACATCGCGCTCACCCTTTTGCAACATCCTGTTCATCGCGTAAATACGCCTAACAGTCGCGACGATCCTGGAAAATCGGATCAGCGCGGAAAAGACGTGTATAGTCACGATGTCAGCGCCACTTGCTAGCTTTCTACCCGCGCTGACCTTGGGTTTCTAGCTTAATTACCACGACGACTGTGTTTTTCTGAGATCAGCTCGGTTTTTTGGACAAAATTCGCGCTGACAGCGCAGGTGGTCTGTGTAAAAGTTGCGCTGACCCTTGATCATCTCAGGTTCTCAGTGTAAAACTTGCGCTGACTCCTGAAAAGTTGTTTTTATAACTTTATCTCCTGAATTCACCAATCTTTCTTATCCCCTGTTGTTTCTTGTCCCTCATTAGCTTGTTTTGATTACTTTTGGTTAGGGGCACTCTCTCTTTGATTTCATTCGAGTGAGTCTTGTGTTTTTTGACCATGTGACCTAGCCCTTTAGAAGTTTCATCGAGAAACCATTTGCTTGGGTTACTTGTCTATTCAAGGTTCATCCACAACCCTCTTATTGATTTGCTTGAGGCTTTTTCACTGCTTGTTGCTGGTGTATTTTTAGTGTCGATTATTGAACCACTTTTTTATGTTGATTCGATTTCTTCACTACCAAGCATAGATTACGATTGTTTGG
Source organism: Pinus tabuliformis (assembly GCA_031772625.1). Lineage (NCBI taxonomy): Eukaryota > Viridiplantae > Streptophyta > Pinopsida > Pinales > Pinaceae > Pinus > Pinus tabuliformis. The sequence goes on from CM062819.1 coordinate 1,158,818,095, forward strand.
ATCGATCAGTTCACACTTGCTTCCTTCTTGCTTGAATTCCTTTTTGCCTTGTTGGGCTTAGATCACATAGCTCGTACAAGCCTTTGTTTTTCCTTTGATTTGGAGAAACTGTTTTGGTGTCTTGGGAACTTTGTGTGCTTTCATTAAGTGATTTTATCCTTTTTTGCTTGGTGTTCCTGTTCCTCAAAATTCATTTTAGGTGCTTTGTGCCATTGAAAAAAAAATCAAACTAGTATCTTTGTATTCAATAATTGAAAAGGAAAAGAACATTTCGTTGATTTGCATTCTCAAAAGAAAAGTTTTGTTTCCTTGCCTTTAGCTGCATTAGATTGATTGCTTGCATTCATTTTGTTTGATCAAAAACTCTTAACCTTCTCATAGCTAGAATTCATCGAACGAAATGGTATTCTTTGGCATGTAGTTTGCATCTAAGTAATTGTGAGAGAACACACGGTAGGACCTGAAATCGAAACTTAATTCAAGATCAACCATAAAATAAACTGAATAAATCTAAAAACGCATTGGAACTTAACGCAAATATCTAGAGGTCTAGGCTAGAGACGTGTTCCGGTGTCGTTAAACCTAGTCACTGTTGTTTCACACTATGGTTGGGTGATTCCTCCTTTTGTGACTCGATAGTGGCCTAGCACGGACTTGTGCTCCCACGTACCGTCGTGTATATAGGGGAGACTCCACTAGGTTATCATCCTTGATCCATAGGAAGCCGAGTCTGCCGCCTTGTGAGCCGTAACGCACCGAACACAGCATTCGGGAAGATTGACTGCAGTACGGAAAGTCCTTGGCTCTCATACGATTGCTAAGGTGTATAAGCAGTTTTACGGATTGCCTGGTAAACCCTTTTGCCTAGAATCTCCAGAGAAGTCACTTTTGATCCTTTTCGGACTCCTTAAAAGAAAAGGTGTCTGTGAGCGTCTTGTCACTTCGTGCTCATTAAACATTCGAAGGAGACTGGAGTCATCTTTTCGTCCTTTTCTCGACTCTTGAAACATGAAAAGGTCAAGTTTGGTTCTTGTGTCTTAAAAATTTATTTAGCCACGATAACATTACCTGGTTAGATTTTGTGTGCGTTAGCTTGAGTAGGTTTCATTTTATTTCTCAATGGCAACTTTTCCAGGGTTCACCAACCCAAGCTCCCCTCCTGACGGGAATCTTGGGCATTTCCCTCCTCTTGGGAATGTTGGTGCTCCGTATATGGCAACGTTGTCCCTACCAGGGTTAACTGTTGGGTTGCCTGTCTGGTTGTTTTTGACCTCTTTGGTCCCTGCCGTGTCGGCTGTTAGTCCATCAGTCCCTCCACCTGAACAACATCATGTTGATCCTAAGGTGGACCTCTCCCCTTCGACACCTACTTCTACGTCCTCATCTTCTATTTTGCCTGGTGAAGACCTCGTTTCGAGTAACCAGGTGGCTAAGAAGAAGAAGAAGAAGACCAAGAAGAAGAAGTCCCCTAAGGGAGAGGCTGCAAGTACGACTGTTACTCCCTCGAGTACACCTGAAGTCGGGCCCCCTTTCACTCCTCCGCGGAAGGTTAAGTTTCCTTGTCGATTATGCAAGGAGGACCATCTTCTTCGTGATTGTCCTGGCATTCCCAGGATATTAGAAGTATGGTATCGTGATCCGGCCCACCCCTCATCGTCCACTGAGTCTCACGGCGACGCTACCTCATCAGTTGGGAATGGCAAGGGAAAAGGGAAGATTCGAATTCCTTATAGACTTTGTGAAGGCAATCATCCCCTTCACCTTTGTCCACTCATGGATAAAGCCTCCACTATTTTGGAAAGTCTCCCAGCTCCTTCACCCCAACTCCCCGTTGGATATCAACGTCTTTCTGCAGCTGCAGATCATTCGCCTCCCGACAATGAGATTGGTTCACATTTTTCTCTTGTCCAGGCCCCTCTTCCCGAACCTGGCTGTGTCCAGCCTGTTCCAGACCAACCATTGGTCGGAAAGAGTGTTGACTGGAGTCCACCTCCTGTCGACCACCCTGTTTCGGAAGAGCAAAATTCCCATGTTCTTCTCGTCTCATCGAATTCTCCTGAGCTTGATAATGGTTTGCCCGTCCCAACCTCTCCAGAGAATCCCGATTCAGTTCCTTCCGAGCAGGGGGGCACCCATATGGTTCCCCCACCAAGTAGTTCGGTCATTTCCTTCGATTGGAGTTGTTTGACTACCCCTCCCCTTCCATTCCATGTGCCTTTCTGGGTCACCGCCTATGCCTCCCATATGGCACTGCCTGGCACTGTGTTGGATGAAGGCGCATCGGTTAGTCTTATGCCCGTTACTACTTGGCAGGCTTTGGGTTCCCCATCGCTTGTACCTGTCGCACCGAATCTCACCACCTTTGACGGAGGAACGAGTCAACCATTAGGGATCCTTCCATAGTTTCCTATTACTTTGGGAGGCAAGACCGTCTATATAGACGTCTCGGTTACCCAAGGTTCTTTAGACTTCAGTCTTCTCCTTGGTCGTGACTATGTGTATGCCATGGGAGCCCTTGTTTCTTCACTTTTCCGTGTGGTTTTCTTTCCACACGATGGAAGAATAGTGACGATCGATCAATTATCGTTCGTTCGTCCACAAGCCCCTCCGGCACAATTGTCCTTCCCTCCTGGTTTTCATCCACCTGTTGCATCTGTCTCACCCCAGATCAACTACGTGGCCACCTCCCCCGTGCCTATATCCAGCAATGTCGCCGTCGTGCATAGTGTCCTGGGGGCATTGGGTCCTGACTTCCGAGATATTGACCTCCCACCGAGAGCGCCACTCTTGGAAGCCCCGACTTCCTGTTCATTATGATGAAGTTCGGGCGGAGCATAGTTCACTTTCCTATGTCAAGCTCCCTAAAAAATGAAATTAGGTCTGGTTGGAGCATAGTTCCTTTCCGGTGTCAAGCTCCTTAAAACATGAAACTAGGCTTAGTCCGAGGATATTTTTGATCTTGTGACGACCTCATTAAAAAATGCAACAAGGGTTATGAGGATAGTTCTTTTACTGTGTCAACCTCATTAAAAAATGAAACAACCCCCTTTCCAAATCGAGTCTTTTGATTAAGATCTCGTAAGATACAAGTCGAGTCTTTCCTAGATCTCGAGAGTGAACCTTCATTCCATCCACTTTGTTGAATGTGATGAAGCTTGGGGGCTATGTACCTCGATTTGCGTTATTCTGCTAGGGGCATGCGAACTTATAACAAGCATAGTTTCTCGTTTCAAGCTTGTGTAAACTTGAAACCAAATCCAAGCAGAGTTCTCCATGGTTCAAGCTTGTGTAAAAATGAACCCATACCCGAATTACATCTCGTGATTGCCATTTTTATCTGCTGAATTCTGTTCGATGAGCCTTGGTTGTTTCATTCCATTGCTACCATCTCTTTGGCTGATCATATGCTCTCACTTGGTTGTTTTTCCTTTCCTAGGAACCGCAGCGATGAGTGGTTTTATTAGCCAGCCTCTTGACCATTACATGTTTTGAGCAGTTCCACCATTTCCGGAACCAGTTGCTACCTTTTATACCACTCGTTCCTCTAGGACGAGTCACCTTTAAGCTCTTTTCTGACTCGTAAAATGTGAAAAGATTGCCGAGTATTTTTCCCTTTTTGACACGTTAAAGAGAATAAAAATGGAGGTCTGCTTTCAGCTCTTTTCCGACCGTTTAAAGATGAAAAGATTGCCGAGTTTCCCCTTGACTCGTTAAAAGGAATGAGAGGCGGTCGCCTTTAAAGCTCTTTTTCCGATCGTATAACTTAAAAAGATTGCCGGGTGTTTGTCGTTTCGCACTCGTTATTGGCTCTAAAACGATGTGTTTTCGACCGCTTTTTTACTTTTTCGGGTCGAAGTCACTATTTACGAAAAGTACTCCTCGATCATTTTGGTCGGGCGGTTCTTTCGAGTATTGTTTTATACTTTTTCAGGCTTGAGAGACACAACTTTACGAAAAAGGACCCCCCTGGAGTTTTCTTTTCTGCTGTCTTTTCAGACTCTCTAAACAGGAAAAGACGTCGAGTTCTTCCTTTGTCAGACTCGTTAAAACTTAAATGACATCGGGTATTATCGAAATGACACTTTTTCAAGCATATGCTATCCCCGTCAAGCTTGTCATCCAAAAATAATCGGGGTACCTGCCAGAAATGGTGGGGAAAATGGAACTGCAATTGTCGCGTCGGCAGTATGTCGCTCTTGAACATGGCACTGTTCTGCATTCGTTTCGGGTGGGAATTTCTCATTTTGATTCACAACTGACCTCCGTGGGTACGGGTTATCCTATTTTGACCTCTCATTTGCTCATTGCCATTGTCATCATACCCTCCGCTCATTTGATGTCAAATACTGCCAAATCCACTGTCGTGCTGCCAATATGTTCAAGAGAAGTTGACCTCTGCAATAATACAACCTCATCTGCTATCTCACACAAATCATTTTACCTCTGTCTCGTGTCGATGATGTGGGAAACATTATGGCCCACCTTCGATCAAGGTTACCTCCTGTCGACTTCAGCTCATTATCCAGGACGGTGACTTAGAGACCCCTTCTAGGTGCCTTAGAGCCTGCATGCCTCAATGGCAGGTTCTTCGTGTTCGACGCGAGGTTCTCATCATTGGCCTCCGATCGAATGATTCCGCGGGTGTTCAACGCCAGCTCATTGATTCGCATGCCATGGATTGTACCTATAGTACCTTGAGGACCATTGTCATTATTGGTGGCCCCTCTCGCGTCTGTTAACAGTTTTCATCATTGACTAGTAATCAGACGATGTTCATGCATGTTCGACTTCAACTCATGTATTCACGTGCTTGAACTTGTACTTTGTTTGGATTGGGATGGAGCGCAAGACCCTGGTTCTAGTCTGTTGTGAGCCAGGCTGCGATTTTTGTGGATTGATATTACATGACTCATTGATGGATGGTTGCGACCATACCTGAGTCCTTTAGGATGGCTGCGACCATACCTTGTTATCATCATGGTCTCTTCAGCTGGGTGGCTATGTCCATACCATAGACCTTTCTTCATATGTCTTTTGGATGGTTGCGCCCATGCCTAGACTACATGTAATCGAGATATCAGTTGTACATACGTGCAGGTCCTTCCTGGTGGTGTTCCAGTTTGGAAGTTTTGTAAAGCATTTCACCCCTCCCACTCTCTCGGGCTTCATGCTTTAGGGGGCATCTGTTACACAGCAATTTGTCACTGTCATCCTGTCAGTATCCCTACTGTGTCATGAAATCAAATTCATCATGCTCATGCTCTCTAAACTGGCCAAATAACCCACTTTGCCAAAGTTTTTGCTATCAGCGCGACTTTTGTCCAAATAACCGCGCTGATGGGCGCTCCATAACAGACCAAATGCACTGCCAGCGCGGAAGTACACCTGTTTTCCACGCTGATCGAATTTCATGAGCCAGCACGTCTTGCCTTTGTACTGAGTCGCGCTGACATGAACTTCTCAGTTATTGAGGTGCGACGTCAGCGCGCCAGTCCTGTTATAATCCGCGCTGATCCTGTTTGGGCGAATTTGTTCTAACAGCCAACCTTCCAGATGACTCCAGACCTGGTTGTTGGCCTTGTGAGTATCTCCCTCCCTTCTATGGCATGTCTGTTCATCATATGGGCCACCTTTCTTGGGGATAAGCTTATCCTTCCACCCTTCATGGAGACTCCTTCTCTTATAAAAACCTCTACCATTGCCATGAGCAGCTAGTTTTTGGGAATAGTTTTTGACATCAAGGAATTCATAGTGTTTTTTTGTGCTGCTGCTAGTAGGTAGTTGGTGTGATAAAGTGTGGATTGCTAGAGAGCTAGAGAAAGGTTGTGAAGTCTTAGAGTTTTGTGTGAGAGAGAGTTGCTTGACTTGGGAGATCTACCTCTTGGGTGAATGCTTATGAGATTTGCTGGCTGGACCCTCTTGAGAAGGACTCAGCGTCAGAACAATGGTTGTATCTTTCTCTGATTATTGATTAATAATAGATGACTACTGTTATGGTTCCATTCTCATTTGTCTATGCAATGGTTAAATGTGAATTACATCCTTTCTGACTGATGTATGATTGCTTTTATTAGATTTCACGCTTGTGTTTGCATTTCTCTTTGTATGTGCAGGTGTCCGCCCACAAGGATAGTGGAGGATTGTGACCGGCCAGAGCAAAGGAGCGAGTGTGGCATCTCTTCATCAAACAAGAGCGTTGGAATCCAAGTAGGTGTTCTTTTCCTACCTTTTAATTGCAATTAGGAGCTTGCATAGTAGCATTGATTGATTGTTGCTAGACCCTTGCTGGGCTAGTAGGGATCGCCTCTATCCGTAGAGGGGATTTGCCTCTCCAACAATTTGGCGACTCCGCTGGGGAGCCAGCCCTTGTCCTTTTTGTTCATCTTTGTCTTGAGTTTGATTGTTGGTCTCTTTTGAAATTTTGGGGATTAATTATCAGTCTTTTGCGTTTCCTGGGTTGATCTGGGAAATGCCCCTGTTTGATTGAAAGATTGGCTGTTTTGATTTGGGAGTTTTGATTTGCCTGTCACTATTTTTGAGCTCCATCGCAGATTTAATTTTAACAATCGCGCTGACATCGCGCTCACCCTTTTGCAACATCCTGTTCATCGCGTAAATACGCCTAACAGTCGCGACGATCCTGGAAAATCGGATCAGCACGGAAAAGATGTGTATAGTCGCGATGTCAGCGCGACTTGCTAGCTTTCTACCCGCGCTGACCTTGGGTTTCTAGCTTAATTCCCGCGACGACTGTGTTTTTCTGAGATCAGCTTGGTTTTTTGGACAAAAGTCGCGCTGACAGCGCGGGTGGTCTGTGTAAAAGTTGCGCTGACCCTTGATCATCTCGGGTTCTCAGTGTAAAACTTGCGCTGACTCGTGAAAAGTTGTTTTTATAACTTTATCTCATGAATTCACCAATCTTTCTTATCCCCTGTTGTTTCTTGTCCCTCATTAGCTTGTTTTGATTACTTTTGGTTAGGGGCACTCTCTCTTTGATTTCATTCGAGTGAGTCTTGTGTTTTTTGACCATGTGACCTAGCCCTTTAGAATTTTCATCGAGAAACCATTTGCTTGGGTTACTTTTCTATTCAAGGTTCATCCACAACCCTCTTATTGATTTGCTTGAGGCTTTTTCACTGCTTGTTGCTGGTTGATTTTTAGTGTCGATTATTGAACCAATTTTTATGTTGATTCGATTTCTTCACTACCAAGCATAGATTACGATTGTTTGGATCGATCAGTTCACACTTGCTTCCTTCTTGCTTGAATTCCTTTTTGCCTTGTTGGTCTTAGATCACATAGCTCATACAAGCCTTTGTTTTTCCTTTGATTTGGAGAAACTGTTTTGGTGTCTTGGGAACTTTGTGTGCTTTCATTAAGTGATTTTATCCTTTTTTGCTTGGTGTTCCTGTTCCTCAAAATTCATTTTAGGTGCTTTGTGCCATTGAAAAAAAAATCAAACTAGTATCTTTGTATTCAATAATTGAAAAGGAAAAGAACATTTCGTTGATTTGCATTCTCAAAAGAAAAGTTTCGTTTCCTTGCCTTTAGCTGCATTAGATTGTTTGATTGCTTGCGTTCATTTTGTTTGATCGAAAACTCTTAACCTTCTCATAGCTAGAATTCATCGAACAAAATGGTATTCTTTGGCATGTAGTTTGCATCTAAGTAATTGTGAGAGAACACACGGTAGGACCTGAAATCGAAACTTAATTCAAGATCAACCATAAAATAAATTGAATAAATCTAAAAATGCATTGGAACTTAACGCAAATATCTAGAGGTCTAGGCTAGAGACGTGTTCCGGCGTCGTTAAACCTAGTCACTGTTGTTTCACACTATGGTTGGGTGATTCCTCCTTTTGTGACTCGATAGTGGCCTAGAACGGACTTGTGCTCCCACGTACCGTCGCGTATATAGGGGAGACTCCACTAGGTTATCATCCTTGATCCATAGGAAGTCGAGTCTGCCGCCTTGTGAGCCGTAACGCACCGAGCACAGCATTCGGGAAGATTGACTACAGTACGGAAAGTCCTTGGCTCTCATACGATTGCTAAGGTGTATAAGCAGTTTTACGGATTGCCTGGTAAACCCTTTTGCCTAGAATTTCCAGAGAAGTCACTTTTGATCCTTTTCGGACTCCTTAAAAGAAAAGGTGCCTGTGAGCGTCTTGTCACTTCGTGCTCATTAAACATTCGAAGGAGAATGGAGTCATCTTTTCGTCCTTTTCTCGACTCTTGAAACATGAAAAGGTCAAGTTTGGTTCTTGCGTCTTAAAAATTTATTCGGCCACAATAACATTACCTGGTTAGATTTTGTGTGTGTTAGCTTGAGTAGGTTTCGTTTTATTTCTCAATGGCAACTTTTCCAGGGTTCACCAACCCAAGCTCCCCTCCTGACGGGAATCTTGGGCATTTCCCTCCTCTTGGGAATGTTGGTGCTCCGTATATGGCAACGTTGTCCCTACCAGGGTTAACTGTTGGGTTGCCTGTCTAGTTGTTTTCGACCTCTTTGGTCCCTGCCGTGTCGGCTGTTAGTCCATCAGTCGCTCCACCTGAACAACATCATGTTGATCCTAAGGTGGACCTCTCCCCTTCGACGCCTACTTCTACGTCCTCATCTTCTACTTTGCCTGGTGAAGACCTCGTTTCGAGTAACCAGGTGGCTAAGAAGAAGATGAAGAAGACCAAGAAGAAGAAGTCCCCTAAGGGAGAGGCTGCAAGTACGACTGTTACTCCCTCGAGTACACCTGAAGTCGGGCCCCCTTTCACTCCTTCGCGGAAGGTTAAGTTTCCTTGTCGATTATGCAAGGAGGACCATCTTCTTCGTGATTGTCCTGGCATTCCCAGGATCTTCGAAGTATGGTCTCGTGATCTGACCCACCCCTCATCGTCCACTGAGTCTCACGGCGACGCTACCTCATCAGTTGGGAATGGCAAGGGAAAAGGGAAGATTCGAATTCCCTGTAGACTTTGTGAAGGCAATCATCCCCTTCACCTTTGTCCACTCATGGATAAAGCCTTCACTGTTTTGGAAAGTCTCCCAGCTCCTTCACCCCAACTCCCCGTTGGATATCAATGTCTTTCTGCTGCTGCAGATCATTCCCCTCCCGACAATGAGATTGGTTCACATTTTTCTCTTGTCCAGGCCCCTCTTCCCGAACCTGGCTGTGTCTAGCCTGTTCCAGACCAACCATTGGTCCGAAAGAGTGTTGACTGGAGTCCACCTCCTGTCGACCACCCTGTTTCGGAAGAGCAAAATTCCCATGTTCTTCTCGTCTCATCGAATTCTCCTGAGCTTGATAATGGTTTGCCTGTCCCAACCTCTCCGGAGAATCCCGATTCGGTTCCTTCCGAGCAGGGGGGCACCCATATGGTTCCCCCACCAAGTAGTTCGGTCATTTCCTTCGATTGGAGTTGTTTGACTACCCCTCCCCTTCCATCCCATGTGCCTTTCTGGGTCACCGCCTATGCCTCCCATATGGCGCTGCCTGGCACTGTGTTGGATGAAGGCGCATCGGTTAGTCTTATGCCCATTACTACTTGGTAGGCTTTGGGTTCCCCATCGCTTGTACCTGTCGCACCGAATCTCACCGCCTTTGACGGAGGAACGAGTCAACCATTAGGGATCCTTCCACAGTTTCCTATTACTTTGGGAGGCAAGACTGTCTATATAGACGTCTCGGTTACCCAAGGTTCTTTAGACTTCAGTCTTCTCCTTGGTCGTGACTATGTGTATGCCATGGGAGCCCTTGTTTCTTCACTTTTCCGTGTGGTTTGCTTTCCACATGATGGAAGAATAGTGACGATCGATCAATTATCGTTCGTTCGTCCACAAGCCCCTCCGGCACAATTGTCCTTCCCTCCTGGTTTTCATCCACCTGTTGCATCTGTCTCACCCCAGATCAACTACGTGGCCACCTCCCCCGTGCCTATATCCAGCAATGTTGCCGTCGTGCATAGTGTCCTGGGGGCATTGGGTCCTGACTTCCGAGATATTGACCTCCCACCGGGAGCGCCACTCTTGGAAGCCCCGACTTCTTGTTCATTATGATGAAGTTCGGGCGGAGCATAGTTCACTTTCCTATGTCAAGCTCCCTAAAAAATGAAATTAGGTCTGGTTGGAGCATAGTTCCTTTTCGGTGTCAAGCTCCTTAAAACATGAAACTAGGCTTAGTCCGAGGATAGTTTTGATCTTGTGACGACCTCATTAAAAAACGCAACAAGGGTTATGAGGATAGTTCTTTTATTGTTTCAACCTCATTAGAAAATGAAACAACCCCCTTTCCAAATCGAGTCTTTTGATTAAGATCTCGTAAGATACAAGTCGAGTCTTTCCTAGATCTCGAGAGTGAACCTTCATTCCATCCACTTTGTTGAATGCGATGAAGCTTGGGGGGTATGTACCTCGATTTGCGTTATTCTGCTAGGGGCATGCGAACTTATAACAAGCATAGTTTCTCGTTTCAAGCTTGTGTAAACATGAAACCAAATCCAAGCAGAGTTCTCCATGGTTCAAGCTTGTGTAAAAATGAACCCATACCCGAATTACATCTCGTGATTGCCATTTTTATCTGCTGAATTCTGTTCGATGAGCCTTGGCTGTTTCATTCCATTGCTACCATCTCTTTGGCTGATCATATGCTCTCACTTGGTTGTTTTTCCTTTCCTAGGAACCGCAGCGATGAGTGGTTTTATTAGCCAGCCTCTTGACCATTACATGTTTTGAGCAGTTCCACCATTTCCGAACCAGTTGCTACCTTTTATACCACTCGTTCCTCTAGGACGAGTCACCTTTAAGCTCTTTTCTGACTCGTAAAATGTGAAAAGATTGCCGAGTATTTTTCCCTTTTTGACTCGTTAAAGAGAATAAAAATGGAGGTCTGCTTTCAGCTCTTTTCCGACCGTTTAAAGATGAAAAGATTGCCGAGTTTCCCCTTGACTCGTTAAAAGGAATGAGAGGCGGTCGCCTTTAAAGCTCTTTTTCCGACCGTATAACTTAAAAAGATTGTCGGGTGTTTGTCGTTTCGCACTCGTTATTGGCTCTAAAACGACGTGTTTTCGACCACTTTTTTACTTTTTCGGGTCGAAGTCACTATTTACGAAAAGTACTCCTCGATCATTTTGGTCAGGCGGTTCTTTCGAGTATTGTTTTATACTTTTTCAAGCTCGAGAGACACAACTTTACGAAAAAGGACCCCCCTGGAGTTTTCTTTTCTGCTGTCTTTTCAGACTCTCTAAATAGGAAAAGACGCTGAGTTCTTCCTTTGTCAGACTCGTTAAAACTTAAATGACATCGGGTATCGTCGAAATGACACTTTTTCAAGCATATGCTATCCCCGTCAAGCTTGTCATCCAAAAATAATTGGGGTACCTGCCAGAAATGGTGGGCAAAATGGAACTGCAATTGTCGCATCGGCAGTATGTCGCTCTTGAACATGGCACTGGTCTGCATTCGTGTCGGGTGGGAATTTCTCATTTTGTTTCACAACTGACCTCCGTGGGTACGGGTTATCCTATTTTGACCTCTCATTTGCTCATTGCCATTGTCATCATACCCTCTGCTCATTTGATGTCAAATACTGCCAAATCCACTGTCGTGCCGCCGATATGTTCAAGAGAAGTTGACCTCTGTAATAATACAACCTCATCTGCTATCTCACACAAATCATTTTACCTCTGTCTCGTGTCGATGATGTGGGAAACATTATGGCCCACCTTCGATCAAGGTTACCTCCTGTCGACTTCAGCTCATTATCCAGGACGGTGACTTAGAGACCCCTTCCAGGTGCCTTAGAGCCTGCATGCCTCAATGGCAGGTTCTTCGTGTTCGACGCGAGGTTTTCATCATTGGCCTCCGATCGAATGATTCCACGGGTGTTCGACACCAGCTCATTGATTCGCATGCCGTGGATTGTAGCTATAGTACCTTGAGGACCATTGTTATTATTGGTGGCCCCTCTCGCGTCTGTTAACAGTTTTCATCATTGACTAGTAATCAGACGATGTTCATGCATGTTCGACTTCAACTCATGTATTCACGTGCTTGAACTTGTACTTTGTTCGGATTGGGATGGAGCGCAAGACCCTAGTTCTAGTCTGTTGTGAGCCAGGCTGCGATTTTTGTGGATTGATATTACATGACTCATTGATGGATGGCTGCGACCATACCTTGTTATCATCATGGTCTCTTCAGCTGGGTGGCTACGTCCATACCACAGACCTTTCTTCATATGTCTTTTGGATGGCTGCGCCCATGCCTAGACAACATGTAATCAAGCTATCAGTTGTACATACGTGCAGGTCCTTCCTGGTGGTGTTCCAGTTCGGCAGTTTTGTAAAGCATTTCACCCCTCCCACTCTCTCGGGCTTCATGCTTTAGGGGGCATCTGTTACACAACAATTTGTCACTGTCATCCTGTCAGTATCCCTACTGTGTCATGAAATCAAATTCATCATGCTCATGCTCTCTAAACTGGCCAAATAACCCACTTTGCCAAAGTTTTTGCTATCAGCGCGACTTTTGTCCAAATAACTGCGCTGATGGGCGCTCCATAACAGACCAAATGCGCTTCCAGCGCGGAAGTACACCTGTTTTCCACGCTGATCGAATTTCATGAGCCAGCGCGTCTTGCCTTTGTATTGAGTCGCGCTGACATGACCTTCTCAGTTATTGAGGTGCGACGTCAGCGTGCCAGTCCTGTTATAATCCGCGTTGATCCTGTTTGGGCGAATTTGTTCTAACAGCCAACCTTCCAGATGACTCCAGACCTGGTTGTTGGCCTTGTCAGTATCGCCCTCCCTTCTATGGCATGTCTGTTCGTCATATGGGCCACCTTTCTTGGGGATAAGCTTATCCTTCCACCCTTCATGGAGACTCCTTCTCTTATATAAACCTCTACCATTGCCATGAGCAGCTAGCTTTTGGGAATAGTTTTTGACATCAAGGAATTCATAGTGTTTTTTTGTGCTGCTGCTAGTAGGTAGTTGGTGTGATAAAGTGTGGATTGCTAGAGAGCTAGAGAAAGGTTGTGAAGTCTTAGAGTTTTGTGTGAGAGAGAGTTGCTTGACTTGGGAGATCTACCTCTTGGGTGAATGCTTATGATATTTGCTGGCTGGACCCTCTTGAGAAGGACTCAGCATCAGAACAATGGTTGTATCTTTCTCTGATTATTGATTAATAATAGATGACTACTGTTATGGTTCCATTCTCATTTGTCTATGCAATGGTTAAATGTGAATTACATCCTTTCTGACTGATGTATGATTGCTTTTATTAGATTTCACGCTTGTGTTTGCATTTCTCTTTGTATGTGCAGGTGTCTGCCCACAAGGATAGTGGAGGATTGTGACCGGCCAGAGCAAAGGAGCGAGTGTGGCATCTCTTCATCAAACAAGAGCGTTGGAATCCAAGTAGGTGTTCTTTGCCTACCTTTTAATTGCAATTAGGAGCTTGCATAGTAGCATTGATTGATTTTTGCTAGACCCTTGCTGGGCTAGCAAGGATCGCCTCTATCCGTAGAGGGGATTTGCCTCTCCAACATAAACTATATCACATATATGATGATTTATATTTAAAAATAAACAATCTCAGCTATGCATCATACAATAGTGAAATTGACGCTTAACAGAAAGAACATATATCATATACAATTCATGAAAATAAAGTGTTGTCACTAATTAAACAGAAGCATGACTAATCATACAAGATAGAAGTACCATATATGTGAAGTTCTGCTCATTTGACTAATGACATAGATCTACTCCTTTCTTCAGATCAAATTATCTTCCTAGTATACAATAGTGCATCAACAAAGGAAAGTAGTCTGATATTTAAAAGGAACGATCATGTTCCATAATTTCACCAAAGCATTCACAAACTTAAAAAAATGCATTCTTTGCAAATGATTTTGATAAAATTCTAGACCCTTCTCTAAATGCATGAGAAGGGTATAAATACTATTCTAGCTAATGTTCAAAAATAGATTATACAAAAATTTGAGGAGGTTTCAAACAACTTTTCTCCTAACTAGTTAACTAACTCTAAAAATAAAAAGTGGCTTGATGAGCACAGACTATGATGATGATTTGTTGTATACCAGATTGTCTCTCAAATCACATATATCGGCCATCAGTTTGACTTGAGGAGGTGACCCAAACTATGTTTTGACCTGTCCTATGAAATTACATCTGTGAGAGGTGGCAACATCCACTGAGTTGAATGAAGTGAGAAGTAAAGGGTCATGATTTGAGTGTTTGGCTTGACGAGTTATTGCCAATACGACTCCCAATGATTCTTTGCTAACTTTGTGATTTCTTCCCTTTGAGTTTCAACTCTTTCCTTACATCTTTTATGCAAGTCATTTCAATCAGGCAGTTCTTTTGGATTGCCTTCCTTCACCTGTTTGGTGGCAAACAAAGTGTGGTTTACCGCCTTTATTATGTTCTTTGACACCCCAACCACTCTTGCCACTGCTAGTTCGGCTTGCTTGATCCTTGAATTCCAAACGATGAAAAGAATGTCCTTGTGTGTCTCCTCGATCTCAGGCAGATTAGCCTTCCTCCCCTTTTATGTTTCTTGCCACTCGATGAATTCTGAGATTCTTGTGTTTAGATCAGTAAACTCAGTTCTGTGGTCAATCACTTTATCCATTAACTAGTCACTAGTGATTAGATAAGGAGCGATATGTGACATATTTTGGAAAAAAAATTCTTGTTGTTTTAATAAGAGAGAATTTATCTCTAGCACCTCTTTGATGAATTCCTTGATAGTAGGAACACCCTTATGTATTTCCATGGCTTGCTATGGGTATTGTAGTTGCATGTTTTTGGCTGCTATGTCTGCTTCATGGCTTATCTTCAACATCTACATGCTCTGTTGTAATTGGGATAGCTGCTCAATGGCCTGCCTGTTCACACTTGCCTTCTTTGTTTCAAGCTGTCACTCGGGTTGTGCAATCTTCTCTTCCTTTTCCTTCAACAAAACAAATATCTTAGTACCTTTGTCGATGATGGAATTTGCATATGATCCTATAAACTGTGACAATCTAGTCAACTTTTTAATTGGGTTGGAAGGGATGTCCTTCCAAACTATGTCCATCAGCTCATTCCCAGGTGGGAGATCGGGTGTTTCTATCCTTCTCCATTTCCTCTGTCTTCTTACTACAACCTTGTGCAACGGGTTGTAGAACAAATCAAGAGGAGGGATTTCAGTCACCTTTAAGACAACTTCCGATGTGGGCAGAGCGGGAATGACTTTAGTGTGTTGAGAGGTTGTTGCTTTTTCATCCATCGTTTAGACTTCGTGTTTTTCTGAACATGTAGAGGAGTTTGATACTACATAATTTCCTGGGAATCTGTTGTCTTGGGAGTGTCTTAAAATTTCTTATTCAATTGATCCCACTCTTGCTCTAAACTATTGCTTTTGATCTTATAATTGATATCTTTAGGTGGGATTCTCATACCTAGTTTTTCAGCTAACTTCCTATTGGATTCTTCTATATTCTCGGTGTCTTGGGCCTTCCCTATATCCAGTGCTTTCCCTGTACCCACTTGAGACTCTATGTGAGAATTAGGTCCCTCACTGTTGACAGTCACACTAGGCGTAGGCTTGTCCTCGATTTTTAACAAATGAAGTGGAATTATTTTGAGCCTTTTGTTTTTGAACTCCTAAAAGCTTTCAAAATCTTTAGGGATCAGATTTGTCCTAGCCCATTTGAACAATTGTTTGAAGGATTCAACTGACTATAAAAGGTATTCAAAATCATTAGCCTCATGGTTATAAGGCTTGATCTTGACTGTAGTAGTGATGTTATATGCTATCTTGTCTGGATCAAATTTCTTTTTTTGCAAAGTATGGAGCATGAGGCTTTCTAGGCTTACTGACTCCTTAATTGCATGGCTAAAATTTGCCAATGACAAGGAACCACACCTAATAGGAAAAGATGGCCCTAATAACTTCTTGTTCTCTTTTAGGATCTTGGTCAAGCCTTTTCCCACAATCTGGTGGACTATTTCTCTTGCTAATAATTTATCAGACATACAAAGGGAGAACATGTGGGTCTGTTGTACTACCAAAAACCATGATGTATGTAAACCATTCTTCAACAAAATATTTTCTGACTGCGAGAAGGTCTATAGAGGCTTGTTTGGAAAACCTATGGGTTTTCTTATTGAAAACTAATTGACACAATGGAAAAATAACAATCTGCCATATTTTATAAAAATGGGGTATATAATGGGATTCCCAAATTTTTTTACCATTGAGATGGATAGGGTAGGGGTCTTGCAAGTTCCATTTCCAACCCATGATTGGAAATTTAGTGCAGAAAGATATGGCATCCATGATGTAGGCACTAAAATAGAATGGAGGAAGGTTCCGTGGAGAGGAGGATCTATTCTGTCGATATTCAGTGATGATAGTGGCTAGGTTATTAGATAGGATGGTGGCCCAATTCATAATTTGGGAATTGAAACAAGAATCAATCAAAGGGATCCATTCTATGGAAAACTTAACATTATTAGGTAACCCATATAGTCTACATAACATAGCAACTGCATATTTGTAGAGGTTTTCCAAAGAGGCTACAGGGTACATACCCGTTTTATCAAATTTGAACTTGTTCTCCAGTACCCTCCAACCCTGGATCATCTTGAAAGGTTCTTCGTTGTTCTTTACGAAGTTGGCCACCTATAATTTATCATATATGTCCTTAGGGTTAGGTATATGGTACATTTGCTTCAGGTCTTCTGCTTTGAATGACCTCATGAGTTCCATTCTCGAGTTCCTGAATTGCCTATCTTCAATAGTGAGGTTTTCCACCACCCACCTAATCATATCAGTGTATGGGAGGATTTTTTCTCTTGCTCCTATTTTATGGAGAAAAGAATAGGTAACATCCTTGAATTGGAGTCCTGAATGTTTTTTTGATTCAGTCATTCCTTTTGTAACAGTAACCTTGGGACGCTCATCCTCAAGCCTATTGTATATGACCTCCAAAGTTGTTGCTCCCCCTTCGGCGCTGCATACCGTATCAGAGAATATAGGAGACATTTATGATAGCTCAGACTCTATAATGCTCTACCTTTTTTGTTTCTGCATCACTTTCCACAATGACATGTCTTTTGTAGCTTGCTTGAAATGGAAGAGATATATTTAGTGCAGACGATATAGGGCAATTAAGGCTGAAAACTCTCTGAAATGACTTTGTATCATGGGAGGAGTTTGAATGACATATTTAGCATTAACTAGACATAACTTGAAACATCATTACCTCTCCTTGGGCATGTAAACATTAATTACCCTGTCAAACCTTTCATTATTATATTAAAACTCAGTTACTTCCCACGCTTGGTGCTTTATTCACGCATTGCAACTTTTAAACAATGTCATATAGCGTTGTCTGTTTATAATGCGAGATGTGATTGTGAATATCGCAATATCACATTCCACAAATCGTTAGTGGATGAAACAATGGCATGGCTTATTTATTTGTGACTCCTACAAAATGCAATTGTGAATTGTTAAGGCATTTTGATAAGAATTTCGAAGTGGGGAGGTTGATCACATATCACAATTTCTTTAAGGTGTTTATGATTATCACATGGAAAAATGTGATTTGCGATTTGCGATGAGGATCCTAAACTTGGGTTGTTTTCTAAGAGTTTTCAAGGCAATTTCTTAGAGTTAGGATTTATTTTTCAAAGACTAAAAATTTAAAAAGGGTCCCCATTTATATGTCTAATATCAGCTATTACTATATATAAATGGTGGGGGGGTAGGGGCGGGTGGGGGGCGCGCGGTTGTTACATAGTAAAACACAACATCAATAGAAAATACATTTTAAATAACTGCAATAAATAAGTGTTGGCATTATGATACAAGTTTTTTCCTTGATGGAAACTCACTCACAGGTCAATTCAATTTTGGTAAAAGGAAACTCACAATACAACAGGTATATTTAGAGGTAATAGGGCAGTGGTATAGAAGAACAGGAAGTTGGAACTAAGGTATACTGATCTGAATAAAGAAGGTAAAGGAAAAGGCTGACAAAAAGCAATTTAAGAAGTATACGCAAGTCCACTTAGTCAAAATAACGTATACACGCTGGTCCACAGGAACAAAAAAGAGCATATACATATACACACACTCCCACAGGAACAAAAGCGCGTGCATGATGGAAAAACAAGGTTTTGGTCCATGGTATTGACCCTAGGTATTTGGTCTTCAGTATTAATGCTAGGTATTTGGTCCAAGGTATTGGTCCTAAGTGGTTTTGGTCCAAGGTATTAACCAAGGATCTAGGTATATAAGGAGGAGAAGATCAAGGGCTAAGTATTGAAGTAATGAATATATTATGAAGTGTTATGTGCAAATGTATGGGTTTCTAAGGAATGCTTCTTTCTGAAGTATATTTTATGTTGTAGAGACTATGATTGTGATTTGATCTGAAATACTTTGTGCACTTTGAATTCAATATTGGATCAAGATAATGAGACCTGAAATGACTTATTATTGAATGATATGATATTAGACTAGACATGATTATGTACACCTATTTTATTTTTTAAATATCATGATCGGGGTTTGTCTGAAGTCCGGAATTGCAGTGAAGTTATTAAGTAATTATTTGCAAATTTGTACGCTGGTTCGCTTTGGTGAAGGTGCGTATAAATGCTGGTTCGGCTCTTCCAAGTACCGTATGCAAAATAAAATCTTGATGTTCAAGGATGACTGATCTATCAGATCAGTGCTGCTATTTTACTGTTGTCTGTCAATGAAGTATTCTTAGATCTGAATGTAAAACTAAATGAATAAGGTGTTTTATATTTGATTGATTGATTGTAGAAGTGATCTCTGTTGCTCCCTGTATAAAGCTATATAAGTTGACAGTAGATGTTCAGTATATTGCTAGTTGGTACAGAATTGATTCAAAAGTTTATGTTTGCAATAGTTTTGGACGTTTACGCAGTTTTGATTAATGGAAGTAGCGTATACACATAGTTTTGGTTCAGCAAAGTAGCGTATACAGTGTGATGCATGGTTTTTGAGGTTACAACTGGTTCTAAATGATGATGCAAGTTTCTGGGTTTAGCACAGTGTTTTGGTGTGAGTGATCTGATTATTCAGATTAACTGAATGTTCGTTGATGCAGTTTAAGTTTAAAAGTTGTTGATGGGTCCAGTATGAAAATTGGATGAAACGCGGCCTTCATATTGTGTTGTTGTGTTCCAAGAGTATCCAGTCTAAAAATTCATGAAACGTGGTCCATGGAGGAAGAAAGAAGGTTGTAGTCTTCTGTAGGTCAGCGCCTACGTACTAGTGAAAAAAATAGCTAGTACAAGAGCTAGGTGGTTGCAGATCCCTTCCAATAAAAGCTGTAAAATGAGAGAAGCTTGTAGCCTTCTGCATGTGGGTCTCTACGTACTGGTATGAGTCTTCACCAGTACAATATTGTAAACATATTTTCTTATTATTAAAAGAAGACCGAGACGACAATAATAGGTGGTTTTCACCCACATTCGGTTTCCAACTTAAATCTTGGTGTTCATGTGTGTTGCTTATGTGTGATTATTTATTATGTTTTTTCTACATTGTCTAATATGTTAATTGTTAGAACCTAGATTTGCCTTAGGCTGAAAAGACAAGGCTCTAGGTCCACATCAACCCACGCTCAACCTCATAGCTAGCCCTACGAGGATAGGAGACGGCTCTCTTTGGGTCAATCTCAGCAAAAGATAATCAATAGGGTCTGAGATAACTTGAAATAAAAGCTAATTTTAGGCTAGGTATGAAGTACAAGGTTTTGATTGAATTTTTGGGGGTTTTGTTGGAAAAAAGGGACATGCAAATTTTGGGTCTGGGGATGAGGCCTAGTTTGTGCAGAGTTCTGAATGGGGCAAGGAAGGCAATCATTTTGATTCTTTGGATCAAATGAATGGATGGATCATACCGGTGAGAATCTAAGGAGGGCAAGAGGGTTTCAAGAGTCCTCCTCAAACAAATGAAAACATGAAGAATTAAACAAAATATCCAGGCAGAGCATAACAATCCATGAATTCTACCTTAATCACTCATTTGTTTAATTGCAGAAGATAAGAGAAAGAAAAATGATACACAATAACATCAATGAACTTATAAATAAATAGATAAAAACACCAACAAAACATAGAGCCACATGGATCCCAGCAAGTGCTGCAAAACCCTGGTCTTTCCTTTGCCAAAATTGCAGAAATGAAATGTACAATGAAGTGCCAACCAATCCCAAGTATCCAAACTTCTACCAAAATCCAACCCATACACTATAAAATTCATAAAATATATACATTTTCTCATCCTTGTACAAAGGGATTGAGCTCAACCATTTTCTTCAAAATAGAATTAGTTACATTAAACTTGGGCCGAATTTCTGAACATAGGTGTTGAAGATGAACGCATATCTCCTAAAAAATAGTACCTGTTACAAAAATGAAAGAGGCTTTTGTAGATAGAGTCATTTTGGAGAAAAAACACTCTGAAATTTTGGAAATTCATTTCCAGTAGCTCGAAATCTATTCCACAAAATCATCTCTAAAACAGAAAATCATGGAAAATTTAAATCTGTGAAAATGAGTTGTAAAGATCTAGTCACATATCCCAATCAATGACACCTGTGAAAAAAATGAAATTGGTTTTTGTTATATGGATTTTAATTAACAAAAACCTCCTTGGGGTTTGCAAAATTACTTTCCATATGCTGTAAAATGGCCCCGTACTAAAATGAATAAAACAATGAAAAATATGAAAATTTTGCTTTGTTTTAATATAAGCTCCAAATATCACTGTATATCTCCCACATAGTAGCACCTGTGCATAAACTAAAGGAGGTTTTTGTTATTTTGTATGTGATGAACAAAAATCTCTTTCACTTTTGAAAAATTCCTTACCATTCTTTTAGAAACTGATTTTGAACTAAACTTGTCATTGTGTGCAACAACTGACCTCAAAACATGCATAACCAAGAATCACTCATTCATTTCTTCTAATCCAGGAACCGGTTACGGGAGTGTGATATACCATTGGAAATATTTTTCTATGCTTCTTTTGATGGACACACTTGTGACATGTTTTGTGCTAAAAATCATGTCAAAAACATCTAACAAAACCAAACATATTAAGAGCTCATGTTGATCACTGGTGACAAGTTGCGAAGATTGGAACTAACATTGGCTCCAATGGGGATGGTAGTTCCTTGGAGGTGCCAAGAACTATAGATCTCTGGAAAGCAGACAGTGCCTCTTCCATTGGGCATTGATGGTCAAACAACTGCAAACCTAAAACAACTCATACCAACCCAAAAACATATACATACTACAACTTGTACATAAACAAATACCGAAAATTGAAATGCTGCCTTGGGCAGCTTATTTATGTACAAATCTAACCCACTTTGCTGCAACATTGATAGATCAAGTAATGTTGTAATGGCATATTAGCCAATCAAGTAACTGTGACAAGGATGCTTCTTGAAAGTGCTTCAACCATGACACAAATGTAAATGATGACAACCATACATGCACATAACGAGTCTAGTTGTGTAAAAGACAATTTGATCTATCATTTAAATTGAAAAAAATTTCCATGTACGTTGCAATAGGATCGAAAAAAACAAACTCTGTTTGCTGCCCCAACTTCTCAATGCATGCTTCCAGCTACAAACTATCAATGCAAATATCCATGGGTAGCTCTATTTTTTCTTGTTTTGAAGGAGGGAGAGTTTCCAAGAACTTTTTGGGATCTCGGAATTCATATGATTGGATCTGATCATTTAAATACTAAATCTCCTTCTCAAACTTTTCAACAACTAACTCAAAGAAACTAGTTTTAGCTTTAAGAGGAAACTTCAGAGATCTCAAACATTGAAGCACGACAATGAAAAATACTTCATCAATTTCAAAATCCACTAACTGATCTCTAACTTCTTTTAAAGCTTCAAAAACACAGGGTCTGCCACATACCCTACCATTTTATTTTAGTGCATAAATGGATCAGTGAGCGCTGGAATTTCTAGATTGAGTTGGAGTCACTAGGTGAATGTTTCGGCCTTCATATGTATCTGATTGTTGTCCACCATCAACAATCATATCTAACTTGATACATGTACTGGGGAAATTTGCAAGTTAGATATTTCTTTTATAAGACTAGACCGGAGATTGACTGAAGCAGCTTTTATCTAATTTTGCTAATGCAAAGCAAGAGTGTTTCGAAGGCTACCTGGCTAATTTCAGGCTCCGTCTGTAGTCTATAAAACAAAGAACACTAACAAACAAATAAACGTTTCTTCCCCAGTACGGTTGCCACTATGTTAGAGCCTAGATTTGCCTCAGGCTGAAAAGACAAGGTTCTAGGACCACATCAAACCATGCTCAGCCTCGTAGCTAGCCCTACGAGGATAGGAGAGGGCTCTCTCTGGGTCAATCTTAGCAAAAGATAATCAATAGGGTCTAAGATGACTTGAAATAAAAGCTAACTTTAGGCTAGGTATGAAGTGCAAGGTTTTGATTGAGTTTTTGGAGGTTTTGTTGGAAAAAAGGGACAGGCAAATTTTGGGTCCAGGGATGAGGCCTAGTCTTTGCAGAGTTCTAATTGGGGCAAGGAAGGAAATTGTTTTGATGCTTTGGATCGAATGAATGGATGGATCAGACCAGTGAGAAGCTAAGGAGGGAAAGAGGATTTCAAGAGTCCTCCTCAAACAGATGAAAACATGAAGAATTAAACAAAATATCCAGGCAGAGCACAACAGTCCATGAATTCTACCTTAATCACTCATTTGTTTAATTGAAAAATATAAGAGAAATGAAAATGATACACAATAACATCAATGAACAAATACATAGAGAAAAACACCATCAAAACATAGAGCCACATGGATCCCAACAAGTGCTGCAAAACCCTGGTCTTTCCTTTGCCAAAATTGCAGAAATGAAATGTACAATGAAGTTCCAAGCAATCCCAAGTATCCAAAATTCTACCAAAATCCAACCCCTACACTATAAAATTCATAAAATATATAAATTTTCCTTGTACAAAGGGATTGAGCTCAACCATTTGCTTCAAAATAGAATTAGTTACATTAAACTTGGGCCAAATTTCTGAAAATAGGTGTTGAAGATGAACTCGTATCTCCTAAACCATAGTACCTGTTACAAAACTGAAAATGGTTTTTGTATATAAGGTCATTTTGGAGAAAAAACTCTCTCAAATTTTGGAAATTCGTTTCCAGTAGCTTGCAATCTGTTCCACAAAATCATCTCTAAAACAGAAAATCATTTAAAATTTAAACTGTGAAAATGAGCTGTAAAGATCTAGTGACATATCCCAATCCGCGACACCTGTGAAAAAAATGAAAGTGGTTTTTGTTATATGGCTCGTGCTTAACAAAACCCTCCTTGGGGTTTTCAAAATTACTTTCCATATGATGTAAAATGGCCCCGCACTAAAATGACTAAAACAGTGAAAAATATGAAAATTTTACTTTGTTTTAATATAAGCTCCAAATATCACTGTATATCTCCCACATAGTAGCACCTGTGAATAAACTGAAGGACATTTTTTTTATTTTGTATGTGATGAACAAAAAATTCTTTCACTTTTGAAAAATTCCTTACCATTCTTTTAGAAATTGATTTTGAACTAAACTTGTCATTGTGTGCAACAACTGACCTCAAAACATGCATAACCAAGAATCACTCATTCATTTTTTCTAATCCAGGAATCGGTTACGGGAGTGTGATATAGAATTGGAAATATTTTTCCATGCTTCTTCTAATGGACACACTTGTGATATGTTTTGTGCTGAAAATCATGTGAAAAACATCTAACAAAACCAGACATAGTAAGAGCTCATGTTGATCACTGGTGACAAGCTACGAAGACTGGAACTAACATTACTGATGCACTGGTTTAAGATCAACACATGATAAATTGTTTAAATCACAAGTTCTCTGGATATACGATGGTTTCTCTAATCACAGTTGCATGTACATTTTAGTTCACTTCACTGGAGTAGTGTATATAAATATCTTTGGGAAATAAAATTATTGATAGGATAATACTGATTCACCCCCCTCTCAATATTATTTCCAACAATTGGTATCAAAGAAGGTCCTTCAGAAGAATCTTGATCACTTGAAGGTAGATATATCGATATGAACAATCATGAAGGTATGGGATCCATCAGACCACCAATATTTAATGAGAGCAACTTAGTATATTGGAAAATAAGAACCAGAGCCTATCTACAATCACTTGGAACTGATTTTTAGGAAATTGTGGAAGGAGGATATCAATTTCCAGCAGCAATTCCTACAGACACTGTAGGTAAGAAGTTATACAAAACTAATGCTAAAGTTGTCAATACATTACTGGGAAGTCTATCAGAATCAGAACTTATCAAGGTCATGCAGCTCAAGACAACCAAAGAAATATGGGACAAAATCATTCAGAGCTACGAAGGAGACTCTTAGGTAAAACATGTTAAGCTTCAAACTCTCAGAGTTCAATATGAAACTCATAAAATGCATAACGATGAGAGTGTATCCAATTACCTTTTACATATAGATGAGATTGTTAATTGTATGAAGAATCTGGGTGAAGAAATAAAGGAATTTATTTTAGTTGAGAAAATTTTGAGATCTTTGTCATCTAAATTTGAGTCAAAGATGTCTACTATAGAAGAAAAATAGGATCTTCAGACTATCACTGTGACTCAACTTCATGGAATCCTAACTGCCTTTGAAATGAGAAAAGGAGGTCCATCAGATATGAGAGAAGCCACATTTAAAGCATCAACAAAGGGAAAAGAAAAGGAAGAGAACAATGAATCAAGACACATTTCTGAAGAAGAAGATGAGGTAAATTTTGTTAAGAAGCTTCAACAAGGTTTTGGAAGGTTCAGAGGTAAGTTACCTTTCAAATGCTTTGCTTGTGGTAGAGTTGGTCATTATGCTACCAAATGTCCTCATAAAGATAAATATGAAAAAGGGAAGGAATATGCAAAAGGCAATAGGAAACAAGTTGTGAATAGAAGGAGTTACTATACACATGAAGATAGTGATGGTTTATCTAATAGTGATGAAGATGAAATTGAACAAGATAATAGACTTCTCATGGCTTATGAAAATGATGATTTTTTGGATGCATTAGAAGAGGAACACTTTCATGAAGAAATCACTAAACTCAAAATTTGTTTAGAAGAAAAGAATATGATCATAGATACTTTGGCACACCAACTTGCTGAAAGAGAAAAACACAATAAAAATCTAGAATGTGAAATTGTGGGTCTATGAAAAGATCTTGAGAAGAAAAAATCTGTCAATATTAGATTTGTTAAACGATCAGACACTTTAAATGAAATTATCAAATTTTAGTGTTCTCCTCTGATAAAGACAAGTCTTGGATATATTGAAGAACCATATCAATCACAGAAGCCATAAACCTCCACTAGAAGCTATCTTGATACAACAAAGACCTGTGAACAATATGTCAATCGTCAGCAAAGGCCTAAAACTAATAATTAAGTAAATCATACTCAATTTACTCCAACAATGAATATCAATAGAAGCCACAACCAATAGGTAAACATTGTCAAAAGACTTGATGGTTGCAGAAACTTCTTTAATGGGCAACGTTTTTCATGTCATAAATTTGGGCACAAGGCTACTCAATGTGTTGCTTACAAAACCATCATGACTAGAGAAGCACGAAATCAAAGAAGTGTAACAGGAATCAAGAAAGGTTCCTATAATAACTTTTCTCCTCTTGAAAATGAAATAGAATGCTCGATTTGTAACAACTTTGGTCATGAAGAATCTGAATGTAGGAGAAAATTTCGGCCAAAGTAGCAAATGACATCAAATCCCAAGATATGGAGAAGGAAGGAATCTCAATCAGAAAGATGTGGTATAGCCTTGTATGCAGAAGGACAAGAAAATTAGTGGTACATCGACAATGGATGCTCCAAATACATGACAGGTGATAAAGAGAAAATTCACTCATATAATGCTTTAGAAAAAGAAAAATGTTTCATTTGGAAATGACACTCTAGCTGTCATTAAAGGTAAAGGTTTTGTTTTCTTGAAAGAAAATAGTAAATCTAGAAATTTTATGTATGTAGATGGTATAAATCATAACCTATTGAGTGTCAGAAAAGTGTGTGATCAAGGAAATGAAGTGGTGTTTCGATCAAACAAATGTGTTGTTTGTGATCTTGATATAGGAAAGGCTGTGATCAAAGGTACAAGAACTCCAAAAAACTTATACATACTCAAAGGAGGACAACAACAATGCTATCTAAGAAAAACAGATGAAATATTGTTGTGGCATAGAATATTGGGACATCTAAACTTTTCTCAAATAAGAAAAGCATGCAGGCTTAAGGCAGTTCGTGATCTTCTAGATATCAGCATCCCAGAAAATACCATATGCAAACCATGTCAAATTGGTAAGCAAAACAAAGTTCACTTCATTGAAAAGGAAGGGTCAACAAGTAAGTCTCTTGAACTTATCCATATAGATTTATGTGGACCAACAAGGAAAAAGTCACCTCGTGGAGAAGAATACTGTAGTTTGTTTATTAATGATTTTTCCAGAATGTGTTGGATAGGTATTCTAAAGAATAAAGATGAAGCATTTTAAAAGTTTAAAGCCTTCAAAGCCTTGGTTGAAAATGAATCAGATCGAAAAATCAAATGTCTCAGATTTGATTGAGGGGGAGAATTCATATCGGATGAATTCTTTGACTTTTCTGAGAAACATGGAATAAAAAGGCAATTCTCCACCGCAAAAACTCCTCAGCAAAATGATGTAGTAGAAAGGATGAATAAAACATTTCAACAAATGGCTTGAGCTATGCTGGATGAAGCTGGAACTCCTGCAACCTTCTGTGGTGAAGTTGCATTTTCTTCCATGACTATTCTCAACAAAAAAAATGTTTGGGTAAATAGCACTCAAACTCTACATGAACTTTGGTATGGTAAGCCTCCTACTGTAAAATACTTTAGAGTTTTTGGAAGAAAATGTTCTATCAAAAGGACTGATGAAAAACTTGGTAAGTTTGAACCCAGATCAGATGAAGGTATTCTTCTTGATTATTCTTCTAGAAGTAAAGGATACAAATGTTATAATAAAATACTTCGGAAAAATTTTGAAAGCATTGATTTTTTAGTTGATGAAGCATGCAGAAATCTAGAACAGATGAAATCAATAGAGGAATGTTACAATGAGGAAGATGGCGATTACTTTCCTGCATCAAATCAAAATGATATTGAAGAAGAAACCAATGAAGCACCAGAAGAAGATACAACATATAGGGAAAGGACTCCATCCAAGTATGTTCAGAAAAATCATCCAGAATCTCAAATTCTAGGAGAAAAACGGTCTGGAGTACAGACAAGAAGAACTCTTATAGGAACCTCAAGTTATCTAGCATTACTATCCTCCAAAAAAGCTCAAAATGTAAATTAATCTTGCAAAGATGAATGTTGGGTCAAGGCCATGAATGAAGAATTAGATCAAATTGAAAAGAATGGTACTTGGGAGTTAGTTCCTAGACCTCATGATAAAAATATTATACAAACAAAAAGTATATTTAAGAATAAGATGAATGAAAATGGAGAAGTTATTAGAAACAAGGCAAGACTTGTTTGAAAAGGGTATGCCCAAAAAGAAGGTATATATTTTGAAGAAACTTTTGCACCTGTTGCTAGACTTGAAGCCATAAGGATTTTTCTTGCTCTTGCTAGTTTTCGAAGATTCAAAGTATATCAAATGGATGTAAAATCTACCTTTATTAATGGATATTTAGAAGAAGAAGTTTATATTGAACAGCCATATGGATTCATTCTTGGAAATGATGCAAAACTTGCATGCAGACTTAAAAAGGCTCTCTATGGTCTGAAATAGGCTCCAAGGGCTTGGTATTACTGCCTTGACAAATATCTACAACAACAAGTCTTTACAAAAGGTTCCGCACATAGAAATTTATACACAAAGATTGAAAATGATAAATTTCTAATTATTGTTGTTTATGTTGATGATATCATTTTTGGTAGTAATGGAGAATCCATGAGTCAGAATAGTAATGTAGCAAGAATTTGAAATGTCCTTACTTGGTGAACTTACTTATTTTCTTGGTCTACAAGTTCAGCAAACAAAAGATGGTATCTTTATCTCACAAACCAAATATCTCAAGCAGATCTTGAAAACGTATAGAATGGAAGATTCTAAACCAGTATGTACTCCAATAGTAATAGGATGCAGTCCTAGCTCTAATGATGAATCACCAGCAGTAAACCAACCAACTTACAGATCTACGATTGGAAGTCTACTTTATCTAATAGGTACCAGACTTGACATCATGCATGCAGTAGGAATTGTTGGAAGATTCCAAGAAAATCCAAAGGAATCACATCTCCAGACTATCAAAAGAATTTTAAAATATCTTCAAGGAACTCAGGACTTTGGACTATGGTATCTTAAAGATACAGACCTTACTCTTCATGTATATACAGATGCATATTGGGCAGGAAGTGTTGATGATCGAAAGAGCACTAGTGGTGGTGCATTCTATATGGGTTCCCGGTTAGTATCTTGGTTCACCAAGAAACAAAGTTCGATTGCTTTATCTACAGCTGAAGCTGAATATGTGGCTACTGCATCTTGCTGCACACAACTACTTTAGATGATGCAAACTTTTCAAGACATTCAGATCACATATACTCCACCCATCTCCATTCTATGTGAAAATACAAGCGCCATCAGTATTTCAAAAAATCCAGTCATGCACTCCAAGACAAGCACATACCCATCAAGTACCATTTTCTACGAGAACAAGTGGTTGAACAAAAGTTAAAATTCGGGTATGTTCCCTCCAAACAACAAGTTTCTGATATATTCACTAAACCACTACCCAGAGAAACATTTGAATATCTCAGACAAAAGTTGGGATTAGTTACTTCATCATCCTGATGTTAAATCCAGTTTTTCAGAGGAAGGTTATTATATGCATGTTTCATGAAGTATAGTCATGTATACACGCGGGTTTCTTTGGCTGAAGAAGCGTATATGTTTTTTTGACAGGAAAAATAGTGGGTCAGACTCTGATATGGGTGCTCTATCTGATGTTGATGATTATATTCTGACGATATGTTTTGTTCATTACTTTTTATCTAACTAACAAAGATGCCTTGATGAATGACTTGTTGACAATACGCAGGTAGCATAGGTTCAGGGGGATCATTAGCCTTCACTTGCATTCTTCATTGTTCGAATTATGGTTGCTGAGTCTAGCTATGGCTTGAGATATTTATACCATTTGTTGCTTAAGTCATGTAAAAGTCTAGGGTGTGATATGAATTCTCATACATTTGAATGGGTCCTATTAGACAAGCGATGTAATTTGTATCCCCACTTTGCATGGGATGGATGATGTAATATTTATTGTATTTCTGTCATGTATAAACAATTTGTATATCCCCACTTAGTTGGGTGGATAAGTCAAATTTTGTATATCCCCATTTTATTGGGAGATTGAAGTATGTATGAGTTATTGATGATAGGAAGTTCAAACTCACATATTTGAGTTATAGTGTCATGTTATTCTTTTGATTCATATCTCTGCAGACTCGGCATGTACTCAGGGGGAGCATGAACATCATAATGTATATCAAAGAAGGAAAGTTACTCGGTCCGCCCTTTCCCCTTGCTGTCAAAGGGGGAGAGTATTTTGGTGTTTCATGTTATCTCTAATAGTTTCTATAGCTTGCAGTAATCAACACCATCATGGTTTCCATCAAGTCCAAAGGGGGATATTGTTGGCATTATGATACGAGTGTTGTCCTTGAGGGCAACTCACTCACAAGTCAATTCAATTTTGGTAAACGGAAACTCATAGTACAATAGGTATATTCAGAGGGAACAGGGCAATGGTATAGAAGAACAGGAAGATGGAAGAAAGGTCTACTGATCAGAATAAAGAAGGTAAAGGAAAAGGCTGATGAAAATCAATTTAAGAAGTATATGCAGGTCCACTTTGTCAAAAAAGCGTATACACACTGGTCCACAGAACAAAAAGAGTTTATAGTATACACGCACTCACACAAGAAGAAAAGCATGTACATGTTGGAAAACCAAGGTTTTGGTCCGAGGTATTTGGTTTGTGGTATTGGTCCTAAGTGGTTTTGGTCCAAGGTATTGACAAATGATTTCAGTATATAAGGAGGAGAAGATCAAGGGCTAAGTACTGAAGTAATGAATATCTTATGAGGTGTTATGTCCAAGTGTATGGGTTTCTGAGGAATACTTCTATCTGAAGTATATTTTATGTTGTAAGGGCTATGATTGTGATTTGATCTGAAATACTTTATGCACCTTGAATTCAATATTGGATCAGGATCATGAGACTTAAAATGACCTATTATTGAATGATATGATATTGGGATAAATCTGATTATGCACAGCTGTTTTATTCTTAAAATATCGTGATATGGGTTTGTATGAAGTCCAGAAGTGCAGTGAAGTTATGAAGTATTTTCAGATCTGTACGTTGGTTCGCTTTGGTGAAGGTGTGTATACACATTGGTTCGGCTCTTCCAAGTAGCATATGCAAAAGAAAAGCTTGATGTTCAAGGATGACTGATCTACCAGATCAGTGTCATTGTTTTACCGATGTCTGTCAATGAAGTCTTCTTAGATATGAATGTAAAACTGAATGAATAAGGAGTTTGATATTTGATTGATTGATTTCAGAAGTGATCTCGGTTGCTGCATATGTAAATATCTATAAGTGGACAACAAATGTTCAGTATATTGCTAGTTGGGACAGACTTGATTCAAAATTTTGTCTTTGTAGTAGTTTTGGAGGTATACACAGGTTTGATTAACGGAAGTACCATATACACGTAGTTTGGGTTCAACAAAGTAGTGTATGCAGTCTAATGCATGGTTTTTGAGGTTACAGCTGGTTTTGAATGATGATGCAGGTTTCTAGGTTCAGCACAGTGTTCTAGTGTCAATGCTCTGATTGTTCATATTAACTGAATGTTGGTTGATGAAGTTTAAGTTTAAAGGTTCTTGATGGGTCCAGTATGAAAATTGGATGAAACATGGCCTTCAAATTGGGGTGTTGTGTTCTAGGAGTATCTAGTTTGAAAATTCATGAAATGTGGTCGCTGGAGGAAGAAAGAAGGTCATAGCCTTCTGTAGGTCGGTGCCTATGTACTAGTAAACAAATTTTCTAGTACAAGAGCTAGGGGTTTGTAGCTCCCTTCTAGTAAAATTTGGAAAACGTGAGAAGGTTGTAGCCTTTTTCAGGTAGGCACCTATGTACTGGTATGAGTATGCACTAGTAAAAGATTATAAACATATTTTCTTATTACTAAAAGAAGACAGAGACGACAGTAGCATGTGATTTTCAACCACATTGGGTTTCCACCTTAAATCTTAGTGTTTATGTGTGTTGCTTATGTGTGATTCTTTATTCTGTTTTTACTGCACTGTCTAATATGTTACTGATGCACTGCTTTAAGACCAACACATGATAAATTGTCTAAATCACAAGTTCTCTAGATATACGTTGGTTTCTCTAATCATAGTTGTGTGTACATGTTAGTTCAATTCACTGAATTAGCATATATAAATCTATTTGGGAAATAAAATTATTGATCTGATAATACTGATTCACGCCCCTCTCAGTATTATTTCCAACTAGAAGTTCTAAATCCCTACAATAAAGGAGTTTAGAAATCCTGCAATAAAAGCTTTGGAAGAAAAAAAAGGCCAGTTCAAATATATGTCAGTTTCAACAAGAAAATCATTAATTTATTCCTACATAACCTATATTGATGGTGATTACAAGTCAAAATGAAGAAATTTCCCAAAAATGGTATTGAAGTAAAGGTTTCAATTTTTATTTATTTACTAAACTTAGAAGATTTTTAAATTAATGTTTAAACCTAAAAACACCTACATTATATATCTTTTCATGAATCATTACATCATCATTACCTTAAGTGTTGAATTTAGTTAGACCTATGATTTCACTTGTCCCTTTTAAAATATATTACTCTTAATTCCTAGAACCAATACTCCCAACACTTGACGAAATAATTATCTACCTAGCTACATTTGATTACTTTGATTTTTACCATACATTTTGATGATTGTGAAGCAGTGTGATATTTTTACTTTTGTTACAAATATCAAAATCAACAAATCCAATACTATTTTGAATTGTATTTATTAATAATTCATCATTTCTTTGAACCTTGCAAACCAAAATATTCCCACTTTGTTCTCTTACATTGCTACCAATATTCGAACAAGGCTCCCTACCAAACAAGTTAACATGGTGACCACAGCGGTGGTATGCAATGAACCCCATGACATAACCATTTTTTGAAAGATTGTATTCATCTCATATTTAGTTCCATAGAGCTTGTTGTAATTCATTGAAAAATTTTACGGGGCACAACATAGAGGTAACAAAAGCATTTGCAAATGCATTTAATGGACATACTGCAATTGTTGGGGATATTACACTTTTACTCTCAAAAGAAACTATGGCTAGTGTTTTAGGATTAAATAAAGTAGGTGAAAAGTGGTTTAAATGCCCGAGAATAAAAAATAAAGCATGGATAGTGTTCCTAAAGAGGTTGAAACAAAATTCCAACCACTCAAAATGTGTTCTAAGGTAGTGGATTTAAGTTCCTTGGGAAGATATCATATATTTTTTACATAAGTATATAACCTGCGAGGGAAGTTACAATATCATATTTCTTTACAATAAACACTTGTTTTATCATGTGAAAGGTAGCAGTAGAAAAATCAATTTTTCATTCTTCTTACAGAAGAGTTTGTTGAAAATGACCATTATGGCTCAAAAATATTGTTCTAATAAGGAACAATTACTTTACCACCATGTGTTAGGCAAGTTAATCATTCTAAATATATTGAATAGGTCAAACAAATATAGGATGTTGTTTTACAAAGGAATAGGTTTGGGGTTTAGGAGGCCATAGTTGGAAACCCTGATGAGGAAAATCCTACTAGTGAGGAAAATCATTCTAAAAAGGATAACCCTAAGACATAAGAAAAACCTATGACTACTCCTGAATTACAACGAAGTGTTGAACTTAACTAGAGTTCCCAAATTAATCAACAATTTGAAAAAAAAAATGTGGAGGAAGAGAAAGGAAAAGAGGAATTCAAACAAAAAGAAGGATCAGCTTCCTCTCTGGAAATTATTGACTCAACTTTTGCAAGTAGAAAAAGAAAAACTAGCTCTAGGGTTCCATCTAGAGCTAGTAGTAGAATAACAATGGCATTGGAACAAGTGCTAAGAGAAGTTAACAAGGAAACTTCCAACCCTACAATGTCAAAATAACCACTTAAGAAATCGAAAACTAGAAGAATCATCATTTACCAGGAAGCTTTAAAAGAGCTTTATGTTGAGAAATTTTAGCAATCTTAAGAAGAATAGGGGATCTTTGAACAAAAACTACTACATGAAGGAGGTAAATACATAGAAGTAGACACTAAACCTGAATATCAACAAATAAATAACATGTTATCTAAGTTTAAGATGAAAAACAAAAAGATAAATAAGCAGAAACAAAAAATGTTTGAGGTAGAATTGAAGGATCAATATGCCAAGAATAGGGAAAAATTCAAGTCACTCAAATAGGAAGTATATAAACTTGTATGAATAAAATATGGGAAACATCAAACACAACAAAAATTCAATAGTAAGACTAAAAAGTTTGTAGGAAAAGCTAAGAAATAAGACTTCATCGAATATCAATTTAAGCCTTCTTATTCAAGTAGAAAAGGTAGTATGAGACAAGTAGGGTCTACAACTTTCGATAACGTTTTGGAGGAGAAGTCCAATATAAAAAATTCAAAACACATCTACTTAAAATCTAGAGAAAAAGTGAATTATTCTTCTTAAATAAAAAAATATATCATGTTGACGAATACCAAGAAGAATATGTTATGTAAGAACTCTTAAGAGTTGTCAGGATGTAGCTTTGTCTTCTCATTCTTGAGATACATAACATTAAGACTATAAAATTCCCATATTTAATTCATATGAGGTTCACAATTTACTAAAAAGGATGCCTATATCGAAGTCTAATATCATTAAATTCTTTAAATTTAGGGTTACATACTAAATTTAGTACTACAAAAGGCTAGTATATTGTCTATAGGGCCTAAGCATTTTTCAACGTTTTTCTACTATCTTGTGGCACTATAGCAAACGCTCGAGTCCAAGAACATGAGAACTTCTTCACATGAGTTCCACATTGTTGCATTAGAGAGGTGTCCTTTATTAATAGTTTCAATAGATTAACCTTCTCTAATCTCTAAACCATACTATTAAATTATAATTTATGTTGCTCTTACCAATGTAATTGGTGTGTAAGAATTGGGTATCTTGCAAGTATTAGTCTAATGGTCTATGAGAATTGGTTGTTATTGTAAAACACTAACAAACAATTGATGATAAATACATATCTAGTTAAGTACCCATTCAACAGACACTTATTATAGAGGGGAATAGAGAGAATACAATATGAAGAGAGGAAATAAAGACTATCCCAAAATTATTTTCAAAAGATAGAAATATCTCCTAGAAGAACAAAAATGTTATTTGATTGTCCTTTTGGGGCTAGTTACAGTATCATCATATATTAGGTGCACAATTCCATAATTTATTAAATTCATAAGTGATACTAAAGAAGTATGATGACGCACCATGAAATGAGGCTAAGGTTAGTGGAATTAAGAAAAAATAAGAATTCACTACACGTCTATAGGTAAATCAAAACTAACAATACCAAGAGAATGTGGACATTATCCTAACAGATCTCTCATTCTAAAAGAATGTAATGACTTTAAATAACTTCAAATAAAATAAATAAAATCTGATTTTATTCAATAAATAAAATCTGATTTTATTCAATAAATAAAATTTCCTTCAATATCCTATTATAAATATCCTATTGTGGTTAAATAATAAGGAACATAACTAAACCTTGCATCCTCGGTATTTTGGGAAGAAATAGGAAAACTCTCATCATAGCCTAGTGATATTCTAATAATGGTAACCAACAAAAATACATGCATAGAAATCGGTAGGTAACAACGATACAAACTAATCTATATCGTACTAAGACAAGGATGGCATTTGAATTATTATAAATACAAATAAAATACCATAAGGTACTTTTTGTGAGACCTTCTACTTATGAAATGAGATGCACAATCTACCCAAGCAAGGAAGGTCTATTTTTCATAAGAAGGACATGCACTATCGCTTAAGATAAAAGGAATAAGGTCACCTACAAAAAAAATTATACAATAGATCAAGATGAACCATATAAACCACAACTTGGCATGTATCACCTAAGAGGAGGTAAGTATTGTGAATGATATGGATCAAAAAAATTCATACATTTTAAAATATTAATGCAAACAAAGATAAAAGAATTTACGCACTAGGGTGTTTGTTAGGGTCCCACCCTAACCCCCTTATTTATGTCATGGGATCACGTCATAGTCAAGAGTCAATAAAGCCCATATTAATATTTGTAAGTGGTTAACTCGCAATTAATTACTGGACCACAGTTAGTTGCAAATGGGCGGTAGTATTAGTTAGATGGTAAATGGGCGGTAGTATTAGATAGATGGTATTAATAAAACCCACGATATTGGCTCGTGGTATTGCATGTATGAGTCATATATAAAGGATAGAGACTCCCTGCGAGGAGCATTGTGTCTTGTTTTGTAATCGAGCTCTGCTCTATTGGAGGTTGCCCCCTCGAAGAGGCCTGTGAACATTTCTCTCTGAATAATAAAATCATTGCTATTCTGTGCTCTGGGTATAATTTTCGCATATTCTGTGTTCTCGGTATCTTTTCTTCGCAAATTCTATGTTTGGGTATCGCTTTGCAGGGTAAGAGCATAACAAGTGGTATCAGAGTGCTTTCCAGGGCTCGGTGGGATCTCCAAATTTTAGCAAAAAAATTTTTAGGCTAGAGACGTGTTCTGGCGTCTTTAAACCACGGGATCTGTCGTTAAGCGCATAAACCTGCGGATTTGGGGAGGCATGCACGCAGGAAATACAAGAGGTGGTCACGTCTGTTGGACTCCCTTGTAACCCCTGTGGGTACCCCTTCGAGTAGTAGTGCATTAGACAGAACCGCGCGCGGACTGTCTTCCATGTACCCTCTGGGTATATAGGAAGCCCCCTAGCTCCCTTGAAACCTCGCCATAGATCAACCTTCGGCCTTCTTGTGGCTACAGTACACCGAGAACAGCACTCGGAGAGATTACTCGCCCGTACGATAGGGTAGTCGGGTTGTACGGCTAAGGGTATGGTCGATCCTCCTTAGTTAGAGCCCTGAAACATTGGGCCGAGTACTACTGTCAGACCCTTATGTATATTGCGATCTGTAGCCCTGACACTCCCCAAGACCATAGTTCCCTTTCTATCGGGGGATCACACATCATCTATTCCAGATCAGCAGCAGCAGTTGTCCACCATTCAGATCTCTCAGATCCACCAGATCGGATATTTCAGATCAGCAGCAGCAGTTGTTCCACCATTCAGATCTCTCAGATTCACCAGATCAGAGTAGTTGGGCAGGGTTCCTGTACCTGGATATAATTTTCGTAGGACTTTTGGCGGCATTGACATTTTGAGGATTTGGCGACTGCAGTATTGATCAAGAAGGAGTAAAACTCCGTTAGGAGTTTTCTAAAAAAAAAAGTCTGAGATCTCCCAGGACGCTTATTGGTGACCTAGCCCATCAGTATCAGGACGACTAGCTGAGCAAGGTGGTACCATTCAATTTCTTAGTAAAAATTTTTAGGCGGTCCCAAATTTTCATCAGGTTGGTGTATGGTAGAAACTCGCGCTCAAGCGATGGCCAATGAACGGATCGACAAAATTGAAAACCATATGGAGACCCTCCAAACGGCTATGTCCAAGATCGAACATGAGCTTCAAGGAATGAGTAGCTTCTTACAACTTCAGCTTAATGGAATGAGTAACCAGATACAACAGGCATTCCCAGAAGGCAAGGAGCCAGCCCACGAGGAGGGGTATAATGGCCATAACTACCATGAGGGTGAGTCTAGCCACTCTCCTCACATGTGGCACTCCCATCCACCACCCATTCAGCGTCCTCCCAAGTTGGATATGTAGAAATTTGATGGTTCTCACACGTCAACATGGCTAGCACAAATGGAGCAGTATTTCCAATTGAATCATATCACAGATGAGGGAACTAAGCTTATGGTGGGCACCATGTACTTGGAAAATGAAAGATGGCAATGGAAGGAATGGCATCAACGCTGCAATGGACATTTTCAGAATTGGGCCCAATTTGCCAAAACGCTCCGTAGTCGCTTTGAACAAGAAGACTCTTTTTTGGGGCGTCTCACTAAGCTTCGACAGACGGGTACAGTGGAGGAATATATGACTGCTTTTGAAGCTTTAGCCTTCCGCACTAAGGGTCTCACAGATGAGTTCTACATGGAATGCTTTATCAGCGGTCTTAAAGAAGCCATCAAAGCTCAGGTTCTACTCCACCACCCCCCCACATGGACCGAGGCTTGCCAGGTAGCCCGTAAGGTGGAACGTGCATTAACAGCCCAATCCAGCCGCCCCAACTTCCCCGCTAAAGGTCGTCCCTCACAGGCTCCCAATATGACCCAGACACTTAAGATTCAAAAGGTGTCACCGGTAGAAATGGCTGAAAGAAGGAAGCAAGGACTATGTTACTACTGTGATGAAAAATATTCCCCGGGTCATAAATGCAAAGAGCACAAGATTTTTCAAATAGATGCCACTGACTACAGCTCCACCGAGGAAGATCCACCACTTGAGGAACCAGAGGCGACCGAAGAAGATAACCAACAGGAGATGGTATCTGATGAACCAATGATTTCGCTACATGCATTGGCAGGAATTTCTTCCCCTCAAACTCTCAAAATCAGGGGTTTTCTTAAACATCGCCCAGTAGTAGTCTTGATTGATAGTGGAAGTACCCATAATTTCATCCACCAAAAGATCGCTGAAGCAGCACATTGTTTTGTCCGGGCAGTTTCTAACTTCCAAGTCCAGATTGCAGATGGGGGCACAATGAAATGTGAAGGTCGCTGTGAAAATGTCAAAATTCAAATGGGGGATTATCATTTGAAAACCCACATGTTTGCAATACACATGGGGGGTTGCGACATTGTCCTCGGTGCGGAATGGATCCGCACTCTTGGGCCAATCACAATGGATTTCCAGGAGTTATATATGAGTTTTAAGCAGAACGACTTCACACATACCCTCCGTGGACTACAGGCGGGAGCTCCCTCTATCATAAGCTCGCATAGGATGGAAAAATTGTTAAAAAAGGGCCATCATGGAGTGGTAGCTCAATTTAATGCCATCCAGGTAGTAGACACCATGTCTTTGCCAATTCATCCTGAGATGCAACAGATTTTGAATAAACATCGGATGGTCTTTGACAAACCTCATGAACTTCCACCCTCGCGAGGGGAACATGATCATAGCATCACATTGGTTCCAGGGGCCCAACCCCCAAATGTGAGGCCATACAGACATCCGTTCACCCAAAAGAATGAAATAGAAAAAATCATCAAGGAATTGTTGGAAGCAGGTGTCATTCGTCCTAGAATCAGTCCTTATTCATCTCCCGTCGTCATGGTCCTCAAGAAAGATGGGGAGTGGTGGATGTGTCCAGACTTCAGGGCCCTCAATAAGTTAACAGTCAAAGATAAATTTCCCATCCCAGTGGTTGACGATTTGCTGGACGAACTAAATGGGGCTCAATTCTTCACTAAATTGGATCTTCGCTCAGGCTACCACCAAATTCGCATGAAGGAAGTCGACATTCCCAAGACATCTTTCAGAACTCATGAAGGCCATTATGAGTTCTTGGTCATGCCATTTGGTCTCTGTAATGCCCCCTCTACTTTTCAGAGCCTTATGAATCACCTCCTCAAACCATATCTCAGAAAATTTGTCCTGGTCTTCTTCGATGACATACTCATCTATAGTGGCACTTGGGCAGCACATCTTCAGCATGTAGATATCCTCTTGCAACTGCTCCGCACGCATAAACTATTTGTCAAAATGTCTAAGTGTGCGTTTGGCATGGAAGAAGTTGAGTATTTAGACCACATTGTGGCGCGTGAAGGTGTCAAGGTGGATCCCAAAAAGATCCAGGCAATGCAAGAATGGCCTCAACCTAAGACCTTGAAAAGCTTGAGAGGATTTTTGGGTCTCACAGGCTATTATCGTAAATTTGTCCGCAACTATGGCCGCATAGTGAAGCCCCTGACGCAACTTCTAAAGAAAAATTCCTTCTTTTGGAACGAAGAAGCACAATAGGCATTTACCGCTCTCAAAACCGCCATGTGTTCCACTCCGGTCTTAGCACTACCGGACTTCACCAAAACATTTTTCATTGAATCTGATGCTTCGGGAACAGGTATTGGAGCAGTCTTAATGCAGGAAGGGCGACCATTGGCCTTCACCAGCCAACAACTAAGTGGGAAGAACTTGGACCAATCTACCTATGAGAAGGAAATGATGGCCATCTTACATGCAGTTGAGACCTGGCGACCCTACTTGTTGGGGCAACGTTTCCAAATCCGCACAGATCATCACAGTCTTAAATATTTTTTGGAGCAACGCCTATCGTCCCCCCAACAAAATAAATGGTTAGCCAAAATGCTGGGATATGATTATGAGATCATTTACAAGAAAGGAAAGACAACAGGGTAGCAGATGCATTGTCGCGCCAATTTGAGGAGGAAAGTACTCTGCTCGCAATATCCCTCCCCATTCCAGACTGGATTGAAGAGGCTCGCAGGGAATGGTTTTCACATCCCGGGCTCTCCCAACTCATTTCTCAATTACAAGCAGATCCTAATTCCAGCAAGGGCTACTCATGGCAGAATGATATTCTTCGCTACAAGGACAGAGTCGTCATATCACCAACATCCACCCTCAAAAGTCGCATTTTGGCAGAATTGCATTCATCTCCCATTGCAGGACATTCGGGCTTTCAGAAGACATACGCTCGCACCAGAAGATCATTTTTTTGGACCGGCATGAAACAGGACATCCTTACTTTTGTAGCAGAATGTGACGTCTGTCAACGCCACAAAGGGGAAACCGTCAACACACCAGGCACATTACAACCATTGCCCATTTCGGCGTCAATTTGGATGGAGGTCTCCATGGATTTCATTACAGGTCTTCCAAAGTCCGGGAACAAATCAGTCATCATTGGTTGTGGACCGACTGTCGAAGTATGCTCATTTCTGCGCCCTACCCCAACCATTCACACCCACTTTGGTTGCTCAAACTTTCATGGATCAAATCTTCAAATTGCATGGCATGCCCACTTCTATTGTGTCCGACCGCGACCCAATATTCACCAGTAATTTTTGGCAGGAGCTCTTCAGAATACAAGGCACTCAACTCAAACTCGGTACTTCATATCATCCGCAAACAGATGGTCAAACCGAAGCCGTCAACAAATGTCTAGAAACCTACCTTAGGTGTTTCACTTCAGAAAAACAACACCTTTGGGTACAGTGGTTACTTCTGGCGGAATGGTGGTATAACACCAACTATCATGCCACCACCAAAATGACTCCCTATGAAGCAGTCTATGGACAACTTCCGCCGACCCCTAATTCTTATCTCACGGGGTGCTCCAAAGTACAAGCCGTGGATCAACTCCTAC
This sequence comes from Pinus tabuliformis, assembly GCA_031772625.1. Classification (NCBI taxonomy): domain Eukaryota; kingdom Viridiplantae; phylum Streptophyta; class Pinopsida; order Pinales; family Pinaceae; genus Pinus; species Pinus tabuliformis. Next base: position 1,158,858,906 of record CM062819.1, read on the forward strand.
AACACCATGCAACCATGCTTGCCCACCTGCGCGAGAATCTTCATCAAGCTCAGAACCGTATGAAGCAACAGGCTGACCAACATCGATCAGAGCGCCAATTTCAAGAAGGGGATCAGGTCTTTTTGAAGCTGCAACCATATAAGCAAACATCACTCAAAGACAAGGGCTGTCAAAAGCTCTCTCCAAAATTCTACGGACCATATCAAGTACTTCAGCGCATTGGAGAAGTGGCTTACAAGTTGGCTTTGCCACCTACAACAAAAATCCACCCAGTTTTCCATGTATCGTGCCTCAAGAAAGTGATTGGGAACAATTGCCGAGTTCAAACCAGTCTACCTGAGTTGGATGAAGAAGGATCAATCTGGCTTCAACCTGAACAGGTTCTAGACACTTGAGACAAGCACCTGCGTGGCCGCATGATTAAGGAGGTCCTCGTCAAATGGAAAGATACCTCGCCGGAAGATGCAACTTGGGAACCAGCTGCTATTCTTCAGCAGTTTCCGCAGCTTCAGCCTTGAGGACAAGGCTAGTCTTAAGGGGGAGGGCATGTTAGGGTCCCACCCTAACCCCCTTATTTATGTCATGGGATCACGTCATAGTCAAGAGTCAATAAAGCCCATATTAATATTTGTAAGTGGTTAACCCGCAATTAATTACGGGACCACAGTTAGTTGCAAATGGGCGGTAGTATTAGTTAGATGGTAAATGGGCGGTAGTATTAGATAGATGGTATTAATAAAACCCACGATATTGGCTCGTGGTATTGCATGTATGAGTCATATATAAAGGATAGAGACTCCCTGCGAGGAGCATTGTGTCTTGTTTTGTAATCGAGCTCTGCTCTATTGGAGGTTGCCCCCTCGAAGAGGCCTGTGAACATTTCTCTCTGAATAATAAAATCATTGCTATTCTGTGCTCTGGGTATAATTTTTGCATATTCTGTGTTCTCGGTATCTTTTCTTCGCAAATTCTATGTTTGGGTATCGCTTTGCAGGGTAAGAGCATAACAGTGTTAGGGTCCCACCCTAACCCCCTTATTTATGTCATGGGATCACGTCCTAGTCAAGAGTCAATAAAGCCCATATTAATATTTGTAAGTGGCTAACCCGCAATTAATGACGGGACCACAGTTAGTTGCAAATGGGCCATAGTATTAGATAGATGGTATTAATAAACCCCACGGTATTGGCCCATGGTATTGCATGTATGAGTCATATATAAAGGATAGAGACTCCCTGCGAGGAGCATCGTGTCTTATTTTGTAGTCGAGCTCTTCTCTATTGGAGGTTGCCCCCTCGAAGAGGCAAGTGAACATTACTCTCTGAATAATAAAATCATTGCTATTCTGTGTTCTGGGTATCTTTTCTTTGTATATTCTGTATTTGGGTATCATTTTGCAGGTTAAGAGCATAACAAGTGGTATCAGAGCATTTTCCAGGGCCGGTGGGATCTCCAATTCTTAGCAAAAAAAAAAATTCGGCTAGAGACGTGTTCTGGCGTCTTTAAACCACGGGATCTGTCGTTGAGCGCATAAACCTGCGGATTTGGGGAGGCATGCATGCAGGAAATACAAGAGGTGGTCACGTCTGTTGGACTCCCTTGTAACCCCTGTGGGTACCCCTTCGAGTAGTAGCGCATTAGACAGAACCGCGCACGGACGGTCTTCCACGTACCCTCTGGGTATATCAGAAGCCCCCTAGGCTCTCTTGAAACCTCGCCATAGATAAACAGTCGGCCATCTTGTGGCTACAGTACACCGAGAACAACACTGGGAGAGATTACTCGCCCGTACGATAGGGTAGTAGGGTTGTACGGCTAAGGGTACAGTAGATCCTCCTTAGTTAGAGCCCTGAAACATTGGGCCGAGTACTACTGCCAGACCCTTATGTATATTGCGATCTGTAGCACCTGACACCCCTCAAGACCATAGTTCCCTTTTCTATCGGGGGATCGCACATCATCTATATCAGATCCGCTTGTGCAAAGGAGTGCAGTAGCAGTAACAGACGTCAGTCCCGCAGTCTCGAGTTCGCAGATCAGTCATTCCGATCTATTAGATCCAGCCGATCCGCAGCAGCAGTCTGTTCCGCTGCCCAAAGCTATCCGATTCGCCATTCAGATCTCTCAGATCCACCAGATCGGAGTTGTTGTGAAGGGTTCCTATACTGGGGTATAATTTTCACAGGACTTTTGGCCGTATTGGCATTTTGAGGATTTAGCGACTGCAGTATTGATCAGGAAGGAGTAAAACTCCTTTAAGAGTTTGAAGAAAAAAAAAAAAGTCTGAGATCTTCCGGGGCGCTTATTGGTGATCTAGCAAATCAGAATCAGGACGACGAGTTGAGCACGGTGGTACCATTCAATTATTAGTGAAAATTTTTAGGCGGTCCCAATTGTTCATTAGGTTGGTATATGGTAGAAACTAGAGCCCAAGCGATGGCCAATGAAAGGATGGACAAACTTGAAGAATCCATGCAATCCCTCACCAATCAGCTTAACGGACTATGACTCCAGGTCCAGCAATTAATCCCGAAGGGCAAGGAGCAAGCCCACGAGGAGGCGTATAATGGCAATGAATACAATGAGGGTGAGTCTAGCCACTCTCCTCACGTCTGGCACGCCCACCAACCACCTAGTCAGCGACCTCCCAAGTTGGATATGCATAAATTTGATGGTTCTCACCCGTCGGCATGGATAGCACAAATGGAGCAGTATTTCAAACTGAATCGCATCTTAGATAATGCGACTCAGCTTATGTTGGGAAGCATGTACTTGGACAATGAAAGATGGCAATGGTGGGAATGGCATCAACGTTGCAATGGACCTTTTAGGACTTGGACCCAATTTACAAAAGCTCTTCAAGATCGCTTTGAACAGGAAACCTCTTTTTTGGGTCATCTTACTAAGTTCCGACAGACGGGTACAGTGGATGAATATATTACAGCTTTTGAAGCCTTAGCCTTCCGCACTTGGGGTCTCTCAGATGTGTTCTACACGGAATGTTTTATCAGCGGTCTTAAAGAAGCCATCAAAGCTCAAGTCTTACTGCACCACCCTCCCACATGGACAGAGGCTTCCAAGGTAGCCCGTAACGTGGAACGTGCATTAGCAGCCCAATACAGTCGCCCAAATTTCTCCACTAAAGGTCGCCCCCCACAAGCTCACAACATGACTCAAACACTTAAGGTTCAAAAGGTGTCACCTGCGGAAATGGCCGAAAGAAGAAAGCAAGGACTATGTTACTACTATGATGAAAAATACTCCCCAGGACATAAATGCAAGGAGCCCAAATTTTTTCAAATAGATGCCACTGACTACAGCTCAACAGAGGAAGATCCACCACTTGAGGAACATGAGGCGCTAGAAGAAGACAACCAACAGGACAATGTCTCTGACGAACCAATTATTTCGTTGCATGCATTGGCAGGGATTTCTTCCCCTCAAACTCTCAAAATTAGAGGTTTTCTTAAACATCGCCTAGAGGTAGTCTTGATTGATAGTGGAAGTACACATAATTTCATCCATCAAAAAGTCGCAGAAGCAGTGCATTGTTTTGTACGATCAGTTTCTAACTTCCAAGTCCAAATTGCAGATGGGGGCACAATGAAATGTGAAGGCCGCTGTGAAAATGTCAAACTTCAAATGGGGGATTATCAGTTGAAAACCCACATGTTTTCCATACACATGGGGGGTTGCGACATTGTCCTCGGTGCTGAATGGCTCCGCACTCTTGGGCCAATCACAATGGATTTCCAGGAGTTATATATGAGTTTTAAGTAGAACAACTCCACACATACCCTCCGTGGACTCCAGGCGGGAGCCCCCTCTATCATCAGCTCGCATAGGATGGAAAAATTGTTAAAAAAGGGCCATCATGGAGTGGTAGCTCAATTTAATGCCATCCAGGTAGTCGAAACCAAGTCTCTGCCAATTCATCCTGAGATGCAACAGACTTTAAATAACCATCTGCCGGTCTTTGACAAGCCTCATGAGCTTCCACCCTCACGAGGGGAACATGATCATAGCATCACCTTGGTTCCAGGGGCCCAACCCCCAAATGTGCGGCCATATAGATATCCGTTCACCCAAAAGAATGAAATAGAAAAAATAATCAAGGAACTTTTGGAAGCAGGTGTCATTCATCCCAGCATTAGTCCTTATTCATCCCCAGTGGTCATGGTGCTCAAGAAGGATGGGGGGTGGCGGATGTGTCCTGAATTCAGGGCCCTCAATAAGTTGACAGTCAAAGATAAATTTCCCATCCCGGTGGTTGACGATTTGCTGGACAAACTCAATGGGGCTCAATTCTTCACTAAGTTGGATCTTCGCTCAGGCTACCACCAAATTCGCATGAAGGAAGTCGACATTCCCAAGACTGCTTTTAGAACTCATGAAGGCCATTATCAGTTCCTGGTCATGCCATTTAGTCTTTGTAATGCCCCCTCTACTTTTCAGAGCCTTATGAATCACATTCTCAAACCATATCTCAGGAAATTTGTCCTTCTCTTCTTCGATGACATCCTCATCTATAGTGGCACTTGGGCTGCACATCTTCAGCATGTAGATCTACTCTTGCAACTGCTCCGCAAGCATAAATTATTTGTCAAGATGTCCGAGTGTTCATTTGGCATGGAAGAATTTGAGTATTTGGGCCACATTGTGGGGCGTGAAGGTGTCAAGGTGGACCCCAAAAAGATCCAGGCAATGCAAGAATGGCCTCAACCTAAGACCTTGAAGAGCTTGAGAGGATTTTTGGGTCTCACGGGCTATTATCGTAAATTTGTCCGCAACTATCGCCGCATAGCGAAGCCCCTCACTCAACTCCTAAAGAAAAATTCCTTGTTCTGGAACGAGGAAGCACAACAGGCATTTACCGCTCTCAAAAACGCCATGTGTTCCACTCCAGTCTTAGCACTACCTGACTTCACCAAATCCTTTGTCATTGAATGTGATGCTTCGGGGACAGGTATTGGGGCGGTCTTAATGCAAGAAGGGCGACCTTTGGCCTTCACAAGCCAACAACTAAGTGGGAGGAATCTGGGCCAATCTACCTACGAAAAAGAAATGATGGCCATCTTACATGCAGTCGAGACCTGGCAACCTTACTTATTGGGGCGACGTTTTCAAATCTGCACAGATCATCACAGTCTTAAATATTTTTTGGAGCAATGCCTATCCTCCCCACAACAAAATAAATGGCTCGCCAAAATGCTGGGATATGATTATGAGATCATTTACAAGAAAGGGAAAGATAATAGTGTAGTAGATGCATTATCTCGCCAATTTGAGGAAGAAAGTACTCTGCTAGCAATTTCCCTCCCCATTCCAGAGTGGATTGAAGAGGCTCGGAAGGAATGGTTTTCACACCCCGGGCTATCCCAACTCATTTCTCAATTGCAGGTAGATCCAAATTCCACCAAGGGATACTCGTGGCAGGATGATATTCTTCGCTACAGGGACAGAGTCGTAATAGCACCAACATCCACCCTCAAAAGTCGCATTTTGGCAGAATTGCACTCATCTCCCATTGCAGGGCATTCGGGCTTTCAGAAGACGTATGCTTGCACCAGAAGATCATTTTTTTGGACAGGCATGATAAAGGAAATCCTTACTTTCGTAGCAGAATGCGATGTCTATCAACGCCACAAAGGGGAAACCGTCAACACACCAGGCACATTACAACCATTGCCCATTCCGACATCAATTTGGACGGAGGTTTCTATGGATTTCATTACAGGTCTTCCAAAGTCTAGGAATAAGTCAGTCATCATGGTGGTTGTGGACCGACTGTCGAAGTATGCTCATTTCTGCGCCCTACCCCATCCGTTTACACCAACTTTGGTCGCTCAATCTTTCATGGATTAGATTTTCAAATTGCATGGCATGCCCACTTCTATTGTGTCTGATCATGACCCGATCTTCACCAGTAATTTTTGGCAGGAACTTTTCAGGATACAAGGCACTCAACTAAAACTCAGTACTTCCTATCATCCGCAAACGGATGGTCAAACTGAAGTTGTCAACAAATGTCTAGAAACCTACCTTAGGTGTTTCACTTCAGAAAAGCAACACCTTTGGGTACATTGGTTACCTCTGGCTGAATGGTGGTATAACACCAACTATCATGCCACCACCAAAATGACTCCCTATGAAGCAGTATATGGTCAACTTCCGCCTTCCCCTACTTATTATCTCAAGGGGTGCTCCAAAGTACAAGTAGTGGATCAACTCCTACAACACCGCGCAACCATGCTTGCCCATCTAAGAGAGAATCTTCATCAAGCTCAGAACCGCATGAAGCAACAGGTCGACCAGCATCGCTCAGAGCGCCAATTTCAAGAAGGGGATCAGGTCTTTTTGAGGCTGCAACCATATAAGCAAACATCACTCAAAGACAAGGGTTGTCAAAAGCTCTCTCCAAAATTCTATGGACCATACCAAGTACTTCAGCACATTGGAGAAGTGGCTTACAAGTTGGCTTTGCCACCTACTGCAAAAATCCATCCAGTTTTCCATGTATCGTGCCTCAAGAAAGTGATTGGGAACAATTGCCGAGTTCAAGCCAGTCTACCTGAATTGGACAAAGAAGGGTCAATCTGGCTTCAACCTGAACAAGTTATAGACACACGAGACAAGCACCTATGCAGCCGCATGATTAAGGAAGTCCTCGTCAAATGGAAAGACACCCCTCCGGAAGATGTAACTTGGGAACCAGCCACTATTCTTCAGCAGTTTCCGCAGCTTCAGCCTTGAGGACAAGGCTAGTCTTAAGGGGGAGGGCATGTTAGGGTCCCACCCTAACCCCCTTATTTATGTCATGGGATCACGTCCTAGTCAAGAGTCAATAAAGCCCATATTAATATTTGTAAGTGGTTAACCCACAATTAATGACGGGACCACAGTTAGTTGCAAATGGGCCGTAGTATTAGATAGATGGTATTAATAAAACCCACAGTATTGGCCCGTGGTATTGCATGTATGAGTCATATATAAAGGATAGGGACTCCCTACGAGGAGCATCGTGTCTTATTTTGTAGTCGAGCTCTGCTCCATTGGAGGTTTCCCCCTCGAAGAGGCAAGTGAACATTACTCTCTGAATAATAAAATCATTGCTATTCTGTGTTCTGGGTATCTTTTCTTCGCATATTCTGTATTTGGGTATCATTTTGCAGGTTAAGAGCATAACATAGGGGGCCTATAAGCTATACTAATTCATACGCTACCAACTTATATTGAAGCATTTGTGGGTACATGGTATTTTTATCAACTAGAAATAGAGGATATAGCAGATAATATAGTTTTTTGATAGACATTTTAGTGATTCCTAAACAAAACTACTATGGATACCAATGTTATTATACAAGAGGTTCTCCAAACCATGCAGACATTTTCAAGTGAGCTTCACCTAAAGAGGAAGGAGAAGTTAATTTCTAGTATATCAAAAAAATGAAAATAGAAACCCATTTTAGCACAATATACAATTGAATAATTTGGACATAAGGAAATAAACTCATAACCTATATATAATAAACAAATAAATGCAACAAGGAGTTTTAACACAAAAGTCAATATACAAAAAAAAGAAAAAAGAGGAGGATGAAAAATAGTTGCATCTAGGGAATTCCTAAAATATGGCGGAAAAGTAAGAAAAAGAAATTTTTTTTGTTTATAGAAGTTACATATGTATTTTCATACATATACCATGATGTTAAAGGAATACCAAAATAATTTGGATCATTGAACCCAAATTACACGTTTATGCAAAACTAGTAAGGTAATGGCCCTATGAAATATATCCATGGTATAAAGAAATATTACATCAATAAATGAAAAAAATACCAGATGCAAGGGTAATATACTATAATAAAGAAATTGACCGGATTTCACTTATAATAGTGGAAATAAAGAAAAATAGTAAAATTAGAATATGTGTAGAATTTGGGAAGTTAAACTAAGTCACAATTAAAGAATTATTTCTAGCCTGCTTTTCTAATGAACTTTGAAAAAAGTGGCATGTAAGGAGATATAATCATTCATAGATGTTTATTCATGGTACATGTTATAGAAAAATTTTGCAAAGCTAAAATTTCAAATATTTTCGCAAACAAACTCTAGCAAGGAAGAAAATTCTAATAACATTATACGCGGATATTACATACAAGGATTCAAATGATGAACAAGTGGTAGATCGTAAGCTAGAGTATTTTTTGGATGAAACATCTCTTAATCAAGAAAACATAGGATGTCATGGCCTTACTGCTCATATTTTCAAAAATGTTAAGAAGAAGCACAAGATAGTCACATCTGTAGAGAATGAAGGGAAGAATTATTTAGGAATGTAATATGTTTCTCATAGTTGTGTTGTTACAATAGTATAAAGGAAGAATCATTTTTGATACTACTAATTCTTTTAATTCAAGTAAACCTATTTCATGAATTATGAACCCATTACCTTTATACCAAGGATTTTATCTTAGCTTCCCGGGAATATTTGAAACTTGATTTCAATTTCCATAAGAGAGGATGCATGTGATTCTTCTAGACCCTACTAATAAAGAATGGGAAGTCCAATATCTTGGTGATAGATCACACCCTTAGCTAAGTGGAGGATGTAGCTAAGTGGAGGATGTAGCTATTTCAGCTTAAAAATAATATTGAGGAGGGAGATGTCTATGTTTTTGAATTGGTGAACACAACCCAATATTGCTTTAAAATCTATATTTTTAGTTGTCAAAAAGTGCACTCCTTTCAAGAAGATAGAAGGGGGAAAATGAATGATAAAGATGGAAAACTTAAGAAAATAATTATAGATTTTGCTAATCACTTAGTCCTATTAATCCTATTAATATGATATAATACATGTTTTAAAATATATAAATATATATTATATTTCAAGCTAGCTTTGAAGGCTACACCTTGCCCAAACCACTTAATTCCACATGTTCACGGTAAGCCCCTTACATGCGATCAACCAAACTATCCTACTATGATGAAAAATCTATCAAAAAGATCACATCCTTGTTCCAAGTGCTCCTCATGGTTGAACAGAAAATTAATAGATCGACATTGAAGCTCTAGTGGTCAAACTTTGTCAAGTGTTGGTGGTCAGGTGCTAGTGGTTAACCAAAAATGGTTAGCTTGAGGCCAGAAAGAGAATGAATTTAAATTTTGATAGCATGCATCACATTCTTATTCATTAATTGACGTATAATGGCCTCCATACCCAATCAGGTGCTAGTGGTTAACCAAAAATGGTTAGCTTGAGGCCAGAAAGAGAATGAATTTAAATTTTGATAGCATGCATCACATTCTTATTCATTAATTGACGTATAATGGCCTCCATACCCAATCAAATCAAAGAAAATATGTTTTCTCCTTAAAACCTTAGAGAAAGGTGCTTGAACAAGCCATGGCGTGGATGGGTTTTTCATTGATAGTGCATGTGAAGAACCCTAGCATGTGGTGGGAGGTAATGACATTGGAACACTTTATTATAATCATTTGGATGAAGGTGAACCTAAGATAGATTTTAGTCGAACCTATTTTTTTTTTAGGTTTACTAAACCTCAAACCTCAAGGTTTACGCTTAATGAACCATTTGACTTTGACGAAAGCCACGCTAGTGAGTATTGAAGAAAAACCTTAGGCCTTATATTTCTTTTTAAATATAACTTCCAAAATCCTAAGGTGTCTAGCAATAGAAGAATCAAGTGTCCACATATGGAAAGATTTAACCATAAAATTGCAACATAAAATTGAAGTAGTGACAATGATGAAACCTTTAGCATAAAACTATATAAAACCTTTAAACCCAACAAAATAATTATTTGCATAACCTACTTACAACTACCTAAACAAAAAAATTGTACAGTACTAACACAAAAGGATGTCATCCATAAGAAACTAAACTAAAATATTGAGTACCTTGGTCAATGTCTTCTTGCACTCATTTCGCTCAACTCCGACAACAATCCCCACGAAATTCATTAGCCTAGTTGACAACAGAAAATTGGTAGGTAATGGGGAAGGAATGTAAACACTAACCCAAACTAAAAAAATTGATTACCTTAGTCAATGGCTTCCTACACTCATTCTGCATGCCTCTAGCAACAAACACCACCAAATCCACAAACTTGGTTGACAATAAAAAAATCAGTAATTATAAACCTTATTACACACATTATGAGGAATAGAAATAAATTGAAATTTATTTCATGTTCCTAATAGATGTAGGGTTAGCCAGAGGTGTTCAAATAGATTGTTGGCTAGAGGTTTAGTCTATTGAGCTTGTCATTAAAGTTTCTATGTTTTTGGGAAAAAATATTGTTCGATGGTGCAAAGAATGAGAAACCAAAAATGGATTCCTAAAAATTTCTAATATTGGACTAAAATGTAACATGCCTTGCATCTACAAGTGGTACACCTTAGAATAGATTCAAGCACCAATATGAGTGGAGGTACATGTAGATGAAGTTGAAGAAATCAGAGTGACAGTTCAAAGTGTAGTTCAAGGCCTATTGGCAAGAAAAATTACTTTAAAATTGACCTAGGGTTCGATCGAGGGTGTGAACAAAGAGCTTGTGTAGTCTAGCACTTTGCTGACATATTCACTCCTTCCAAAAGGAATAAGAGTCTCACCTGAGGTGAGATAGAACCATGGATAAATAAAGGGGATTTGGATCTTCCTATTATATGAATTGTGCAACTATCACAACATTCATTCTTAACCATTCACAATATGCATTCAATAGGGAATTTAACATAAGCATAAAATTTTAAAGGGGGCTATAAATTACACTGAAAGGTGTCATAAATCTCGTCTTTCTTATACTAATTACCATTAAAGAACAATTTCATTACAAACAACAACATTAGAACTTGTGATGGTTACAGACTTGCGTGCAATAAAAAAATATACAAGCAATACATAACCAAAACATTGCAAATCCAAATCGCAAAGTGAAACAACTCTAGATGCTTAAACGTATCTAATCCTTAGGCTTGATCTGAAATTTGTAGCATTTTCTAAACTTATTTCTCACTGCCTTTTGTTTTCTTTTATAACCATGCTCTCTTGCTATGATACCTCACTCGCTTGCTATGATACCTCACTCGCTTGATCCATGTTTTTCAATCGCTAGGGCCATCATTCTCATTTTTTGTTTGATTGTATAAAAATATCAAAATCGTCTCCTAATTCTTTGGCACGCTCCCTTGTTTTCTGTTGCACAAGTTCCAAGCCATCTCACTAACAATTTTAGTTTTCCCATGCTCTATTTCTAGCAGTTTCATCCAAAATGTCCTTCACAACTATTATACTTCCAAAAATGAAGGGCCCAACATGCCTGACCACATCCTATTGACTCGCCCTCGACTCAATGTGTTGTTGTTGTTGTTTCTGAATCTATTGTGGGTTGGCTTCCACTGGCTTCAATCACAGTACCTTCAAGCAAAGGACCCAAATATGGAACAGTCTAAAGAGAGGACTCCTTGAAAATGGTGAATATGGAAATATATGAGTGCCATGATTCTATAAGTGTGGAAAATTTTGTTGAGAACTTGGTAACGGTCTGCTCCCTGAGGTAACTAGGCTTGTTACATAGCATTTTGTCACTACTTGTGTACTCCCCATCCATGATCCTGGAGGATATCTATAGTGAACCCGACATGCTTTCCCATCATGAAGAAACTCCTAGTATGTCCCTCTTCATGAGCAAAACAATTCCCCTTTATATCATTTCCCAAGAATATTCCTTTTATCCCAGTTTACAACATGGCGCTACTAACCCATTTCCTCCTCACACTGATTTGTAGAGATTAAAACTATCCCTAGACTGTACAGAGCGATTGGGCCTTTTTCTAGTCGCACCGATCCTCTTTTAGCAAGTTTTTAAAATATGGAGTTGAAGTTTCCAGCTCTAGAAGCTTTGTAACGGAAGTCTGGTGGATGGTTGGGTTGGATGGAGCCGAGGAAGCCAGTTTGGGCTCCTTTCCCCTACTAGTATGGAACAAACTCAAGAGATAACACCTTCTCCCATGATGAGAGGAACCATCTCCCATCCATCCAAGCTATATAAACCTCTATTTTTCCAAGCTAAACTAGTTTTGGAGTGAGTTTGAATGATCAACAAGTTATCTATAGCTTGTAGCTTTCTAGTGTATGTTTGAGGGAGAATAGTGTGTTTTGGTTTGGTTTGAGACTAGAGGGAAGAGACCTTAAAACTTCCATTATTGGGTCCATCCATGAAGTGCTAGCAAAAGTGTGGGAATCCAGATACATCGGAGGAGACCATGAACGTCAAGGCATTGGTTGTAATCTCTTTCTGATTTATATGAATGCATCTATTGATTGATTTCCTACATGAAGTGTTATTTTACATCTTTCTCGCTTAATGTTCCTTAACCTATTAAGTAGGCTGAATACAATATTGTATGCTATCACGTTTGTTGTTGTCATTGTTTTATTGTTTCAGGTATTCGAAGGAAGGAAATGAAAGATAACTGGAGTGAGGAAGCAGGATCATCACCAAGTGAAATAGCATTCTAAGAGGTAGATGCTCTTAATTGATTCTAGCTTAAGGCGATTCTCCATAGATTGTTTGTTTGTGGCTAGACCCGCTCTCTCAGCCTAGAGGAATTGTTTGTGTATGCACTAAGAATATACAGGCATGAAAAATTGGAAACTCCACTTGGGAGCCAATCCTTCTGTTCGATTGATTGTCATTTTATGGTTTTGTGTGAACTTTTCTAGTATCACCATCTCTCTCTAGTATTCTCTTCTTTGCTTGGTTTACTGCTCTAAGCTTGAAATTTAGAATGTAAAGTCTGGTCTTAGCCTTTGATTTTTTTTTTCCTTGAATCCTCAGTCAGTGCATTTATTTTTCTAACAGTCACACTAATCATCGTGAGTTTCTGAAAAACAGTCGTGCCAATACCTTTCTAGCGCTTGCTTTCAGTTAAGCAGTCGTGCCAAATCCTGTAGATGAAAATTAGGGTTTACCCTAGATCATATCCAGTGTGTCTTGCCCTTCTGATTTATGTCTCTCACCTTGTTTTGATTGTGTTCTCCCTGGCTGGAAAGCTCTTTTAGCTTAGTTTGTATGCTTGTTTGATTTGCATTTTCTAGTATCACCATCTCTCTCTAGTGTTCTCTGCTTTGCCTGGTTTACTGCTCTGAGCTTGAAATTTAGAATGGCAAGTCTAGTCTTAGCCTTTGAAAAATTTTGTTTTTTTTCCTTGAATCCTCGGTCAGCGCATTTATTTTTTCTGATAGTCGCGTTGATTAGCACGAGTTTCTAAAAAACTTTCACATTGATCCCCTTCCGGTGCTTGTTTTTAGTTACGCAATTGCGCCAATTCCTGTAGGTGAAGATCATGGTTTACCCTAGATCATAGCCAGTGTGTCTTGCCCTTCTGATTTATGTCTCTCACCTTGTTTTGATTGTGTTCTCCCTGGCAAGAAAGCTCTTTTAGCTTGGTTTGTATGCTTGTTTGATTTGCATTTTGTTCACTTCGTTTATTGAGTTCTTGGATGGTTAGTAACCCTAGGGCATCTAAGTCATCATCCATTCACTTGTTTGTGTGCTCAACAAGTCAAGTCAATAGTAAAAGTTGCTCTTTGCATTTCATTTGTTATTCCTTTTGTTTCTTTGATTTCCATTTAACAAGTTTGAAAAGTTTTGTTTCTTTTTTGAGCATCTCTTTTCGAGCATAGATCACATTGATCATCTTGTTAATGGTTGACTTTTTTCTTCATTGTTTTGAAAGGAATTCTCTTTTGTGCTTCGCATTTGCTTGTGATTGATTGTATTGGAAATGTTTCATTGAAGTGTTTGTGAAAGATTCATTCCGTCATTTCATTGAAAAATACATAATTATAGTTTTCTAAATCAATATATTACATTAGTTAGCATCATTGAAGGCTAGATTTGCATTGTCATTTGCATTGGAAAAGTAATTAATTCTTTTTACTAGTGAAAGGACTACTTGAAGTGCATTTGATAGGAAAGATAGGAATTGGAAAGAGCTTTTCATCATTTTGTTTTCAAAGTGAAATATTGAAAAGGTCATTTTTCTTTCAATTTCTTGTTTTGTTGCATTTGAGTATGTTTTCTACTCTCATTACTGCAGAAAATTCATTGAATTGAAAGGGTCTTGTCTCATTTAGCTAGATATAGGTGTTTTTCTAGTCACATCGATAAGTCCTGAAAACCAAGACATAATTCCAAGATAAACTCTAAAATGTATTCAACTAACCTAAGGCACATTTGAAACCTAACGATCACATTTTAGAAGGTCTAGGCTAGAGATGTGTTCCAAAATCTTTAAACCTAGCAACTGTCATTCGTTGTGGCACTAGACAGCGCTAGTACGGACATGTGCTCCCCATACCATCGCGTATATAAAGGGAGACCCCACTAGGTTGCAACCCTTTATCCATAGGAGGCTGAGTCTACCGCCTTGTGAACATGATACACCGAGCACAACTTTTGAAGAGATTGACTGCCAATACTTCTCGGTTCACCGGGAGGTATTATGTAGTTCATGGTTACTTGGTAATCTTGTTTTCCTAGATCATCCTGAGTAGTCATTTTGATATTTTTTGACTCCATAAATATAAAATATCACCCAAGCACTTGTCCTTTCAAGCTCATTTCAAACCGAAAGTGATAGAGTCACCTTTTCTTCTTTCTCGACACTTAAAACATGAAAGAGCACCAATTTGTTCTTGTGTCTCAAAATTTTTTTTTCCCACAATCTTATAACATATTTCTTAGTATTTTGCTGGACCACATCATGAGTACAAATTTAAATACATTTTAAAGCCTTGAAATCACTCTCTTTTAGTTATTTGCGACAAAATCATCGTGGCTGAACCAATGGGTTCACCCAATTCTTCTTGCTCTCCTTTATCTAAAATATTATCTAAGGAGCCTTTTCCTAAATGGCTGTAGTCACTTGAGGACCAAGGTGTTGAGCTTGGAATTGTTCTGAGTATTCAACCTTTGTCATCTCGTCCTCCCCCTTCAGATACTAGGTCACTTTCTAACATTGGCCCAAAATCTCCAGATAATCCTATCCAGACTCTCGAGAGTTCGTCGACTTCTGAAGGTCAGCTTGGACTAGTTGCTTATCCTCTGAATCCTTTCTTCAATCCTATTGTGATATCACTGCAGTGTATACAGTCTGTATGGTTAGCCAGGAATTCCTTTGGAATTATTTCCTTGAACATCTTTGGTAGTCCGTCGATGTTTGTTTTCACCCATGGAATGAGAGGGCACAATCCTAGTATCCTCTTCGGGTCACTCGGAGGTTTCCACTCCACGCATAGTCGAGGAGCAGGAATATCCTTTCCCTCTTGAAGGTTTCACTTACACAAGAAGCACTCTGACTAGTGTTCACCCTAAGTTACCACGTAATTACCTGACTTTAGCTCAGTTGGTTTCAGGCATGCCTACTACCTCATCACTATATCACAACACTATTTGGGCATCTGGCACTATTCCTACCATAGGTTCATTCATTCAGAACCTGACCCCCCAACAGATGGTAATTTCTGTAGTTACTTCAGTCCCGGTGCAACCCACCATTTGAAATCCTCTTGTTTCATCGGTCCAAGTAACCCGTCTGGTTCAACCGGCGATTTCGAGTCATGTTGTTGTCAGTTCTTCGACCCCTCCAGCGAGTGGACAGGTTGTGCCACCACCTGGGGGGAAAAGTTTGAATGTGTCTATGATTTCTGGTGCAACCAATGTGAGTGGTTCACAAGCTTACATGGTTGGAATGAACTAGCACTCTCCAGGTGTCATTCTAAACCCTGTTGGTCCTGCTAGATCGAGCAATGTCCACTACCAACAGCAAAAACCTGTTGGTCTATCTGGGTCAAGTAACATCTAGTACCAACAGCCTAATATGGCTCAGGTTCAATACCAACCTCCTTATGTTCCATATGGTTCACAAGCGATGGTTAATTCATGATACATCCCTCAGCCTGGACCTTATGTCCAGCTGGTCTGTCTGTCGCGACTGGTGGGTATGGCTAGATACAATTCGAGAACTTTGAAGGTGTCATTTTGGGAACTATTTAAGTACCTTTGCAGTAGCAAGGATAGCTCCTGTAGTTGTAAGAATAGCTCCTATAGCAGCAAGGGAAACCTTCATTGCAGTAAGGGTCGTCCATGCCATAGTAAGGCAAGATGATGCTGCAGCGAGGAAAACTACAACAACCACAGGGGAAACCCTCCCAATGGTTGCAGCAAACCATGCAGCCATAAATTTAGTATGCACCGCAATCCTCCCAGCATATTCTTTCTCAAGATCAACCTTTGCAGCTGCATGGACATCCTTTACAACTGCAAGGTCAGCCCTTGCAGCAACAAGGTCAACTTGGGCAACAACAACCCTTATACTCATATCAACAGGGTCAACCATTGCAAAGGATAGGCCAAGGTCATGTCTTGCAATAGCAGGTGCAAAATCCTTATGTCCAAGGGCAACAATTGAAGAATCGTTATGTCCAAGGGCAGCATGTGTAAAACCCTTTCATCTAGGGGTAGCAGGTGTTATCTCAAAATCAAGCCCTGGAAGGCTGCAACCCAGGAAGACTTCAAGTAACTATTTCACACCAATATTTTGACTAAGGCTTAGCCTCCTTAGCCTGAGAGGGCTCTCTCAAAGGATTATTGATTTTGACTATTAGTAAGATGGCTAACTCTTGTGAATAACATTGACAAATAATGAAGGCTGGACAAACATTACATAAGTTTCCATTGGGCCTATGGAGTCAAACATACTACAGCAAACAATGATGATGCCTTACATAGAAGTCAGGGCATTTAGCATTTGGATGTTCGGAATACCACTTATATAAAACCACAGTTTACAGAGACATACAGGAAATCAGAGCA
The DNA here is from genome assembly GCA_031772625.1 of Pinus tabuliformis. NCBI lineage: Eukaryota > Viridiplantae > Streptophyta > Pinopsida > Pinales > Pinaceae > Pinus > Pinus tabuliformis. The sequence continues at coordinate 1,158,875,813 of CM062819.1, forward strand.
TGATCAATGAATTCTGAGTGATTATGCATTTTTACAACTGTAAAAGAACACTAAAGAAAATATGCCATCACACATTCTGAACAAGAAAATCCCTTATGAATCCTGAGAAGTAAAACAGTCATTTATATTACTGAACTCTGTTTTTACATAAGCCAAAACAGTCCTCTGTTTTATAAAATATCCAACCTCCATTACGTAGATGTTCCAGCTATATATAGAAAATCCTTATTCTAACTACTTCGAGCTTCCTCCTCCCACATGAGGGGAACTCGAATTCTGCCTATGATGACACCTATCTGCTTTACAACAAACTATTAAATACAATTAGTGCTAACTGGAGTTCTAAAGAGTTCTAATTTGACTATGACTCTAACTCTATCTTCTTCGTAGAATGATTCCTTCTTGTTCTTTGACACTTGGACTCCTTGCAGTTTGGCTGAGATGGCTGAGATGAGTATTTAAAGCTCCATGTTGGCCTCGGATGCTGAATACTTTAACTGCTCAGTGATGTTAGGTGATATCCCCTGCTTTTCGGTTCCAGTCCTCCATAACTTCGAATATACAGCAGCATGTTTTTAGCCCTTTTAATAACCCAAAATATAGGACAGCACCATGTTCCTGATGTGTTGGAGGCTTCATCGATGGCTAGGTGTGCAAGCCAAAATTCCTTGTATGCAACTCATTCAATACCCTATGACCGGTAATAAAGTGGCTTTATAACAGAAACTTCAAATTGAGTTAAAGCATTCCACCTTTTAAAGGTACAGCTGTCTTGATCTGAATGGTTGTGATGGCTTCATTTGGTCCCTTACATGTCCTTTAGGTGTTTCCTTTTGAAAATTCCCGCACATATTACCAAACTGTTTTTCTGCGTTGAAAACACCACCTACAGCAGTTTCGTAGCGCGCTACGAAACTGCTGAATTGTTTAAACAGTTTGTCTTTGCCCTGAGGTATTTACCGCCTAGACATTTGATTGCCAAAACTCCTTTTGATCTTTGATACATATAGCAGGGATATACATGTCCTCAAAACAATAAAACTAAGCAAAATTTGAAAAAATTTAGAACAAAACCTTTCTTTGAACAGTAACTTCATTTCGCAGCTAACTGGCCTAACTGTGCCTTCAAGTCTTCAACTTTCTTCCTCATAGCTTTATTTTCAGCTCTTAGATGCATATTTATCTTTCTGATGAATTTGGCCTCCTTAATTGCGGGAACTGTCCATGTGTAAACATCGGCTACTGAATCCACCTGGTTTACTAGGTTTTCACTTCCTTTCCATACAACTTTACGATAATTTGCATACCTGACTGCAGACTCCCTAGTGGCATTCTTCACCTGAGCAATCTCATGTTTAGCTGCTTCTAACTGGTTCCTTATAGCTATAATATTACCTCCTTGAGATATGATGATTGTTCTATTTGTGTCTTTTTGCTTAATTTTCTCTGCCTCCTCTGTTCTGGGCAATTCCTCGGCTTCCGCAATTTCTCAGCTTCCTCTGTTCTGGGCAATTTCTCAGCTTCCTTTACTTGCTTCCTTGTAATAGGTCTTCTGGGTTTGAAAATGAATTCTTCACCTGGTTCATCAAACTTCAGCCTTTTTGAGGCTGTAGGCTTCTTGGTACTTTCTGGTGATGACTGTGTCAAATCAATATGCACTGGTTCAATTTGCTCAAACTCAATGGCTTCCAATAAATCATTCAGGCTTGCCTTAGATACTGGGCTTTCTTCAAGAGCTAAGGCTTTACCTTTTTCTTTACTTATTTGGCTTCTTGTCCTTACCCTTGACACTATTTCAGATCTACTTGTTTCAGGTACAGTCCTCTTATGCTGAGCTTCTTCTTTTGTTGATTGCTGAGGTTGTTCTCTAATGATCAGTGGCTTCACTGGTTTTCTTAGCTGTAACTTGGCTTGCTTTTTATCTCTTGCCTCTTTTTGAAGCTCAGTTATCGTGAGTTCTTTGACTGGTTGTTCTTTAACTGGTTGTGGAGTAAGTCCAGTTTTTCTTTGGAAACCAGCCATGAAGATGAACGAATTCCAGTCTCTGCCTATCTTCTGAAGGCCATCTAAAACTAACAATTTAACCAAACCATGGTGAAACAAAGAAGTTTCACAATCCTCTTTCCTCAGTTGCACCTTATCACACATTTTACTTAAACTGCGAAATAAGTAAAAAGGAATGTCTATGGAAGCTTTCCCAGTGAAATGTAAAAGCAGCTTGAAGTGATAAGAGTAGACTTTATTGTATCTTCCTTCACAGGTCAAGTATTTCTGAATACAGGTGAGAAGAAGGGCATAATGCTCCTTGACATAGTTTCTGGGCACTGCTTTTGTTAGGTCTTCATTCACATATGCCTCTTTTAAAAACTCTTTGCATGGATTCATATCAAACTTAAAATTCTTAAACCATTCTTGCCGCCCTCTTGGAATCTCTGTTACAGCAGCTATTGCCTCCGGAGACACTTGAACTTCCAACATAGCTATTTTTGAATTTAAACCGGTGAAGTTTAAAGCAAAATCTTTGGTTACCTGCGCATGTCCTCCTTGCAGCTTTTTACAAAAGTTCCAGCACCCGACATCTTTGAATGCTTTCTTCACACCTTCATCTCTCAACGCTATATCCAAACCTTCGGGTTCGGTTCTCTGGCATTTTCCATATCTGTGTTCTTTCCTCTCCATTTTGCTTTTGAAATCTTCACACACACAATGACCAACAGCTTCAGTTGAAATGGCGGATCAGTTCTCTTTAACTCGGCCTCGCTTGTAATCAGGCTCGCTTGAAAACAGCCTCACTTGAAAACTCAAATACATCATCATACGAGCTTGTCACTTATGCATCACTTACGATCATCATAAAGATCCATGCAAGGTAAAATCCATTGGAATGATATTTCAGTGCATTTCAACAAATCTATTGGTGGAGTAGTGACTAATGAGTGTTTAGACATGCTACAGGAGGGTACACAAACTGACATGAGAGGACAGAATTGGTGACTCATCAACAGACTTGACACTTTGGGAAAGATTCGCTGCGAAATGCATGAATCCCTGATTTTGCAGCGCGGCTAGTTTTGAATTCTAATAATGCGCTGCGAAATGGCTTAATGATCGCGCGCTGCGGAATGGCTAAACAATGATTACGCTGCGAAACTGGCCAATAGGAGATTACGCTGCGAAATCACGAAAAGAATCGGTGACTAGGATAAGAAAAGACATGACTTATGAAACCATGATGGTGAAGGAGGACCAATGGAATTCGAGTCTAATTTAAATCAAACACCTTTAAAGCTCCAACCCTAAGTAAGAAACATACAACGAAAACAATTTGCCACAGACTTTTGACATTGAACTAGGACAAAGGATTATATGCAATTTTTTTTTTTTTTTTTTTTAAATTCTAAGTGATAACAGCAGGTCCAAAACCCTTATGCTCAGGGACATCAGGTGAAAAAGCCATATGTCCAAGGTCAACAGGCTCAACAACCTTTTAACCTGTATGTTTCTTATCAACAACCTCTACCCGGAAAATTTCAAGGCTTTCAAGGTCAGAATCCTCCTTACATGCAAGGTAACCTACAGTGGGGGCAAAAGCAAATGCCATATGGACAAAATCCTCCACTATGGGAAGAAAATCCTTACCAACAAGGATAGGCCCCACCAGGTTGTCCCCTTATCAACCTCAAATTCCTTTCAATACCCAATTGCCATTCTTGGCTACACTGGAATAACCATATGTGTCTAGACTCACGAATGACCCAATTTTTCATTTTCCATACTAGCCTCTAGTTCCATCCAAGATTCGAGCGATTGTCTGAAGTTTGAAGGAAAAGCAAAAGAGGATCCTCAAACCCACATAATGACATATCACCTCTATTGCTCCTCGAATTCCTACATTGATGATTCAATTCGTCTTCAACTTTTCTAAAGAACTCTTACAAGTGTTGTAGCCAAGTGGTACATTGAGTTGCCTCAAAATACCTATCATTATTTTAACACTCTCGCCATGGCCTTTCTCACACATTTCGAGCTACCAGTTCACTATGAAACTGGCACCCACTTGTTAATGTTGCTCAAGAAAGAAATTGCGACTCATATCTCTGATCACATCCATGAATGGAGACGTAGGTATCATCTGATTAAGTTTGAGATTGCTAATCAGTTGTTGACTGTGTGGTTCACCAAATCATTCGTCAACAAAATTGCTGAGGACATTGCTATGGGTGGATGCGTCACTAAGGAAAAATCCATCGTGCGTGCCCAATATCTAGATCTTGTCTATTCACAATCTGGCACATTATATGATGTGTTACCCGATGCGCCCAAACCATCATCTGATATTATCACATCTAGGTATTTGGCTTCCCCTCCTGTTGATGGAGTAATTGGTTTGGTGACTCAGACTGTTGCAAAATCTTCTTCCAAATAGATGTCAATCTCCAACACTGCTCCCAATAATTCCTCTTGCAATTCATCTGGCCCTATTAAAACCTCAGAAGTTCACACTGTCCAATCTACCGCAGTGGATAAATCCTCTAAAGGTAAGAAGAAAGGCAAAGGCAAGGGTAAATCCAATGCCCCGAAATATGGTCCTCGTAAGTCATCTACTAGTGATGCTTCCCAACCGAAGCCTAAATATCCATGCCTCATTTGTGAGGAGGATCATTATACTAAGGATTGTTTGAGATGGTCCGAAGTTATTCGTTTTCTCAAAGGGACCCCAGTTGTACTATAATATCCCTCCCCTAATAATAAATAATAAATAATAAAAATAATAAATAATACAAAGTAATAATAAATAATAAAAAAATAAATCATAAATGTTAAATAATAAATGATATTAAAAATATATACAAGAAAATAAATAAAAATAATAAAAATTAAAAAAATAGTAATAACCATACTAAATAAGAATAAATAGAAATAAAACAATAAAACAGTGAAAAAAAGAAAATAAAAACAAGAAAGCTAAAATCAAAAGAAAAGTAAAGAAATAAAACAAGCTAAAAAATCAAAAAGTTGCATGTAGACACATGGAGTGCGTGCATGTGGTTCCCATCAAATGTTGCTCTATTTGTTAGATGGTGAGGAGGATGGGAGGCATTCCATCATTCTGAGATTCTATCTTTCATTCTCTTGGGAGAATGGTGTTCTAAGACTTAGGAGTCACTGGCAGTAGTATGTTGATTAAGGGTTCGGGGGTGGCCAGTTGTAGCAAATCCTTGCGCAATTGAGCCTACGGTTGGGTGGAGAGTCATCCCCAAAAACCTTGTTGCGGTAAGCCTACTTCTACCACAGGTATGCACAGGTAAGCATTATTCCTACTTTGAATTTAGTTTATTAATTACATGTTTATTTGGTTAGGTAAGTGCCACTTTGATTTAAATTTAATTTTAATTAGAAAGTTAATTAGATAATTATTTTGGGTTGTTACATGTCCTGAAAGAGCCCTTTCCATCCTAGCAAACTCAAATGGTAGACCAGCCCGAGTCATCCGCTTCCTCAGGTTCACAAGTGTTCATCATGAGCACCCCGATTAACATGGCTACGAGATCAAAATATTATCAGACTCCTACCCTGATAGTAGGGAAAGAAAAGGAAGGTACCCCTGCTTCTTCTTCCCCGTCTAGTTCTGGTCCTCTCCATATAGAGCAACCTAATCTTGATTTGACCATTCAACCACCTTCTTGAGGTGTGCTACGAAAGTCCTCGTACAATCCCAACACTCAAGCCACTTAACATTATAACATTTTTGAATATTTGGCTCAAGCATCGTCAACTATGTCCTCTCTCGAGGTCCTTCAATGTTGTCCTTCTCAGCAGAAATTGTTACTATTGGCTATTGGGGGTATAGATCTAAATGACTCTAATCTCTTCTGTTTTGACCTAGAAAACAACATTCCACATTTACCTCATCAGATTTCCTTTCTCATTCAGGTGATCATAAATGAGAAAACCATTCATAGGACCATCATCGATGAAGGTGCTTCTACTTGCATCATGTCTTTAACTTTTTGGAAGGAAATTGGTTCTCTTACTCTGAACCAGTCCCCTAACACTCTGGAAGCTTTTGACAGACAGGATTCATGACCATTCGGTGTCCTTCCCAATGTTGCCATTATGTTGGAGGGAAATATAGTACACGTTGAAGTAGATATCGTTGATGCTAATCTTAACTACAATATTCTACTCGGACGGAGTTGGACCCATGCCATGCATGCTATAGCCTCCTCCCTTTTCCATGTGATTCGTTGTCCCCATCAAGTGAAGATAGTCACAGTCGACCAACTGTCCTTCTTTGCCTCTTCCTCTTCGGATGGTAATGTTCCATATGTCAAGCACACCGGTGTTCCTTATGAGAGTGTCGGGGCAGGACTCTTTAAAGAGCTTTCCTTGATGGGCATTTTTCCACTCCCACCTCCTCATGTTGCCACTGTCAACATGATTTCAATCAATTTTGATCCTTGGGTTATTCCTTCACTGGATCTTGTTGATACAATGGGCAAGGTTATGCCATTAAGTCCTACCGAAATTGATTACATGGAAATTGTTTCAGCGTCGCCTTCAGTATCCTCTGATCATCCTGTTTCGATAACATGTCTCGATGCGTATTCTCAATCCTCATGGCTTCGTTCTTCAGAATCTCCTGATCCCTTAGCCGAGACTTTTCTTTCTGACGAGAGTATCATGGAAGTAATGTCTCTAAAGGAAGTACCTTGAAATGACACTCATCATTGTTCCTCATTCTTGCCTGGCCTACCGGTCATGTGTACTTGTCTCGAGGAGTTCTCTTCTCATTTCCCATCCCTACCACTTCAGACACTGATCATGACTCATGAAGTTTGGTCACAAGGGAACATGGGTAACATTACCAAATGATGCCAATTGATATTTCTGTCAAGCCTCGTGTCATTGAAAAATTTCCATATTAGGGTAAATTGTTCTCCAAAAGAGATCAAGCTCTATACTCATCTGTTCCAAGAGTTCTAGGATGTTTTTGCGTGGTCATATGAAGAAATGCCTAGCATTGACCCAAGTATAGTCATGCACTAGATTCCAAATTATCCTGATGCGAGGCCCGTTCACCAACGGCTTCATCGAATGCACCATAGAAAAGTGGCTACCATTAAGGGTGAAGTTGTTGAAATATGGCAACAAGAATATTCCAATTTAATTTGTCCTTGAATTAAATTGTGAATTAAAATCGAATTTTGTCTTAACAGCTACTTGGAATTAATTAATTAATTTATTTTAAATTAATTAGTTGGATAAATTCAAGTTAGAAGTCTTTTTGAAGTCATGCAAGAGTTATCCCTTAAATTAAGGAGATAATATTGAGTTATATTTGAGTTGTAATTAGTTAACTCAGTTTACTGAGTTAAGTCCAGTTAAATAGTTCCAAACTATTTGAGGAACTAATAGTGAGTTAACAGTCAGTTGATGCATTAATGCAGTAAACTAGTGCTACTCCAATTAACTAAAGATTCCCTCATCAGAAACTCATGAATGTCTATTCTGAGAAAGACCCAGTTGAGACAAATGTTCAAGGACAGTGTACTATCAATTATATGTGTTTTCTCTTGGAGAAAACTCATGCATGCAGTCAAGGATTCATCCTTGAGCATTGCACAGTTCTGAAGGTTGGTTTTCCACTTGGTAATAGGCTAATCATCCACAAGGAACAACACAAGGAAATAGGAGCTTGGAGGGAAGAGAGGAAGGCAGGAGAGAAGCCAAGATTGCCTGTAAGCATCTGTGAGGATTGTACTGAGAGCTGGCTAGCTGTGAGAGCTAAGGATTTGTATAATTCCTATGTATTTCCACCATGTACGATAATATAATAGTGTGGGGTTTTTCACTGATGCTTTCCCCAAAGTATTTTCATGTGCATTGTGCCATTGATTCTTCTTCTTCTGGTTATATTGTTCAGCTCGATCTTTAAGCTTCCGCAAATTAATAGTAGAAGTAGGTTATAGTATTCTGCTTTGATTTATATTGCATTATCGGGTTAACCTATCACAGATTTTCTACAAAAGTTGAAAAAATTCTGAAATCTAGATTTATCTATCGAATCCCTCTTACAGGTTGGGTGTCGAATATTGTACTGGTGACAAAGAAACAAATCACTATTCACATTTGCGTTGATTACCGTGATCTCAATTGTGCCCTTCGTAAGGAAATTACCCCACTCTCTTCATTGACCAGATCATTGATGAATGTGCTAGGAGTGAATTCTTTTACTTTATGGATGGTTTTTATGGTTACAACCAGATAAACATTGTGGTGGTTGATCACGATAAGACAACCTTTATCTGTTCGTGGGGGACCATTGTGTATAAAAAGCTCCCTTTTGGTCTTAAGAATGTTGGGGCCACATTTTAGAGAGCGATGTCTTATTCGTTCCACGACATTCGAAACATCACTCAACCTTACTTGGATGATCTCCCCACTCATTCTTGTAAATTCCAAGATCACCCTAATCATCTCTAGAAATTTTTCTTCATTGTAGACATTACAACATTCGGCTGAATCTGCATAAATGTGTCTTTTGCATCGAATCCAAATGACTCTTTGTATTTATCATTTTGAAAGAAGGCATATGCCTTGATCCTCTTAAAATTGAGGCCATATTTAATTTACCCCCTCCATCTTCATTCCATCAACTGCAAAGTTTGCAGGGAAAAGAAAATTTCCTTTGTCGTTTCGTACCAAACTACACTGAGATAGCCTCAGGGTTTACCTAGTTGCTCAAGAAAGGAACCCTATTTGTTTTTGGATGAGGTTGCCCAAAAGTCTTCCAATGACCTAAAGGTTATATTCATCAATGCTCCTTTGCTGCATCCCCGAACAATCATCACGATTACTTCCTTTATCTAGTTTCAGCCTCTAGTACCATCACTATGGTGTTGGTACAGGATGATGATGAAGGAAATGAACATGTTATTTATTACCTCAGTCACAACCTCATTAACACTGAAACACGTTATGCTCATGTCGAGAAGTTGGCTTTGGTTGTCGTACATGTTGTTCAACGCTTTTGGCATTACATTCTACTTCACACTACCACTGTGATTTCGGAATGCAACCCCATGACCTACATCCTGACTCATCAGTTGCTGGGGCAGAAATATTTGAAGTGGATTGTCATCCTCCAAGAATTCTATTTGGTATTCACTACTACTAAATCTAAGAAATCATTGGTCTTCACTGTTGATTTTCTCCTTCCCTCTGCTTCTCTCCCTGCTTGTGCCGATGAGCAGCTGCCAGACGAGACTCGGTTCTTAATTAGTACCCTCAACCCCTGGTATAATGATATCATTGTATATCTATAGACATCCACTTTCTGGTCTGCATTGACCACGGATGATCGCTGACGCATTCGACATCAATCTCAACCTTACCATATCATTGCAGATACTTTATACCGCATCGATGTCGATTCAATTCTTCATCATTGTCTCACTCTCGAGGAGGCTAAGAGAGTCTTGAATGACTACCATTTTAGCACATGTGGTGGTCACCTGTTTGATATGCTACTGCTCAAAAATCATTCGTGCTGGTTATTTTTGGCCCTCTATCTTCAAGGATTGCATCCTTGTTGTTCACAAGTGCCATGAGTGCCAAATTTATCAATGTAAGATGCATGCCTCACCCACTCACCTACATCCCATTATTAACATTGGTCATTTTTCCAAATGGGGCATCAACTATATGACCTGTAAACCTCGTTCAGTCAGGGGGGATGGGTATATTATCGTTGTTGTGGACTATTTCACCAAATGGGCCAAAGCAATGCCTACATACTCTACGGACAGTAAAATGACAACTCAATTTCTATTCAATCACATTATTGTTGGGTTGTGTTATATTCTTTCTGACTAGCCATGTAGTTAACTGGGGGTTATAAGGGGGCGGAGTCCCCCCTTCGTTATTGTTTCCGTTGCGCTGATTGCGTACCGGGGAGTCATAGGGATTTGAGGTGTGCAGGTAACCCCACTCTATGGGTCCGTGGCAGCGCCCCAAAAAATTTGGTTTTGGACCCTATGTTAGGTTGGGTGGACCTACCTATGGTTTTGTGCATGATTTTCGCACATGGTTTTGGACGCGATGGTTTTTAGTTCATGGTTTTGGATGTGATGGTTTTCAGTCCATGGTATTGGATGCTTCAGCATCTATAAATATGTATTGTAACATTCAAAGGAACATTATGAAAAATCAAGCTGGTAGTCTCGTTTTGGGATTCAGGGAAAGTCTCTTTGTATATGTGTTTTTATGTGTTATGCTCTCGCATTGTTTATTTTATGTGTTTTAGAATTCGTATGCAGGTAATTTCTATACGGGGTTAAACCTACATTTGGTATCGAAGTTGTTTTGGCTTCGAGGGATGCCTTTGTTGTTAAGCGTTTTTGCTCGGGCCTGTGGTAGACCCTGTTCAGTGGAGATCTGCGGGATTGATTGTGGTAGTGAAAGAAGATGGCAAGCAGTGGAAAGATATAGATCAAGAAATTTAATGGTTAAAGTTTTGAGTTGTGGAAACCCAAGATGGAGGATCTGTTGGTGGATAAAGATTAATGCATCGCAATAGATCCGGGTACTAAACCAACAGGATTGTCTGATGAAGAATGGAAGAATTTATCGGAAGGAAAAAAGCACAATACGATTGTGTGTCTCAGATTCAATATTGTTGAACGTATCAGGGGAAGCTACAGCGAAGGCGTTGTGGGACAATTTAGGGACTTTGTACCAATCTAAGTCTCTGGTGAATAAATTGTTCCTATGGAAAAAGCTGTATAACCTGAGGATGAAACATGGAGACTTGTTGATAAAGCATCTGAATGTGTTTAATACTGTGGTAAGCCAGTTATCATCTGTTCGTATCAAAATTTTAGATGAAGATAACTGCATTAGTTTGTTGTGTTCTCTACCAGATTCGTGGGATAGTCTGGTTATTACAATAGGTAGCAATGAAACTGCCTTGCAGTTTGATGAAATAGTCTCATCCTTGCTGATGGAGGACATGAGATGGAAAAATATGGAGAGCTATAATGGTGATGCCTTGTCTATACGAGGACGGTCCCAAAAAAAAACAAAAATAAGTCATCGAGTGGGAAATCTAAATCTCCAGGAAAACTTGTAAAGATGGTGTGCTGGAAATGCAGAAAGGAAGGGCACTACCAAAGCGACTGTAAA